>OX465443.1:0-2400000 GCA_950005045.1 Agrotis exclamationis
AACCTAACCTAACCTAACCTAACCTAACCTAACCTAACCTAACCTAACCTAACCTAACCTAACCTAACCTAACCTAACCTAACCTAACCTAACCTAACCTAACCTAACCTAACCTAACCTAACCTAACCTAACCTAACCTAACCTAACCTAACCTAACCTAACCTAACCTAACCTAACCTAACCTAACCTAACCTAACCTAACCTAACCTAACCTAACCTAACCTAACCTAACCTAACCTAACCTAACCTAACCTAACCTAACCTAACCTAACCTAACCTAACCTAACCTAACCTAACCTAACCTAACCTAACCTAACCTAACCTAACCTAACCTAACCTAACCTAACCTAACCTAACCTAACCTAACCTAACCTAACCTAACCTAACCTAACCTAACCTAACCTAACCTAACCTAACCTAACCTAACCTAACCTAACCTAACCTAACCTAACCTAACCTAACCTAACCTAACCTAACCTAACCTAACCTAACCTAACCTAACCTAACCTAACCTAACCTAACCTAACCTAACCTAACCTAACCTAACCTAACCTAACCTAACCTAACCTAACCTAACCTAACCTAACCTAACCTAACCTAACCTAACCTAACCTAACCTAACCTAACCTAACCTAACCTAACCTAACCTAACCTAACCTAACCTAACCTAACCTAACCTAACCTAACCTAACCTAACCTAACCTAACCTAACCTAACCTAACCTAACCTAACCTAACCTAACCTAACCTAACCTAACCTAACCTAACCTAACCTAACCTAACCTAACCTAACCTAACCTAACCTAACCTAACCTAACCTAACCTAACCTAACCTAACCTAACCTAACCTAACCTAACCTAACCTAACCTAACCTAACCTAACCTAACCTAACCTAACCTAACCTAACCTAACCTAACCTAACCTAACCTAACCTAACCTAACCTAACCTAACCTAACCTAACCTAACCTAACCTAACCTAACCTAACCTAACCTAACCTAACCTAACCTAACCTAACCTAACCTAACCTAACCTAACCTAACCTAACCTAACCTAACCTAACCTAACCTAACCTAACCTAACCTAACCTAACCTAACCTAACCTAACCTAACCTAACCTAACCTAACCTAACCTAACCTAACCTAACCTAACCTAACCTAACCTAACCTAACCTAACCTAACCTAACCTAACCTAACCTAACCTAACCTAACCTAACCTAACCTAACCTAACCTAACCTAACCTAACCTAACCTAACCTAACCTAACCTAACCTAACCTAACCTAACCTAACCTAACCTAACCTAACCTAACCTAACCTAACCTAACCTAACCTAACCTAACCTAACCTAACCTAACCTAACCTAACCTAACCTAACCTAACCTAACCTAACCTAACCTAACCTAACCTAACCTAACCTAACCTAACCTAACCTAACCTAACCTAACCTAACCTAACCTAACCTAACCTAACCTAACCTAACCTAACCTAACCTAACCTAACCTAACCTAACCTAACCTAACCTAACCTAACCTAACCTAACCTAACCTAACCTAACCTAACCTAACCTAACCTAACCTAACCTAACCTAACCTAACCTAACCTAACCTAACCTAACCTAACCTAACCTAACCTAACCTAACCTAACCTAACCTAACCTAACCTAACCTAACCTAACCTAACCTAACCTAACCTAACCTAACCTAACCTAACCTAACCTAACCTAACCTAACCTAACCTAACCTAACCTAACCTAACCTAACCTAACCTAACCTAACCTAACCTAACCTAACCTAACCTAACCTAACCTAACCTAACCTAACCTAACCTAACCTAACCTAACCTAACCTAACCTAACCTAACCTAACCTAACCTAACCTAACCTAACCTAACCTAACCTAACCTAACCTAACCTAACCTAACCTAACCTAACCTAACCTAACCTAACCTAACCTAACCTAACCTAACCTAACCTAACCTAACCTAACCTAACCTAACCTAACCTAACCTAACCTAACCTAACCTAACCTAACCTAACCTAACCTAACCTAACCTAACCTAACCTAACCTAACCTAACCTAACCTAACCTAACCTAACCTAACCTAACCTAACCTAACCTAACCTAACCTAACCTAACCTAACCTAACCTAACCTAACCTAACCTAACCTAACCTAACCTAACCTAACCTAACCTAACCTAACCTAACCTAACCTAACCTAACCTAACCTAACCTAACCTAACCTAACCTAACCTAACCTAACCTAACCTAACCTAACCTAACCTAACCTAACCTAACCTAACCTAACCTAACCTAACCTAACCTAACCTAACCTAACCTAACCTAACCTAACCTAACCTAACCTAACCTAACCTAACCTAACCTAACCTAACCTAACCTAACCTAACCTAACCTAACCTAACCTAACCTAACCTAACCTAACCTAACCTAACCTAACCTAACCTAACCTAACCTAACCTAACCTAACCTAACCTAACCTAACCTAACCTAACCTAACCTAACCTAACCTAACCTAACCTAACCTAACCTAACCTAACCTAACCTAACCTAACCTAACCTAACCTAACCTAACCTAACCTAACCTAACCTAACCTAACCTAACCTAACCTAACCTAACCTAACCTAACCTAACCTAACCTAACCTAACCTAACCTAACCTAACCTAACCTAACCTAACCTAACCTAACCTAACCTAACCTAACCTAACCTAACCTAACCTAACCTAACCTAACCTAACCTAACCTAACCTAACCTAACCTAACCTAACCTAACCTAACCTAACCTAACCTAACCTAACCTAACCTAACCTAACCTAACCTAACCTAACCTAACCTAACCTAACCTAACCTAACCTAACCTAACCTAACCTAACCTAACCTAACCTAACCTAACCTAACCTAACCTAACCTAACCTAACCTAACCTAACCTAACCTAACCTAACCTAACCTAACCTAACCTAACCTAACCTAACCTAACCTAACCTAACCTAACCTAACCTAACCTAACCTAACCTAACCTAACCTAACCTAACCTAACCTAACCTAACCTAACCTAACCTAACCTAACCTAACCTAACCTAACCTAACCTAACCTAACCTAACCTAACCTAACCTAACCTAACCTAACCTAACCTAACCTAACCTAACCTAACCTAACCTAACCTAACCTAACCTAACCTAACCTAACCTAACCTAACCTAACCTAACCTAACCTAACCTAACCTAACCTAACCTAACCTAACCTAACCTAACCTAACCTAACCTAACCTAACCTAACCTAACCTAACCTAACCTAACCTAACCTAACCTAACCTAACCTAACCTAACCTAACCTAACCTAACCTAACCTAACCTAACCTAACCTAACCATCGATAACTTCTTTGTCATAGGTGCGATTTTGAAGCTGTTTTCAGCTAATTAGACCTAAAAAGGCGGACGCCTATCGTTTGACACAAATCGCAACCCCTAAAAATCAACCCTTAACCGAATTTTGCATTTTTTCAAAATTTCACCATATTTAATTCATTTGCAACGCCATTTTTCGACCAATTACAACCGTTTAAATTCTATATTAGTCTCAGCAACCGCCCTCAATTAATCCCGTGATCAGGTCCGCGATCCGTGGCCCGAGTTCCGGAGTGGGGGTGAAAAACACCAATTTTCACTTAAAAAACTGGTTTTTCGGCCAAAACTCAAAATTTTGTCTCTTGTCGTCATTAATTTTATTACATATTCGGCTAGCCCGCGCGGAGCCCGATCCGACGATACCCCGCACGTGCGTCTAGCTCGCAAAAAATTTCCCCGCCCACCTGCCCACTGGCCTATTAGGAGGGAAACTTTGATTTTGACAAAAAAGTATTTTTGCAGATTCGTGCTCAATTGACCAATTGGACAGTCAGCAAGTGCTTGACGGTGAATAGGGTTGACTCCGCAAAGAAATATAGTGTTTTTAAAATATTTTTATTTAAATTGACCTGTAAAAATTTCTAAAATTTTATTCATTTTATTTATACGAATTATATTTAATTGTTCTTGACTGGATCCCCCCTTTACAGGGATTCAGACGTATTGATTTTTATTTTTCCCCCTTTAGAGGATTACAGAAGGGTCCAGTGTCCAACCCTCTCCCCGAGCCGATTGCTTGTAATCGATCTGTCCCCCTCTTTACAGGGGTCCATATTATATTATCTGCTCCATAACTCAGAAGTATGTTCCGCACCCCAGCCGCTGTCGCCAAGACTCAGAGCTCCGGGGGCTCGCCGCGATCGGTGGAAAAAGCGGGGCCGCCTCTCACGGAGGCCAGGAGGAGAATCTCGTTTGGAGAAGACAGTCCTCCTGCGTCTCAGGTCGGCCCCGTAGTTCCGGCGACGCGGCGAGTTGCTGTAGAAGCTGCCAGAACACCCAAGGAGTCTGTCGCCGGGCACCGCAGTCGTGTTGCGGAGGCGAGAGCTTGCCTAAATAAGGCAAAGGTCAATTTGGGCAACTCTCGCAACCTTAAAACCGACATTAAGGCTGCGGTGCTCGAAGCCATAAACAGGCTCTTTGAGCTGGTTAAAGAGTCGGAGCTTGACCGTGCTCCCTCCATCCCTACCGTCATACCGGTACCTGTCACCACTGCCAACCATAGTCCGGACCCCGTTACCGGCAATGCTCACGCTGGTCAGACTGAGCTCCTGAATGCCATCAAGGAGCATATCTCGGAGCTGAGAGACAACTCCAAGAAATTGGACTCGCTCCGAGACAGTCTGACCAGTAGGACGGATGTCGGGGAGACAACCTACGCGGGAGTAGCAGCCAATAAAAAGAGCAATGCAGGGGCGCACGCCCCGGAGCGAACAACGCTGCACTCGGTGATTGTCTCCTCGACAGAGGAAATGGAAACGGGGGACGAAATACTTGAAAAGGTGAGGAAGGCAGTGGATGCAAAGGAGGGCTGGGTACGGGTGGAGAGAGTTCGAAAAGCCAAGGATCGAAAGGTGATCCTGGGGTGCGAAACGATTGGGGAGAGGCTCAAACTCAAGGAGCGACTACGAGAGGCTGGAGGGAACCTCGTCATCGAGGAAGTGAAGAATCGGGACCCGCTTCTGGTTCTGAGGGACGTACTCATGATCCACAGCGATGAGGAAGTAGTGCGGGCCCTTCGGAACCAGAACCGGGAGATCTTTCACGGCCTCGATGACGGGGAACAAAGAGTGAGCATAAAGTTCCGTAAGAAGACCCGGAACCCGCATTTAAACAGCATTGTGTTGAGTGTGTCTCCCGCAATCTGGAGACGGTCACTCGAAGGAGGCAAGCTCCGGATTGACCTCCAGAGAGTGCGTGTCGAGGACCAGACGCCTCTGGTGCAGTGCACGCGCTGCCTAGCATATGGTCACGGGAAACGTCTCTGCACAGAGGCCGCTGACCTGTGCAGCCACTGCGGCGATCCGCATCTCAAAGCGGATTGCCCTGTCCAGCAAAGTGGCGCAGTAGCGGTGTGCGTGAACTGCACCAGAGCAAAGCGGGGGGAGCACTCACACAATGCTTTCAGCAGCGACTGCCCGGTGCGCAGGAAGTGGGATGCGTTTGCGAGGTCGGCAATCTCGTACTGCTAAAGTCGCGGACGTGGCCACTTCCACGCACAGAGAAATGACCGGTTCGACACAACCAAAGAACAGATGCATTGAGCGAGCCGCTGGGGCTGGCTCAATGACGGACGATAATTGTGGCCGCTTTCATGGGAAAGCGACTAATATTAAACCGGGTCATGAGCCAGTGCCAGTGGAATCGTACTGTTGTGTCGAACTGGTCAAGCTTCCGTTTGATGCGCCATTGTATGGGTTGAAAGAATTGGGAAAAGTAGCCGGGTGTTTTTCGAAAAGAATAATCTTGACCTGTATAATGATTATACTAAGCAAGTATTATTAAAAAGGACAGAAGTAAGCAACGCTGGCGTATCAGACGGAAGATTGAACAAACGGGAAATAATAAAAAGAGTTGTTAAATGGAAATTATAAAATTAGAGTTAAAAACAAAAAGAGAAACATAATAATATAAAGTATTCGGTTAAACGAACAGGTATAAAGTTAATTTTAGATAAACATTTAGAACAACAAAATATTAAAATAAATTAAGAGAAATAGTTTCAAAATTATAATCACCATAAAATAAATAAAACCATAGCCAACACGGTCTCACCAGCCTCTTAATAAAGATACCAAAGAATTATAAAGCCGTAAAGAAGGTCTCTGCAAGCTCTATAGCAGAGGGACACTGGCAGGGCAGGAGTGGGTTTTAGCGGGTTCGAGTCCCGCACTACCTCGACTGTCTCATGGTCTCAGTGAGACGGTGAGACAGCCGAGGTGTCCGTGGGGATTTCCCACTCCTGCCTCAACAAAAAAAAAAAAAAAAAAAAAAAAAAAAAAAAACCTAACCTAACCTAACCTAACCTAACCTAACCTAACCTAACCTAACCTAACCTAACCTAACCTAACCTAACCTAACCCATCGATATTTTCATTATTATAGGTGCGATTTTGGAGCTGTTTTCAGCTAATTAGACCTAATTTAACTTTCGGTATTTATAGTGACTCGAAGGCCGCCTTGGAGACAGTCACAAACCATGGTTCCCTCCACGCGCTGGCCGTGGAGGCGAGGGCGAATGTTGGCGCGGCTCTGGCCCAGAGCAAAGATGTTTCCTTGTTCTGGGTCAAAGCACACGCCGGTTTTGAAGGCAACGAGCGCGCCGACCACCTCGCCAAGGAGGCTGCACTCCGATCCAAAAGGAAGCCGGACTATGACCGCTGCCCGGTTTCATTCGTCAAACGACAGATCCGTTTGGAGTCGCTCGACGAATGGAACCGGAGGTACCAGGCTGGCGAGACAGCCTCAACTACAAAAATCTTCCTGCCTAATGCCATCGACGCCTACCGCATAGTGAGGAAAATTAACCCAGCTGGAATCGTCACACAAATCTTGACGGGGCACGGTGGGTTCTCAAAATACCTGCATCGGTTCAGGTGTAAGGAGAGCCCATCGTGCATCTGCGAACCGGATGCGGAGGAGTCGGTGGAACACATTTTGGTGGAGTGTCCGGTGTTTGAGCGGGAGCGGTATGACGCCGAAATCAAACTAGGTACTAAAATAAAGAAAAACAATTTATGCCACATCATAGAAAATAGAAAACAAAGAGACATATTTTTAGATTACGCCAAGAAGATAGTTACAAAAGTAATAAACCGTAATAAGAATAGCTGATGTTTTTGTGTTCCACTTTATATGGATATTTCTACTTGGAAAGGATATGAAGACTGGAGCACAAAGTCATAAGAGCCTAACTTAAAAAATTGATAATAAAGCCGTTAGAACACATAATATCCAAACAAAATTCAACTTCTTATAAAAAAGTACCTAACAAAAATAAAACTAAGCCGAAGAAGCAAACATGACAACAAAAGGTCTCTGACCACGTCAGGGGGCATCAGCAGAGCAGGAGTGGGTTTTAGCGGGTTCAAGTCCCGCACTATCTCGACTGTCTCACAATATCCGTGAGATAGTCGAGATGTCCGAAGGGATTTCCCACTCCTGCAAAAAAAAAAAAAAAAAAAAAAAAAAAAAAAAAAAAAACCTAACCTAACCTAACCTAACCTAACCTAACCTTTAAAATTATTTTAACCTATTACTTTATTTTATTTTTATACCGACACCCTGTACCTCTTTTGAGGACAGGCCTAGTTTAAGTACCTAATTTAAATTTTTATTTAAATTTAAATTATTTTACTTCGTCATTTTATTTTATTTGTTTTTATTGTGATTATTTGATCTGAAGCGGTTAGGTCAAGAAACTGAAACTGCTCCCAGGGTCTTTATATACAGACAACACAAAACTCACACCACAAACGCAACACGAATAACACATTTCTCAGTAACACCTAAACTGCACAGGATAAAACACGAAACACAAACTGCTTATACCTACCTATTTCGATATTTTTCATTTTAATTAATTTATAAATTCCATTTTAAATTCACAAAAATTCTCTAGTCAATAGGGTAGGTTTTATTTTATTTATTTTAATAATTTTAATATTTTTGTGTGCTAAATTATATTGTGTAGTCCACCGTTTTACAACTTATACAGGCTTTTAACTTTAATTTGAATTTTAAATTTTTATAATTTTTTATTTTATTTTTTTTATTTTAAATTTTAATTTTCGTGTTAATTTATTACGTGTAGTCCCCCCTTATACAATTCTTACAGGTTTTTAAATTTAATTTTAATTTATTGAAATTTTTAAATTATTAATTTTTAATTTTTGTGTTAATTTATTACGTGTAGTCCCCTTTTATATAAACCTTTACAACTCTTCATTCGTGTTAAACTAATCGTGGTGTCCGTTATACAACTTTACAATTTTATTTTATTTGTGTTAATTTATTATTGTCCGTCCATACATACCAAATCGTTGTCTTGTCTTTTTTACACAAGCACAAGATGACTTCAAGGAGCCCGAAAAATAGGTCTAATGTTAAAGAGCTTACAATGGTGTACCAATCCCCCCCTCAACCAAAAACATTAAACGCAAACGCCACCGCTACTGTCCCAAAGCCCGAACTAAAAATGGAAAACATAATACCTTCCTTAATGGCCAAAGACATAGAAGAAAAGGCGATCAAAGCACGGGAAAGGATTTACAAACAGATGGAGGCAAAAGGACCAGTGAGATCAGTAACGAAAGACAACAAACTTAATATACAGAGAGAAACGGACGATTTAGTCGTAATGGTGAAGGAATTAGTAAAAAGATTAGAAGCGGCAGAGAGAATAGAGGAAGAGAAAGAGGAAAGAAACAGAATATTAATTCAAAAACCTGCTGTAGCAAACTTAAACTTCGAGAAGGAGACAACAAAAAGGCTCGCAGAGATAGAAAGGCTACTGGTAGAAACGAACCAAGTAAGCAAGAGATGTGAGGAGCTACAGCAGGAAACGAAGAAAGAGATAACAGAAATGGTAAAGGAAAGGGCTGTGTGCGAAACAAGGACGTACGCAGAGGTAACTGGGAGTGAAAGGAAATTGCCGCAACCAAGGACACTACACTCCCTCATCATCTCCTCGACTGACGAGAAACTGACGAGCGACGACGTATTGGAGGTCGTCAGGAAAACGTCGGTCGAGGAGGATGAGTGGATCCCTGTCCAGAAGATCCGGAAAGCGAGGGATCAAAAAGTGATCATTGGTTGCGGTAATAAAAGTGAAGTCGAGAAGCTTCAAAGGAGACTTATGAAGGACGAAACATTAAAAGTAGAAAGGGCGATCAACAAAAATCCCCTAGTCTTAGTAAAATATGTCAGAGGGGAGGAAAAGAAGCAGCAGGTTGAGGAAGCCATAAAGAGAATGGCCAAAGATGAAGGAACTAAGGGGCAAATAGAAATACTCTTTGAAAGAAGGACGAGAAATCCCCACGTCGCCCATGTGGTTGCCAGGTGCCCCCCGCAGATATGGCAGCAGCTGACAGAAAGGGGGACCCTTCAACTGCACTGGGGACAATCCAGTGTAGAAGACCAGTCCCCACTAATCCAGTGCTCCCGCTGCTTGGGCTACGGCCACAGCAAGCAGGCCTGCAAGGAGCTACAGGACAGCTGTAGCCATTGTGGGGGAAGCAACCACAAGGGAGCTGATTGCCCCGAAAAGCCAAGTACTCCCTGCTGCTTAAATTGCAAACGGGCAAAATTACTGGATCTGGGGCACAACACCTTCAGTGAGGTGTGCCCCATCCGTAGGAAATGGGACAGGCTAGCGAGGGAAAAAGTGGCGTATTGCTAAGGGCACCTCACAGACTCAAAATTGCACACACAAACACCTTGCGCTCCAGGCAAACTTGCAAAGAAAAAAGAATGCAACCGCTGAGCTGATTGTGGAGGCCGTAAAAAGGAGGGCACTCTTTGCTCTCCTTCAGGAGCCGTATGTGGGGGGCCAGGGCATTATGTCGGGGCCAGCGGGGGTCAGGATCGTCCAGGCGGCACAGGAGGTTGGGAAGGTTAACAAGGCCGCAATTGCGGTCTTCAACAACGATATTAAACTACATCAACTTCCCAACCTCACCAACACCAACTTTGCGGTTGCAAAGCTGGAAACTGCTGACTGGACGATCGGACTGATCTCCCTTTACTTCGAGCCCGACTGTGACCTGGGGCCCTTCATGCGTCGCCTGAGGGAGATCATAGGGAGCCTAAAATGCTCAAAGTTAGTAGTCGGAGGGGACGTGAATGCCTGGAGTGAGTGGTGGGGCAGCAGGAAAACGAATGACAGGGGTGAGGAGATAGTCGGGGTAATAAACGAGCTGGACCTCCACATATTGAATACCGGAGACGTTCCAACTTTTGAAGTCTGGCGCTCTGGAAGAGAGTATACCAGTAGAGTGGATGTGACATTTTGCTCGGTAGACATGCTCGCCGCGGTAGAAAATTGGAGGGTAGATCGAAGCGTAACATCCTCGGACCATAACGCGATTACGTTTATTTTAAAAATAGGGAAAATAGAAGTAACAAAAAATAACAGTAGGACCACAAGGAAATATAATACTAAAAATGTAGAATGGGGAAAATTTAAGGAAAAATTAATAGAAGAATTCATTAAGGAAAATGTAAGTGTTGATAATGTAAAAATAATTGATAACGTAGATAAAGTAGAAAAATTAATTGGGAAGTATATAAATATAATCACTAATGTATGCGATACACATATTAAACTAAAGAAAAGCAACATTAAAATTAAATTGCCGTGGTGGTCCGAGGAGTTAGAGAAGCTTAAAAAGGAGAAAAACAGGTTAAAGAAGAGAATAAAATGGGCAGCGCCAAACCGGCGAGCATGGGTTGCCGAGCAATATGAAAAAGTACGAAAGGAGTATGAGAGTGCGATGGATGAGGCCAGAATCAAAAGTTGGAAGGAGTTTTGCGGCAAACAGGAGAGGGAAACCATGTGGGAGGGCATCTATAGGGTTATAGGGAGGTCCCAGACCAACTATGAAGACCTCCCGATCGCCAGGGGCGGCACTACCACCAGCCCGAGGGACTCGGTGCGCATCTTGGCGGAGACCTTCTACCCGGAGGATACCGCCTTGGGGGAGAACGAGTCACACGCAAGGGTGAGGAGGGAGGCGGCGGAAGTGAATAGGGGGCGCGAAAATGAATTTAGCGACCCCCCTTTTACAGAAGCTGAGCTTCTCCACGCCGCGGGCTCGTTCAACCCCAAGAAGGCTCCGGGTGGAGATGGTCTTACTGCCGAAATATGCGCAGCAGTGATATCTGCGGATAAGGAATTGGCCCTGGCGATTTACAATAAATGTTTAGAGCTCTCCCACTTCCCCAAACCCTGGAAAGCCGCAACGGTCATCATGCTCCGGAAACCAGGTAAGGACGACTATACCCTCCCCAAGTCATATAGACCAATCGGGCTCCTTGCGATCTTAGGGAAAATCTTAGAAAAGATGTTAGTTAGGCGCATCAGGTGGCACGTGTTACCGAAATTAAACCCGAGGCAGTATGGTTTTGTGCCGCAGCGTAGCACGGAGGACTCCCTCTACGACATGGTCCAGCATATCAGGGGTAACCTCGTTGCCAAGCGGATTACTACCCTGATATCATTGGACATAGAGGGGGCCTTCGACAATGCATGGTGGCCCAAAATCATCTGCCAACTAAAAGTAAAGGAGTGCCCTGTCAATCTGCGGAGGCTCGTCAGTAGCTATCTGAGCGATAGAACGGTGACGGTGAGGTATGCGGGGGAGGAATTTAGTAAGGCGACAAACAAGGGTTGCGTCCAAGGTTCCATTGGCGGACCCATGTTTTGGAACCTTATTCTGGACCCCCTGCTCGATGAACTCACCGCCGCTGGCATTCACTGTCAAGCCTTCGCAGATGACATAGTGCTCATAATAGACGGTAACACGGGCCAGGAGGTCGAGAGTAAGGCAAATGCCGCCCTCGCCCTCGTGCACGGCTGGGGTGTGTCGAATAAGCTAAACTTCGCACCGCACAAATCCTTGGCCATGACCCTGACGAGGAAGCTAAAATTCGACACGCCCAGGCTGTGCATGGGGGGAGTGGACATTAAGATGGTGGAGGAGATAAAAATTTTAGGAGTTATCTTTGATAATAAACTGACATTTAACCAGCACATCTCCTACATAACCAAGAAAGCCATAAACATCTACAAGGGCATAAGCAGAGCAGCAAGAGCTACCTGGGGACTAAACCCAGAGATTATCAGGACTATTTACATTGCCGTTATAGAGCCCATCATTTTGTATGCGGCAAGCGTTTGGGCCAGTCAGGCCAAAAAAATAGTCTCCAGGAAGGCTCTCGACGTCGTGCAACGCGGATTCGCGCAAAAAATTATAAAAGGTAACAGGACGGTCTCCCTCAATGCCGCTTTAGTATTGTCGGGGCTGCTTCCGCTGGATCTTCGGATCCAAGAAGCATCCCAGCTTTATGAAGCCAAGCGAGGGAAACCCCAGGCAATACTGGGCGGCAGAAAGGTCGAACAGCGCGCATCCGTTATAAACGGCACCCACCCCAGCAAAATCCTCAACGCAAAATTTATTTGTTTGGACAACGCGGAAGAGGATAGCAATCTGGCAGAAGGCTTGGTAAGAATCTACACGGATGGGAGTAAACTGGAGGGGAAAGTCGGAGCCGCCCTAACCTGCTGGGAAGGGTCGACAGAGACGAGTACCCGGAAGTTCAAGCTCGAACCATTCTGTACGGTCTTCCAAGCCGAGTTGTATGCTATCCTCCAAGCGACCGAAATTATTATTGGCAATGGCTATAGGGAAACCGCAGTACTTAGTGACTCGAGGTCCGCTTTACAGTCGATAGTTGATCCAGACTCATCGAACCCGATCACAAAGGCGATTCAGGGTAACCTGCAGTTCCTAAGAGGCAACCACCAACTCGTCTCACTATATTGGATCAGGGCCCACGTCGGAGTGATGGGGAACGAGAGAGCGGATCAGCTGGCGAAGGAAGCGGCCCTCAAGTTGAAAACTAAGTCGGACTATGACTGCAGTCCTATCTCGTTTGTTAAACGCCATATACGGGCTTTAACGATCGAGGCCTGGGACTGCAGGTATAGATCCGAACCCACAGCGGGGGTCACCAAGACCTTCTTCCCTAGCGGGGTGGAGGCGTACGGCACGGTGCGGAAAATGTCTATCGATCGCATCACCTCGCAGATCCTGACCGGGCACGGCGGGTTCTCTGCATACCTGCATAGGTTCAAATGCAAGGACAGCCCGTCGTGCGTTTGCGATCCGGCAGAGAGCGAAGACATTTTCCACATCGTGCTGGAATGCCCGTTGCACGGCGTCGATAGGTACACTCTGCAGCAAACACTCGACACAAAATTGAATAAGGATAACCTGGGCGCAATAATTGGCAACAAAAAAGAGAGAAACAAGTTTCTAGAATTTGCTATGAAAGTAGCATCAATAGTAATAAAAAGGAATAAGACGGACACAATATAAGAGCAGGAACTAATGTCAGAAACTGAAATATCCTAATATAGTTATATAAAATAAAAGATAGGAAATAAAAATTAGATTATAAGAATAAAACAAGAATATGAAAATGTAAAACTTAGCAAGTAAAGAAATAAATAGAAGGAAGCAATATTAGAATACATGTAAATAAGCCATCATTATAGAATAAGATAAAAATTATAAGAACCAACTATATTAGTGATAAGAATACAAATTGTAAGACTGCAAAAAAAAGAAAGAAAAGAATAAAAGAAAAGAAAGAAAAAAAATACGAAAAGAAAACATATTACCAAAAGAAAAATGGCCAAAAAGAAATATGGCAAAAAAAAGCATAAGATAAAAAAGGTCCTGCCACAAAGCGGGGAGCAGTCAGTCAAAAATTAAAAAAAAAAAAAAAAAAACCTAACCTAACCTAACCTAACCTAACCTAACCTAACCTAACCTAACCTAACCTAACCTAACCTAACCTAACCTAACCTAACCTAACCTAACCTAACCTAACCCTCCACAGTCTCCCTACCAGCCAGACTGTCTCGGAGCTTCTCGAGCTTTTCGGAGTTGTCCTTCAACTCCGAGATATGCTCCTTCAGCGTATTAAGGAGCTCAGTCTGACCAGCAAGGATTTCAATGGGACTGGGCCGGGGACCACATTCGGCGGCGGACGCGGGTACCGGATCAGGTATGGGTGCGGCAGGGGCCCGGTCTCGATCCATCTCCGCCTCCTCGACCAGCTCGCAAAGCCGTTCTAGGGCCTCTAGCACCGCATTTTTAATGTTGGTCTTGAGGTTGCGAGAGTTGCCTAGGTTGAGCTTTGCCTTCTGTAGGCAATCTCTCGCTTCCTCAACACGACTGCGGTGCTCGGCCCCAGTCCTCCCGAGCGATCCGGTGGCGGCCACAGGAGGCCGGCGCCCCTTTGGCGTTGATATGATTTCAATGTGTTCACGAGGGGTGGCGTCCCCGAAGGATATCCTCCGCTTGACCTCGTCGCGTTCCTTCGGGGAAAGCAACTTCTCCCCCATGGACTCACCCGTCGACCGATGCTCGTACGGAGCGTCATGTGGGTCGGGGGTGACCATTTGGGCGCAAACAGACATACCCTTGTAGAGGGAGGGTCGTACCGGTCTGATTGCTGTAGAGAAGGTCAGTAACATGGGACACTGGCTTTACGTCCCTGTAAAGGGGGGACACAAAGAATAAATAATTAATCAAAAATTACATAGGAGTCTTATAATTAAATAAATATGCGTCGTTGAATTACGTCAATACTATGTCCCTGTAAAGGCACAGCTAAAATAAAATATTTATAATTCTGGTCAAAATTGTGTAAAAAATATAAAACAAGGTCAAATAAAGGCAGAATGAATCCCTTACCATACAGGAGCTTATCTTCGAATGTCAGATGCTTAAATAATTAAAGTCAAGAAATATTTTTTTCCTAAAGTCAGGTTTACCCTCCCAGCTATAGGCCACAGGGCGGGTGGGTGGGGAAAATTTTTTGCGAGCTAGACGCACGTGCGGGGTGTCGAAAGATTGGGCTCCGCGCGGGCTAGTCGAATATGCAATAAAATTTCCCACGACCGGAAGCAAAATTTTGAGTTATGGCCGAAAAACCAGTTATTTTACGTGAAAATTGGTGTTTTTTACCCCCACTCCGGAAAACGGGCCGCGGAACGCGGACCAAATCACGGGATTAGTAGGGGACGGTTGCTGAGACTAATGTAAAGTTAAAACTGTTGAAATTGATCTGAAAATGGCGAAGTTATTGAATTAAATATGTTGAAATTTTGAAGAAAAATACAAAAAATGCAAAATACGGATAAGGGTTGGTTTTGAGGGGTTGCGATTTGTGTCAAAAGATAGGCGTCCGCCTTTTTAGGTCTAATGAGCTGAAAACAGGTTCAAAATCGCACCTGTAACAAAGAAAATATCGATACTTTTTTCAACAGCCTACCCAGGTACATCAGTTTATTTTGGGACTTAGACGAAATTCCAAAAAATGAAGGGTAACTTTTTGCGAGCTAGACGCACGTGCGGGGTATCGTTGGATAGGGCTCCGCGCGGGCTAGCCGAATATGTAATAAAATAAAAAACGACAAGAGACAAAATTTTGAGTTTTGGCCGAAAAACCAGTTTTTTAAGTGAAAATATGTGTTTTTCACCCCCACTCCGGGACTCAGGCCACGGAACGCGAACCTGATCACGGGATTATTAGGGGGCGGTTGCTGAGACTAAAATGAAATTTAAACGGTTGAAATTGATCTAAAAATGGTGAAGTTAATGAATTAAATATGGTGGAATTTTGAAAATGCAATGTACGAGTAAGGGTTGAATTTTAGGGGTTGCGATTTGTGTCAAACGATAGAGGTCCGCCTTTTTAAGGTCTATGGAGCTGAAAACAGCTTCAAAATCGCACCTTTAATAAAGAAAATTAAAGTGTATGGAAATGTATGGAAATTTTTTGCGAGCTAGACGCACGTGCGGGGTGTCGAAAGATTGGGCTCCGCGCGGGCTAGTCGAATATGCAATAAAATTTCCCACGACCGGAAGCAAAATTTTGAGTTATGGCCGAAAAACCAGTTATTTTACGTGAAAATTGGTGTTTTTTACCCCCACTCCGGAAAACGGGCCGCGGAACGCGGACCAAATCACGGGATTAGTAGGGGACGGTTGCTGAGACTAATGTAAAGTTAAAACTGTTGAAATTGATCTGAAAATGGCGAAGTTGTTGAATTAAATATGTTGAAATTTTGAAGAAAAATACAAAAAATGCAAAATACGGATAAGGGTTGGTTTTGAGGGGTTGCGATTTGTGTCAAAAGATAGGCGTCCGCCTTTTTAGGTCTAATGAGCTGAAAACAGGTTCAAAATCGCACCTGTAACAAAGAAAATATCGATACTTTTTTCAACAGCCTACCCAGGTACATCAGTTTATTTTGGGACTTAAACGAAATTCCAAAAAATGAAGGGTAACTTTTTGCGAGCTAGACGCACGTGCGGGGTATCGTTGGATAGGGCTCCGCGCGGGCTAGCCGAATATGTAATAAAATAAAAAACGACAAGAGACAAAATTTTGAGTTTTGGCCGAAAAACCAGTTTTTTAAGTGAAAATATGTGTTTTTCACCCCCACTCCGGGACTCAGGCCACGGAACGCGAACCTGATCACGGGATTATTAGGGGGCGGTTGCTGAGACTAAAATGAAATTTAAACGGTTGAAATTGATCTAAAAATGGTGAAGTTAATGAATTAAATATGGTGGAATTTTGAAAATGCAATGTACGAGTAAGGGTTGAATTTTAGGGGTTGCGATTTGTGTCAAACGATAGAGGTCCGCCTTTTTAAGGTCTATGGAGCTGAAAACAGCTTCAAAATCGCACCTTTAATAAAGAAAATTAAAGTGTATGGAAATGTATGGAAATTTTTTGCGAGCTAGACGCACGTGCGGGGTGTCGAAAGATTGGGCTCCGCGCGGGCTAGTCGAATATGCAATAAAATTTCCCACGACCGGAAGCAAAATTTTGAGTTATGGCCGAAAAACCAGTTATTTTACGTGAAAATTGGTGTTTTTTACCCCCACTCCGGAAAACGGGCCGCGGAACGCGGACCAAATCACGGGATTAGTAGGGGACGGTTGCTGAGACTAATGTAAAGTTAAAACTGTTGAAATTGATCTGAAAATGGCGAAGTTATTGAATTAAATATGTTGAAATTTTGAAGAAAAATACAAAAAATGCAAAATACGGATAAGGGTTGGTTTTGAGGGGTTGCGATTTGTGTCAAAAGATAGGCGTCCGCCTTTTTAGGTCTAATGAGCTGAAAACAGGTTCAAAATCGCACCTGTAACAAAGAAAATATCGATACTTTTTTCAACAGCCTACCCAGGTACATCAGTTTATTTTGGGACTTAGACGAAATTCCAAAAAATGAAGGGTAACTTTTTGCGAGCTAGACGCACGTGCGGGGTATCGTTGGATAGGGCTCCGCGCGGGCTAGCCGAATATGTAATAAAATAAAAAACGACAAGAGACAAAATTTTGAGTTTTGGCCGAAAAACCAGTTTTTTAAGTGAAAATATGTGTTTTTCACCCCCACTCCGGGACTCAGGCCACGGAACGCGAACCTGATCACGGGATTATTAGGGGGCGGTTGCTGAGACTAAAATGAAATTTAAACGGTTGAAATTGATCTAAAAATGGTGAAGTTAATGAATTAAATATGGTGGAATTTTGAAAATGCAATGTACGAGTAAGGGTTGAATTTTAGGGGTTGCGATTTGTGTCAAACGATAGAGGTCCGCCTTTTTAAGGTCTATGGAGCTGAAAACAGCTTCAAAATCGCACCTTTAATAAAGAAAATTAAAGTGTATGGAAATGTATGGAAATTTTTTGCGAGCTAGACGCACGTGCGGGGTGTCGAAAGATTGGGCTCCGCGCGGGCTAGTCGAATATGCAATAAAATTTCCCACGACCGGAAGCAAAATTTTGAGTTATGGCCGAAAAACCAGTTATTTTACGTGAAAATTGGTGTTTTTTACCCCCACTCCGGAAAACGGGCCGCGGAACGCGGACCAAATCACGGGATTAGTAGGGGACGGTTGCTGAGACTAATGTAAAGTTAAAACTGTTGAAATTGATCTGAAAATGGCGAAGTTATTGAATTAAATATGTTGAAATTTTGAAGAAAAATACAAAAAATGCAAAATACGGATAAGGGTTGGTTTTGAGGGGTTGCGATTTGTGTCAAAAGATAGGCGTCCGCCTTTTTAGGTCTAATGAGCTGAAAACAGGTTCAAAATCGCACCTGTAACAAAGAAAATATCGATACTTTTTTCAACAGCCTACCCAGGTACATCAGTTTATTTTGGGACTTAGACGAAATTCCAAAAAATGAAGGGTAACTTTTTGCGAGCTAGACGCACGTGCGGGGTATCGTTGGATAGGGCTCCGCGCGGGCTAGCCGAATATGTAATAAAATAAAAAACGACAAGAGACAAAATTTTGAGTTTTGGCCGAAAAACCAGTTTTTTAAGTGAAAATATGTGTTTTTCACCCCCACTCCGGGACTCAGGCCACGGAACGCGAACCTGATCACGGGATTATTAGGGGGCGGTTGCTGAGACTAAAATGAAATTTAAACGGTTGAAATTGATCTAAAAATGGTGAAGTTAATGAATTAAATATGGTGGAATTTTGAAAATGCAATGTACGAGTAAGGGTTGAATTTTAGGGGTTGCGATTTGTGTCAAACGATAGAGGTCCGCCTTTTTAAGGTCTATGGAGCTGAAAACAGCTTCAAAATCGCACCTTTAATAAAGAAAATTAAAGTGTATGGAAATGTATGGAAATTTTTTGCGAGCTAGACGCACGTGCGGGGTGTCGAAAGATTGGGCTCCGCGCGGGCTAGTCGAATATGCAATAAAATTTCCCACGACCGGAAGCAAAATTTTGAGTTATGGCCGAAAAACCAGTTATTTTACGTGAAAATTGGTGTTTTTTACCCCCACTCCGGAAAACGGGCCGCGGAACGCGGACCAAATCACGGGATTAGTAGGGGACGGTTGCTGAGACTAATGTAAAGTTAAAACTGTTGAAATTGATCTGAAAATGGCGAAGTTGTTGAATTAAATATGTTGAAATTTTGAAGAAAAATACAAAAAATGCAAAATACGGATAAGGGTTGGTTTTGAGGGGTTGCGATTTGTGTCAAAAGATAGGCGTCCGCCTTTTTAGGTCTAATGAGCTGAAAACAGGTTCAAAATCGCACCTGTAACAAAGAAAATATCGATACTTTTTTCAACAGCCTACCCAGGTACATCAGTTTATTTTGGGACTTAAACGAAATTCCAAAAAATGAAGGGTAACTTTTTGCGAGCTAGACGCACGTGCGGGGTATCGTTGGATAGGGCTCCGCGCGGGCTAGCCGAATATGTAATAAAATAAAAAACGACAAGAGACAAAATTTTGAGTTTTGGCCGAAAAACCAGTTTTTTAAGTGAAAATATGTGTTTTTCACCCCCACTCCGGGACTCAGGCCACGGAACGCGAACCTGATCACGGGATTATTAGGGGGCGGTTGCTGAGACTAAAATGAAATTTAAACGGTTGAAATTGATCTAAAAATGGTGAAGTTAATGAATTAAATATGGTGGAATTTTGAAAATGCAATGTACGAGTAAGGGTTGAATTTTAGGGGTTGCGATTTGTGTCAAACGATAGAGGTCCGCCTTTTTAAGGTCTATGGAGCTGAAAACAGCTTCAAAATCGCACCTTTAATAAAGAAAATTAAAGTGTATGGAAATGTATGGAAATTTTTTGCGAGCTAGACGCACGTGCGGGGTGTCGAAAGATTGGGCTCCGCGCGGGCTAGTCGAATATGCAATAAAATTTCCCACGACCGGAAGCAAAATTTTGAGTTATGGCCGAAAAACCAGTTATTTTACGTGAAAATTGGTGTTTTTTACCCCCACTCCGGAAAACGGGCCGCGGAACGCGGACCAAATCACGGGATTAGTAGGGGACGGTTGCTGAGACTAATGTAAAGTTAAAACTGTTGAAATTGATCTGAAAATGGCGAAGTTATTGAATTAAATATGTTGAAATTTTGAAGAAAAATACAAAAAATGCAAAATACGGATAAGGGTTGGTTTTGAGGGGTTGCGATTTGTGTCAAAAGATAGGCGTCCGCCTTTTTAGGTCTAATGAGCTGAAAACAGGTTCAAAATCGCACCTGTAACAAAGAAAATATCGATACTTTTTTCAACAGCCTACCCAGGTACATCAGTTTATTTTGGGACTTAGACGAAATTCCAAAAAATGAAGGGTAACTTTTTGCGAGCTAGACGCACGTGCGGGGTATCGTTGGATAGGGCTCCGCGCGGGCTAGCCGAATATGTAATAAAATAAAAAACGACAAGAGACAAAATTTTGAGTTTTGGCCGAAAAACCAGTTTTTTAAGTGAAAATATGTGTTTTTCACCCCCACTCCGGGACTCAGGCCACGGAACGCGAACCTGATCACGGGATTATTAGGGGGCGGTTGCTGAGACTAAAATGAAATTTAAACGGTTGAAATTGATCTAAAAATGGTGAAGTTAATGAATTAAATATGGTGGAATTTTGAAAATGCAATGTACGAGTAAGGGTTGAATTTTAGGGGTTGCGATTTGTGTCAAACGATAGAGGTCCGCCTTTTTAAGGTCTATGGAGCTGAAAACAGCTTCAAAATCGCACCTTTAATAAAGAAAATTAAAGTGTATGGAAATGTATGGAAATTTTTTGCGAGCTAGACGCACGTGCGGGGTGTCGAAAGATTGGGCTCCGCGCGGGCTAGTCGAATATGCAATAAAATTTCCCACGACCGGAAGCAAAATTTTGAGTTATGGCCGAAAAACCAGTTATTTTACGTGAAAATTGGTGTTTTTTACCCCCACTCCGGAAAACGGGCCGCGGAACGCGGACCAAATCACGGGATTAGTAGGGGACGGTTGCTGAGACTAATGTAAAGTTAAAACTGTTGAAATTGATCTGAAAATGGCGAAGTTGTTGAATTAAATATGTTGAAATTTTGAAGAAAAATACAAAAAATGCAAAATACGGATAAGGGTTGGTTTTGAGGGGTTGCGATTTGTGTCAAAAGATAGGCGTCCGCCTTTTTAGGTCTAATGAGCTGAAAACAGGTTCAAAATCGCACCTGTAACAAAGAAAATATCGATACTTTTTTCAACAGCCTACCCAGGTACATCAGTTTATTTTGGGACTTAAACGAAATTCCAAAAAATGAAGGGTAACTTTTTGCGAGCTAGACGCACGTGCGGGGTATCGTTGGATAGGGCTCCGCGCGGGCTAGCCGAATATGTAATAAAATAAAAAACGACAAGAGACAAAATTTTGAGTTTTGGCCGAAAAACCAGTTTTTTAAGTGAAAATATGTGTTTTTCACCCCCACTCCGGGACTCAGGCCACGGAACGCGAACCTGATCACGGGATTATTAGGGGGCGGTTGCTGAGACTAAAATGAAATTTAAACGGTTGAAATTGATCTAAAAATGGTGAAGTTAATGAATTAAATATGGTGGAATTTTGAAAATGCAATGTACGAGTAAGGGTTGAATTTTAGGGGTTGCGATTTGTGTCAAACGATAGAGGTCCGCCTTTTTAAGGTCTATGGAGCTGAAAACAGCTTCAAAATCGCACCTTTAATAAAGAAAATTAAAGTGTATGGAAATGTATGGAAATTTTTTGCGAGCTAGACGCACGTGCGGGGTGTCGAAAGATTGGGCTCCGCGCGGGCTAGTCGAATATGCAATAAAATTTCCCACGACCGGAAGCAAAATTTTGAGTTATGGCCGAAAAACCAGTTATTTTACGTGAAAATTGGTGTTTTTTACCCCCACTCCGGAAAACGGGCCGCGGAACGCGGACCAAATCACGGGATTAGTAGGGGACGGTTGCTGAGACTAATGTAAAGTTAAAACTGTTGAAATTGATCTGAAAATGGCGAAGTTATTGAATTAAATATGTTGAAATTTTGAAGAAAAATACAAAAAATGCAAAATACGGATAAGGGTTGGTTTTGAGGGGTTGCGATTTGTGTCAAAAGATAGGCGTCCGCCTTTTTAGGTCTAATGAGCTGAAAACAGGTTCAAAATCGCACCTGTAACAAAGAAAATATCGATACTTTTTTCAACAGCCTACCCAGGTACATCAGTTTATTTTGGGACTTAGACGAAATTCCAAAAAATGAAGGGTAACTTTTTGCGAGCTAGACGCACGTGCGGGGTATCGTTGGATAGGGCTCCGCGCGGGCTAGCCGAATATGTAATAAAATAAAAAACGACAAGAGACAAAATTTTGAGTTTTGGCCGAAAAACCAGTTTTTTAAGTGAAAATATGTGTTTTTCACCCCCACTCCGGGACTCAGGCCACGGAACGCGAACCTGATCACGGGATTATTAGGGGGCGGTTGCTGAGACTAAAATGAAATTTAAACGGTTGAAATTGATCTAAAAATGGTGAAGTTAATGAATTAAATATGGTGGAATTTTGAAAATGCAATGTACGAGTAAGGGTTGAATTTTAGGGGTTGCGATTTGTGTCAAACGATAGAGGTCCGCCTTTTTAAGGTCTATGGAGCTGAAAACAGCTTCAAAATCGCACCTTTAATAAAGAAAATTAAAGTGTATGGAAATGTATGGAAATTTTTTGCGAGCTAGACGCACGTGCGGGGTGTCGAAAGATTGGGCTCCGCGCGGGCTAGTCGAATATGCAATAAAATTTCCCACGACCGGAAGCAAAATTTTGAGTTATGGCCGAAAAACCAGTTATTTTACGTGAAAATTGGTGTTTTTTACCCCCACTCCGGAAAACGGGCCGCGGAACGCGGACCAAATCACGGGATTAGTAGGGGACGGTTGCTGAGACTAATGTAAAGTTAAAACTGTTGAAATTGATCTGAAAATGGCGAAGTTGTTGAATTAAATATGTTGAAATTTTGAAGAAAAATACAAAAAATGCAAAATACGGATAAGGGTTGGTTTTGAGGGGTTGCGATTTGTGTCAAAAGATAGGCGTCCGCCTTTTTAGGTCTAATGAGCTGAAAACAGGTTCAAAATCGCACCTGTAACAAAGAAAATATCGATACTTTTTTCAACAGCCTACCCAGGTACATCAGTTTATTTTGGGACTTAAACGAAATTCCAAAAAATGAAGGGTAACTTTTTGCGAGCTAGACGCACGTGCGGGGTATCGTTGGATAGGGCTCCGCGCGGGCTAGCCGAATATGTAATAAAATAAAAAACGACAAGAGACAAAATTTTGAGTTTTGGCCGAAAAACCAGTTTTTTAAGTGAAAATATGTGTTTTTCACCCCCACTCCGGGACTCAGGCCACGGAACGCGAACCTGATCACGGGATTATTAGGGGGCGGTTGCTGAGACTAAAATGAAATTTAAACGGTTGAAATTGATCTAAAAATGGTGAAGTTAATGAATTAAATATGGTGGAATTTTGAAAATGCAATGTACGAGTAAGGGTTGAATTTTAGGGGTTGCGATTTGTGTCAAACGATAGAGGTCCGCCTTTTTAAGGTCTATGGAGCTGAAAACAGCTTCAAAATCGCACCTTTAATAAAGAAAATTAAAGTGTATGGAAATGTATGGAAATTTTTTGCGAGCTAGACGCACGTGCGGGGTGTCGAAAGATTGGGCTCCGCGCGGGCTAGCCGAATATGTAATAAAATTGAAAACGACAACCGTAGGACAACCTACGCCAGTGTAGCGTCCGGAAATAAGAGCCACACTGGAGCACAGGCCCTGGAGCGAAAGACGCTGCACTCCGTGGTTGTCTCCTCCACGGATGAAATGGATACGGGGGACCAGGTCCTCGAAAAAGTCAGGACAGCGGTGGATGCGAAGGCTGGCTGGGTGCGGGTGGAGCGAGTAAGAAAGGCGAAAGACCGAAAGGTGATAATGGGGTGCGCAACCGAGGTGGAAAAGCAAAAAGTAAAGGAGCGATTGAGAGCAGCCGGAGAGAACCTCGTCGTCGAGGACGTGAAAAACAGGGACCCGCTTCTGATTCTTAGGGACGTGCTTGCGGTGCACAGTGACGAGGAGTTACTGGGGGCCCTTAGGAATCAGAACCGGGAGGTGTTTCGCGGCCTCGAGGACGAGGACCACAGAATGACGGTCAGATACCGAAAAAAGCTGAAAAACCCACATGTGACTAGCGTTGTGCTCAGTGTGTCCCCCACGATCTGGAGGCGTGCACTCGAAGAGGGAAAGCTCCGCATAGACCTGCAGCGAGTGCGCGTCGAGGACCAGACGCCTCTGGTGCAGTGCACGCGCTGCCTGGCCTTCGGGCACGGGAAACGCCTGTGCTCGGAGCCGGCAGACCTCTGCAGCCACTGTGGCGGTTCGCACCTCAGGGTGGACTGCCCAGAGAGGCGAGACGGCGCAGTGGCTGTATGCTTGAACTGCGCCAGAGCCAAATTGGGGGCCACTGGGCACAACGCTTTCAGTAGTGAATGCCCAGTACGCAGGAAGTGGGACGCGTTCGCCAGAGCAGCAATTGCGTATTGCTAAAGTTGTCAATGCTCCCACTTCCTGCTACACAGTGCGTACGGGTTCGACACAACCGGATAGCAGTCGCATTGAGCGGACCACTGGGGTTGGCTCAATGAAGAATGGTAATCGGGGCCACTTTCATGAGAAAGTGGCTGCAATTATGCTGAATCGTGAGTCAACTCTAGTGGAACCGTCAAGTTGTGTCGAACCCAAAACACGTAGTAATACTATATTGTATAATAAGTATACATATATGAGTGATTACGCAGTGATACACGCAACAGAACAAGGCAAATTAAAACACAATAGGATAAGTAGAAAACCACATAGCGAATTATTTGGGTAAAATTAATTTAAATAAAGAAGAAAATAGAACAGATTAGAACAAAAATAGGTAACTTAATATTTGAAATTATAGACAGATTAAGAAAACAACAAACATATAAGAAAATACAAAAGTGAAACTATATGTATAAACAATAAATATAAAAATTAACATTAAATACACGGTAAATATAAGAGTAAATATAAGTAAGATACAAATACATAGAAATAACTAATATGAAATCTGACCGTCAATAAATGTGGTCTCTCCGGCCACCAGAAAGGCAAAGAATTAAAGCAGAGCAAAAAAGGTCTCTGCAAGCTTACAGCAGAGGAACACTGGCTGGGCAGGAGTGGGTTTTAGCGGGTTCGAGTCCCGCACTACCTCGACTGTCTCATGGTCTCAGGGAGACGGTGAGACAGCCGAGGTGTCCGTGGGGATTTCCCACTCCTGCCTCAACAAAAAAAAAAAAAAAAAAAAAAAAAAAAAAAAAAAAAACCTAACCTAACCTAACCTAACCTAACCTAACCTAACCTAACCTAACCTAACCTAACCTAACCTAACCTAACCTAACCTAACCTAACCTAACCTAACCCAGTTAGTTGCACTCGGTCTGCCGAGCGGTAAGCAGCAAAATCCCATGTGCTCCGCACTAAAAATTCGATAAAAATAGGTTTTTGTGCACTTAAAGCAATAAGTGAAGTGTCGTTGGGTGCGGAAAAACGAGCCCCACAAAGTGCCACCTAAAACAAGTGTCTGTGATCAGTGCTGGAATAGTTATTCCTGAAAAACTGTTTCTTAAGAGGTTAAGTGCAACGTGGTTAAGTTTAAAACGCTTACGCCGTGAAAACGAGATCGACGACCCCCAAATTTTATTTTGCATCCTTGTGGGCATCCTGGTCCCCCATCATCTGGACCACTCCAGGACATCCGGACGCGTCGTCTCGTGAAGATATTCACGAAAAACTGAAAACCACGTGTGCTGAAAAAGCGGAAGCAGTGGAGCTACAGACACAAAATTTGACACCGTGCGAGAGCAACACAAACTGAGGCGAGTGCAACTTATTTTTGAATTTTATCTTCATTGACCGATTTTACAAAGCAGTTCAAAAGTTGCAAATTTGCACTGCTATAACTTCGGAACGGAGCGGAAATCTGAAGATCTGCGACTGCAGCCTGCTGCGCGCTTCTTAGAAGACCCTAAGTCCTTATTCTTAGATTTTTTAGACTTGCCATTTTTGCTAAATCTTTAAAAAATCGATAAAACCATAAATTTGGATTTTTTCATAGTAAGACATAATTTTAAAATTAGTAAAATATTGCCGTCCTAAAGAACCCAAATTACCACATATTTTAACATTTTTTTCAAAATTTTCGGATTAACGGTCTTAAAGTTATCGATTTTTTAATCAATTTAGCTCATAAATCGCAAATCTTCTTCCTGCCCTTATCCCATTCTACTTGGGGTCGGCGCAACACGTTTTCTTCTTCCATTCTCCCCTATCAGTCGTCACAGTATCATTTACTCCTTTTTCTTTCATATCATTCCTTAGACAATCCATCCATCTTTTCTTTGGCCTTCCTCTTCCTCTCCATCCATCAACATTCATACTCATCACTCTCTTAGTCACATGGGTGTCATCCCTCCTCATCACATGTCCATACCAAGATAGACGATTCCCTTTCATTTTTTCTGTAACAGGCGCCACTTTCAAACTTCCCCTTATAAACTCATTCCTTACTTTATCCATTCTTGTCACTCCACACATCCATCTCAACATCCTCATCTCCGCTACATGCAATCGTTTCTCATCCATCTTTTTCACAGCCCAGCATTCCGATCCATACAATACGACAGGTCTTATCACGGATTTGTATATTTTCCCCTTTAACTTGAGGGGCATCCGTGGGTCGCAAGTTGTTCCGGTGACCTGTCGCCATTTCATCCATCCCGAGTTGATCCGGTGTGTTATGTCCCGGTCTACATCGCCGTCTCCTTGGACAAGCGACCCGAGGTACCGAAAGTCGGAACAGACTGGTATGGGCGTTCCTGCAAGAGTAATGGGCACAGGACTGGAGAGACCGCCAAAATCGCAAAACAGATATTCTGTTTTGGTTCTGCTTAATTTCAGGCCAACGTTCTCCAGTCTTCGCCACCACACCTCCAATCTGCTCTGGACCTCTAGGCCGCTCTCGGCAATCAGCACAATGTCATCGGCAAACAGCATGCACCAGGGGGCCTCTTCCTGGATGTCCGACGTCAGAGCATCCATTATCAACAGGAAGAGGTACGGGCTAAGAGCCGACCCTTGGTGCAAGCCAACCGCTACATTGAAGCTGCCGGTAGTGCCCGCTGTAGACCGGACTTGGGTACTGCATCGACTATACATTGCACGGATCAACTGTACATACTTTCCAGGTACACTTTTCTCCTTAAGGGCCCACCACAGAACCTCACGGGGCACCCGGTCGTATGCCTTTTCCAGGTCGACGAACACCATGTGCAAGTTTTTATGCGCACCTCTATATTTCTCGCACAGTTGGCGGATAGCGAAGATGGCATCCGTCGTACCCCGACCAGGCATAAAACCGAATTGGTTCTGTGAAATTTCGCTCTCCTCTCTCAGTCGCCTTTCAATAACTTTCTCCCAAACTTTCATACTGTGTGATATTAGCTTTATTCCTCTATAATTATTGCATTCCAGCACATCACCTTTGTTTTTAAAAATGGGCACTAGCGAACTATTACACCATTCGTCAGGTATGGCTTCTTCCAGCAACAGCTTATTGAAGAATAAAGCTAACCACGTCCAACCATCCATCCGCAATATTTTCCATACTTCAACAGGTATTCCGTCCGGTCCTAATGCCTTACCATTCTTCATTCCACTTACCGCATTCCTCACTTCATCCACACTTATGTTTCTTACTAATCCCTTATTTACTGGTTTACTTTCAAGCACACCACTCCAGTCATTCTCCTCATTCATCAGTCTTTCAAAGTAACCCTTCCACCTATTCTTAATTTTCTCATCTTCCGACAGAATCATTCCAGCATCGTCTTTTACGCACTTTACCTGACAAACATCCTTCGCATTTCTCTCCCTAGCTCTAGCAAGCCGATATAGTTGTTTTTGGCCTGCTGGAGTGTCCAAGGTGTCATAGAGCTTTTTTTGGGCACTTGCTTTCGCTATAGCCACAGCTCTTTTGGCTTTTTTCTTAAGAGCATCATACTCACTCTTTCTTTCAGCTTTCAAACTAACATGCTCATTTTCAATGC
Source organism: Agrotis exclamationis (assembly GCA_950005045.1). Classification (NCBI taxonomy): domain Eukaryota; kingdom Metazoa; phylum Arthropoda; class Insecta; order Lepidoptera; family Noctuidae; genus Agrotis; species Agrotis exclamationis. Next base: position 28,203 of record OX465443.1, read on the forward strand.
TCTGCCATTCCTTAAATTTCTTCTTTTTTTCCCTCAAAGTATTCTGTACCTCTGTCGACCACCACCACGTATCCCTATCTATCGTGCCCCTTCCTTTCGTCTCTCCCAAGATATCTTTTGCTGCGCTCCTAATACACTGAGCTATCTCATTCCAACATTCATTTACGCCCTTGTCGTTCATATCACCCATCTCAATCATTTTATTTACCACTCGCTCTCTTCTTCTTCGCTTAAATCGCAAATAATAGGATAAAATCAATTTTTTATAGTATATATGTATTTAGAATAGTTATTGCGACTTGTTTAAGCCGAAACTTGGGCTAGGTAGCCCCAAAACTGTAGTTTTTGATAAAATCGGACATTTTATCAAAATAGGATAAATTTTTATTTTTGCAATAGCTCCTAAACCGTTTGTCCTACGGACTTGCGGTTTTCGAAGTCAGAAGGAGCATAGTGAGTTTAACGACATCAGCTCAAATTCTAGCCTTTTCGGACTGAAAAATTTTTCGGGCCTGAGAACCCCCCTAGCAGCTAGACGGAGTGGAGCCGACCTGCCCAGTGAAAACCCGGTACCGCTGCGACTCGTAGTTATCGAGTTATCGCAGGTTGAGGTGGGCATTTGACAGCTCGGCGGCCATCTTGAAAAAATTCAACCTGCTGTATCTCCTGAACCCGTTGTGGTATTTAAGTTCTGTTTTCAGATTCACGTTTAGGGGCACAACGCCTTCCCCCTCCCACCGGTTTCAGGAGATTTAGCCGCTGAAAATTTCAGGTTTTCAAAATTGATTTGGGTGACTAGAAGGGGTCACGCTGAACCAGAAGAGTCCAAACTCGGGCTCTCTGCGACGGATACGACCGGAGTTATCGCAGGTCAAAAACTTACTTTGACAGCTACGGCGGCCATTTTGAAAATACGAAAACACCAATAACTCCGGAACGGTGGGTCGCAGAGATCTGGGGTTTCCTCTGGGGCACTTGGCCCGACATCGGCGACCCCCGAAAGCCACTTTCAGGACTTTTCAGCACCGAAAATTTTTTCAGGCCTGAAAATTTTCCCATCGGATAGAGCTCACCGAGTGCATCACTTCGAACCCAAGCACGAGGCAATTCGGCCGGGGGGTTCGGAAGATACAGCAAATATCCCTCTATAGGCGGACAACTGGGAAATTATCCCTAAATTTTGATCAGCTGTATCTTGGGAACCCTTAGGGCTATTGGTGTCGTGTTTGGGGTCATTTTGGAGGGCTCGGGGAGACCTATCGGGTGGGACACTTAATTTGACTCTACGTAGAGCCAAATTATTTTTGCTCACAAAACCCGTATTTTCGGGTCAGAGAACAGCTCTGCACGTAGAATAAAGTCCTAGAGACGACTTAAGACTAGGTAGAGCACGACTCTACATAAAACTCTATTTCCTTTTATTTTAAATTGTAGTTTTAAGGTGTATTACGGTGGCTTTATTGAGCCTAACTACTTGTTCTTTTTATGACCTTTTGACAAGCAGATACTAGATATCCTGCTTTGTTTATATTTTGTTTTATTATTATATTTATTAGTCAAATATTTACTTTCCTACACTGCACACACTCTTTACACTGTGTGCAGTCTCTGATCTTCCTTCTTATTTACACCCACGTTCGCGCGCACTATTGTGCATATTCTGTTTACTTTTACCTAGTTGACGCACTCCACCACCATGATGCCGAGAACCCCTGCATCCAAACCCGCTGAAGGATCGGAGAGGAAGTCCTCACCAAGGACTCAAACAACGCCTAACGCTATTATCAGCGCTGGGAAGCAGAAGTCTTAGGAGGGGTCCTAAGACTCAAACGCTGGCGACCAACGTCAGACTAAGCGTGGAGAAGCTCGAAGCCTCGGGATTAGAGGCCCAGAACTCGACCCCTTCAACCAGTAAATTGGAAATCCCGGTACTCCCCAGACAGGCAATAAACAACCGCCTAGCAGAAGCCAAATCTTGCTATTTCAAAGCCAGAACAAACATAGGCAATTCTCGGAACTTAAGGACCGACATAAAAACCAGCGTGCTGGAAGCAATAGAAAAGCTTTTTCAGCTTATCAAAGAGGCGGAAGCTGACATCAAAAAACTAAAAAAGTCTGGGGAGATGCCGGATAAAGCCGAAAAACCGCTAGATATGCCAGAGAGCGTGCTCCAAGATGAACACAGCGGAAACAACGGCCAGATCATGGAGCAGCTCAAGGAGCAGAACAAGCTTCTCTCGGAGAACAGCAGAAAACTGGACGAGATGAAGGTTTTAATGGACCAGCAGCACCAAATTATGAGCTCCAAGACATACGCGGAGGCAGCCTCAGTCCGATTCGGCTCTCAGCCATCCCCACCAAATGCACTGCACTCGGTGGTCGTCACGTCGCAAGACGCAGACGACACAGGAGATGAGGTTCTGACAAAGGTCAGAGAGGCGGTGAACGCAAAGGAGGGATGGGTGAGAGTGGAAAGGACCAGGAAGGCCAAGGATAGAAAGATAATAATGAGCTGTAACTCAGTCGAGGACAGGCAAGAATTGAAACAAAGGCTACAAAACTCCGGGAAAAACTTGAACGTGGAAGAGATCAAGAACAGGGACCCCCTCCTGAAGCTCGCGGATGTCCTCTCAGTTAACACTGACGAGGAGATCCTAAAAGCATTCAGAAATCAAAATCGGGGCATCTTCCACGGCCTCCCAGAGAAAGAGGACAGAGTAACAATTAAATATAAGAGAAAAGCCCGTAACCCGCACACAAGCCATATTGTCCTCAGCGTTTCTCCGATGCTGTGGAGACGAGCAACCGAGGCTGGAGCGGTCTATATAGACCTCCAACGTATACGGGTGACAGACCAATCGCCCTTAGTGCAGTGTTCGCGGTGCCTTGGGTACGGCCACAGTAAGAGATACTGCACAGCTCCAGTCGATCTCTGCAGTCACTGTGGAGGGCCGCACATCAGGGCACAGTGCCCAGACTGGATGGCAGGTACCCAAGCTACATGTCGAAACTGCACTGCAGCCAACCTAGCCCGGAATGAACATAACGCATTCAGCTCAGAATGTCCGATTCGCAAAAAGCGGGACGTAATAGCTAGGATGTCTATTGCGTACTGCTAAAGTTGTCCCAAGAGATACTCCAGCGTCATCAGCAAGACCATACTGGGTGGCCCAAGCAAATTTACAAAGGAAGGAACTGGCAACCACCGAACTCTTTTTAGAGGCCAGTGAGCGCAAGCTAGCATGGGCACTGATCCAGGAGCCGTATGTGGGAGGGGCGAGAAGTATGAAGAGCTACCGAGGTTCGCGAATCTACCAGAGCGAGGTTGATGGAAGTGGGAGGGTTAAGGCGGCAGTTGCTGTCTTTGATGATGACCTAGACGTTATCCCCTACCCGAAACTCACCACGAACAACATCGTTGTGGTGGGGATCCGGACCAAAGCCTGGGAAATCGCAGTAGTCTCCTATTACTTCGAGCCAGACCAACCCATAGGGCCCTACCTGGACCAGTTGACCCAGATCAAACAAGAAGTGGCCACCAGTAGATTGCTGATAGGGGGCGACGCCAACGCGAAAAGCAGCTGGTGGGGTAGCACAACAGAGGACCCCAGGGGTGAGGACATGTTCGGGACTCTGGTAGAGTTGGAGCTTCAGGTACTGAACACTGGTGATACGCCCACCTTTGATACAATCAGAGGTGGAAGAGCGCTGAAGAGCCATGTAGACGTCACGGCATGTTCGCTCGACCTTTTTGACCTGGTGGATGGCTGGCGGGTTGACACCGGCACAACGAGCTCCGACCACAACACTATATTCTTTAAAATAAATATACAGAGAGAAAAAGGGATTAGTATAACTAGGACAACCAGAATCTTCAATACGAAAAAGGCAGACTGGGAAAAATTTAGCCAATCAATAATAAATTTCAAATTAGAAAACAACGTAAATTCAGAAAATATAAATAACATAGTAAGTAAGCAAGAGTTAGAAAAACTAGTTGTTAAATATCAAAGTGGAATCGAAAAAGCTTGCGAAAGCGCAATTCCAAAAATTAAAAATAAAGTAAAACTTACTGTCCCGTGGTGGTCCGAAGAGCTCGCTGCGTTGAAAAAGGAGTTCACCAGGCGGAAAAACCGCATCCGCAACGCCGCACCGGTCCGGAGAGCGAAGGTCGTCGACGAGTACCTGAAAGCTAAAGAAGAATACGAGTGCAAAGCCAAACAGGCCCAAACCGCCAGCTGGAAGGAGTTCTGTAGAAAACAGGACCGCGAAGGAGTATGGGAAGGTATTTATAGAGTGATCGGGAGGACCGCCAGGAGGAAAGAAGACTTGACCCTACGTAACGATGGTGCATTCTTAAACCCACAGGAGTCGGCAACCCTACTCGCCGATACGTTCTATCCAAAGGACACAGCAGAGGACGATAACGATGACCACAGGCTCACCAGAGAAGCAGCCCGCCGGGTAAACGAGTGGAAGCATGGTGAATACCATGACCCACCGTTTACACCGCTAGAGCTGAAGACAGCCGTGGGAGGTTTTAACCCGAAAAAGGCCCCCGGAATGGATGGACTTACATCGGATATCTGCTGCCGAGCGATCAACCAGGACCCGGACGCATTCCTTGCCCTGTTCAACAAATGCCTAGAACTGGCACACTTCCCGAACATCTGGAAGGAGGCTACGGTGGTTGTCCTCAGGAAACCGGGCAAGGATGACTACCTGAACCCCAAGTCCTATAGACCGATAGGTCTACTGCCGGTCTTGGGGAAGGTCCTGGAGAAGATGGTAGTGGCACGAGTCAAGTGGCATCTGGTACCGCGGATTAGTACTCGCCAGTTTGGCTTTATGCCCCAGAGGAGCACCGAGGACGCCCTCTATACACTAATAAATCACGTGAAGGACAAGTTGAGGCTGAAGAAGCTAATTGTCCTGGTGTCATTGGATATAGAGGGCGCCTTCGACAGCGCATGGTGGCCAGCTATCAAAGCCAGGCTGGCTGAGGAAAAGTGCCCGGTAAACATCAGGAGGCTAATTGACAGCTACCTCGACAGCAGAAAAGTTAGGGTGAGATATGCCGGGGAAGAATGCACACGAGAGACGAATAAAGGCTGTGTTCAAGGGTCAATTGGCGGTCCTATATTATGGAACGTGCTGCTGGATCCATTGCTACAGAAATTAGAAAAAGAGGGACTGTACGTGCAGGCTTTTGCTGATGATATTGTTCTGGTGGTGGATGGGGATACAGCCAGCGAAGTAGCTAGGATAACCAATGCAGCCCTCGCCCATGTTCAGAGCTGGGGTGTCCGAAACAAGCTGAGGTTTGCACCGCACAAAACTTGTGCGATGCTTATAACCAATAAGCTTAAGTACGACACACCAGCCCTGAGCATGGCCGGGGTCGACATTGGTTTCGTTAAAAGTATTAAGTTGCTAGGGCTAGTAATCGACGAAAAGCTCACCTTTAATGAGCACGCGGCGAGCGTCTGTAAGAAAGCTGCCGAGCTCTACAAGCAGCTGTCTAGGGCGGCCAAAGTGAATTGGGGTTTGAGTAGAGACGTCATCCGAACCATCTACACCGCCGTGATAGAGCCCATCGTCACCTACGCGGCTGCAGCCTGGGCTCCCGCTACGAAAAAGCTGGGAATACGGAAGAAGCTTAGCTCTGTCCAAAGAGGCCTCGTCCAGAAGCTCTGCAAGTCTTACCGTACCGTCTCTCTAAACTCGGCACTGGTACTGGCTGGGATACTACCTCTAGACCTGCGCATACAAGAGGCAGCCGCTCTGTATGAAGCAAGGAGAGGGTCGTCCCAGTTTGTGCCAGGAGACCGGGAGACTGAGGGAATGGTGAGATTTGCAGAAGCTCCTCATCCAGCAATGCAAATGCCCCTGAAGTTCGTGTGCCTAGCTGATCAACAGCAGGTAGACGAAAACAATGTGCAGGCAGTGCGAATCTTCACTGACGGCAGCAAGATTGAGGGGAAGGTTGGAGCCGCATTATCCTTGTGGGATAATGAAGGCGAAATCCAGAACCTCAAACTTAGCCTCGCCGCGTACTGCACAGTCTACCAGGCGGAACTCTTGGCCATTTGTAGAGCGACGGACGTGGTCCTCAACCGCAAAGAGACGAGCTATGGTTTGTACAGCGACTCAATGTCAGCATTGCAGACGCTTGCAAATCATGGCTCTCTCCATCCCCTGGCAGTCCGCGCACGAGCCAATCTGACTCAGGCCTTGGACCAAAAGAAAGATGTATCCTTGTTTTGGATCAAGGCACACGCGGAACTGCCGGGGAATGAGCGCGCGGACGAGCTGGCGAAGGAGGCAGCATTGTCGTCACGGAGGAAGCCGGACTACGACCTGTGTCCGATTTCATTCATCAGAAGTCAGATCCGCATGGGATCACTCGATGAATGGAATCGGAGATATGTGTCAGGCGAGACGGCCTCAGTGACGAAAATGTTTCTTCCGGATGCCAAAGCAGCCTTCCGTATTGTGAAACAGGTGCAGCCAACGGGTGTACTGACGCAGGTCTTGACGGGGCACGGTGGGTTCTCCGAATACCTACACCGTTTCAGGTGTAAGGAGAGCCCATCGTGCATCTGCGATCTAGGAGTGAGTGAAACCATCCCACACCTGCTCTTGGATTGCCCCGTGCACCTCGTCGAGCGGTATCATCTGGAGCAAAAACTGCAAATCAAATTAGGCGCAGAAAGTATAGGGGACATAATGAAAGGAAAAAACAGAGAAAAATTTTTAGACTACTGCATAAACATAGCTCAAAAGGTCATAGAGAGAAACAAAAGTTAAGCACCAAATCTATGTTTCATAGAATATTGTAAATATTTATGTGTTAACATAGGATAAAATATTGTATGAAATTAAGCAGTAAACTAGTCTTAAGAACTAGCATTAAGAAAATGTAATAGCATAGCTTAGAATTAAGAGTAATGTAACTGTTTTAAATCTATGTAAGATAATACTAGAATAGTAACAAAGTTGTAAGATAGAAATAAGAACAGTAAATAATGTAAGAAAATAGGATAAGGAACTATGTATCAATAAAAAACAGCTGAAAAATGTCATTTCCCCCTTAATAAATAAAGAAACCTGTAGCATAGATAGCATAAATGGGCATCCCACCCATAGGTATAAAAGTGGATGAAAGTAAGAAAGATATAGTATGAAGAATGAAAGTGCGAGAGGCATAAATGCGAGAACTGGTATGAATGTGGTTGTGAAAATAGGCGCCAGCTTTGTTGGTGGAGTAAGATTTAAAAAAAAAAAAAAAAAAAAAAAAAAAAAAAAAAAAAAAACCTAACCCAGTTGCACTCGGTCTCTCGAGCTGAACGCCACGAAAAACCACGCGCTCCGCACAAAAAATTACTTAAAAATAGGTTTTTCTACACGTATTTACAAGTGTGAGATATCGTTGGGTGCGGAATTCAAAGCCCCACAAAGTGCCGTGTTTGACATCAATAAATCACAAGTGCCTGAAAAGCTACAAGTGAAAATCCTCTTTTTAGAGGTTAAGTGAATTTGTGAAAACCTAAAAACAGTAACGCTGCCAAAACGCGATCGACAACCCCCCATTTTCTTTTTGGAATATCATCGGCGCCGTGGTTCCCGAGCATCTGGGCTACTGAAACTCATCCTGCCCCGTCGCATCAGCGAGTTATTCAGGATTTTCTCAAAACCACGTGCCCTGAAAAAGTGGAAGGGGTGGAGCTAGCGGCGTGAAATTCGGCACCGAAGCGGATCTACATGAAAAAAGGCGAGTGCAACAAAAACCAAAATTTTTTGACAACCCGATAATTTATTATTCAACTTTAAATTCACCAAATTTTGACTATTATAACTCTGGACAGAAGACACTTTTGGAAATTCTGAAACTGCTATTTGGTGCGCGCTTCAAAGAAGACTCTTAGTTTTAAACCCAGAATTTTTGTGTAAGCCACCTCGGCACAGTAATCAAAAACCTGAAAAATCTTAGAAACCAAAAATTTTGTTATTTATAATTTACTTTCAATTAAACTTATTTTATTACTCGATAGAGGCCTATTTATAGTTAATTTACACATTTTTTTCAAAATTTTCCGACAAGTAGTTTTAAAGTTATACAATTTTATATGTTTTTAGCTAATAAATCATTAATAATAAGTAAAATACAATTTTTTAGGTCGTAATTGTGTTTATATAGCCCAGCTGGTCCCAAATAAGCCCAAACACGGGCCGTGTATCTTTTAATTTGACGGATTTGTCAATTTTCACCATTTTGGTTTTTATGGTTGAAATTTTCAGATACAAATAACTTGGGAACCGCTGGGCCAATTAAGCTCGGGTTTTCAACCCTTACTGAGGCTTTTAGAAGAGCTTGCAAATAGTCGGTTTTCAGGAGTTTTCAGGGAACTAAAATTTTGTCAGCTGAAAGCACTTTCAGGGGGTGCCTGAAGTGGCGCCATCCTGTATACCCAAAACCCCGACTTTCTGCGACCACGGGTTCCGGAGTTACGGCCGGTTTAAATTGTCATTTGACAGTTCGGCGGCCATTTTGTTTATTTTAAAACTGTTATAACTCCTGAACCGCTGGTCGTAGAAAGTTGCGACTTGCGTTAAGGCGATCTAGGGCACATTGTTTACCCTTCCCAGTACTTTCAGGTGTTTTGGGGCTGAAAGTTTTCAGCATCCTGGAAGCGGCCTCACGCGATAAAGCGGGGGGAGCCAAGCCGGGAGAGACCAAACACGGGTGTTCTGCGGCTTGTGGGGTGGGAGTTGTGCTGGGTTGAAAATTGACTTTGACAGTTCTCGAACTGTCAAATTGATTTTCGAACCTCGATATCTCTTCAACCGGGAGTCGTAGAGGACTCGGGTTTCTTTTCCGGACATTGCGTGGCTCTGCTCTTCCCGATCGCAGTGTTTTCAGGAGCTTTCAGAACCTCGAGATTTTTCAGCCTGAAGACCTTTTCGGTGGGTAGGTCTCATCGGGCCAATCTCGGAGAACCCAAGCACGAGTGCATTCGGACCGGTAGTTCCGGTGATATCCTCTTGTAACCATTTTTGGTTGCCATAGTGGCAAAAAACCATATTGCTTTGGATCAGGATATCTCCGAGACCCCTTGACGTAACAGTGCCGTGTTTGGTATCATTTGGGAGGGCTCGGCGAGAGCTATCAATTGAGCGTATAAGAACGGCTCTACATAGAGTCGTAAACAAAAACCTTTAGAAGTCGACAACCGAAGGCCCTGGAAGGGGTTTTCTTGGGAAATCAGACCTCAGTGTGACTAAGATTTGAACCAGCCGGAGTTCCGGTAGAGACAGCCTCTACATAGAGGCAAATTTCTTTTTATATTGTTTATTTTAATTATATTGTATTCTTCTTTTGTTTTTTGTGTGTTTACGAAGGCTTTATTGAGCCTAATAAAAATCCTGTATTACGACTGCAGAGTTGCAATTACGCGCAGGCTTTCCTGTTTATTCACCTTCTCTTTCTTTACCAAATTATCATACTATTTATTACTGACACTGCACACACTCTATACACTGTGTGTAGTACATCTCTTGACGCACTATTGTGTATTTTTACTTTCTGACTCCTTCCTCCGACCATGCTGGCCAGAACACCAGCAAAGACCAGCGACGCGATGGAGAAGCAGAAGACTCCACCGATGAAAATCCAAGCCAGAAACACTCCTCCAAAGACCCAAACACTCACAACCAATGTGAGGCGGAGCATAGAAAAATTAGAGGGTTCCGGAACAGAACCGCAAAACTTGACTCCGGCTACCAGCAAGACAGAAGCTCAGGTTGTACCTAGGCAGGTCCTGTCCAACCGCACTGCTGAAGCCAGAGCAAGCTTAATAAAGGCCAAAACAAACATCGGCAACTCCAAGAACATAAGGACGGACATAAAGGCGAACGTCGTGGAAGCTGTGGAAAAACTCTTCCAACTAGTGAAGGATGCGGAGGCCGAAGTAAAGAGACTGAAGAAGACCGGGGACACTTCTGCATCCCCACCTAGACCGGTTACCCCGTTAACAACGACCCTGGAGGTGACTGGCGAGGACCTAATAATGAAACAACTCCAAGAGCAGAGCCGGCTACTCATCGAGAATGGGAAGAAACTAGATGAACTGAAGGACAAGATAGAACAACAGACCTCCAATACAATAAGGACCTACGCGGAAACAACAGCGGTCAGATCCACCCTGCACCAGCCCCAACAGAGCGCACTGCACTCTGTGGTAGTGACGTCAAAAGACGAAAATGACACCGGAGACCAAGTGCTCACTAAAGTCCGGGAGGCAGTCAACGCAAAGGAGGGCTGGATCAGGGTGGAAAGGACCCACAAGGGAAAAGACCGGAAGGTGATTATGAGTTGTCAAACAGAGGAAGATAGAGCAAAGGTCAAACAAAGGCTCGAAAAATCGGGAAAGAACCTAATCGTGGAGGAGGTTAAAAACCGGGACCCACTCCTGAGACTTGCGGACGTCCTCTCAGTAAATACTGATGAGGAGGTCCTCAAGGCTTTCAGAAGACAAAATCAGGGTCTATTCCACGACATTGGGGAAGACGAAATCAGGATCGCCATAAAATATAAGAGGAAAGCTCGAAACCCCCATACGAACCATGTCATCTTATGCGTCTCGCCAGTCATCTGGAGAAGAGCGATGGACGCCGGCGCGGTCTACATCGATCTCCAGCGCATCCGGGTGTTTGACCAATCGCCCTTGGTCCAATGCTCGAGATGCCTAGGCTACGGACACAGCAGAAAGTACTGCGTGGGTGACGCTGACCTCTGCAGCCACTGTGGGGGGCCTCACCTCAGAGCGCAATGCTCAGATTGGCTTGCAAACGGAGAGCCCACCTGCAGAAACTGCACCGCTGCCGAACTCGACCGGAACAATCACAACGCGTTCAGCTCAGAGTGCCCGATACGCAGAAAGCGAGAAGCAATAGCCCGCATGTCGGTAGCATATTGCTAAGGGCACCCAGGATGACAGGCATTATTACAGGATCCTCCAATGCAACTTGCAAAGAAAAAAGCTGGCCACAGAAGAACTCCTGTTGGAAGCGACCAAAAGCAAAGTAGCTATAGCTTTGATCCAGGAACCGTACGTGGGCGGGTCCGAGAATATGAGGTCATATAGAGGAGTCAGAATCTACCAAAATTCTAAAGGGGGGGTGACTAAAGCTGCAATCGCTGTTTTTGACGACAGCTTAAACGTCACACAACATCCAGAGCTCACCACGAACAACATCATAGTGGTGAGCGTAAGTACAAAACAGTGGAAACTGACACTGACTTCCTATTACTTTGAACCGGACCGGCCCATAGACCCGTACCTGGACCATCTCAAAAAAGTCGCTACCCTAAACACGCGGAGGCTAGTCATTGGAGGGGACGCAAACGCAAAGAGCACCTGGTGGGGTAGTTCTGAGATAGACAGTAGAGGAGAAGACATGGCTGGAATACTCCACGAGCTGGGCCTTCACATATTAAACAGAGGAGACACTCCCACCTTTGATACCATCCGGGGCGGCAAGCGCTACTCCAGTTTCGTGGACGTGTCGGCCTGCACTCCTGATCTGCTCGACCTAGTGGAGGACTGGAAAACCAACGAAAATCTCACGAGTGCTGACCACAACGGGATCAGCTTTAACATCATGCTCCGAAAATCAGCCGGGGTAAGTGTCAAAAGAACCACGCGAATCTTCAATACAAGGAAAGCAAACTGGGACAGCTTTCACGAAAATTTTAACACACTCAAAATAGAATATAACTTAAACATAGAACAAATTAAAGAAATTAGCACAGTAGACAAAATAGAAAAATTTATAACAAATTACAACAAAGCCATCACTGAATCTAGTAAAAAGTCAATTCCATTAAAAAAGAATACAGAGACACTTACCCTGCCCTGGTGGTCAGAGGAGCTCGCGAAGATGAAGAAGGAGGTCACCACTAGGAAACGCAGAATCAGGAACGCCGCACCGATACGTAGACAGTTTGTGGTAAATGCCTACATAGAAGCCAGGGATGCGTATGAAAGGAGTGCAAAGGAGGCCCAGATTGCCAGCTGGAAGAACTTCTGTCTCAAACAGGACAAAGAAAATGTCTGGGAGGGTATTTATCGGGTCATTGGAAGAACGGCGAAGAGAGAGGAGGACTTGCCCCTGGAACGCGGCGACGTTACACTAAGTGCAAAAGGTTCGGTAGAACTACTGGCTGATACCTTCTACCCAGAAGACCTACGGGAGGAAGATAACCGGGAGCACCAAGAAATAAGGGACCTAGCATCCGTGGTGAACGGCCACTCAGCAGTCGAAAATAACGATCCACCTTTCACGACCACAGAAATGCTAGCTGCACTAGACTCCCTAAACCCGAAGAAAGCTCCCGGCGCCGACGGCTTTACAGCTGATATCTGCAGCCACGCCATCAGAAATGACGCAGATCTTTTCCTGGGAGTACTCAATAAATGCCAAGAGCTCCACTATTTCCCAATAGTTTGGAAGGAGGCCACAGTAATCGTATTGAGGAAACCAGGAAAAGAATCGTATACGATCCCAAAATCGTACCGCCCAATAGGACTTTTGCCAGTAATGGGTAAAATTTTCGAGAAAATGCTGATCAGTCGCCTCAAACACCACATCTTGCCGAAACTAAACCCCAATCAATTTGGGTTTATGCCCCAAAAAAGCTGCGAAGACGCCCTCTATAAACTGATGCAACACATCAATTCCAAACTCAAGGAAAAGAAAATTATCACTGTTGTCTCCTTGGATATAGAGGGCGCCTTCGACAGCGCATGGTGGCCAGCAATTAAGGTCCAACTGGCAAACCTAAACTGTCCTCTAAACATCAGGAGAGTAATGGACAGTTACCTGGACCAGAGGAGAGTTACTGTACGGTATAGCGGCGAGACGTATACCAAGATAACCAACAAAGGCTGCGTCCAGGGGTCTATAGGGGGGCCCATGTTGTGGAACGTGCTACTGGATACACTTCTGAACTCACTCACAGCGGGAAACCACTATGTACAGGCGTTCGCCGACGACGTTGTCATGGTGTTCGACGGTCATACGGCATTGCAGGTGGAAGGACAGGCCAATGCCGCTCTCGAACTTGTGAGGGCGTGGGGTGTCAGGAATAAGCTCAGATTCGCGCCGCATAAGACCAGCGCTATGGTGATCACGCGCAAGCTTAAATTCGACACGCCGCGCCTGAGCATGGGCGGGATCGACATTGGCATGTCCAAACAAATTAAGATGTTGGGTGTCACGTTTGATGACAAACTGACATTCAACCCACACGTCACAAACACCTGCAAAAAGGCCATAGGCGTGTATAAGCAACTTGCACGAGCGGCTAAAGTAAGCTGGGGCCTCCATCCAGAGGTAGTCCGTACAATATACACGGCGACCGTCGAGCCCATCATCTTATACGCGGCGAGCGTCTGGGCACCGGCAGCTGGGAAAATAGGCATTCAAAAGCAGCTTGGAGCAGTGCAGAGAGGCTTCGCACAAAAAATGTGCAAAGCCTACCGCACGGTTTCCCTAAACTCGGCACTGGTTTTGGCAGGACTACTCCCACTTGATCTTCGTGTACGCGAGGTAGCCTCGCTATACAGGATCAAGAGGGGGGAAGCCCTGCCCGAACTGGGAGACAGGGAAATCGAGCGGCAAATACCAGCAACAGATGCGCCACACCCAGCAGCAACCACAAGTCTCCAGCTGACCTGCCTAAACAACCAAAGGGACGTGGACGCAAGCGGGGACTGTGCAGTAAAAATTTACACGGACGGCAGTAAGGTGGGCGGAAGGGTCGGCGCAGCACTGTCCATTTGGGAGGACGAAGCGGAGACCAAAACCGTCAAGCTTTGCCTGCCGAGTTACTGCACAGTCTACCAGGCAGAGTTGCTGGCCGTTTGCGAAGCCACGAGGAGAATTAAGAGACACAATGCATCCACGTTCGGAATCTATAGCGACTCGATGGCAGCACTACAAACGGTGACTAATCTCGGCTCCCTCCATCCACTAGCGGTAGAAACTCGCGAGAACATTGCCAACATATCTCGACAGAACAAAGTTATAACTTTGTTCTGGATTAAAGCACATGCGGGATTGGAGGGAAACGAGAGAGCAGACCAACTTGCAAAAGAAGCCGCCGCTGCATCGAGCAAACGAAAGCCCGACTACGACCTGTACCCCGTCTCATTCGCGAAGCGACAACTCCGACAGGACACGGTTCGCGAATGGGACGAGAGATACAGAACGGGAGACGTGGCCGGAGTCACAAAGCTGTTCCTTCCGAATGTGGCTGTAGCGTTCAAAGTGACTCGCAAATTCGAACCGACAGGTTTGAGCACCCAGCTGCTAACCGGCCATGGGGGATTCTCCGAATACTTATACCGCTTTAGGTGTAAGGAGAGTCCCTCATGCATTTGTGATCCCGCTGTGGGAGAATCCGTTCCCCACATCGTTTTGGAATGCCCAGTATACGCAGTGGAAAGGTACCAGATTGAACAACTGCTGAACATACAACTGTCGAAGGAAAGTATCGGTCAAATAATGATAAGTAAAGAAAGAGAAGAGTTTCTAAACTATTGCCTAAAAATAATTAAACCAGTCATAAAGAGGAATAAGTAATAAAAGGTATGATGACCGTCTATTATGAAGATATACAGTACATCATATACGTAGAACTACTAGTAAATAATGTAACAGTTAAAATAAGCCTAGTTTAAGAGACCATAATTCATTGAAAAATAAAAGACTACTGTGTAAAAAATTTTCATCATAAAGAATAGCATAACGTTGTGAAAACCATAAAAATGTACAAATGGTGTAGCCAGTAAGAGACCTTCAATCAAAGGGAAAATGTGTAAAAATAGAATCTAAGTATTAATTAAGAAATAGAAGTAAGCACCTTAACAATAAGTTTGTAATAATAGAGGCTAAGATTAATTGTAAATTTCACTGGGCATACAAATAAAGAAAGCAAAGTGTCTGTGTAAACCCGAACCCTAGCAATAAAGATATATTAAAATAGAAGTATAGATATAGATAGAGAAACCGGAATCCCACCGGGTAAAGTCTGAAAGAGAAGAATGCAAGAAAGATAAAGTATGTATGATGAATAAAAGTGCGAGAGGCATAAATGATAGAACTCTCGCAACCTTAAAACCGACATTAAGGCTGCGGTGCTCGAGGCCATAAATAGGCTCTTTGAGCTAGTTATGGAGTCGGAGCTTGACCGGGCTCCCTCCATCCCTACCGTCATACCGGTACCTGCCTCCACTGCTAACCATAGCCCGGACCTCGTTTCTGGCAACGTCCACGCTGGTCAGACTGAGCTCCTAAATGCCATCAAGGAGCATATCTCGGAGCTGAGAGACAACTCCAAGAAATTGGACTCGCTCCGAGACAGTCTGACCAGTAAGATGGATGTCGAGGAGACAACCTACGCGGGAGTAGCAGCCAATAAAAAGAGCCATACTAGGGCGCACGCCCCGGAGCGAACGACGCTGCACTCGGTGATTGTCTCCTCGACAAACGAGATGGAGACGGGGGACGAGGTCCTTGAAAAGATCAGGAAAGCAGTGGACGCAAAGGAAGGCTGGGTACGGGTGGACAGAGTCCGGAAAGCCAAGGATAAGAAGGTGATACTCGGGTGCGAGACAACGGAGGAGAGAGCAAAACTCCAAAAGCGGCTTAGAGAGGCAGGAGAGAACCTCGTCGTCGAGGAGGTGAAAAATCGGGACCCGCTTCTGGTTCTTAGGGACGTGCTTTCGGTCCATAGTGACGATGAAGTCCTTCAAGCCCTTAGGAACCAGAATCGGGAGATATTTCACGGCCTCGGCGACGAGGAGCAGAAAATATGTGTCCGGTTTCGCAAAAAATCCCGAAACCCTCACGTGAATAGCATTGTGTTGAGTGTGTCCCCCGCGGTCTGGAGACGGGCACTCGAAAGAGGCAAGCTTAGGATTGATCTCCAGAGAGTGCACGTCGAAGACCAAACGCCTCTGGTGCAGTGCACGCGCTGCTTAGCATACGGTCACGGCAAGCGTCTTTGCACAGAGCCGGTCGACCTATGCAGCCACTGCGGCGGTCCACATCTGAGAGTGGACTGCCCTGAAAAGCAGAACGGCCAACCAGCGGTGTGCGTGAACTGCACCAGAGCAAAGCGGGGGGAGCACTCACACAATGCTTTCAGCAATGAGTGCCCGGTGCGTAGGAAGTGGGACGCGTTTGCAAGGTCAGCAGTTTCATATTGCTGAAGTTTTGGATGAGCTCACTTCCTCGCTTGCAGAAAAAACCAATTCGATACAGCCGAAGAGCAGCCGCACTGAGCGAACCACTAGGGCTGACTCAATGACTGTGCCAAATTGTTGCCACTTTCATAAGAAAGTGACGAAAATTATGCTGGGCCATGGGTCAGCGTTAGTGGAAACGCTCTGCTGTGTCGAATTGGTCAAACCTTTGTTTGGTGAAATGTCATTTTGTTTTAAAGGATTGCTAGAGATTGGTACATTGGTAGGACGTGTAGTGTAATAATGTTGACCTGTATATTAAGTATACATGGCAAATATTATTTGAAAGGAAGAAGGAAAACAACAAAGTGCAGATGTTACACCAAACAGAGGACCGGACCAGATGAGGTATTAGAAATTTGGAAACTAAAAAACAAAAAAAAAAAAATATTGAAAAGTCATTAACTAAGAACAGAACAAAATGCCATTAGAAATAATTATTATTAGAAACGAAAATGTATAAATTGTATTCAAAATTGAAATCTACAAAATAAGCTGCAGAAGCCGGAGCAAAACAAACTTGCGAATACATGAAACATGATCATCTCAACAGCCCCGACAGACAAACAAAACAGAAAATGAAAAGTGACGCTGCAAAAAAAGGACTCTGCATATTTTTAGCAGAGGGACACTGGCAGGGCAGGAGTGGGTTTTAGCGGGTTCGAGTCCCGCACTACCTCGACTGTCCCACAATCTCCGTGAGACGGTGAGACAGCCGAGGTGTCCGTGGGGATTTCCCACTCCTGCCTCAACAAAAAAAAAAAAAAAAAAAAAAAAAAAAAAAAAAACCTAACCTAACCTAACCTAACCTAACCTAACCTAACCCGCGTCCGCCGCCGAATGTGGTCCCCAGCCCAGTCCCATTGAAATCCTCGCCGGTCAGACTGAGCTCCTTAATACGCTGAAGGAGCATATCTCGGAGTTGAAAGACAACTCCGAGAAGCTCGAGAAGCTTCGAGACAGTCTGGCTGGTAGGGAGACTGTGGAGAGGACAACCTACGCCAGTGTAGCGTCTGGAAGTAAGAGCCACACTGGGGCACAGGCCCTGGAGCGAACGACGCTGCACTCCGTGGTTGTCTCCTCCACGGATGAAATGGATACGGGGGACCAGGTCCTCGAAAAAGTCAGGACAGCGGTTGATGCGAAGGCCGGCTGGGTGCGGGTGGAGCGAGTAAGAAAGGCGAAAGACAAGAAGATAATAATAGGATGCACAACAGAGGATGAGAGGCGCAAAGTGAGGGAGCGTTTGCGGGCGGTCGGAGAGAACCTCGTCGTCGAGGACGTAAAGAATCGAGACCCGCTTCTGGTTCTTAAGGAGGTGCTTGTAGTGCACAGTGACGAAGAGTTGCTGAAAGCCCTTAGGAACCAGAACCGGGAGATCTTTTGCGGCCTCGGGGACGGGGAAGACAGAATGGCGGTTAAATACAAAAAGAAGTGCCGAAACCCGCACGTGAATAGCGTTGTGCTCAGTGTATCCCCTATGATCTGGAAGCGCGCACTCGAGGGGGGCAATCTGCGCATTGACCTCCAACGAGTGCGCGTTGAGGACCAAACTCCTCTGGTGCAGTGCACCCGCTGCCTGGCTTTCGGGCACGGGAAACGCCTGTGCTCGGAGCCGGCAGACCTCTGCAGCCACTGTGGCGGCTCGCACCTCAGGGTGGACTGCCCGGAGAGGCGAGACGGCACAGTGGCTGTTTGCGTGAACTGCACCAGGGCCAAACTGGGGGATACTGAGCACAACGCATTCAGCAGTGAATGTCCGATTCGCAGGAAGTGGGACGCATTCGCCAGAGCAGCGATTGCATATTGCTAAGGTTCTGGGTGGCCCCACTTCCTGCTCAGTGAAAACCGGTCCGACACAACCAGATAGCAGCCGCATTGAGCGAACCACTGGGGTTGGCTTGATGAAGAAAGGTAACTGGAGCCACTTTCATGAGAAAGTGGCTGCAATTAAACACGGTCATAAGTCAACTCCAGCGGAATCGTCAAGTTGTGTCGGACCCAAAACTGATACTATACTGTATATTAAGTATACAGGGATGAGTGATCAGCATAAGATTACTAGACGGACAAAAGATAAAGGATAAAATGTTAAAAAGCTGTAATTTGGAAAGTTAAAATAAAAATATTAAAGTTAAGATTTAGTAAGATAAACGGTAGTACGAGTAGGAAAATAATTAGTAAAATTGGCACATAAACAACAATATTATCACAAAACAACCAAAAAGAAAAATAAGTATAACGTAAAAAATTGCTCTGATTCAAGGATTGAAAAGTAAATGTATGGATACGTAAATTATCATTATCTGACCGCACTGAATGTGGTTTCTCCGACCGCCTCAAAGCGCCTCAAACAAAAACTTGAAATTAAGGTCTCTGCGAATTACGGCAGAGGGACACTGGCAGGGCAGGAGTGGGTTTTAGCGGGTTCGAGTCCCGCACTACCTCGACTGTCTCATGGTCTCATTGAGACGGTGAGACAGCCGAGGTGTCCGTGGGGATTTCCCACTCCTGCCTCAACAAAAAAAAAAAAAAAAAAACCTAACCTAACCTAACCTAACCTAACCCATCGATAACTTCTTTGTCATAGGTGCGATTTTGAAGCTGTTTTCAGCTAATTAGACCTAAAAAGGCGGACGCCTATCGTTTGACACAAATCGCAACCCCTAAAAATCAACCCTTAACCGAATTTTGCATTTTCTCAAAATCTCACCATATTTAATTCATTTGCAACGCCATTTTTCGACCAATTACAACCGTTTAAATTCTATATTAGTCTCAGCAACCGCCCTCAATTAATCCCGTGATCAGGTCCGCGATCCGTGGCCCGAGTTCCGGAGTGGGGGTGAAAAACACCAATTTTCACTTAAAAAACTGGTTTTTCGGCCAAAACTCAAAATTTTGTCTCTTGTCGTCATTAATTTTATTACATATTCGGCTAGCCCGCGCGGAGCCCGATCCGACGATACCCCGCACGTGCGTCTAGCTCGCAAAAAATTTCCCTCCATTTTTTCAAAATTCCGTCTAAGTCCCAAAATTGATATACCCCGGTAAGCCGTTGAAAAAAGTATCGATAACTTCTTTGTCATAGGTGCGATTTTGAAGCTGTTTTCAGCTAATTAGACCTAAAAAGGCGGACGCCTATCGTTTGACACAAATCGCAACCCCTAAAAATCAACCCTTAACCGAATTTTGCATTTTCTCAAAATCTCACCATATTTAATTCATTTGCAACGCCATTTTTCGACCAATTACAACCGTTTAAATTCTATATTAGTCTCAGCAACCGCCCTCAATTAATCCCGTGATCAGGTCCGCGATCCGTGGCCCGAGTTCCGGAGTGGGGGTGAAAAACACCAATTTTCACTTAAAAAACTGGTTTTTCGGCCAAAACTCAAAATTTTGTCTCTTGTCGTCATTAATTTTATTACATATTCGGCTAGCCCGCGCGGAGCCCGATCCGACGATACCCCGCACGTGCGTCTAGCTCGCAAAAAATTTCCCTCCATTTTTTCAAAATTCCGTCTAAGTCCCAAAATTGATATACCCCGGTAAGCCGTTGAAAAAAGTATCGATAACTTCTTTGTCATAGGTGCGATTTTGAAGCTGTTTTCAGCTAATTAGACCTAAAAAGGCGGACGCCTATCGTTTGACACAAATCGCAACCCCTAAAAATCAACCCTTAACCGAATTTTGCATTTTCTCAAAATCTCACCATATTTAATTCATTTGCAACGCCATTTTTCGACCAATTACAACCGTTTAAATTCTATATTAGTCTCAGCAACCGCCCTCAATTAATCCCGTGATCAGGTCCGCGATCCGTGGCCCGAGTTCCGGAGTGGGGGTGAAAAACACCAATTTTCACTTAAAAAACTGGTTTTTCGGCCAAAACTCAAAATTTTGTCTCTTGTCGTCATTAATTTTATTACATATTCGGCTAGCCCGCGCGGAGCCCGATCCGACGATACCCCGCACGTGCGTCTAGCTCGCAAAAAATTTCCCTCCATTTTTTCAAAATTCCGTCTAAGTCCCAAAATTGATATACCCCGGTAAGCCGTTGAAAAAAGTATCGATAACTTCTTTGTCATAGGTGCGATTTTGAAGCTGTTTTCAGCTAATTAGACCTAAAAAGGCGGACGCCTATCGTTTGACACAAATCGCAACCCCTAAAAATCAACCCTTAACCGAATTTTGCATTTTCTCAAAATCTCACCATATTTAATTCATTTGCAACGCCATTTTTCGACCAATTACAACCGTTTAAATTCTATATTAGTCTCAGCAACCGCCCTCAATTAAAAATAAGAGAGAGAGAGAAAATTAGAGAGAGACTGCAGGTGGCTGGAGGAAATCTCGTCGTCGAGGACGTGAAAAACCGAGACCCGCTTCTGATTCTGAGGGATGTGCTGGTAGTACACTCCGACGAGGAACTGTTAAGAGCCCTCAAGAATCAGAACCGGGAGATATTTTGCGGCCCCGACGACGGGAATCATAGTATTGCGGTTAAATACAGGCGAAAGAGCAGGAACCCGCATGTTAATAGCGTTGTGCTCAGTGTGTCCCCTGCGATCTGGAGACGCGCGCTCGAGGTAGGAAAGATCCGAATCGACCTTCAGAGGGTGCGCGTTGAAGATCAGTCGCCTCTGGTGCAGTGCACCCGTTGCTTGGCTTTCGGGCACGGAAAACGCCTGTGCTCGGAGCCAGCCGATCTGTGCAGCCACTGTGGCGGTCTGCACCTCAGTGCGGACTGCTCGGAGAAACGGAACGGCACGGCGCCGGCATGCGTGAACTGCACCAGAGCCAAACTGGGGGCAACTGGGCACAGCGCTTTTAGTAGCGAGTGCCCGATACGCGGGAAGTGGGACGCATTCGCTAGAGCAGCAATCGCCTACTGCTAAAGTTGTCGCTGCGCCCACTTCCTGCGCCTCGGCAGAAGCAAGCTCGACGCAACCAAATAGCAGCCGCATTGAGCGAACCACTGGGGTTGGCTCAATGAGTGATGATAACTGGAGCCACTTTCATGAGAAAGTGGCCACAATTAAGCTAATTCGTGAGTCAGCTTCAGTGGAATCGCCTAGTTGCGTCGGGCTTGGAAGTAATTCCCAGTCTGGGGACCATGGAGCGTCAGTGTCGCTTCAAGTAAATAATATTACGGTATATGATAAGCATATAGTCAGTGAATATCATTGAAAAGAAAGCGAGGCGACGTATTGGTGGAAACCAAGCTGGGCGAGCAAATGTCATGCGGGAAAGTAAAAAGAAAACAAAAAATTTGGCTCTATCGGTAAAATTTAAATATTTCTGTTAAAAATTAAAGATAGCAAACAAGTATCACCTACAATAAAAAATTATAACACTTGACAAAACACAGTAAATGGAACTTTGGAATGTAATAATAAAAAAGAAAAAATAAGACCTTAAAATGAATAGCTACACAGGAAACAAAAGATATTACGAAATAAAATAAAATAAGTAAACCAACAACCGCAAGAAATGTGGTCTCTCCGACCGCCTTCATGAAATAAGGCTAAATCACAGTTATAAGGTCTCTGCGAGTTATGGCAGAGGGACACTGGCAGGGCAGGAGTGGGTTTTAGCGGGTTCGAGTCCCGCACTACCTCGACTGTCTCACGGTCTCTGAGAGACGGTGAGACAGCCGAGGTGTCCGTGGGGATTTCCCACTCCTGCCTCAACAAAAAAAAAAAAAAAAAAAAAAAAAAAAACCTAACCTAACCTAACCTAACCCATCGATAACTTCTTTGTCATAGGTGCGATTTTGAAGCTGTTTTCAGCTAATTAGACCTAAAAAGGCGGACGCCTATCGTTTGACACAAATCGCAACCCCTAAAAATCAACCCTTAACCGAATTTTGCATTTTCTCAAAATTTCAGCATATTTAATTCATTTACAACGCCATTTTTCGACCAATTTCAACCGTTTAAATTCTATATTAGTCTCAGCAACCGCCCTCAATTAATTCCGTGATCAGGTCCGCGATCCGTGGCCCGAGTTCCGGAGTGGGGGTGAAAAACACCAATTTTCACTTAAGAAACTGGTTTTTCGGCCAAAACTCAAAATTTTGTCTCTTGTCGTCATCAATTTTATTACATATTCGGCTAGCCCGCGCGGAGCCCGATCCGACGATACCCCGCACGTGCGTCTAGCTCGCAAAAAGTTTCCCTTCATTTTTTCAAAATTTCGTCAAGTCCAAAAATCGATATACCCCGGTAAGCCGTTGAAAAAAGTATCGATAACTTCTTTGTCATAGGTGCGATTTTGAAGCTGTTTTCAGCTAATTAGACCTAAAAAGGCGGACGCCTATCGTTTGACACAAATCGCAACCCCTAAAAATCAACCCTTAACCGAATTTTGCATTTTCTCAAAATTTCACCATATTTAATTCATTTGCAACGCCATTTTTCGACCAATTACAACCGTTTAAATTCTATATTAGTCTCAGCAACCGCCCTCAATTAATTCCGTGACCAGGTCCGCGATCCGTGGCCCGAGTTCCGGAGTGGGGGTGGAAAACACCAATTTTCGCTTAAAAAACTGGTTTTTCGGCCTAAACTCAAAATTTTGTCTCTTGTCGTAATTAATTTTATTGCATATTCGGCTAGCCCGCGCGGAGCCCGATCCGACGATACCCCGCAACCCGCTGTGCAATGGCCCTTTGGGGCCTGCGGATGGCGGTCGCATTCTCCCTCCTGTGGAGGGAGTCCGCCCAGATGGGGGCCCCATATAGGGCCATGCTCCGCAGGATGCCGGCGTACAGGCGCCGGCATTTCGCCTTGGGCCCCCCGAGGTTCGGGAGGAGCCACGAGAGGGCGTCCGCGGCTTTCAAGAGGCGCGTCGACAGCCCGCTGAAATGCGGGCCGAAGCGCCACCTCTCATCCAGCACCAGACCCAGATACTTCATCTGGGGCAACCTAACCTAACCTAACCTAACCTTTTTTTTTTTTTTTTGCGCTGGGAAAAAAATGCATTACGCATACCCTCCCATCGGGGGGATGGGAGGGTTATGTGGGACTCCCCGGTCTGACCCGGTATACCCACTAAAACAACCCAGCGGCATTCCCGCTTCGTCTGAGTGGCGGGGACTGGGAAATCACTGGCACAGCCATCACTTCCAGTCCTCCGCCGACGAGTGCCCTTCAGGCCGGGCCCTCACGCGGGCCCGGGAATGTCTGACGAAGGTGGTGACGGGCGCAATGCAGGCGAAGGCGCCCCCGCGCCTGTCGCCCGCCCGTCGCCACCATGAGGAGGGAGAGGACGGCGCCTTCTCCGACCTCTTCTTCGTCTGCGGAGCGGCGCCGCGAGAGGATCGTCCTCCCGCACGCGCTCCGCCTCCTCCTTTTGCAAGATTACGTCCTCGCAAAAGGAGGCAACCGCTGACCAGGCCTCCTCGCTTTCCAGCATGGCTTCGACCACAGCGGGAAGCGAGAGGTCCTGCCCAACCTCCGCGGTCAGACCGCGGCGCAGTTCGGAGAATGCCGGGCACACCTCGAGGGTGTGCTGCGCCGTGTCCTCCGCTGCGCCGCAGTCGTGGCACGCCGGGTCTCCTCCCTCCCGATCCGGTGCAGGTGCGATCCGAAACAGCCATGGCCGGACAACACCTGCACCAGACGGAACGAGAGGAAACCGTGTGACCGCTCGAGCCAGCTCTGCAGAACCGGACCGAGCGCGTCCAACGTCCGGCGGCCAAAGGCGGCGGCGGCGAGATCCTCCGTCCAGTGGAGGACGATGGCGTCCTTCGCCTCCCGCCGCACGGCCTCCCGCTCCTCGGTGACGGGGCGCTCCCCGAGCGCCTTCCGGCGCGCCGTCCACTCGTACACTCTGGCGAGCACCCAAGCCTCCAACTCCCAAGGAGGGGTGCCGGCCAGAGCGCACGCCGCCGAGAAGCCCACTGAGCGGTAGGCCCTTGCCACCCGCTGTGCAATGGCCCTTTGGGGCCTGCGGATGGCGGTCGCATTCTCCCTCCTGTGTAGGGAGTCCGCCCAGATGGGAGCCCCGTATAGGGCCATGCTGCGGAGGATGCCGGCATACAGGCGCCGGCATTTCGCCTTGGGCCCCCCGAGGTTCGGGAGGAGCCACGAGAGGGCGTCCGCAACCTAACCTAACCTAACCTAACCTAAAACACGTGATTTGGGCCATAAATCTGCTAGTGATCTGAATCATGATAAACCAGCCTGATGATAGTCAAGGAAACGAACACGTCGATCCGGTGCGTATGCCGCTCGGTCGTGGGCAGTTTCTTCAGTCGCAGTACTTGCGTCTGACGCTCCCCCCAGCGGGTTTTCCTCGGCTGCGGTGTGTGAGCCCGAATCATGGCTCATAATTACGTCATCTTGAGGTTGCTGATTGTTACGAAAGACTTCGACCGGGTTGTCATTTACGATACTGTCCGGGTACTGTTCAGGTTCTCTCGACAAACATGCTGGCTTTAGCCTATCTATAGAAACTGTGATCTCGCGCTGCGCTCCGCACTGCATACGGATGCCGATGGCTCTTGCATGGCCTTTAGGAGCCCCTTCGCTGACGATAACTCGGCCTCTAGCCTTTGAATTCTTTCGTCTGCGGGACTCGCTGCTGGGCCGTTGACACTGTCGCTACCGGGGGTTGTAGTCGGACCCGTCATGATGATGTCACTGCACTTGCACTCACTTGAAAGTCACGGAGTACCACAAATTGTTAACTCGCCGCGTTGCCGTTAATTAATCACTGCGGCCCGACCCTTTATAAACCGCAAGCTCACGTTTACTAAATACACGATCACGTCGGGTTTTGATCACGTCGGGGTCACCACTTTCGCGTGTGGCGGTCGGGCGTCGACTGTCCCGTGTAAAGGTTGCGTGTCGACTGTTCCGAGTGGAGGTTGCGAGTCGACTGTTCACCAAAAATACATTTTTGTCTTGCCCAGTCGCTGGCGGCAAACTTCTTACAACTAAAACTATAGTAAGCATTTAGTTTTCAGTAAACATTGGTTGGTAGGGACATATGTGGGGCGTTAAGCCGCCACAGAGTTATCGTTGTATAGAAGTGTGCGAGGGCTAGCCGAATATGAAATAAAACTTGGTATGAGACTATCGGCAATATTTAAAAAAAATGCCAAAATCAATTTTTTTTATGTTGAAAAATAAGGTTCTACAAGCCGTACACCGGGACTTGGGCAAAGAAACGCGGACCTGATCACGGGAATGGAAAGAGGTAGGTACAGCGACTACTAGAAATGTTTAAACGACTAGCTAACTATTGAAACTAACGAAATATCAAACGATGTATATGTGAAATTTTGGGTTGGGAACGGGGCCGAAAATTTTTCTGAGAGCTAATCGAACGTCCGAGTTATCGTTGTATAGGACTATGCGAGGGCTAGCCGAATATGAAATAAAACTTGGTATGAGACTATCGACAATATTAAAAAAAATGCCAAAATCAAATTTTTTTATGTTGAAAAATAGGGTTCTACAACCCGTTCACCGGGACTCGGGCAAAGAAACGCGGTACTGATCGCGGGAATAAAAAGAGGTAGGTACAGCGACTACTAGAAATGTTTAAACGACTAGCTAACTGTTGCAACTAACGAAATATCAAACGATGTAAATGTCAAATTTTGGGTTGGGAACGGGGCCGAAAATTTTTCTGAGAGCTAATCGAGCGTCCGAGTTATCGTTGTATAGGAGTGTGCGCGGGCTAGCCGAATATGAAATAAAACTTGGTATGAGACTATCGGCAATATTAAAAAAAAAAAATGTCAAAGATCAATTCTCTAAGTTGAAAAATAGGGTTCTACAACCCGTTCACCGGGACTCGGGCAAAGAAACGCGGACCTGATCACGGGAATGGAAAGAGGTAGGTACAGCGACTACTAGAAATGTTTAAACGACTAGCTAACTGTTGCAACTAACGAAATATCAAACGATGTAAGTGTAAAATTTTGGGTTGGGAACGGGGCCGAATTTTTTTTTGCGAGCTAATCGAACGTCCGAGGTATCGTTGTATCGGACTGCGCGCTGGCTAGCCAAATATAAAATAAAAAACTTGGTATAATAATAATAATAATAAATGGAAGCAATTACTATAACCTCACTTGACGTAGCCCATGCAGTCCGTCCGTTACCTAATTGGAAATCTCCAGGGCTGGACGGACTGCATAATTTTTGGATAAAATGGCTACGAGGGTCACACGCTTGCTTAGCTTCACAATTTCAGTCATCTTTAGAGACAGGGTCGCTACCAATGTTTTTTACCACAGGTGTTACCCACCTGCTCTATAAATCAGGTGGTACCGCGGAACCAAAAAACTATAGACCAATTACGTGTTTACCGACTATCTATAAAGTTCTAACATCCATTCTGAGAGCAAAAATTGCTTATCATATTGATAGTAATTCAATTATGTCTGCCTCTCAGAATGGATGTAGGAATTGGTCCCGCGGTACTAAAGAGCTGCTCCTTATTGACATGGCCGTAAGCCAACAGGTTCGTCGATCCCGGAGGGATCTGTCGACGTGTTGGATAGATTATAAGAAGGCCTATGACTCTGTGCCGCATGCGTGGCTCATGAGGGTGCTAGAGTTGTACAAAATAAATGCAACACTTCGCACCTTCTTGTTGTCATGTATGCGGCAATGGAGGACGTTCCTTCTCTATCCGGGACGTCGGCAGATTCTCGAGAGCGACGAACCGATTAGGATTGAGCGAGGAATATTTCAGGGTGACAGTTTGAGTCCGCTTTGGTTTTGCTTAGCCCTGAATCCTCTTAGCGCACTGCTGGAGGATTCAGGTCTAGGCTATCGGTTGAGGAGAGGCGGTCAGGTTATATCTCACCTCCTTTATATGGATGACCTGAAACTTTTTGCCCCCACCAATTCGCAGCTGATGGGGCTACTGAAGATCACTGAAACCTTCAGTAGCGCCATTATGATGGAATTTGGTGTGGAAAAATGTGCGGTCATGCATGTAAGACGAGGGGGGATTATGGAATCTGAGAGCACCCAACTCTCAGATTCCATAAACCTTAGATCCCTTTCAGCAACCGAAACCTATAAGTATTTGGGTATGTCGGAATCATTGGGCATCAATGTTGCTGGCATGAAGCAATCGTTGAGGGAGCGCTTCTTTGGCCGCCTGAACAAAGTGTTAAATAGTCTTTTATCAGGCGGAAATAAGGTGCGCGCCTTCAATAGTTGGGTCATGCCGGTTCTGATGTATTCTTTCGGCATACTCAAATGGACTCAAACGGAACTTGACGCCCTGGATAGAAAGGTCCGTACACTGCTGACTGCAAATCGGATGCATCACCCACGGTCATCGGTGATGAGACTGTATATCCCGCGGAAGTGTGGAGGCCGTGGCTTACTCAATGCTAAGACCTTGCACAACCGCGAGGTATGCAGTCTCAGGGAATACTTCCTTGAAGCCGACGTGGGGATGCATCGAGATGTAGTTTCAGTGGACAAAGGCCTTACCCCGCTCTCCTTGGCTAACGAGAACTGGCGCAAACCTGTGGTATTGGATACGAATGACCGCAGGGAGGTATGGCAGAGCAAGGAGCTACACGGACGGTTCTACAGGGCCCTTCACGGACCTGATGTAGACCTTTTGGCGTCTGTAGCCTGGCTACGTTTCGGTGACCTCTTCGGGGAAACCGAAGGTTTTGTCTGTGCGATTATGGATGAAGTTATCATGACGAACAATTACCGGAAATATATTGTCAAGGACGGTACGGTTGACATCTGTCGGGCATGCCACCGTCCCGGTGAGTCGATCAGACACATTGTTTCCGGTTGTTCTCGTCTTGCTAACGGCGAGTACTTGCACAGACACAATCTAGTAGCTAGGATTATCCACCAGCAACTTGCTCTGCAATACAACCTTGTGGATTCTGAAGTACCATACTACAGGTATGTGCCCGACCCAGTTCTTGAAAACGGTCATGCCATATTGTATTGGGATCAATCTATCATCACTGACAGGACTATTGTAGCCAATAAGCCTGATATAGTGGTGGTAGATCGCCGAGAGCGCCGTGCAATGATTGTTGATATCACCGTCCCTCATGACGAAAATCTCGTGAAAGCTGAAAATGATAAAAAAAATCAAGTATCTTGATTTAGCACACGAGATTGTCGATATGTGGGACGTGGACTCAGCAGTCATTGTACCGATAGTCGTTACGGTCAATGGACTAATTGCGAAGAGCCTCGACCAACATCTTAAGAGGCTCTCATTGTGCAGCTGGCTCAAGGGCTTGATGCAGAAAGCAGTTCTCTTGGACACGGCGCGCATTGTGAGGAGGTTCCTCTCTCTAGAGTCCTAACCACCGGCACCTTGGACCCTGTTCCCGATGCTAGTGGGCCACTATTTTTTTATATTTTTAAATGTTTTTTATTTTATTTTTTTAATATTTAAAAATGTAAAGAAATATGAAAAATAATGAATAAAGAGAATAATAATAATAATAAACATTTATTTCAGAATGATCCATATTGTTAGTAACAATGCAAAACTTATAAACTAATGTTAGTACTACAACTATATTCTAATTAGCGTGAGGCACACCAACCCTGGGGGATGTCTACTTGACTGCATGCAGCCGTATCCACCTCCCCAGGATCGGCGAGCCCCACCTATCAGCTAACGTTCTAAGAATGTTGTTGGGGCTGGCGCGAACCCGGCGTAGCTGAGATGCGCATCTCATGCGCATAATGGCCGAGAAACTAGCAACATTCGCGTCGGCAAACATGCCAGACGCGCTACAAAAACGCGGCAGCCCCATCAACACCCGGAACGTGTTATTGTATTGTACGCGCAGGCCACTATATGCCCTCTGCGTAAAGTTCACCCACAGGCTGCACGTGTAAAAGGACTGGCAGTAGGCTTTAAAAAGCGTCACCTTAACCTGAGCCGTACAACGTGCAAACCTGTGGGCCAACATCCCACATCGAACAGCCAGTGACCTGCGCTCCCGTTCCACATCGAGATTATCTTTTAAATCGTCTGAGACCCAATGACCTAAATATTTAAAATTTGCTACTCTTTTTAGAGGTCTGCCGCATAGCATAACAGGTGGAATTGTGCTATAGGTTTTTTTGCCTGCTTTGAATATCATGTATTCGCTCTTAAGCGCATTATATTTGAGCCCATGGGCCTCAGCGTACGATTCACACACTGTAATCAATTTTCTTAATCCCCTGATCGAAGGGCTCAGCAGAACCATATCGTCTGCATAACTTATATTATTAATACATACACCATCAATATGACAGCCGATTCCGGTTCTGCTAAGCTCTTCGATCAGATTATTCATATATTAATTAAACATTGCGGGTGAGGACAACCCCCCTGCCTCAACCCGCACTCAAGCCTGTACTCAGTTGAAAAAGAGTTAGCCCATCTAACACGGTTCTGTTGATTAGCGTACCAAAATTTAAACAAGTTTATAACTTCCCAGGGCACATCCGTCTCATGCTGCAGTTTACCCCATAGCACTTTATATGATACCAGGTCAAATGCTTTTGACAAATCTAGGTAACATGCGAATACTGGTGTCTTTCTCGCTGTATAGTACTGCACAGTCTGCTTCAGGCTAAGGATAGCACTCTCTGTAGATAAACCGGGCCGAAACCCGAATTGAGCATCGTTTATTTTAAGATGTTTATCAAGCTGACATAAAAGCAGACTGTCCAGTACCTTAGCTATTGTCGTTGCTAAAGAAATAGGCCTATAATTTGTAAGCACAGACGAATCACCCGTTTTATTTTTAACCGACTTCAAAAAAAGGAGGAGGTTCTCAATTCGTCGGAATCTTTTTTTTTTTTTTTTTATGTATGTTCCCCGATTTCTCGAAGACGCCTGGACCGATTTGGAAAATTTTTCTTTTGTTTGAAAGGGTATACTTTCCAATTGGTCCCATGATCATCAGGTCAGGATCTGATGATGGAATCCCAGGGAAATCGAGGGCAACCTTCAAATTTTATAGGCACATAGTACCATTTTCAAATATTTTCTAAAGCTGTTCAAGTATTTGCATCTGATAATCATCATCTCAGGTGGATGAGCTGATGATGGAAGGTACAACTCCTCAACGGCTTGGAGTAGGCATCGACTGATTTAGTTTGTGTTCGCATATCTCTGGAACTACAAGTCCGATTTAAGTAATTCTTTTTTGTTGTACTAAGTATTGTTTAACTTACGGAATACTGCAAGTTTCATCAAAATCGGTTCAGTAGTTTTTGAGATAGGGAATTTTATTAGCTTATTGTGCACTTGAGAGAGAATGATTTATTTGACAAGAATTTGAGTTGAATATTTAAACTAAAAAGAGCAAAATAAAAAACTTTTTCAAAAAAAAATTAACCGCCTTCAAAAACAAACACAAAAAAGGGTAAAATAACCTACAAAATAACTTTTCTTTCAGAAGTCGGTGGCAAAAAAAAAATGAAGTGAAAAAAAAAACAAAGGCACCGACTTCTGAAA
This sequence comes from Agrotis exclamationis, assembly GCA_950005045.1. Taxonomy (NCBI): domain Eukaryota; kingdom Metazoa; phylum Arthropoda; class Insecta; order Lepidoptera; family Noctuidae; genus Agrotis; species Agrotis exclamationis. The sequence goes on from OX465443.1 coordinate 59,000, forward strand.
GAAAAGTTATTTTGTAGGTTATTTTACCCTTTTTTGTGGTTGTTTTTGAAGGCGGTTAAATTTTTTCTGAAAAAGTTTTTTTTATAATCGGTACAACAATTGTACGCATTAATTTTTCAGGTAAATAAGAATGACCTAAACATAAATTTAAAAACATACATAGCACTCGTGGCAAGTGAATCCCAGCATACTGCAGGTGCTCGATGCTGAGACCGTCATGCCCGGGCGATTTTCCTCTAACCATGTTCTTAATTGTAGTAGCAATCTGTTTCGTAGTAAAAATAACGTTTCGTTTCGGACAGGCGGTCTCAGCATCGGGTGCAGGCAACTGCAACTCATTTTTTAGAGGTGACTGTACTCTAAAATGCTGTCGAAACATAATTATGTTGACGGTATGAGACTATCGGCAATATTTAAAAAAATGTCAAAAATCAATTTTTTTATATTGAAAAATAGGTTTCTACAACCCGATCACCGGGACTCGGGCAACGAAACGCGGACCTGATCACGGGAATGGAAAGAGGTAGGTACAGCGACTACTAGAAATGTTTAAACGACTAGCTAACTATTGCAACTAACGAAATATCAAACGATGTATGTGTGAAATTTTGGGTTGGGAACGCGGCCGAAAATTTTTCTGAGAGCTAATCGAACGTCCGAGTTATAGTTGTATAGGACTATGCGAGGGCAAGCCGAATATGAAATAAAACTTGGTATGAGACTATCGGCAATATTTAAAAAAAATGCCAAAATCAAATTTTTTTATGTTGAAGAATAGGGTTCTACAACCCGTTCACCGGGACTCGGGCAAAGAAACGCGGTACTGATCACGGGAATGGAAAGAGGTAGGTACAGCGACTACTAGAAATGTTTAAACGACTAGCTAACTATTTCAACTAACGAAATATCAAACGATGTAAGTGTGAAATTTTGGGTTGGGAACGGGGCCGAAAATTTTTCTGAGAGCTAATCGAACGTCAGAGGTATCGTTCTATAGGAGTGTGCGAGGGCTAGCCGAATATGAAATAAATCTTGGTATGAGACTATCGGCAATATTTAAAAAAAAATGCCAAAATCAAATTTTTTTATGTTGAAAAATAGGGTTCTACAACCCGTTCACCGGGACTCGGGCAAAGAAACGCGGACCTGATCACGGGAATGGAAAGAGGTAAGTACAGCGACTCATAGAAATGTTTAAACGACTAGCTAACTATTGCAACTAAAGAAATATCAAACGATGTAAGTGTGAAATTTTGGGTTGGGAACGGGGCCGAAAATTTTTCTGAGAGCTAATCGAGCGTCCGAGTTATCGTTGTATAGGAGTGTGCGCGGGCTAGCCAAATATGAAATAAAACTTGGTATGAGACTATCGGCAAAATTTAAAAAAAAATGCCAAAATCAAATTTTTTTATGTTGAAAAATAGGGTTCTACAACCCGTTCACCGGGACTCGGGCAAAGAAACGCGGACCTGATCACGGGAATGGAAAGAGGTAGGTACAGCGACTACTTGAAATGTTTAAACGACTAGCTAACTATTGAAACTAACGAAATATCAAACGATGTATATGTGAAATTTTGGGTTGGGAACGGGGCCGAAAATTTTTCTGAGAGCTAATCGAACGTCCGAGTTATCGTTGTATAGGACTATGCGAGGGCTAGCCGAATATGAAATAAAACTTGGTATGAGACTATCGGCAATATAAAAAAAAAAATGCCAAAATCAAATTTTTTATGTTGAAAAATAGGGTTCTACAACCCGTTCACCGGGACTCGGGCAAAGAAACGCGGACCTGGTCACGGGAATGGAAAGAGGTAGGTACAGCGACTACTAAAAATGTTTAAACGACTAGCTAACTATTGCAACTAACGAAATATCAAACGATGTATGTGTGAAATTTTGGGTTGGGAACGGGGCCGAAAATTTTTCTGAGAGCTAATCGAACGTCCGAGTTATCGTTGTATAGGAGTGAGCGAGGGCTAGCCGAATATGAAATAAAACTTGGTATGAGACTATCGGCAATATTAAAAAAAAAATGCCAAAATCAAATTTTTTTATGTTGAAAAATAGGGTTCTACAACCCGTTCACCGGGACTCGGGCAAAGAAATGCGGACCTGATCACGGGAATGGAAAGAGGTAGGTACAGCGACTACTTGAAATGTTTAAACGACTAGCTAACTATTGAAACTAACGAAATATCAAACGATGTATATGTGAAATTTTGGGTTGGGAACGGGGCCGAAAATTTTTCTGAGAGCTAATCGAACGTCCAAGTTATCGTTGTATAGGACTATGCGAGGGCTAGCCGAATATGAAATAAAACTTGGTATGAGACTATCGGCAATATTAAAAAAAAAATGCCAAAATCAATTTTTTTTATGTTGAAAAATAAGGTTCTACAAGCCGTTCACCGGGACTCGGGCAAAGAAACGCGGACCTGATCACGGGAATGGAAAGAGGTAGGTACTCAGGTCATAAAAAATAAAAAATTTGATTTTGGCATTTTTTTTTAAAAATTGCCGATAGTCTCATACCAAGTTTTATTTCATATTCGGCTAGCCCTCGCACACTCCTATTCAACGATAACTCGGACGTTCGATTAGCTCTCAGAAAAATTTTCGGCCCCGTTCCCAACCCAAAATTTCACACATACATCGTTTGATATTTCGTTAGTTGCAATAGTTAGCTAGTCGTTTAAACATTTCTAGTAGTCGCTGTACCTACCTCTTTCCATTCCCGTGACCAGGTCCGCGTTTCTTTGCCCGAGTCCCGGTGAACGGGTTGTAGAACCCTATTTTTCAACTTAGAGAATTGATCTTTGACATTTTTTTTAAATATTGCCGATAGTCTCATACCAAGTTTTATTTCATATTCGGCTAGCCCTCGCATAGTCCTATACAACGATAACTCGGACGTTCGATTAGCTCTCAGCGAAATTTTCGGCCCCGTTCCCAACCCAAAATTTCACACTTACATCGTTTGATATTTCGTTAGTTGCAATAGTTAGCTAGTTGTTTAAACATTTCTAGTAGTCGCTGTACCTACCTCTTTCCATTCCCGTGATCAGTACCGCGTTTCTTTGCCCGAGTCCCGGTGAACGGGTTGTAGAACCTTATTTTTCAACATAAAAAATTTGATTTTAACATTTTTTTTTATATTGCCGATAGTCTCATACCAAGTTTTATTTCATATTCGGCTAGCCCTCGCATAGTCCTATACAATGATAACTCGGACGTTCGATTAGCTCTCAGAAAAATTTTCGGCCCCGTTCCCAACCCAAAATTTCACATATACATCGTTTGATATTTCGTTAGTTTCAATAGTTAGCTAGTCGTTTAAACATTTCAAGTAGTCGCTGTACCTACCTCTTTCCATTCCCGTGATCAGGTCCGCGTTTCTTTGCCCGAGTCCCGGTGAACGGGTTGTAGAACCCTATTTTTCAACATAAAAAAATTTGATTTTGGCATTTTTTTTTAAATATTGCCGATAGTCTCATACCAAGTTTTATTTCGTATTCGGCTAGCCCGCGCACACTCCTATACAACGATAACTCGGACGTTCGATTAGCTCTCAGAAAAATTTTCGGCCCCGATCCCAACCCAAAATTTCACACTTACATCGTTTGATATTTCGTTAGTTGCAGTAGTTAGCTAGTTGTTTAAACATTTCTAGTAGTCGCTGTACCTACCTCTTTCCATTCCCGTGATCAGTACCGCGTTTCTTTGCCCGAGTCCCGGTGAACGGGTTGTAGAACCCTATTTTTCAACATAAAAAATTTGATTATGGCATTTTTTTTTTTTATATTGCCGATAGTCTCATACCAAGTTTTATTTCATATTCGGCTAGCCCTCGCATAGTCCTATACAACGATAACTCGGACGTTCGATTAGCTCTCAGAAAAATTTTCGGCCCCGTTCCCAACCCAAAATTTCACATATACATCGTTTGATATTTCGTTAGTTTCAATAGTTAGCTAGTCGTTTAAACATTTCAAGTAGTCGCTGTACCTACCTCTTTCCATTCCCGTGATCAGGTCCGCGTTTCTTTGCCCGAGTCCCGGTGAACGGCTTGTAGAACCCTATTTTTCAACATAAAAAATTTGATTTTGGCATTTTTTTTTTTTTATATTGCCGATAGTCTCATACCAAGTTTTATTTCATATTCGGCTAGCCCTCGCATAGTCCTATACAACGATAACTCGGACGATCGATTAGCTCTCAGAAAAATTTTCGGCCCCGTTCCCAACCCAAAATTTCACATATACATCGTTTGATATTTCGTTAGTTTCAATAGTTAGCTAGTCGTTTAAACATTTCAAGTAGTCGCTGTACCTACCTCTTTCCATTCCCGTGATCAGGTCCGCGTTTCTTTGCCCGAGTCCCGGTGAACGGGTTGTAGAACCCTATTTTTCAACATAAAAAAATTTGATTTTGGCATTTTTTTTTAAATATTGCCGATAGTCTCATACCAAGTTTTATTTCATATTCGGCTAGCCCTCGCATAGTCCTATACAACGATAACTCGGACGTTCGATTAGCTCTCAGAAAAATTTTCGGCCCCGTTCCCAACCCAAAATTTCACATATACATCGTTTGATATTTCGTTAGTTTCAATAGTTAGCTAGTCGTTTAAACATTTCAAGTAGTCGCTGTACCTACCTCTTTCCATTCCCGTGATCAGGTCCGCGTTTCTTTGCCCGAGTCCCGGTGAACGGCTTGTAGAACCCTATTTTTCAACATAAAAAATTTGATTTTGGCATTTTTTTTTTTTTATATTGCCGATAGTCTCATACCAAGTTTTATTTCATATTCGGCTAGCCCTCGCATAGTCCTATACAACGATAACTCGGACGATCGATTAGCTCTCAGAAAAATTTTCGGCCCCGTTCCCAACCCAAAATTTCACACTTACTTACATCGTTTGATATTTCTTTAGTTGCAATAGTTAGCTAGTCGTTTAAACATTTCTATGAGTCGCTGTGCTTACCTCTTTCCATTCCCGTGATCAGGTCCGCGTTTCTTTGCCCGAGTCCCGGTGAACGGGTTGTAGAACCCTATTTTTCAACATAAAAAAATTTGATTTTGGCATTTTTTTTTAAATATTGCCGATAGTCTCATACCGTCAACATAATTATGTTTCGACAGCATTTTAGAGTACAGTCACCTCTAAAAAATGAGTTGCAGTTGCCTGCACCCGATGCTGAGACCGCCTGTCCGAAACGAAACGTTATTTTTACTACGAAACAGATTGCTACTACAATTAAGAACATGGTTAGAGGAAAATCGCCCGGGCATGACGGTCTCAGCATCGAGCACCTGCAGTATGCTGGGATTCACTTGCCACGAGTGCTATGTATGTTTTTAAATTTATGTTTAGGTCATTCTTATTTACCTGAAAAATTAATGCGTACAATTGTTGTACCGATTATAAAAAATAAAACGGGTGATTCGTCTGTGCTTACAAATTATAGGCCTATTTCTTTAGCAACGACAATAGCTAAGGTACTGGACAGTCTGCTTTTATGTCAGCTTCATAAACATCTTAAAATAAACGATGCTCAATTCGGGTTTCGGCCCGGTTTATCTACAGAGAGTGCTATCCTTAGCCTGAAGCAGACTGTGCAGTACTATACAGCGAGAAAGACACCAGTATTCGCATGTTACCTAGATTTGTCAAAAGCATTTGACCTGGTATCATATAAAGTGCTATGGGGTAAACTGCAGCATGAGACGGATGTGCCCTGGGAAGTTATAAACTTGTTTAAATTTTGGTACGCTAATCAACAGAACCGTGTTAGATGGGCTAACTCTTTTTCAACTGAGTACAGGCTTGAGTGCGGGTTGAGGCAGGGGGGGTTGTCCTCACCCGCAATGTTTAATTAATATATGAATAATCTGATCGAAGAGCTTAGCAGAACCGGAATCGGCTGTCATATTGATGGTGTATGTATTAATAATATAAGTTATGCAGACGATATGGTTCTGCTGAGCCCTTCGATCAGGGGATTAAGAAAATTGATTACAGTGTGTGAATCGTACGCTGAGGCCCATGGGCTCAAATATAATGCGCTTAAGAGCGAATACATGATATTCAAAGCAGGCAAAAAAACCTATAGCACAATTCCACCTGTTATGCTATGCGGCAGACCTCTAAAAAGAGTAGCAAATTTTAAATATTTAGGTCATTGGGTCTCAGACGATTTAAAAGATAATCTCGATGTGGAACGGGAGCGCAGGTCACTGGCTGTTCGATGTGGGATGTTGGCCCACAGGTTTGCACGTTGTACGGCTCAGGTTAAGGTGACGCTTTTTAAAGCCTACTGCCAGTCCTTTTACACGTGCAGCCTGTGGGTGAACTTTACGCAGAGGGCATATAGTGGCTTGCGCGTACAATACAATAACACGTTCCGGGTGTTGATGGGGCTGCCGCGTTTTTGTAGCGCGTCTGGCATGTTTGCCGACGCGAATGTTGCTAGTTTCTCGGCCATTATGCGAATGAGATGCGCATCTCTGCTACGCCGGGTTCGCGCCAGCCCCAACAACATTCTTAGAACGTTAGCTGATAGGTGGGGCTCGCCGATCCTGGGGAGGTGGATACGGCTGCATGCAGTCAAGTAGACATCCCCCAGGGTTGGTGTGCCTCACGCTAATTAGAATATAGTTGTAGTACTAACATTAGTTTATAAGTTTTGCATTGTTACTAACAAATATGGATCATTCTGAAATAAATGTTTATTATTATTATTATTATTATACCAAGTTTTTTATTTCATATTTGGCTAGCCAGCGCGCAGTCCGATACAACGATACCTCGGACGTTCGATTAGCTCGCAAAAAAAAATTCGGCCCCGTTCCCAACCCAAAATTTTACACTTACATCGTTTGATATTTCGTTAGTTGCAATAGTTAGCTAGTCGTTTAAACATTTCTAGTAGTCGCTGTACCTACCTCTTTCCATTCCCGTGATCAGGTCCGCGTTTCTTTGCCCGAGTCCCGGTGAACGGGTTGTAGAACCCTATTTTTCAACTTAGAGAATTGATCTTTGACATTTTTTTTTTTAAATATTGCCGATAGTCTCATACCAAGTTTTATTTCATATTCGGCTAGCCCTCGCATAGTCCTATACAACGATAACTCGGACGTTCGATTAGCTCTCAGAAAAATTTTCGGCCCCGTTCCCAACCCAAAATTTGACATTTACATCGTTTGATATTTCGTTAGTTGCAACAGTTAGCTAGTCGTTTAAACATTTCAAGTAGTCGCTGTACCTACCTCTTTCCATTCCCGTGATCAGGTCCGCGTTTCTTTGCCCAAGTCCCGGTGAACGGCTTGTAGAACCTTATTTTTCAACATAAAAAAAAATGATTTTGGCATTTTTTTTTAATATTGCCGATAGTCTCATACCAAGTTTTATTTCATATTCGGCTAGCCCTCGCACACTTCTATACAACGATAACTCTGTGGCGGCTTAACGCCCCACATATGTCCCTACCAACCAATGTAGCAACGTGTAATTAGATTGTAAATATGTATAGTTAGATCGTAAGTAGGTACCGTGTAATTGGACTGTAAATATGTATAATTAGATTGTAAGTAGGTACCAATGTAAATAATTTTTGTATATAGCTTCAGTTTAATTGTTTAGTTTAAGATGCACGTAGCCAGTAAGTTTCTCACGCTTTGGCACGACGAAATCTTTTGTTTTTTTTTAGGTATTATCCATCGGCTAAGAAGCTTTGAAGTAATAGATAAAATAGACTATTATTCAGGCATTCCGATGCATTACACAGCTGCAAGGTTATTAATGTTTTATTGCACGCAGCTGCAGTGTGTTGTTTTTGTAAATTGTATTGTGAGCTAGCAATTAGGAAAATGTGTTTGTCGGAAGTGTAACATTTATGGCCTAGTGCCATAAACGAAATGCCGACTGTAATGTGTTATTGTTTTATAACGTTGGGCTTCCCAGAGCGAATCTTTGTATTGTGATTTGGTAACAATGCTTACTATAGTTTTAGTTGTAAGAAGTTTGCCGCCAGCGACTGGGCAAGACAAAAATGTATTTTTGGTGAACAGTCGACTCGCAACCTCCACTCGGAACAGTCGACACGCAACCTTTACACGGGACAGTCGACGCCCGACCGCCACACGCGAAAGTGGTGACCCCGACGTGATCAAAACCCGACGTGATCGTGTATTTAGTAAACGTGAGCTTGCGGTTTATAAAGGGTCGGGCCGCAGTGATTAATTTACGGCAACGCGGCGAGTTAACAATTTGTGGTACTCCGTGACTTTCAAGTGAGTGCAAGTGCAGTGACATCATCATGACGGGTCCGACTACAACCCCCGGTAGCGACAGTGTCAACGGCCCAGCAGCGAGTCCCGCAGACGAAAGAATTCAAAGGCTAGAGGCCGAGTTATCGTCAGCGAAGGGGCTCCTAAAGGCCATGCAAGAGCCACCGGCATCCGTATGCAGTGCGGAGCGCAGCGCGAGATCACAGTTTCTATAGATAGGCTAAAGCCAGCATGTTTGTCGAGAGAACCTGAACAGTACCCGGATAGTATCGTAAATGACAACCCGGTCGAAGTCTTTCGTAACAATCAGCAACCTCAAGATGACGTAATTATGAGCCATGATTCGGGCTCACACACCGCAGCCGAGGAAAACCCGCTGGGGGGAGCGTCAGACGCAAGTACTGCGACTGAAGAAACTGCCCACGACCGAGCGGCATACGCACCGGGTAGGAACCAACGCACGGTTCAGGTCACCGCGCAGGTCTAATCGACGTGTTCGTTTCCTTGACTATCATCAGGCTGGTTTATCATGATTCAGATCACTAGCAGATTTATGGCCCAAATCACGTGTTTTGTTCCGTGATCTAAATCACTGGTAGGGGGGTACCTGTGGCGGCTTAACGCCCCACATATGTCCCTACCAACCAATGTAGCAACGTGTAATTAGATTGTAAATATGTATAGTTAGATCGTAAGTAGGTACCGTGTAATTGGACTGTAAATATGTATAATTAGATTGTAAGTAGGTACCAATGTAAATAATTTTTGTATATAGCTTCAGTTTAATTGTTTAGTTTAAGATGCACGTAGCCAGTAAGTTTCTCACGCTTTGGCACGACGAAATCTTTTGTTTTTTTTTAGGTATTATCCATCGGCTAAGAAGCTTTGAAGTAATAGATAAAATAGACTATTATTCAGGCATTCCGATGCATTACACAGCTGCAAGGTTATTAATGTTTTATTGCACGCAGCTGCAGTGTGTTGTTTTTGTAAATTGTATTGTGAGCTAGCAATTAGGAAAATGTGTTTGTCGGAAGTGTAACATTTATGGCCTAGTGCCATAAACGAAATGCCGACTGTAATGTGTTATTGTTTTATAACGTTGGGCTTCCCAGAGCGAATCTTTGTATTGTGATTTGGTAACAATGCTTACTATAGTTTTAGTTGTAAGAAGTTTGCCGCCAGCGACTGGGCAAGACAAAAATGTATTTTTGGTGAACAGTCGACTCGCAACCTCCACTCGGAACAGTCGACACGCAACCTTTACACGGGACAGTCGACGCCCGACCTCCACACGAGTCAGTTCACTCACTCTGTTATCCCGTGATTATTTAGAAAATATTGTAATCATGCCTATGTTATGTTAGTTGTTATACATCTCTACTGCAAGAAAGGACTGTTTCATTCTTTTACCTACCGGCCGACCCTTGCAATACTTACATCCCGTACTACACGTTTCTAAAACGTTTTAATTCGCGTAAGCAACGCGAAAACTCGGACGTTCGATTAGCTCTCAGAAAAATTTTCGGCCCCGTTCCCAACCCAATATTTCACACATACATCGTTTGATATTTCGTTAGTTGCAATAGTTAGCTAGTCGTTTAAACATTTCTAGTAGTCGCTGTACCTACCTCTTTCCATTCCCGTGATCAGGTCCGCGTTTCTTTGCCCGAGTCCCGGTGATCGGGTTGTAGAACCCTATTTTTCAACTTAGAGAATTGATCTTTGACATTTTTTTTTAAATATTGCCGATAGTCTCATAGCAAGTTTTATTTCATATTCGGCTAGCCCTCGCATAGTCCTATACAACGATAGCTCGGACGTTCGATTAGCTTTCAGAAAAATTTTCGGCCCCGTTCCCAACCCAAAATTTCACACTTACATCGTTTGATATTTCGTTAGTTGCAATAGTTAGCTAGTCGTTTAAACATTTCTAGTAGTCGCTGTACCTACCTCTTTCCATTCCCGTGATCAGTACCGCGTTTCTTTGCCCGAGTCCCGGTGAACGGGTTGTAGAACCCTATTTTTCAACATAAAAAAATTTGATTTTGGCATTTTTTTTTTTTATATTGCCGATAGTCTCATACCAAGTTTTATTTCATATTCGGCTAGCCCTCGCATAGTCCTATACAACGATAACTCGGACGTTCGATTAGCTCTCAGAAAAATTTTCGGCCCCGTTCCCAACCCAAAATTTCACATATACATCGTTTGATATTTCGTTAGTTTCAATAGTTAGCTAGTCGTTTAAACATTTCTAGTAGTCGCTGTACCTACCTCTTTCCATTCCCGTGATCAGGTCCGCGTTTCTTTGCCCGAGTCCCGGTGAACGGGTTGTAGAACCCTATTTTTCAACTTGGAGAATTGATCTTTGACATTTTTTTTTAATATTGCCGATAGTCTCATACCAAGTTTTTTTTCATATTCGGCTAGCCCTCGCACACTCCTATACAACGATAACTCGGACGTTCGATTAGCTCTCAGAAAAATTTTCGGCCCCGTTCCCAACCCAAAATTTCACATTTACATCGTTTGATATTTCGTTAGTTGCAATAGTTAGCTAGTCGTTTAAACATTTCTAGTAGTCGCTGTACCTACCTCTTTCCATTCCCGTGATCAGGTCCGCGTTTCTTTGCCCGAGTCCCAGTGAACGGGTTGTAGAACCCTATTTTTCAACATAAAAAACTTGATTTTTGGCATTTTTTTTAATATTGCCGATAGTCTCATAGGTACCAAGTTTTATTTCATATTCGGCTAGCCCGCGCACAGTCCTATACAACGATACCTCGGACGTTCGATTAGCTCTCAGAAAAATTTTCGGCCCCGTTCCCAACCCAAAATTTCACACTTACATCGTCTGATATTTCGTTAGTTGCAATAGTTAGCTAGTCGTTTATACATTTCTAGTAGTCGCTGTACCTACCTCTTTCCATTCCCGTGATCAGGTCCGCGTTTCGTTGCCCGAGTCCCGGTGAACGGGTTGTAGAACCCTATTTTTCAACATAAAAAAATTGATCTTTGAAATTTTTTTACAATATTGCCGATAGTCTCATACCAAGTTTTATTTCATATTCGGCTAGCCCGCGCGCAGTCCGATACAACGATACCTCGGACGTTCGATTAGCTCTCAAAATTACATAGAAATCGGTCAAGCCGTTTCAGAGGATTATGGTAACACTGTAACACGAGAATTTAATGTAACTAAATTGTTTTATATTTTTATTAATCCTCCCGCAGTGCCTGAAAAGCCGGGTGTTCAGTCAGTGCGTGCTCCCCAATGTGCTCCCAGTCCTAACCTACGGATCCGAAAAGTGGAACATGTCAGTCAAGCTGGCCCACCGACTTCATGACACGCAGCGTGCTATGGAAAGGTCTATGCTTGAGGTCTCACTAAGGGATAAAATCCGGAATGAGGTCTTACGGCATAAGACCAAAGTTATAGATATTTTCCGAATCTGTAGCAACCTGAAGTGGCAGTTGGGGTGCTAAGACAAGAAACCTCCACGTGCGCCCGTGGACTGGAGTTCCCTCTCGGATACGTCCGGGGGGAAGACCAGTTTTTCGGGCCGGTGCACCCTGGGATGCGGGCAAAAACTCTTCCTTAGGCACTGTGCCTAAGGGGTCTCTTTGCCCGTATGCGAATAGCCTGTCGGGTGGACGCTCCAACACGTGTCCCTCTGATTAGCAGAGGGCACAGCGGCGAAGCGGGCTTGCGGACGGTGAGTAATGGGTAGCTCACCGTCCGACCAAGGACCAAGCCCGGGTCGGTGGCGCGTCGTATCGTGTTTCGCGCGTGCCTTCGGGGAGTTGTCAGCAAACTGACGGGGCCCCTTATGGGGCCAAATGCCTGCTCGGGTCGCGGGTTTTTCTTAACCCAGGATACCGTGGCGCCGGAACGTAAAGGGCATCCGAAGGAACACGGGTGGATTTTAGTCAGTAAGAGTCTGACAGTTCCTTCCACCCCACCCAGGGCGGGAAGACTCATTTGATGACTTTACCACATAAAAAAAAAAAGCTGAAGTGGCAGTGGACTGGTTATGTCTGCCGCAGAACCGACGATAGGTGGAGTAGGAAGGTTCTCGAATGGAGACCGCGTGTAGGTAAGCGTAGGGTGGGACGCCCCCCGGCAAGATGGACCGAGATGACCTGAAAAAGGTGGCTGGTAGTGGCTGGATGAAAAAAGCAGGAGATCGTGCGCTGTGGCGCTCCCTGGGAGAGGGCTATGTCCAGCAGTGGACTGCAACAGGCTGAGATGATGATGATATTTTTATAGCAGTATTCCTTATAATTCACCCAAAGATCATTTTAAGTGAAGGATGTGTTCCTCAATGTGTAGTAAGTAATAAACAATTTAGTACATTAATATTTATTGATGTAAGTACTTAACGAATCTGGTTTACAGTACAATACTGTCTAGATAAAATAAAAAAATAATATCTTTTCAAAATACTTAGAGAAAATGAGAGTAGGTACAGATTTATAATGTCCGAATAGGTACAAGTTCTATTAATTAGGTAAGTATTCTGTGGTACAGGCTACATACATGAATTTTTATGTAGTGAGGATATTTTAGTGTATTTTTTCGTCGTACCAAAAAATACGGAAGTTATTAATTTAAAGACGTTTACTTTGAAACAGTTTTTAATTGTCACGCTGTGACACGTGATACTAGTTTTACAGAATGTGCATACGATTTATTGGACTTTTGCTGGTCAAGATTTAAGGACTATCTTAAAAAGACACCGTCAAAATCAAAATCAAAGCATTTATTTCAAGTTTGAATTGTCATAGACAATTAAAGGAATATTATTAAACACTAAAAAGTTATGGTGCTACAGTCCCAATCACAAGACATAAAAACTGTGAAAGTACCGTAGATGCCCGTTCCAAGAAGTAGATCTCTATGGGGAAGAACGTGCAAGAAACTCTCCGTGGCACCCTGGCCTTGGAAAGCAAAGTTCAACTGAAATAATCAGGTTGTTTATTGAGCAAATCAAGTACCTAGGTACTCCGCCTGGTGTCGGAGGATACATGTGACGTTCCTTATGTTCCTTTTAAAAAAAAAAAAAAAAACATAAGTTATCTGTGGAAATGTATCCGCACTACATAAAAAGAGCCTGTGTACAAGTTAACATTACCGTACCTAAACTAACCAGTCCCTTTGGTAATGGAATTGTCGGTGAGGTCCTGGTTCTCGATAGTGACGTTTTGGCGCATGGAGTTAAAGTTGTTGAACTTCTTCGAGGGGTAGCGGTAGTACTTGCCGAAGTGTGGCTCGGCGTGCTTCTGGAACTTCTTCCACTCCCACTCTTCATTCGCCCAGGACTCGTCCTTCACGAAGAACAGAAGCTTGCGCATCCACGAGGGCACGAAGTAGTCCGTGAAGTGGAAGCGCTTCTTCCACACCCGGTGCGTCGACACGTAGTTCTCACCCTTGCCTCCGAACCACCCGGGGAGGCTGGAACAAAATGAACGTCACGTGGCCGTCGTGGCAGAGCGCAGGCGCGGGTGTCGCCGTGTCGCGGTACTCACAGGCTGAGGTGGCGCAGCGCCCAGCGGTACACGTTGGTGTAGTAGGGCGCCATGCCGGGGTGCAGGTGCGGGTAGGCCTCGCGCACGTCGCCCAGGTAGGCCGCCAGCGCCGCCACCGTGAGGCCCAGCTGGTAGCCCTCCACGACCACCACGAGCCCTCTGTTGATGTTTTGCCACGTCGGCTTGGACAGCGGTTTACTTCTGGCTGGTGGACAGGACAACCATCTTATTAAATGGTACACGTGACCACCCCGACTGGCCAGATGCCAGGCTCTGTAGCTAAACAGCACACGACAGCAGACGATAATCGTTATGTCTCAGCAGTCACTATACATTTTCCCGATGTACACTTTTTTTTTTGTAAGGGGCAAAAAATGTTAAGCTCGCGTCAGGACAAGTGACCTGGCCCTATAGCCAAACGGCAAGCGACAATCGCTAACGTTCAGCAGACACTAATACATTTTCAACTTTATATCCCACTAGCTTCTGCCCTCGACTTCGTCCGCGTAGATTTCGGGAAACCCAAATATCTTACGGAACCCTATTTTTTTCCAAAATAAAATTTAGCCTATGTTACTCGTGGATAATGTAGCTTTCGAATGGTGAAAGAATTTTTTAAATCGGTCCAGTAGTTTTAGAGCCTATTCGATACAACCAAACAAAGTTTTCCTCTTTATAATATTATTATAGATTATAGATTAGTACCTATAGACTGCATTATAGTTGGAAATCTAGTAAAGACTGCAAGGCGATAGCGAACGAAACAAACGAAAACGGTCTGTAATCTTTGATAGATTTTCAACTACATACCTATATGCAATGGGGTATAAAGTTGAAAATGTATTGGCGACTGCTGAACGTTAACGATTGTCGCTTGCCGTTTGGCTACAGGCCCAGATTGAAAATTCCTAAGACGGATGGAGGTAGACAGCCTGTTTATAAGTAAGAGATAATAATAAAATCACTTTCAACTGCAAATCCCGGGTTTTTAAGGACCTAATTACCTATTCTATTCTTGTTCATCAAAGGCGGTTGAGTAATTTCGGTAGTGATAAGAGAGAACTCACGTTTGGGCTGGTCGATGTCGAGGCCCACGCGCGGCTTCCAGAAGAACGTCCCGGGCACCGCCGTCTACAACACATTACATAGATCGTTTAGATAGTGCTCTTTGAGTACGAGTAATATTGTTCCAAGATTAGGCTTCCCGCTGCCAGATTTTGATGCATCGATTTCATGTACTCGAGCTAGCTCGCTCAGTTTCATAGCGGAGGAGAGCGTGTGGCCTTAGTGAGCAGAAGTGTGGTTACCTCGCTGAGCGGCAGCACGCAGAGCAACATGGCGAGCGCGCACACGAGCGGCGCGGCGTCGTGCATGGCGGAGAGTGTGCCGCGCCGCACCTTGCTCACATGCGCAGGAAGCGGCGTGACGTGCGCGCAGGTTGCGGGAACTGCCGCTCGGCGATGTGACAATCACCGGAGGCTGCGTCACTCGTGAACATCAATATCAACAAGACCTCCTCAGTGCAGTTTTACGGAAGTCAGTACCGGGGTAGATACCACTGTGGCTCACCAGATCGATTTTAGGCATACCTACCGATTATTCCGACTCTACTCGACTAGTCGCACTCGCGTCGCGCATGAAGTTTTCCGCCCTGTCATTATTTACAACTGGATAAAAAACAAGTGCGTGTCGGGCCACGCACAATGTAGGGTTCCGTATAGTTGCCCATCAAAATACTTATGCGAACTAACTAAACTGATTCGCTGAATTTAATTTTAATTTAATTTACGTACATTAACATTTATTAGGTACAATAATATCCAGCACCAAAGTCTATGTAAAGACGAATCAAATGAGCCCAAACTCGATGGGATTGCGTTATTGTATTACAAAGATCCCATGGCTACCTTCCAGCTTCATCATAAGAGCCTGGAAAACATCCAGTACAAAAGCCCATGTAAAGACGAATCAAATGACCCTAAGCTCAGTAGGATTGAGTTGTTGTATAAGAAATAACTCATGGTTACCTTCCAGCTCTATCATCAGACCATGGACATCATCCAGCATCAATGTCTATGTAATAAAGACGACTCTAACGAGCCGAAACTCGACGGGATTGAGTTGTTATCAAATCGCTTCAAGAATGATTTAAAATTTAAAGAGTTCCCACGATTTCTCCAGGATTCCATCATCAGATCCTGACTTGATGATCATGGGACCAATTGGAAGGTGTACTCTTTCAATCAAAAGAAGAATTTTCAAAATCGGTCCAGGCGTTTTTGAGAAATCGGGGAAAATACATAAAAAAAAGATTACGACGAATTGAGAACCTCCTCCTTTTTTTGAAGTTAGTTAAAAATATTTGACAATAAAAACCTACCTATCCCCAAAAGATACCCACCTATTATAGCTGTAAAAATAAAGTTGACAAACTTACATTTGCAGTTGAAGAACATGTTCTCCGATACATTTTGTTTAGGAAAATATGTTATCCAAGTACGTTTTATAAGTTGGTCGAATATTATTATATTTAAACTTCGTTATATATACTACTATTTTGAATCTTTCACACCCCCAAACATAACCGTTTATCTGGTAAAGGGCGGGGGGGGGGGGATACTCGAGTCGAGCAAAAATTAGCACTTTAAAGCTTAATATTTCACAAACGAATCTTATTATCAATAAATGGTTAATGAAAACTATCAATATTTTTTAAAGGCCTATTGAATGATACCCCACACTAAGGGGTAAGCGAGAAAAAAAAACATCCCTACTTTACGTGTACAGGATACCTCCTGTACACGTAAAGTAGGGATGTTCTTTTTTCCCTAAAAAAATATTTTACGAGATTTTATTTTACCACTTTTTCGGCGCAACAATTCCAAATTACAGCTTTCTAGTACTGGGCGTCTCTGAGCTAAGTTGTGGACAGACGGACGGACGGACGGACATGGCGAAACTATAAGGGTTCCTTGTTGACTACGGAACCCTAAAAATGTGATTAAGACAGATGACATCGACTCGGTTGCCAAAAAAGAAAAAAAAAATAATGTGATTAAGACTTCAGTAGGTATAATTTTTGTGCAGTCTACAGGCAAAGGACTATTATTTGTATTTTTAACATGCTTTCATATTATCTTCACTTGTAACTATGTATGTAAGAAAATCTTGTAATCTTAATTTGACCCACTTCCCGGTCTTCGATTAGGATGAAATTTTGCACACACTCTGAATAGGGTAGTTTCCAGGGTCAAAATAATTACATTCTATTTAGTCCGTATTTTAGACTATAAAAATATATTGGACACGTATTTTTTCTTATTTCGATTAAACAAAAAATAACAAAGATATAGCCCATTAAAGTTACGTGTGACGTCACCCCGCGCGAAAAAATGCCACGCATCGTGACGTCACACGTAACTTTAATAGGCTAAATCTTTGTCATTTTTAGTCTAATTTACAAATAAAAAAATATGTGTCCCTTATTTTTGAATAATCTAAAAGACGGACTAATTACATTTTTTTGGGCAACTAGCCTATTCTGATGATACATGACTAGCTAAGAAAAGTCATTACAAATCCCATATGGCACGGCCAGATGCTCGCGAAGGAGGAGGCGGGCCGCGTGAGGGAGAGGATAGCGTCCTCCCTCCACCAAAGCCGCAGTGGTGGACGACCACGGCGACAGACCAGCCACCGTAGACGCGGGCATGCGGGCGGCGAATAATGGGCGACTCGCTGTCCAACCATGGACCATGCCCGGGCCGACGGCGCGATGTGTTCTACGCGCGCCTCAAAGAGTGTCAGCAGCGTAATCAAAATCAAATCATTGATTTCAAGTAGGCCAATTATAGGCACTTTTTGTATTGTCAAAAGACATAAATCAAATCAAATCAAATCAAATTTTCGTTTATTTATAAAAAGGAACACATTTACAACAAAAATGTCTTAAAAATTAGAAGAGAGCACAGTTGCACATTTGCCTGAACTAGGTTAAACCTGTGTCTCAGGCTAGACAGTTCATAAATAGTTCTTATCATAGTTATAAATAAATTAACAGTCTAAAGTACTAAAATTAAAACCTACGTAGCATGAAAGTAATAACAGCGTTGTTGCGGATTATTTGCTGACTAGGTAAATGTTTATAATCGGTATCAGGGCCGTCTTAAGTATATTCTGCGCCGGGGTGCGGGACTCAGCCTGCGCCCTCGTTTTTTTTTACAATGAAATGAGCTAACGAATTCAATTACTCAGCATGGTCCATGGTCGGGCGGCGAGTTGCCCATTACTCGCTGCCCACATGACCGCGCCTACGGTGCGGTTGGGGCGGAGGGAAGACTCTGTCCTCTCCCTCTCGCGGCCCGCCTCCTCCTTCGCGAGCATGACTGCTTCGCAGAAGGAGGCGACCGCTTTCCACTCCGTCTCGCCCCGCAGCATGGCCTCGAACAATGCCGGGCGCAAGAGGTCTCCGCCTATCGCTGCCGTGTGGACAGGGCGGTGCTCTGCCCAAGAGGGGCAGTCCTGCACCGCATGCTCTACTGTGTCCTCCGGGTGATCTACGCAGTTGTGACACCCAGGCCAGGCGTGTCTTCCCTCCCTATCCGACACAGGTACCTTCCGAAACTTCCGTGTCCGTCGAGGACCTGGCGTCATGCAGTAGGTCAGGACGCCGTGACGCCTATCCAGCCACTCCTCCAAGAGGGGTCTTACCGCCGCGATTGCGGCGTGCCCAAACCTCGATACACTTTATTGACTTAGAGATCGTTTTACTTCAAGTGCGGGCGTCCGGGTGACAATGCCAAAGGGCGCAATTGCTCGCCTATGACAGACGCACTGATTCAAGTAGGAAGTACGGTCTAATACGTAGAATTCGTGCTAGTGCCTCATTAGGTGCCGCGCCGCGCGCCCATTTCAAATGAACTTACACTCTATTGACTTAGAGATCATTTTGCTTCAAGTGCGGGCGACCGGGCGGCAACATGTCAAACGTACATACATATACCTAACATACATTATTCTCAATTTTCAATGAAATATCCAAAAATTCAGCGCTTGACAGGCGCCCCCGAGCGCTCCGCGCCCGGGTGCACCGCACCCCTTGCACCCCCTGGTAAAGACGGCCCTGATCGGTATGCATTAGGCAATTCCGCGCAAAAATATAATTATTACGGTTGCTTTTATAATTAAAATAATTCATTTTAAAGACGCTTAGTTTTCTATTTAGCCTATATTATCATACATTCTAAATCTAATTAACAACAATCAATTACGTCTAAGCTACTTGTATAAACTAATAAATATGTCACACTCTTAGGCGCCTTCATAGTCTACCGAATTTATATATCTATATTCAGCAGCTATTTTGCCTGGACACACTGCGTCTCCCGTCTTGTGGTTAGCTGGTTTCTTAAAATGTGAACATGTGGCACATTTTGGGTCAGCGGCTGTCTTTGGGCAGTCTTTGTTTGCGTGTCCTACTTCTCCGCAATGTCCACACGTAGGAGTAGCGACCTTGCATGTCTTGGCTACATGACCGTACTGGTGACAATTGTAACATCTTGATACCAGTGTGAAGTCTCGTATCGGGCAGGACGTCCAATTGATAAATAATCGTTCCTGAGTGATGAGGGCTTTGCGTATAACGGCTGTAACTTCTATAATGTAATTGCAGTGTTCAGCATCTTTCCTCCCAGATTTATGGCTTAGTTTTAATGAAGTCATAAATGTTTCTAGGGACATAGAGGGCAGTTTGTCGGCTACATTTTGCTCATAGATACATTTAAAAACCTCATTTTCGGCCATTGATGTGGGCACTCCAATAACTATGATGCGAGGTTTGCGCTTTCGCGGTTCGTCGACGGTCAGCACTGACGAAGCAGTTTGCACTGTTCGCTTGAGTTTTTCTAGGTCGTTTTTAGTTTCAGTGCTGATTATTAGACCTCCCTTTCCGATTTTGCGTACGCCTCGCACTTTCAGCTTCATGTCACCAGGGCAGATAATGTTTTGGACCATGTTCTTGGTTTCCTCACTGGTCTTTGAGTTGTCGCAGGGGAAAATCGCAACGGAGCTAATTTTGTTCGGACGAACAAAACTGCTGGACCCCTTTTTCACCATATCGGCAAAAGATGTAGTACTAGCTTCCTGTTTTGCAGAGGACTCCTGAATGGTGCGGTTCATCTCTGTAAGACATTCCGCTAGGTCTCGAGCTTCGGTCATGGTTTTTAAGGCAGTATGGGTTTGTATGGCTCTTGATTTTAGCGACTGGTATTGAACAGCCAGTTGCGAAACTCCGTGGCCAACTTTCCGGCAAAGATTGCTAATTCTTAGCTTCTGCTCAGAATTAAGTTTTCCATCAGAAGAAATAGCACAGACCTCATTCAAATACTGCTCAATAGATCCCAACCAGTTCTGAATCTCCGGAGTGCTGACTGCTTCAACGCCTTCTTCTTGATTCTGCTTGGGTTGTTGAGGTGGTCTTGTTGTAGACGGAGGGCTGCGCGGCGTCTCCATGCTCCGATTAAAGGCTAAAAAGCCTTCCATATTTCAGTTAACACTTCTAATTAATTTTATCTAGTCAGTCCATTATTTTACATAACACTCTGATTCACGATAAAACTAGGTCAGTATTTTTGCTCACGTTAATTTATTTATTTTTAATAATGCATTGATGTGCACGTCCGAATGCGTTAAGCGCCTCTACGCCATGATTATCAATAAAATAGTTATGGCGCTACAGTCCCACAGTCACAAGACATAAAAACTGTGAAAGTACCGTAGATGCTCATTACAAAGCGTAGGTCTCTATGGAGAAGAATAAGAAACTTCATGGACACTCTTTTTCAATCGCCAAAATTTACAGATCTTTTGTTACATCATTCATCATCAGGTGGTACATTATGTGAGATCGATGTGGCAAGTTAATAGTGTCCATAGTAAAATAAAAAGACAGTTCAAATATAAAGTTATTATTGATTAAAATAGAGCATGGCAGCTAAGAGATGACCAGTCCCAACTGACAGCGTCCGTTCACGAACGTGACACATATCAGCACCATTTCAGCTCAACCATTTTGAAGGGAACTAAATAATCCGACATACGCGCCACCATCAGCGAGTCTTTTGAGTGAGCATGACATACTCTTAACCGCCAGAGTCATTCAAGTCAATGAAAGACGTAGGTTTCTAGTCAAAGATAGCTCTGAAGTACATGGTACTCATACAATGCTGGCTATGATGCTATATTATAATACTAGATAAATACACGCCATATAATTACCGCAGCGTTGAACGCTGGAGCTCCTGCGAATAGCGGCGGCGACCGCGTCGTTTCAAGCCCCTCGTCCACGGGTGATTTTTTGTAGCGATGCAGTTGCGATGCTGTCGCACGTAGCATCTATTACAGACGCGAAGCGGTCGCTAGCTGTGTGCCCGAGCTTACGGGACCAGATTCAGAGGCGATTCGGTCGCGATGAAAACGCAATTCGGTCGCGATGCAGTTACGACAATTCTAATTCAAACAATGATGATAAATTAATGATTCGACTGATTTCTGTCTATGTTGCACTCCCTCCCCCCTCTGTTTTCTCTGCGATGTCGTCCGACGCGGACTCGCGTTTGTATCGATACAATCGCGATGCAGTAGCGCGTTAGCAGCGCGTTGGCAACGCTATTGTGGCGGGTTGCAAATGCGACTAACACGCGGTAGAATAGATACTGTTGCGCAGCTAAACGCGTGCAACTGCATCGCTACAAAAACTCGTCGTGGGCGAGGGGACTTATTTTTTCTCCCCCTCGTCGCAGACGCAAGACGCATCGCGCCAGCGTGGCCAACGGCTGAGACGCAAACATATTGTCGCTCGACATAATGAGGAAACGCGTTGGAAATTAAAAACAATCACTTTAATTTTCCTGATTTTTTATTGACATAACATAGTCGCTAAAAATTCGCACTCGTCCTATGTTGTTATAGTGTGTGAGTGAGCGCGCGGCCAGTCCAGCTCCACAGCGGCCACGTCCAGCGCCAGGATGTCCGCGCGCGCGCCCAGTGCGTCCGCCAGGCGCGGCCGTGTGCGGCCCAGCTCGCCGTGCGCCCACTCCTTGACGTAGGTGCCAGCGTCCGTGCGCACGCGCAGCGCCAGCAGCGCCGGATGCCCCGGCACGGCGCGCGCGGTCAGCGCCAGGATGCGGCGCGTGCGCGTCAGCAGCGGCCGGCGGTGCAGCACACGGATGGGCGTGCGCTGCTGCAGCAACACGCGCGCAGGGTCGTCTGCCGGAGTGTTGCGGTACGAGTTGATGCGCGCGATGTCGCGCTCCGTCACGGGTACGCCCACCGCGCCCGAGTGGCTCGCGTCGCCACCGCCGTTGGCCTGCGGACGAGGTCACTCAGTTATGCCGCAATTACCACTAGGTGCTTTTATTGAAAAATTTAACTCGGATTCGAGCACCCGACTCTTTATCACACTGTGAGTGGTTTGATTGAAGTCGAACCGTAGAACCAAAAGAATGACCGGCGACTGATGTGACTGATGTGACCTGGTCGAGTCCCGAGTACTACAGCTAGACATGTAGTTCGCTATAGGAGCAGGTAGCGGCACTCACCGCGGGCTCGTCGTCGTCGGAGCGCGACAGCTTGATGCACAGCAGCTCGTACGTCTTGCACTTGGTCTCCTCGCCCTTCTTGAGCTCCGCGAGGTCCTCCCTGCACAGACGCACAGTTGACACACCCGACACAGAGCAGCACAGTGCCGCGGGCGTGCCACTCACCGAGACACCCGCACCAAGCGGCGCACGCGCACGTGTCCGCTGGTAGAGATCTGCTCGCACAGCTCGCTCAGCTCCACTTCACTCGGCTCCCGTGTCGGATCTGTAATCTGTGAACATTTAGAACTTGAGAGTTTGTTGGAGTTATGAAAATGTTCTGTGCTGGTCGGTGGTGATCACCTCGATGGCGAAGGGGCGGCCGTCGCCCAGGCAGCGCACGTCCACGTCCTCGCGGCCCGCCGACATGAACTTGAGGCGGTGCTCCGCGTCCTCCACGCCCAGCCTGCAACACACACTCACAGCTCACTCCCTATGTGACACACACACACACACCCACACACCGCACGCACCCGAACAGCGCCGCGACGGGCTGGCAGATGAGCTCCTGCACTGACGAGTGCATCATGCGCACGCCCCCCACCAGCCACGGCGTCTGAGGCAGAGCACGACTCAGCTTCACGTACCTGAAACACGAGCGAATACTGACTACCTGACCGCACGGCTAGCACGCACGGAGCACGAGCAGTAGGTACCTGCCGCCGAGGTAGAGCGGCGCGTGCGTACACACGACGCTGACGCAGGCCACGCGCGTGCGCGGCGCGGCTGGCGCGGGCAGGCCGGCCGCGACCAGCGCCGCCAGCGAGGCGCCCGCCAGCGCCTGCTCCACCGACCGCCGCGTGAACTCCACGCCGAACCGCCGGCCGGCCGCGCGCCGCGCACTGAACAGCGCGGGCGCCAGCGCCTTCAGCACCTCCAGCTCCTGCGCCTCCTCGGGGTACTCCATGTTGAGCGTCACGAGCAACGGCGACACGGCACCCGAGTCCAGCACCTTGCCGGCGTGGCGCGCTAGCTGGACGCCAAACGACCACTTCCACGCCTCCTTGAGCGGCGTCAGCGAACCTGCGGATATGAATCAGTAGTACGCGCCTCCCACGACGCAGCAGGCGCTGGTCGCGGGCGGCTCACCGTCGTCATAGTCGGGCAGCGCGTCCTTGAGGCGCAGCGACACGACGCGCTCGCGCAGGATAGCCGCGATGGGCGACGACAGCGCGCACGCGAACGTCGCACATTCGTAGCTGCAACAAACGTCACGACCTTGTAATAATAACGCAGTCACCATCAACGACGACGCGACACACCCCGAAGGCCTAGTATCTTTACATGTAATAAAAAAAACCGGCCAAGTGCGAGTTGGACTCGCCCATGAAGGGTTCCGTAGCAGCAAGCAGAGATTAGAGATATAATTATATTGAGATTAGTAAGTAATATACACAAACAATAAAAATAACTTTGTTTTTCATAGTATTTGTATGAATGGCAAAGTTATATTTGCGGTTTTTGAAAATGTACTATATCTCAAAAACTGCTAACTGTATCTCATCCAAACCAATTTTCGTTGGTAGTTTTGGTTGAGGTCTACATTATATATTTTTTTTAGTTTTATCACTCTCTTATTTTAGAAGTTACGGGGGGGGGGACACACTTTTTACCACTTTGGAAGTGTCTCTCGCGCAAACTGTTCAGTTTAGAAAAAAATGATGTTAGTAACCTCAATATCATTTTTAAAGACCTATTCATAGATACCCCACACGTATGGGTTTGGTGAAAAAAATTTTTTTGAGTTTCAATTCTAAGTATGGGGGGCACCCCCAAAATTTGTTTTGTTTTGATTTTTGTGTGAAAATCCTAATGCGGTTCACATAATACATCTTTCTTCCAAGTTTCAACAGGATAGCTCTTATACTTTCGACAAAAAGTGGCTGTGACATACACGGACAGACAGACAGACATGACGAATCTATAAGGGTTCCGTTTTTGCCATTTGGCTACGGAACCCTAATAAAATACTACACTGAAAATACTTTTTGAGTCGTTCTGTTGAAATATGCGCGCAGGGCCGCGTCTCAATGTGAATTGACCCTAATACTAAAAACGCCAAGTTCTCTAAAGCCGTGGCTGCATGTAAGGATAGTAGCAGGTGCCACTCTGAAGTATGTGCCTACATCCTTGAAAGAAAGGCGTGAGTTTATGCAAGTGTGATAAAATTGGTTGTTACAACCACAGCTTACTAAGAATTCGTTATTCGACTGGTAAAATTTGACAGATTCAAGTAGGTTGACCTGCTGGCATCTGTACATTTCAGCTGATGATATGATGAAAAATAGTGACTGACTCACGGACTGACAGACCGAATTAAATACATAGAAAATATAGAACCAATTTCATTTTTGTGAAAAAAATAAATATGCCAAAAATTGTTAACATCAAAGAAGACCTAATCCTTAGAAAGCTTTTCCTTATCTTTTTTATAGCCTAGTTTGTGTCCCACTGCTGTGCAAAGGCCGCCCCATTTTCCTTCCACCATTTTCCCTCTCTATTGTTGGGGCTGTTAGCCAACTTTATATTTACCTACAGTTTTTCTTCATGCATATCATCTAGGAACATCTTGGGGAAGTCGAACAGGATTACCATCATTAATTAGGCGCGAGGTTGCGCGTGTTATTTGAATTGACCAATGAGAGTATGATTCCGCGGTGGTAGAGTAAACCATCAGATGGAAGCAACTTTTGGCAAAGTCTATCTTTGGATATTTCAAGGTGTAGTCAACAAGTACAAGGCGAAGACCAGGCCCAGGACAAGCCAAAGCCAAGTCAAGGTAATAAGTCAGATGTTACACCTCATACGCAACTACTGCAGGGACTTTTGGTGTGTTTATTCAACAAACAAGAAATAGTTTCAACTAATTTCAAAATTAAAAGATGCTTGTGGGTTGTAGGTCGCTGTTCACCTGACTTACCGCTTCTTATCCAACATTTCTTTGACCATGTTCCAGCATTGAGGCCAGTTCTCTTCCTGCAGCACCCCGAGGCAGGTCACGCACACCCCCTCCACCTTCATCCTTTTTGTCCGGGGTTCACTACACGAGGTATCTTCTCTGTCGCCTGACCTGGCTGTAGGTTGTGACTTGCAGGTGTCCTGAACCTTGTTTGGCTTGTCTGTTGCATCATTCTCAGACAATTCAGTTTTAGCTTCCTCAGGCGGATTGTCTGTAGGCTCCACAGGTTCTACTTCAATTTGTTTGTTAAGTGTGTCTGGCTGACTTGTCTCCTCACACTGTTTAGAGCAAATTCATTCAAAGAATCAACTACCTACTGAAATATCACCAAAACTGTTCAAATTTTAGAAAATATAAATTGGAAAGCAAAAATATTAGTTGCACATTTTAATAGTATGTGGAAAAATGAATGTTTACTACTTGACAAAGGTAAACATTCATTTATGGAGTGCAACATACAGTGATGATTATGGATTAATGCAAAAACTTAATTTTTATTTAGTTATAGTTTCGGGCTTGAACACTACGTCGGATGCAGCAAGGAATTCAACTTCTAGATTGTGTGCACGGTACAAGTGTTGTACGTTAGGGTGGAAGGCGGCGGTGGAAGGCGGCGGTGAAAGGCGTTAGGGTGGCATGGACGGATAGCGCAAATAATACAAAATTATGGTATGTTCCGGTTTCAAGTTCTGTGTCACAGTTTACTTATAATTTTGTCTTATTGGTTTTAAATACCTTATGTGAAGTGAATTACACATGCTCTCTGTTCAAGTTTTAAGATAAAAGGTTATTTGTAAGATAATTATATACATTAGTGGGCTTTCTTTGATCATGCATGCTAGTGCTCGCTCCTTCTTCATTCAATATTTCTATGTTCAGATTAATTTATTCAAGATAAAATATTTTCTACCTCACAACTAGGACAATTATTTTTAAAGTATTCATATATTTTTGCTAAATGTCTCAATAATTCATGTTATTTTGAGGTTAGGACACTTAAAATATTTGGCGTGAGTTTTGACTAAGTCGAGACGTAAAAAATGTTGTGTTACCCGCTTTGTTAGTTTGCAGTATATTAGTACATTATAATAAAGCCCAAACTAAATACTTACAATTAGTTTAATAATGACCTGCTGGGCATTTTCGTAAGCTGAAGGAGTTTTCAGCCCTAAATAACGGACACAGCACGCGTCGCAGCAGCCTAGCTCCTTACAAAGCTCTATGATAGCTTTTTGTTTCATTTTTAACCATTTAACAATGGGCAAATAAAATCTGTGCTAAAATAAACTAATAGTTCTAACAGAAGTATTTAGTAGAACGTAAACTTATCCGCGACGGATGGTAAAACGTAAACAAAACAATTTTGTTTTGTTTTTTTTTTTAATGTTTTTGGCACGGCTTCGAGGCCTTTATGCCAACAAACAAAACAAAATACTACTTGTTTACAGGTTTTTTTTTTTAGCGTGTTAAAATCAAATGAGTTCTCCCGCCCAGGGCAGGGCGGAAGGGACTGTCAGACTTGTAAATACTAAAATCCACGGTGTCCTTCATTAGCCCTTTACGTTAGACTACTTGTACTTAGAGATGCAATGCGGTCATATGGACATTCCGATAGTTCCGATACTAGTACCTAGTAAATATAATTTTATGAATAACTAGCTGTGCCCGCGACTTCATTCGAGTGGATGTCGGAACTTAACAATGTATTTTTTAGTGACGCGCATCCCATTCGGTGAAAGACTCAGAATCACGTGAGAGGGCGACATGTCAGGCATGCGAGGGGCGAGTAAAGGGCGACTCGCTGTCCGACCATGGACCATGCCCGGGTCGACGACGCATTGTGTTCCACGCGCACCTGAAAGAGCGTCAGCATGATGACGGGGCCCCCCTTTAGAAGGCCAAAGCCTGCCGGGGTCGCGGGACTTATCAAATTACCGTGACCCTGGAACGTAAAGAGCTATTGAAGGACACCGTGGATTTTAGTTAGTACAAGTCTGAGAGTCCCTCCGGCTCTGCCCTGGGTGGGAGGACTCACTTGATGATATTACCACGCTAAAAAAACTTGAGAGGTGTCAACAAAAATAATCGTAGCGACACCACACTGTTCAATGCGAAATAGAAAGATGAAACGAAAAAAATTGGCTAGCTTTCTATAAGAGAGAGAGAGAGACAGACAGAGAAACATGCGCACGCCGCACGGCTTAAGAGCAAAAAACCGGCCAAGTGCGAGTTTTCACACACTGCGGATTTCGCTCACGCGTTGCACATAGGGTTACCAGATAGAAAATTTAAAAGTCTGGAGATTATCTCTAGACTTTTAAATTTTCTAGTCTGAATTTCAATAATTGAAAATCCAAAGATTTTCTCGAGTTTTACAACTTTGTCGTGTGCGCAGTGCGTGCGGATAGGTTTCTACTCGTACCATCTATCTCTCCCATTAGGTTTCATAGATTTTAAGGTGCGACTTTATATGTGCAATCCACAAGACCAAAATCGATTTTAAAATTAGTATCAATATGATAATAATAATGTTATTGTATTTAAAAGACTATTATTTGTTTGTCTTATAAAAAAATCTGCAAATACTATTCTTTGTGAAAAGTGAAAAAATCCTGAGATTTCCTGAGATTACTTAAATCCGGCCGCAATCCTGAGAAAACCGTAAAAATCCTGAGTTCTCAGGACAAATCCTGAGATATAGTATAAACCCAACGTGAAGAGGGTTCCGTATGATGTTACTTATCACGTTTTTTTAAATCTGTCAAATTTACGAATAATTTGAAGATTGGTACGCACAATATTGAGTGATTTACCATGTTATTTTAATATCATGGACTTCTTATAGGTTTGCCTGTAATCTATAAGTAGAAAACAAATTCCTGTATTTTTTTCAAAATTTTGGGTTCAGTAGTTTCGGAGATAAGCCCCCCCCCCTAATCTCCGAAACTACTAAACTGCATTGTGTGAATATCAAATGAAAGATCCTGTTGAGAAGATCTTATTTGAATCCCTCGCTATACTAAGGATTCTCGTTTCTTTCGGGAATTCTCGGTAACGGACGTTCTCCCCCAGAATCCTTAGCATCGCTTCGGGATTCAATACCTACGCCCGTGACGTAAGGCAATGCTTTACTTCCTTGGTGCATATTCCACTATTATTTTGTTAATTTCTCACAGACTCGGAACCTTCTTGACTCAGAACTTTTTTTTCCTTTTTTTTTTAATTATTTTGCGCGGTTTTCTTTTCACGTCATATTATTGTTAAGACAAACCAAGATAAGAAAGAAACTTGGAAACATAATACTACTTATAGAAGTATTATTTTTTGTTATACCTAATTTATAAAAATATTCTGTAATACTTACCTACCTAATTATTATAATGTAGTAAGTAGTTAATACCTAAACTGAAATAAAACCTATCTTGTTATTGTACAAATGCACATGTGGTTTTTTTTGCATTTAGTCATTTCCTCGCTGAGGTGGAATGAAAAGTAACGTGTTGCACTCGAGTGCAAAGATTTTTCACCTTGTGCTCTTTTGATTCCGTCGCTACGGCTCAGGATTCTAATTTTTGAATCACTCATTACTCTCGTGATTCAATTTTAGAATCCTGAGCTTGCTCGGTCATCAAAATTGAGCACGCGGTTAAAACGCAACTTTGCACTCTTGTATAACAAATAACTATTGTTTAAATTTTTAAGTGCGGTTGCACCTAGTTTTTACCGGCTAAAACTACAGCTTGGCCAGAACGTCTTGAAAGGGAACTAATCTTTTTATTTGCTGACAACGTTTTAAAATATTTGATATTCGATGTAAACAAAGACGCAGGTTTGTTAGATTTATAGGATTTATTATTGTGCCATAAAACTAACGTAATAAGTGAAAATAAATAAAATAAAATCATTCAAAGTGCTGGTAGCGAGAAGACAGTGGCGACTTCCGGTTTTCTATTGTTTTTTGCCAAGCTGTAGGTGTAGGGGTACTAAGACAGGAAACCTCCACGTGCGCCCGTGGACTGGAGTTCCCTCTCGGATACGTCCGGGGGGAAGACCAGTTTTTCGGGCCGGTGCACCCTGGGATGCGGGCAAAAACTCTTCTTAGGCACTGTGCCTAAGGGGTCTCTTTGCCCGTATGCGAATAGCCTGTCGGGTGGAGGCTCCAACGCGTGTCCCTCTGAATAGCAGAGGGCACATCGGCGGAGCGGGCTTGCGGACGGTGAGCAATGGGTAGCTCGCCGTCCGACCAAGGAGCCAGCAAGCCCGGGTCGGTGGCGCGTCGTGTCGAGTTTCGCGCGCGCCTTCGGGGAGTTGTCAGCAAACTGACGGGGCCCCTTATGAGGCCAAATGCCTGCTGGGGTCGCGGGTTTTTCTTAACACAGGATACCGTGGCCCCGGAACGTAAAGTGCATCCGAAGGAACACGGGTGGATTTTAGTCAGTAAGAGTCTGACAGTCCCTTCCACCCCACCCAGAGCGGGAGGACTCATTTGATGATTTTGCCACCCCAAAAAAAAAAAAAAAAAGCTGTATGTGTAACCGACCACATGCGGTTAAACCTAAAATCCACGGTGTCCTTCAATAGCCCTTTATGTTCCGGGGTCACGGTGATGAGATAAGTCCCGCGACCCCGGCAGGAATTGGTGACCCCTGGTATAGAAGATTATTTTTTCAACTGGGCGTGTATGGCCAAATTCGAAAATAAGAGGGAAAATACGGAAAGGGAGTCTCGTGGCCGATTTTGATGAAAAGTAAAACAGTGTCATTAGATTTTTTAAAACGAATATTCCTGACCAGGAATCGAACCCGTAGATTTAAGAAATAAAACACAATCATGCTATAGGAAGCGAATTAGCAAGTTCAAATGGCAGTGGGCAGGCCACGAGCAGGCACGCAGAACTGATGGCCGATTGGGCCGTTAAGGTTCTCGAATGGAGACCACGCACCGGCCATGCGCATTGAGGACGTCCACCCACTAGGTGGGCAGACGATCTTATGAAGGCCACAGGATCACGCTGGATGCAGGCCGCTCACAACCGGTCCTATTGGAAGTCTAAAGGGGAGGCCTATGTTCAGCAGTGGACGTCTTACGGTATGATGATATAATATGATGATGATGCTGTAGGCACTTATACGTAGGGCACTAGATAAGTTTTGAGATATCGTTAAACTATCGAAAGTATATGCGTCAAATTGTCACCGACAATAGTGCATCTAATTAGTAGTCAGTATCAAATAAAAAAATATCTTTAACTACCCGCAATTTTATTTTGTGAATTTTTCTTTGCTTCAAGATGTCAGAGTTAACGCGTCGTGATTTTCGTGCAATTATGCTCTATAATTTCAAGCGGGGTTTAAGTGCTGATGACTGTATCAGTGAATTAAAATTTGTGTTTCGTGAGAAAGCTACATCCCGTAGCTCAGTGTATCGGTGGTATAAACAGTTCCAGAGAGGAGATTTTAATCTGTCAGACGATTCTCGTTCAGGAAGGCCTGTCGAAACAGTGACTTCAGAAAATGTAGCAGCCGTTAAGGAACTAATTGAGCTAGATCGACACGTAACATACAAGCAGATAGAGGAACTCTTGAAGATTAGTGCACCATCAGTTCACACTATTTTACATGACCATCTTCAAGTTAGAAAAAATTGCACGTTGTGGGTACCTCACCTTTTGACAGCGACCCAAATGGAATGCCGTAAGAAATGGTGTAAAAAAATGCTTGTTATGTTCGATGGTGGAAAATCTCCTAATGTTAATTCTATAGTAACAGGTGACGAATCATGGCTGTATTACTATGACGTTAAATCTAAATCTAAAAATAAGATATGGATTTTTGAAGATGAGGAACAGCCCACCGTCGTTAAACAGTCTCGATCCGTGAAAAAGAAAATGGTCGTTGTGTTTTTTGGCAGAAGGGATATAATTAAAAGAATATGTCTTGATGAACAGAAGACTGTTACGGCGAAATGGTACACAGACGTTTGTCTACCTCAATTGATCGAGTCTCTCAAAAATCTGCGACCAAACTCACGCCTTGACACTTGGCGGCTCCATCATGACAACGCACCAGCACATCGCGCTCAACTCACTCAAGATTTTTTGAGCCGCACTGGTCTAATTCCGCTTGAGCATCCTGCCTACAGTCCTGATCTCGCACCCTGCGACTTCGGACTCTTCCCAATGATAAAGGATAAACTGAAAGGTCAACGGTTTGCCAATGATAACCAACTAATCCAAGCTTGGGACTTGGTGTGTGAGGAAGTCTCTGAAGAAGTGTGGAAGAAAATTTTTGATGATTGGTTTCGACGCATGGAGAAGAGTATTGCAGTCGACGGAAATTATTTTGAAAAACTCTAACATTTAGATATGAAATCTCAAAACTTATCTAGTGCCCTACGTAACACCATTCGATAGTGTCACTTTAACGTAATCTGCGCTTTAACCCCCAGAATAACAAACTTGTGTTGACGTTTTAACTCAGATTGGCCAATTGGCGTATCTGTGTGTTGTCGGTGAACAGTGAGGTCCGCAGGGCGCGCAGCGCGGTGCGCGGCGACATGACCACGTCTAATCATCGTCACCTTGACATACATGTAAATAACTGGCAAGCGCTGGGAAAACCGCGCCGTACGTGCTCGTCTATTACTAAACACTCAATAATTTATGGTGTTTACTATACACACATTCGAACATTATCTAGGTAAGTACTCACTAGGGCACGCCGCAATCGCGGCAATAAGACCCACTTTGAGGAGTGGCTGGATAGACGTAACGGCTTCCTGACCTACCACCTGACGCAGGTCTTTACCGGACACGGAAGTTTCGGGAGGTACCTGTGTCGGATAGGGATGGAAGAAACGCCTGGGTGTCACCATTGCGAGGATCGCCCGGAGGACACGGTGGAGCATACGGTGCAGGACGTAGGGCTCCCACACATAAACACGATACGACGTCGCGTCGTAAAACGATGCGGCGTTGTTTCACGATACGACGTTGCGTCGTAGAAATCTACGATGAGCATCGTTACAGTGGGGTGGTGTTTTAGTTCATTCCGTCGCTCTAGACGCATTCTGTTCCATAGTACGGGACGCTGCTCGACTAGCGTAATTAAATGATCGACTTTAATACCATCCGTCATCTTTGAATTTCGAAAAACAACTGCGCAGGATTGCATCGTGAGTCACAACGTCGTATCGTAGATTTCCACGACGCGACGTCGTGTTTATGTGTGGGAGCCCTGACCCGCTTGGGCAGAGCACCACCGTGTCCTCACGACGGCGATAGGGGGCGACCTCTCGTGCCCGGCAGCGTATTTCCAAAGGCTACTATTTTAGTCACGAGTCAGACTCTAATCGATTAGCTTTTGTTTGTGCATATTACTCAACAATACCTAATCTATCTCAGTAAAAAACTTGACTCAATTAGATTAGCTTTTTGTTTTGATATTTTCAAAGAAAATGCACGGACAAAATCTAGTTCTATATAATTCATATCACTCGAATAGCTAAGCTTTTGGCGACTTATTTTTAAACATTACGTACGAACAAAACCTTGTCGAGTAGTGGCTCACTAGCTATATGAGTAAATTTACCACGGAATTTAACTTTTCTTAAATTTTATAGTACATGAATATCGTAAAAACAACTGTGGGCACCCCGACTCTGACAGATTAGGTTAGAAAGGGATGGCGGGGTCTGAAAGACCGCGCCATCCCCTTCGTGGTTATTTTTTTTTAAACCACCCAGAAGTAGGAGCACCGCAAAGCGGTGCTCCGTCGACGTTTTTTGACATTTTAATAGATTTAGTTTAGTGAAATGACTTATCTCTGATTTTGTGTTAGTATTTTGTCATAATTATCACTAGATACTTTTCTTGATGATTGAATTTCGTGAAATCTCTAATTTCCTCATTTCACTGCGACATCTGTGGTATGGACAACGAGAAGACCTGACGGAGCTTACCGAATGCTGCCCAACCCAACCGAATCCTTCTGTTGGCTTCTCTCTCAAAGTTGTTGTTTTTTTCCATGTTCATCCCGAGATAATACTCTTAAAGAGTAGCAGTGCCTAAAGACTAAAGTCTTCAATGCGTGCGTCCTACCAGTAATGACCTACGGTGCCGAATCATGGACACTCACAGTGAGGCTAGTCCACCAATTTAAAGTCGCTCAGCGAGCTATGGAACGAGCTATGCTCGGAGTAACTTTGATGGATAAAATCCGAAACGAAGTAATCCGTCAGAGTACCAGAGTTGCTGACATAGCAGAAAGAATAAGTAAGCTGAAGTGGCAGTGGGCTGGCCACATCTCTCGCAGGACAGATAACCGCTGGGGTAGACGTGTCCTTGAGTGGAGACCGCGACTCAGCAAGCGTAGTGTGGGACGCGCCCCGCCGGCCAGGTGGAGTGACGACCTACGAAAGGCGGCCGGCAGAGACTGTATGGGGAAAGCTCAAGACAGGGCTCAGTGGCGCACATTGGGAGAGGCCTATGTCCAGCAGTGGACGAATACGGGCTGATGATGATGATGATGACTGCGACATACATAAACAAAACCTCATCTTTTAAGTTTGACTTGTGCGTGACTAAAATGGTACTAGATTTTGTCCGTGCATTTTCTTTGAAAATATCAAAATTAAAAGCTATTCCATTTGAGTCAATTTTATTACTGAGATAGATTAGGTAATGTAGAGTAATATACAGAAACAAACTCTTGTCACCGCCGGGGTGCCAGCCGTCTTAGAACCCAGTGGCTTGGCACGCGACGATGGGAAGAGACCAGAAATCAGATGGTATGACCATTAATGCCATGCAAGCTGGGTAGGCCTTTGGTGTGGGATGCAACATGTGTCGACACCCTTGCGCGATCTTCCTAGTACAGTGTGTTGTGCTGGCGCTGCCGCTGCAAGTGCTGAAAACTCCAAGCGGCGCAAATACATTGGCTTAGTTAGTAGCTGTGTGTTTGAGCTGTTTGGGGTTGAAACTCTAGGGCCATGGGGTCCGAGCGCTCACAAAGTTTTTAAAGATATCGCCAAGCGATTAGTCGACTCTTCAGGTGACCAGAGGGCTGGCCTATTTCTAGGCCAACGAATCAGCGTTGCCATACAACGTGGCAATGCTGCCAGCGTTCTGGGCACTGTTCCCGTTGACAGCGATGTGGACGAATTCTTTGACGCCCTTTAAATGTTTTTCTTTTCTTTTTACTTTTTGCACAGAATAATTAATAGTACTATACGCTTTTTGTACATATTACTAGTTAGTTTTTATTTATAGTTTAGATAAATAAATAAATAAATAAATATAAATAAAAATAAATAAAATAAATATTCCACAACTATCACACAACGCCATCTAGTCCCAAGCTAAGCAGAGCTTGTGTTATGGGTACTAGACAACTGATAAACATCCTTATATATTTCTAAATACATACATATTATTGATAAATTACACCCAGACACAGAACAAATGATCGTGCTCATCACACAAACATTTGTCCTGGGTGGGAATCGAACCCACGACCTCCGGCATAGCAGTCAGGGTCACTAACCACTAGACCAACAGGCCTGTCCTTAGATCATTATGTATTTACTGATAGAATAAAACGTATTTGTGCGAAATATAATAAGTAAGTATTCTAAAACAAAAAAAAAAGAAACAAAAGCTAATTGATTAGAGTCTGACTCGTGACTATAATAGTATAGCCTTTGGAAATACGCCGCCCGGCATTGGTCGAGGCTATGCTGCGGGGCGAGACGGATTGGGAAGCGATCGCCTCCTTCTGCGAAGCATCGGACATCGGACACGTATCTCTCAGCAACCATGCTGTCATCTGTACCCAAAGTTCGTTTATGTATAGTAGTGGGCCTATTATGAGGAGATGATATTAAGTCGTGAAGTATTTAAATCAAAATTGAAATGGGTCATTAAGAACCAAGAAAAAATTTGAAAAAAATTCTCGACATTCCGGGAAGGTACTAAAAAGCTCAATGTCTCTCCAAGCTTACCATTTAGCGTGGAGGGTGAGTGGCCATGCACATTGAGAGAGCTAATATATATAAAGAGCTGTTTATTGTGAGCTCATGAGGTGATTGATGAGGTGAGTCCTATCAGTCAGGAGCACCCATTAAGTTTACATGTAGAGAAATAAAAGCAGTCATTAAATGTATGAAGCGGGGAAAGTCTCCTGGGCACTGGACATGATGGGCTCTGCATTGAGCATCTTCAAAATGCCGTTGTTCACTTGCCAAGAGTATTAACCATGTTTTTAAATCTTTGTGTGGGCCATTCTTACCTTCGACAGAAGATGCTCGATACGTTAGTTGTACCTATTGTAAAAAAACCAGCCAAGTGCGAGTTGGACTCGCCCATGAAGGGTTCCGTAGCAGCAAGCATAGATTAGAGATATAATTATATTGAGATTAGTAAGTAATATAGACAAACAATAAAAATAACTTTGTTTTTCATAGTATTTGTATGAATGGCAAAGTTATATTTGCGGTTTTTGAAAATGTACTATATCTCAAAAACTGCTAACTGTATCTCATCCAAACTAATTTTCGGTGGTAGTTTTGGTTGAGGTCTACATTATATATATTTTTTTAGTTTTATCATTCTCTTATTTTAGAAGTTACGGGGGGGGGGGGACACACTTTTTACCACTTTGGAAGTGTCTCTCGCGCAAACTGTTCAGTTTAGAAAAAAATGATGTTAGTAACCTCAATATCATTTTTAAAGACCTATTCATAGATACCCCACACGTATGGGTTTGGTGAAAAAAATTTTTTTGAGTTTCAATTCTAAGTATGAAAATTTGTTTTGTTTTGATTTTTGTGTGAAAATCCTAATGCGGTTCACATAATACATCTTTCTACCAAGTTTCAACAGGATAGCTCGTATACTTTCGACAAAAAGTGGCTGTGACATACACGGACAGACAGACAGACAGACAGACAGACATGACGAATCTATAAGGGTTCCGTTTTTGCCATTTGGCTACGGAACCCTAAAAATCGGACGGGAGGGAGACACAGCTGACAAAGGAAACTATAGGCCAATCCAATTTCATTGGCAACTGTAATAGCTAAAGCATTTGACAGTGTACTTGACTCACACCTGAATAACTTTACAAAACTACACGACATCGACACACAGTTCGGTTTTCGTGCGGGGCTGTCTACAGAGAGAATACTTGCGTTAAAGCACACTGTCTCCGGCTGCATTGTTGTCAATATTATCTATCTGGTATGAAAAGCAGAGGAACTTTGTAAAATGGTCCAATGCATTATCAGAACCGAACCATATAAACTGAAATGTGGTGTGAGACAAGGGGGTCTGACTTCCCTGAGAATCTTTAATATTTATATAGTTAACAGCTTGCTTGTTAAGCTCAGCAGCACTCATGTCGGTGGCCATGTAGACGGAGTTAGTTTAAATAATTTAAGTTACGCCAACGATATGGTGCTGCTGAGCCCCACAATCGGGGGAATCAGAAAGTTACTCACAATATCTGAAAGATATGCTGAACAACATGGGCTAGTACAATCCCACGAAATGTGAGTTATTGGTTTTTAGAGGAAGAAATAAAAATCCCTCAAATGTCCCACCCGTAGAACTGAACGGTTTACCTTTGAACAGGGTGTCACAATTTACATATCTGGTCCATATTGTGACGGAGGATTTGAGACATGACTTAGACATGGAAAGGGAGCGCAGGGCGCTGGCTGTGAGGGGAAACATGTTGGCACGCAGTTTTGCTGGTTGTTCAGTACCGGTTAAAATAACACTTTTTAAGGCGTTTTGTCAAATATTTTACACCAGCAGTCTGTGGGCTAATCAAACCCAAAAAGCAGACAGCGCACTGCGCATTCAATATAATCTTTTGAGGCGTCCACCTTACTGTAGTGTGTCAGGGATGTTCGCGGATGCGCACACTGACGATTATTTCACGATCATGCTCAAAAAAGTGGCATCAGTGGTACGCAGATTGAGGGGAAGCAGCAATAGCATTCTGAAGGTGTTTGCAGAAGGGTAGAAGGGCCTACAATGGATAGATTTATCAAGCTGCATGTCAGACATGGAACTTGATACATCTTCCTAAAATCTTGGCTGTATTTTGTGGTGTATTTGTGTTTTATTTTGTTTTTGTACTCGTGTGTTACTACTAACATAGTTTTTTTTGTATTGATTACTAACACGCCTTGTATGGGCCGTCGACGCCTGAAAATAAACGTTACAACGTTGGCGAGCGCACCTACCCCTGAAGGATTCCGGGGTTAAACTGACTGGACGAGTTGCCATTCATAACCACTTGAACCAATCCCTAAAGAAGCCTGCAATGGAATCACGTCGACAACTGGGCAGACCGAAGGAAGGAAGTTTAGCAATTAGGCACTCTTCGAGATGTCACGGGAGGCAGCAAAAAGCTTTCCCGTGCCTCTCGATGGCCTCCATTATTATTATTATTACTTCTAGGTATGTATATTTCCAGGAGCTTACTGTTCAGCACACGTTCCATGCTCTTACAGAGGATGCACGTGTATGACAAGGGCAGCGGGGTGTTTGCCACAAATTCAGCGCCATCCACCCCGTTACATGCCGATACTAGCGGGTTCACTTTTGCTTAAACTTCGTCATTACGGTGTTCAAAAAGAATCCCTCAATGTAATCAAGTCATATTTACATAATAGATTTCAATGAGTGGATGTTAGTGTTACTTCTAGTTTACCTACCAGCACTGCACGCTCATGCTACTTTGGGATTAATAAAGTTAGCTAGTTATTCACTGAGCTACTGGCAGCGACAAAATACAATAGTACAGCGAGAGCGGTGTACGCTCGCTATCGAAGATTCCAGCGATGAGATGTCTTATAGCGAATAGCATAGCAGAGCTGTTCAGCTACCTCAACGCTCAATACTAGGTCCGTTTTTAGGGTTTCATAGCCAAAGGTTAAAACGGGACCCTATTACTAAGACCAGGTCACCAGTCTGTATCTCGTGAACCGTCATAGTTGACACTTGAAATTTTCACAGAACGATGATATTAGGTATAATTATGTATGATGAGCCCGTTTTCGGGGCAGAGCCAGGGGGCTGGATGAAACTAACCATATTTTAGTCCTTGTTTACGAAGAATGAAAGCTCTTTTTACCCGACTGCGCCAGAAGGAGGGTTATGTTTTTCGAGTGTATGTATGTATGTATGTGGGTATATTTCTTTGGCACGCTCTGCAGCCTAAACGGCTTGATGGATTTTAACTTGAGAGGTGTCGTTAGACTCGACTTAAACGTGAGAGTGTCACTGGGTACATAAAACTGGCCAAGTGCGAGTCGAACTCGCGTGCAAAGGGTTACGAACTAAAATTTTTTTTTTAAATCTCTCACATTCTGTCAAGTGGGCTATCAAAATAAAATTTTAAAAATTGAACTTCAATTTGAAATTGAATTGAATTTACTAACAAATATGGAAGTAATTCTGAAATAAAATTTATTATTATTATTATTAAAATGGTTTACCAAAATATATATAACTTATATGTTTCAATTTAATTTGGACTGATAAATGCTAAAAACAACTAAATATTTTAAAACAAAAACCTAAGATAAAAATATACCAATATTGCCGAGCTTTTTGTTGTTGTCCCTGTGTGTGAGCAGACAACATTTATATACCCTGGGCAACTGACAACAAGCGTGCGGCGTGTGCGCAGCAATATTAATAACATAAGCTGGGACGCGGTGAAGGCGGCAACAGTTTATCTGGCTAAAACTCACATTAAATTCATTGATGCCTTCGGGCTTAAGTTTAGTTGTTTTGTATTTTGGATCTTCCTATTTGGCTCTGCCATCCCGGTAGCGTATTTCCAAAGGCTATACTATTATAGTCACGAGTCAGACTCTAATCGATTAGCTTTTGTTTCTGTATATTACTCTACAATACCTAATCTATCTCAGTAATAAAATTGACTCTAATGGAATAGCTTTTTGTTTTGATATTTTCAAAGAAAATGCAAGGACAAAATCTAGTTCTATATAATTCATATCACTCGAATAGCTAAGCTTTTGACGAGTTATTTTTAAAAATTAAGTACGAAGAAAACCTTGTCGAGTAGAGGCTCACTAGCTGTTTTATCACTTGAGGATAGGTAAATTTTATTTTCGTTTAAATTCTATAATTTAGTTATATAAAATGGCTTTATCCCGTAAAACAAAAAAATAACATATCTAAAATCTCTAAATTACAAAAGGAAACTTCTAGTAAACGCGAGAAGTGGCTAAAAAAACAAAGAGAGAGATCCTCTCAATATTAAAGTCAGCTTCCACAAGAAGCTCATAAAGAGCTTATAAAAAGTATTAGCGAACAAGCTAAGTATAAACGTGACAAAGAGTTGCCGTCCATCCGTAATCAGCGATTACAAAAAATGCGAGAGCATGCCGAAAATGTTCGAGAACTCGAATCTCCATTGTCACGCTCTATGCGGCTCAAAGAAAAGCGTGAGCATGCCAAAAATGTTCGAAATATCGAATCCCCACTGTCGCGCTCTTTGCGGCTTGAACAAATGCGTGAGCATGCAAAAATTGTTCGAGACCTCGAATCTCCACTGTCGCACTCTA
Organism: Agrotis exclamationis; assembly: GCA_950005045.1. NCBI lineage: Eukaryota > Metazoa > Arthropoda > Insecta > Lepidoptera > Noctuidae > Agrotis > Agrotis exclamationis. Next base: position 99,022 of record OX465443.1, read on the forward strand.
TGCGGCTCCAACAAATGCGTGAGCATGCAAAAATTTTTCGAGACCTAGAATCTCCACTGTCGCGCTCTATGCGGTTCGAACAAATGCGTGAGCATGCAGCGAGTGTTCGGGAACTCGAATACGAGAATTTCATAAATGTACTAACTAAGAATGAAATTCATTCAGCCAATAGAGCTAGCGGGCTTTCCTTCGGGTTTTAGTACTACCGACCACATTCAGGCTTTAGAACACTTCATAGAGAAATATCGTGAGTTCAACAAACCACTATATGTGGCTTTTATAGACTACTCTAAAGCTTTTGACAGTATTAGCCATCACTCAATTTGGAACGCCTTGAAAATGTTCGGATTTAACCAAACATATATGTATAAACATCTTATCATTATATTTACTCAAAAAGTCAAAGCTGCGTGAAACTCGAAACTAGAGGTAAATCTATAAATATAGAAAGAGGTGTACGACAAGGTGACCCATTATCACCGAAATTGTTCATTGCCGTGCTCGAAAACATATTTCGGAATTTAGACTGGTCACATAAAGGTATTAAAATAGGTGATCGCATCCTAAACCATCTAAGGTTCGCCGATGACATCGCTATAATAGCTGAAACACCTGTAGACTTGGAAGATATGATACAGACACTTGACCAAGAAAGTACAAAAATCGGTTTAGAAATGAATGCACAAAAGACTAAAATAATGACCAATAGTCATAAGAAGCCTATTAGAGTAAATGACAATACCATAGACTACGTCGAGAACTACATTTACTTAGGAAAGCAGATATCTTTTAACAACTCTAGCAACGAAGACAAAATCTCAAGTAGAATAGCACTTGCATGGAAAAGATTCTGGTCATTAAAAGAAATCTTAAAAGGTAACTACAGTCTACTAATGAATAAAATCGTAATGGACACTTGCGTCTTACCATGTCTATTATACAGCTGCCAAACCTGGACCTTTACAGAAAAATGGAAACAAAAGATTACGAGCAATCAGAGAGCAATGGAAAGAAGTATTTTAAACATTAGAAAAATACAGAAAATACGAAGTGAAAGGGTAAGAAAGAAAACCAAGGTCACCGACGCACTAACACATGCACTGACACTAAAATGGAAATGGGCTGGACACATTGCACGATATACCGATGGAAGATGGACCACAGAAACAACGCGTTGAAAGGGACCAACAGGAAAACGAAATGTAGGCAGACCAATAAAACGGTGGGCTGATGAGATAGTAGAAACTGCAGGAAAACAATTAATAGAGAAAGCTAAAGATAGGAACTTATGGAAGAAATTGGAGGAGGCCTTCACCCAATCTGGGATCCATATCTCAAAAAAATAAAGACATACGAGTACAACAACATAGATGTAATTTTTTAACAGATGTTTACTTTTTTAAAGGATTAGAAATAAATGGCAATTTTATTTTATTTTATTTAACAATGAAATTCCCGTAAGCGATAAATTCATTCTATGCAAAAACTAAAAATAGTAAAATAAAAAAAATATTTAAAAAAACAAAAAACCCGACTGCGTGAAAAATGTGAAATAACTGAAAAGATAAAAACAAGCTAAGAAATATATTTTTTTGGTTTCTAAGCGATCGTGGTGGACAATTTTCACAAACGCAGTCGGAGGCATCAAATGTTCACACCACGACAATGTGTATAGAGTTAACCAATACTGAGTCATCGTGTACACTGTGTCTGTGAATGAATAGAAGAAGAAGACTGAATGGGATATAATTAGGATAAGAAGAAGCTTGTGCAGCTTCTTCTTCTTATCTCAATTAAATTGCGGTAAGAATATACAAATAAAAGGCAAGGAAGATTATGGATTACACTTACAAAGAAAGACATGCGGCCGATGATAGAACGTATTGTGTATATTTGATGCCTCCGACTGCGTTTGTGAAAATTGTCCACCACGATCGCTTAGAAACCAAAAAAAATATATTTCTTAGCTTGTTTTTATCTTTTCAGTTATTTCACATTTTTCACGCAGTCGGGTTTTTTGTTTTTTTAAATATTTTTTTTTTGAATAGATATGATAAAACAAAATTATTTACTTTGATTTATCGTGACGAAACGAGCCGTTTACAACGATACCGCGCGGCAGTTACACAACTTTAATCTATTTGAAGATTTTACGCTAAATTGATTGGTTTCATAATTACTGATTAAGATTACCTACAGTTTGTTGATTACGGGCCGAACATAAATAATTTCAATAACAGATAAATAAACGTTACCTACATTTTAACTTTTCAATAAATTCTTGTTGTTAGCACTTTGTTACGCCCAAATTCTTCTTAGGGCGCTCCCCCACCGCGAGCATTCACCTATACCTAAATAGGTAACGTTACATTCGAACATTCAAAGACAATAGAGCATCAAATTGCGCACTTTTATGTTACATTACAGGTGAATGCTCGCGGTGAGAGAGCGCCTTTACGTCTCATCAAGGAGCATTAATTTCTGACGTTTGGTCCCAATAAAGGTGAATCGGGCTGCAACCGCCTTCAAGCTTCTCCTGTCCAATCTCGTCGGGCCAAACGCCTCCTGCCAGAGGCTGTACGCCGGTGTCGTGCGGTCAATGGCCCTCTATGGGGCCCCTTCGTGGGCCCTGTGCATGTGCAGGTGACCGGCAAAGCAAGGCTTCAAGTCTGCTACAATAGTGTAAGAATAGTCTGTCATTTGATTTCATGATTGTTAATTTTGGCAAGTTTAGTAATCAACTATTATTAGGACCCTCCGAGAGGTTCATGTGTCTGATTGTAAAGAAAGAAACGCCTGGGTGTCACCACTGCGAGGATCACCGGGAGGACACGGTGGAGCAATGGTGCAGGTCTGCCCCGCCGTGTCCTCACGGAGGAAATAGGCGGCGACCTCTCGTGCCTGAGATTGTTAGAGGCCATGCTGCGGGGCAAGACGGAATGGGAAGCAGTCATCTCCTTCTGTGAAGCAGACATGCTAGTCACACGACATGCGAAGGAGATGGGACGCGTGAGGGAGAGGACAGGCTCACGACCCTTCAGCCGCGGGAGACTCCGCTATGGACGTCCCGAGGCAATTTCCTCAAAGAGCTGTCGGCAAAAAAAAAGATTTAAAGATTGATTTTCACAAAATCGCTACCATTGTGATTACATTTGATTTCAACCCATCTACAATCTTTTCAAGGGAAACTTTGTTATACTCGTAGTGTCTTTTATTGATTACTAAAAGAGAAAGTCAGTTTAGTAATTATTGTAATGAGCAGTCATTATTATAATGAGGTCATTATGCATGCATTACAGTCAAAGTCAGCCTTGAAAATCGATTCGTCAATAATTTAGTGAGAGCAGTACAGAGACGAGTCAGGATTCACTTGTTCTTATTGGTGTAGTCATTGAAACAGCTCAATATTAAGTAGGTATATATATTATAAACACTGGTTTTCCTTGATGATAATTTGCATTAAATTAGCACAATACTCTAAACGAACATGAGTGAAGGCTCTGGCACTAACATTCTAATATCTATACTTACTCGTATCTATCTTTAATCTAACCAAGTTTATTTTTACCAGTTATCGATTAACCAAAGATGATGACTATAAGTTAATTTAGTAAAATTAACTTAAATTGAAAGTATCATTTCAATAGCCCTCTACGGGGCCTGTGTGGGCCCTGTGCATGCGGCCACGATCGGTAGAGCTGATCGGGTGCCAGGGGGTCATCCGGATCATCCGAGGATACCACGCCTTGCCGGGCTGCTGCCGTGGAATCTTGAAACGAAAGCACGTCAATGAGTGGGGTGTGGAGGGGCAACCTCGGGACGAATATTCACTGCTTTAACAGTCGAGGCGATGCGGTAAGAGCTCCAGCTCCGGATTTGCTGATCTTGGAATAAAACATCACGCACAGTTGGTAGTTTCCACTAGTCTAACGACAGTCGCAAATGTGAACAATGTCAAAAAAGTCACAGTTTCATAACATACAAATCGGTGTTCCATGAGCAGGAGCAGGGGTGGCCCAGTGGTATCAGAAACTTAACGCGACCGCATACTGGAAGTTATCAGAAAAAAAATTATATTCGCCGGATGCTTTCAATACAAAATGTATGCACCGAGTGCCTTCCGGCATCAAGCGGACGAACCATTCGATTTTTTCTCAGTATGCGGTCACGCATAAGATTCTGTGAAAAGTGAAAACTAAATTGAATGCTCTGTGACCGTGGTAGGCTTCGTACTGTCTGGAAACAGAACCCTAATAAACCATCCTCGTACGTGTCGCTGTGGAGCGCTGGAGAATGATGCCGGCGCGACCTTGACGCCGCGTGATGCGCTGTATGGCGCGGGCGGCTGGAGGTCGCGGCAGCCAGTGAGATCACGCCGCAGTATGTGGTGCATTGCCTCACTGCCTCATAGTATTGTGTAGTTCGCGAACGAACTAGTTCGAAAGAACTGCTCCCACAGATGAAGTAGGTACGCGAACTAGATCCTACATTTCCCGCTCCGTAGTTCGTTAGTTCATGACATAATGGGTAAAGGTGACCTCAATTTTAAGTAAATCTACAATGTAAATACAGTTGTCGATGATCTGTCGCAGTAGGAGCAGTATCAAAATGAGCGAACGAACTGCCTTAAAATAATTCAATCTACAGCAGATAGTTCGGTCCTTTTAAAACTGGTCCGGCGAAGAGCGAAAAGTTGGGAACACGAAATAACGAACTAAAAGAGCGAATTAATACAGGTTCGGTGACCTAAACTGATCGATCTTACTAGCGAACTATTACGCACAAGATAGATAATTGATCGGGAACTAACGAACTGGAAGAACGAACTAGTTCGTTTAAGAGCGGAGAACTAAACTGATCGATCTAAGTTGTGAACTAGTATGCCAAAGACTACTGCCTCACCGCTCTGCAGAGTCTGCACACAGCGCTCTCTGTTCCACCCCTCGCCCGCTTGTCAATTCTTCACGACAACTATGCATTACAATTACCTACATAATATCTTTTTTTTTTTTTTTTTAAATTTCCCTTCTCTTCCATCTGCAATCAGCCCTCAAGCTTTAATCAGATTGGTTGTTTCTTCTACTGTCAGTTCGAGGTTATTCACATCCTGCGATGCGTCACCTCGTTAATAGATTTAATATTGTTGGTTAGATTGATGCTAATCGTTCTCTTTTAAGTCTGTAGGTCGATTCTGAGGAATTTAGAAGAGTCACAGCGAGTTCATTTTTATGTCGTTGGAGTCATTCCTTATAATTCTTGTAGGACTTATCTACAAGTTCCTTAACAGTTGGGATTTGTAGGTACTCATGTACTTCAATATTTTTTGTGAACCAAGGTGCATCACTTAAAGTTTTTAGTGCTTTATTTTGGAAGCGTTGTATTATTTCAACATTCGAGTGGCTTGCCGAACCCCAGAGCTCTATACCATATGTCCATACAGGTTTAAGGATGCATTTGTAGATCAGAAGTTTGTTTTCTAAGCTTAGTGATGACTGTCTGCCCATGAGCCAGTGAAAGTTTCGTAGCTTTATGTTAGCTTGATCCCTTTTGGTCTTTATGTGTTCACGCCAGGTAAGTCTTCTGTCGAGGTGCATACCTAGGTATTTGGCAGTACTTTTCTGCGGCAAGACGTCTTGACCGAGTTTCACTGGTGGGCAATCCCCTCTTCTTAGGGCGAAGGTAATATGGACAGACTTGGCAGCACTAGCCTTGATTCTCCACTTTTTCAGCCATGATCCAATCTTGTCCAGGTGTTCTTGGAGGTTTGTGGAGGCTCTAATGTGGTCTTTGTCACAAGATAGGACTGCGGTGTCATCAGCATAGGTTGCAGTAACAATTAGATTTGAGGTGGGTAGGTCAGCAGTGTAAACTGTATACAAAACAGGTCCTAGCACAGAACCCTGGGGTACTCCAGCTTCTATACGATAGAATGAAGATAGGCAGTCTTCGAATTTAACTTGAAACACACGATCCTCTAAGTAAGACCTCAGTAGCATGTATGCGGTGTGTGGTAGGCAAATTTTTAGTTTAGCTAAGAGCCCTTTATGCCATACTCGGTCAAATGCCTGTTGGATGTCAAGAAAAGCAGCTGAACAGTATTCTTTTCTTTCCAAAGATTGTCGGATTGTGTGGACCACTCTGTGTATTTGTTCTGTGGTTCCATGGTGTGCTCGGAAACCAAATTGATGCTCTGGGATTGTCTTTTGTTCCTCAAGTATAGGTAACAGCCGTTGTAGCAATAATTTCTCGAATAGTTTTGACAACAGTGGAAGAAGACTTATTGGTCTATACGAGGAAACTTCAGTGGGATCTTTTCCAGGTTTTGGTACCATATTGATGATTGAGACTTTCCAGATGAGAGGGAAATAATGTAGTCTCAATACAGCGTTGAATAGAATAGTTAGTAAGACAATTCCTTTTTTTGGTAGATGATTAAGCACTTCTGATGTAATCAGATCAAAACCTGGTGCCTTTTTCTTCTTTAGGTTTTGAATAGCTTTCCAGACTTCTGTTGGAGTACACAGTCGCAGCGGTAGGGACATTTGCTGATCACTGTCAAGGATTTCGTCAATTTCTTTTTCTGGATGCATGATGTCGGGTTTGTTCGGTTTGAATGCATCTTTTAGGAATTCAGCGAATAACTCGGCTTTATCCGCAGGTTTTCTCGCCCATTCACCATTTGGCTGTCTTAATAGAGGCACGTGTTCTTGAGGCCGTTTTAGTGACTTAGTTATTTTCCATAGGGAATAGTCGTCTGCTTTGTGTGGTGATAAGGTCTTCAGTTTATCTTGCAGAGTAGCGTTATCATACTCTTTGAGCATTTTCTTTAATTCTTTTTGTGCTTTATTGAGGGCTCTTTTATCGTGTGCGTTCCTGCTTGTGTGCCATTGTCGCCTAAGTCTCCGTTTTGCAGCTATCGTTTCCCTTATTTTGAGTGTGTAATCCTGTGTTTGAGATTTGAATTTTATACAAGGGGTGGACATCCAAGCGGCTCTCTGAATGAGATTGGTTGTATACCATGCTGCATTTTCTATGTCTTGCTCTGTTTTAAGGGGTATGTGCAAGTTGATGTTTTCATCTAGAAAGTTCTGGAATGAATCCCAGTCAGTTTTGCGATTGTAAAGCGTCTCGGGGGGTGTTTTATAAATAATTGTGGTGCTCAAAGTGCATATTACTGGTGTATGGTCGGAGTTGCCGTCCAAGCATGATTCGACTCTTGTGTACAGGCCTGACATGCCTTTGGTTACAAAAAAATCAATGAGGTCAGGTGTCTTGTTGGGATCAGATGGCCAGTGAGTGGGCTCTCGTGTAGTTAAAATACCGAGTGAATCTGAATCTATTGCCTTCTTCAACTCTCTGCCTCTGGTTGTGGTCAACCTGGAGCCCCAGAAGATATTTTTGGCATTCCAATCCCCTCCCACGACAAATCTGCTACCGAGCGTGTTAAAAAGATCTCTGAACATTTGTTCGTCGACTCGATGCCGAGGCGGGGAGTACACTGCAGCGATGTTAAGTGGGCCCTGCCAGTCGTCTATCGATACCACAGTAGCTTGGAGGTATGCTTGCTTAAATTTTGGGAGGGCGTGTTGTTTTATGCATTCTTTTATTATAATTGCAGTACCAGCGTGTGATGTTCCATCAGGATGGTTCGTATAGTATACATTAAATCCTTTGATGCGAATGGATTTTTGATCAGTCATGTGTGACTCTGAGATTAGGAGAATATCTATTTTGTTGTGTTTAATAAAAAGTTCTACTTCCTGTTTATTAGGAGACAGGCCATTCACGTTCCATGCTGCGATGCGTAGGAATTTCATTTTTTATATTGGGCGACTAGAGTCGTAAGGAGTCCCATTAGGGTGCCTATTTGTTGTATGAGAATATCTATTTTCTCTGATTGTTTGGTGATGATTTGTTCAAGTGAATTTGTTGGCTGAGAATGTATGTTCTCTTGTTTTTTATTCCAGTGTGCCGTGTTTCCGGCGTTTTGGGTAACTTGTATAGGTGGTTGTTGTCTAACGTGGGTATTTGGCTGTAATTGTGGGAAGTCATCTACTTGAAAGGGGACAGCATTGACTCTTGGGTTCTTCATATTCGATAATGTAGCTTTTTTGTGGGGTAACTGTGATTTTTTTTCTTGCACGTATCTCTTTGTATACTTGGCACCCTTTGTAATTGGCAGGGTGGTCTCCAAGGCACAATGCACAGGTGGCTGGTGTGTTTCTGTCTCTTTTTAAGCAGTCTATCGTTCTATGTCCTTCCGCACATTTGACGCATCGGTAGGGGCGCATGCAGTTATTTTTCGTGTGCCCATATTGTTGACATCTAGCGCATTGCGGAATTTCATTTGTTTTTCGTGGATCTTCTATCTTGACTTTGGTATAATATATAGAGTCTATACGTTTAAGTTCGGGGTTATTTGGGCCAGGTTCTACATTAACGAAAAACATATTCAATGGTTTTTTATTTCTTCTTGAGAGTGCACATATAATTTCGCCTCTAACTTTATTACCAGTTTTTTCAATTTCCTCAACAATGGCTTCTTTTGGAGTAGTGTGGTGTAGGTTCTTAATCACTATTCTGCAGCTCCTCTTGTCTTTCTGTGTGAACGTATGGCCTATAAGCCCATTCTTCCTAATTAGGTCTATAATGTTTTTATACGCTTCACTTGTCTGCGCCATTACTCTCAGCTGATTTCTATTGACTATGTTATAGGAGTAAGTGTCACTTGGTGCGGAACTATTCAAGAGTTCTGTCAGTTTAGATATGTCCGTAATGCCATACAGGATTATTGGTGGTGGTTTGCTACACTTCTTCGTATCTTGACTTTCTGTTGGTTCACCGGAGTCGTCAGGTATGTCTACTGGGAGACCACTGTACCTGTTAGAAGTATCAACAGAGCTCTGGGATGGGTTCTTATGTCCTTTCGTAGAAGGTGGGCTATCGGATAACTTCTTTCTTTTTCGGTTGCCTTGGGTGGGTATTCTTTGCCATGTGGGAGGACAGCTGTTGTCATCATCCTCTATGGTGATTGTTGCTGGTGGTGTCGGAAGTGAGTCTTTCTCCTTTGTGGTGTTAGCTGTGCTTGGTTTATTTCCAAGTGAGAAAGATCTAGGTCTTGAGATAAAAAGGCTGGGATGGAACGCCTGCTGTACTAGATTTTTTTTTGTGCTGCCAGTAGCATTATCCGTCACAGGGGCCTGGTGGCCTACCCCTGTGCAGGCTTCGGTAACCAATTTCACACTCGCAGGCCCGGGTACCGGCGAGCGCCGGGCGTTAGCCGGATCGCATGACAAATCAACATCATTATCATTCATACTTTCATATTACGAGTTGGGATGTACATACAGCACTTTCCCAAGGTACTGTAGTTGCACTTTTGGGAGGGATTTAATCCTCCACAGGACTGCAAATGCCTGAGGGCAGGTTATTTACCGCCGCCTGTTGCTCGGCGTTGCTACTCATTTAGCACCACCCGGGGGACACGTATAGGGTGGGCCTAGGAGAAGGTGGTAAATCCTATGGACGCGAGCAGCTTTATCCCCCTTTCCCAAGGTACTGTAGTTGCACTTTTGGGAGGGATTTAATCCTCCACAGGCCTGCAAAGGCCTGAGGGCAGGCCTGCAAAGGCCTGAGGGCAGGCAAAAACTACATAATATCTAAGGATAACTTCAATGTTTTCTTTTCCTACTTAAATACAATCAATACAATAATCGCATCAGGACAACTACCTATTCCAATTCGTTCCTTCGGCTTAGCCTGAAGGATTTGCCGGCGGCACAATGATGAGATTTATTTTCTTTATTCCTACTCACGCCTCAGGAAACGCAAAGGCGACGGTGACCATTGCTTACTATCAACTTTTGCTATACCTACTCTAAATCATCTTCTTAGGTTATTCCAACCCTGAAAACAGAAGTACCTACTTAGTGCGTTGACCCGCTGACCCTGCTTCCCTACCGATACCGACAAATAAGTTCCCGTGCTAAGGTTGGGTTCGAAGCGGCTAGAGGAAGCGAACGTACCCAGCTGACGTAGCTCCTGCTGACCCTGCAGCAGGAGCTCCGTCAGCTGGGTACGCATATCAGCTCTAAAGGTAGATATAGGTAATGTAAGTAGCATTTTTTGGCCATATCGTGAAGTGGCCGCGCGTTTAGCTGTCGGTCCGCTTCGTTAAACGCTGAACATATAGGAGCCAAAACATTTCATGATGTGGACCAGGCCGACCATGATGTGACCATTTCATGAAACAGTACCAATTCATGAAGTGGTCGACAACATTATGAAGTGATTAATTCCAAGATCGATAAGGCGTGAGTCACACACGCTGAGCGGTGAGCGATGAGCCGATGACACGGCACGCGGCAAACTCGCTGATCATCACTCAGGTGATCATTGGTGGATAACGACACGAAGTTTTCTCATTCAAAACTTTGCATACAGACGAGTCCGAGGAGTTGTTGGCTCAGACGGCTGTGTCGCTTCTAGGAAGTGGTGACATAATTTGGCCGTTAATGATCATGAACTATCGTTTGGTTCATCAGTGCATGTTGCGATTTCTAAATCATTCGTATTTAAATCATTTTAGATTAATACCATAATAAATAATGTGCACCAGTAATATCGGTTATTCGGCCAGTAATGCAACAAGTGTCGTAACTTGACATACAATACATTTTCCCCGGTTCGGACATCCGGATTTCTATCGTTTTTTTTTCCTACATGACTGCAATCAATTAACTGCAATAGCTTGATTCTAATTCACTTGTTGCACAATCGCGTTGTAATCAGCGCCAAGTTTAATATAATTATTTTGTTTACGGATAGTGCGGAGTCACGATGTTGTTTTGACGTTTATAAAATTATGAAAATATAAATTATACATAGATTCCCAAAACATCACCATTTTTCAAATTGCTTGTAATATTTCTGTGTTTTCGAACCATTGCCAAATGCTGAAGGTTGTCCTGTGCGCCAGTCCCAACTCTAATTAGAAGTTCACTATGAATGATCAGATAACTGTATAATGGTATAATGTATTTATGTCAACAATATCCACTAATGAGCACTTGGACAGGCACCCACACTAACACTACCCATCAAGTACAACCGAATTCCGTAGTAATGCGGAAGAATGGCTGCTATATACAAACAATAGGAATGTTAGAGCCATGAATATTCATTGTTCCCATGGAGAACGGAATAATGAAATATGCCACGACATTATGCACACGTAAGTACTGTACAACCAAGGGTAAAGTTGTGTTCGTAAGCTCGAGTATCTACTGCTACTGCCGCTACTGGCCGTCATTATATTTCCCACAGCTCTGCCGTCCATTATCTAAAAGGCCGTTAAGCCACAGTTTGTCGTTTTTCACTTTTTAATGCAGTCTTATACAACTTTTGATGCTCTATCTTTTGGTCTAAGACTCATTTTTCTATGATTAATAGTTTTAGAGATACAGAACATCGCTGAGCAGTTAAACCACATAAATTTCGTTACTTCCTTAATTAAAAAGCGGCTAAGCCACAATACTTCTCTAGAAAGACGTTAACATACTTTAACGCCAAAAATAAAAGTACTTTATCTAGTCATGCTTGACTAAAAAGCAGTTAAGAGTCTTTAACATCCTTCATCGTACCTTAATTATAAAGAAAACCGGCCAAGTGCGAGTTGGACTCGCGTGAAGAGGGTTCCGTACGATGTTACCTATCACGTTTTTTTTTTAAATCTGACCCAAATTGGTACGCACAATATTGAGTGATTAACCATGTTATTTTAATATCATGGACTTCTTATAGCGAAAATTACCTCCCATATACAGATATGGACTTCTTATAGGTTTTCCTATAATCTATAAGTAGAAAACTAAATTCTATATTTAAAAAAAAAAATTGATTCGGTAGTTTCGGAGATAAGGGGATAAGGATAAGGGGAATGGTCAAATTTCGTCTATTTTCTTAAATAACTTGGAAACTATTAATTTTAAAATTACAAAAAAAAAATATTTAAGATTGTCTCAACAAGACCTTTCATTTGATATGTCACACGATGCAGTTTTCAATTTTTTTTTTTAATTTTCCCCTTCCACCCCAAAAATTACCTCCCATATACAGATATGGACTTCTTATAGGTTATCCTATAATCTATAAGTAGAAAACTAATTCCTGTATTTTTTTCAAAATTTTAGGTTCAGTGGTTTCGGAGATAAGGGGGGGGGAATGGTCAAGCTTCGTCTGTTTTTGTTGAATAACTTGGAAACCATTTATTTTAAAATTACAAAAAAAATACTTTTAAGTTTGTCTCAACAATACCTTTCATTTGATATGTCACACGATGCACTTTTCAAATATATTTTTTTTAATTTTCCCCTTCCCCCCCCAAAAATTACCTCCCATATACAGATATGGACTTCTTATAGGTTATCCTATAATCTATAAGTAGAAAACTAATTCCTGTATTTTTTTCAAAATTTTAGGTTCGGTAGTTTCGGAGATAAGGGGGGGGGAATGGTCAAGCTTCGTCTATTTTTTTTTAATAACTTGGAAACCATTTATTTTAAAATTACAAAAAAAATACTTTTAAGTTTGTCTCAACAATACCTTTCATTTGATATGTCACACGATGCAGTTTTCAAATATTTTTTTTTAAATTTTCCCCTTCCCCCCCCAAAAATTACCTCCCATATACAGATATGGACTTCTTATAGGTTATCCTATAATCTATAAGTAGAAAACTAATTTCTGTATTTTTTTCAAAATTTTAGGTTCAGTAGTTTCGGAGATAAGGGGGGGGGAATGGTCAAATTTCGTCTATTTTCTTGAATAACTTGGAAACTGTTTATTTTAAAATTACAATAAAAATATATTTAAGATTGTCTCAACAAGACCTTTCATTTGATATGTCACACGATGCAGTTTTCAAATTTTTTTTTTTAATTTTCCCCTTCCCCCCCAAAAATTACCTCCCATATACAGATATGGACTTGTTATAAGTTTTCCTATAATCTATAAGTAGAAAACTAATTACTGTATTTTTTTCAAAATTTTAGGTTCAGTAGTTTCGGAGATAAGAGGGGAGGGGGAATGGTCAAATTTCGTCTATTTTCTTGAATAACTTGGAAACTATTTATTTTAAAATTACAAAAAAATTCATTTAAGATTGTCTCAACAAGACATTTCATTTGATATATCACACGATGCAGTTTTCAAAACTTTTTTTTTCATTTTCCCCTTCCCCCCCAAAAATTACCTCCCACATACAGATTTCATCTATTCACGTCACACCTCTGTGCTTGGGTCACAGGAATTGATATGTGTACCAAATTTTAACCCAATCGGTCTAGTAGATTCGGAGATAATTGACTGTAAGCGACAGACAGACGGACACACGAGTGATCCTATAAGGGTTCCGTTTTTTGTATTCGGACGTACGGAACCCTAAAAACTACACTAGAAAGCAGTTATATGCCAATAGCGGCTTTTAAGTTATGTATCGAAATTAGTATTAGCTAAATATCAATCGCTAGAAAGCAGCTAAACGACGATACTAGACTAAATAGCAGTTAAACGCTTGTGATTTGTGTTTGCGTTTGACTAGCTCAGGCTATAATTTCTTCCTTTTTCTAAATTTCGATGTTTACATTTCTTTTTTTATGTTTGTTCGCGCATAACTCCGTCGCTTACCAATCTATTTGAAAAATTCTTTTTTTGTTGGAAAAAACGAAAATCAACAAAACTCTAAAAATTTATCAAAATTGTCTACATCGATTACATACCTGCCATTTGGTCCTATAAAAAATAATGAGTTTAGTTCACTGGTTTTTATTTTATGAGCATTTTTAGCTTATTGTGTATATGGGCGATGACATTACCGGTGCTACGGATTAGGTACAACATCCATCTCGCACATGGAAGAAAATTATGTATTTGACAAGAATTTGTGTTGAATATTTAAACTAAAAAGGATCTTTTAAAATTTATTTTGGTTCATTTTTTAATTTTTTGAGAAAGATTTTAATTTTATCCTTTTTAGTTTTCACCTCGGGTTCTCGTAGCGGAATAACCAACTACAAATAACCAATTTTGTTAATTGTGTGAGTCAACTTATTACGAAATCACAGTGAAGAGATAACCTAAATGTTACGCTAACTGTTAGTGAACTCGAATAGTAATCAGGCAGTTAGGTACTTTTTTTTTTCAATAACTGTTGAATGCGTGGCCAGTTAATCGCCTGTCTTGAAACGGTTAAGGAAAACATCGTAAGCAAACAGGCATATTCAGGAACTTTAAAGATATGTAACATCTGCCAATCTTCACTGGACCCGCGTGGTGGATTAAATCCCACTCCCTCTCATATAGTAGACACTTGAGTCCTATGCTTATGTTAATGGTTGTAGAGTGACTTGAGTGGCTGCAGGGTGGCTTCCTAAGACATACACAACTAGAGAAATATGAGTAGACGCTAACCTTTGTCACTCCTTCCTGAGATTGTCTCAAATACAGATGATTATAGAACAGGATATTTCCCTTTATGTTTATTATTTATTTTTCACGTTTTTCTTTCCTTCTTTTTTTTTCTATATTAACGGTACTGTTGCAGGAGGTGCTAATTGAAGCTCAATGAGTTAATGGCATAATTTTATAAAATTACCTACACAATTTAATTAGTCGTACTGATTGATTACTTATTCTTTTTTAATAAATAAAGGTCTGATTTTCATAAATAATTTTTAGCATCTCAACTTTTTACCTATAAGTGCTTACTTAAAAGGCAGTTAATTGCGAGCGAGATGTTTTTAACTACCTTTTAGTTAAGCAATAGGAGAACTAGTATAAAAATATGTTTTACAATACCGAGCTTAATGGCGTCTAAAGTCCCATAACTGCTTTCTAGGTTAGCAAAGTTAGTCTTCCAAGCGTTAGTTACTAGGCTATAAGTGAGTTAAAATCCTTTAACTGCTTTATAACTAAGTATATTTTGATAACTTTTACTAAAAGTACAAGACGTGGCGGCAACAATAAATTGCTTTGCTATAAAGCAGTTAAGGTGTGGTTAGCGGCCTTATAGTGCAGTATATTACGTAAAAATGCAAAAAAATGCATAGCTAAAAGTTAGGAAATTAATTTAAATAAAATGTAATAAATATAAATGAATGAAATATATCAAATATTGTGCACAAAGACTATGCCTACATATATAAATTGCAACCTTGATCCTAGGTAGCATACTTTTCAAGAGACGTCAATTCCCACTTATTTTTGCATTTTCTCGAAAAATACTTTTTGGGCTTAACGGCCTTTTAGATAATGGACGGCAGAC
The DNA here is from genome assembly GCA_950005045.1 of Agrotis exclamationis. Lineage (NCBI taxonomy): Eukaryota > Metazoa > Arthropoda > Insecta > Lepidoptera > Noctuidae > Agrotis > Agrotis exclamationis. Next base: position 114,344 of record OX465443.1, read on the forward strand.
TGCTGTCAGCCAACACTAGAGGCAGTTGTTTTATTAACCGACTCCAAAAAAAGGATGAAGTATCCGAAGTATCATAGAAAATGTATGAGTGTATGACGCATAAGTTTTTTAAAATGTACTTAGGTGTATATTCACTGATTACTGCGGCAATTGTAGACCGATTTTCAAAATTATTTTTTTATTCAGAAGTTGTGAAATAAAATAGGTACCTACCTATGCAACCCACCTCTTGTACACGCAAAGCAACGTAGAGATGTTTCTTTTTTTCTGGAACACCCCGTAGTACGGGATGTCATTGAATAGATCTTTTATAAACATGAGGATTTGTGAAAAAACAATTTTTTGACTAAGGAATCCATTTCTGAAATAGGTATTAAGTTTTATAGTGTAATATAATTTAATTAGGTATATTGTTAGACTAGTGTGAGCGGTTGTGTTTGGATGTGTGATAAAATTCACGGTATTACCTAGTATACTTACCTATAGTGTGTTTGGTTACCGTTTACCGATAACCGATACATAAATGTATTATAATAGGTACCTACTACCTACTGAATTTTATTGACTAAACTAGTTTGTGTGGATTAGTAGGTTTTTCGGTCGCTAGGGACGCGGGACTAACGAATACCGTGGTATTCGTTAGTCCCGCGACCGAAAAACCTGCTGCTACTGGCTATTCAAATCGACTTGCCCTTCATCATCTAAGTTATGTTTTGTCCACTATTAAAGAACCACAGATTCAGATTACCTAAGTTACCAAACGATAAGTTAGACATGCATCCTGATACGGTATAACATGTTATGTACAAGCGGAGTGGTTCTCCTTGTTCAATAGTCGTTGTTTGCACAGATGCGAGCCAGTCGCCGCGTCACTGTACTGGTACCTAACTCGGCGAGTGAGATACGCCCGTTATCTGCCTCGCGACACGCTGATAACAGACGCACCGAGCACTCCCGAACGAATCGACAGGTGTCATGTTGTTTTATGTTTCTGTCTATGTTGTCTCTAATGCAAGTTGTAACTACGACCATATTACGACACAGAGTAGTATGAGAGGCAGCCTCGTTCATTCGGGGCAGGCTGACTGCTGGCTGTGCTGCGAGCACACGAGCACACGCAGATACTTTGAGCACCTCACCTCCGCTGTCTGCTGACTCGTTTTTGGGTAATGTTGGTGTTGACCACAGTTGACAGATCATTATTGGTTTTTAATACATTTTATTGATAATAGAATTAAACAATATTTTCCTCATCGAGTACGTGAGTAACTCTAGCTACACATTTAGATAATCAAATTATTAAAAATCAAAATTATTTGAATTCGTAAAATAAATAATTACACACGTTTCATTCTTATGTACTTACTATAAAACATATCTATAGCTGCTAGATACCTAGGCTAGGTAAAATATATATACAACAAAACTTTATTCAATTCAATGGCAATTTCTATAGAGCGCTATTAATTATATTATATAATTTACGTGGTAAAACAAAATTTACATTAATTGTACAATACGGGGTGGCGGCGGCGCGGCGCGCGATCAACCTGCGCCTGCGCTGCCTCCGATGTCATTGTTCCTGTTCCTACATCGCCGAACGCACGGGCTGGCAACAGCGCCGCGCGGAGCGGCAGCCGCGCTCGCGCATCCCGCACTGCCACACTGCCGCGCACCACAAATACGGCTAGCGATCGCACTACACACACATCACAGTTTCTTGACGATGTCAAATTTGGACTTGAGGTCCATCGGCACTTTCTTGGGGTCAATCTTCTTCTTGGCGGCGAGGTGCGCGCGCATCTCGGCCGCGGTCATGCGCAGGTTGAGCCGCGGCGGTTCGGGCGGCGGGCTGTCGGCGGCGCACGCGTCATGCGTGTCTGTCGAGGCGGGCGGGTCCAGGTCCGGCACGGGCTCGCCCGGCGCCGGCGCCGCCACCAGCAGCTCGGCGTCGTCGGGCCGCTCCTTGATGCGAGCCACCACCTGCTTGTGGCTCTCGCCGGCGATGCTGTGTCCGTTCACCTCGAGGATGCGGTCGCCGCGCTTCAGACCCGCCGACTCGGCCGGCGAGCCCTCGTCCACCTTGCCGATGTACTGGCCTGGCTTGCCTTTCTCGGCGTGCAGGTTGAACCCATAGCCGTCGAAGTCTGGTGTCTTCCGCACGTGGCAGAGCCGCGGCTCCGTGGCCGCTGACCCGTTCGCGGACATGTTTCGCAACTCGAGTGACGCGCGCTCTGCGTCGCGCTCGGACAGAGACTGGCACCCGCAACCGCGCTCCGCCCCGCGCTGCCTGCGCGAAGCCTCCGCCTGCCCCGGCCCCGCGCCCCCCGCCCCGTGCACCTGCAGGAGGTTCGCCTCAGGTGTGACGACGGAGTGGGGGGCCGGGGCGCTCGCGTCGGCTCGCTCTCCAGTACACACCGAATCGCCACTGAGGCGCCAAGTATCGCCGCGAGTGAAACGCACGAGCTCACGTACCAAGCTGTTGTTGTTTGTTCCCGAGTGGTGCAGACCGGGGTGAGTACAACGCTGGTGCGCGGTGAGGGTGCGAGCGACGGGGCGGGCGCAGGGTGCGCGGCACTCCCGGGGCGACACGTCACAGCCGGCGCCCGCGCACGCCGCTCGGGATCGAGGCCGCGCTGCTTTCCCGCAGAGACGTCGCTGTGTGTGTGTCATGTGCCGCTGGCATGCCGTACCTCACTTTATTATTCAGTGATTCGAGGTGTAGCAGGATTTTGGTGCCATGATGTTTTTCGCTCAAACTACTTCTCCAAATTAACATGGCACGAGCGAGATGGTCATTTGCTACGTGGACTTTGATCGTGGCGTATTGATGTGTAACAATATGGTGTTTCATCACCTTAATTAATTATCAAATAGACAACATAACAAAGCAACAAGAAGGTAACGCTAGAAAAACAATGTGAACGGTTGTTGTAGGTTGTGACGGGTGTGTCCGATAGATGGCGGTGTGCGGGAGTATCAGGCGTCGCGCGGTCGTTGCTCCGCGAGTCCGGCGCCGGCACAGCTCGGGCTGATAACGACTGCTTGTTGGGGCTTACGAGCTGGTGCAAGCTGTGACACACGCCACTGAGGCGATGAGGACGAGCCCCGTGGCCGGCGCCCGGAGCAAGGCGCAGTACAGTTAGCTGCCAGTAAGGACTTCCTGTACGTGTCCGACATACACATTCCATTAGAGCTATAACCGTCTCCACTAATATAATAAGTCAATTCAGTAACCGAGTAACACGTCATCGGTAACACCACCCGTGTAGTGCTTGAGCCCATCATTTGGGTGCATCTAACGACACGCTGGAACAGAAACATTTCATGTGTTGGTTACAAAACTTGCTATCAGTGTGTTACTTTCTATTGTGTGTAGTAACCCACTTCTGATAAGATATACTGGCACATATGAGCAAGTCCCATAAAGAAAGCTGCTCTTCTTACGAAGTACTCGTACCTATCTGTTGACTTAAATATCCTTACATACCAATATCTGTTAATCTCAGATGTGGTGCATTATATATTAAAGAATCCATGCAATGTAAGCAGAACTTGAGGCCATGGCAAAGACTGCAAGAAAATGTAACAAAAAAACTTGAAGAGCACTGAACAAATGATTGTGCAACATACAGCACACAGCATGTGATACTAGCCAGGGCAGGTGTCCCGGTAGACTATAGGCAGGGTGTGTCTGATGGATACGTCTTTGTGGAGTCTGTCGGAGCACTTGATCTGGTAGAGTTGCTCTGGTTAATCATTATACAAATGAAAGCATTAGACGGCAACCAAGACGGCTCTACAAATAATTTTTCATATTGATTAACGATCGAGATTTAAAAAGTAATGAATCGGCTGTCTGAATATTTATACGAGTGTATCATACGTATGCTGATAAGACTGCATTCCATTTTTCTGTGCAAATACTTAATTAACATATTTCATTATACTGGTCACTCGATACGTTATCACTTCACCAATGCGTAATGGCGTATTAATCAAATGTTCTGTTGAATCCGGTTGATATCATACGTGCAGTAAATCGTCGTTCCTAATAAAATAATGTATTCATTGACATTGGCATACCTTGCGTGTCTGCTTGACCTTGCAAAATAATATCATTCTGCCACACAGAATGTAGAGGAAGTAGAACTAGTAGTGTTGCATCTGGTGCAATTCTGAGCGTACCTATCATTTGTAGATCCAGGAACTTGAAAAATTGTAGAGTGAGTGCGGCGAAGCCGCGAGAGTGCGGCATACCGACTCACCGAGCACTGACAATATTATAATGATGTTAGTTGCCCACTGTGAGCTGAATGTGTCGCCCGCATAGCAATGTGTGGCGAGCCACTCGCCTCCACTCGGCACACCTTCTAAATTATCAACTTTCACTTTAATATTTGTAAACGAAAGTGTAAATATTGGAAAGATAGTAGATACGGAAAGAGCAAAAGCTCAAACTCAAAACATTTATTGCATTCATGAGGTGTTACAAGATGTTAAAAAAAAACCAGGACCTGTCATGAACCCTGCTAGGGCACAGCAACTTCAACTTTCAAAGCAGTGTGCGTACAGACCAGCATGAAGCCAGCCAATGTTAGCAGCAAAGGATACATTGGGGGCGCTTCCATGTTACGGCTTCAATAAATGTCCCCTTGGTTTTCAAATCGCACTTTAGCAAAGCGCCCAATGTGTACGCGCTGTAAGAAAGTAGGAGTAAACCGGTACTTGAATGTGTCGAGTGTGCGGTGTAAACCAGACTATGTTTATAATGATGCAGAATTCTATTAAAAAACAAAGAACAACAGTTAAAACATTTTGAGAAATGAACACTAGGCACAGTCAGCATCAGAGAAATCTCACCTTTGGTAGTGACGTCACTAACAAAAGGAGTTCGTTTTCTGTGAAGCTCACCTTACATTTCATTACACAGTAAGGAACGATCAGTAGCTAGGATGGCAAACATCATGAAGGATTGATGTGTTGATGTGGCTACCATCTGGCACCAAGAGCAACGCGTCGAGCTAAGCCCATTACATCTTGCTGATAAATTGAATGCAAGAGAGAACTTCGGACATCCAAGTGACATTGAAATAGTTGCCGAGAGTAAGGCCCGGTATCCACCAAAGCGGAGAGGAGAGAAGATATTTTTGAATAACTAATCAGTTTTCCACCGTAAATAAGCGGAGAAGAGATGTGGATTTCTGATTGGTTATTCAAACACATCTCTCCTCTCCTCTTTGGTGGATACCGGGCCTAACGCAAAACAGATTAGAGGTGTAGTGGGTAAGACAGTTGCGAGTGTTGGCTTTAAACTGTGCAGAACCAACTGAGCACTGTGAATATGTATCGGTATCTTAAGTTGCGTAGGAAGAAGAAACTTAAGGCCGAGAAAATGAAAACAAATCGCAGGAATCTGTTGCGACACACGGATGTCCCTCAAGCTAAAGGAGTGATGATGACAAGTAAGTGAGCAAGATAAAAATGAGTTGCGTCGATCACAAATAGTGCGGGAGAAAACGGCAGGAAGCTGATTAGCTGATAAATGTAATTAATGTATGTTTTGGTTCAGAGACGCAACTTCAACTTCATCTGAACTCGGCTCCTGTTCAATAAAGTCGTCTGTGATCATCTTAGTGGATTGGGATGCGGCCTGTTTTACGAGTTATGTTTTGAGACGGTTTACAAGTTCCACGAGGTGTATCACTCTGACCTAAATAACCCCGGCAAACAAGGTATGGTTAGGTCCAGTAGGCAGTAGTAGGACTGGTCGAGCGTCGGCAGTCGACGGACGAGTACAGTTTGGTCAGTCAAGGCAGACTGCTGGCGACCGCATTCTGCTGAGCTACTCACCTTCCACAGCTATATTAGTTGATGATCCACATTCATTGCATATCACAGTGTTCTCCGCGCTAACGCTGACCTTCACTTATTTTGAACAAGTGACCCGTCACTTTACTATGCTGACAGCTTCTTGTGAGGCGCCTGGAACATAACTGTCTGAAACATGGAACTGCAGTTCTAAAAAGGCCACATTTATAGCAATAAACTACACTATACTACCATAATATGAATCATAAATACAAAGCCAAATGCCCACTAAATTGACCATTCTTGTATCACACAGTTCATCTTTTTGACAGATTTCTATATGGAATTGTAAAACGGTTCACAAAATGAGATACATAAACCTAATTTTGCTTGTGCGTGGAACCAGTTTATGAATATTAGAAGAATAGTTAATGATGTTGCTGGAAATTCACGAAGTGAATCACTTTATAAGAATTGCTTAGTGGCCGTTTTGTACTTGCATCTCATTATCAGACGGTGAGCTATTAATTGCATTAGCATATGTTTGTTTCTTGGCATATCTGGCTGGACAGTCGACACAATGTGTGGTGGCTGTACTGGTAGGTACAGCCACATGTGGCCACACTCACTAGTGCCTGCTTAATACGGTGTGTCGTAATATAGTGCAGGTGACGTCGGTGTGAATGTAGCTGATGGTTAAATAACGACTCGCAATGGAAGGCGCGCGTCCGGACTAGTATAATGAGTGATTAGGCGACATTCCATCGCGGTCGCCGTGAGCGGGGTGAGGGGGGGACAGTAACGTCACGACACTATTAGCAATGGGTACTGTGTCCTCTGATAGTGAGGTGTAGCTTGATAACACAGTTTGCCACATTTACAACTCAACACACCAGCCAAGTCTACCAGTCCAGTTGTTTTGGGACAATCCCTCCGCAGTATTTCCAAACCACTGCAACTCCTGAAAGCCAGAATTAAACAGTGGCAACCACTACAAAAGCGCCGACACAATGACGCACGACGTGTTCCGGAGAATGAATTTAACTGTCTTGGATCCTGCCACGAAATTAATCGAAAATAGTAGTGGAGGAGTAGGAATAATACGTAGTTTCCACTTCCCTCCATGTTAACCAGGAGACAGAAATAGGATAAGCCCAGTTGCCTAGCACCACTGACTGATAAAAATACCACTAATATTTATGGGTTCTACGTTATGTGCTATTTGATTCCAATAATGGTATGATGACAAAAACGATTGAACATACGGTTTGTTCTAGATTCCACTACTACTAGTCTGTAGTTTTGTGTTAATTCTGCCAAAGAAAACACTCCCTGAACTGGGACAGGACCGCACAGTCGAGGAGGGCTTGAAAGTCCAAGTGTCGCCTTCTTCCAAGTTTCGTAACCAAGCTAAGCCCCCGCGCCTAGCTCTTGGGCTGTGGGATAGGAGGGATCCATCAGAATCCCCCTCCTCCAGGTCAAGGGCTAGTTGCAAAGTTCCAGCTCAAAGGCTGCATCTTTGGAACTTTGTATGATTAGTTAGGAGGTTGTCCTCCTACCCAGTCCATACAAAGATACAAAATCAAAAATTGTGTTCGTAGAATTTCCTTCTATACTTTTTCGTTAACAGTTCGTTGCCGTTTGTCTCTCTCTAACTATGAATGTTGAATTTAAACTGAAATATTCGCGTGCAATATCAATATAGTGGCCCTTCTTTAGATATCATGCTATATTGTGATTTGTGAAATACCTGAAGTAAAATTTCAATTTCAGTCGTACGAAACTGAAATCTTCTAACAAACTTAAAAAAGGAATCTAAATTATTAAAACATTATAAATTACAAAGCTTTGAAAAGAACCTCTTTTGGACTTGTTGACGCTTCCCGTGACACCCTCGGGCAGGCCAGAGCAGTGTTACCGCCAGTCTCTTGGACAAATTACAGATGACAGCATTGACGATGAATATTTCGATGCTTAGAGTTTTGTAAAATTGATGAATGAATCTGTTGTTAGATCAATGAATTTTACAAAGGAAGAAAAAACACGCAACTCGAGAGTGGCGTGCTCGTGACGTCAGAATTCAGATAGTGGTCAAGCTATCACTAAATAAGTTATTTTAAAAAGCTGTGACGTCTATCCAATTTTAAAAGCGTTGTATCTCCGTCAATTTGGATTGACGTATCTACCTAAAACTAAAAATACCTGTAAAATATTATTTTTTAATTTAACATGGCGGACCACTTAGAATTTTTCAGCAAAATAGCCTCAATAACTCATCTACTCGTCGATGGGCGGAGAGGACACACGCGGGTCGCCAGCCAGCCAGCGTGTTATAGTATAAATAGCTCTCGCAATTATAAGCTACTACGACTTGAATATTTGATTACGTACAAAAAACATGCGATTACGTAAAGCTAGAGGTATGCGAAGAGCGCGGCGCGCGGCGCGCCGGTACCGGTATATGTGCGAGCAGCAGGTACTCCCGCGGCAGGCGGGCCGGGGCCGCAGATGAATGAAACAACACGCATCGGACACTTACAATATAGTCATTAATTGATGTTCACGAGATTTTATCGAAAGTTCATGACGCCGTCGACGATCAATCAAGCATTTTCGACGAGGTGCAGGTCTGCTGATTTTATTTAATTAGGTTCATTGCGGTTAGCGGTGAGTCGTAGGCCAGAGTATCTTACGTAACTAACGGTACACATTACATTGATTTCCATCGTAACCCTACGGCATCAAGGGGTACGCGGAGTGAGCTAGTGCAAGTGGGGGATCACACCGGAATACTTTTGGCAACAACTGGCAAAATCCCCTGTGTTAATCGAGGGCGTAGCTACAGCGGTATCAGTCACATCAATGATACAGGGCCCCCGAGTTACAGGGATTCCCAACCTCAAACCATAAGGAAAATATCATAGTCATATTTGAGTCATATAGTCAAACTAAAATATGAGTAAAAACTCATCGTGGTCCAGAAAATGGCATTTTTTTGAGCTTGACAGATACATCGAGGGTTTCTCAAATTCCTATCTAATTTTGCTCTTAGGTTCTCTTGGTTAAAAATAAACAATTTTAATAATAAAAGTTATATTATTAATGATTCAAAAATCATTTTATAACCTTATATTGGGCTTCGCCGCAGTCGAACTCAAGGGACCGCTTTTTTGAACCTGGGTTTATGTAGATAGAATATCCTTTAATGTACACAAAATTCAGCAATTTATATCAAGAAAACAGCACTGGCTGGTTCGCAGGGACACACGTGATCATCATATGTGAGTGATCTGCATGCGAAAACACGCATGAGTCAGTGCGTACCACTCTCTAATGTGTCGGGCGTGGGAACTTTCACAACAGCTCGTGAACACGAGCCGCAAGCTAAACAGCGGCGCGGGCGCAGCTCCGGCTGCTGGGAACATTATTGAGCTCTGTGCAGAGTGCATGTCGTGTTGTCTAGCAGATGAAGATCTATGTAGAAGTAGTATTGTATTATCTGTGGTAGAAGTAAAAGCCGAGTAAGAAGTTGTTAGAAGTTTCAAAATTATTAGAATGACTTCTTTCGCTCCCCGCACTCCCCCGTAGCGGGGCTCCTTGTAGCGCAGCGTATTGAGATGCTGTTCAAGCGCGGTAGACACCATAAACTATAAATAGATACTATAAACTGAGGAAGACACGACTACACACATTAAAAGCTTAATAAATGAGCTAATGATTAGAGCTTGCCTTCCGGTTCCACAAATACCTTCCTTCAGATTATTTCAAGGAAATTGTAGCCCTGGGAGTATGCCCTAACTGTGAGCCATGCTGCCTGCTTGCCGTGCACACACGTTGAGTAGGATGACGTCATTGTCACACACAAACAGTTTCCAGTAAATATATTACGTACGGTAAGTTGATACCTCGCGCGTACGCTACTTACTCCGCTTACTTCTATTGAAAATAATGTTGTGTAACTGTAAAACATACCGCCGTAAACAGAAGTGCCGAGTGCCGGCAGCGCGAGTTCGATACTCAGATCTGGCAACGGTCCGTCAAGATTTTTTTCAATTGGAATTTCTTAGCATTGGCACGTAGTGCGTATTCATAACATTTCAGTTCATTAATAAAGACTGCTAAACCGTGACGAGTGTGTTCAGCGTGATTGTTGCAGTGACGTGACGTGTCGCAGTGAGTCACTGCTCGCCTGCGCCTGCGCACCTCATTCGTTGCGCTAGTCATTAGCCCACGCTATTAGAGAATGAAATAGAACGCGCTATCTCGAGTGCATCGTCACGTTATCGATATCAGAGCTATTTAATTATGTTTTTGAAAGAAAGAAAAAAATGTTTATTATGGAGACCGGTACACACAATATAAACAAACAAATAAGAAAAAAACGTGGTAAAAAAGATCAAAACAACAATGAAATAACAAAGATAACATTGTGTGTCCCACAGCTACGCCAAATACTCGTAGGTCCAGTTCAGCAAATTGTTGATCAGCTAGTGCTCGACGCTGGTTTTCAACTGGACCTGGACGGTGACGTGACGGACGTAAAGCAGACTATAGCAGAACATGACAAGTCACAAGAACCTGGTGAGGGTGCGAGTTCCAGGGGTGCCAGGGCGGGGCGCGGCTCCAGGGCGCCGGTCGCGCGTACAAAAGACATCAACGCGCGCACCCTTTCGTTCCCGGTTGTTCCCGATTTTAAACGAAAAAAAAATTGAAAAATAAGATTTAAAAAAAAAGGTTTTTCCAAAGAAAATAATAATTATATGCAAGGGCAGTACTGATAAATATTAAATGTCAAAAACCTAACTTTATGTTTCACGCTGTAAATATGTAGTTTCAAACTACTTACTCAATTGGCGTTTCTTTTGTGATGCAAACTATTAAAGTTATTTTGATATTTAGAACTTACTCTAATTCCTATTTTTTTTTTTTGTAATTAAGAATAATGCATACGTACACGAGAGGGATATTATATATTATTATCTATTATGGCGCTATATGCATAGAACCATCTTAATACCAGTTCACATACAAACAGCCAGGCAAGGTAGTCATAGAAAAACAATTTTAGTTCATAGTCATACAAATAGTTGTTTAGTGCGGGAATCGATCCCTCGACACGTGTGTGTAATAGCGGTGCGCTCGCGAAGTTGCGATAACGTGTGCTGTATGTGTGGGTGCCACTTGCAGTAACAATGCCTGTCCAACCTTATCGCATAATAGTTGTTATAAATATTTCTAATCGACTCTTAAGTGGTCGTGGCCTTGGTTTCATTAACATTATCTAAACAAATTAAAGTTGGTCACGTACATAGTCTTTGTTCATTTAGTGATAGCAATAATTTGCGCCTAAATATTAGTACCTACTACACTAACTATTCTACCTGAATTCTAGCTTCTTAACAAATGAATTGCGATAAAATTATTGTAGGTAAACTTATTAACATCAGTAGAATATTCAGGGATAAGAATTTTATCACAATTCATTTTATGATTTTGCTAAGTTCTGTTATTAAAACCCAGTGATCAAAGCGTCCGAATCAGCGTCCAAGATGTCCAATGATCTAATAATAAGCAACAAAACAGGGGGTCTAAAACGACCACTTAGCAATATGCCAAAAAATTACTAATCGATTTTCGATTTTTTTAAATAGATATTATTAATTTCCAGATTTCAGAAACATGAAACTATAATTCGAAAGGAAAACCACAACTGTTTGAAACTACAGCTGCAGCTGTAATGTTATGTCAGAGAATACTTAATAGTACTACGTATTGAATGGTAAAGTCAGGGTCGGACTAGGTCGGACGGACTGGGATTAGAACATGTTCAAAAGTAGTTTTAAAGGAGGGCCTGTTCCGGTTCAACTGTTTTTCGAATTTCTCTATTTTGTTTCTCTTAATTATAAGTATGTTCGAACAGACTGACCTAGTTTATACATAGGTAACAAGAACTGGGACGGCCCTTATCCTTATCGTACCTGCCGCCAGAACCGCGCGGTCTGGGGCCCTGCGCCACATCGACTATATGCCTAGTCCCAGACGATGACTTCCGTTGGGATTGGGATGTGTAAGGACATAGCCACGTCGGTATTTGACCAGCTCTTGACCATCTACTCTTGACGTCGATCTCGTATAGATGTTTATTCGGTCTGTCTTTGAAGGCAAAAGGAATTCTAGAAAGATTTGATGCTAGGAACTAAACCACACGTTGCCAACAGGTTGAGAGTTTAGTGTGTGCACGTTATGGATGCGAGTCGCGTGTCGAGGCGACCACTCTCGCTCGGAGAAATCGTCCCCTCGGAGGCCGCAGGCGTGGTCAACACACTGTTTACCCTCCACACGGACGACGCGGTGAAAACTACACACTTGTGCTCATTCTTCTACAGCCAGACGCAACTTGTAACCTAGAACCAGCGCCGAATAATTATATAATTCTGTACCCTTAGTGAAAAGTGATACAACTCGACTCCCTTTTTCAAAAAAATGCAAAGAAAAATAAGCCTTACTACTACTACTTAAAGCTTATCTTTCTTTGCATTTTTTTGCGCAAATGTGCCTTTTTAGGGTTCCGTAGCCAAATGGCAAAAACGGAACCCTTATAGATTCGTCATGTCTGTCTGTCTGTCTGTCCGTCCGTATGTCACAGCCACTTTTTGTCGAAAGTATAAGAGTTATCCTGTTGAAACTTGGTAGGTAGATGTATTATGTGAACCGCATTAGGATTTTCACACAAAAATAAAAACAAAACAAATTTGGGGGTAACCCCCATACTTAGAATTAAACTCAATTTTTTTTCTCTCCAAACCCGTACGTGTGGGGTATCTATGGATAGGTCTTTAAAAATGATATTGAGGTTACTAAAATCATTTTTTTCTAAACTGAACAGTTTGCACGAGAGACACTTCCAAAGTGGTAAAATGCGCCCCCCCCCCCCCTGTAACTTCTAAAATAAGAGAATGATAAAACCAAAAAAAAATTATAATGTAGACCTTAACTAAAACTTTCAACGAAAATTGGTTTGGATGAGATACAGTTAGCAGTTTTTGAGATATAGTACATTTTCGAAAACCGCAAAAATAACTTTGCCATTCATACAAACACTATGAAAAACAAAGTTATTTTTATTGTTTGTGTATATTACTTACTTATCTCAATATAATTATATCCCTAATCTATGCTTGCTACTACGGAACCCTTCATGGGCGAGTCCAACTCGCACTTGGCCGGTTTTTTGCTTAGAGAAGGCAGTCGAGTTGTATCACTTTTCACTAAGGGTTCAGAATTGTAAATGTACACCTAGCAAGATCCTCTGTGATCATGCAGCGTTCTCCTATCCGCCCCATGGAGTTACTGTTGTATTTTGCTTCTTCCTGTTATTTGTGCATGCTGCTTGTGTATCAAGTTGTCGAGCATCTCGCGACTGCTTAACACTTTAACTAAAGTGGTTTTTTTTTAACTGATCTAATAAATAATTTATTCTTTTTTCAGCAGGTGATCAAGTGTATCCAGTTAGTTGTGGCAAGTCCGGAGCGAGTCCGGGTCGTGATGTGCGGTGGCGGCAGCGCGTGATTGAGGAGCGCGCGAGACAGGCATGGGCACGCGCGGCGGCGGCACGACGCGCTCGCGTGGCGAGGCGCAGCGCGCGCTCGATGAGTTCGACGAGCTGGCGGGTCTGCGGGGCGGCGGCGGCGGTGGCGGGGGGGACGGGGAGCGCAGCGTGTACGTGCTGGAGCACCTGGCCACGTTCACGGTGACGCGTGAGACCGGCATCGTGTACCCCGCCGACGGCATGCGCCGCCTGCTGCAGCTGGAGAAAACCAACGGTCAGTACTGTGCACTTGGTACTACGACTCCACCATACACACTAGGCTGATGAACATGGGACCAGTGCCTCAAATACTGACCGTAATCCTATTGTATTGTCTATCGGGCTGGTAAACGCACCTCCATTACACCATACTCGCCTATTTTGCGTACAAAATATGACTGTCAGGCTCTTACTGGCTAAAATCTGCCCTGTGTCTTCGATCGCCCTTTACATTCCAGGGCCCTTGGTACTACAGACGGACCTACAACCCCAGCAGGCGTTTGGCTCTTTAGAACCTTGTCAGTGTTCTGAAAGCTCCTTAACGCGCACGTGGAACACTACACGACGTCAACCTTAGACTTGTCTTTGATCAGGCGGCGACCTACCCACTACTGTCGTCCGCAATCCCGTGCCTACAGGTGGCTGGAAATGGCAACACGATGTGCGTCTCCCACGGCGGCTGGGCCGTGAGGTGGAGGATGGTCCTCTCTCTCGCGTGTTTCGCCTTCTCTTTTGTTCGCATTCCTACTTCGCTGAAGGGTTTGTTGTTAGTGAGCCGGAGTTGTGTTCCTGGTGCAGCTCCGCGTCTTCGTACACAAAAAGCAATTGGTCTACTCGTAGATGTAACTTGCTGATTTAGATTGTTTACTTTGATTGCAGGAATATGGAGCCAAAAGATGCAACTATCCCTGGAGGGACAGTGGGTGCTCGTCATGGATTATGAAACAGGGGTATGTGTTATCTGTCTTATTTTAACAAAACAGCTGCGTTTTTGAGGCTGTACCTCATCTTTAAAACTAAATAGAGATTCCAAAATGTTGCCCCCTTGAGCATAGAAATATGTAGTCCCTACCTATAGTCACGCGATGCCCAGCACAAGCACTGTTTGGGGCAAGTAGTACTTAAGCACATGTGTTAGGACCTGATCTGGTTGATAATGTCAATGGGGGGTTTTACTTGTCCGCAGTCAATAATGGAGCGGTTCCCGGCGTCGTGGGTGCACTCGCCGACGGCGTTCACGTCGCCCGAGCCCGCCGAGCTCTACAACAACGTGCTGGCCTTCGTGGTGGGCGCGGCGGAGGGCGAGGGCGCGGGGGGCGCGGGCTCCGTGCGCAGCGCCAGCAGCGCGGGGGGGGCGGGGGCGCCGCGCAGGGAGCTGCACATCTTCCAGTGCCACGACGTCAGCGCACAGGCGCTCGTCGAGGAGCTCAATGCGCTCAAGTGAGAATAAACCAAAGTCCTCAAATCAGAATACTGGCGCTATAGCCAAACAGCAGACGACAATCGTTATCGCTCAGCAGTGACATACATTTTCAACTTTACGCGCTGGGGTATAAAGTTGAAAATATATTAGCGATTGCTCAGCGTGAACGATTCTCGCCTGTCGTTTGGCTACAGGTCCTGTAGTCAGTTCTGGGGCAATAATTGTAAGGTCTCATCTGATAAGATTCTCAACAGGATTTTCTGATATAATAACGTACATATCTTAATGGATTTAATGTGCGTTCATCCAGTGAAACGATGACAGATATACTATTCAACTTCGTGAGAAATTAACGTCTCAAATCAATATTAATATCTGTGCTTGTTCCAATTTCGTACATTTCCCAACCGTTTCCATACTTTCAATACGATGGATCACTAACTGTCGACGATGTGACTGTCCTTCAAGCGAACACTCCTGTGTGTGGGCGGCTGCTGCTTCGACCTCGGCACTTGTTGCCAAGTCACACGCCATTGTTGTGACACGTTTGCTTGTCGCGACACATTTTTCAAACACATAAAGCATCTGCCTCGTCTTGATAACGGCCTTTATCTCCGGCTCCGGTATCTGGAGAGCGGTCCATTATCGGCGCTCGTATCTTGCGCACGAGTGCGGCTCAGTCCGGCTCAGTCCTCGGATGATCTACATCAAGCACAAGATCGCGCTGCCCGTGGCTGCTTACTCCTGGTACTGCTCCTCTCTACTCACATTCTGCTTACTCAGCAGAACCCTCAGCAAAGGATTTACATTAACTTTGACAGTGATAAGATTGTGGTGCAAGACTCATTGTATCGGTATTTGTTTAGTGCTGTGACACATCTCACATCCCTCCCCTGTGTCAGGCTTGTGTACTGTACAGTTCCACAATCAGATCACAGAGATTAAAGGGGAATCTGAGCTCGCTGTTGGTGAAATGTGTAGTTTTGTGTTAAGTTTAGAGTGTGTGTCTGAGCAATCTAAATCTCTTTGCTGTTCATTACAATAACGATGATTTGGAAGATGAATGAATGTGCTGCATCAGTGCTTAGTTAGATTGAACATATTGTTTGTTGCCAAGTATAAAAATGGCTTTAGTTCTGTATTTGACCCCAAGTAAAAGATTTTTGTTATCGTCGTGTTGCCGCGGCGCACGGAGATGCTACACACGTGTTTGTAAATTATTATGTGATTGTGCACTGCACGCTACGCCTCGATTGATGTCATCGGCAAACGCGAGACTTGCTCGAATGAGACGTTCACTTATCTCAGCTCTGTCCGCGTGCACGGCGCGGCGGCGGCAGTGCTGCACTTTTACATTGTGTTTATTCGTGTGTTGTGTATACTGCCGTGGAATCGTTAGCAAACAAAAGATTCCACGCAGCTAAAATTAATGAGCCGTGCGCTCGTGCATAGCATGTACCGCCGTAGATCCGCGCCTAATATCAGCAAGCCAAACATTTTTGTGTCTTGAAAGTGCTGTAATGGATCATTACAATGTGATTTTCGCTGGCATGTGTACGTAATATGTGTTTGTGTGTGTACAGGGGGGTGAGCGGGGGCGGCGCGGGTGATGGGGGGCGCGACTTCATCATCGAGCGGGAGCGCGAGCGGGAGCGGGAGAATGAAGCGGAGCGGCCGCGCAGGCAGGTGTGTACCCACATTGTACTGCCAGACCACTACTCTAGACCCTGTCACTGTCACCTGCAACTGCTGCTAAGTGGTCAAAACCAGCTCAGTTTGCTCCATTGCGAAAATGACTGCTCAGCAAACAAAGACTAGCACTGGCCGCAATGCCACCAACTCTGGGCAGGAGTTACGTAGTTACTACATATTAAGTAATCTACTTGTAGCTTTCGCATGCCTACTGCAGGTGAGATGTCTGTGTACCTCCCATAATATAACAGCTTTGTAAAAGAATAGCTTTAGCGAATAAATAATTCTATTCTATTGTTGTAGCAGGAGTAAGGGCAGGGCCATTGTGATTACGGGAAGGTCTACAAAAACCCCCCAATCCAATCTAAAATTCCACTAATGATGCTTATGCATCACAACAATTACCACAATACAAATAATACGTCCACATCACATTTACTATTTATGTTCACATTTATTTTGTTTATCGGGTAAGTGATTATTATGCAATTGCAATTTTATTGTAATATTTTAATGGCCCATAATGAAATTCCATTCGAATAACGTAATAGAGCTAGGGAAAATAAAGAAAAGAATGACAATGATGTCGGTGGAGACAGACAGCCAGGCAGCTGTGCAGGGATATCGTGCTGCAAGTTCGATACTATTTGTGGAAAAAAAGTAATAGAGACGGCAGAAGAACATTGTCAAACAATGATAAATGTACTCAGGTAGCGCAAACAGCGGTAGGTCATCCACGACATATTATGAATAATATCTTCTACGAACAATCACAAGAGTGCATCGAGTGTCGCGCATCATACACTTCAACACACTGCCGCTCATTTTGGGGCACAACGTTGTAAATAGACGATGCGTCATCGGAGAACAATGTCAGTTCTAGAAATATGCGCGATTACATCGACGTATCGCGCATCGCGCTATCGTATCGATCGGCGGCAGAGATAACGATAGCGATAGCCTCGCTTGCATCACAAGTACAGAGGCGGCGCGTAGCGGCGGCGTTTTGAAATGCTCAATAACACACAAATCAATTACCTGCAGTTAGTAATCAACGATCTTAATGCTATTTTTAACTGCCAAAAGTAAAAACTTAATAAAAACATTGATTATTAAAGGCTTAAAGACGCCATTACCACAGCCATTACATCAAACCACCTCAATCTGTTACTTAATTTTTCCCAAACGAGTTGAGAAGGCTCATTCTCATTCTGTGATAAAGTTGAAAATTGATTAAAGATAGATCGATAGATTGTGTTAAGTTCATGTGCTGGTATCTGAACATGTTCGAAACCGTATCCAAGTCGGAGTTAGAATTTTATTTATTTACATAATTATTAATCACGGATCGTCTCGTCCAGAATACCTGTGCCTCAAGTCGAAAGTTTTCGACCAATGTGTGTTAACTTACCAGTGATGACGTATGGCGCCGAAACGTGGTCTTATACTATAGGCCTCATAAGTAAGCTCAATATAGTCCAACGAGCTATGGAGAGGGCTATTCTCAGCGTCTCTCTGCGCGATCGACTCAGAAATGAGGAGATTCGTAGACGAACCAAAGTTACCGACATAGCCCAACGAATTAGCACCCACTAGGTGGGCAGACGATCTTATGAAGGCAACAGGATCACGCTGGATGCAGGCCGCTTACAACTGGTCCCATTGGAAGTCTAAAGGGGAGGCCTATGTTCAGCAGTGGACGTCTTACGGCTGATATGATGATGATGATAATCACGGATCATATTACAGAAATACAAATTTTGATATACATACACCATACACTACCGTTGCCGGTGCAGCGCTGTTTTTAGCAGATATTGCGGAAAATTAATTACGAAGCAGTAGAAGAAGCAGCAGAAGCAGCATCGTCATTTAGATTATTGCGCATAAAATAGTATATTTCATTACAAGTGCGGAAAGGCTGTCATTGCAAAGAGTTCCGACAAATCAAACAAAGTCTATCCGAGCCGAGGCGCAGCCGAAGGTGAGGGTTGACAAACAGAACAAGTTGCAATGACGGTTCCGCACGTGTACTGAACGACTATTTTCAATACAGTTGCGAAAAAATGAAGCAATTTAATAAATAATAAAAACATAATAAACTAAACTATGTGCCACTTTTTGAGCAACTGTATTAAAAACATAATTTTTAATACAGTTGCTACAACAACAACTACTGCAACTGTATTAAAATAGTAGTTTATGAAACTGTCACATAATGAGGGGTATTATACACGAGTGTGAGTTTAAAAAACGAGCGAAGCGAGTTTTTTAAAAGTATCACACGAGTGTATAATACCTAGTTATGTGCAGTTTCATACACTACTTTATCTAATCTCATTGAACACGAATATAATCATCAAATAAAAGATAAATATTGTTAATAAGTCTTCATTTTGTATTTATAATTGAGTATGGAATTGTGTATCGTTGGCGTTAGACGTACTCCCAAAGCGCGCGCAGCCACAGATAAAAAATGAAATGGATGTATCTATGATCTGTAATCTGTATCGTAATGAAAAAAAATTTTATTATAACATTATTTTGTTAGAGAAATAGTGTCATAATTTAATTTTTTAATTTCATTTCGATATACTGTGTGTAAAGTACGTCATTATAAACTCGTTTTGAGTTTTGTATTTTGAATTTAATGATATGAGAGTAGATAAACATAATTTTTAATACAGTTGCTCAAAAAGTGGCATATTGCAGGGACGTATAGCGTTCAGGAAGTGGGCTATTACATACTAGTGCTTTTTTTTACCTTTCCCGCACTAGTGCGTTCTCTTTCCCAACTGTCAAAATAATGTCTATTAAAAAGAAAAACAAACCATGAAGTTAGTTTTTTGGTATTTTTCTTATGAAGTTTTTACTAAAGAGTTTTTGTGATTCATACAAAAACGCATATTTCTAAAAAGAAGATACTAATTTATTTCAATGTCAGATTTAATGATTTAATTGAACGAGTTAGGTTAGATTTCTTTTCATTTCATATCAATAAAAAAAATCTACTGAAGACTAAGCTGTATGGGCGTTCCCTTTGCCTACTAAAATGGGTGAAGAAAAAAACTCTGCTTATATTCTACGGTTGGCGCCATTTTCCAGAAAAATTCTTTGCGAGTTTATAATTATAATATAATTATACTATATATTTTCACACCACTTGCTCGTAAATGTCAAATTACATATATGTCATGCAAACAAGGAATAAAGCAAAGCATTGCCGCGCCCCATTCGAGCCGGGCAATAATATTGTACTGAATTTCATTATTCCCGTGGGAATAATGTGATTTGAATTTGGAACCTCAAATAAAACAGTATGAAAACTTTCACCAAGGAGTTGTATCAGTAATGGCGGCCGGTGACCACAACAGCTGATCGCTTGCAGTGGTGCCAACTTCACGTTCGATGGTTGTCGTACCACATAAAATTTCAAAAATCGAATTTATTTCCTCGCAGTAGGTGTGAAAAGCAGGGGTGCTAAGACAGGAAACCTCCACGTGCGCCCGTGGACTGGAGTTCCCTCTCGGATACGTCCGGGGGGAAGACCAATTTTTCGGGCCGGTGCACCCTGGGATGCGGGCAAAAACTCTTCCTTAGGCACAAGGGGTTTCTTTGCCCGTATGCGACGGTGAGTAATGGGTATGCTCGCCGTCCGACCAAGGACCAAGCCCGGGTCGGTGGCGCGTCGTGATTCACGCGTCACCGACGGGGCCCCTTATGGGGCCAAATGCCTGCCGGGATCGCGGATTTTTCTTAATCCAGGATACCGTGGCCCCGGAACGTAAAGGGCATCCGAAGGAACAGGGGTGGATTTTAGTCAGTAAGAGTCTGACAGTCCCTTCCGCCCCACCCAAGGCGGGAGGACTCAATTGATGATTTTGCCACCCCAAAAAAAAAAAAGGTGTGAAAAGCAGAGTACGCTCCTCGGGAGTAAAACTGCCTTGTCTTGGACTAACTTGAATCCCTCGCTACACTAAGGATTCTTTCTTGTGGGTGGGGATGAATCTCCTCGCTGCGCTACGGATTGTTCACCCCCAGAATCCTTCCTAGTGTCGCTTCGGGATTCCATGCCACGCCCGTGACGTAAGGCAATGCTTTACTTCCTTATTGCGTAATCTACTATTATAGGCTCTAGAAATCCGCACTGACAAGTGTCCATTGTTTAATATTTATGTGATAGTTTCCATAAATCCCCTACAATTAAATAAACTCAGCCTATTGGGGGTTTTTTTTTAATAAAGTAGCAGTCCCCACCAGGCGTTGCCATAATATTATATAGGGTACTTGTCTGTACCTATGTTAACGAAACCTAACCAAACCGAACTTCGATGTCTCCTTGATGAGGACCGTCTTCTCATGGTTCAAAAGCACAAAAACTGACAAAAGCAGGTTATTTATCAAAAATCTAAAATGGGTAAATCGTCCGATACCTACATCAATCCAACCCCGAACTTAACCTGTCCGTGTCGAGGTGCCACGAATTCCAGGATAGACTTTTCGCTGCATAGGCAAACTGCTTTTTCACACCACCTGCTCGTAAATGTCAAATTATATGTCATGCAAACTGACCGTAAAGCAGGGCATTGCTGACCCCGCTCGAGCCGGGCAATAATATTGTACTGAATTTAATTATTCCCGTGGGAATAATGTGATTTGAATTTGGAACCTCAAATAAAACATAGTATGAAAACTTTTACCAAGGAGTTGTAGCAGTGTCGGATAGGGAGGGAAGAAACGCCCGGGTGTCACCATTGCGAAGATCGCCCGGAGGACACGGTAGAGCATACGGTGCAGGACTGCCCCAGTTGGGCAGAGCACCGCCCTGTCCTCACAGAGGCGATAAGCGGAGACCTCTCGCGCCCGGCATTGGTCGAGGCCATGCTACGGGGCGAGACGGAGTGGGAAGCGGTCGCCTCCTTCTGCGAAACAGTCATGCTCGCGAAGGAGGAGGCGGGCCGTGAGAGAGAGAGGACAGCGTCCTCCCTCCGCCCCAGCCGCAGTGGTAGACGCCCACGGCGTCGGACGTCGCAAGACGATCTCCGGCCACCGCCGTAGGCGCGGGCATGCGGGCGGCGAGTAATGGGCAACTCGCCGCTCGACTATGGACCATGCCCGGGTCGACGGCGCGTTGTGTTCCACACGTTGGGGTGGATTTCAAACAGCCAATCTACCATCTTGGACGTCCGCCATATATGATTTAAGTCCCGTGACTATTTTTTTCGTATTCCTGACAGCAAACCCTTTCATTTGATACCCATATCATGGGGGTGGGTTTCAAACAGCCAGTCCGCCATCTTGGGGAGGCCGCCATATTGGATTTGTTATGACGTTTCTTAGCTAGTCATGTATTGTCATCAGAACTCAAAGCGTGTACAAAATTTCAGCCTGCTAGCTTATCGGGAAGTGCCTCAAAATTGAGTTGCAAAAGTCCAACCGAAACGACAAACAAACAAGAAAAGTGAGTGTATAAAAACGTGGGAAAAAAAAACGATTTTTTTTCCTCGCGGTAGGTGTGAAAAGCAAAGTACGCTCCTCGGGAGATAAGCTGCCTTGTCTTGGGCTAACTTAAATCCCTCACAACACTAAGGATTCTTAACTCAATTCCCTCGTTTCACTCGGGAATTAACACTTGAACCTCCTCGCTGCGCTACGGAGGTTAACCCCCAGAATCCTTAGTGTTGCTTCGGGATTCAATACGCCCGTGACGTAAGGCAATGCTTTACTCCCTTGTTGCGTAATCTACTATTAGTAATATTGCGTCTTTAACGACGTCTTTTTCGACGTTTTGCATTCATAGACGTGCTGCAATTTTGGGTTTCAGATCAAAACCCATTAATTATCTGAGATTACATCCCTGGGGGCCTACCATGACGTCTTAAAGCCTTAGTAGTTAAAGCCTTGTATAGCTCTGTCTCTTTTCCTCCAGCGGAACTACTCACGGTTTAGCCCTAGGAAGGCAACAGGGGTGACCCGTCACCCCACTCCTCGTAAAATGTTCAAATAACTAGTTGGTATTATTTTTATCTGATTCTAATGCTCGATCTATTCTCTAATTGGAGTGAATGCAATCAATCGCACGCGTTAACGTGACGCAGTAAGTTGTTGTTTTTGTTATATAGACATTGCTGGGGTGACCCGTCACCCCTGTTGCTTTTTACGTATGTAAATTACTGATGTGATATTGTAATATTTTTTGATTTTTAAGTAAAATTTGCTTATATTTCGGATGATTAGATTCAAAATTACTTGCAAGGTATTGTTGATGCTAGCTTGGAGGATAGGGCCCGTTCAGAATATGGTTATGCAACCGAAAATGATGATTATGTCAAGGTGCAGTGGAAGTCGAGAAAGCTATTTCAAATTATAAAAATACTGAAGATGAGGATGTGTCGCCAGCACAATTTCCCAAGGGACACGTTTCATCATCTATTCTACAATTTTTTAGTAGAAAACTGGGGTAAAATATAATGACTAGTCGCCAACTTGGAAAAGGCAACGCTCAAAATATCGGAAGTTCTTTACGTTAAATTCTTAATATAAATAAGGAAACTCCTGAAGGAGAGCCCCCTATACAATCTCAGAAATAAGCAATATTTACACTATATGCAAGAAAACGGGACAATAAAGTTAAAACTTTTCGCACAAATTTACTTCAGGCCGCTTGCATTGATAACCGTAAATATTTTGATTGACCAAAAAATAATTTATACCAAATTAAAAGTAACATAATTAACACCTTTTTTATATTTTTGATTGTATAAGTTATTGATCTCAAGATAAATAACTTAATTTATTTACACACTACTGTTTTTCTTGAGTTTAAAAACTATGGGGTGACGCGTCACCCCTGTTGCCATTTATGCATATAAAAATAGTGTTGCCTGCGGAAGGTTAAGACGTCACATGGTAGGCCACCTGATCTCACACAATGACACAACCGGTAACGCTAACCTCCACCACGGTAATATTATCATACAGTAGCGTAACTGGGCCGCATGATAGAATTAAATACCTACAGCCGCGCGGTACGTAAACATGCGTTAGGGCTGCCCGTCTCCAGCGTTATAATTACATTTGCCTCTTTCTGTTTCTATTTAGTTTTGTGATTATAAATATACTTTTTTTTATACATAATAAACAAATAAAATTACTTTTTTTAGCGTGGTAAAATCATCAAATGAGTCCTCCCACCCCGGGCAGGGCGGGAGGGACTGGCAGACTTGTACTGACTAAAATCCACGGTGTCTTTAAATAGCCCTTTATGTTCCGGGGTCACGGTAACGAGATAAGTCCCGCGACCCCGGCAGGCTTTGGCCCTTTAGAGGGGGGCCCCGTCATTATGCTGACGCTCTTGGGGAACATGGAACAAGGTGGAGAACAAGCGAGCCCTAGATAATAATATACTGTAATCTAAGTTCCTAGATTCATGTGATGTTAGTTTGTTTAGTACACTGGATATACGTTGATAGTACACCCGTAACACTTACCAGTGAGCTTCATTTCCGTGCCCGCCGACAATCCCACCCCACCGTTACACCACGTCTTTACTTTGAATTACCTATACAAACTAACAAAATACACATGCATCGAAGTTTTAACACAAGCGTAAGTACCTACCGTATCGTGATTCATTCAGAACCGCCTATATCTACCTATTTCACTCGTCTCAATAACTTTACTCTTTTCACTTTATTTATTAATCCAAACACCTTTTTTTTTCGTGAGATATAAGGAAATACGAGTACTTATCCATTAAAAAGACACATTATGTACCTACCTGCTAGTAAGTACCTACATAAAATTATTTTATAGTCTTATCTTTTAGAGATTCCAGGTAATTTAAAAAAAATGTGTCTGGATGCGTTATTGACTAATTCATACAACCAAAAACAGCACAATATTTCCTACTCGTCATATTAAATAAGTACTTGAACTGATTTTTAGTGAAAAAATCGCGCGGTTATTGTTAAAAAAACAACACACCGTCCCGCGTCCGTTCGTCACTGCGGTACAGCCGTGACTGTCTGCACCCCGAGCGCACCGCGACATCGAGGCGCGTAGGTATAGCTCGCGTTTCGTCCGTATGTATGAAGTCGGAGTACTGTAAGATAATTATACTGTGCCTCCACAGTAGTAAACGTTGGGCCAGAACTATCTTGTAGGGGTAACTATATTCACATGGAATTGGAAGGTACGAGTACGTCGACCGCATGTCAATTGTAATACCTACTAGAGCTGTAAAACCATCGGAATAGAGTAATTTCAAAGTTAAACTGTTGCCACCTGCTTGGTGCCGTAAAAAATCCGTCATCGCAGTCATTAATATGCAATCACTCCAGGACACATTTCTATAGTTGAATCATACGCATAATTATTGTTATGTTATCTTATCGCAGAGTAAGCACTATCAGATACGGAACTTGAAAACAAGTATGACGATTATTACAGTAGGTATCCCAAATGAAAGAAAATAGAAATATTTACTTGGGTTTTGGTGGTCAAAGGGTAGTATTTTGATACAGAACACTCATTAGTAAGTGATCCGCACCTGACCGGGGCGGAGGGCGCGTGTGCGCGGGCATACGTGTCCACATGAGGTGTTGTGAGCTGGCTGTCTGAAGTGGTTCATGAATGGCACTAGTGGTTTGTGCTGAGTGTGGAGGAGCTCGGCGCTGATTAGCTCTTGTCAGCGCGTTATCTACGCGATAAGCGCGCGTTGCGGGCCCGCACCTCGCACTCCGCGCAGGACGGCTGCGGCAGCGACATGGCGCGCCTCTACAACACCTACACGGAGAAGCAATGGGAGGCCGTGCTCAGCGTGAGTGTGACCAGCGTGACCTACGTATCCCCTTGCTCCTTGAGCCTGTCTGTGTCACGATTTAGATGCACGCCCTGTCATACAAATCATGGGCAAAAGGCGAACAGTGAAGGCTCGCGCGTGAAAACAAGACACGCGGGCGCATACTACGGCACCGATATGATGAGGAGGAGACCGAGCTGTGGCACTCTCTGGGCGACGCCTGGCTCATACCGAGGTATGACCTATGAAGGACTTCCTAAGCAGTTTGTGTGTGTTTGCAGCAAATGTCAGCGCAGCTGGGGCGCGGCGAGCGCGGCGGCTCCGGCGGCGACCGCGACGACGCGTCCTCCACGGGCTCGGAGCGGCTGTACGAGCAGGACATCGCCATCCTCAACCGCTGCTTCGACGACATCGAGAAGTTCATCGCGCGGCTGCAGCACGCGGCCGCGGCGCAGCGCGAGCTGGAGCGGCGGCGGCGCTCGCGAGGCGGCCGGAGGGGCACAGGTACCACGCGCCATCAACATTGCTAACTTACCGTTGAGTGAAAAACGTTGAGATATATAATGATGAGTCATTTGAATCTGAATGAGGTTTTTTCCCCAATTTGGTTGGGGTTGGGTTGGGATGCAGCTGAATATCAATATTTTACACAGAGCGACTGCCTATCTGAACTCTCATACCCAGTAACTGATAATAAGATGCCTCGGAAAAAATGTTGTTAGACTTATGAGCTTCTCACTACAGTAACGAGTCGACTGTCAAAGATTTACAAATGACAGCCGGGACCAATCGGCTTTACGTGCTTTCCGAGACACGGATATCAACCACCCACAATTTGTAAATAAACGTGTATGGCTGTTGTTATTTAGCCTCCACCTCCTGTGAAAGCATCTGTGGTCATAATATGTATAACGTGTTACAGGTAGCGGCGGCGCGAACGCGGGTGAGGGCATGCTAGCGCTGCGCACGCGACCGCCGCCCGAGCGCGACTTCGTGGACGTGCTGCAGAAGTTCAAGCTGTCGTTCAACCTGCTGGCTCGGCTGCGCGCGCACATCCACGACCCCAACGCGCCCGAGCTGGTGCACTTCCTGTTCACGCCGCTGGCGCTGATCGTGGACGCGGCGCAGGACGCGGCAGACGGCCGGCTGCCCGCGCGGGTGGTGCAGCCGCTGCTCACTCGCGACGCGCTCAACCTGCTCGCCAACTGCGTCACCAGCAAGGAGACCGAGCTGTGGCACTCTCTGGGCGACGCCTGGCTCATACCGAGGTATGACCTATCTCTCTCCCATAGCTTTCTTCTGTTGATATTCTGACGTATCTGAAATGTGCGATTTTAAGTCCACTTGTGCTTCAAAATTATAGTCCCTTTTTGGATAAATATCCAAGTGTTAATGTTCCGTTATCTACCGCCTTATCTGTATCTGTTGGGTCATAATCCTCGGCCATCGCGTATTAAAATACAGCGCGGTAGATAATCCGCGCTGTACTAAATTCCGTGGTTGACCGTCGAAAAACAGGTACCATCGGATACGGAATATTTAGCAGCAGATAACCTAATCAGATATATTTAAATTATATTGATATTATGTAAATGGTATAAATGTGTGGGCCCTCGTTTGAACAACTCTGTCTCTGCACGCTACACTAGTCAACCACCAGGTTTAACAGACAGGAGGGGATACCCCCCTCTTAATTCTTAAAGCTGGTCGTTCACATTTTTATCGCATACTTGAAGCACAAGTAGGATTCAGCTTAATATCAGGGAAATGAAACAAATAAAGTCAATTCAAGATTTGCGTTATATAGCTGCTACGGCTCGAACTAGAAATTACTACTTAGTAGTAGTGAATAATAAACAAACTACTTACGCAAAACAAGTAGTTAATTCGTTCGTATCTTATCTCTTTATTACAAGGAAAAGCCAAGTCTAATGACTTTGGAATTCGGAATAGTATTAGTAGGCGGCGCTGAATACTTGACTTGAGTTCTGATATGTAAATCCTTAAATGTACCTATACTAAAATTAAAGAATAAATAAGGACTCAACATGGTACCCTGGGGAACACCTATTCAAATTAAGCTTTGTGAAAAAACTTGCAGGTCACTAATGGCTCATTGCTTTGCAACTTCATATATTATTTAAATAAAAGTTATGAGACATTATACTAATGATTTTCCTTTTTGATATTCGTCGAATTTTTTCAGTGAATGAAATCAAAGGCATCAAAGTGATCGTAAATTATGTCTAAAAAACCTACCTCTGTTCTTAGCTCACTGATCGTCGTTAATGCTGGCTATAAGTAGTGTGTTTGTTTCGTCAGGGAGCAATGGAAGACGACAATCCCGCCGTACCAGCCCGTGTTCATGGACGGCTGGAGCCCTGACTACCAGGTCGATGATCAGCCATTGCGCAGGTATGTCCAATGAATGTACATGTATTCAATGTTAGCTGTAAAACGCCCAAATGTGTGCTTCATGCGCCTGTTTATCAATCATTGTTATGTAATTTTGTCTCATAGCACAAGTTTTTAAACCGTCGTTCAAGTTTTTGACGACACGGTTGGCGCAGTGGCTGAGCAATTGGACTGCTTGACAGCGTGTCGCGGGTTCGATTCCCGCACGGAACAAATATTTTTATGACCTACAAATAGGTGTTCCGGGTCTGGGTGTTTGTGTATGTCAGTTTCTATGTTTGTGAACGCACCCACGACACAGGAGAAAATCCTAGTGTGGGGAAACGTTTAAAAAAAAAAAGAAATAAAAAGGCTCATTTGTTTGTTTGCTGTTGTATGTTATAATTGTTCGCTTGTGTGGTGTTGTGTACGCGTGGTGTGGGGCAGGTCGTCGCCGCGCCGCAGCTCGGACGGGCGCGCTGAGCTGGCCCCGCCCGAGCCCGGCGGCGGGGGCTACGAGCGCTACGAGCGCGACGAGCCCGACCTGTACGCGGACCAGTACGCGCCCTACCCCAGGTATTACCTGATTAACTCAAAACACTTGAGCTTGATCTGCCACTCAAATTGTAAATTGATCATGCATGGAAATTAACCAGTTTTGTCATGTTTGTACTCAAGTAAATATAATTTTCTCCTGATTCCTACAGCGTGTGGTTAATTTGTGTCATTGTTGAAGTCATATACTAATTGTGCATGTATGTGTCGCCAGGAACATGCGCGGCGTGGGGCGCGAGGACTCTAGCGCGGCGTCCTCGCCCGACCGGGAGCAGGCCTACCGCGCCGACAGAGATGACGGTACGTAATTTATATCATGAACATCGATAGTTATAAATGAATTCACACAGACCGTGAGTCGTCTCCATTTTTTTAGGAATCTACGCTTCGATCATCAGACTCAAAGAGCGTACTTGACAGTTCAGAAGTGCCAGTAGATTGCACGACCTTTTTGATCGCTGAGTACTGGACTGACGAACAGTCAGCAGTCAGCTCAGTAAGATGCGTGTGATTGCAGATGACCTGGGCGAGGCGTGGGCACGCGGCGTGATGGCACGCGGCGGGCGCGTGGTGCGCGTGACGTACCCGCGCACCGCCAACAATGACAAGGAGCTCACCGTCGTGCGCGGCGAGTACCTCGAGGTACGTACTGTCACGAGCAGATCAGTTGTTGGCCTGCACTTGCATTGGACCACTTAATTCCCGATATACATACTTTGTTTCTATCTGTGTTGGGCAGGTGCTGGACGACTCTCGCAAGTGGTGGAAGGCTCGCAACCGTCGCGGTGTGGCGGCGCACGTGCCGCACACCATCGTGGCGCCGGCCGGCTCCCCCCCCGCCTCGCCGCACCTCTACCCCAACCCCATCTACACACACTACCAGGTATGACTGTGCTGTGGCGGCGACGATAATGGAGACCGTTAAACTCGATGGTTACTGTAACGTGACCGCAGCCAGAGCAGTGACCGAGAAACAGTTGTTAACATTGGTCATTACAATAACTTCAGAGTGTACTACTTGTGTTCGTCAAACAGATAAAGAAGTGCCCAAACTCCCGAGCTCGCTGCGCAGTTCAGTTTTGTCTCACAAGCGTCAATCACACAATATGACACATACGTTTCCCAAACTCATGTACCTGTAACTTAGTACACCCATAACTTCATAATAGGGTGGAGTAAATTATGTAGAAGAATATTTCGTAAAATGTTTGAATTTTTGTTCCAGGAGGGAGCCGGCGGACGCGGATCTGGCGGCAGCAGCCCCACGGGCCCGGCTGGTAGGGGCGCGGGGGGGCACGGGGGGCAGGGGGGACAGGGGCCCGCGGGGGGCGGGGGGCAGGGCGGCGCGGGGCCGGGGGGCGCGGGCGCCGCTGACTGGGTGCGCCGCGAGCGCCTCGGCAAGAAGGGCGAGTTCCGATACTTCTAGCGCGCAGAACATACACACACAGCGGTCGCTTGACATCTGTCGACGCACGCACGCGGGTGTGCGCGTGCGCCGGCTGTAGCTGTGTGTGTGGCGCTAGGAGCCCCCCGGCCGCGCATGTGTGTGTGTGCGCTTGACTCGTGTTCGTATGTTTACCAGACGGCCCGGAGCACACCCCGCGGTGTGGAGCTCGCGGCCTGCTCAGAGCACGGCTGACGTTGATCTCTCGCTGCAGGGACGTGGTCCGGAGGCTGTACCGCCATCGCGCCAGTGTAGCGTACTAAGCATTTGTCGCGTGTGTCCGTGACGTCAGTGTGGCATGGCCTGTTTGTGGCGTGTGTGTGGCGTGTGTGGCCGCCACGCATATCATACAAGTCTGATTTAAAATTTATTTATTTACTTTGTAAATGTCTATAACGTACAACAAGTTCGCAGCTTCACTCTGTACCGAGCGTGCGCTAGTATTCATAATTATGTATCTTATAAATGATTAGATTGTGAGTAATCACAAAATATATACAAATAAAATAATATATATAATATCTAAAGCTAGATACGATGTAAATGAAACAAATAATATGGGTATATATTCATAGGTACTATTAATATATTGTGAGCGGAGCGGGGCGCAGGCTCCTGTCCGTCGTTAGATAGTTCCATATTACCTGTACCTATTTTACTATTAAATTCATTTTTTTTATAAAACCAAACGTTGATGTGTTAGTAATCTAATCCCCTGCAGTCCCGAGAAAATTATTAAAAACTAGCTGACCCGGCAAACTTCGTACCGTCACAGAATCTATTTTTTTTTATCATAAAAATATTCTCACCTAACCTTCCCTAGTCTTCCAAAAGTAATTCAAAACGAAAATTAGCGAAACGGTCCAGCCGTTCTCGAGTTTCAGCAAGACTGAGATGAAATTATTAAGATGTCACTACCAGTGCTTGAGCAACAAAAGTTAACAGAACTGATTGCGAAGATATTAAGTATTACTGACTCGGTGTCACAAGCTCACAAGCTTCCTCAACGTGTTGCTGCCTCATCATCAGTGCGTGTGCTTTGCTTCCATACATGTTGTGTTTGTGTGTGTGCTACCTTGTCATGGTAAGTGTGCTTCTTTGTTGTGTTCTATAATAGTACAGTAAAAAAATAGTCAATAAGTTCAATTATTACTAATATTCAAATAAAAGTCTGCCTCCCTTACTTTTCTGACACTGTTCTTTCTCTCCGCAACATTTACTTTGATGTACAATATTGTACAATGTTCACTTAGGCATATACAATGTCCACTTATACACACCAAGACACGACGCGGCCGCGACGCTGCGTGCACATTTCAATAGAATGACCCAAAATATAACTTTATTTACTGCACGAAAAGATACACATTTCCAGTATAGTAGCGTCGCGTCAGGTGTGAACTGATCGTTAGGTACGTGCGTGTGAGATATAATTGGTAAAGTTTACATCACAATGTGCTCGATAATATTTAGAATCTTCTTTGTTGGGAGCGTTTGTTTACTTATTTGCTATAAACTTAGATTTATAAAAAAAATCTATAACTATACCATTGAATAGATTCTACTATGACCTGTCAACAATGAGGTTGAAACATAATGAGTATCTGGTACACTTGAAGATCATGTACAAGCGTGAGCGTGTTGCAGAGCGAGCTGCGCCCGCGCCAGCGCCACCCCCGCCGCCGCCCCCGCCGCCCGCGGAGGCACCCCCCGCGCCGCAGCCACCTCCCCCGCCCGCGCCGCAGCCTCCGCCGCCCCGCACCACCGGCACCATGAAGTGTGAGTACACGACTTTACTACTACCTATCTGGTCCTATGGAGGCCCCGTCTTCCTTGGGGAAAGCGTGGAAGACAACACGCCTTCGACTCGGGCCTTATCCTTGATCGGACGGCAAGTTAGCCATTACTCGCAGTCTTCAAGCTGAGGTCTATGGCAACCGGAATTTGCCCCACATATTTTGTCAGTAAAATTATTTTAATGTGGGGTCGGGACCCAACCTCTACTGAATGGTAGGTATACATTTTTATTTTTTAATCGATTTTCATGAAGCGCTCATTCTAAAGTTCTGTAATTTTGGAATTTAAAGACCAGCAGAGAATGAAAGTATTTTACCAGCTGCCGAAGAGTATCATTAGTTCGGTGACTGTCATTAACGGAACTACTGCCACTACACCCAAAACCTACCTTATACCTGCATTAAGTCATCAAATTGAATCTATATCTAATGAACATCCATTGATCCACCTATCCTTCGAACTTGCATATACGAGTATCACAGTACATAAAGTAAGATTTCAACCATTACCCACACAAAATTTTCATTTGTCGCACCAGCGTGATGTCGACCTTTAGTGTATCACACACGCGTGCATTCGAACTATGGTGTGTCGCAGTACAGTTTTGTCGCACAAGCGTTCATCGCACTTCCGTTTGTCGCACTAACGTAGTACACTCGTAATCTCTTCATATTTTCATTGATTAAAAGCCGTTCAGTAAGTTTATCACGAACACACAGATTATTCACTGCACCCCTTTAATTGAATCTATGCGAACATCTGCAGCGAACAAATCCATGTTGAGCGGCAGCGAGGACCTGCACGAGGAGCTGAAGCTGGTGCTGCCTGCCTACCAGGCGCGCAAAAAGATGCTGGACATCAAGAAGACACCCGACATCTTCATCGACCAGGTACTGCTTTGTACTAGTATTGAGTTTGTTTGTCATTTCTAAGTGGTGGGCCGTTGTTTCAGTTCTCGGGATTCCCACAAAATAGGATATCTGAAAAAATCCTTTTAGGGTTACATTTATGAAAGAAAACTTTAAGTACCTACCTAACTAGGTACAGTTTTCATATACACAATATATACGTTATTTCAACAAATTGACGTATAATGTGAATATTTTATTTGATAAATTTTATAAAATATTGGTTCTTCTAACATCACACAGTCAGATATGTTGTTGGGGGAGTTTGTTCCGCCACTTCTTCTTCATAGTCAAAACACTAGGAAGTGTCGAAGGGGGGGGCGCTTTGGGGGCCGTCTTATGTAAAAATTGACCTTCAAAAAGTGCTGTTAAATCAGCATGACATTTATACAGATGACAACACGTCGGTCGGCGCAAAACGGTACTAGGCTTCGTATTGTAAATGTTTATTTCCCACATTGCAGAAGTCTAACCCCGACGAGGTGGCGGAGTGGCTGGAGGCGAAGGGCTTCAGTCCGGCGACGCAGCGCGCGCTGCGCATGCCGGGCCACCAGCTGTTCGGGCTCACACGCTCGCAGCTGGAGCAGGCGCTGGGCGCGGACGAGGGCAAGCGCCTGTACAGCCAGATCCTGGTGCAGCGGAACGTGTCCGGGGTGAGTCGCCGGCTCTACGGTGAGGCACACAAGGCACCGCTCTACCTGCACCGGTGACATCACTCGCCACACCGAGAAGCCGTACACTATTACCAATTTAGTAGTCATCGCAGTACTTAAACATTTTTAACGGCACTAGGATGTCTCCCTTAAGAATAAAGAACTGTCTGTTTTATTTAATTTGCCACTCACGCACATTCCAGTGACAATGCTCTGCAGCCAACGTTATTATGATCAACTTGCAAATGCGTTCAAATAGGTTAACCATCAGGGACTTTTCAACTCATCGCATTCCATTGCTAGACATAGGCCTCTCCCAGGCCGCGTCACATCACCTTGTCCTCTCCTTCCATCATTCACTTATATATTATTACCTTCTACATGAGTAGGTATGATAAACCACAACCCTACATTCCTCATTGTCATCTTTTGAAATGCGAGTGTCTTACTGTTTCTCCCTTAGTTCTTTTTATTTCTTGGCTTAACAATGATCTGCTGAATTAAATTAAGTTATTTCAATAACACAGTTCATTCATTAAAGTGCCATTCATTAAACTTTAACCATCGTACCTCAAAAAGTTAAACATCTGTTGGACTCTTATACAAAAAAACTGTCAACTTCAAAACGGCATTTGACGTTGATATAAAGTCCGCTTTGCAGTTACACGTTTTAAGGACAAGTGTTCAATACAATGGTATATTTTTCTAGCTGGGTTGTTTTCCTTTATTCATGATTAACTTAATTGACATCTATAATGTATATTTCATTAGTTATTAGTATACTGTTTAGATGCAGATGCAGCCCATAAAAGAGGTCCTGGTGGCGCTCATGCTCATTATATTATGTTGCAGTACAAGACGACGTCGGCGTCAGAGCTGCAGAGCATCCTGCGCAAGGCGCGCGAGAAGGTGGAAGTGTCGTGAGCGCGCGCGTGTCGCTGTGGCCGCGGGACGACGAGGACCACGAGTCCACCTGCTGACACACGTGGACACACCGTGACTCCGTCCGACTCACTACTTCTACTCTCTAGCGCGCACCCGTCTAGTGGTTCTGAAAGGAAAGCTAACCACGTTAAACCTATTAGCAATAAGCAATATTTTATTTTAAGAAACGTGCAATATTCCTTTACGACAATAAGAGACATTTTATATTTACTTAAGATATTTAGTTTAAGGGGTGTGAACGTCCATCGTCAGAAATATTATTTAAGCTACATTTTGTTATTACGCATAATGAATACTTTGTAATAATTATTTATAATGAACATCAAATATAATTTTATTTTGTTTATTACCATGTATCCTATTTTTAATGGACTTGTGGCGAAATAATTTATTGCCACATTATCTGTGGTATTACAAACATAACCCATAGTGACAACACTATGGTTATGTTTGTCTATGCCCCGACACACCGCTCACCAGACAGGTCGTTACCGGTCTTAAACAGGTCGAATTTCAAGGAATCAAAAAGTATTATATTGTTGTAAATAACCCACGTTATTGTAACGAGGATATTAGAAATATATTCCTATGACCGTCATTGTACCGTGTTATACTGTGTGTCAGTTATTCATAAGGCAATTCTGTGGAATCTGCAATACATGATCTAAACCTAACTGGACCGGTCTTTCATTGAACAAACTGGGCGCTATCCCGCGCCTAAATTGGTGACCCCGACGACGACCGACGTGCGAAGATCATCATCATCGGCGTAGGACGTCGGTAACAGGAAGACCAGACCAGCGCATCGAGCTCGCACTCACCGTGGAAGCGACAGCCTACCAACTCGCCAGCTATTACGCGAGTTTGCCGGCTAACACAACAGTTCCAAAAGTGCAACCAGTGTTTTAGTGTATATCAGTGCAAATGGTGTAAAGTTTCCCAAAAATAAACTTTCAACAATAAACTCCAAAATAAAATTTTCTCCGCGATACTAACGCCACTTTTTCACGTGCGGATTTTCGGAGAAACTGGAAGTTAGCGCGCGGAGTTTGACATTTGACACTACGTCATCGTCCGCAAACGTCAACCAGCCGCGTTCCAGAGACGGAGTTAAAGCGTTTTACGTCAATACAGAACGGTGAGACATCAAAACCTGTAAGTTTGAACTGAACTTTTGCATGGACTATATTGTGGACTATAATAGAGCTTGCCCTCAATGACAACAGTACTTCAACGGGTTTTTATTTGGAACTATTTGGGCAGAAACTTCTAATAAATCTAACGCTTGAACGGAGAAATTTATATTTAAGTAATTTATAACTTATTGTGCTCTGTTTTTACACATATTAATATTTCATAATTTTGCATAATTGGTGTGATCTAAATGATAATCGTGTTATGCTGCTACAACCCTATATATTTTTTTTTTTTACAAAATATCCAGAAACTTTACTCTTTTAGTTTTACATACCTATTATTTACATATTATGTCACATTTTTACCTGTAGGCTGCATGTATAATTTTAGCACTGTTCGTTTTATAATTATTTTGAATGTGCAAGTTGCCTGTTGTCGGTCATTAATTTGGTATATGGTTTGCTGCGCTACATGCTACTCACAATATTTTGAGTTGTCTTCTTGCTCTTTCTGGAATTTTCCTCTAACTCTTGTGCATCGAGGTCTATATTTTTATTATATGCGAAACCTGAATATAGTTCTTTCAGAATCAGTAACTGATTCGATTCTAATAATTTTTACACCATGTTGTATTTTTTTTTCAAAAATAAAGCCAGTTAATTACAATACAATCACCGTACGGTTAGTTACCTATTGCCAAACTATTATCACGATTGAATAACACAGGAGACGCGGTTTACGCGGGTGTACCGCGAACGGAGCATGTTTTTGAACGGACAACCAGGTAATATACAAGCTTATAACTTTGTGATTTTTATGATACGGTTTTAAAATTTTGTACATAGATTCTTTAAACAAAAATACTAGACAGGTGTAACGGGTTTCGCATTAACAAAAAATAATGTTGTAGATGTACTTAACTTGAACGTCTCGTTTATTTCCAAGTATAGTTTCAAGTCATGTTTTTTTCAAGTCATTGTTCTGTTTATAAGAGATATCTTGCATGAACCAGTACGGAAATCATAGGCCATGATTAGAAATAACAAAGGTCCCAAAATAGACCCTTGTCTCACTCCATATCGCGTGCGATAGATACTCAACACGTACATGCCTAACCTAACAAACTGATGTCGATCTCGTAGGTGATCTGCAAAGAAGTGGAGAAGAGATGGAGAGAACTCTATTTTGCCAAGCTTTAATAGCAGGACGTCATTGTTGATCCTGTCAAATGCCTTCCAGAAGCCGAAGTAAAGTACTTCTATCGTCAGGTTCACACTAGGCCTAAAGCCAGTAATATGTTTACCTATAGGGGATTTTAATGTTCTGTTTTTACCGGACTACGGCTCCAACCAACTAGCAACTGTATGAATGATCTTCTTTCAGGGTGTAAGTACGGAAAATATCTTTAGGGCCCCATGTGTGTAGTATTTGGCTCAGTTTTCTTCAAAAATGAGAGTTCTACTAATGAAAGTGACCCCTTTCAAACACTACGACTGTAGTAGATTTATTGAACCAAGGAAGTTGTCTACTGGTGCTACTTTATCGAACCCGCTAGGAATTTACATTATTCTACAAATCAAAACCTGGATATTGATAAAATAAAACAATAAACATTTATAAAAATAACTAGGTACATTTTATTCTATAAATAAAAATCTACAAACAATAACATATTTCTAACTATATCTATAATATTATTAAATAATTATGTAACAAAACTGGTTTCTTAACAAAGTACCAAAATATAATATTTTATTTATTTATGTAACATGATGATCTGGTTTACTAGCTGCACATAATTCATATGATAACGTACCTACCTATTATATATACATGGTTCAAAGTTAAGTGTCGTTCTCGTGGAGACGCGGCTCACACCGGTTATTGCACGAACCCAGAAAAGACTGAGGTACTCTCTACTTTACTTAGTTGCTACATACATTTGACACGTTTGCCAATCTTCTGACCAACTAAACGCACCGGAATGCACGCTAAACCTATATTATAAATATATGTATTTAATTATAAATGTATAAAATTCATTACATTAGGATATGCATCTTGTTATATTTTGTAAAATAATATATTCAGCGCACGAGTGAGTATGGCACCATTATGTTCACACTAGCGACCAGAGGCGACATAATAATATAGGTAGTAAATCAATAACTATATAGCTATTATTATCTTGTGTCGTTTGTGATGTTTTCTTTGCTGGCCTCAGCTAACGATTGTAACTAGCTCATAAGAATCGATGTTTATAACAAAACTAGTAATGTGAGCAACAGGCAAGTTATGGCAGACCTCTGGCTCCCTACACAACTTACAAAATATATAATATCTTTCAGTCATTGTTACAGCTAACAGACGTGCCTAATCTAAGTCCTAACCAAACTATAACAACATTCATCGAACAAACGCGCTACACAACGATCTCGACCAGCGAGCGTCTCACTCACTCTCGCCCACTGCGTCTCACTCACACAGTTCTCACCCGGCGAGTGTCGCTCGTAGCTCGACACTCGCCGCGCTACAAGCGAGCACTCGCCACTCGCCACCCACACAACACACTCGCACCTCGCTTACACACACACAACACTAATCCTAAAGTGAGCGTTACAACATCACATAAGGTAATGAATATCATCGGAGGTGAGGACCGCCGTCCTGAGTACCATTGCTCTTGAGACTGACATTTGTATTATAAGATGTCGGAAACTTACTTCTCCTAAAAATATGTCTAACTACAAGTGTCGAGACACTCAGCAATCACCCACATATTTGATATTACTAGGTTTTGCAGAGTTATAGTTGTTAGTTTGTTTAGGAATGTTTTCCCTGAATAAACACTGAATTCACACTCAATTAACTTGAATAGGTTAATGCGAGTAACAAAGAATCTTTTCTTCAATAGTGTACAATATGAGTGAGTTAAGTATGGCATCCTGAAGTGATCTCCCCACGTGACTGCTAACGGAGTACCGTGGGCTAGCACGTGTCCGCTAGCAGAGTGTCCCCCGCTATCACTTGTCTCTGGCGGCCAGTCGGGCGGCGATGGCGGCCGTCAGCGCGGACCCCTTGCCGCTGCCGTCCTCCGCGCCCAGGATGGAGAACTGGACACATCAGTTTGATTATAACGATGGATAAGCAATAGAGTCATCATCATCATCGGCCGGAAGACGTCAACTTCTGAACATAGGCCATAGGACTAAACTCTAGATGGCAGCAAGGTGATACAATGACTTATTTACAAGTGATATAGATGCTGATAGTCGGAGAAGAAATAATATGAGCGACACCAGTACATCTCCAAGATTAAACCGATAGTCTAGGTTGGTCCGTCGATAGGCACTCGGAATAAAATAAAAATTTATTAAAATTTTAAAGGAAAATTAATTATTAAACGTAAAAGTGGAGGTGGCCTGTTTTTTTTGTCCGCCAGTATCGTACTGGCTGCATTCGTTTAGATTGAAGGTCGACCCCAAAATATTTGGAGAAGACTATGCAGAAGACTCATAAGAATATAAAAGCTATGGAGTTAAAACATGGTAAGGTAACAGAGTACAATGGGTAGGTACTGACCTCATGTTCGGGCGCGAGCAGAGCGATGTACTTGTTCATGAGCTGTGCGATGCGCGGGTGATGTTTGAACACTGAGCCGTCCACAGCCACCGCCACGTGTGGCCGGGACATGCGCCGCAGCAACGTCGAGATACCTGACAACACACAACACACACCACTTTAACATCACTTGTACAAACGATCATGAAGGAATTTGTACTCACATATTTCGGGGCAAAGCTTATAGCGGCTCAGAACACTGTCCATAAAGCTTAACATATCAACGGAGCGCAGAGCCACGGGACTTGCCTGTTCCCGCGTGAACTAGTACTCGCAGATAAACTCCGAGTCACCACAAAGTTTCATCATCATCTCAGCCATAGGACATCCACTGCTGAACATAGGCCTCCCCTTTAGATCTACACATAGACCGGTTTTTCCACTAAAGTTTGCCTTTAACTAATATAATACTAATCCTACGCTTTGATTCTTTGTGAAAACTTGGAATTGAGAGTGTGGGGTGTGAAAGGTTGAAGTAGTGCGGTGTGTACTCACAGACAGACACGAGCTGCGCGGCCCTGTTGGAGATGACGTGCGCGACGTGCTGCGCGACCAGCGCGTCCTGCTCACTGATGAAGTAGTGCGGTGTGTACTCACAGACAGACACGAGCTGCGCGGCCCTGTTGGAGATGACGTGCGCGACGTGCTGCGCGACCAGCGCGTCCTGCTCACTGATGAAGTAGTGCGGTGTGTACTCACAGACAGACACGAGCTGCGCGGCCCTGTTGGAGATGACGTGCGCGACGTGCTGCGCGACCAGCGCGTCCTGCTCACTGATGAAGTAGTGCGGTGTGTACTCACAGACAGACACGAGCTGCGCGGCCCTGTTGGAGATGACGTGCGCGACGTGCTGCGCGACCAGCGCGTCCTGCTCACTGATGAAGTAGTGCGGTGTGTACTCACAGACAGACACGAGCTGCGCGGCCCTGTTGGAGATGACGTGCGCGACGTGCTGCGCGACCAGCGCGTCCTGCTCACTGATGAAGTAGTGCGGTGTGTACTCACAGACAGACACGAGCTGCGCGGCCCTGTTGGAGATGACGTGCGCGACGTGCTGCGCGACCAGCGCGTCCTGCTCACTGATGAAGTAGTGCGGTGTGTACTCACAGACAGACACGAGCTGCGCGGCCCTGTTGGAGATGACGTGCGCGACGTGCTGCGCGACCAGCGCGTCCTGCTCACTGATGACTGCGCCGGCGCACACTTCGTGCAGTGTCGCCAGTGTGCGGCTCACCTCACCCGCACAGTTCTCTCTACAACATGAAACAACATTTCGTTCGTTAAGGATCCCTTGCACGTTGTCAACAACACCTTCATCTGAGGGCGTCTCTCGACTGAACTATGGCCAATAGCACTAATGGTACTAACTCTTCAAAGAGCGAAAGGTGTGCAGTCTGCAGCGCGTCGTGCGCAGGCGCAGCAGGGAACAGTCCTGCGCGCGCCAGTCCACTCAGCGCTGACGTCAGCAGCGAGCCCAGGTACTTGCCACCGATGTACTTCTCGAACCTGCCGGGAACAGACCACTCACTTTAGAACACGCACTTGACTGAACTGTCCTAGCGAGACATAGCATGGAAGGGTTAGGTAGAGTTATGTGTACTCGTAGTACATATCACCAGTTGTGCTGAAGGCCCATGATAAAGGTGGCGAGCCAATTGCCATCAACTAGTCACAAAATCAGACTCCGTGGCAGCTACTGAGAAATTCCGAAAAACCCATTAACATTGACGCCCGACTTTGCGACCATTAGACAAACGCGGGAGTGTTTAATTTAAAAGTTGCGAGATATTTCTAGCGGCGACTCACGTGAAGGAGGTGGCGAGTAGCGAGCCAGCGTCCACCTCCCGGTCGAAGTCTGTCTTGAGGAAGTCGAGGCAGCCGTTGTCCCCGAAGGCCCCCCACTCCACATCCACACACACATCCTGCACTCGCTCATGCGCCGCCTCCCAGTGTGACACACGTGACGCTCGCTCCATGTAGCAGCCGTTCGAGCCCGTGCCCAGGATCACACCGATCTACGCACAACACAAACCACTCACTATTACTACCAAAGTTCATAGGTCCACATTTCGCTGACTATCAGTGCCATTGATGGCAACATCATCATCAGCCTATAAATGTTCCCACTGCTGGGACACAGGAATCCTCTCTGTGAGAGGGAGTGGGCCATAATCCACCACGCCGCCCCACTGCGGATTAGTAGATGTCACATGTCTTCGTATTTTTGGTCCTAAGTCATGCCGGTTTCTTCACGATGTTTTCCATCACCGTTTTTAGAGTAGTGGTGAACTGGTGATGACATAAATTACATAAAGTAATACACCTGTCTGGGTCCGAACCCACGAACTCGTAAGTTGAAGCCGATACCACTGGGGCACCACTGCTCGCCGATGATTGATGGCAACACCAATGTAGAAAAGAAATCCAATTTGGAAAAAGTAACTTCTATCTTTGAAGATATCATTAGAGACTTTTTCGGCTGTTTATGACACTTGAGTACACTCACCCCAACGTTCTTGTGCATGTGTGCGCCGGCGACGAGTGTACCGGTGGTGTCGTTGAGCAGCACACGCACGGTGACGTTCAGCCGACGTGCACGCAGACATCGCTCCAGCAGCGCGGCCACGTCCACACCCTCCAGGCCCGAGCACTTGAAGCTCTTGGTCCACGTGATGAGCTCGCCCGACGAGATCGAGTGCTGCTTCATCGGGAACGAGAACGTGAACCCTGTCGACAACATCCACATCTGATCAAACTGCAAGCGTGTGACGTAGCTTGTCCTCAAACACAGCTAATTATAATAAACTAACAACTACTTGGTTAGGAGCGCAACCCTGATGTTTCATGTTTTGCGCCTGCCACACACTCGACGAGTGGCATGGGAAGTAACGAGGAAAAGAGGCAGAGACATAGTGTGGCAACATTACTCGTCATGCCACACGTCATGCTCCTTGTCCTGCTCACTGCTCCCTATTTTGTCGGTTTTTGCGCGCGAGTCAAAGGACCGGCAATACGAGTGCGAGTTGCTGGCCACATAAGCGCGCGGTCGCAGTCCGCATCGAGCGCTCGCGCAAGACGAGGACGACGACGACGATGTATATTTCTTTTTACTACATTAATATAATTAGCATACTAAAAATGCATAGCGTGCACGCTGCCACCGTTTCAACGTCCATCGTCTCACCAAGGCAAATGACAAGTGAGGAGCGTCGCGATTAATTGCGCGAGTAGAGCAGTGTGTGGGCAGAGAGGGCAACA
This sequence comes from Agrotis exclamationis, assembly GCA_950005045.1. Classification (NCBI taxonomy): domain Eukaryota; kingdom Metazoa; phylum Arthropoda; class Insecta; order Lepidoptera; family Noctuidae; genus Agrotis; species Agrotis exclamationis. The sequence continues at coordinate 156,373 of OX465443.1, forward strand.
TCGCGGCAAATCACGGCAGCGCGAGGAGCATAGCGATGAGCAGCGCAAGGAGCATAGTCTGGCAGGCGCATTAGGTTGGTGCAGTACTTAACACTATGTTTACAAATTAAATTTTGTTATAGTTACCTAGCGAGAACTCCTGCTCCTCCATGCCGAGCTGGTGCAGGAAGTCCTGCACGCAGTCCGCCAGGAAGTTGAACAGCTGCTCGCCGGTACCCAGCCGCAAGGCGTTGCTGAAACACACATCAACTCTCTTTACATTCTTGGTTACTGTACCCGGCTACTAGGTAAGGCCCTGGTAACACCTTCACTTCGTAGCATATAGGGGAGTGTGTCGCAATGATGGATGACATTTGTGATGTTCCTAAAGCTGGCTTAATGGAAGTTTCATCCCTTTAAGAAGCCTATAAACTTCTCCAGGGTTACATCTCTGTACCAAAATCTATAAAAAACTTTTTCAAAAAAAATGTAACCGCCTTCAAAAACAACCACAAAAAAGGGTTAAATAACCTACAAAATAACTTTTCTTTCAGAAGTCGGTGCCTTTATATTTTTTCATTTCATTGTTTTTTTTTTGCCACCGACTTCTGAAAGAAAAGTTATTTTGTAGGTTATTTTACCCTTATTTGTGGTTGTTTTTGAAGGCGGTTACATTTTTTTCAAAAAGTTTTTTATTTTACTCTTTTTAGTTTAAATATTCAACTCAAATTCTTGTCAAATAAATCATTCTCTTACATGTATGTGCACTAAAATTTTGTAATCCGTAGCACCGGTAACAACATCGCTCAAGTGCACAATATGCTAATAAAATTCCCTATCTCAAAAACTACTGAACCGATTTTGATGAAACTTGCAGTATTCCGTAGGTTAAACAATACTTAGTACAACAAAAAAAGAATTATTTAAATCGGACTTGTAGTTCCAGAGATATGCGAACACAAACTAAATCAGTCGATGCCTACTCCAAGCCGTTGAGGAGTTGTACCTTCCATCATCAGCTCATCCACCTGAGATGATGATTATCAGATGCAAATACTTGAACAGATTTAGAAAATATATGAAAATGGTACTATGTGCCTATAAAATTTGAAGGTCCTCGATTTCCCTGGGATTCCATCATCAGATCCTGACCTGATGATCATGGGACCAATTGGAAAGTATACCCTTTCAAACAAAAGAAAAATTTTCCAAATCGGTCCAGGCGTCTTCGAGAAATCGGGGAAAATACATAAAAAAAAAAAAAAAAGATTCCGACGAATTGAGAACCTCCTCCTTTTTTTGAAGTCGGTTAAAAATCGGTCCAGCACTTTTGGCGCGACTCACTTTCGTATTTATTATAATAAAAGTTATTATTTTAAAGTGAACAAAGTATGAGTGTGGTAGTAGTTACTTGATGTGGTACTGCTTGACGTGCTCCTGCACGAGCTGGCCGGCGCGCAGCTCCAGCAGCAGCACGCGGAAGTTGGTGCCGCCCAGGTCCAGTGCCAGGAACACGCCCTCCTCTGTAACAGAGACATCACAGGTCGGGTCACATATCGGACAGCCATTAATGTTAGTAGAGTAACTCCACATATCATTGTTTATTATGTAGTCTAGGTATACTGCTTCATTTCGAATGTCATAATATGTCCGAATTACCAAAATTCCATGGCATCGATACTATACCATAATTTCAAACAAGCCTTAGACCGAGCGTCTTTTTCTTCGAAAAGCCATTGATCTGGGTCGACGGGTCGTGCCAAGGGTTTAATCAACATACATAGATGCCTACAATAGGACCTTTGAACATATAGATATTTTTGCATGTTCTCCCAGTAGGTTCAAGGGTCTTATTCTTAAGGAGCTCACTTGATATTTTTGTGTATAGTTTAAGGTGAGCATGATAGTTAAGTAAGTTTAGTTTTTAATATTATTATGCATGTCTAGCGTTTAACTTAATTTTTATTTAAATATTATATCCCACAGTTAATCTGTGAACAGCGTTGTGGGCTACAATATTGCTTATTTCACATGTATCTAGATTTTAGTTTTTTTATATTGTATATTGTAGCTGTTAGTTGTTCCTTTTGAATAAAATAAAAAAATTAAAAAAAAAATACATCATTTTAACGTATGTATAAATATTGATCTAGACTTCACGGAATCTAATGACATTTGAAATCAAGCTGTTGTCTAAAAGTTCAGCCTGCGTTTTCTTATAACATCTAGTAGTTCCATGAGATGGCGGGTACGTACCGGTGCCGTCGGGCAGCTCGGGCACGTAGGTGTTCTCCATCTGCAGGCTGGAGGGCTGCTCGCGGAGCCCGCGCTCCAGCTCCTGCTCGAACACCTCGCCCACGCGCCGCAGCACGTCGCCGCCCAGCACCAGCGCCGCCAGCCGCGCTTCCACCTGCAACCCACAAGAGAACCACTCACTACTGGCTAGTAAGTACGACACGACTGTTCTTGACAGTTCACAGGAGAAATCCTTCATAAAAAATGGCACCGGCAAACATACTGTCCAATTCGGAACAGCAACACTGCTTGAGGATATCTATATATATAATAAATCTGTAGAAGGGTCAATTCTGTACATTGAAAATATTGAAAAAATAAATAGCGGGGGCTGTTGCTGGATCGATACCAAACCCAAATATGTGATTAAACAAATTTTTGTCTGTCTGTCTATATATGCAGGCATCACGTGAAAACTAACGGTTCGATTTCGATGAAACTTGGTATAATTATACCTTATTATCCTGGGCATAATACTTTTTATCCTGGAAAAATACGTAGAAAAAAAAATCTTATTTTTCAGTTTTATTCATAGACGTTGTTCTGTAGAACCGCGAACACACGTTGCATTACCCGCAGTGGATTCAGCGCCGTAACCTGTAGCGCCGAAAGTCGGATTTGGCTTGAACCGTTTGCGGCACACGCGGGCCACGCCTCCCCGACTCCTATATAAGGAGCCGCGTTCCTCGCCGCGCGATGCATATAAATTCTGAATTTTGATGCGAGCGGACGTGTCCAGTGTAGCGAGCGGTCGTCCGTGGAATTAATATTGTATGCGTGTAATTTTAAACCGTGCTTTTCAGCGCGACCTTTTTGATTACTGTTCCGATCAGTTATTTGTAAATACAAGGTCGGAATTACTATGAAAAAAATACTTACTACAGAACGCGAGCTCAACAGCAGTAGCTCAATAGAGGGATCTCCTTAATTATTATAGGCTTAGCCGTATTTGGGTCCAATAGATATTTATAAGATGTCATTGTCAGAGTTACTCAAAATGGAGAAATAAACCATCCACGCGAAGACCAACATCCGCGCGGACGGAGTCGCGGGCGGAAGCTAGTAAATAATAAATGCAGTGATAGTAAGACCTATGAGCTCCTTCATAATATGAATCACTACCAGTAACCCTTACTAGGGTCACTAAGTACCAACTCCGCAGTACGGAGCGAGTCTCCCAACAATAATTAAAAACAATTCAGCATTGGAAGTAGATGAGGCACGAGCACCGGCCTGCCAGGGTGCCTCATCAATCATACATTACAAGTTCGACCTGCGAGCAGTATGTATCAACTACCACCGACACAGGCGCTCATCGATCAACTTCGACAGTTGTACAACTACCGGCGATGTGGAGACATGAGAGAAACTTTCAACTAACTTCGTATTTTAGAACGATTGTTGATTTGTTTTCAGTCAGACTTGCTAATACTTTATCATATATTTTTTACAGTTTCACTGGCAACTACTGGCAAGGAATCTAGACAAATTGATGAATTGAGCGTAAATTAACGTAGTTTCTTCTTTATGCATTGTTAAAAAGTTGTTTTGTGAGTAGTAAAATCTATCCACAGATGTAGTGCCGAATAGAAGTACGCCAACGGTGCTCCGGCGCAGTGCGCAGACCCTGGAGGGATGCGGAAATGAGCAGACCAGGATCACAATTGACTAGATCAGGTAACAGTTGAAGAAGCTCGGCACATGAAGGACTAGTTACGGCACTGTAGGTAGATGTAACGCTGTGAGTTCATGGCCACGTTCGGCAGGTTTATCAGATATCTTGCGGAGACTATTGTCTTAATCGGCCGCACGTCTTAATGAGTGGACAGAATTATCGCAAGTATATCTACATGTGTATCGCACATCGCACGCAAGTCGCGCAGTGTCGCGTTGAGCCGCCACACTGATAGCGATGTTTGAGATAACGCAGCTTTTCATTTCAGTTTTATTTCTTTGCCCCACACTAGGAATGACTCCTGAAGTCACATCGGTATGCGCGCCCAGATCCGGAACAATTAAGTACTTAAAAAGATCATACAATAATACTCCGTGCGGGAACCCGCGCCACGCATCGCAGCATTGCAATCGCAGATAGTTTGATTCTTGTTCTAATAATTACCTTGAAGAAACAGTCAACAACCGAGCCAAAAAGCGTTGAAGGCTAAAATATCGAGAGAGCTGCTTTTAAACGGCTTTTTGAATTATAGGATCTTTCATTCGACTGTCTCTCGATCTATAGTCGTAAGAGTAATTGCTTTTAGGATCTCTTTGCTAGTTGGGCAGACTTCACTGTTCATCCGGGCTCATATCCCCATAAAATTAATGTTTGTTGGTCAATAGATGTTGACATTATTACTTCGGTCTATAATTCCACTTCCACAACACAATGTATTCTGTATCTGGTTACCTAGGATGTGAAAAGTAATTGAAAAAAAAAATTATAGCTAGGTAGTAGTTACCTCTTGACCAAAAATTGCCTATTTTATTTGATCCATAATGCCAGGGACCCTGTATAAACCAATTAAAATGGTTATCTAGATAATAAATGCCTAACTGAAACATACGAGTAATACTACTGCTCATATAAAGCACTGCAAATTTATATAATAGCATTTTCATTTTATTCTAAATACGCAATGATTCCAGCATTAAGATAATAGGTATATTTAAATGAATAGATAAGAACTTAAATAAATATTTGCTACTGTAGGTATATTGCGTTAATTCACAAATTACCAGATAAAGGCCATAAAGGCCCCCTCACACTGCAGTACAAGTGCGCGATCGCTTTATGACCGTGTGTATATATCGTAAAACAATTGTCTTGATAACTTAATCCCTTAATTTTCCGCAGCATTGCTTGAATATTGTAATATACTACCTACTAAGTCTTTGAACAGAAGTGTAGGCACATATATTTTTTCTCCAAAATTTACCTAATTAACTCTTGATGGGTGGGCGGTGGTGCAGCGGCCGAGTGATCAGCGCAGCGTTCAGATCATTGTTCCTCCTGTTGAACACTGCACTGTACTGTAGAGTGCAGTGTTTACAGTGCAGTACACCACGGAGGCACTGACAAGTATCATAAAGCAAAAGGTTTACATTTATTGTCACCTCAGACACCGTATCTGACGCTATTCATTTAATATGTTGTTATAAATTGTTATAGCAAAGCCTTTTGTTACAAACGTCAATATTTTGCTATTTCCTGTGATTATAGTTTCCCACTATTGTAAACTTATAGTTTATTGTTATAAATAAGTTGGTGCATATTGTGATACCTGGTGACATCGAATTCAAACTTAATTGTGATTGACAATGAGAGCTTTGAAACTTTTGAGTGTTTAAATATAAACATTTGGGGGTGTGGGGAACAGGGCATAAAGTTCGTATATTCTTGGTACAGGAGGTACTACCTCCTACCTACCAGACGAGTACCGTGTGCGGTGGCTGAGGGTTTTTTGCCCGACAGTCACTTTCGGAATTTTTTCGCGGGAAACTTTCATTGCGCAATGCAAGATTGGATGTTTTATCAGGTATGTACAGAAACACCTGAACATACTGTGGCCGAGTATGTTTATTGAAACATGGATAGAATTGTTAGTATTGAAACAGCAACATTTTTATTCGCCTACTATAGATTTCCCAAAAGCGAATCTCCTGAAGGTTGTATATTGTCAAGGAAGTAAGTATTTCACGGAACTGCTGGACATAAATATATTCATATAATTGGATAGGTAATTATATTTCATGACTGAGATTACATTACACGTGTCAAAGTAAAGTAGTGTAATATATCAGCATACAGTAGCACAAAGTAACGATCAACATAAGATGTAAAGTACTGCAGCGATGAGCGCGCGCAGATGACGCTGCCGCACAGCGCGCGCGCTTCAATAAATTGCTTCTGATTGCTCTAATTGCTGCAGCGACGCGCGCTCGCCACCAACTTCATCATTTGAACATAATTTGTATTTAACAAACTCATCAGATGCAGGTTATTCTTCCCGAAACCCAGGCAGGCATATGTCCGCTTCGTGGACATCGGGAATCCCAAAGGAACTACCTATAGAAATTTGAGGCCCTAAAAACCCAGGTCATGGTAAACTTGCACTTCTATTGACATTCATTAAGCTTGTAAGGTGTAAAAAGGTAAGTGAAGGATAGATTTATTTTCGCAATTATTATATTTTGTAGTAGGTATGGAGAGTGATGGACCATTCGAATCACACTGCTAGGGTTGCAATAAATCTTCACCAACAATTTTGTCGCTCAGTATCAATGTATATCGGTTATTGCGCAGTAATCATGTTGATCGTTCATAAAAACTAGTGTCAATAAGATGAGCGTCAACTCTGAACTCGCTGATAGTCGATAGTTGAGTGTGACACACAGTAAACATCGGCCGAGATAAAATATATCCATTGCCTTCATACCAGATACTCCGTAGGTATGTATCATGATGACTTTTGACCAAAATCTTAATAGGTACCCAGGTCATCATCAACCTATAAATGTTCCCACTGCTGGTATACAGGCCTTCTCTCTGTGAGAGGGAGCGGGCCGTAATCTACCACGCGGGCCCAGTGCGGATTGGTAGATGTCACATGTCTTCGAATTTTTGGTTCTAGGACATGCCGGTTTCCTCACGATGTTTTCCTTCACCCCGTTTTGAGAGCAGTGGTAATGAAATAAATTACACAAAGTAATGCGCCTGACGGGGTTCGAATCCACGACCTACAACTCGTAAGTCGAGGCCGATACCACTGGGCCACCACTGCCTACCCAGGTACTTCAATCAAAATACTTGTTCGCAACTTGTCTATGACTATGGTTATGTAAATGCCATAATGCGTAATACTAACATATTATAAAGTGTGCTGAGTGACCTCACATCACACTCAATTTACTAAGTTTCTGCATGCGATTGAGTTGAATTATACACCAGAACAATCAGTAAATCAAAAGACATCTTATTCAAAACTAACAGCAGTCAATAGGATTTTTTATCAGCTTTATTTTTTCCCATTTGCAGTGGGACAGAAAAACTTCAATGTTTCTTAAGTTTTACCTAAAGTGCTTGGGTGGTCACGCTTCTAGCACAGTAAACAGCGGGGCTATTGCGTATCTCTGTTGACAGTTCAAATGATGATCACTTGCTCTGGTGACCATCAGTATCTGTCAAAAGGTAAATTTCGTATTGGCTTTTGCATTTGCAATGAAACTGATTAATGTAAATGTTCCCGAAAATCAACTATTCTAACGCTCTTGAGGCACTCCTCAACTTAGCCTCATACCAGTCGATAAAATAATAGAGATGTCAAGCCATCCAAGTTCAGTTGACAACTGCTGATCAGTGACCAACAAGTTAGCCAATAGCCCTGCCGAGCATGACTGGACGAGCATTCTCACTTAGTGCGACTAAAGCTTTTGAACATAGAACAATATATGTAGAAGCTGATGTTACCTTCTGCGCTCGTATGTGGTCGTCGAGCCGCAGCGGGCTGGGCAGGAACTGCTGCGCCCAGGGCCTTGTGTCGTGGAGCCCGTTGGAGGCGGGCGCGTCCTGCGCGCGGTGCCCGTTCACGCGCCCGTTCAGCGCGCGCTGGCTCTCCACCGCCGCTGACATCGTCGCTCTCTTGTACTTATGTGAGGGGATCTGCCAACAAACACAAACACATTCTATAAAAGATTCCATCGAATTGAGAACCTCCTCCGTTTTTAGATTATATTATATATATTATAGATTCGTCATGTCTGTCTGTCTGTCTGTCCGTCCGCATGTCACAGCCACTTTTCTTCGAAAGTATGAGAGCTATCCTGATGTAACTTGGTAAGTAGATGTATTATGCGAACCGCATTAGGATTTTCACACAAAAATAAAAACAAAACAAATTTTGGGGTACCCCGAAGGGTACCCCCCATACTTAGAATTGAAACTCAAAAAATATTTTTTCACCAAACCAATACGTGTGGGGTATCTATTGACACCCCACACGTATTGGTTTGACAGGCCTGTTGGTCTAGTGGTTAGTGACCCTGACTGCTATGCCGGAGGTCGTGGGTTCGATTCCCACCCAGGACAAATGTTTGTGTGATGAGCACGATCATTTGTTCTGTGTCTGGGTGTAATTTATCTATAATATGTATGTATTTAGAAATATATAAGTATGTTTATCAGTTGTCTCGTACCCATAACACAAGCTCTGCTTAGCTTGGGACTAGATGGCGTTGTGTGATAGTTGTGGAATATTATTATTATTATTATTATCTATGGATAGGTCTTCTAAAAATGATATTAAGGTTACTAATATCATTTTTTTCTAAACTGAACAGTTTGCGCGAGAGACACTTCCAAAGTGGTAAAATGTGTGTCCCCCCCTGTAACTTCTAAAATAAGAGAACGATAAAACTAAAAAAAAATATATACGTAATGCAGACCTCAACAAAAACTTCCAACGAAAATTGGTTTGGATGAGATACAGTTAGCAGTTTTTGAGATATAGTACCTACATATTCAGAAACCGCAAAAATAACTTTGCCATTCATACAAACACTATGAAAAACAAAGTTGTTTGGTGATTATGTTTATTACTTACTAATCTCAATATAATTATATCCCTAATCTATGCTTGCTACTACGGAACCCTTCATGGGCGAGTCCAACTCGCACTTGGCCGGTTTTTTAAGTCGGTTATAAAATAAATATTGAGGCAGCGCCAAACAAACAATCAAAGAAGATCGAATAATTTTATTCGCTTTAGGTTATTAATTTACATATCGCCCGCCTCTAAGGTTATAACGAGAGCCGCAGTGCCCAAATGTAAAATTATCAATCTCCAATATGAATAAAATCGTCATTTCAACAGTAGGTAGTTGGTTGCAGTCATGCAGCGCGATATAATCGTTTATCGAAACAAATAAAACTTTATTTCACAGCAATGAACCAACAAATTCTGTTGATAACCTGCGCCAGTCCTTGACTTACAATATAATGATTGACTACTGCCACTACTGACCCCTGATTCGCGAACTTTTCCATCCATTGAACAATCTCGTTGATAGAACAGTTTAATTAATCAATCACGTTTGGTTCTTATTGTTTTTAGCTGCTGCAGACTTTAATAGGTAGGTACAGCTCCTAAACAGCTCAGCCTCAGTTACAGGATAGGACACGCTAAGCTTTTCGAGACAATATTCTATATTATATATATATTTTACTCGGTTAATAAGTAATGGGAAATGGATAGGTATTTAATTTAAGTCAGTTAAATACAGCGAAAGTAATTCTTACAGCTTTCTTTTGTTATTTTTACTGTTTTTTTTATGGCAGTTTCTAACTTCCAAACATCAAATCTTGCCAGTATTTTGTTAGACAAGACAGTTTCGAAATGTATCTTCAAGTCAACGTGAGACCCCGGTATACAAAGGGCTACTGAAGGACACCGTGGATTTTAGTAGACTTGTACTGAGTCTGACAGTCCCTCTCGCCTTGCCCTGGGTGGGAGGACTCATTTGATGATTTTACCACGATAAAAAAAAAAGTCAACGTGAGAAGAATAATGAAACTCTTAACTCAAGAACTCAGGAGCCCCGTGGTGTCATAGATACGTTGACTCTTGCGAGATGGAGTGCTCACGAGTGTTTGCTGTAAAAGGTTCGTCTCAACGTACCTACGAGCTCAAGTTACATGATTGAGAACATAATTATGTAGTATTCTACCTAGCCAGCTCTAAGGCCTTTGTCAAACAGACAGGCGATAGCAAACCGAACCGAATCCTGTCATATAAAAAAGCGAAAACGATCCGATAGTCTATGTGACAGGCTTCAAACAATTCCATACATTACAAACAAAAACGCTACGCCACGGAATCGGTTCGTCTGTCAGTTTGACAATAGCCACACGGCATCGGCTCGGCTCGGACGACGCGATCCGATGCGAATGGCATTAGTAATACCCTTATTACGTTGACATAAAGGTTTTCTTGACCGGCTTAAGCCGATTCCGCGTCGATAAATGTGTGAGCACCCTTATCAATGAGCACAGATTTGACAGCGGTAGCGAGGGGAGCACCGTGCACATTTTAATGACATCCGTGCACTTATGTTCAAACAGCAATATCTCACACTTCAATAAATAAACCCAAGTCCTGAATGATATGTTACCATGACATTTTAATGATGCCCCCAACATTGCATGGGTACTTTTATGGAAGAAGAGGAAGCGAAAAATCGGAAACCGATATAAGACATCCGATGAATTGCAAACAAACTGCACGGTATCTACTCGTAAAGTGGAACACATACAACACAACATGTCGATGTTGGTAATCATTTTAAATCATTTAATAGATACACGGTGTCGTACCTTTCGATCTAATTAAGTTGCTTAGAAGCGCAGTACAAAAAGAAGTTGGATCGTCATTACGTACATCAACAGTAGATGCAGTTTTATTACAAAGATTTGAAGAAAATTGTCAAGCGTGGCAGTACAAATAGTCATCCGTCTTCCAGCCACCTCCACAGGTCACCATGTCGGATGTCGTAGTGTTGCCCTGAGTTTCTACATGGAGCAGCTATTACTTACTAATAAGAGGACGAATGCCTCACAGTATTATGCTAATAATATGAAAATTTAAATGACTGATACATTAATTTGATATCGTGCGTCGCTATCACGACCGGCTGCTATCTGGCAGCAACCGGTTGGGATTAAACAAACATCGCGATACCATTCACAATTACCACCAATCATTAATTTGCATTTTACCTTTTTCATTATTTTGAATTATTTTTTTCTGTACATCTACGTTTCATTCGATTAAACATTCAGTGGTCAAAATAAGAGACCTGTAAGATTTTTTAATGAAACGAGATATAAAAGTTAGTACCTACAAGTTTAAGAAAAGTCACTAAATAATCTGGATCTAATTCACAGTACGTCTGATTAAAGTGATTACCAAGCGCTGCAGGGTTTATCGACACGATGCGATAGACCCTCTGTTGTGGCGGACTTAGGCTAATTATATTTACCTACATTAACAAAATTGTGAATGGTGTAGAGACAAACATTATTTTTTTTTTAATAATATTGCCTATATTTGTTTTATTTCAGCGCAGTGGTTGAGCGATCGGCGGAGGCAGCGAGGCGCAGCGCAGGTTCGATCCCCGCACGCATAATACATAGGTATTTGTATGACCTACAATTAGTTGTTCCGGGTCTGGGTGTTAATGCACCCACGATACAGGAAGAAATCCTAGTGTGGGCCAATGTTTTAAAACACAAAAACAAAAGCAATTTTAGGTTTAGTCTTATTAAACTGCCGTGCAGTTCGTGTACGTTACTCCAGCAAGAAAGTATCTCCTAGAGTTATATGAGTAGAACGTATAGTTGGTGCCTTATTTGCTGTAAATGTGCCCCCACATAAAAAATGTGTGCCCCCTGTCGTTTCTAAAAAAAAGCGGAAAAACGATTCTTGCTGGGGTAACGTTTTTCTAGCAGGAAAATTCTAAACGAGTGATCGGAGAGAGAAAAAATGTGCATGGCCAGAGAGCTTATATGTGTGCCAAAATGTGCCCCTAAAAATAAAATCTGTGCCCCTTCAGATTTCCGAGATATTGCGTTTCCTGCTGGAGTAACGTTTTGATGAATCGTATATCTCTAAAACCATAGCATGTGCCCCTGTAGAATAAACATACACGAGTAGCTCTTAATGTGTGCTCCTTTGTGCCCCAATTAGATTTAAGAAAATATTTATAGTTTTCAAGTTATCGCGGTTTTATGAAAACCCGAAAAAACATCGCAGCGCCTAAATGAGACAAGGCATAAGTTCGCTGAAAACTGTATTCGGTCCTTCTTGACGCTAATAATAACCATACAAAGTTTCAAAACTGTTCATGCATGCGTTTTTGAATAATCTTGCTAAAAGTCAAAACGATGGTGTCATAACTTTGACGGCAAAATACAAGGAACTGGCTCAATCTCAGATGTGTAGGTGTAAACCAAAATCATGTGCCTTCAGTCAAAAATATATGGTGAAAATATTGAGCTTGGAATGTTTTGAATTAAGTAAATATAAACAAAAAACCAAAATATGTAAACAACGGCTGGTTATCCGACCAAATTTGAATGACTACTAAAAAGCGACGGATTCATACATATCGATGACCTTCTTTATTGGACGTATTATACCTAAGCTGTTGTCAGTACAGTTGCGTTCAAAAGTTTTGGGGGGTAATTAAAAAATATATTAAATGCTCCTTGTGACTATATAAATGAAACAGCTTGTTGATGTGTAAATTATTATTTTTCTTCCCTTAATTTTAATTCTTAAAGTACACTAAGTTTCTTAAAGGCCTAGGAATAAAAAAATAACATAAAAAGTCATTCCTAGAGCTTTATGAACTTAGAGCGTTGTATTGATGATTTTGTTGATTATAATTCTGTAACTGCATACAGCTTGGCAAAAAACAGTAGAAAACCATTCATTTTATTTATTTATTTATTTAGACTTCATGTACAAATCCTTGGTACATAGGCGGACTTAATGCCACAAGGCATTCTCTACCAGTCAACCTTTGGGTGTAAGACAACACTGTGGTAGGGTACAACAAAAATAAAAAAAAAACTAGTAAAACAAACTAAAAAATATATATATATATATATATATATATAAAACTATGCTTTTTAATACTATTACATATATACAAATAAAATAAACTAAACAATATTATAACATATAAAATAAATAGAAATAAAATCCTAATAATTCATGACATGACTTTTGTTAATTGAGAGCTAATTTATTCTGACGTATAGAGGTTACGTACTTTTCTCTTGAAAGTGAAATTGCTTTCAGCTTTTTTAATGCTAAAGGGTAGCGCATTCCAGAGCTTAATAGTCGAGATAGTATAAGAATTAGACATGAAACCGGTACGGTGTGAAGGAATTTGGAAAAGTAGATTCTTAGAAGCTCGAAGGTTACGACTATGAGAACTGCCCAACACTATGAAAAGAGTTTTTAAGTAATCAGGAGCACATGGATCGTTCATAATTTTGAAGAGCATGCAAAGAGATCTGAGGGACCTCCTGCGTCGGATAGGCAACCATTTAAGCTGGGAACGAAAAGAAGAAATGTGATCGTATTTACGAAGGCCAAAAACGAAGCGAATACAGTTATTGAGAAGACGATCCAATTTATTTAGAAGTTCTTGGGATAGATCAGAATAACAAACATCAGCATAGTCAATGATGGGAAGCACAAGTGACTGGACCAAAGTGAGTTTGGTGCTAGATGGGAGGAAATGCTTGAATCTATAGAGAGACCGCAGCGAGAACGTGACTTTCTGACTCACCTGAGCCACATGCTTTTTCCAACTCAAACAGTCGTCAATGTACAGGCCCAAGTCTTTTACGTGAGGTGAAAGAGAGATGACGGTGTTCTCGTACAACAGTGGCACAAGTTGGCTAGTGTTCACGTTCATGAACAATTTTTTTTTTAACATTGGGACCAATCAAATTTTGGGTCAAAGACCTGGCAAATGGCAAGTATCTGGATGTATTTCTTTCGTTCACACATAAATTACTGGATGTATTTTAATTAAATTTAGAATTGAGAAGATAGCTTACCTTGGAATAGCACTTAGGCTACTATTTATAATGTACTTAATCATGTATAAAGTCATAGAAACAGCTAATAGAACATAATCCAATAACAACTTTATTTTATTATTTATTACTTTTCTACTTCAGTGTACTCAGGCACAACACGTGTGAACCGGTTAGTGAGTAAAGTAAAGAAGGTCATCGATATGTATGAATCCGTCGCTTTTTAGTAGTCATTCAAATTTGGTCGGATAACCAGCCGTTGTTTACATATTTTGGTTTTTTGTTTATATTTACTTAATGCGAAACATTCCAAGCTCAATATTTTCACCATATATTTTTGACTAAAGGCACATGATTTTGGTTTACACCTACACATCTGAGATTGAGCCAGTTCCTTGTATTTTGCCGTCAAAGTTATGACACCATCGTTTTGACTTTTAGCAAGATTATTCAAAAACGCATGCATGAACAGTTTTGAAACTTTGTATGGTTATTATTAGCGTCAAGAAGGACCGAATACAGTTTTCAGCGAACTTATGCCTTGTCTCATTTAGGCTCTGCGATGTTTTTTCGGGTTTTCATAAAACCGCGATAACTTGAAAACTATAAATATTTTCTTAAATCTAATTGGGGCACTAAGGGGCACACATTAAGAGCTACTCGTGTATGTTTATTCTACAGGGGCACATGCTATGGCTTTAGAGATATACGATTCATCAAAACGTTACTCCAGCAGGAAACGCAATATCTCGAAAATCTGAAGGGGCACAGATTTTATTTTTGGGGGCACATTTTGGCACACATATAAGCTCTCTGGCCATGCACAAATTTTCTCTCTCCGATCACTCGTTTAGAATTTTCCTGCTAGAAAAACGTTACCCCAGCAAGAATCGTTTTTCCGCTTTTTTTTCAAAACGACAGGGGGCACACATTTTTTATGTGGGGGCACATTTACAGCAAATAAGGCACCAACTATACGTTCTACTCATATAACTCTAGGAGATACTTTCTTGCTGGAGTAACGTACACGTGCAGTTCTTTTAAGATCCAGTCCTGGATCTGGCAAGCAATAGGAATGCAGTTTCAATGGTCGTCACCCCGGCGCGGTGGTGTGATGGCGGTGCGGCCGTGACGCGGCGGCGCGCCCACCGCCCACGAGCCACGCCACAAACACGCTGCCACCAATGTTGGACATACTCGCCAACACACGCCAATGCGTCACTCACAATACGTAAATATTCCAATGTTTGTCTCAAATGTTGGACGCCAACACTTTACACACACAGTAAGGTAAACAAATTCAACGTTTGCTCAACGCACTGGATGGCGCTCTCGCCTGGGACCGGTCGTGGCGTAAGATTTATAGTTAGCTGAATATATTATGACTATGTGGGTTTCTGAATGGTTTACAATAATAATCGAATCAAAAATACTTAACCTAAATGGTCTAAAAAGCAATTTGTTTTTGTTACAGATGAGCAATCCAGGCGACGTTTACAAAAAGACAAAACGTTATTAAAAACAATATCTTGGCTTAACCCATGGAATGTTATAACTTAAAGTGACAGCCAGTGCGATCTATTACATGTATATTTTTAACTTGCCCCCATTCCATTTAGAATATCTAGTAACGTGCTGACGAGGGATCAATGAAAATATTAAACAACGTAACATTTAATTATTTCGGCGCTCCCAAACTTATCACAGCTTTAGCTATTTAGCTTGGCCTTGGATGTTGGATATCGGCAATGCGAAACAAACAATTGAAAAGACCTGTGCAAATATTATAACGTGTATGAACTACTGAGGTATTTATTAAGACGGCTCGTATAGTCGACATTTAAATTGGAAAATATAAGTTGTAATAGTTGAACTATGGAAACATCATAACATTAACACACTAAGCAGATCACAGAATGATGATCCTTCTATTTCCTAGGACTTCATTTAGTTGCGTTATTTTTGCAATAAGAAACAAATGATATCAAAATTACGAATTATTACAGTTACGTACGATAAATTACTCTGTGCTTTTACATTATGAGATGATAAATGTTGACATTCCATTTAAAATGAACATAAATCTTCAAGCGCTAACTGATTGTCTTGGCGGGGTGCACTACCGTGCATCAAAACCCCTGTTTGAAGGCACTGCGGAAAGAGTTCCGGCGCGATATCATAGCGAAGTGAGGGAGCGTCTGTCTCATGTTTGATGAGTGTCTGGCTGGAGAGAGACGCATGTTCTCATCGGACACGGTTGTTTCGGGAGGTACCTCTGTGTCGGATTGGGCGGGAGGATACGCCCGAGTATCACCACTGCGTGGATCGCCCGGAGGAGACAGTAGAGCATACGATGCTTCTAGTCTCGTCGTATTCGCGCCTCATGGAGCTGTCAGCAAACTGACACCTGCCAGGGTATCGGAACCGTCTGTAAAGGTAACTGTGGCTCTGGAATATAAAGGGCAACTGAAAGAGGGTGGTTTTGTCAGTAGTAGTCTGACAGCCCCTACCGCTCCACCTAGGGAGGGGAGGACTCATTTGATAATTTTACACACCGGCGGCAGCCAAAGGGAAATAGCTTCCAGTTTTAAATTAAAGTGGACCACCTTCTTTTGATTTGTTGACCCTTTAACTGCCGGCATGGCGTCGTTAGTAGAGGGTTTGGTGACTATTTGAAATTGCGATGTAGCAGGTACCAGTTTTGCTTGTCGGAAAAGCTAAGTTGCACATTATTATAAGCAGACATTAAGTTTGTGCACACACACAAACCTTAGATGCTGCTTAAGATATTTCAATAAACTATTATTTGTGTTGATGTAAATATGTAAAACATGACGCTCTTAGTAATTGTAGGTACAATTATGTAAGCGACTACACACGAACTGTTTGGTAATTTCGTCTAGATACATATTTTTTTTTTTTAAACGTTGACCCACATTAGGAATTTCTTCATGTAACGTGGGTGCGTTTACAAACATCACTCACATACACAAACACCCAGACCAGGAACAACTACTTACAGATCATACAAATATTTGCTCCGTGCGGGGATCGAACCCGCGACACTCAGCGCAGCAGTCGATCGCTCAGCCACTGCGCCAACGTCGTCAATTAAATTGTACGCAATCATGTCTATTATTTACTAAATAATAACTATGATCTTTTTATGCTAAAAGCATGCTGAAGCTTACCGTATCTACCTACAATATAATTGAATCCGTGGACCAATTATTATTAGGTATGCGTCTCACTGCATTGGGGTATCGCGCGCTAAGCGCCCGCGCCCGCGCTTTGTTACGTAAGTTTGGGACAGATTTTATCGCGTAACGAACAGCGAGGTCGCGGACTATCGCGCGACCCCCACCCTCCACTCCGCCACATTGTCACGGTCACCGGTCCGCTCCGGATTCGTCTGCTCTCCGTCAGATTCACTACGCTCATGTACACAGAATGATTATATCTAACGTTTGGTACCCACCAAATATGTATGCATATAATAAATCTGTAGAAAATTCATTTTTGTACATTGAAGAAATTGAAACAAAAAATAGCCAGCGTGTGAAAAGATAAGTAACAGAACCCATTTCCATCATTTTTGAAATTTTTGTCGGTTTGTCTGTTTGTCTGTTTGTTTGTGCGCACATCACGTAAAATCTACGAATTAAATGCTGACAATGTTTATATACAAAAATTATACGCAACTTGAGGTTTAACTTAGTTTTTGTTTCATCGAAATCGGTTCAGTCTATCAAAAGTTATTTGAATTTAAAGTGTTTCAGAAGTAAAATACGGTCAGTTCACACCAAGACGTGCAGTTCAGTAGCGCGATCTAGCTTAGAATAGCAAAACTACATATTCAAATAATTCATCTAAACATATGTACTTCAACGATAAAACGGTAGATGGCGTTAAAATAAAACCTGAAATAGAGGTGTTTAAATTGAAGTAACATTGTTTTTTTTTTTCATCGTAATCAGTTTACATCATATAAAAAACGTAATTTAATTATAGCGATTTTATGGAATCATAAGATAGTCAGGACGGGACAGGACGGGACAGGACGGGACAAGACGGGACAGTACGGGACAGGACGGAACAGAACGGGACATGACGGGACAGAACGGGACGGAACGGGACGGGACGGGACGGGACGGGACGGGACGGGACAGGACGGGACAGGACGGGACAGGACGGGACAGAACGGGACAGTACGGGACAGGACGGGACAGGACGGGGCAGGACGGGACGGGACGGGACGGGACGGGACAAGACGGTTCAGGACGGGACAGGACGGGACATGACGGGACATGACGGGATAGGACGGAACAGGACGGGACAGGATGGGACAAGATATTTATGTACGCTCCAGAATGATGGTACACAGCTGTGTTAATTTGTTCACAATATTGTTAATATTAAATAAGCACTATAGTTCCGCCAGATAAGTATGGAATAAAATAAAATAAGATACATTGACCCCCGTATTTTGCAATATTTCAAAACCATTCGAAAAAATGTAGAACGACCAAAAGCAACGCATCGTGGTAAGACGCGATCTTGACCTTATATTTTATTTTGTTTGAACGATGGTGGTATGAAATTCGAACGATACATTATTAAGATCAATGACCTTTATTCCAGACTTATTTGGCGGGGACTATAGCTTATATAAAAGATTGTATCGGTATCCTCCAACACCGCTTCGCACTAAAAATATAGATTGTTAAGTTCCGACATCCACGCGAACGAAGTCGCGGGCACAGCTAGTTATCACAATATAACACCCATTTGGTGTTTTCAGAAGATACGACGAAGACGAACATGGGAGTCTAAAACTACGCTGTTGTTCTCTGACAATTAATTTTAGAGTCAGAGAACTGGATGATCTACTTATGTTTAACCATATTGTGACCTATTCATATCTGACTCTAAAGATTGATAGCGGTCAGTTGCTATAAAGTTAGGCTGGTTCGAAATACAGTCTCCATCGTAGGCTTTATCTCAGTCACCTTTAGCCTAGACAGAGACAAGAGCAAACCCATCTCATTTTTATTTTCTCTATGCTTTGTAATGCTGGCAGACTGTGATTATGATGATGGTAGGAAACATCTTCGTCCTTCACCGGTATCTTTTGCATCGACTGCTCGATAATTACAAGGAAGGCCTCAGATTAGTAGCAGCCGGGAGATAGCGAATAATTAGCGAAAAGATAGATATGAGGACAATTATACAGGTATTTTATGTTATGACTTACGAGTGATTCGAAATAGCCTACGAGAGCTTTTTGATAAAAGGTAGCAATGCAAGTCTTACGTAGTTTGAAAGAAATGCAAATGCATATAAATGTATTAAATTAATAAGTACGTACTTGAGTTATTAAATAGGTAATGAACAAACCAGTGAGAACATTAACGAGTTGTTAGATTCGTTGATGACTTGATATCACGTGTAAATTACAAGCTGAACAAAAACGCGGCAAACATTGCCATCTAACAAAACACTAACATACACCTACAACAACATCTATTCCACATTATTGTAAATACACAATTTGAGATGTTCAGTTCAGTTCAGATGGTAGGTAGGTATAGGTAACGGGTATGGTATTAAACTAGACAATAATAAAGAAAACGAACTGCTATCACACAGAACTGTCACGAATTGATGGAAATAAACAAAATATAATAAATATTTACATTATAAGAATAACCGAATAGCCTGTAGCAGGAATAACAATTATTTTCGAGAACTGACTGCAGCTACCAAATTTAAAATAAATACCTACCTAACTAATTAGTTAAGTAAATAATTCTGAGAAGTCGGTTTCAATCAACTTATGCATAGCGAAGATCTCACAGATTAGATCGGACACACATCATGATGGCACAATGCAGCTGTCACTGTGTTTAATGGTTTCCGCTGCGGATGCGATGCGCCGGCGACGACATCGCGACCGGCGAGTTACTTACGACGAGTAGAGCGAATCAGACGCACCCGACACACATACGGACAGTTCGGTGCAATTGATTCTATTAACCACTCAAGCGATTGGCTAAAATTGGCTAAATGCTCCGAGCACCCGACTAAGAATCGGTGAAATAATAGCTCCTTTCTCTCCACTTTTTGCTATGTACAAATAATATAATAATAATCCACAACTATCACACAACGCCATCTAGTCCCAAGCTAAGCAGAGCTTGTGTTATGGGTACTAGACAACTGATAAACATACTTATATATTTCTAAATACATAAATATTATAGATAAATTACACCCAGACACAGAACAAATGATCGTGCTCATCACACAAACATTTGTCCTGGGTGGGAATCGAACCCACGACCTCCGGCATAGCAGTCAGGGTCACTAACCACTAGACCAACAGGCCTGACACATGGTGTTCAAAGCGCTCGAGAGGTTAAACATTCATTAATTTACATTGAACTACTCGAAGCTCATCATACATTTTCGATCAGTATTGAATACATTAATTTTATAGACCAAATCAGGTAGTCAGAATGATAACAATTTCATTCATTAAGTTCCACTTAATTACAGCAAGGAGCTTCAGAATGAATCAAACAAAAAATCAATCAACAGATATGTTATGCATGACTGTGGTAGTTAGGATTGCTGCCCACTGAGGCGTGTCATCACTTTCGCACGCAATTGATCAATTGAGCGTTCACGAACATAAGCTCGGTAACAACAGTAACAGGTGATAATATGTGACGCGTCGGTAAACGCTAGAGGTAAATGTTATGGAGATGTGGACTTGCAAACACATAAATAGTTGAAGTTTGTAACGAGTGTGAGTTACGCGTTGTGTGCTTTATGGTAGATCACGGGCCATAAACAATCAATGAACCAGCTTTGGAGACCTGTCCGACCGATTTCGACGTCTTCCGCCAGAATTTACTTAGCAAAGCAAGCTAATGGCTTTCAAGAAAATTTGTCATTGGGCAAATGATGCTGATGATGTATCTACAGTTAAAAAAACAAAAGAGTATCTGACCACAGCACTGAATGTCACGAGCTCAATACTGAAGAATTCCAATATTACAAATCATTGGTGTACATAAAATATTATAAAATCACTGTGGGCCGTGTCGGATACAGCAAAATTAGTAAACGAAGGGAAGCATCAACTCATAAGACTAATAAAGGGTCAGAAGACTGATAATGTAATTGATCTCTCAAATATATGAATGAATGATATGATAATAATGAACTGGAGCTGTCTACAGAGTCCGCCGAAAACCAGTGTCGATAAGAAATCATTTAATAAACAGTTTGTTGTGGCTTCAGCTATCCAATATCCTCGAGTACTTGATACTCGGTACTGGCTGACGTATGTACAATATTGTGATAACATCACGAGCCCTGCGGCTGCACCCCGTACGTAGTGCTGGTCAACACTGATTGCAGTTATTGTCTAAACACATTTGTGATGTGATGTTATCCTGATAATGCAGTTACATCAGCATTTATTCATGGTTTATTAGTAGTTTAGTCAATGATCAGACCTGATGACTACATACCTAACTCTGATGCTGAAAGTTATTAGTAAATTGATGATCACGCAGACTGTAAGATTGGTCACGTGGACGAGGCGTGTCACTGCACCAATTGGGCTGGACATTGGACATCGCTAACTGAACCAAATCTCAATGAGCGTGATGCAGAGAAGCCACAAAGAAACAAATTGCTCCCAATATAGCCATCAAGAGAGGACGACCTGTCGCGCACCCCGCGTGTACCCACGATTTATAAATGAAATGACAATTTGTCTATTCTAGATGTCTTTTATAGAAATAGATTTAAGACCTAATAGAAACTAGGCAACTTTTATTGGTAACATCACAAGTTCGCCTAGTTTACCATGGGCTAGCAATGGTAAGTCTGATCTGATACGTTAAACTAGAACTAGACAATGTAGCTCATTTACTTGTCAGTATAGAATTAATTGAGGAACTACTTGTTATCCCACACAAGTATCATCGTCTTATTTTCTCAACGAATTTTCCTTAACAGACAAATGATGCTCGGGGGCCACTCAACCAGATTGACTGACGGAGCGAATGGTTCTCCATGCGGAGTTACTTAAACATTGCGTCTTGGGAATTCTGCTTAGAGAGCGTACTTTGAAATGATTAAAAACGATTTGGGGCGACTTTAATCAATGACTCAGCATTACCGCCATGTCATGTTTATTGAGAGCCACCCCTCACCCCGCGTTGGCAGACATAGCTCACCCACTCACACATGCCGCCGATAAGGGTGCGATTACACGCCGCCGATACGATCTGTCAAAGTAATTTATCATCCATAATGATGACGCCCCAAATATACGCCGTTGAAGGCGGGTACCCGGTCGACACCGCGGGGAGCTTATTACATCGATTTGTCTCGGAATATTTATTAACGATTACCCGATTATAATCTTGAAACAGTTAAAAATGTTTTAATAAAATCTTGTAGCTATTAACTGCATTCTTCTGTATTCCCGGTATCCCGTGATGGAATGTGGTAGTAATACGCAAGCGAGTGGTCGCCGGCTGGTCGGTGGCCCTCAATCAAATCTATGAGCCGAGAGAGTACAACAGCGCCAACTGATTTATTGGTTTAAATGGCTAATTTGCGAGGACGGGAGGTCCGAGACTCTGGGAACAATTGCGGACGAACCGATCGTATCGCGACATCGGCGTACAAATGGAGCGATGAGTTGAATGATAATATGAATGATGGAGGAGACTGTAATAATGCCACAACTAGATAAATGTAACCTAGAAAGCAGGTGCAGCATATTCGTTACGGTGACAATGCAGGCTTAGCATCACACGCGGGCGAAGCCGCTGACGAAAGCTAGTTGAGACTAGCTTAGAATCACAGAATACCTATAATACGGTAAACACGAGGAGGTGACGCGGCTGCGGCGCGCGCGCAGCCGGCTAGTTAATGAACTTGGATAGCGCGGCCTTGCTGACGTGAGTTAATACCGATACAATAGTACTACGTCGTATTAAGGACCTACTGCATCATACTATTGTAAATACTACTCACTGCTCTTGATTACAATCACAGATCAATATGTTTTCATTTACAAACAGTTGCCGCAGACGCAGAAGAGTTGATGTGTTTTATTAAATCATAACTAGTGCTTGCATAATGCTAAGTTATAGCAAATGAAAACCTAATCCCCCGGTATTAATATATCAATGATAACAAAGTATTAGATAATATCTGTATCTATAGATAACATTAGACACCGAATATTTGGTCACATTTTTGTGCTAGATTACAATTTTAATTGTAATCAAGCTACAATTGATTTTCGGCACGTCTAGCACTGTAGCAACCGCTACTTGTCTATCAATTTTGACGCCGAGAGCAGACTACGATATAGTACCTACTGAATAAATAATTGAGCATATCAAGAGGGTCTCTAATTATTGAAGTGGTAGATGATTAATGCCGGCGAGCATTGAACGGGCGAGCAAACGAGCAGACGAGCAAGTGAGCAACGAGTTAACGACGCCAACAGAAATAATAACGAGTTTGTATCGCACGTCACGAGACTCAGAAACGTCGCATAGTTTACTTAACTAATTTGTAATTATTCACACTTGGATTAAGTAGGTACTGATTTGTACTCAAGCAAAAATACTTGAGTTTTTTATTGATTGCTACACCAAGGTTGTCAGCTACTCTTATAACCATGATGTTGTTCAAGTCATCGTTAGCGTTACAAGTAAACAACACATTACAATAAGCTGCAAGTAGCGAGTTTGCGATTTCACAATTCACCGTAGTTTGAGCAAACCTTTATCAATTTAGAATTTCGGGAAATTAGGTAATAATGGTCCCAAGTAAAATATTGAGTGGCCAGTTACAGTAGCCCTCCAGTGTCTCGTAGCGTCAACATTATAACCCGACTCAATCATTTCGGAGTATCGATGTTGGATTGATTGAAACCAACGCAACTAATAAATGGTAGTGATTTGTTTTCCTATGTAAACAGGTAAACAACGCTCCTTCTTTCAATCTAACATAATCAATGAAGACTGCAGATATGTGTGGCGGGCCACACGGCCACACCCTCTACATGCTAGATGCTAAATTAACATAATTATTGAGGTATGTAAACGATCTTGCGAAATTTGTCCAATTTATAGCTGCAGATACAACAGTAGGAGCGTTCTGTATTCCATGTCCATGATCGATGAACCGGATATTACGAGTTACAAATATTTTCGCAGTCAGCAGAAGTACTATAGGTCCACGAAAAATGTTCACGGAAGTGCAGTGGCGGAGGCCTATTGGAAAGTGTTTAAAAGGTCCAAAACAGCCGTTTTAAGCAATATTCCTAATAATTCATTTCGTAACGTCATTGGCTATGCTTCCATTATTCAATGACGAATATTGCCAAGTGGCCCTTTTAGACCCTCTGCTCTGTAGTTCATTATTGGGATGAATTGAGCCGGCCTCTATTTTTAAAGAATCCCGAGCTCCCGACTTTTATTTTCTTCTAAACTACCTAAAAAACAGCAATTATTACAATTAATAACGTGATTCCTCGGGATTTTAATTTTGTTGTTAAACTTTGTAATTTTTTATGTCAATTAAGTGCTGCTAAACGCGCATAAAACTTCCCTTTGTTTGGAACAGAACAGTCAAGCCAAGTCATGCTAGCACAGTGTTAGGATAGACTGGGGCACCATTATCATAAGTAATCATAATTCCGTGGGGGACGTTTAGTTCCGCTGGCTGCAGCGATCATTACAACCTGCCACCATTAAAGTGCAATTATACTTTGATTGTCAGCATTGTCAGCGGTGCATCGTTACTGGTCTGGTCTAGCTCTATAGAGTCTGAGAAACGACAAACAATTCATTTGAAGCCAAGACTTGTATGCCATAACATCGAGCTCTTAGTATATTCTTCATCTCATTCTGTAAGCCATTAATTATCCTCTTTCAGTGATTTATTTAGAGTTGACCCAGCAAGTCTTGTTGCATGCATCTCTAATGGTTGTCATCTCTGTCCTTGATACAAGCAGGTACTGTTCTTTTTACTTTTATGATATACTTTTATACACAGCACCCTGTAGGACTCCAACATGTCGTAGAGAGCGCATAACGCGTACGTCCCTCGAGCCGCGTTGATGACGTGCAATATCAGATGTCGGCAGCAATCCGTCCACGTGCTGCCCTGTGTCCTCGTCTGTCTGCGTCGCGTCTTCAATGAATATTTAGTGCAGGACGCCTGTCCTCCGGTCCGAGCTGGTCCCTATTGGAGCTGCAGTTACGATCTCCGGTTATTTATAAGTTGTTACTCAATCGCGCCTCCCCGTTGTGATGTGAATTATATTCAATGCAATAAACTTCGCTATCATTCAATTGCAGACATTTGGACACAGGATTATCTTTTCTAGAGTTCGACTATTGTCCTGGGAAAAATTAACTGCTGCAGCTCTTGGCTGTCATTGATTTTAAGCTGCGATTAATGTTTTTGCTATTACCTAACCAGTTCAAAATCTAACCTGACCTGATAGGAGACGCCCCTATTCACCTATACATAGACGGTCGGATCTTTCAAGCAAATTAGATACCTACTCAGACAGGTCAGGATTATCACTATTTAACGAACCTCCCCGATCAATAAAAGTAACTAAGAATCACGACGCGAGCTTTTCCAGCATCTATCCATCCATTGATAAACAAATAAAATAGATGTCGATAGACGAAAATAGATCAACACAGGAGAAGAATACACAGCCGAAGTGAAGAGAATTTCTGTAGACATGAATAGGTAGATATCATATAATGTTCCAAACATCAGATGTTCGCTAAATCGTAAGCCATTATCCGCAAGTTCAAGTGCAAGTATGAATGATTTGGGTAAACAAAGCGGTCCGCGGAACGTGTCGGCGCGTCGCGTTAAATTATTTTGTATCTATTTACGCAATCAGCCAGCGAGCGCGTCTATACGCGTATCGCGCGAATTCCTTCAGATAAACTTTATTGTAGAACGCACTACGTTTCAACGGCGTCGGTGGAAAGAGTCGCGTGAAAAATAGCGATGGAAAAGGAAAAGCCCTGTGCGGAAGTAAAACATGTACTTTGTGTAAGTCGTCAAATGTGCGGAAATTAAGGTGTGTTCACAGAGGCGTTCGATTGCATGTCAGAAGAGGCAAAATTTGGCATTACTCTAATTATACTAGTCGGCTTTCTATCAAAATGACCCTACAGATGAATCTAACAACAATGATTCCATAATATTGTAGCTTTTCTTATTGTGAATATCCTTACGTCACGAACATAAGTAGTAGTGCGGCAATTACTGTGAGCATGTGTGTGTGTCGGAGATGTTTTCAGCGGACTTCAGTGTTTTGGTTTAGATAACACTATCTGTTGACGAGTCGCGGGTTCTTTCTCCGGCGAGGTCGCGGGGGTCACGACGGGGTCGCGGGGTTCACATGGGGCCCCACGTTTTAGCTCTGATTGAGACGTCCGTCAGTATATGTAGATAATATCTATCAATATAGATAATGCGTATTTTAATGAAAAATATATATCTGGAGGCGCGTCAGCACATTTTAGTAAATAGATTGTTTGCTGGAAGTTGTCTCATCAATATTAATGAATTACTTTACTAATAGCAGTGCTCCGGTAGCGAACTAGTGATACTGATTCGCGACCAATGAATATTAATTAAATATGCTAATAGTCAGCGATAGGATAGGTAAGTCCTATAATATGATAAAGTAGATTTTGTCAAAATATTTCAATGGTAAATATTTATATTTACCAACTATACGTTGTGTTGATAGAGCCAACCACAAGTTTTATTTTAAAAATATATCCAAACAGTTCTGTGTCTATCACGAACATTATTCCGATGAGATGACATTTCTTTTCAGTTCATGAAGTTGCTTTTACATAAATATGTTTGAACTAGCTGACCGGGCAAACTTCGTACCGCCTCACCTTTTAAACCTTCCCTGGACTTTCAGAAATAATTCAAGACCAAAATTAGCCAAATCGGTCCAGCCGTTCTCGAGTTTTAGCGAGACTAACGAACAGCAATTGATTTTTATATATAAGATATAGGAAGCCAGTTTTTTTTTCAATGAAGTGGTATCCTGTTTTCAGGATTCCAGGATTTCAGTGTCCATCAAAACGAGTGTACCGATCCTGAAATTGAGCTCATGTAGGAGTATCGTAGTAAACAGAGATACTTACATGTGGGTCCGGAGACAGCGTGCGAACACCGGCGTCGAAATAGCGCCAAGGTCGGCTGATATTATCGTAGAAAAATACGATGTCGCGACGTGCGGCTCTGACGACGATCACAGGGCTACTGGCGGTACAGACGGGTGCTCCGGGCCGCGCTCGCTCGCATACTGCCGGCTATCAGCCACCTCCCATCAACAACGCTGGCCACCGACACCCTGATAAATGAAGAAGGTCCGTCACTCCTCACAGCACCTCCACCAACCGCGGTCGTTCCTCCTTGGCCGGGTAACAGAGGCGCCGCCACAACCTGCCAGGCCTCGCTGCCGGTGCTTACGAATAGTTTTGAGAAACAGGTGCCATCGATGCAACAAGTTGAGTGATACAACTTTTAATGTAGCGCGCTCTTGTTTAGTTAAAGCGGAAGCCTGTCGTACTGTAGGTATATGTTTAGATATTTAGATGCAACTTTGATTTGAAGTTGAATGAAGTGCAGCGGCAAGCGGTCGTCTGGCCGTAATGAGAAGTGGGTACGACAAGTACTTTACTCACTAGGTAATAGGTATCGCCATTATCGGGGTTCAATTCAGGGACGAAAATAGGGATGTGCCAATAGTACCCAGGCACAGGCTAGAGAGTAGAGACCCTGGAGGGTCGCAGTAATAGCCAGACCAGGACCACAATTGACCAGACCAGTTAAAGACGTTCGCACTGGTCACATCAAAAGCCAGTTACGGCACTGGTTCAAATGTTTTGATTCTTTTGGATGCCTTAAGTAAGAGACCTCCAGCACTTCCAGTTACTTATACTAAAACGAAAATAACAATTTTACACAGAGTTTGCGTTGATCTACACAACGTTACAAACACATAGGTAAAATATTGGTAGTTAAATAAAAGCATGTCAAAATTCTGCTGAATTTTATCTGGTAAGAACCAATTTGACCGTTATCTGTCAGTTATAGCATGTTTTGTAAGAAGCGAGAGTGTTAGCCGGGGTCGCCGGGGTCGGGCATAGTCCACACTCTGACTGCTTAAAGTTCACGGGTTCATCTGCATTACCTAGCATTTAGCCGATACCGATATGTACTGTAGTGATGTAGTGCCTACCTAGGTATTAAAATACCTATCTACTAGATACCGGCCTTTCCCTTTCAATCATACTCTGGTTTTAGGGATTGCGGAAAACCGGATTGCGGATTCTACTCGATGAAAGTGAATTCTATTGCATTTGACAGCACGGTTGGCGGAATGAGTGAGCGATCGACTGCAGTGAGTTCTATTCCCGCAAGTAATAAATATTTGTAAGTATGGCCTAAGTATAGTAGCCCCGAGTCTGTTCGAGTATGTGAGATTAATGTTTAACAATAAACCATTTTAGGAAATTCTTCTGTATCGTGGATGCGTTTACAAAAATTTAAATTCATATTACAAACACTCAGATACGCAACAACTACTTGTATATCGTCAACCGTTTGTAAACGCATCCACGACAATTACATACTACTGGAGAAATTCCTATCGCAGGGCAACGAAAAAGAGGGTGTCCATATTTGTGTTTTTTAAAGGAACACGAATAGAGACACCCTCGACTGCCTGGCACTTAATAAAGCTATTGTTTCAAGAATTTATTCCCGAATGTTTAAACTCTAATGAACGATTATTCTAGTTTGTAACTAGCAGCGCACTCTATCAGCTAGTTTCTTTATAAACACAATATTTTCCTGTTTAGGCAACATTGAAGAGTTTTACAATAAACGTATAAAAACTTATCGATAACAGTAATGTTGTTATTGAGATGAGCGATGGTATCGGAGCGTCGGCAATTAATTATCCTCGCGAATATAATAAAATATAATGAATATGATATAATGATGTGACAGTTAGACACGGTTCAGACTCGCCTCATTACAGATAGCACACATAGGTATTATACAATAATTGTGCGACCACGTTTAATTCTTTAGAGATGTTGACTAAGTCTGAATAGGCTTGTATACCAAAACAATCTAATTTAGTCCATCAGTTAAGATTTTCAAAAATATTTGATTACTTAGGTAGTGTTTTTAACCGAAAAAAAAGTAATAGTTGTAAGTATGTTTGTCCGCGATTATCTCGCGTTTGGCTGAACGGATTTTGATGCGGTTTTCAGGAAAGTGTTCATTTCATTCTGGAGAAGGTTTTAGTATATAACAGTAATAGATATCCCGTGACGTTGCCCGCGAGGATCCGTTTTTGCTTACTTGGATTGTACGTAGATTTTCAGAGACGATTGCATGTTTGTCCGCGATTATCTCGCGTTTGGCTGAACCGATTTTGATGCAGTTTTCAGAAAAGTGTTTGTTACATTCTGGGGAAGGTTTTAATATATAAAAATAATGGATATCTCGTGAAGTTGCCCGCATAGGTCCGTTTTTGTTGCTTATTAGGATTGTAGATTTTCAAAGACGCGGATTATCTATATGAAGATTTTTGTTGAATATCTAAACTAAAATAAAGGAACCGACTTCAAAACCAAACACAAAAAGAAACTGTAAAACAACTTTTCTTTCGGAAGTCGTCGGCCATAGCCAATGAAATAAAAAACAAAGCCTCCGGGCTTCCGAAAGAAAAGTTATTTTTTTACAGTTTTTTTTTTATCAAAAAGGTTTTTTTTTGTTTTGTAAACCAAAATTGACAAAGATAGAACGTTTTTAAAATTCACATTATACCTACGTCATACTGTGGTGTCATTTTTCGAGCGAAATAATACGGGTTAAAATGTTTTTTGATAAATAATCTGACTGATGGTCCAATTATTTTTTTATGGTACACAAGCCTATTGTCGATGTAAGTAGGTACACGGAAGGGCAAATAAATAAAGTGAAGTAACCATACATATTGAAGTTACCGTAGCACATCCAGAGTAGACATTCTTCAGGCCGTCAGTCCAAGATAGAGACAAAGTGGTGTAGTGTGCTCACTGCCTTAATACTCGTCACACGGCCGCTTCTGAAAGTTGAGCTTATTATTATTTTGTTCTAATCGCTTCAATTAGTATCTCAGCTTATCAGGAACCTTCGACACAGTGTCATCAGCTACCAATCATAACATTTGTGATTTATTTATTACCCGCGCTTCGTTTTGAATTAAAAAGGCATTGAAATATAATAAGGCCGACTTTTACGACATTCTGATAAATACAATTAACCCTAACCATAATTAGATCGCAATCCCATGTCTAAAGTAAACAGAATTAGAAAATAGAATAATAATATATTGATGTATGTATTTACATGGCCATAATAAAACAAATCTTCTTCTTCTTCCTGCCCTTATCCCATTCTACTTGTGGACGGCGCAACACGTTTTCTTCTTCCATTCTCCCCTATCAGACGTCACAGTATCATTTACTCCTTTTTCTTTCATATCATTCCTTAGACAATCCATCCATCTTTTCTTTGGCCTTCCTCGTCCTCTCCATCCATCAACATTCATAATAATAAAATAATGTATAGTGTAAAATGATGATTCTGAATTACGCAAGGATCGCATTAAGTGGCATTCTGTAATCCCCGCCCCTTGCAAAAAAGGTGTGAGTTTTACTACTTTTATATTTTGGGGCGAGTATTCATCGGGTCTAGTTCATAATATCGAAAGTCACTACATCGACAATCGCTGCTTCGACAACGTTCCATTGACGGTGAATCGCCAGTACCTCAAATCGATGGTGACTACGCTACATCGATAGTTCTCTGCATGGTACGCTATGTCGACAATACACTGCCGACGACGGTACGCTACAACGAAAGTACGCCAAACCGACAGCACGCTGTATCAACACTGACTGGGTATGTGCATCGCCGGCGTGACTCGAGCCCGATTATATAAAAATTATAAAAAACATAAGCCTTTTTTAATGTTTTTATTACAATTTATTATAACAATAACTAAATATAACATAGAAAGAATTCGAAGTCCTATACGTTCAAAAAGGACTCAGTTTTTAGTTTAAACCGGCTGTTAAGACCGGCTTTCACTACTAATCAATTTCTATTCTGTGACAAAAATAATTTCACCCAAAAACGCACAGAGACTTTACAAATCATACTTTACTGTGAACGATAATTAAGTCAATCTTATTTTGCATAGTGAACTTTATTTCCTGGGCCGCAGATCCCAAAATCCAAGTCCATGACGTTATCATGCTTAGATCTTCTAATCAAGGAAGGGTATTAAATGAAAATCCCATTAGTTAATAAGTTCGTGTTATCACTTTATCAGTAGGAAACATATCACGTCAGTCGCTTCTCGCTGAGCTCTCACAAACAGTTGCAAATCATCAGCACTAGTACAAACACACAGGAATATTTATTTATTACATTATTGTGTTCAGCAAACGTTTCCATTCAATGCATTCATTGACGATTGTAATTAGGCATTAAATGATAAGCATTCAGTTCGACAACATTCAACTCTTTGCTGACATTAATCAAATAAGTACACACGACAAAACTGTACGGTGTGCAGGTAGCTAGCGACACCTGCCTGTTTAACTAGTTGGCATATGTTACGGCCCATCGAGTTACCTTGCATACCTGCATACAAAACTGTTTTGTTGGGATTACAAAAGGCAAAATACTTATTTCAATTTCTACATTAAAAATGTTAAGGTATTCTATTTCAAAGTTTTTGGACAAAATTCATCAACAAAACAAGACATGCAGATTATTATTATTATGCAGTTTTTTACAAAAATATTATACATGTTACGTCGTATGTCATAATTAAGTTAATTGCAATAATTTTATTAATTAGGTAGTAGTTTTGTGTGGAGACACGCTTACGGATATCTTATTTTAATATTAATATATTACAGTTACTTTACATTGGAACCCTAGCCGCGAAACATCCCTCCTCCTCAGACATGCTGAAGGTACTATCAACTTATTTGATCACATCAAATGAACTCGATCAGCTGGTAGAGCGGCGCAGGCGAGGTGTTCCCCGGCTACAGGGCGTTGTCACATAACACAACTACATATTATCACATGGTGAGGCACTTGTCGCTACATACTATGTTTGTATTCACTTATTATTTACTTACTCGGGTACATAGGACTATTTTTTACATTTCAATTTCAATTTAAATATTAGAGAAATGCAGAATTTGACACCCATTTACATCCGACACACATTTAACTGTATTTTTGTAAATTATACAGTATAAGTCTTTAAAATCGACTTCCAATTTTAGTCATTTATTATAATCGAGCCATCAAAACGGTCATTACAATTAACGTTTTTTTCTGGCTTTCACAAACAAATAACAGGTACCAAACAAAAGGTTATTACATTATATTTTTGTAAGTAACGCTGGGTACAGCGGTAGTTACGTATTAAAGTGACTTATGAATATGATATACACACAAATTACTACTAGTGAGGACTGTATTTAATACTTCATAACTATATTATTTATGCTTACAAACTTAGTTAAAATTTTGTGCGCCAAAATTTACAGGCAGTCGCGAATTAATTCTAAACAATACAAATAGGTACTGAGCTTCATAGGATTTGCTGACACATAATTTGGTTACAAAACAAGATTTTCATTAATAAAAAAAAAACAATTGAATTACTTTCGTTTTGTTTTAAACTTCAACAACCATTTCTTAAGTGTTTGCATGCTTTCTTTTTTATGGGTTTGCTCTTGACTCTAGTCTAGGTCAAAGGTGACAAAAACAAAGCCTATGATGGAGGAGCTTGCCCTGAAGAAGCCTGTTCACTCTAACTAGTAGAACTAGATATTCGGGCTGCATGCGTTCGGGAACAGTGACGCAGGAAGTGAATTCCATTCTAACGCATTATGAAAGCAGATTGAATGCGCTTAAGGCGACTTGATGGAATGGCAACAAAGTGTGGATGGTAATTAGCAGTACCTTTAGATGACAGATGGTAGAAGTAGGCTATTTTAACATATGAAATGCGTCAATGTTTCAACGTTTAGCTGTAGAAGACATGCAAGTGTGTGTCAGGTTGCGTCAGACTCGTAATATTAACGAGAGACGATGTCGATAAAATATTGATAATTACTATCAGATAACAGACTGCATCCAGCGACGACACTCGCTGAACGGATACGAGCAGAAGGAATACTGCACAAAGACACGTGGCTATTCTGCAATATTATAATCATCAAAACAGTTAGGTATGCAGCCAGCAATTTTCAAACGGTTTTCAAAATAAGTTTTAACACGTCTGCATACCAAACTCTTTGGCTGCATGTAGCATACAGTTAAAAAGTACATATATTCAGGAATTTTTATTCAAAATTGCTGCCTACATACCTAACTACTTTGCTGACTGTACAAAGTCGATTTTAAAAAATACATTGAAATCAATATATGAATTTCTGTGTGCACTTCAAACTGGACCATACAAAGTTGATATTAGTATGCTTTTTGTGTTGTGCCTCGTTAGTTTTATGTGACATCGGCAGTTCGATCACGTTTATTGTACCAGAGAAAGGTGAACCATATTTTATTATGTTCCATGGAGATTAAATTGATAGTGTCAACTCAATCATAAAAAACGTATTCAAAAAATGAACATGATTGTATTAAAATATACCTAAACAAAAAAGCTTTTTATTTCATATTAATGTGTGTTATTTTATTGTTTAATCTGTTTTTTTTTAAGACAACGCTATATAACAATTAGAACATTTCTATCATTACTGATTAGAAACATATCGTGCTACAATATTCTGTCATTTGTTTATCACTCGCCGTGGAACCATCGAGACTTCCAGACCGCACAGATTTATCTTTTATTGTGGAGACAAGAAAGTTGTTCTAGAACTTACGGGAGACTTGAGTAAGTCGTCAACGTGATAACAAATGGACACAACTTAATGAAAGTTATCGGGAAAGCAAACAATTAATGTAACCACACATTAAATACCGGACATCAATTTACGCACGTTTCACAATTCATTAGTTACTTTTTAGTAAGACTCAAGAAGTTTTAATTCTATTGCTATTGTTCAATAAGTAGAGTCAGCCAAACAGGTATGTATGCACTTTCTGGCTGTATGTTACATGCAGCCAAAGACTTTGGTATTCAGACACAACTTACACTGAAAATGATAGCACACGTCCGCAGACTCAAATCCTGTCCGCACTCTAATTTTTCTTTCCACAAAAATCTTTACGATTCGCCAAGAAGGCGTATAAAAAAAAATCATTAGATAATTATTATTGTTGTACACATTAGAAAACTGTTTTAAAATTGCTGCTGTATACCTGTTCTGCTGACTGTTAGGTACGTGAAAAATAAATATTTTTTTGTGAAAGGTCAGGGGTAGTCCTCCGTGCCGACATAATACTCAATGTTATGAATATATTGACATTGCGCTCGATATTACTGACATATACTTTATTTTGATAGTCAAGTTTCAGATAAAAATAATTATCACACGTTTGTTTTGTGAAGAAATCCGATTTCATGTAATAAAAAAATATTGACCATTACACTAAAATGAAATATGTGCGTTTTTTGTTTCAAAATGTTATGTGCGAAGTTCCATCTATGAAAACATTTTGGAAAACTTTTACTAAATAAACACAAACTCTCAAAAAACGAGATTATACTGGACATATTATAAAATAAACTTAGGGTTGCCTCAAAACAGTTTGTATTTTACAAATACATTCTTTTTTTTTAACTGACCGAAAAAAAATATTCTTTTCAAAGCTTTTTCGTAAAATAGCAAAGTGACAACCCTACAAACTGCGGTGAGTTACTG
Source organism: Agrotis exclamationis (assembly GCA_950005045.1). Classification (NCBI taxonomy): domain Eukaryota; kingdom Metazoa; phylum Arthropoda; class Insecta; order Lepidoptera; family Noctuidae; genus Agrotis; species Agrotis exclamationis. The sequence continues at coordinate 191,278 of OX465443.1, forward strand.
TCGTACGTGTTAAGTCGTAGAATAATTAACATTATATTATCACAATGCTTCTAACTCGAAAGCTGGAATTTTTGGAAAAGTGTTTCAGGTACGCTGAAAGCTTGTCCAATATTTTTTCAATTATCCCTAAACATACAAATGCGGACCTGGCTGAGAAGTAGCAGGATTGAACCAAGTCAGACATTTTTAAAGATGCGATTATTTTAAGAAAATTTAAGCATCTTGGTAGCGCCCGTGTGATAGCTATTAATTTTTTTTTGAAGTGAAAACTTCTTTAGCGGCGTTGTACACTTTTTTTGTAATGGGTAAAAAATGTTAAACTCGCGTCAGAACACGTGACCTGATCGAAAATTCGTAAGACGGATGGAGAGTAGACAGCCGGAGTGGCGTAGGAGAGGAAGTATCCCCCTCTCTTTCTACGGCGCGGCGAAAATGTATGACTGCGCCTGCTGTGACGTTGAGGCGACGCAGGGCGCTTGCGCGAGTGTTCGTGTGTGCTACTGTTTATGTTACAGCGTGCCACGCGCATCCATGGATGGTGACAGCTGATGGCTCGACCGTCTGTGTAGTGGCCACACTGCTGTGTATTCGTAAAATTTGTGTATATAAAGTGTTTAAAATATGGAAATTAATGCACAGCAAGTTTTCACTTCTGCCAGCACTCCCGGAGTGCAACCCGTCGTTTTTTTTATTAGCCAGTACTATCCCACTGCTGGGCAAAGGCCTCCCTCCATTCCTTCCAACGTTCACGACTTTGCGCCACCTCTTTCCAATTCTCAAGGAAGACATCGTTCGTCCCGCCATCTCCTTCGAGGTCTACCGCGGCCCCGCGTCGCAGTTTCAGGGCACCAATCATGAGCTTTGCGTGCCCACATCTCGTTGGGCATGCGGCAGACATGTCCTGCCCGCGTATTTCCAAAGGCTATACTATTTTAGTCACGAGTCAAACTCTAATCGATTAGCTTTTGTATGTGCATATTACTCGACAATACCTAATCTATCTCAGTAAAAAACTTGACTCAAATAGATTAGCTTTTTGCTTTGATATTTTCAAAGAAAATGCACGGACAAAATCTAGTTCTATATAATTCATCTCACTCGAATAGCTAAGCTTTTGGCGAGTTATTTTTAAACATTACGTACGAAAAAAACCTTGTCGAGTAGAGGCTCACTAGCTATATGAGTAAATTTACCTTTTCTTAAATTTTATAGTACTTAACGTACTTTTCTTAAGTTTGATTTGATTTGATTTGAATATCGTAAAAACGACTGTGGGCACCCCGACTCCGACAGGTTAGGTTAGAAGATCATCCCCTTCGTAGTAATTTTTTTTAAACCAGGCAGAAGTAGGAGCGGTGCTCCGTCGACGTTTTCTGACATTGAACTAGATTTAGTTTAGTGAAATGACATATCTCTGATTTTATGTTAGTATTTTGTCATAATTATCACTAGATACTTTTCTTGATGATTGGATTTCGTGAAATCCCTGATTTCCTCATTTCACTGCGACATGCATAAACAAAACCTCATCTTTTAAGTTTGACTCGTGCGTGACTAAAATGGTACTAGATTTTGTCCATGCATTTTCTTTGAAAATATCAAACCAAAAAGCTGTTCCATTTGAGTCAATTTAATTACTGAGATAGATAAGGTATTGTAGAGTAATATACAGAAACAAAAGCTAATCGATTAGAGTCTGACTCATGACTATAATAGCCTATTATAGCCTTTGGAAATACGCGTCAGTCCCATTTAAGTTGGGCAGCCTTTTTAGCTAGTTATATCATTCTTAAATCGCACAGGCGCTACAAGTTCCTATTAGCAATATATATTAGGAATCACTTGGTCTAGTGTAAAACTAGACTAAATGATCTGGCTTATTTATTTTCTTTTTATACTCTTTGAATATTCAATTTTAAAGGTATAAAGGTTTCGAGATGCTTCAAGGACTTTTTTGGGTCCAAAAAGTCTTATAAATGCTTGGATTAGTTCAATCGCGATCAGCCTGGTCTGCATTTCTGGTTTAAGGATAATTTAAGAAGTATTGGACCAGTTTTTAGCTTGCCTGAAACATTTTCCCAAAAACTGCACTTTGCTCTCGGGCCATCCGTGATGTCTCACTAAATACTACGTTACAGTTAGCTAGCTACAGTATGTACACGTTACTACATAATACTATTGACAATAGCATCTATCTACTTATCGTAGGGATCAGTCTGTGTGCGCTGCTCTGTCGCCGCGGGGACCTGTAACAATATCAGATTCTTTTGGTTATACAGAACAGACGTAGGACGGACGTGTGGCGGTGAGGGTAGTCAATGAGTACCAAAATTAACCTTATTGTTATGTACCATAGTGTCGTTATTCTGATGATACCGCCACTAGGTGACCCGCCACCTCTACTTGGTGGCGCGCGTGGTCTATGCGATGATGTAATCCTCGACGGGATTTTCAATTGTATCTGCAGAGTTATTCTTTTAGTTTAGAAATTTGAATCCATTTAAATAATATTGGTCAATTTTACACATTTTTATCGACAGCTCCAACTTGAACAAAAATTATGAAAGCCAAAATTGGCACCAAGCTTTAAAAAATTAAAGTTTTGTAATTGGGGGGCCTCACTAACGGGAAATTCCGTTACTTTTCGCGATAATATAATTTAAATATTCAAGTAAACGTCCATCATTGCGATAATTAACGGGTTTTCCAGTTTACGTGACCATCAGCATAAGTTTCCAGTATCTCATAAAGTAAGTGAAAATAGCAAGCTACTTCTCATAAATGTCTTATTGGAAAACATAAAAATCCTATCGTATCTAATAATATTCTTGTAATCAAGATCACAGCTTAGCAGTATCACTAACACCACTCAACAAATGAGAAAATCACTTGCGTAGCAGAAGCGATTGTTCTTTCGTTCAGAGGTATTTTAATTTTTGGCATACAAAGTACTCTACGTATGGCCTAAACATTAGTCAACCATTTAATAAAATGTTGTAACAAACGCAACGGCTAAATATCATTCAGGCAGCTAGTATCATGTAGCGAACGCAATAAAATGAAGTCAACTTAAAGAAAACTAGCGACATCTGTGGAATAAATGAAGAACTAAATAAAAATCAAAGATGATTAACGATATAAGAGTTCTTCACGAGATCAGAACATACTATGGTAGAACCCTGACAACAGAAACTGTACCCGACTGGTGGGAGGAGTTTTCAACGACCCCTAAAATTACGCCTTGAATTTTAATTTTTGGGATTTTCAAACCATTTGTCGAAATCATGGCAACAGTTTGCGCTTTTGAATATGTCTTGAAGAAGAAAAATAATATTATTTGAAATTTTAACAGTTACACAGTCCAAGCAGATGATGACGATGCGATGATCTAAGATCGTTCATAATTATTTACTTTAGTTTCGTAGAAGAAGTACCATCATGTGCAAATTGATCGGATGTTGCCCTGCGTATCGCGGGTTCGATTCCCGTACGGAACAAAATATATTAGTAGGTATATGATCTACAAGTAGTTGTGCCGGGCGTAGGTATTAGTGTATGCGAGTTTAAAGATTTGTAAACGCAGGATACAGGATAAATTCCAGGTGTGGGAAAAAAGCAGAAATAGTTAATTAAATAATATTCCACAACGCCATCTAGTCCCAAGCTAAGCAGAGCTTGTGTTATGGGTACTAGACAACTGATAAACATACTTATATATTTCTAAATACGTACATATTATAGATAAATTACACCCAGACACAGAACAAATGATCGTGCTCATCACACAAACATTAATTGTCCTGGGTGGGAATGGAACCCACGACCTCCGGTATAGCAGTCAGGGTCACTCACCACTAGACCAACAGGCCTATGTCTCCCAGTTTTGAAGAAAGATAAGTGAGAAATTTGAGAGACAGTTTATTTCCTTCCAAAAATGGTTGTTATTTTTCTGGTATACCGAATGGATGAAGTATCGATGAGAATAAAGTTCAAGTGTCATTTTTCCAAACAACCTACGTGTTATCATAATAAACATAGCTTGTTCCAATAACTTCGCCGTCGACTTTATTTCTTAAACTACACAAACAAGCGTAGTACTTAGTACTTGATTGACACGCTGTTGTCATATAGCACGCGAACGATAACAAATAGTATTTACTACTACGATATTATTTACATTCACAACTATGATTATTGCCCAATATTTACGTTTGATAGTACACTTAACATTTCTAAAAATATTTTCAAAAATAACATAATGATGTCACTTATGTGTATACGGGTTGTTCCGGCGAGTGAAACTGACACTCACAGGAATAAGCCTGGTTTTAAAACGTTGTAATACCCCCCCCCCCCCCCCCAGGTGAACTACCATGACTTCTTAAAGCGTGAGTAGTTAGGTTGTGGGAAAGAGAGAGCTATACAAGTCGTCTAGTGCCATCTCGTTTCCTGAGCGGTTTTGTACTCACGCTTTAAGACATCATGTAGGCCACCAGCTAGATCCCTTGGTTTCACCACCGCTGCTTGGCTCCTATTGGTCGTACCGTGATGTTATTATTATAGCTTATAGTCTTCCTCAATAAATAGACTATCCAGAGCTAAGGCTTCCCAAGGAGCACTTAGGCATCTATTACACAGCTCTTATAGAACTTTTTTTTTATCGTGGTAAAATCATCAAATGAGTCCTCCCACCCCGGGCAGGGCGGGAGGGACTGTCAGACTTGTACTGACTAAAATCCACGGTGTCCTTCAATAGCCCTTTATGTTCCGGGGTCACGGTAATGAGATAAGTCCCGCGACCCCGGCAGGCTTACGCCCTCTAGAGGGGGGCCCCGTCATTATGCTGACGATCTTTGAGGCGCGCGTGGAACACAACGCGCCGTCGACCCGGGCATGGTACATGGTCGAGCAGCGAGTTGCCCTTTACTCGCCGCCCGCATGCCCGACTCGCCGCCCGCATGCCCGTAGCTCTTATAGAACTTAGAGTTATTTTGGAGGGTGTCAAGAATAGATTCTATACTTATAAGGTTGATTTACCAGTTATTGTACAGCTCAAGCTGTTCTAATTTTAATTTATAAAGGAATCCACGTAAACTAAAGGTGTTAAAATGGAATATTAGAACTCCACTTTAAAACTATAAGAATTTTTGACACTTTAAGCTGATGTTTATACTTCAAGCTGCACAGAGGCTGTATTTTGCATGTAATCACTTACTACAGCTTTATGTCAGTATGGTATCACTCTATCTCTCTTTTTCTGCAATAATAATGACGAGTGTACCCTAATATTCAGTATTTTCAAGCATATTAAATAATTGTAACCTCTACACCATAAACTTATTACCCATTCTTAGTTATATTTCTTACTTAATCTCTATTATATTGCGGGCGCGTGAATATTTTGTCAGAAAACTATTTACAATTTCACAATAAAATTAAATGGGCACGTCGAATCTACAAAACATTGTCACACAGTCCAAGATCACTACTTGATTTATAATTTAGCATGAAATATTAATCGGTCGCCATTTATTGTATCTAAAATAGAAATGGTTGGCAAGTTTCACAAATTTTACGAAAAATACAGTGAACAGAGAAGGGTATAAAGAAGAATTTAAACCGAACAGAATAATAAATAAGAGTTTGATATTCCCAATAAAAATTGGGAAGTTGTAGCACAAAAATAAACTTTGACGTCGAAGATCTCTGTATTTCCAGCGATAACAACAGTTTTTTTTTTTTAAGAATTTAGTAGGTTTTCCATTTTTTTAAAACTTTAACCAAACCATTATTTAATTTTATGTCTATATTTTAAATAATCTAAAGAAAAGCAGTAAAATAAATGCCCATTCGCAGCTTACGTCACATTTCAACACAAATGTCATTTTTTCAATTTTCAATCTTATTGACGCTCCATAGTGGTGACAATAGTTTACGCGGTCATAAGCGATTAAAATCGTAGTCAGTCCGCGTCTTAAGAACTGTTTTCTGTAATAAAGTGGAGCTGTAGTATGGTATAAAAGGAAACTGGTTTCCTTTTATACCATACTACAGCTTCACTGCAGCCTGAGGTTTCCTTTTACACCATACTAAAGCTCCACTGCAGCTATATTACAGCCTTTCTACAGCTACTGTACAGCCATAGTAACGCATGAGGCTGTACAAGAATGCCCAATTTACACTTACAAGGGCTGTATAAGCGCTTATACAGCCCTTGTACAGCCTTCTAAAATACGGCTTTTATACAGCTTGTGGTGCTCCTTAGGTCCACACAAGTGAAAATCAACCTTACCACTACGACATATGACATAAACCACGTTGTTATCTACGGGTAGATGAAAAACAAAATGTGATCGCCACGACGACGTCAAGTCAATCGAATTGCATCATTATTTCTTAGTAGCAAGGTTGATTTTCACTTGTAGTTGGAATCGGTCGAATCGCGTCGCATCGCGCCATGGATAAAGTCGCTTACCCTGATGAGAATTACCGTATGTATGTATGTAAGTATAGTTACCTATGTAGGCAGGCGCTATATGCAGGTTGTCTTGAGGTGCATGGACAGCAGCCCCTTGGCCACGAAGCCGCGCCCGCACAGCCCGCACACGTAGGGCCGCGCGCCCGAGTGGTACCTGCGACACAGGCGGGTCAGTGACGGCGGTGACGGACACACGGTGGGGGACGAGGCTCTTACCGCTCGTGGATGACCAGCGTGGACCTCTGACTGAAGGCCTTGCCGCAGTGCGAGCACACGTGCGGCTTCTCACCGGAGTGGACTCGCTCGTGCAGCGTCAGGTTGCACTTCTTCACGAAGCCTTTACCACACGTTCTAAAATTAAATAATGTTAGTTGTTAGAACAGACCAGCAAAATCGCGTTTCAAAATTTAAGATTTTAATTAAACGTTTGACACTTAATAAGAGTGTCAAACGCTTCTAAACCTAAACGAACTATTAGGAGAACTTTTAAGTAAGATTGAATCTGTAATAGACGATTGATCCTGTCGCAAAAGTGAGCAACCGTCACTGCATATTTAGTTATCACTTCAAAATAGTAGATTTTTTATAGGATTACCCAGGGCAATATTCTTGGCCCTACTTTACTGACTTATGAAATATATATTTTAAGGATGTGAAATTGCTGTTTTCGGTCTCTAATTCGGGTAAATGTGATATTAGACTCACTTGCAGACGTTGGGCTTGTAGCCGGTGTGGATGCGGATGTGGAACTTGAGGTGCTCGCGCGAGGACAGCGCCTTGCCGCACACGTTGCACAGGAAGTTGCGCTCGCCCGAGTGCGCGCGCAGGTGGCGGCGCAGTGAGTTGATGTGCGCGAAGTGGCGCGCGCACACGCCGCAGCGCAGCGACAGAGCGCGGCCTGCCGCCTCCGGGTGTGCGCGCGTGCGGTGTGACAGCAGGTAGCTGCGGACACACGTCACTACACCATCGTCACCATGACACCATCCAATGGCCGCGTACATCTTTCTAAATTCCATTCACGCCCATTTTAACCATCAGGTGCGTCCACACAGAGCGAGCAGCCTCGCGAGGCATTTGTCACGCGAGGAAACTGCCCCGCGAGGCTGCTTGCTCTGTGTGGACGCGCCTATTGTTTCTCGACAGAGCCACGAAACAATATACGCGAACAAAACAAAAAGCCGACACTGGATGGCTCGGGCGCTCGGTCGCTCGCCCGCGGCATCGTGCGCGCTTGCCGCGGCCGAGTCACGTCCACACTAACCGACCTGCTTCGCGCGGCAAATGCCTCGCGAGGCTGCTCGGACTATGTGGACGCACCTATCCAAAAACAATAGTTTAACGGAAGAAATATAATATTTCTGTTCTTTCATGTAAATTATTTATAATTTCAATCGACTTCAAAAAAAAGTAGGAGACACCTCTTATTGTATTGGAAAGCCTATACACCTGAGGGTCGAGGGAGGTGGTCAATATGAGATAAAAGGGTCTCAAGGAAAACATACTTTAAACCGACTGAAGTATGGACGTCAGTTACTCGCACAGCAATCTGCTTAAAGAGGAGAACACCAAATATTCTGTAAGTTTCGGTTTGACAACTTTTGAATACAAAAAGATTGTACACCGTCTTATTTTTCTAATGAGTGCAAAATCAATTAACGGAGATTGTCATTGTAGTTTTTACCATCACCTGCCAGAGATTGCCGCAGTGGTAGACGCCCACGGCGTCGGACGTCGCGGAACGATCTCCGGCCACCGTAGGCGCGGGCATGCGGGCGGCGAGTAAAGGGCAACTCGCCACCCGACCATGGACCATGCCCGGGTCGACGGCGCGTTGTGTTCCACGCGCGCCTCAAGGAGTGTCAGCATGATGACGGGGCCCCCCTCTAGAGGGCCAAAGCCTGCCGGGGTCGCGGGACTTATCTCATTACCGTGACCCCGGGACATAACGGGCTATTGAAGGACACCGTGGATTTTAGTCAGTACAAGTCTGACAGTCCCTCCCGCCCTGCCCGGGGTGGGAGGACTCATTTGATGATTTTACCACGTAAAAAAAAAAAAAACCTGCCAGAGATTGTTACTTGCTCCAGCTCATTCTTGATGTTGACATAAAACGTAGCTGTCATCAGCTGCTGATATCCTAGAATCCTATCTCTCTGGCAGGCTATTCCGGGTCAAGCAAGGGGATGCTAGATCCTCACTAATTCCCATTGAAGCTGGCGTGCCTCAAGGGTCGGTGCTTGGTCCGGTGTTATACAACATTTACACTTCGGATCTACCAACCTCCGATGATGTCACTATTGCCACCTATGCCGACGACATTGCCTTTCTGGCTGTAGATAGTGACCCTGGAAAAGCTAGTGAAAAACTTCAAAAACTCTTAGATAACACTTCAGATTGGCTCAAAAAATGGCGCATCCAGGCTAGTGCACAGAAATCCACCCATATAAGTTTCACTCTAAGAAGAGGAGATTGTCCCCCGGTACGCTTAAGACATAACATTCTACCTCAAACTGAAAGTGTGAAATATCTTGGCTTCCTCCTGGACAGACGCCTTACATGGAGAGATCACATAAAAGCAAAAAGGAACCAAGTCAACTACTAATTTCGAAGTCTATACTGGATGCTAGGCAGAAACTCAGTGCTTTCCCTGGATAATAAATTACTGATATACAACTCTATTTTGAAACCCATATGGACATACGGTATTCAAATCTGGGGAGTTGCTTGCAAGAGTAATGTCACATGCCAACAAAGGGTGCAAAACAACATCTTGAGGAGTATTGCTAATGCTCCATGGTTTACCAGGAACGATGAAATACATGAGTATTTAAATATGCCAACAGTGGCCTCAGAAATAGAGCGATACAAGAAACGGCTCATGAATCACCCCAATCCACTTGCCTCTGGATTACTCGACAATGCCAATGTGGTTAGAAGATTGAAAAGGAACCACGTTATCTGAATTGAGTGCAAGGCATTGGCCTGCAGCTCATTGAAAAACCCTACATTCACTCAACAAAGCTGATAAAAGTCTAGCGACTGATTGCAGTTGAAATGAAAAGAAGAAAAAAAAAAAATCAGCTGCGCGACTCACCGCATGTAGACGAAGGCCTCGGGACACAGGTCGCACACGAAGCGCTTGTTGACGGGCTCGGCCGACGCGCCCGCCTCGTAGTTGTGCGTCAGCCCTGCAACAATATTAATTAAAAAACTAAAAGGTTGTGTTTACCCGGATAACTGAATTTTGTAATAAAATAAATAAACACAATTTTGCCACCCCCAATGGCGTAACTAGTCTAGGTCTAGCTTGTCAGCAAAGTTCTTTAGTTTTTTTACATTGGGATGACAAGGAATTTGAATAATTTAGCCTGACTGAATACCTGGACTTTTAAGCTAGAGTGAACTCAAAAAATTAGAGCCTGCTTTACGATGACAGACGAATCTTCATTGAAGGTCGAGTGCAGCGAGCCCGAAAAAATTGGATACCTTCTATACTACAACAATACAACATGTTTTTTCCAGAAAATTTTCGCATTCAGAATCAGATATCATAGATTGAATTTTATTCTTAGTTAAAACGCATAATAGATAGAAATTTATTTAGTATGCAATTTTTGTTGCCTTTTGCATATTAGGTGGTTTCTTAACATAGGATCCTATGATAAGAAAATTGATGAAATATTTCTGATAGATGGCGTTCTAATCAACAATTTCAGTTCATTTTGTTTTATATAACTATTTTGTAGAGTTGTAATATCAATCAGAGACTTTTTTGAATAGATGTTTTCTTTAGATAGAGTACCGTGCTTGAGTATCTGGTGCGGGTCGCGGAAGGTCTTCTCGCAGAGCGCACAGCGGTAGGGGCGGCGGTCGCGCTCCCAGTGGCGCGTCCAGTGCGCCGCCCACTCACCGCGCGTCACCACCTTGCGGCAGCGCGAGCAGCGCAGCGGCTCCTGCTCGGGAGGAGGCGGCGCGCTCGGGGGCGAGCCCGGGGTGGACTCCGCCGCGTGCTGTCTGGAATGCAAGCCACAGACTTTCTATTACATCACATAGACAACACAGAATGAACAATATCCACATTGACTGATATTATAAATCATGAACTGTGACCATTTTTTTAACAATTGTTTTAACAATTGAATGCCGACCAATTGGTCGCCTCAATATGCCAGGGACTGAATATGAATGAACTCAAAATATTACTATTGAGAGTAAAAACCAAACTATGAGGTGCTACCTGTAATGCTGCAACGCCTCAGTCCTGCTGAAACACTGAGTGAAACAGATGCAGCAGTTGAACAAGTCCATCTCCTTGAGTAGCGATGGTTTCTCCTCCAACAGCTCCTCCTTGATGCTGTCCAGTGCCATGCCCCCATCCTCTCTATCCACGACTGTGATTTTGGCATCGGGCAGGCTGTTGATCAGGTCCCCCCACTCTTTCATATTGTTAGTCTTCCTTTTCCTACTTTTTTTTTCAGTAACTGACCCATTGATAGACTTTTTACCCTTTTTCTTTTTTAAACTGATTAATGATACATCTTCACTGCCCGAGGAGCCATTGTCAAAATGATCCAACTCCGTATTATAGTAGTCTTCTTCTTTCTTGATGGGTGAAAATGATTTAGGTTCTTCTTTAACATTAACTGAGACATTGCAGTCATAGGGTGCATCCTGACAGTCTGTCTGTGTGCTCCTCTCACAGAGCACTGTCTGGACGGGAGGAGGCGAGCCACTGTCTTTGACAAGTGTGAGGTCCACTAACCCTTCAACACAGGGCCCAGACGGCAAGAATAAACTGCGTAACCTGAAATCGTTATTTGATAAACATTTGCATTGGCACTAGTCTTTGTTATGAGTAATTGTTTGTTCAAATTCCTAAACAATTTATTTTGGTATTCAACTACTTAACCAGTTAAAGGTAGTTGAGACTAGAGAACTAAATAGTGGAGTGTGTTACCTTATTGCTAAATTATAGCATTACTAGGTAATGTTTAAACGAATTGTGAATTAAATAAATTAATTAAGATAACTACACCGGTTCCTGCAGAACTGATGATAATCGAACATTTCAAACACAACACTTACCTATTTTGAACTTCAATAGTTTCATTACAAAACTGATAGAAGTCGTTTACTTTACAACTACACTTGTCGCACACCTTCTGTGGGAGCCGGTCGTTCTTGAAAACCTACCAATAAACACCATTATTATCGTCTAATCTACAGGTTAAAATATCACATGAAAAAGTTTAAGACACATTCACAAATATTACCTTTATTGGCAGATAGAGCGACAATTTAAGATACAACGCATTTTCTTCATCAAATATATCATTGTTGACAAACTTCGTTGAACAACATAATCGACAAATTCCATCCATTATTAATTTAAAAAAATAAATAAACGATCCGTCTGTGGTGTTTATTCCGTAGAAAAATGACAGATAGCGGCCATTTGTCAAATATTGACCTTACAAAAGTCTGGGTTGCCAATTAATTTAAGGTGGAATGGAGTATTGTGCAAGACCTAAAACAAAATATATTTTCTGTATAGATTTGTTTGAAGTGAGCAGGGGTGGGGGAGGCGGAGTTGGAGGATGTGAGGCGCTGCGCCAAACTTTTGATTAATGAACACAATGTTTGTAAAGTTAACTTACTTCAGTTAAATTGCTAATATTCACAACATTGAGAACTTCTGAAATGTTTTGTTAACTTTTAAATGTGAATTCTAGATGTTGTGGAGATATTTTTTTTTAACTTTTAAAAGTATAATATTCAGTAGGAACCTAGTTATCCATCATCAATACCTACCTACCGTAATCTGAAGACTAAGAGGGTCTTGTTATTAGGCCTGAATCCTAGGACTAGAACGGGTAGATTCATCAAGATCAGATCAAGAGCATAATAATAAATAATAATGATTAGGCACCTGATTAAACTTTTAGTCAATCAAGAGCTACCTCATCATTAATTATTAGAAGCTTCTTCTCATAGACAACCAATTTTACTATCAGGTCTTAATCTTCAATCGGCATGATTTTATGACCAGATGAATGAATGTGGATGAGGCGAAAGGAGTAAGTATGTAAGGAAGGATTGTAGCAGGTAGCGCTATGTAGTTTATGCCTACCCCTGTGGGAAGAAGGCGTGAGTTAAAGAGAAGAGATGTATATTTTTATCTTTCTGTGTTACTTATTTTCTTGTTTTAACTACAAAAGTTATCTCGTACTCATTGCCAAGATATAATTTTAGATTGCCCTATAATTTAACTGAGTTAATATGGGTTATTCTGACTAGGTACCTACATAAATTTATGACGCAAGCACAAAAAAAAATGCAATTGAACATGAAGCTTCTTTAATGGTCAAGTTAAAAAACTATTAAAGAAAAACTGATTGGGATAGCTATGAATAACATTTAGGCATGATCCGTTTTTGGAAAGGCACATGAATAATAAAACAAACTCCAGGAATAGTTTAGTTGATGATGTGGAAGTGGATCTTTATTACCTAGTAACACGTTTGTCAACAAGTTTGAATGATGACTAATGCACGGCCGACACCTAGGACACGTGACTACTCCATAGCTGCACGGCCTAAAGGATTCATCTATTTAGTAACACACAATCCTCATCTAAACGTTGATCCCTCAAAGCAAGGACAGTGCAGGTAGACAGCAGTTTAATAATGATGTCGTAATATAAAATAATACAATGTGAAGTAATTATATTAGAATGAGCGCGGCATAACTTCCTGAAGCGAGTAGTTTTCGCGCGATAGCTCGCGATAAAAGCGTTGACTGCCACTTATCTTTATCTTTATCGTGCGCCTTCAGCAAATAAAGTGTAAAAAACGAGATAAAGTCGAGGTACCAATGTGGCTGAAGTGACGGTGCATACGTTTATATGTTCTCTCGATACTTATTGTCTTCTAACTTCAGCAGACTATCTCAGCAAAAGCAGTGGCGTAGCAAAACCGAATCAAGACACAAATCTACGAGGCCATTTTCTTTCAGGAAGCAAAATTTTATAACAAAGATTTTAGATTTTCTTTTTAACCGATTGAGTGGAGTACCAAAAATAGGGAGTTAAAAGGTAGTTACAAAAATATATATTATAATGTAGGTCTTCTATTACAAATGTGATTGTCAGCTGTTGTCAGCGTCAAACTCAGTCAGCTCAACCCAGTTAGGAATAAAACGTAACCAAGCCATCTCGCAACAAGGGGGAGGGAGGAACATCGCGCGAGCAGTGGAGGCGCTGGACCTAAATGTGATCGTCGGCGACACCAGCTTTGCGATGCATCCTAAATTCTTTCAGTTCCTACTTATCTGACACCACAAATTTAGATGTAGGTAATATTTCTAAAGTTGAAAAGGGTTTTCCTAGTAGAAGCTAAGATGTACTGCCCATGCATTACTGGTTTTTCTAGGCGCGAGGCTGCTTTAGGTTCGAGGCCAGGAGCTAGGATCCGCTTAGGGTCCCGCCTATCTACGCCATTGAGGAAAAGTAACGTCGCCTGCACAGTAGCAGGTTGTCTTTAATTTGCATTGTTGGAGAGGATGAAGTAGTCTGAATGATAGCTGAAATCGATGATACCGCATCATCGATTTCAGCTATCACCATCATCATCACCATCGACTTGAGCCACCATCGATTTTGTATTTGATTAAGACTGCTTTTCGATCACTCAGAAAATGGATTGGTGATCAAATATTGTCCATATACACTACCTACACTTAGTCTCGTTCCGTACAAAAATGCTAGTCTTTCCAACAGTGCCGGATTAACACAGGCACCGATACTGTGGCAATTGCAATTGCAACTGGCCCCTTGTGCCCGGGCCCATGTCAGCAAAACGTAGAACGTTATACTATTCAGACTAATACAATACAATCCAATCGGTAATTGCTAACCGGAGTGTACAATACGTCATTACAGCGAAAGTTCATTACCGTGATGTAAGTTACTGCGAAAGTTCATTACCGCGATGAACATTACTGCGAAAGTTCATTACCGCGATGTACGTTACTGCGACGTATGTTATCGTAAAAGTACTAATATTGTATGTAAATAATGTAATATAATTTGTAATAAATAGGAACTTTTAAAATAATCATAAGTAGGATCGATACAAGATTAGCACTTGTTTATGTTTGTTAGTTACATAATGAATACCTATCTCCTAAGAAAATCTCACCAAATATTTTTGTACTTAGCGGACAGCTTGAGAAAGCTTAACACGGTCTGGCATATAATAACTTACTTTTTATAACATATTTTTTATGATTTTATAAGTTTTATGCTCAAAAAGAATTTGCTATGGGCCCCGTGCATGCTTAATCCGGCACTGCTTTCCATGCGACTTGAAGGAAAAAAACACCCAATGATTATGATGTCATGGTACATACCAAGAATAATCGATATTTTATCTTCATCAACGTGTTTGATTAGTTCAGTAGCTACTACAAGTACCTACTTTATCAAAATAATAAGGTCGACCTTTGGTAACAGAGCGATGAAATAATTACCTACTTCCGACTCGACACGTTATGTTTGTTAATAAAAGTTATCCTGTTAACTCTACCCGCGGAATTAGACGTTTATATGTATTGGAAAGAGAAGATGACTTTAAAAACAAATATTTTTTTAGTATTAATTCTTCGTTATCCTAGAGAGCTCTCTGCCATTCCTCCACTTTTCTCGATGTCGATGTTGCCTTTCTTCTCGCCAAACAAAGCATTCCGTCATCTACTCCTAAGTTTGTCACGATCCCATCTAGTTACGAGGACGACACCAAACCGTTTATACTTTTCAGGACAAGGTTTAATATAATACGAAATAATTGTTTTCTTCATTAGTAAACTGCACCTGTGGAAAGCCGGGCAAGGTCGCTAGATAATATATTGAGATTTAAAAGTCACTATAGTTGACAGACATTGCATTTCAGTTATTTTCAGTGAGTCTGTAATGTTTCTCTCATTTTGTCGAAAATATGTATGTAGCCTTGCGTCTTGTGTGAAATAAGTCAAATTCTGGCATTCTTACCGTCAGATGACCAGACCAGTCCCATTTATTCCAATCAAAACAACTGCTTGAAGTTGGAGATACACAATGCAACTAAGTGAATAATTGGGAAAACCTTAGCAGAACTTATGTTACAATAACATGTCCAAGGTGGGACCTTGGCAGCCAGAGCACAATGCTCGACACGTAATAACACTCCGCCTGCCTATTTTTAGCATTGATAAAGGATATTAAGATAACAGTAGGTACTTTACTGCTTCATTGTAATTGGTTCATGGAATCTGCTGGCAGACTGATGTCTCCTGTAAGACCAATAGTATCTGTTGATTTCGCTTTTCTGAAAGCTTGGTACTGCTTTTTAAATTATCGTCACCCTTCAGCCTTCATTGCTGGTTGTGAACCTCTCGATATGAGTTGCGTTGACCCCCGGTTGCCGTCTATCAACTCTTGTTGTAGAAATCTCGTTATTACTAATGCAGGAGTTTTATGAGGAAAATCAACCACCTCCACATCCAAAAAGAAAGAACAGCAAATTCGGCCATCCTGATGTTCAATAGTTGAAGATAATATACGTGAGTAAAAACGTGACTATTAATTTGGACTTACTTCACTTTGTACTCATTTAGTAGTCAACAATATTTGATTACATGATGAAGATAACTCCAATCTTAATTAAATTAAGATAAGAATTTAAATACTAAGTATTATAGTACCACAGTATTAAAATATGTAAACTACATCGATATATTTCAGTAGGTTATTATATTGTAATTGTTAAATCGCTGCACCAGAAAACGAATTTAGAGAAAGTTTATCTGGAACCTGTGTAGTGATAAGGAAAAATAGGTTCAGGTGTGGCTGTTATCAGATAGTGTAGCGGGGCCGATGCGCACACGATACGCGCACTCACACCCAAATGTAATGCGTGTTATATGGCCAGGGACGCAGTGACACGTAGCACACAGGTACCTGGATATCATCAGGCTGCAAACCTTCAGGACTGGTTATTATTTAAAATTTCGTAATTTTAGCTTCAACTGAACTGCAAAAAATTCACAAAAGCAACTTGGTTCGTGATCTCGATTTGATAATTCCAAAAGCTAATGCATGAACTTGAACTCCTCAACCCGACATGCGATGTTGCTACATTCACGACAGATTTCATTTTTAGGTATGATCTACTATGTGCACTGAATGAAATCGTGCTGACGCCATGCATCATAATACAGGTGGTCATTTTTTATACCTACCTATAAGGCGATTAACAAGCATACGGCCCACTTGATTGAAAGCTTTCACTGTAGTCTATGGACGTAGGCAGCCATAGGTATCTACACCAGAGGTCTCGGCTGCACGTTGTCGACCCTGCAGAAAGTTATTCACACCTTATTTAGCCCCATGTTGTACCTAGTTCCTTGGGAAAACCTCGAAAAGAAGTTTATTCCACAGCCCGATTGTTCTCGAAAGAAAACAACTCGGGGTTTTTAAAAAAATGGGTTCAAGTTGTAAGGGTGAACTTTACAATGGGGAGAATTGCGGTGATAGAAAGTTGCTGTGGGCAACATGTCAAACAATTCCACGGAACAGAGCCCGTTATACTATACGGGTGGTAAAACACACAGTGAACTGAAATCTCTCCGCAGACTTCTTCTTCTTCTTCCTGCCCTTATCCCATTCTACTTGGGGTCGGCGCAACACGTTTTCTTCTTCCATTCTCCCCTATCAGACGTCACAGTATCATTTACTCCTTTTTCTTTCATATCATTCCTTAGACAATCCATCCATCTTTTCTTTGGTTTTCCTCTTCCTCTCCATCTATCAACATGCATACTCATCACTCTCTTAGTCATATGGGTGTCATCCCTCCTCATCACATGTCCATACCAAGATAGACGATTCCCTTTCATTTTTTCTGTAACAGGCGCCACTTTCAAATCTCTCCGCAGACTATTTGGTTCTAAATGCCTTGTACGCTTTGGATCACCAACTATTTTCACAGCACGCTTTTGTAACGAGTCAAAAAGATCAAACTGATGCACAGGTGCTCCCGCCCACAGGTGGTACCAGCAGTTCCTAAAAAGCCGGACTTGCCCTTTGTAAAGCAGCAGCCTTTGTGCCGGGGACGATCGACTTAAAATTACAAATGTGATTATTTGATTTTGCTTTACGTTTGCTTGCTTTTAATGCATGCAATAGAATAAAATATGGAGATATCTAAATAATTGAAGCTAAATAGTATCAACATCAATTACTTAGATATCTTCATATTTTAGAAAAGCAAGCAAATGCAATCACAGGGAGGTGACCTGGTCAAAGATCCAAGAAATG
Source organism: Agrotis exclamationis (assembly GCA_950005045.1). Classification (NCBI taxonomy): domain Eukaryota; kingdom Metazoa; phylum Arthropoda; class Insecta; order Lepidoptera; family Noctuidae; genus Agrotis; species Agrotis exclamationis. The sequence continues at coordinate 209,109 of OX465443.1, forward strand.
TTGCAGTTGATGCACACATGGTACAAAGTATTCACAGGCCTAAGATGACCGACCTTCATTTTTAGTTTAGACCTGTTCCTGTTACCCCATTACGATGAGACATTGCCATACCTATATAAGCGTCTGCTTCAGCCACACCTGTTAAAATCTTCTGATTGTTCTTGCTAAACCTACTATAGGTACAAGTACATATTTTTGAACGAACACACGATGTAAGTATTGTGTTGGTTTTTCTATAAATACTAATGTTATGGAAATATAATCGTGGTCACGTGTGTGCAGAGAGGTCGTCTCATTGTGACGTCACGGCCGCGAAGGATATGAGACCTGCATGCGCTTGCGCCGCGCCACTTTAAACTATTCAGCTTTGTTTTGTTCTTCATTCGAATTCATAATTACAATGTTTTTACAAACTAAGCGTGTCTTTTCTTGTTTTCCTCCTTTTCAGTTTCTCCCCTAGTAGTTTATTTCACGGTTAGCACTAAGAATAAAGGTAAAGGTAGTAGGTAGGTAGGTATAGACTTGTACAGTCTCAAACCTACAAATTTGTGAGTGGTCCCTCCAACCACTTCAGTTGTCCTTGTGGGAATCGTTGGCAGAGTTTGGCAGTTGCTGAAGTACTTTGCATCAAAAGTTTGAGCAGGCAGCATGTCTATATTACATCCGATCATAACCTAATATCTGAAAACGTCTGCAACCTTGAAACATTTGGTAAACACGAGATGAAAATCGATACGACAAACTTGAGAGTGAACTTTGCAATCGAGTAAAGCGAGCGGCACACACGTTGTGAACTCTGGCTTAACTTTAACCCACATAACAAAGTTCAATGTAAACACAATACGACAGAAGTTTCCGAAGTTCCAGTTCACGGCCGCCGCCGCCGGGGCGCGCCCCACCCCGCCAGGGCCGGCCCCAGCCCCGCGCCGCGGCAGCACCGGCCGCCCAGCCAGCCGCCCGCCCGCGGGTGGGGTGGCTCGCGATATTCATACTGCTCGCGATTTTATTTCTTATTTTGTGTAGGTTTGATTCATCGGTTGCACTCGGACAGTGCATCGATTGATTTTACCTCGTAACATAGTTGTTTTGTTTATGTTTTATGATGAATGGATCGCACGTTTGTGTGTCGCGCTCGCGCACTAGGGAGTGAGCAGACTTCGTCAATATGTCAATATTCACATTTTATTAATGCTGTGGTTCTATTTATTGGTAGACCTAGATTCACATTTTTCAGTTTTCTTCATATTTTTGTAATAAGCGGCGAACAGTCTGGTTGTCTAATTATTTATTAGTGACTCAGAAGTTGAATTGGTATATAAAGATGGCCCAAAACGAGTACTTTAGTCTAGGTCATCGGAGATGATGCCACAGGTGTAGGCACCTTCGGACATAATCAGTAGATATTACTGAAAATTAATATTTAACTGAGGAATGAGGAACCTACTTAACGCGAATTAGTTGTCATTGTTTCTAGAAATGCTTATAACAGGCTTCCGCGGCGCAGGTGGGAGCATGTGCAGCTAGGACGTTGTATATAGATAATAACCATATGTTGACAGCGTTAGGATTACAACACATGTGACTGGTTGTTGAGAAATCCTTATCTTACACTCGTTGTTTACCTGTTGACAGTTTATCAGTTCACACTGAAAGGTGGCACTCAAGAATTTGGTGTTCAATAATAATTTCCTCGAACTAGTGCCAATAGCAGTCCAAACAACTTCTAGAATAGAGAGCATCACACTTTGCACACGTAGACCTCTGATAAGTAGTGGACCTTATCAGATACCTATTGATAAACCTTTTTAGTCATCGCTTAGTTAAAAACTTTTTAAAGAGTTTTCAAGGTAATTCGTGGAAACTAACTCTTTCTACGATCGATGACAATGAGATTTGACAGGAAAAAATAACTGAATCCAAAAGGTAATTTAATTTTTAATTGGGTTTTGCGCTGCGAAAACTTAAAACATAAATTTCGAAATTCGTCTGAATGTGATTTAGCAAAAAGTGCGAAGTCCAGTTTTAACCAGCTAGTAAAGAGAGTAACCAGAGTAGAGCTAAGACCAAGTAGGGGCTAGGGCTTACTTGGTCTTAGCCGCGTACATCAATACTTACCTACTTAGTTTTCTGTTTTCAGCTACTGTGCCTTACCGTTGTAACTGGTAGGTATTCGACATAGCTTTCAGCTATGAAGTAAAGAGATCAAACTATGTAGCTGAATCACCTACATCAAGGATAATCCTGATTTTGTCTAAATTACAAGGTGTAGGGACCCACAACTTGAATTCTACTCTGATTCAGAATTATCATCATTTCAGCCAGCTGCAGCCAGTCGTGTCAGCCGTTTAAATTTCATTGCCCAAGCACAGTATACATCGGTTTTTTACAATGAATATTGACATTCATACATTCATTCATTGCAGCGAAACCTAGATAGAACTGCTAAATATATGAATTATTGAAAATTTTTAGTGTTGACACTATATTCTTATCACTGTTATCAGGCATCATTACTTATATCCCGGGCTGTAGCTAATTTAGATCTTTCCCACAGGAAAACCCAATTATGTGTAAGTATGGGTATTTATTTAACTTTCAAAAGAAAATTTTGGCCGATAGTTTCATTATGGTGGATAGCACTGAGGTGAGCGAACCTACTCATATTACTTACTGAAGAAGGATTTATTACCCTCCGTATAAATTGACAAAGTGAACGATGTAGTATTATAGTTGTGTACTCGTACAGGTGTATGATATGCTCCAGAAAGCACACACCTTGTGTCTTATCAAATGACACCGTTTGATATGCGCCTTTACCACCTTATCTATCGTGTCGAAATTCTTCCACGTATCACGTATCCTAGTTTAAGGTTCGTATCAACAATATTGTAGGTATTTTTGCAATTATTAATACTTTTCTGGTTTGACACTTGAATCGGCTCCAGGATACCTACGTTTTGTTTCTGTATGTGCTTTGATTTACATGCATGTGTTTGTGTCTTGTTACGGTTATCATCATGAATCATAAGAAAGAAATGTTGCATTTCCTATTATTAGAACAAGTAATAGATCCGTCTCTCTCTAAGAACTGTGTGAAAGTAATGAAATTATCTGTCAGCAGCAGCTAGATAATAATTTTAATGTAATAAAGGTGTATCTCAACAGTAAACAAGAGAGCTAGTCGGTGTGGTGATGTAGTCGTCAGCAGATAGGCCGCAGTCAGAAGGCGCGCGGGTGCGTGGGGCGCCGGCGCAGCGCCCGCGCCGCCAGCACTGCTTATCATCGATACCTTGCCGATTGGTTGAGTGGAGTGTTTGCGCGCCTGATACGGCTGACGGGGGCCAATCGATTCCCCGTTCCGTCGAATCTTATCACGATCATGGTGGACGTTTGTGCCTCGTGTCGGTACACCGATATCATATCTGAAGATATCGACGAAAGTATAAATATGGGCCCATCGATCGATCGGGTCTCTATCGGAGTGTGAGCTGTGATTACGATTGACTGTGCAGACGACTGCGCGTGTTGTTCTTGTGCTGGAGCCCCTCGCCGCCGGGAGCCCGGACTTCTTGTTGGTGCTTGGGTGACGGTGTCGTTCCATTTGTTGGATCCTGGTGATACTAAACCTTTTAATTTATCTTGTACTTGTGCCTCGATAGCAACCGTCGCGTTGACGTGGCAGACGCCCTTGATTCAGCGACCTATTGCGAAGTTTATAATTCGGTTACTGTCCATGCTTACCCCATAGTCGTTCATTGTGCTGACAATTTAGCGGTTGAATTAGTGTCACTGTTAATACAAAACGAAAACGATTACGTAATAACATATGGTGGACCAATGGCACATGTGTGGGCTCGCTCCATGTGATTTGGCGCTCGGAGTGTGTACAAATTATCTTCTTAATGTGGCCATAATTAAATTGCGGCTACATTCGCTACACAGCTATGCAGGGTCGCTGACGCGACAGGGAAAAGCGTTACTCTTATCAGAAAACATTAGCCGCACCTTTTCAAGCGGTGATAGCGAGCCGCCCGCGCCCGGCTCCATATCGAGTGCGCGCGCTACGATTGTCACACTGAACAAACACGCACCAGACAACATTCATATCGTATAAATATTCATTTTGTTTTCAGAGTTCACCGGACATCGCCACGTGTCGGGCCTCACGTCTGAGTTGGACAGGGGATCTTGACAGTTTGAGCCATGTGCTGCCAGATCTATCTTTCCAGCTCACGCGTGAAGCCGCCTCGTCTCGACGTCGACATCATCGCACCGGCCAGACCACTTGGGATGACAGCTTTACTGAAAGAGGCCATCGATGCGTGAAGGATCAAGTGGAGGTGTGATCTCTTCACTTTTTATTCTTAAAGTGAGATTCAACTCCTCCAACTTAATTCCGAAGCGCTTATACTACGCAAACAAGAATCAAGATCTACTCCTTCTGGAAGATAAATGAATGATTGTCAGTTAATGTGTCTGTACTAATTATTAATTATTACATCTTTTATCAGAAAGAATTCGAAGTACCTATGTTACTATTTTTTTTTGTTTTGTGCATATGTTATGAGTAACAGGTACTCTAATAATAATTTTGTAAATAATTAAACCATTCTATTTAAGTTTATAAATAAACATTTAACAACATTAACTCTTTCATTCTTTGTTATAATATTTCAAAACTGAAACACAGGCACGGTATTTGCATCAAGGTATTTTTAACCAAATCAAATAGTGGCGCCACTGTACACGACACGCGAGCATTATGGAAGACCCAATGCTATGCGACTAGAGTGAAGTGCGCAGCAAATCACTAGAAAAAAATCACAACACCCAAAACAAAAAATGGGCAAAAAAATGTTGGTAACACCGGTGCGCTAAAAAAGCTTGCAAACTTCACGCACCTAACCTGCGCTGGACATCGACTCGTCCGTATCTCTAAACTCTGGGAAAATGTATATTGATTTTTCAAAGAAAAGTCAACCGATGTAACAAAACACCGTTCGCGGAGTGTTTATACGCGTATAGAAGTGCCGTGGTCGATGTGCTGTGTCGTAAAGATGATGCGACGGTGTCCGTCGTCGCGTTCCGAGTGAGATCGGAGAGAGTGTTGCGTCGCTCGGCCGACGGCCCGGAGCCCGGCCGCGGCCAGGGCCTGGGCGCGCCATGGACGCCGGCGCTGCTGACCCGCTGCGAGTGGCCAGGCCGTGAGTATCGTGTCTCGTCGCCCGCACCCATCGCCTGCAGCGTGCCGTGCTCGTTCCGCCCGCGTTCTTACGTCGTGGATATTTCGGTCCCCGCGAGCCCATCCGAGGTTGCGAAACGGCCCGTCCGCGCTCGTTTCTCGCTCGCGCCGTGCGGACATTCTCTCGCTCGTGCGGTCGCGGCGTCACGGCCTCCGCGTTGCGCCATTTCGAAACGGTCGCATCGTCCGCTCGCGCTAGTGCTCGTGAGCCGAGGCGAGGACACCGCGCCATCGCCAGGCTGATAGCGATCGAGCAGCGAGCGCGGCGGCCGAGCGTGACCGCTCCGCCCGCTCAGCCCCGGTGCCTCCCGTATGAATGACTCGGCCAGCCGGGATCGTAAATCAGAATCGTGTTTACAGTTTTTGCGGGGCGCACGAAACCTGTCGCGCCGCCCCCGAGACAAAGGGCGGTGCGAGAGGCGCTCGGCCTCGCTACGGCCCGACCGTGGCGCTCACCAAACGCCCGAGTGAATTATGGCTAGGTGCATATAACCCGTGCACTACACACTACACATACCTAACATACGCGCCTACCTACCTATAGCTATATGCAGTGAAGGCTGCGAGTACGTACCTACCTACTCAAACAAAGCATTTTGCCCACAAATCCATACTGCTAGCCTCGCACGGCCAGCGTTCGCGTTCTTTGTGAAATTTCGTGCGGCTCCGCGGCGGGTGATGTCATGTGTGTTTGTCGTCTTTGCTAACATCTGGCTGATTGACAATTATTCGTTTTACTGTGCATTTTGAGGTTAGGTCGTGACTGTGCCTTAGAGTGGTCCAGGAGTGGCGCTCGGCCCCCGTAGTGCACGACGCGCTGGAGTGCAGTGTGTGTGTGCTGAGTGCCTTGGTGCCAGTGAGAGTGAGCTGCTCTGTGAGCCGGCTACTTGTTATGATGTCTCAGCTATTAGAATGCAGCAATTCTGAGTTGATTGCTCATTAAACAGTTTAATTAGTGTTTGATGTGATTGTGAGAGTGAGCGTGCAGGGACGCACGGAGCAAGGTGTGCAGTCCATGTGAGCACGGGCGGCCTCATGATCAGGTGATACTGGCGGCTGTGAGCAGTGTGTTGGCATTGTGTAGCGTACCTACCTACTGTCAGGTCATTTACCTGCTTGGCAAACTATTAACAAACTGGTAGGAGTGATAAAACTAGAAGGACTACAGGTTTTCAAGTGACTGAGTTACATCACGCTCATGATTGCACACAAAGTGGTTTTATCTCTGCATTCTTTGTTGAACAGTGCTCAAACTGGATAGTAGTATCTGCCAGAGCCAGGCTAGTTTTTAAATTAGTTGAATTTGCCTTTAAATGTTAATGGTTCCCGTGGCAGCACTTTGCATATTTAACACATTTGGAACATGTTTGTTTTCCACTCACTAGCTCAATCTATAGTGAACAATATTGTAGCAGACAGTGCTGTAGTTCTAGTCACTCAGAGTACAGGAAAAATGTGCTCTGTTTATATATAAACAAATAATCTAAAAGTAAGTCATAACTTGCCCATGTTAATGTGTATTAGGAGCAACTGATTTATAGTTATTATTAATTAATTTAATGATGTAATAAAACATCAATTTGAAGATGATTTTGATTTACAATTTGTAGAACACAGCTGATAAATGAAGCATAAATTGACAATATAAACAAACATAATGGCAGTGTGAATGTCTATCAATCTTGATGATGAGCAGTGATTCAGTGTGATGGACGCAACATTGGACAATGCTAATGTGCAGTCACTGATGTTGAGTAAGATATAGTGTGTGCCGTGTTGTGATGCTGTGTCTGACTGATTGTGAGTGGCTCTCTTCGCACACTAGTTCTGGTCCGGGTGCAGCTAATGCTGGGTAAGTCAGTTGACTAGTTACTGTTAAGATCATACTCAGTATTTGTTTACACACAGCTCATTAAGTTTACTACACATTACACAATAGCTTATCTATTATATTGACATAATATATTAATATAAATTTCACCATATTTACATATGATTAGCTAAATACTACATAATACATGTGCAAATTATTGGTTCAAATTACTCAGCACAAACTGATAGCACCTGTCATATAGTTGTCAGTGCTTAGCAAGTTGTGTATCTAGAATTTATAACTATAGGAACATTTTTATTGAATAATAATAAAAACAAAATTGGGAGTTCAGTATTCCTAGAGGTGGTCGGGAACCAAACACTATTTACCATGATCATAATCATATAAATTGTGTCTGTCATAATGACCAGTTAATCGTTTGCTCTGGGTGTCCAATTTTATCTGAAATTGATGTTGATCAACTATAATGCCTGTCAATAAAAAGTTAATAGCTGCTAAATGGACAGACAAAGCTCAATTAATAACTTAAGCTTTGAAACCAGTTGCCAAGTGGTGTAATTACCAAATATACTTCACACTGAGGCTATGACACACACAAGGTACTTCTATAACTATAAATATAGCTCTGTAAGTATACCTATTGTCCTATACAGTGGTCACTTGTGCGTGAGGACATTATGTTTCACCACTTGATAAGTTGTCCTCAAAACAATATTTAGAATGGTTTTCCTTCACTAATTGTGACCATGTTCAGGAACTAAAGTTTTCTCTTTAATTATAATAATTATTTATTATAAGTATGGAATATATTGTAAGAATTTTCTGTAAACAACAATGTAAATAGATATTATTACCATTACTATAATTAGTAATATTAGCATTGTGTACACAATTACATACTCATACACATATTGCTATGTTACAACAGGAACACATGGAATCAAACAGTAGTCAGTGCACAGGTGTGATTCACTATCTTTCACAAGTTAGTTTGTAGCTGAAATGCAACACTAACTTCAAGTGTTTGAAGTAAGCGCATTTAGTGCCAAATCTTGAGTTATGTAAGAGAACTATTACTATAAGTAAAATAAAATTGCTTGGAACTGTGGTCAGTGATGTAACTAGTTATGAACTCTCACCTGATTTCACTCACAAGTTAGCACACTGGCCAGTTTAATTATTTTGTTATAGGTGTACTTCTAACACTGGATATTTGGATTAGTATCCTTGTGTGATAATTTGCCTAAAGTCATGATGTAGGTAACTTCCCTGTAATTCATTAATTGCTGAATGAAATACAGCCATTGTTTATTTTAACCAATCAAATCAGACCACTTCTGGTGATGGTAAAGTTTATTGCCTCTCTTGGATGTCCCTAGTCACTACGGTCAAATATTCCTCTATTCATATTATTTTATGATTACTACAGATTGGCCACCCTTTGACATCAACACATACAAACACACAAAATGTATTTGTAATGATTATTTTGCATATTAATGTGTATTTTATTAAGATACCTTAATTCATTGTTTCATAATGACTTAATTTTTCCCACATTTAGTCAAATGAAACAAACAAAAATGTGAAAAACCTAATTAGTATGCTCAGAATAAACATTTCCTATTCATACTACAGAAATGAAGGACACTAGGGTCCGCACCAGTTCCTACCTGTGCATCAAATTACCAAATCATAACATCACCAATATAATGTTTCTTGATCCAACTGTATAACTGGAGGCGTGTGACGTGTGACTATCAATGGGCATATTTATCTGGTGACCAGCCATTGTAGTTAAAAGGCACATTAAAATGCTCAAGTTCCCACCCCCTCAATTTTTGTGTTTATACTCATGCACCACTCTAGTACCACTAGTCTAGTGGACCCTGTATCTATTTTATTCCTGAACAAGGTCAGATATCTTAAATTCAGAAGTAACCACTCCTCTACCCTGTGTCCCTGAAAGTATGGATCAAAGTAAGTAGTGAAAGTTGACAACATATTAGAAAAATGCCCCAGGATATACAGATTCTTTAGATGTTTTAATCACTCGGATGTTTTTAAAAGTTAATGAATTTAACTTAATTACAATCTCTAGGCATTTCTTGGCTATATCCTTAACACGAAAAGTGATATCCTAACTTATGAACTATAAAAAATAGCCCCATTAGATATGACTTATTAGTAAAAAGATTGGAAATTACCTCTTCCATGCTCCTGTTCAATTTGATACATTACTACCAGGGACATGCTGTATACATAGCAGACAGATAGATAGAATATTCTTTGTTATGCACACCATCTTATACGTACAAAGAGACAGAACACACAGCTATCTTTCGATTTTGCTTATAAGTTAAATCTTTGCAAATATCGGAAAAAAAAATACAAAACAAAAGTAGGTATTGTAATTGCCAACTCTTTGTAAACTAGCTCAATTAAACTCTGTCCCCTGGGAAATTATAATAATATACAAAAAGTCTCAGTGAACATAATAATATAGTCTAGTAATTATATTTAATTATGTTCCAAGATCATAATATTCACGCGTTTGATAGCGTTGAAGATTCTTACCTACTAGCTACTGCCGATCGGCGAGCGAACGAGAGGAAATCCTGAGATAAGCTGGCGTAGTGGCGTATGTACGCGTTATCTGATAAGAAAAACAAAATAAGTATAATCCAAACATATAAAAAGTCGTGTTTGGACATTTGTGTCGGACATGTTTACAATTTGTTGGTGTGTACGCTAGCTTATCTAATTGGGAGTTGAACAAAGACCTCGGGCAGCATCGCCTTGACCGACATGCATACTTGACCAGGATGTCGCGAAGGTGCACCTCCGCATCACGACACATGTTCACAGACGAGTCATACACGATGGTGGCTAAATTATTCCAAACACTTCGCCTTCACCTCACTGCAGGTCCAGTCGCTAGTCGTATTCAAAGTTATGTTCTATTGTTAAAAGTTTCCAAGTAGAAAAAAAAATGCAAAACGGTTTGCTATAAAGTTGTTGTCACGATCGGATCGAGTCTTCTTACATCCCAATTTTGTCTATAGTTTTAGAATCAACCCTTACTATTTAAAAATAGTTAGCAGTTAACTCACCCCCCGCGCCCCGCCTATCATCACGGAATGCAAATGTTATGCAGTCAATATTTAAACAACTCATTGAGTTTTACTATTGTTTAACAATTACCTCTGCCGTGTATAGGATGTTATATCTACCTAGCCGGTGAGCGGGCCCTAGAGACATAGCAAGACGTAATGCAATAGCTTCAAGAGTAAGCTACCTTTCTTGAGACAGTAAAATACGTTCGGAAATCGTTGATTCATCTGCCCAAAATGAGTCTGCCTGCGTTACGAGGGTCGGCCACAATGCCAAAATAAATTACCTGGAATTAGATATACGCACGCAGTTAGCTACAGTGCTGTATAGCATCAAGTCGAGTGTCATGGCGTTGGAAACATGCGCAGCGTCGTCAAGGTTCCAAGCAATCATCTCGGATGACTTGAAGAGCTAAAGTCATCAGTGACGTCACACGCTGCACTAGCCTGCACTGCGCTGATCTCGCCGACCACACACCCATATCACATGATCACGTCATCCATGTAACTGTTAATTAAAAATTAATGTAGAATGTAAAACCATGATCTGGGTAAAGATTATTGGGTTTATTTATAAGGAATTATTTGTAGAATTAGAAATATTAAGCCCGAATTCTGGATATGTGTATGGGCAAATAGAGCCTTGCCATGACTTGCTAAAGGGTTCCTAACCCTTTGGGCCTTAAAAGTAGTTATATAAAGCCAAGGTTCGCGCCTAAATAGTTAGGAATGTCTAGTTGCATTGTTCCAACAAAGAGCTTGCAAGCAAAAGCTGCTCATGCAGACACGTCGATGTCGATGCGCCCTCCTCGCCGCCGCACGTCTCGCAGACGCACTGCCCATTCCGTGCACCTGCGCTTTGTGCGGCCAGCCTTTACGGCAACTGCACATACCTACACACTAGCTATAGTCGGACTAACATCACCCAGCCGGCGAGAGGTAATGTGTTTGTGAGATCCAAATTCATGGGAGAACACATTTCACAGTAGTTCCCAGATCTGTTATGTGCAAAATCCCTATAAATGACTGGGAATGACGCTACAGTCCTCAGTTAATGGGCATTCATACATACAACATCGTATCGAGAATTTGAGAAATTCTCTACCATTCGAATATTTCTGTTTCGAACATCAAACGAACTTCCTCAAAATAGAGTAGGTAACAGGAAATCTTGGGCGTGAAAACTACACGAACGGCAGAATTACGGAAACCCCCACTCACAAGTTGCTCGGCTAAGCACAAAATGGACGTAGCTCGTAGCAACACGAAATGAGATCCCGAAGTAACGGGACGCCGTCAAATCCGCATGGCTGTGATTGCATTTCTCAATGACCTAGAAGAAGACAGAATTACCTAAGTTAAAGTAAACGTGGATTCTTGAAAAGTATTGCGAAAGCAGTGAGCACTGAGCAGGGAACAATGCACCATAGTGTACCGGTGTACGTAATGTCACAACATGCTGATTGTATGTACCGGGGCGCGGCGCAGGCCCTCCTCACTGTGCCGGCTGAAGCCAGCGGGTACCGTTTTATGATTGTGCCTGGCATTCGTTTTACGTTACTAGCTAGCTTCAATACTAATTAATTTTAGGAAAGCTGGTTGGCTAACTTAATGAGAGATCTTAAGCAAATGCGTTTTTTAATTCATGCTTGTCCTATAAACTATCCTGTCGCTCGCCTCCTAGCGTCGCATTTACTAGACATCTATGACATGGGTCCTGTTCCCGGCGGTTAGATAGGTGCCGTGCTACACGATCGCTTGTTACTACCCGACTGTAATACCTCTTCAACTTTGCTGTAACGAATCAGATTTTTTTCATAAATTTTTACTGGATTTCCTCCTAAAATCCTTCGTCTCATAATTATAATGAGAATTTCATCGAGACCCTATCATCATTAGTAAATAATCAGTTAACACTATAAGGTCCGTTGCGTCAAATGACGGTGACGTAGCGTGCACGTTACGTGACCAATCTGTATAAAAAAATCTCGCGTTGATACCACTTGCTATGATTAGCCCATAAGCAAAAGTAGACGTGTAGAAACACTGAGTACGAATATAACCAGCCTACCTTACACTCCTCTGGCGACTCTGGCTACTCGCATGTCATAAGTCGAGTGGGTCGTCGGCGGATGCGGGTGAACCAGTTGTTGAGGGATCATTGTGTCGAGAGCTGGGGTATCCACGGTGTAAACACAATTCACCGAAACTATTGTCCCTTTCAATTTTAGAGTGTCGGATCACCGCTCCTAGGTACTTTCTTCATATCCTCAAAAAGAGCGTGAAAAGTTGCAGACTCGGCGACACGCAGCCGCTACTTCTGGTGTTGCAGGCGCTCAACGGTGAGCGCTTTTCATTAGGCGAGCCGTATGCTTGACTGTCACTTTTATGGCATAAAAAGACCTTTGTTTTTTTTTTCATTTCATTGTCTTTTTTGCCACCGACTTCTGACAAAAAGTTATTTTGTAGGTTATTTTACCCTTTTTTGTGGTTGTTTTTGAAGGCGGTTACATTTTTTTTTTTGAAAAAGTTTTGTATTTTACTCTTTTTAGTTTAAATATTCAACCCAAATTCTTGTCAAATAAATCATTCTGTTACATGTGCACTAAAATTTTGTAATCCGTAGCACCGGTAACAACATCGCTCAAGTGCACAATAAGCTAATAAAATTCCCTATCTCAAAAACTCCTGAAACGATTTTGATGAAACTTGCAGTATTTTGCAAGTTAACAATACCTAGTACAACAAAAAAAGAATTACTTAAATTGGACTTGCAGTTCCGGAGATATGCGAACACAAAATAAATCAGTCGATGCCTACTCCTTACTATTAAGGAGTTGTACCTTCCATTATCAGCTCAGCTACATGAGATGATGATTATCATACGCAAGTACCTAAATTATATTTTACTTCATAAAATTTGCGAAAAACGTGCGGGCCTATAAAATTTTAGGGTTGCTCTCGATTTCCCTGGGATCCCATCATCAGATCCTGACCTGATGATCATGGGACCACTTGGGAAGTATGTATATACCCTTTCAAACAAAAGAAAAAAAAATCCAAATCGGTCCAGGCGTCTTCGAGAAATCGGGGAACATACATAAAAAAATTTTTAAAAAAAGATTCCGACGAATTGAGAAGGAGAACCTCCTCCTTTTTTTGAAATCGGTTAAAAAAAAGTTCACGTCCAATGGTAAACACAACGACGATATCGTCGTTGGGTAAACACTACAAAGACCTTCCAAAGCCAAAAGTCCAGAATTATCCTATAGCAAATGCTTATCGCAGTTCACAATACACCCAATGCTGAATAGAGCCCCCATTCTTAGAGGGAGGTCCGAGGCGTCGCGCTCTATAGCGTCCGTTCATACCCGGCCCCGGCGCGCCGCCCGTCGAATCCCATTCGTCTTGGTGTTCGAACTTGCCCGTCTCTCAGAATTGTCTCGAAACGCAATTACCTAAGCGTTTACACGTGGTAGCTACAGATAAAAAACGCACAATTCCGCAGCGCGCTCTCCACGCAAATTCGTATTAGACATTGGCCTATGACCCGTGAGTAGGGTTGCTAGGCGAACATGCTAATTTAAGTCGTTTGCCGCCACACTCGACATTGAAACGTAACAAAAGGGGAAGAAAAGAAATTCGGATACTAGAACTTCTAAAATCTGTTTTATTACAAAAAAAAAAATCGCTAAGACAGCCAAATATGGTGTTAAGCGAGTTTTTTCGTATATTTTTTTGCGCTGTTCTAGGCCGTTGGCCTTTGTGGTAGTTCAGTTATTGATTGAGAAAACCTAGGAGCGTACTCCAAGGCGCAAAGTCGTGTCGTTTTCACAAGCAGGCGAATATTATATTTAACAAGACAGTATTCTAGGCAGAAAACCTGTGACCTCGATCCTTTTTGGAGCGGAAAGAGAATTTTGCGTGTTTGTCCAAATGGTATTGGTATTATACTTACTCGGAATGCGAGAGCTGGTAAAGCGAACACCAGAAAAAAAAATGAGCGTATCATTCTGTCCTATGTCGGACTTCGTGTGGTTAATTAAGTGGGCACAATAGGTACTCTAACTGTCTACATGCAAGCTAAGAGACAATAAGGAAAGACTAGCGGCGCACTAATGCCAGCCCTACCCTTGACACTTGACATTACTCTATCAAGCACGATTGTGCCAAACACACGCTCAACTCAACTCACTTATAAAAACTTTTTCCGTTGTGAACGGAAACCGTACAGCCACGCAAATTTATTCGTCCGTACTCCGATCTCGTAGACACACAGATACCTACACATAGTACAACTTGAAGACTTGTTACTTCGGCCACCTGATGTACTTCAACTTACACGTTTACGTATAGGTAACGCCAAGTGCAAGTGTTTATAACTTGCTAATGAGCTCAAACCAGTTTTTGAAGCAAAGTTGAGGCTGGCAATCTGTCTTCTTAGCTAACTGCACTCCAAGGATGCGGGCCGCTCTAAAGGGGGATCTATCTCCGACATATGACACACGTACGACGAAATAAGAATTGCGACGTTTTACTAGAACAAAGTAAAATGACATTGAAAGCAGCTGTTTTACTTTAGGAAGTATATATTCACATTCGTGGCTGAACTCGGAGACTTGATGAAAGTACATTAAATTAATAATTATAACGATCAGGGAAACTTTATACTGAACGATTGCCGGCACACTAGTGCCAACTTAATGCTGCTAGTAATCTTCAATTAATCATGAAAGCCTCTCTTCACCTGATGTTCTAGAAGTTGGGAACGTGACCAAGTATGTTCACCATTTTAAAGGATTCTAATATTGTTACCGCTAGAAGTTGGCGTTACGCTACAAATTCACTTGGAAACGCGTCAACAAAGGACATTGTAGGTATATACTCAAAAGAAGAAGTCCATCAAAATTTTGCGAAACTTTTCTAAAGTTGCAATCGGCTCCCCAGAGAAGCCTTAAAACTACAAAATGTTGAATAACACGATTCAATAGTAAGCTACATACGCAGCGGTGCTCGGGGCTCGTCGACAACTAGTAATTTATAAGTAAGGAGGGACAGGACAGCGTTTATCACATACAATATTCAGCAGCGAGGTACAAAGATACTGAGTACTTAATAAGTGTGTGCCGTCAGATCGGGCGACCGCCATCGATCCGAACCATAGCAACGGCGACGTCGAAACAAGACACATTGCCTCTCCCAGCCGCTAGCCGGCACGGAGCTCCGAGCTCGACTGATGCCGGTGCCCCAGTGCCTGTTCGCTGCTCCTACTTACATAACTACTGTTCGCTAAAACTCATTTACAAAACGCACTATCGTTTCGAATACTTTCCTAATTAACTATTCACAGATATGTAGGTGCTGTGCGCTCCTCTCTTATGTTGCTAACCTACCCGCCTTTCGAAGTTTCTTTAATCCGATAAGTGACACACTTTTAGGTGTACCTTCGTGGGATCATTTCTTTATCTGCAGCTGGGGCTGAGGGGCGGTATCCACAAACTCTTACAGTTATATCGATTCAATTTAGCTTCGCCTCTTGAAGTAATACCAGTAATACTAAGATTAATAAACTTACTGTGTTCATTTGATATGATATTTGACGTTTTGACAAGGACTCTTATGATTCCTCGCAGCAGGCGTTGTTTGAATGACTTCATAACTCGGTCCTTAGTACGGGCGCAGTAAACGAAGCCCTGGGACATAGGTCTGTGTAGGTCGGTCGGGCTCACTCCCACATAGTGTGAGTACATACAGCTGTGCGAGTGTACGCGCTGCTATAGGTAGGTGTGTCGGTTGGCGTGATGCGGCCGGGTTCGTTTTTACGGGCGGCCGGTCACCTCCCGGCGTCTCCCTGTCACTTGTAGGACGAAACCTTTATCATAGCATCGACCGACACCACTCAATGACATCCTCGCATCCACGTCTACACGCATGCCGCGACTACATCATCTAATAATAATAGCTGGACAGCACACCTCAGCTAAGCGTATTTGCACGGTGGTGGTCAAACATACATTTTCGTTTTACCTTATTTGTCGGCATATCGTTTTGTCCGACAGTCCGACATCGAACATGTGCATACGAATTCTTGACGAACTAAAGAGCTTAACGGTACCTAGGCAGGCATAACGTTAATTTTACTTCGCAGCAACCGTTTTGAAGAATTGCTAAATTGTGGAATCGCGAACGATCGACAGAGTTGTACATGAGATGCGAATGTGGACGTAGCGATAGCGTACAGTACTGCACACATACGTACTATGTATATCTACAGGAGGAAGTGTCCTCCCTCGCTGACGATGACGTGTCCGCACGCCGCATAGAACTGCGTTGCAATTTAATTGTACACCATTTCTACTCCTAAACACAACGTTTTCAAAGCGGGTCAATAAGAGTTTGGAAATGAGGCTCAAGTTGGCCTGGTTTCCTATTGGCAGTGTGCAGAAACCAGCGCGAGTGGAGCTGCTAGCAACGAGCGTCGAGATAAAGAGCTCGTTCGTCAAGCGCCGACGACTCGTGCGATATATCTATACGTAGTACACAGCTACGTATAGCATGTTCTATAAGTAATGTTGTAGGAGTGTACTGTGTAGTGAGGACAGCGCGCCTTCGAGTTATCACAACGTGCGGCGAACAGTTTAATCATCGAGTCAATATCTGCGGTGTTATCTGCTCAGAAGTGGGTCGTTGCTCTTCTGTGCGAGTGCTGCACTGTACCACACACCGTCCCCCGCGCCCTGCGCCCCGCCGCCGCCGCCTCGTGTAGGTGACTGACTGTAGCTCACACCAGGCAGTTTACTTGAAACAACAAGTCTCACACGTTACACAACGCATTGTATCTTGACCTTGGAGGTCAAAGCATATTGAAATGAGGTATTTAAAACATAAAAGAAGTATTCTTTAAGATTTCCAAATATGGCGTATGGAGTTGCATGGCGGTAAAGATCTGGCCACCATTGCTCTGTGCTGCCCGGACTGAACTCCAGAACACCTACCTGTACTGAAGTGTAAGAGTGCGTTGACACAGTATGCAACTAAATAACAGTCATTTGCCCTCCATAAAGATTGTAAGAGTGCACAAGCTGCAACAAAGAACCAACAGATAGCTGCGAAATGTTTGCTCTCGTATCGCTACAGTACCACAGATTACAGTGCGTACAACTGAACTATTGATAAATAGAACAATATCTGTAGGTCCCGGGTCCCGGCGTGGCATCCCTCAGCGGGATCACACGTATCCCCAACACCGGGCTGCGGTATTCGAAGCGCTCGTATTGCACTCAAAATGTATAAATACATTACAAACGCACCCCACCTGCCGCCACATTCTCAGATTCCACCCCTCGCGCTGAGCCCGCGAGCAGCACCGGCAACACTACACGACCTCCCGCTCCCAACAACCACAACATTTTATACGTATTTACATGTTCACGAGCACACGAGTACACGCCACCACCGCTCGTACACCCATAAATACACTTTTAATAACATTATTATCCAACAAATTAGCATTAACATCTGAGCATTTAAATAAACAATTCATTTTAGTTAATAGTTCATAAATAGTTACATAACGGAATACTAATATCGGTTACTATGTGTTTACTACATCAATTCCAATAATAAGTAAGTAGCGAGCTGGTAATAATTCAAGAGAGCACTTTTATGAATGGAGCTCGTTGAGCGCCGTTTATGTTTATTACATGTGGCATAATGTCCGATGCGAGTCGACTGCACTCGTGTGATCAGCTGATCTAAATATTCCATTTGGAGTTTGTGTCGTGCGCTGGCTCCGCACGGTCAAGTTTGCTCTGAGCTCTGGCGTGTCGCTGGTTCAATCACCTACACTTCTCTTCGATCGATTGCTGCGTTTATTATAAAGCTTTATTCCACGTTGGATATAATTTCTCAGTCAGTGTGCTCGGGCTCAAGCGCTGGCAGGAATTTGCGTGAGAGTGATGTGAAAAATGTGCGTGACGAAAGACGTTAGGCCGCCACCGACTGTCCACAGCGAACATTTATCAAAGGAACGATGATCCGTCGCCACAAATCAGCCAGACAGCACGATCAGCGGTTAGGTACTCTTTCTAACTAAATGTTTTGTATGTATGGCGAGATATTTGTACCGTGCACCCACGACACTAGAGAAATCCTAGTGTAGACTAAAAAATGTTCCGAACACCTACGAAGAGATCCGAACTTTCCTTGACTCCGGCTACTTTAGTCCATTTCTTGTAATAAACTCGATCCGAATCAAATGATGTTTTAATTCACTGCTCGTTGTGGTACTAAAAGTAAAATAAGGTATTTGTTTAACGAACAGAATGGCCTGTAATTTGTTTGAGATTAATTTTATGTTATAGCATATAATCTGTATTAAGACGCTTTCGGAACTGCGGCACGCTGCTCATTATATCAGTTTATGATCTGATGAAGATTTGTGGGTTTATGTTTTAAAGAAAGTGTATTGTATTCTATACTACACTTCACAAGAAGGGTATTTACTAATCCAACTCAGTCCTAGAGATGCTCCAACTACCGACAGCTGTTTAAGCTGTTCTTTTACCTGCCTTTGTCCCGTGTTACCTGGGGTCGGCAGTAGTCGGCACAAAGTGGAAGAAATCCTCCATACACTCCCTTTGCATTTGTATATTTATCACTTGTGTGTCAAGTTTTGACAGACATGTCCTGTAATTCTTATAACAGCTATAGAAATTCGAATCGGTAGAATTTAGTGTGCGGTAAATGAGGTCTCTGTAAGAACATAACAATAACCGTGTGGTGTGTGTGTTCCAGGGAGGAGGGCGAAGAGAAGCCGAAGCCGACGGAGAACCAAGACGACGGGTACGAGACGTCCAACAGCGGCGAGGCGGCGCGCCGCAAGCCCTCGAGCGCGGAGGGCTCGCCCGCGCCGCCGCCCGAGCCCTCGCCGCCGCCCGACGCGCCCTACGAGCCGCTCATGAGGCACTATGAGCCCGAGCCGGAGCCCTACCGGCACTTCGAGCCGCCCGCGCCGCCGCCGCCGCAGCCCGAGCCGCAGTACCAGCACTTCCCCTTCCCCAAGTACGGCGGCGACCCGTACGCATTCAAGCGCGAGCCCGAGGTGCCGTACGACATGAGCCAGCATCACGGCTACGCGCAGCCCGTGAAGCGCGACGACGACCTCTACAACGGCATCAAGCGCGAGTGCGAGGACCCCTACTCGTTCGTGGAGGAGGACGCCATGTGCGCCATGCTGGGCCAGCCCGCACACCACGTGCCACCGCACCTGCAGCACCACGAGCACCACGCGCACATGATGCACCCGCAGCAGATGATGCTCAACCAGCCCAAGAAGAGGGGCCGCAAGAAGAAGATTAAAGACGAGAACGGGTCAGTACCACCTTCTGATACCACACACACATTACTGATATTAGACACACTCTTCATCACCAATTGAGTACCAGAGCACCACTAGAAAAGTGATCCCTTCAGGGAAGTAGTTCATAACCGTTCGTTAAGTAGCACATTACAGAAGATATAGCTTTCGCTCTACAGACCTCTAGATGAAAAGTGTAATTTAACATAAATTAAAATCTCAATAAACCGAATGAATTGGCCAACTTCGCTAATCAGTCTTAAGGGCTTATCGATACTAATTACCGTTAATTAACTGCATTAGATTGTGGTATAACAGCGGCCGTAAAACTGAGGGTACGAGCATGGCGGCGTGTCATGGCGCTGCAGCATGGTGACACAATTAGTGCGCCGGCCGCTGACCCCGCCCGAATTAGCGATCCGCGCGCGCGACCCACTTCTCCACGGAACCCGCGCCCCCACACACCACGACGCACCCGTGTGTCGTACACCGACCAACCAACACCTTGATAATGTCTTTAGTAGTTCCGCGCGGCTATATTCGGGATCCCTGTAATTGCGTTCTGGAGGTCAGATCAAAAACGCTCTGTTGAAATTGAATCAGTCGCTTCCGATTAGATTGCCTCCATCCACCGCCGCGGTTGCTGAAACATACTGACGTTTTTATGCAAACATTGGTTGACTACGTTCATTAGTGAGATGGTTTTAGAAACATCACGACTGTAAGCTCCGTTTATTCCGGCGCACATCAGTGCCGCAGATGAATGAGGCCAAAACTGCTATCAAACTAAATTAAAGATTATTTCTTGATGTTGGTGAGCTAGCGATGCAAATGACAAGTGGACCCGTGCGCACGCATGGCTGTTCATGTGTTGATGCGCGCGGGCGGTGATAGCGGCGTCAACACAGCAGCTAATGAGCGCTGGATGTTGTGTGCGGCTGCGCGCACGCCGCCATAGTGTTTACGTCGCGGGGGTATTTCGGTACCGGAACCGATGCCGCACTATCGCTAGCCAAAAATCCGAGCGAAATAATCAGATCAAGGTAGAATCGTTGAAACGGAAAGCTGATGATTTTCACTTTCTATCACAATCTATTTGTTTAGGGCCGTCAGACGTGGAAACCGATTGTGCACGGTCGCGCCGCCACCGCTCTCCGCTGATAAATATTGTAGCATGAACTAAACTAATAAACAGTATCGCTATCTGTAATAAGCGTAACCACCACGTTATGTATAACACTTTCCAAAATTAACAATTTTGGGTCACCCAGTCGAATAGCAGCTGAACACTGGAACCGTGGAAACGGTTACTGGGTCAAACGTGTAAAGTTGAGCGAATATTCTAAACATAGTTCTGGCGATTGCGCCGACGCCGCTGCACCAAAGCCTGTAGAAAGTAAAATGCAATAGAAAAACGAAAGAAAAACATCGGTGAGGCAGACGGAGTGTGACAATACTTTCGCGACGACGAATGCAAATGTACTGCACGCTTTTATATGCACTTTGTTGTCGCACAATGGTGTCTGCCGGAGGTGGCGACGCCAAAGCTACCGTGACCACATGTCGCTAATCTATTATGTGTTGACCGATGCCTGTTACCGCTCGCGACTGCTTCATTCGTTACCTCAAATTCCTGTTCCTATTACCGTTTTTTGGTAAAAGAACATCCTCGTATCTGCGCCTACATTGAACTGCAGACAACCTTAGTTTGTATTAAGCTGGGACTCAAATGTTGTTTGGTTAAATCTTGGTCAATTTCAATCATGTATTTTTCCGTCGTGCAGAATAAGTTCCTCTGGTAGAGATTCTATCTAAATTAATAAGTGTCGCTATGTTGTTCATCATGGATGCCGTCCAACCGATTTCTTTGACTCTGTTAATTTGGATGTTTAGCTGTTATGGAGATAATTTACATTTATGCACATGCGTTCGAAGTAGCTAGGGAAGTGCTATAAAATTCATGGATCACCTATACCATGAGTCGAGTCTTTGGTGATAGAATTCAGAACAAGTGAATAGCCACACGAAGTCTGGCTGTAATCACATAACTGCACATTTATGGTGTCGTAGTAATTTCTAAAGAAAACTCGCCAGCAATGAAAGCTGCGCTCGCAACTCGACAGATTTCATTATTGTATAATGGACATCTATTAAATTTATACGGCGAGCTGACTCATTAGCTCAACAATTGGAAGAGCTCTGCTCGTTCAATGGGAGGTGGCTTTCATGTTAGTGTGACACGTCCACCTGGCAATGGCCAGCTGGCTGAGGGCTGCTCACACAACTATAATGTATCCAACTTAGTGTTACAATGAACATTGTATAAGAGTGCATGCATGTAGTTCCATGCGCTTTTTTGTAGTTTCAACTTCTTGTCTAGGTAATACATAATATTATTGAAGTAAATTCTGTAAATTAATTTCATGATTGTCAATATTAAGACAATATTTATTTACAACTAGCTGACCGGGCAAACTTCGTACCGCCTCACCTTTTAAACCTTCCCTGGACTTCCAGAAGTAATTCAAAACCAAAATCAGCCAAATCGGTCCAGCCGTTCTCGAGTTTTAGCGAGACTAACGAACAGCAATTGATTTTTATATATAAGATTATTAAGAAAATATTAATGGCACTATGCTAGATAACAATACTCAAAAGTCAAAAGTGGAAGGAATTTTATAATTTATAATTTTATTTTGTTTGTGTCGTTATGTCATATATTATGATTGGCCCAAAATTCGGCTACACGAACCCCGCTCACTGATGCAGCCATAAGATCGTCGAGTGCACAGGTTACAGGGCATGCGGTACAGGACAAAAGGTGGATCATTGTCTGTGGAGATACGCCACATAAACACTTCAGGTCCGAACCGTCCGTGAATCCCCATCTGTGGAGATTATCCTTGCTACGACCGACTTGGGTTCGCAGTCTATTAAGAGATTTCCAAGTCGGCCACGGCAACGCGTAACCCGCCGGGAGGCTCTCAGGAGGCTCGATAAAGCCGTCAGGTGGTCTGAACAGTTCGTTCCAAACTTCACATCTGTTATGGAAAGTGGTGGTAATTATGTTCCATTTTATAATGAACCCTGGTTTGATTTAAAGATCATAAGTGTTTTGGCCACGGCTAGATTACGACTTGATAGGATAGAGGTTAGGCGTTTTAGGGCATTATCTCTAGTGCGATTTTGACACAAAATTGGTAACAGTTTTATAGACATTTTGGTGTAAGTAAACCTTTCGTGAACGAAACATACTTATAACTTGATATACTTACTTGCAAGTAAATCAAGTGACGTATATGAGAGTGAGTCAAGGTTATAATGAATGTAATGCTTAACATTGCAAGCCCTCCTAGCGGAGCCAACTACATGATGTGGTAAGTTACAACTTTTGAAACGATCTCTTGAAACTTTCATGTGTTCTGTATTGCGACATTCCGCCAGGGCTGCAAGGAACAGTCCTATGTTCAGCACTGGACGTTTAATAATTTTCAATGACTGCATTCCACAATGCCACCCAACAAACATTTTACGTTTACTAACACTTTATGTAAGAAGAAGTAGGTACATACTTACGGATTTTCTTCTCATAATAAATGCTATAATAAATAAATGCTGTAGAGATGCTGTAGAATAAAAGGCCTAAAAATACCCTTAACGAAAATAAAACGCACAAGTTGTTCCAAGAAGGAGCCGATAGGGAAAAATAAAAAGATATTTTCCAGTATTTTAACAAGATTTTTTAATGTTATACTTCAAGTTTAATTGAAATAGCTTCATTACCGCACACAATACATTACGTTAAGCCTTTTTTATCGTGGTAAAATCATCAAAATGAGTCCTCCCATCCAGGGCGGGACTAGAGGGACTGTCAGACTTGTACTGACTAAAATCCATGATGATCCTTCAATAGTCCTGTATGTTCATTGAGCCTTTTTAAAATGTGATTTTGCTATCTGTGTTCAAAAATTATCATCTTAATTTCTTTTGCTACCACATGACAGCGCTGTTATTGTGGAATTACTACCTTTAAGTTATGCTACGAATCAATTGGCAGTTATTTGATTTTGTAAATTGTTCCTAAATTAAATAGAAGTAGTTATAAATGATACCAATTTGCAATGTTCCGGCAGCATGGAGATCAAGCAGGAGGGCATGGAGGGCACGCTGGTGCCGCGCGTGGTGAAGGAGCGCAAGAAGCACGACCGCTTCAACGGCATGAGCGAGGAGGAGGTGTCGCGCCGCACGCTGCCCGACCACCTCGCAGAGAACCTCGACATCATCATTGTGAGTATGATCAACGTTTACTTCACACATTCTTACTAGACATTAGTGTTAGTGAACAGTGCGCAGTAGTGGCGGCACTTTCAGACGAGCTTGGCTTGATACTCTTAAATTAGTTATTTTTAATAGGCCAGTTACAGGCTCAAATATTATAAAAATAGTTACGGTGCTACAGTCCCAGTCATTAGACATAATAACTGTGAAAGTACTGTACATGTCCATTCCAAAGCGTGGACCAGAATGGGCAAGAAACTCTATGTACACTCTTTCAATCACCAAAATTATTTCAGAACCTTTGTTACATCATTTATTTTGAGATGTAGCTAGTCAAAAGTGTTCACAGGAAAAATATAAAGACAATTCAATAAAATCATCAATAGGTAATTAAAATAAACCGTGGCAGCCAAGACATTATGGCAAGTCAAGCTTTGCCTGTTTGCCTTATAATAAGATTGCCTGGCACAGTCCCTCCAAAATCGACACACGCCACATCGTCAGACCACACAACGGAATCAGACATTGGTGTAAAATTGTGTAATGCAATCACTCAATCTATCCGAATTGTAATTCGACTCTCCCGATCCAAATTCCTGGCGATGAAGTCTTGGCTACGACCGCGTCTGCAGCTTGGCCTGGCTTGTCATATTTTGACAACGGAACGCGTCACCAGTTCCTTTAAAATGGCACTTCGAGTATTGAACATCTTTCTATCGTCAATCATACCTAACTTATTATTTTTTAAAACGACAGTCTGTTTCTTTGATTTGAGATGCCATATTAAGACTTTATCCTAGAATCATCATCATCAGCCTACAATGTTCCCACTGATGGGACACAGGCCTCCTCTCTGTGAGAGGGAGTGGGCCATAATTCCACAAATCTTCGAATTTTTGGTTCTAGGACATGCCGGTTTCCTCACGATGTTTTCCTTCACCGTTTTGAGAGCAGTGGTGATGAAATAAACGACCGACACCACTGGGCCACCACTGCTCCATCCTTCAATGGTGTTATTGAATTAGCTGAAATTGATTAACTTGCTGAAACTCATCTCCGGTTCTTAAAATACTTAAAGTGTCGTCATACCGTACGTACATGAATCTTTACAATTAGTGTCAATGTCGCTTGAATTTAATTATCTATCTCGGTTCCTATCTTGTTCCTATTCGAGTCTTGTAGATGTCCAATCAGAAACAATCTTCAAAAACAAAGGAACGGAATTAAGATTGAGATAGAATATTCCTTTCGGGCGTTTGAAACAGGGGTAAGGCTTTCTATCCATAGGAGCAGAGCCAGGCCGCTAAGTACTAATAATTCTATAAGCTAAGTACTAATAATTCTAATAAAACCCGCCTAAGTACTAATATTTTTTTTTCTTACTTTTTCTTTCTTAGAATATCCTGGCAAACCGACCATTGTGGGAGGTTAAGTTTTAGCCAGATTAGTTCGTAGATGGTTGACCGGTAATGTTACATGAAATTGAAAGCATCGAGATTTATGATACACACAAAATAATGCGCATGTTTAGTAAAAAGTGCGAACTGGTTGGTTGCACATCGGCGACGTATTAGGAACCTGTTGGCAATACTAATTACAAATTATACAGTTCGTGACCCCTCACCCGTGTTTATGCTAATTCCGACATACGTGTATAAGTATGTTGTACTCGTGGAGTGATGGGACGTTTACATTATCGTGCGGTGTGCCCTCTGCCCAGCTCACAGCTGCGTACTTCTTTTTGTTATTCAGAACTTATTCGAACTCATGTCGCAAAAACCTCAGAATGTAGTAAAAAAATACCTTATTATAGCTTAACGTTAGAGATTTTTAGACTTTCGTATCATCATCATCATCATCATCTCAGCCATAGGACGTCCCCTGCTGAACATAGGCCTCCCCTTTAGATCTCCACATATACTGGTTGAAAGCGACCTGCATCCAGCGCCTTCCGGCGACCTTGATAAGGTCGTCTGTCCATCTTGTTGGTGGACGTCCTACGCTGCGCTTGCTAGTCAGCGGTCTCCACTCTAGCACTTTATAAGGTCGCCTGTCCACCTCGGTGGTGGACGTACTACGCTGCGCTTGCTAGTCCGCGGTCTCCACTCTAGCACTTTTTGACCCCATCGGCCATCTGCCCTGCGAGCAATATGGCCTGCCCATTGCCACTTCAGCTTGCTAATCCGGTGGGCTATATCGGTGACTTTCAGATATCGTAGTTAAACTGGGTCATCTTGTAAGTCTAAAGCTGTTCCCCGCGGTTTTGCCCTCACTATTCTGCTCCTGTTGGTTGGAGCGTGATGATATACAGCCTATACACGTCCTTGATAAATGGACTATAGTACAACACATTTTCTTTTTTTCATTTCGAACCAGCAGTTTCTGAGATCAGCGCGTTCAACCAAATAAACACGTTCAAGCTTTATAATATTAGTATAGAGTATATTTTATATGCTAAGTTCTTAACTTTAAGTATAAACTTATCCGGCTTTATTACAAAACGTGGTTTAACTTAGACCAAGGTTTAAATCAAAAATCAATTTTTGAATTTCGAACTTTATTTCTACTGTCGTAAAGTTATTAATACAAAAACCGAGTTTAGATCCCGGTCTAAGTTGTCAATGTGCATTTTAGAATTTTATAGCAGTTGGAATAAAGTTCGAAATTCAAAAATTGATTTTTGATTTAAACCTTGGTCTAAGTTAAACCACGTTTTGTAATAAAGCCGATCAGGTTTGAGTATAGGCAGCTTAGTTCCATTCTTCATTAGGTATTCCAAAAGATTAGAAGTATAGTGAAACTTCTTCACTAAATTGATACTTAACTGTAAGAATAAAGATAATGCCTATTTATTCGCGGTATATCTTCACTATTTTAGGGTTCTGTACAC
Organism: Agrotis exclamationis; assembly: GCA_950005045.1. Taxonomy (NCBI): domain Eukaryota; kingdom Metazoa; phylum Arthropoda; class Insecta; order Lepidoptera; family Noctuidae; genus Agrotis; species Agrotis exclamationis. The sequence continues at coordinate 235,824 of OX465443.1, forward strand.
AAAGGGTAAAACGCGACTCTATGCCATGTAATCCGTTTGTCCATCTGTCACTAGGCTGTATCTCATGAAACGTAATAGATGGTTCCGTAGCCAAATGGCAAAAACGGAACCCTTATAGATTCGTCATGTCTGTCTGTCTGTCCGTCCGTCCGTCCGTCCGTCCGTCCGTCTTAGGATTTTCACACAAAAATAAAAACAAAACAATGTTTGGGGTATCCCCCATACTTAGAATTGAAACTCAATTTTTTTTTCACCAAACCCAGACGTTAGGGTATCTATGGATAGGTCTTTAAAAATAATATTGAAGTTACTAATATCATTTTTTTCTAAACTGAACAGTTTGCGCGAGAGACACTTCCAAAGTGGTAAAACGTGTGTCCCCCCCTGTAACTTCTAAACCGGCCAAGTGCGAGTTGGACTCGCTCATGAAGGGTTCCGTAGCAGCAAGCATAGATTAGAGATATAATTATATTGAGATTAGTAAGTAATATACACAAACAATAAAAATAACTTTGTTTTTCATAGTATTTGTATGAATGGCAAAGTTATATTTGCGGTTTTTGAAAATGTACTATATCTCAAAAAACTGCTAACTGTATCTCATCCAAACCAATTTTCGTTGGTAGTTTTGGTTGAGGTCTACATTATATATTTTTTTTAGTTTTATCATTCTATTATTTTAGAAGTTACGGGGGGGGGGGACACACTTTTTACCACTTTGGAAGTGTCTCTCGCGCAAACTGTTCAGTTTAGAAAAAAATGATGTTAGTATCCTCAATATCATTTTTAAAGACCTATTCATAGATACCCCACACGTATGGGTTTGGTGAAAAATTTTTTTTTGAGTTTCAATTCTAAGTATGGGGGGCACCCCCAAAATTTGTTTTGTTTTGATTTTTGTGTGAAAATCCTAATGCGGTTCACATAATACATCTTTCTACCAAGTTTCAACAGGATAGCTCTTATACTTTCGACAAAAAGTGGCTGTGACATACACGGACAGACAGACAGACAGACAGACAGACATGACGAATCTATAAGGGTTCCGTTTTTGCCATTTGGCTACGGAACCCTAAAAAAATAGACCTCAACAAAAACTTCCAACGAAAATTGGTTTGGATGAGATATATGTAGTTAGCAGTTTTTGAGATATAGCACATTTTCAAAAACCGCAAATATAACTTTGCTATTCATACAAACACTATGAAAAACAAAGTTATTTTTATTGTTTGTGTATATTACTTACTAATCTCAATATAATTATATCCCTAATCTATGCTTGCTACTACGGAACCCTATATAGGCGAGTCCAACTCGCACTAGACCGGGTTTTCTTTTGCGTAGGTACTCTACATCTAAATAATATGCCTAAAGTTAAATATTTTTTCTACTTTCCTGTGTGTGCCTATTAGTAATTGTAATGTAACACCTAGCTAGATAGCATACATTATGAATTTCACGTATTTCAAGATATACAGAAGAAATTGGATCAATGACTCTAGTGTTAATAATAGACAACCTACCAACACGCTGTACACGCGTGAACAGTTTTAGCCCACTCTTACCAACAGACTAGAGGTCTGTGTCCCAGCAGTGGGAAGTTGGGAACATTACAAAGAGGTGCCTCGTGGACAGAGATATCTTCATATTTACCTTCGTATTAAGTTTTTGTCCATTACTTTTTGACGATACGGTTGGCGCAGTGGTTGAGCGATCGACTGCTGCGTAGCGTGTCGTGGGTTCGATCCCCGCACTGAACAAATATTTGTATGATATGCAAGTAGTTGTTCCGGGTCTGGGTGTTTGTGTATGTGAGTTTATATGTTTGTAAACGCACCCACGACACAGGAGAAATTCATAGAGTGGGGCAATGAATAAAAAAACATTTCTTGCCTATTATGTTTATTCTTCAGGGCAGTCTATCACTGTAACAAAATCGGTCCAGCGGGTTAGGCGCGAACCAAACTCACTATCAGTTAGATTCATTTTGATGACACGGTTGGCACAGAAGCTGAAGGACTAGCTGCTGCTCTGCGTGATAGGGGTTCATCATCATCATCACCTCAGCCATAGGACGTCCACTGCTGAACATAGGCCTCCCCTTTAGATCTCCACATATACCGGTTGGAAGCGACCTGCATCCAGCGTCTTCCGGCGACCTTTACAAGGTCGTCTGTCCACCTCGTTGGTGGACGTCCTACGCTGCGCTTGCTAGTCCGCGGTCTCCACTCTAGCACTTTATAAGGTCGTCTGTCCACCTCGTTGGTGGACGTCCTACGCTGCGCTTGCTAGTCCGCGGTCTCCACTCTAGCACTTTTCGACCCCATCGGCCATCTGCTCTGCGAGCAATATGGCCTGCCCATTGCCACTTCAGCTTGCTAATCCGGTGGGCTATATCGGTGACTTTAGTTCGTCTACGGATAAGGGTTCATAAAAGATTTGTTTTGCTCTCGTATATGCGCATAATTCTCCTTGTATTGAGGTCAACATGATGACCATCAGACAAGTTTCCTACCAATCAGCACACGCGCTCGTCCTTCCACGTAATCTTCCCACTTTGAAGCTCAAGTGTCAGTCAACTGCACCTCTCACACTGTCTACATCACGCTTGTGTTCTACGAAGGGAACGGCAGAGGTGTACCATACACCCACATTTCTATAAATAGTTCGTAATTTTCATGTAATACGATGTGGACCTATTGCCATAATTTCAGATTCATAACCAATGACAGTCCAGATTCTGTTATGTAACATTGTACAAGTGTACAGTCAATCGCAAATGTTAAAAAATCACGTTTATACAGCTTTTATGAGCTGTAAAGAACTGCGGTTGACGATACTTTCAACTAATGAAACACATTCAGACAAAATGCGTTTCATCTAGTAATCATCTGCCTGCCTTTTCCCAACTATATTGTGGTCGGCTTCCAGTCGAACCAGATGCAGCTGAATATCAGTATTTTATATGGAGTGACTACCTATCTGACCTCCACAACCCAGTAACTGGGCAATACGATACCCCATAGTAAGCCTGGTTGTCAGACTTATGAGCTTCTGACTAACAGTATCGACTGTCAAAGATCTACAAATGACAGCCGCAATTTACGGCCTCATAGTCTAAAAGATGAACCAGTAAATTGTGTGTGTGTCTGTCACAGACGTTATTTACAAAACGCTATAGCTCATACTAATAGGGTACTGATAGCCTACATCATCCCACTGCTGGGCAAAGGGCTCTCCACATGACTTCCAGTTTTCACGATCCAGGGCCAAAGTGGACCATTGGCCATTGATTTTTCTTTCTAATAAAGTATTAGAATGAAACATCCTATTAGACCGTCGGTCAGATTATCAAAAAATGTTTGACACGTATTTTATCTTAAACCAAAATTGACGACATAGATACGAAACTTTTAAAATTGCCAATACGTCACTAGCAAGTGCAATTTACACTTGCTTCTGAGGTCACACACTCGAAGTTTTGATGCGTTATATCTTTGTAAATATGCATTGATTCAACAAAACAATATCCATTATTTTTCAAAACTGTTACTGTTTTCAACATGCGTATTATGACATGTATATCTACAAGTGTGCTTGTGGCCGCAGATCGGCATCAACCCGGGGCTGTTCGCGGCCTACAAGGGCCACCACTACGCGGGCCCCGGCAACCACTTCTGGAAGTGTCTGTACCTGTCCGGCCTCACGAGGGAGCAGATGAGCGCCGACGAAGATTACAAGGTTAGTAATTTTAGGTTTTAAGCGACTTCAAAAAGGAGGAGGTTCTCAATTCAGTGGGTATTTTGAAGTGAAAACTTCTTTAGCATCGTTGTGATTTGAAAGTCGATGAAACGAAAAAGCGACAGTAAAGGTAGGGACAAACTGAACCCACGTACGCAACGTATGCAACCGGTTGAATTTGTATGCCTAGAAACACACTTATCAGTGACAGTATTGCGAATGATAAGTGTGTTTCTAGGTATACAAATTCAACCGTTTAGATTTAATAACGCGTTGCATACGTTGCGTACGTGGGTTCAGTTTGTCCCTACCTTAAAAGAGACGGACACATAAATTCATAAGAGTTAACGTGGGAGAAAATGAGATAGGAAGCATTATACATACAGTGTTTCTTATGTTCGTGGTTCTCGCATTATCTGGGAGCCAACATTTTTAAAGGTTTCACTTGTTTTTTTTTTAACCGACTTCAAAAAAAGGAGGAGGTTCTCAATTCGTCGGAATCTTTTTTTTTTTTTTTTTTTTTTTTTTATGTATGTTCCCCGATTTCTCGAAGACGCCTGGACCGATTTGGAAAATTTTTCTTTTGTTTGAAAGGGTATACTTTCCAATTGGTCCCATGATCATCAGGTCAGGATCTGATGATGGAATCCCAGGGAAATCGAGGGCAACCTTCAAATTTTGTAGGCACATAGTACCATTTTCATATATTTTCTAAAGCTGTTCAAGTATTTGCATCTGATAATTATCATCTCAGGTGGATGAGCTGATGATGGAAGGTACAACTCCTCAACGGCTTGGAGTAGGCATCGACTGATTTAGTTTGTGTTCGCATATCTCTGGAACTACAAGTCTGATTTAAGTAATTCTTTTTTTGTTGTACTAAGTATTGTTTAACTTACGGAATACTGCAAGTTTCATCAAAATCGGTTCAGTAGTTTTTGAGATAGAGTATTTTATTAGCTTATTGTGCACTTGAGAGAGAATGATTTATTTGACAAGAATTTGAGTTGAATATTTAAACTAAAAAGAGTAAAATAAAAAACTTTTTAAAAAAAAATGTAACCGCTTTCAAAAACAACCACAAAAAAGGGTAAAATAACTTACAAAATAACTTTTCTTTCAGAAGTCGGTGGCAAAAAAACAATGAAATGAAAAAAAAACAAAGGCACCGACTTCTGAAAGAAAAGTTATTTTGTAGGTTATTTTACCCTTTTTTGTGGTTGTTTTTGAAGGCGGTTACATTTTTTTTCTAGATTAGTTTTTGTTCGATGCAGTAAACTTGTCATTTGGTCCCATAAAAAATCATTTACGGCAGAGTAGTTTTTATTTTATAAGCATTTGAACACACTGTCTTGGTGTTTGAATGCAGTATTGGTCGTTGAGAACAAGCTGTACCATTGTAAAGAACCTACTACAGGTTCTTAGGATGATACTAAAAATGCTGAACTAGAGTTTGTTAGACTCAACTTAAAATTCTTAATTGCGAAACCGGATTTTTGTTTTAATTTATTCGATTCCACACAAAAAAGGCTCCTCATAATGTCTTAGACATTAACATGCAACCATGTGAACCAGTTTTAAACAGAAGAAATTTATTTTAAGGATCCTCAGTAAATAGAACCCTCATCAGATCACTATTGTTTGCTATTCTGCTATTAATCTGGGGTTGTTGTCATTCTAATCACCGTCTACAATGAATCAACAAAAAAATCCGTGATTCCTATTATTACAACGGAATAAGGAAACTCGGGAAGGGTCATCTATTATTTGCAGAGATAATCTCCAAAAAAGAACCGTTAGGTGCGCACGAGTGCATTCGCACTGCACAGCGTGGGGCTATGCACTTTCTAGTTTTCTATTAAAGAGATTTAAGAGACATTTATGTCTGAAATTGAGTAGCGATAGGCGTTTTAAAGTTTTATTTTTTTCTCAGTCTATTTATACTTTTGTCGTTCAATATACATTCAAAGATAATTCGATATATTTTCAAATAGAATCGAATCAAGGTAAATGCACTTTCAGTGTGGCTGGCCTGTTACTTAGTTCATTTGTAGTACATTTTTTATTGACAACTTGTAGGTTACTGTTGGACATACGATCATTTGAAATATCTAAACGTAAAGTCACGAACATTTTAATGTAAAACGCTTAAGAATATTCGAAAAAAGCAATTTGATAACAATTTTCTCATAAAATAATGATTTCTACTTTTATAGACCACCACGGGGCAATGTTGCCAAATCTTTAAAAATCTTTGTGAGTTAGATACACACAGATTTGAGATGTGTATACTTATTATTGTTCTTGATTCTACTGTGATACCTACATCAAGAAACGTTGACACTACTCTAACCCTTTATGACCTATAAAGAGGTGTATTGAGTTGTACAAGTATAGTAAATGTTATTCATCATTCATATGTTACTACTAGGCACTTTTATTTACAAACTAGCTTTTGCCCGCGACTTCGTCCGCGTGGAATAGTTACTTTGGGCTAACGTTAAATTTAACCCGGATTTCGAAGCATTCTTCATTGGCGCTCCGCTCCTATTGGCCTTAGCGTGATGATATATAGCCTATAGCCTTTCTCTATAAATTGACTATTTTATACCTTCGGCCGCGAGACGCGTCGAGCGCGGCGACCGATTCTCAAAAAAAATCCTTATAGCATGATTCAGTATTCACGCGCAATGGCTTATTGGCGTATTTCATGTATAACTTTGGTGTTTCTGTACTGATTTATATGATTTTTTTTTATGGAGCAGTTAATTAATGTTAACTTTTTCAATTAGGGGTGACTGAGAGTGTTATAAACGTAAGAGTATTCAAATGTAATCAGAAAGCTTCGAACTGCTAAGCTATCGGGAGTTACACGTGTTATTGTGAGTCAACCATAAAAGATAGACATATGCTGTCGTGGGGTATTTTTTATATAATTTTAAGGAGAAAATTTCCGTCATAAATGATTTCTGTGTAGCTTAACCATTAGGGTTGCACACGCGACGGAAGATTAAAAAACCCACGTTTTTAAATGTCCTAAAAATAAGAAAATAACCCTACGGGGCTGAGAGAGGGGCCACTCAAAACGTGGGGGCGTAAATTATTTAAGAATTATTTATGAGATATTTACATGACGTGTATAGCTCGTGGGCGTAACTTGCAAAGATACGCCCCCACGTTTTGATTGGCCCATCTCTCAGCCCTGTAGGGTTATTTTCTTATTTTTAGGACATTTAAAAACGTGGGCTTTTAGATTTTTTAAATTTATTAATTATTTTATTATTTTTATCTTTGTTCATCGGGTTTGAAGGTACCCTGAAAATTTCAGCCTGCTAGCTTATCGGAAAGTGCCTCAAAATTGAGTTGCAAAAATCCAACCGGAACGACAAAACGTGGGAAAAACACGCTTTGAGCACCCACTAAATATTATACTTTTTTTTAGTCTTCTTCATATTCAAACTTAATTTACTTCTTATCCGCCAACTTGGGACGGCTGCCATGTTGGATTTAGGTCACGTGATATTTTTTTTCGTATCCCATTCAGCAAACCGTTTCGTTTAATACCCATATCATGGGGATGCATTTCAAATAGCCGATCCGCCATCTTGGATGTCCGCCATGTTGGATTTAAGACACGTGACTATTTTTTTCATATTCCTGACAGCAAACCCTTTCATTTGATACCCATATCTTGGGGGTGCATTTCAAATAGCCTGTCCGCCATCTTGGACGTCAGCCATATAGGATTTAAGTCACATGACTATTTTTTTCGTATTCCTGACAGCAAACCCTTTCATTTGATACTCATATCATGGGGGTGGATTTTAAACAGCCAGTCTGCCATCTTGAACGTCCGCCATATTGGATTTAGGTCACGTGACTATTTTTTTCGTATTCCCGACAGCAAACCCTTTCATTTGATATCCATATCATAGGGGTGCATTTCAAATAGCCTGTCTGCCATCTTGGACGTCCGCCATATTGGATTTAAGTCACCTGACTAAATTTTCGTATTCCTGACAGCAAACCCTTTCATTTGATACCCATATCATGGGGGTGGATTTTAAACAGCCAGTCTGCCATCTTGAACGTCCGCCATATTGGATTTAAGTCACGTGACTATTTTGTTCGTATTCCCGACAGCAAACCCTTTCATTTGATATCCATATCATAGGGGTGCATTTCAAATAGCCTGTCTGCCATCTTGGACGTCCGCCATATTGGATTTAAATCACGTGACTATTTTTATTTCGTATTCCTGACAGCAAACCCTTTCATTTGATACTCATATCATGGGGGTGGATTTCAAACAGCCAGTCCGCCATCTTGGGTAGGCCGCCATATTGGATTTGTAATGACGTTTCTTAGCTAGTCATGTATTTTCATCAGAACTCAGAGCATGTGCAAAATTTCAGTCTGCTAGCTTATCGGAAAGTGCCTCAAAATTGAGTTGTAAAAATCCAATCGGAATCCCTTCACTGCTCTGCTCCTATTGATTGTAGCGTGATGAAAAGTATACTATAACCTGCTCAGGAGTATGAAAAATAATTGTACCAAGTTTCGTTAAAATCCGTCGAGTAGTTTTTGTTTCTATAGCGGTTATACAGACAGACAGACAGACAGACAGACAGACAGACAGACAGACAGACAGACAGACAATAATTTTACTGATTGCATTTTTGGCATCAGTATCGATCCCTAAACAACCCCTGATAGTTATTTTGGAAATATATTTAATGTACAGAATTGACCTCTCTACAGATTTATTATAAGTATAGAAGACAATATTGGTCCGCCGTGAGTACGCATGGCTATATTAGGTTCTATTAACATATAACTACGACGTCGCTCGAATACAAATTAAAGCGTGATTATAGTTTTTGGATGAATCAAAGCATAATTATTTAAATTCAACTTGATTATATTCATGTGACCTTTTTTCTACCTTGCAGTTCCGCAAAGTATAAGCGAATGTTTTCCTGTTTTTGTTGTAAAAGATGGCTGAATTTCCAACTGGTACAATAGATTTTTCGACGGTTGGTGCAGGCCGACGATCGACTACTGCATGAGTGTCGCGGGTTTGAGTTCTGGGTATCAGTGTTATTGGGTTTTTCCATACGGAGTTGCTAGCAACCACGGAGTCTATTGGTGCCGGGTTGACAGCAACGGGTGCCTGTCCGTCTCTGCATAACCCTACAGGGACCGCTTTGTTGCCCAAAAACCACATTTCCTTACCACCAACTTTTCTTCTAGCTGTTAAACTTCGGTATCGGCTTCACGAACATGGTGGCGCGGCCGACCAAGGGCAGCGCGGATCTGACGCGGCGCGAGATCAAGGAGGGCTCCGCCATCCTGCTGGAGAAGCTGCAGAGCTTCCGGCCCAAGGTGGCCGTCTTCAACGGCAAGCTCATCTACGAGGTCTTCTCGGGGAAGAAGGACTTCTGCTTCGGGAAGCAGCCCGACACCATCGCTGGGACTAATACTGTGAGTGGCATGTTGATGCTCTTTTATATTATGGTATTCTATGACAATAATGCACAGGAAATCTTGGTTTCGTTCCCAGATCGGGCCAAATGTTATTGGGTTTTCAGAAATTCCTTAGTAGCAACCACGGTCTTTGAATTCATGGCTTAATGCCTTTGGCTAGCTCCTTATTATGTGGATCTTAACTGTTTTAGTGAAATATGATCGTCTCGATGTAGGATAGAAGGTGGGCCATTGCCTGTGGGCGCACACCGCAATATACACTTGAGATGTGAGCCATCCAGGAAACCCCATCTGTAAATATTATCTTTGGGGACAAAGGGACGTAAATAAACTTCCCAGTGATTAGTAGAAGACAAGCAATACATTAAATAACCAAGTATATCCTCCTCTTAGTACATGTGGGTGATGCCGTCATCATCAGCCCGCTGCGCACAGCTCCCTCGCGCGGCTGACAAGGTCCCGTTCTACGCGGCGCTCAAGAAGTTCCGCGACTACCTCAACGGGCTGGTGGCGCACGTGGACGAGAGTGAGCTGGTGTTCCCGGACAACACCAGCCGCCGCCCGCAGGAGGAGATGGAGATACGACGGTGAGTGCACTAAACTGTAGCCATCAGGGGTTCACTTACTGTGTAAACTACTCATTAGTGCCTAATATATTGTGAATATGTCTCACTTCAGCTGTTGCGTTATAACCATAGGTCCGAATTAGGTAGAGTTATTCATGTACTTATACAGCGAAAGAATAAAGTGAATATGCCCGAAATCCCGGAATTACTTTTAAAGAGCTGAAAAATTCCGTCATTTATTAAATACAAAAGTTTTTTTTTTTACTTTCACACACTTTAATTATTATTATTTATTTGTAACTGTTTTACACACGAGATTGTCTATTAGCAACCCCGGGAAGATCCATATTAATATCAACATTTCGATCATCATCATCAGACGAAAGACGTCCACTGCTGAACATAGGCCTCCCCCTTAGACCGCCACGCCGAACGACAATTCGCCACTTGCATCCATCGGTTGCCCGCGACCCTCACGATGTCGTCGGTCCACCTAGTGGGAGGCCTACCTACGCTGCGTCTTCCGGTCCGTGGTCGACACTCGAAAACTTATCTTCCCCATCGGTTGTCAGTTCTACGAGCGATGTGGCCTGCCCATTGCCACTTCAACTTGCAATTTTTATGTCAACATTTCGATGCAAGTACCAAAATAACTCTACCTAATTCCGACCTATGGTTATAACATGGTCTTTAAACCTTACATCCATAAAACCACTAAAGTTGAATATCTCGATTCCAAGACGTTACAATACAAGGGTTTGTTTCAGTTTTTAAGGGTCTGTGTGTCCATTAATGTAGAAACAAAGAAGGATTCGAATGAAGAATGTATCTATCGTCCAATGTATTTTCATATTAACATAAATGACTGACATGCCATGCTAAAACACATCAACTATAATTTGAGTATCAAAATATAACACTCGTTAGCTTAGTCTGTCGCCTGTGTTGGCTCTAGCCACAATATTAAACTTTACTCATTTGAGTAGCTTGCGGATACGCATTAAAAGTGCTTCATTACATAGAAAGAGTATGAACAGAAGTAACATAACAGGAAAAACTATAATAATATTAGGCTATCGCTAAAAATAGGTCAGAACGCTCGATGCTTATGGAAATGGATGATAAAGGTGGTTACTAGTAGGATGATTTCTTAGGAGCCACCGGCCACAGTGTTTGGGAATGGAATCACTGAACACAATATTTAAAAACTGTGAAACTGAGTATTATTACTTTTACTTTGTATCTATATGTTTAGTTCGCGTTCATTGCACTTGTTAGGCGTACCTAATTACGTTTTGTTGAAACAGACAATGCTTATCCCTAAGAATTTATCCTATATTGTAATCAGACAAAAGTTCGAAAACTTATAGATTATAGAGGCATCATTTTTAGTCGGAATGTTAAACATTCAGTCCCTTGCTGATATATTATGTAGGGCCACAGGCCTGTGGCCGATGTAGCTTTACTCTGACTTTGACGGTCGAGCCGCTACATGCTCGATGACAAAGCCACTAGTAGCTCGACGCGGCTCTCGTGTAGGCCGTTTGGTTACACTACACTAGTAGTGTAACCAAACGTCGCATTTGTGTCCTTTGTTTAATATTCACTGTCCCCTCCTGATTTTGTGTTCTTCTCGTTAGTGTGATAGATTTGTCACCAAACTGGCTCACGAGCGATCCAGACTGTCCTTAACTTTTGTAGCTTGTATCTTGATTGTATTAAATATAAACTCCAAATTAAAGTTTTCTCTGTTAGCCTTGTCACTAATTATTATATAAATGAGACCAAATTATTAAATAAAAATGTCATAACAGTAGAAAAAAGATTGTAATAAAATTTTGCGTTTCTTCTGTCCGGTAATGACATGCTGGCCTTTTCCCAATTACTAAAGATTTTTAGTTTTTGTACTGATTGAACTTAGCCCATTTATTTCAAATTCTTCGATTGTTTCAGCCAAGCCAGCAGGTAATATAACTCGCTGCCGTTAACATAACTTTGATTAGTTCACGATACAAAACATTCCATTCAAAACAGACATTGACATCAATTATTTTAAGTTTGACCCACTCCGGTGGCTAGCGAGTAGGTCGTAGGACCACTAGGAGTAGTTAGCTCTGCGTGAAACACAGAACTTGCTAGAAGTATGGAAGCGTACTAGTGCAATTTGCGTAGGCATTGATGTCAATCTGTAGACGAGGGTTGAGTCGGACCTGCACGCTTTGTATGTTCTGTAGGCGATCGATACACTTACTATGTCACGGCTTAAACTATTGGAACACGTAGCTGTTAATGTCAGGGCTTGTGTCTATTGTTGTGATGCTGTCGGCTGTCGTGTCTGCGATGTTTGTCCGTGACATGGTGTAGTCAGCGCGCGCCGCACCACGACCGCCCTCGTCCGCTGGTGTCGCGCGCGCTGCCGCTTGTAGTCTCCCCCGCGTCCTCACTCCCACTGTGATGCATGCGCAACATGCTGCCTACGTGTCGGTCTCATTCAACCCTGTGCGAGCTCTCTATAACACTGGGATTAAGTTTGGTGACAAATATATTTACACACTCATAGTTCCAATTTATTGAAGCCCTCGTTTAGGCCAATCATATAGTATTTAACCGGCATGTGAGGGCGTCTCGAGGAGACGTACGTTAGTGTCGTGCGGGGGGGTGAGAGTAGGGCGGTAGGTGCCCGGCCGGACAGACGAGTGACGCCGCACGTTGCAGACTGACGATGGAGCCGGAGCCGGGCGACACCATCATCCTGGAGGACGGCACGGAGGTCCCGCTCAAGAAGAAACGCGGCCGCCCCAAGAAGGTGAAGCTGGAGAACGGAGAGGTGGCGCCGCCCGCCCCGCGCCAGCCGCGGCAGCCGCGTCCGCCGCCCGCGCTGGACGGAGACCAGCCACCCAAGAAGAAGAGGGGCCGGCCCAAGAAGATACGGCCCGAAGAGCAGCAGTTCCTGCTGCAGCACCAGCAGCATCAACAACAGCAACAAGTAAGCACAACATACACCAACACAACTTCATTAGAGTTATAAAACACAGATTACTTAATAGTTATTAAAGAAAAGTATTCCATAGTGACTAAGACCGTGTACGTCGAATGACATTTCATACAAACTTTCAAGTCCTTATTTTAGGAGAAACTGAACCGATTGTTGAATGTGACCTGCGTATTTTAATAAAAATTGTTTCGTCCTCCGTAGCAAACAAATGCGATGGTACAACAGAGCAGTGGGCTATCGTCGCTCCAACCGATCCACGGTCACGGTCACGGGCACGCGCACGAGTCGGGCGGCTACCTGGCGCCGGGCGAGTTCCCGCCGCAGCTGCCGTCGCCGCTGGCGCAGGGCTCGCTGCTGTATCCGCACCAGCAGCACCCGCAGCACCAGCAGCTCACCAACGACTCGGGGAACTACTTCCAGCAGCAGCCGCCCAACTCAGGTATGTCACTACACTCGCGCGTAACTTGACTCAATGTACACCGATCTCAGCAGTGCCTTCGACAAGGTAAACCATAAAATTTTCTCAATGAAACTCGATGGTTTCAGTATATTTTGTCAATTACTCCTTTTGTTTAAATAGTATTTTAGGGAAAAGCAAATAAAGAGTTGTTGTAAAAGGTTATGCATCTCTGGTTTATTTCTCAACATCTGGTGTACCACAAGGTTCACACCTGGGACCAATTCTATTTTTGTTTTTTTTCAAATTTATTGTAAGGTACAACGGTTGCTCTATGTTCACAGATGATTTGATTATGTACAAAGAAATAAACTCGCCGTCAAACCGGTAGTATCGACATCTACTTAGACTTTTCCGTCAATACGAGATTTCCGGTTTTGAGAAGAGTGTAGAGCTCGATTGTAGCAATATCACCATACCTCCAAATACTATTTGCCTAGTTTTTATTGTCAGGATCGAGAAATCCAGAGTTGTCCAAACTCTGGATTTCTCGATCCGGACAATAAAAACTAGGCAAATTATAGTATTTGGAGGTATCTAACTAATCGCTCTGCCGGCAGGCATGGAGTCCCCCCTGGAGGTGGCCGGGCTGGGTCTATCGCGCGGCTACGGCTCCCCGGGCGGGTACGCGGCGTCCCCACGCGGCGTGTACGCCTCGCCGCGCTCGCAGGGCTACTCGCCGTCGCCCGCGCGCCGCGCCGCCACGCCGCAGCCGCAGGTACAGGACACGTTCAGCACGCAGGTAAACGGAACCACCTCATCATACCGCTTCTAAAAATAATATCGCTTGTGTTGTTAAAATTTCATGGACGATCACCACTTCTGTTTTACATCGTTATCCAACTTTTTTTTTTTGTAAAGAAGTCTTTTTGTTTTGTTTGTTGATTTAATTTGAACCTGTATTGGTCACTCAGTAACGTACATTTTTAAGAGTAGCATTATTGTCATAATATTAACCAATGTCTGGTTCTCAGGAGCAGAGCCTGATGCACCAGTTCCCGGGCAGTCCGGCAGCCTTCAGCGCCCCCTCCCCGCCCCGCGCGGGCTCGGGGGGCGGCTACGGCTCCCCTGCCCCCCGCGCCGCTCCCTTCTCCGGTCGCTCGCCGCTCTACGCGCACAGTCCTGCGTCCTACCAGCACCAGCAGGCACAGGTACCGTGTCCACTACCTTCAGCTCCCCCGCCCCCCGCTCTACGTCCTACCAGCACCAGCAGGCACAGGTACCGTGTCCACTACCTTCAGCTCCCCCGCCCCCCGCTCTACGTCCTACCAGCACCAGCAGGCACAGGTACCGTGTCCACTACCTTCAGCTCCCCCGCCCCCCGCTCTACGTCCTACCAGCACCAGCAGGCACAGGTACCGTGTCCACTACCTTCAGCTCCCCCGCCCCCCGCTCTACGTCCTACCAGCACCAGCAGGCACAGGTACCGTGTCCACTACCTTCAGCTCCCCCGCCCCCCGCTCTACGTCCTACCAGCACCAGCAGGCACAGGTACCGTGTCCACTACCTTCAGCTCCCCCGCCCCCCGCTCTACGTCCTACCAGCACCAGCAGGCACAGGTACCGTGTCCACTACCTTCAGCTCCCCCGCCCCCGCGCCGCGCCCTTCTCGACGGATCACGTACCATTTGGCACCACCGCATAAGATAATATGGGTTTATTCTGCCTGCGCCGATCATTACAGATCCGTACGTACCTGTCTGTGTCGATAACCTGTTTCTTTATCCGTACGTACTTCTGCATGCTCTTCAAGCTTTAAGACTGTGTAGTCCATGTATACGACAGTGTGTAATTAAGATGTCTCCCCCACAGAGTCCGGCCCCGCAGACGCGCTTCTCTCAGTCGCCACACCCGCACCACCCGCATCCATACTCACACTCGCCCGCGCCACAGGTAACTATTCGAATATTGTCACAGCTCGCTTTTGGCTTTAAAATACGGTTAAAACTTAAATTTAGTATAGTTGACAGCTTGACACCATAAATCATTCAAAGGAAGATTTTTCATAGAAAATACACTTTATTTGTGCAATGCAACAATGTTATCTCATGTTGACTCTGAGTACGTGACTCTCCATGTGTTCCCACAGTCTCAAGGCCGTCCGTTCTCCCGCTCGCCGGCGCCAGTGGGCGTGGCGGGTGTGGTGGGCGGCACCACGCCGTTCCCCGCAGCGTCGCCCGCAGCGCTGCACTCGTACACGCCGTCGCCGGCACACACGCCCTACAGCCAGCACTCGTCGCCCGCGCCCTCGCGCACGCCCACCTACACCGACACGCACCACTTCCAGCCGCAGGTAATCTATTTATTTATTAAGTTATAACAGCTGTGAACAATCAATTTACTATATCAAATAAAGAGACAATTGTAACGCATATTAAAGTAGGTATAAAATAAAAAGAGTAAAATAAAATGTAAAAAACAAAATAACTAAAACAAAGTTAAAAAAAAAAAAAACGATTTCATAAATTTCTCTCACACAGTACATTAAATTTAACACACAAATAAAATCTTCGTCCATCCACTCGCAAACAGATCGTCTGTTGAATAAGAAAGCAGCTACTCAAAGCGCTTATCGAACAGGAATTCCGGAAGAAATGGACACAACATCTCTTAACATCCGTTAGTTAGTTATTTTTGAGCAGCTCATGAACCGTGTCTGTGATTGCAGGGCGGCAACAGCACGTCGGGCTCGGGCAGCGGCTCGGGCTTCGGTGGCGAGCTGTCACACGACATCGGCGCTGCCATCTCATCACCCGCGCCCGTGTCACCCGCCATGCTGGACTTCGAGCCGCCCAGGGACGCGCGCGAGCGGGACGAGCCCGAGCGGGACTCACCCATGGGCAGCACCGACATGCACCCCGGCTCCAACTCCAACTCCTCGCTCTCCGACTACAACAAGGTCAGTGCCGGGCTGGTCGAATGTGTGTACGTACTGACCATAGCTACTAACTAAGTTGTGCTCCTCCCGCAGACGTCAGCGGGCAGCGAGATGTCTCCGGCAGGTGTGGGCGGCGCGACCTTCGGCGGAGCGCTGTACGAGGGCGAGCAGCGCCTGCAGTACTCACACCTGCACCACACGCACAGCCCCGCGCCGCACGACAAGCAGGACCACTACTACCGGCAGGAGCAGGGTATGTTACACAACTATCACTGTACAGATTCTGCAACTGTTCTTCATACACTCCACAACCTCTAATTTCCATAAACTCCACAACTCACTCCCGACAATATCTGAATGCACTAGAACACCGAATAGAGGCATAAGGCCGGGTTCTCGAAGCCAGCGGGCTGACATCGGAACGGTGGATCAATGCCGCGTCTGTCCTGGCGCCGTCTGTCCTATCAATGACTGATCGTAAAAGTCATAAAACTTCATGTAACATTCTGCACATGCCGTTAACTCTAGGTTTTAGTTTCCTTAACTTTTCGTAACGTAACTTAATTATTATGGTTCCAGGTGCTGGTGTCGGAGACAGTCCCAGATTAGACCAGTTACACCAGCATCCCTCGTCCATGTATCCTAGCAATTTCAATAGGTAAGTCGAAAGTACTTTTTTTTAATAGTAATTGTTCAAATCTACCACTTGAAAACCTATAAAATTGGTATTAAGATAGATATGATTCTCTATCTGTTCATCTATCTGTATCTACCTATGTACAAGACATATGACGTAGATTTTATGATTTGGTTTTGCCATTATATGGTAGTGGCCCCGACTTTTACGAGTTAGGTCGATGTCGTGCATTATTTTGTTTAATTTATTTCACTCCACTGTGTACAAGTGCTCTCAAAATTGTGAAGGAAAACGTCGTGTGGAAACTGGCATGTCACTGAACCAAAAAATCGAAGTCATGTGACATCTACAAAAACCGCATTTGGCCCTCGTGGTGGATTACGGCCCACTCCCTCTCACAGAAAGAAGGCGTGTGTCCTAGCAGTGGGAACATTATAGGCTGATGATGATGATCCTTCGTCAAATAATATGTGTACAGTCATGAATATCTCCGTCATTTGAGTGAGTAGTGTCGTGTATACTGAGCGGTGCGGTATGTCAGCAGGTCGACGCCGCCCCACAGCGGCGAGGCGTCGTTCTCGGCCGCGTTCCGTCCGCCCGAGCACCCGCACACGCCGCACACTCCTCACACGCCGCACTCCGTGCACTCCGACCACACGCCGCATCACCATCAACCTGGTAAGTATGTCAGCAGGTCGACGCCGCCCCACAGCGGCGAGGCGTCGTTCTCGGCCGCGTTCCGTCCGCCCGAGCACCCGCACACGCCGCACACTCCTCACACGCCGCACTCCGTGCACTCCGACCACACGCCGCATCACCATCAACCTGGTAAGTATGTCAGCAGGTCGACGCCGCCCCACAGCGGCGAGGCGTCGTTCTCGGCCGCGTTCCGTCCGCCCGAGCACCCGCACACGCCGCACACTCCTCACACGCCGCACTCCGTGCACTCCGACCACACGCCGCATCACCATCAACCTGGTAAGTATGTCAGCAGGTCGACGCCGCCCCACAGCGGCGAGGCGTCGTTCTCGGCCGCGTTCCGTCCGCCCGAGCACCCGCACACGCCGCACACTCCTCACACGCCGCACTCCGTGCACTCCGACCACACGCCGCATCACCATCAACCTGGTAAGTATGTCAGCAGGTCGACGCCGCCCCACAGCGGCGAGGCGTCGTTCTCGGCCGCGTTCCGTCCGCCCGAGCACCCGCACACGCCGCACACTCCTCACACGCCGCACTCCGTGCACTCCGACCACACGCCGCATCACCATCAACCTGGTAAGTATGTCAGCAGGTCGACGCCGCCCCACAGCGGCGAGGCGTCGTTCTCGGCCGCGTTCCGTCCGCCCGAGCACCCGCACACGCCGCACACTCCTCACACGCCGCACTCCGTGCACTCCGACCACACGCCGCATCACCATCAACCTGGTAAGTATGTCAGCAGGTCGACGCCGCCCCACAGCGGCGAGGCGTCGTTCTCGGCCGCGTTCCGTCCGCCCGAGCACCCGCACACGCCGCACACTCCTCACACGCCGCACTCCGTGCACTCCGACCACACGCCGCATCACCATCAACCTGGTAAGTATGTCAGCAGGTCGACGCCGCCCCACAGCGGCGAGGCGTCGTTCTCGGCCGCGTTCCGTCCGCCCGAGCACCCGCACACGCCGCACACTCCTCACACGCCGCACTCCGTGCACTCCGACCACACGCCGCATCACCATCAACCTGGTAAGTATGTCAGCAGGTCGACGCCGCCCCACAGCGGCGAGGCGTCGTTCTCGGCCGCGTTCCGTCCGCCCGAGCACCCGCACACGCCGCACACTCCTCACACGCCGCACTCCGTGCACTCCGACCACACGCCGCATCACCATCAACCTGGTAAGTATGTCAGCAGGTCGACGCCGCCCCACAGCGGCGAGGCGTCGTTCTCGGCCGCGTTCCGTCCGCCCGAGCACCCGCACACGCCGCACACTCCTCACACGCCGCACTCCGTGCACTCCGACCACACGCCGCATCACCATCAACCTGGTAAGTATGTCAGCAGGTCGACGCCGCCCCACAGCGGCGAGGCGTCGTTCTCGGCCGCGTTCCGTCCGCCCGAGCACCCGCACACGCCGCACACTCCTCACACGCCGCACTCCGTGCACTCCGACCACACGCCGCATCACCATCAACCTGGTAAGTATGTCAGCAGGTCGACGCCGCCCCACAGCGGCGAGGCGTCGTTCTCGGCCGCGTTCCGTCCGCCCGAGCACCCGCACACGCCGCACACTCCTCACACGCCGCACTCCGTGCACTCCGACCACACGCCGCATCACCATCAACCTGGTAAGTATGTCAGCAGGTCGACGCCGCCCCACAGCGGCGAGGCGTCGTTCTCGGCCGCGTTCCGTCCGCCCGAGCACCCGCACACGCCGCACACTCCTCACACGCCGCACTCCGTGCACTCCGACCACACGCCGCATCACCATCAACCTGGTAAGTATGTCAGCAGGTCGACGCCGCCCCACAGCGGCGAGGCGTCGTTCTCGGCCGCGTTCCGTCCGCCCGACGCCGTAAGTAAACCAAAATTGACGAAGATACAACTCTTTAAAAATTCACAATACGTCATGACGTGGTTTCATTCATTTTTAGTGCGTCCTGACAACCTGACATCACAAGCCCCCACTCTCTATTTAGCCCAGTCAACGAATGCTCAAAATAAGGTATAGAGGGAAAGTCTTGGAACACAAGTTTTGACTACGCAACTTTGTTTGGACTAGTTAGGAGGCGAACATATCAAAAGTCCCCGCCCCTAGCTTGAGCTTTGGGGGAGGGGGGGTACCATTTTTTGGTTTTTCGCTTATATCTCGGAAACCTTGCGTCCTAGCGGCATAATATGTATGAACGAAATAAAAGCTGAATAAATTCCCCATAAGTTTTGTTCAGTGAGCACTTCGATATCTTGTATAGTTTCGAGGTATCTGCTCTTGAATGTCTGTAATTTGGGAAAAATCATTTTACCTTTTCACATTTGGAAAGTTGTATTTGATATCGCCAAAGATCCAGAAAGCAGCAGCAGTCTTTTCAGACCCTTCCCTCACCACCTACAATGAACACAGCCAGATGAAACCTGCATGTTGAGCTGGTATGGTGCTCCAGCTAAAAAATCTCCTTCAATGCCCACAAGTATAAGTAGTTCTTGAAGTCGGTGGCCACCATCAAGCTTGATATCTCTTGTCTTCCACCCAGCAGATACCTCGAAAACTATACAAGATATCGAAGTGCTCACTGAACAAAACTTATGGGGAATTTATTCAGCTTTTATTTCGTTCATACATATTATGCCGCTAGGACGCAAGGTTTCCGAGATATAAGCGAAAAACCAAAAAATTGTTCCTTTAACACCCCCCCCCCCCCTCCCCCAAAGCTCAAGGGCTAGGGGCGGGGACTTTTGATATGTTCACCTCCTAACTAGTCCAAACAAAGTTGCGTAGTTAAAGATTGTGTTCCAAGACTTTCCCTCTATAATTGTTCGTTGACTGGACTAATTGATGTATTTTATCTTTGTAAATATTCATTCAAAATCTGTTTAGTCCGTCAGCTGGAGTATTGAAAAAAAAAAATAATTTAAAGAAAAACAAAAAACCCGACTGCGTAAAAACTAATTTTGAAAAATACGTGAAAAGTTAACTTAAATAAAAACTAAAAAGAAAGAAACAAGCCCAACAGAACAGCAGGAAGAAGCAGAACAGAACGACTCACAGTCGGGGCCCATTCAAATTTTACCAATCAAATCTTCCCAAGGGGCCCCGACTGTGAGTCGTTCTGTTCTGCTTCTTCCTGCTGTTCTGTTGGGCTTGTTTCTTTCTTTTTAACCGACTTCAAAAAAAGGAGGAGGTTCTCAATTCGTCGGAATCTTTTTTTTTTTTTTTATGTATGTTCCCCGATTTCTCGAAGACGCCTGGACCGATTTGGAAAATTTTTCTTTTGTTCGAAAGGGTATACTTTCCAATTGGTCCCATGATCATCAGGTCAGGATCTGATGATGGAATCCCAGGGAAATCGAGGGCAACCTTCAAATTTTATAGGCACACAGTACCATTTTCATATATTTTCTAAATCTGTTCAAGTATTTGCATCTGATAATCATCATCTCAGGTGGATGAGCTGATGATGGAAGGTACAACTCCTCAACGGCTTGGAGTAGGCATCGACTGATTTAGTTTGTGTTCGCATATCTCTGGAACTACAAGTCCGATTTAAGTAATTCTTTTTTTGTTGTACTAAGTATTGTTTAACTTACGGAATACTGCAAGTTTCATCAAAATCGGTTCAGTAGTTTTTGAGATAGGGAATTTTATTAGCATATTGTGCACTTGAGCGATGTTTTTACCGGTGCTACGGATTACAAAATTTTAGTGCACATACATGTAAGAGAATGATTTATTTGACAAGAATTTGAGTTGAATATTTAAACTAAAAAGAGTAAAATAAAAAACTTTTTCAAAAAAAATGTAACCGCCTTCAAAAACAACCACAAAAAAGGGTAAAATAACCTACAAAATAACTTTCCTTTCAGAAGTCGGTGGCAAAAAAAAACAATGAAATGAAAAAAAATAAAGGCACCGACTTCTGAAAGAAAAGTTATTTTGTAGGTTATTTTACCCTTTTTTGTGGTTGTTTTTGAAGGCGGTTACATTTTTTTTGAAAAAGTTTTTTTTAGTTTTTATTTAAGGCGCGGTCTTATCTCAATATTCCCAAAAATTGGTTTCTTAGAACGTCGAGTATGGCGTAATGTAATAAAAATAAGCAACGCGAAAAATACAGTGAACAAAGAAGGGTATAAAGAAGAATTTAAACCGAACAGAATAATAAATAAGAGTTTGATATTCCCAATAAAAATTGGGAAGTTGTAGCACAAAAATAAACTTTGACGTCGAAGATCTCTGTATTTCCAGCGATAACAACAGTTTTTTTTTAAGAATTTAGTAGGTTTTCCATTTTTTTTAAACTTTAACCAAACCATTATTTAATTTTATGTCTATATTTTAAATAATCTAAAGAAAAGCAGTAAAATAAATGCCCATTCGCAGCTTGCGTCACATTTCAACACAAATATCATTTTTTCAATTTTCAATCTTATTGACGCTCCATAGTGGTGACAATAGTTTACGCGGTCATAAGCGATTAAAATCGTAGTCAGTCCGCGCCTTAAGTTAACTTTTCACGTATTTTTCAAAATTAGTTTTTACGCAGTCGGGCTTTTTGTTTTTCTTTAAATTATTTTTTTTATTTTACACTTTTTAGTTACGATTCATTGTCCACTGTTTTTTTTTGTTTGTATATCGTTTACACTTGAAATAAAAACTTAAATCAACAAGTAAGTAAATTAGCCAGAATGATTGTGTTGTTAAACCTTTAAATCGTTATATATCCTAAACTTTTACTTAAAATGAAAAATGATAAAAGAAACCTAAATATGATTTTAAAATACCTATTCAACGACATCCCACTTGACATAGTTCATCGACTTTTATTTTTTTCATTTTGACAATTATGGCGTCTGGTTGTCGCTGTGGTGAATTTTGATTACTGTCATGTCTTTAGTGACACTCGCAAGGTTAAGACGAATCGATTGACGTAAGAATTATCGAAATCGGCCTACGCGTTTGGTCTCTAGAACGCCACATAGAAACAAACATACATACATACATAGACTGATAAACACATTACCCTCCTTTGCGTCGCGCAGTCGGGTAATAAAGGACACGATTTTTTTTTATCAATGAATAAAATCAAAATATATTTATTCAAATTAGGCTGATTTATCAGCACTTTTTGAAGGTCAATTTTTTACATAAGACAGTCCCCCAAAGCGCCCCCCCTTCGACAGTTCCTAGTGTTTTGGCTGGGAAGAAGAAGTGGCGGAACAAACTCCCCAGCAACACATCTGTCTGTATGGTCAGAGGAATCAATAAGGACAAAGTTAAAACGCTTCGAGATCCGGAAGTGGGGGCTTGTGAAGACATAACGCCTGTAAAATTAACCGACCGAGTGACGTTTTGTGATTTTCAGAAGCGTTGTATCTTCGTCATTTTTTTTTTCAGACTAATTATTTTATTAGTAAAATAGACTCTATTAACAAGAGGAAAAATACGTGTCCATTATTTTTAAAACTCCAACTTACGTTTTAATTAGATTTACAATTCATTGATCGTGGAAGTTAGCCTATTACAAACTGACAAATTCCTGATTCCAATTGGACACGATCCTCTTAGGATAGTACGACATGTTCCGCAGTAGTTGTTTGCTGTCATAAAGCATTGAGGCATTGTTTAATTATGTAAAGCAATATTGACTGTAGCAAGGCACAGGTGTGAAACACATTGTAGTTCTCACATGCATATTATTAATTATTGAAATAGTCAGAAAGTATTCTCATGACATCAGTCTTTCTAGTGTACTGTATAATATTTAAAAAAAAGTGTAATTATTGTTTTTGAGGAACAATTTCAATGAATTTTATTTCTTTGTGTTTTAACAATGTCAAAATACCAAAAACTTCCTGCCACATTTTGAGAAGTGTGACTGATTGCATTAACTCCCATTAGAGAATCGATCGAGATCGAGCGATAAAAATAAACAATAATTAATTATTGAAACTTTTTTCTTGGAGTAGTGGGTACATGGGGCACTTTTATTGCCTTCCTAAGGTTAGGTATGACCGACACGGTCGTTTATGACAGCAAATTGTGGTCCGTGAGAATTAAAGATTGATTGATAAGGCTACGCGACGTGAAGGTGTTCGCAAGCCAGCGTTTGTTCGACGAGAACTAACTGCAAACAATGGTCTTGCGTGCACTACCCCAGAACAACATTCTGGGGTAGCTGGACTCGTAACTAAATTTGCTGTGGATATTGTTTCCTATGGAGTTTGTCTAAGTTTCAAACTTTGCAGATTCTACTTCTTCAGTATAATATAGAAATAGTATTTGATACATGATCTACCTGGTTCTGATAGCGCTATGAACGTGTTGATCCCCCAGGGTCCCCGGTGGAGTACGCGGGCGCCGTGAAGCCGAAGGCGCAGGACGTGGCGTCCAAGTCACTGTCGGGACTGGAGTCGCTGGTGGACCAGATACCGTCCATCGCGGAGGGCCCCGGCGCCGCGCCCGCGCCCGCTCCCGCTCCCGCGCCCGCGCCTGACCAGGCACCCGCCGCCGTGGCCGCGCTGCCCGACTACGCGCCCGCGCTCTACCCGCCCTACGGGGCCTACGGCGGCGCGGCCTACGGGAACAACGGGTCAGTATCATGCGGCTAGTTCGATGACTGTTCACGGAACAACCATAACTGACGCTGTTTTACTCTGCCACTTGTATCCATTGAATGATTCGTTCGTTATGTGCAGGTACGGCGCGCCGTTCGTCGGCTACGGTGGTGGCTGGGGCGCGGCCGTGATGCGACCCACGCCGGGCTACCTGTCGGAGTGGCAGTACGGGTACCCGGCGGCAGTGCCGGCGGGCTACGCGCCGTACAACGCGCCCTACTACAACGGGTACGCCGGCCCGCCGCCCGCGCATCACCAGCAGGTACCACCACCGACGACCGAATACACTTCTTACATTTGACAGGTATACTTACAAAGAAATGCTTCTTCCTTGTCGGTTACTTCATCAAACCATCTAGAAGTAGGAGCCCTGCAAAGCGGGGCTCCGTCGATAGTGTCGTGTTTCGTATCCACTGATCCAGAGTATCCAAAGTCGTTTTTACGATCGCTTCACTTTTGACAGAATATGCCTAGGAATCGCGATACGATGTGGCTAATCCAACAGTCGACCGACGACACATGCATTGTTGATGTAAAATCAAATGGGTCTTGTGTGAACACTGAAAAGTGTAGTAAGTGGGTCGTTTTCAATAACACAACAGGAACTTGTTTTAGGGCCTATATTACAATCTACCTTTCTGCCAAATTGTATTTGCCCTCAATCGTGGGGTATAAATGTGGTAATATGTGTGTCTACGTGAACTATAGCGAAAAATCCTACATCGTCAAAAACACCCACCTGGTAGCAGGATCCTGGCTTTTGAATGTGTGTGCAGGAAGTTGATTTCCGGTATGTGTTCCAGGCCCACTACCTGTCGGCCCCGCCACTCATCGACCTGCACAAGAACGGCGAGCACTCTGGCGGAGTGCCCGCCGTGCCCGCGGTGCCCTCCGTGCCCTCCGTCGGCTTCGGAGGGTTCTGTTAGTGCAGCAGCTCACGAGGGACTGGTACAGCCTGGCTCTCAATGTTTATGTCTGCGACGGTGGCCATGTGAGTGTGAATGATACGGTCGAAATGGACATTCAACATGATCCAATTGTGGAGGTCGGCCATGACGGTGGACTAGTTACTGTTGTGAACTGTGGACGGTGAGCGCGGTCAGTAGTGTCGCGGACGACGGCGCGGGAGACGGTCGCGGCGAGTACTTTCCTAGAGTAAGTAGCAAATTGGACTGAAGTTTCGACGCGAGGAATGTTTTGTAAAGCAATCGTTAGTGATGTAATTTAATCTTTTTCAAACTGAGGAGCTTAATTTGTAGGATTTATTTGTAAATATTGTATGTATTTTTTGTTTCGGTCCATCACATGTTTTATTTAACCGATCGCTAGAACACCACGGTCGTGGTGGTAGTTCCGGTAGGCGCCGGGCTGCGGCGGCGGGGCGGGCGACTGTACTTAATGTATTCGGAATGTCTGTGATCTTCAGTGATGTCTAACTAATAATGATGGCCATTTTTATTGCCATACTGAAAAATAACTAGTGTTCGGAATTAGCGGCCGAGTGCGCTCGTAATACGAAGTCTTGCCAATGATGTGTTTCGCGTTCTAGTCACTTACTAATTCGTGTCGGCTAGTCAAATTGTGAAGTACCTCGCCCCGCCCCGCCCCCGCCCCGCCCCCGCACGCGGCTCCCTTCATTTGTTATCTAAGTCACAACAACGGCCTATGAGATATATTATTATGTATACTTTTATTTAGATTTTAGTTTACTTACTGTCGCATGGTCGACGCTATTTATAATTGAACTTTAGCATTTGATAACTATATTTTTACAGTCGCAGGAGGCGGCCATTTATTGTAAGCGGTCGTTGACCTTTACCACTGCACAAATACCGCCCCGCGAAGGTGGCTGCGTGACGTCACGCCGAGTGCATTTTACACAACGTTACCCGAACAGTTACATTAGTTTCGGATCGCTAGTGAATAGCATAATTTTACATAATATTGTAACCTATATTTTATTATACACGCGCCATTTTATTGTAAGTCTACCGCGGCACTGCACGCCGCCGCCAGTCGGCACCTGTTTATTTGTATATGGGTACTGAGGTTACCAGTGTGAGTGTGGCGAGTGTCGCGGGCGGCGTGCAGTGCGGCGCATCAACTTGTACCGTATGACTGGTTATACCCTCTCTAGGTTTAATTTAACGTTAACACGATGCATAATGTTTACATAGGGTGCTGATGGGTTCGATAGTTTCCTTATACAAGCGCGAGTGCGCGAGTGCGCCACTCTTTATACTATGTTGTTGAAGTTTTATTTCATTTGATGGTGTATTAGGTATCGGGTCGAGTAAAGAGTACATAGATGTTACGACATGAGGTCCTGCAGGTCGGGTGCAGGTGTACATAGATACATCGGGGAGTCAAAACAATCTTGTACAAAAAATCTTAAATTAGTAAAAGTCTTTTCTTTGCACAAAATGATAAAAGTCTTAAAGTCTTAAATATAAGCTAAAAACGAAATAACATACGTAATAAAGACATATACGTTAATGATAGGTTTACTCGGAAGAATTTATATGATAGTTAGTGGAGGGATAGTCGCCGGAGAGGTCTCGTGATCGTCGGATCGTGCTCAATGTGTTGCGTGCGCGCATAGTGCCGCGGCTACAGCTCTCACACACACGACACACAGCGACCTACTACACTCGACTGGACTGTTCTCTCTCACCATACACACACTCACGCGAAAAAGAAAGGTACAGAGAGTCGCCTCCAGCTCGGCACGTGCTCGCGTGTGTGTGCGTGCGTGTCCGCTCGTGTGGAGGGGCCCTCTGTACGTCTCTCCCCGCTAGTACTGTAAGTACTTGTATGTAGTCCCGCGAGAGTGTCGTCACATGTAACATGATCTCCAATATCGTTCTGGTCTGGCTAGGATTAGGTTTACGTACGAGTTCGTACCGCAGCACTATTGCAATGCGTCTTTTTATTATTTTTTTCGTAATTCAAAAGGGGAAACATGATAATTTAAAAAAAGAAATCAACAGGGTATTTAAGATTGCTTAAGATATATTATTTTATATTTATTGTGACTTATTGACGATGCGTGCTTGCGGCGCCATTGTGCTTAGTGTTACTGATGTTTGGTTATTTAGTTTTGTTGTTGCTACCGCGCCTCAGTCAGCCAGGGAACGCTCTCATTCACATAAATTCAATTTGTTATAAAATCTATACTAATGAGTAACTTGGGTATTTAAACTCGAATATTTGAAACTTACCAATCTGAACTCAAGTGAAAATAAGTGACAATTATGTGTGTGTGTGTGCTGCCTGGCTGGTGAGCGCGCGCGACGACGGTTCACATAACAACGCCTTGTACATAATGAGTGCTTTATTACGCTTTTTTGATATTATATTTTTTATTTAAAAATAAATATTACAATAATACTATTTCTATATTTTTGCTTTTATTTTGTACATTAACGAGGTCGTGTATTCTGTATGTGATTGAAACGTTTTTGTTCGCGTCCTGTTTGCGAGTACTCTTGATGCTAATGCCGCGGTATGTGTGCATATCCTTGCATTACTTTCACGATTGCCGCTCGACCGGATGTCTTGTGATACTGTCGGCGGCGCCACGACTCTCACCCTCCTTGTGAACAACACGTTGGCGCACAGTTTGCCGCTAGCAACCTGTGCGCGAATGTTCCTGTTCTCGGTTTCTTTTGAAATCCATTTATATTACGAGCTGTGATCTGTTACAAGCGATATTATTGTACTTAAATCACTTTATATCAATCTATGTCGCGCTTTCAATCGTTTATTGTTTTTGTAACTTGAGTTTTGATAGTCGTGGCGCATCCACTGTGAACGAAATAAAGGCCTACACACGCTGCCACTGCTTTGTGCGGCGCCGCGCGATGCGACACACGCGCGACCTGCTCGTGTCGCGCCGCGCGGCCTCGCGAGTGATCTGTAGTGTTGAGCGCAGACGGTCCATGTAGACACATAAAACATTAAAGAGAAAATTAAATACAACGATCTGAGAAAGTTCTCAACGCGCAAAATCGTGATATTTTTTTTCTTGTCTCCTAAGAGCTGATGTGTCTGGTGGAAGGTAGCGCTCTGTTTGCTTGGCCCGTCTGCACTGAACGTTAGTTGTATTTCTAAGTTTTTCGTCTCTCGAATAAGACTTATCGGCCAATATTCCTTCCTGCAACGGAGTGCAATGTCGGGAGATTAGTGTTCTGTCTCGTAATTATTATCTCTATTGTTATTATTATATTTTTATTATTAAATTGTAGTTTCGTCGTGTATTATAGTGTCGTTAAGGGCCGCTTGCACTTAACCGTTCGGCTAACACGAGTGACTTTCGACTTTCCTATCAGGTGCATAAAGATTAGATTTGTACGATAGAATAGAGGCGAGCGGGGAGGTCGGTCGTGCTGGACTAAACTGTAGCTTAATGTAAGTCTCTATCAACGAGTTAGTGTTAGTCTTGTACACACATTACACGCGCGGAGGCGCGCGTCGCATGCGTCGCGTGTCGCGCGTGTGCTCGCAGGTCGCGCGTGTGCGCGTGCGCCTCCGGCAGCATTTTATCTGAGTAGATCCGCGCGGGACACGCTGGCGTGACGTCACGCGCGCGCGTCTCACGCGGCGTAGGGTTGACCAGTGTATGCATTGAGTCGCTCAACTATTTGTACAATATGTATATTTTTGTAAAATTCACTCTAATTCGAGGCAATATTATGAAATTTTGAAATATTATCTATAATATTTAAACTAGTACAATTGTTATAGAACCATTTTTTCAATTTTCGTTCGCCCATTATTATAGTGTCATTAAATCAACGTGAGCCATCCAAGTCGACGCTAAGATTACAGACACAACTCGAGTTTTTCGGTCTGACTAAGAACCATTTTATAAGGTAAACCGAGGCATTTAAATGTAGCATGGATCTATAACTCAAGTTGTGATATGTGTCTTAGCGGAGACTATAGTTGCACGACTCACGAGCTCGCACTGCTGTCGAATTCTAGGCTCGTCTGTACGCGTCTGCGCAGCACTTGTGAACTTGAAGAAATTGATGAAGCTGGCTTCATTAGAACAACTCCAAAAACACGTTTAGTTCTCGGAAGTAGTGAGCTTTATTCAGAAGTGTGACGCGCAGGCCATCAGGTCCGTTAGAGTTGTATGATAATGCGCCCCGGCGCCGCTTGGTTGTGAATTAGTATCGCTTATGGCCCCCACTCCGTCGCCGTGACGTCGTTCATCCGTGTTGCTTCACTCAGTATTGTCGTGCCAAATCATACGTAAATGCAGGAGTAACAAAGCAATATCGTAACTATATAGTCTCGAATGAAAGCAATAATATCTCGGCGAGTGAACGCTGTACAGCTGTGCCCTCTGTACTTCGCCTCTCTACTTAAATTATTTGATCGGAATACTTTGTAGAGTCACTTCACTAGTTCCGTACACGTAGCATTTATTGTGGGACCCGCGGCCCCCGCGCCCCTCCCGCACCGCACTACCTTTTGATTGTACTTATTGAACTTTTATTTATTTAGGCTGACTTTAATTTTTTTAATAAGGATCTTTAGGACGGAAAAAATGGCACCTGTGACTATTGCAGGCGCCACTCTTATTTACTTATATGATGTACTTAACAGTCCATTGTGGTGAGGATTGCGTGGCGGGGGGAGGGGTGTGGGCCGCGCCCTGCAGAAGGCGGAGTTCTTATCCTAGCTCAATTTTATTAATTATTATATTATACTTGCTTGTTATTCATCGTTGAAATATAGTTATTTTGAACCTTGGCTGCCTCATGGCTCCATTTAACTGAATCGTTGAACGTTATAAGTACACATAAGTAAAGTTTATCGCATATCATAGTGGTGTCGTAATCCCAGTGCGAAGACAGCCAAGGGTTAGTTCCAGAAGCCTGCATTACTCAAACAACTCGCATTTGATTACGGTGCTTGTTATCATAGCAGCGGCGAGCGGCGCGGCGGCTCCCGTGCGTGCGGCCGCGCGTGTGTGCGCTGCACGCTCGTGTGTGTGCTGCACGCTCGTGTTCTTGTGGTCGGAGGTAGTTGAAGTGCTATGTGTTCCACTGAATGTTGCGGAGAATGGAAGCGACGCCGTGTCGGAGTGTCTGTGTCACACAACACTGTGACACCGCGCCGCGACGGGAGCGAGGTTCACTTTCAATCCGTTCGTCAATTATTAACATCAAGGGCGGCCGCGCCGCGCCCCGCTGGTTACATTATAAAGTACAATTTACCTTATCATGTATTCATTACGAATGTCTACAGCGTCGCGACTGTTGAGCGATGCCGCATGTTCTCATCTGATCGTGATTGGTTCGTGTGTCCGTTTATAATATTTACGCTAGCGGTAACACTAAAGTTGATATGTTTGTACAGTTTTTAACGATAAAACTACTTCTCGTAGTGACTAAGCAAGAAATATTTTTAGTATAATAAGATCTAATCGAATTACATCATAGTGTATCATAATAAACTATTCGAGGTCGAGTTTTCAAAATTACGTTAAACTTTGTACGATCCTTCGGAATATTTGGTTAGTTAAATTATAAATTAAATGTCTCTCATCTGAAACTGACTCCGTGAAATGTAATTAGAAATTAAACAGGAAGAATTTTAAATATTGAAATACAACATTAATAATAAATAAGTAATGTATTATAAATAGATATAAGGTAAAAAGTTATTATTAACATTGTATGGAAAAATTGTGACAAAAATTATAGTCATTTGTAATATTACAGTGTTGTTTCATTCATTCCTTACCAAACTTCGCTGAGCTCTCCCGTCATTCATCCTAAACCTTACAAGAAAAACAAAGTCCCTCAATGGTTCACTGCGAGGGTCGGACTGGCCATATAGCATCGTCAGTCGGTGTCCAGACCACGCGCGGGCGCTAGCCAGGAGCGATCTAGAATCGCGGCGCCGCACCAGCAAAGTCCCAGCTTTTGCGAGATCAGACAGTTTCTTTTTTACCTACCATTAGAGAGGACGCTACAAATCGAAATATGGTGGAACCTGAGCAAGCCATCCCTGAAACTAGTTACGAAAATTTGTGAACCGCGATAGACCGGACTTGGTGCGAGAGCCACCGACACACGGGCTACCGCCGTTTCCCGCCGCATGCCCTGTAACCTGTACACTTGATAATCTTAGTGTCTAAACACACTATGCCGAAGTTACGCGACCGAAGTTCGGCGCAATTACGCCTGCAATGCTATTTGAATTACTGACGAAACACTATGCCGAAATTACGTCGCGTCATAGCGTACAGCGTAACTTCGGTCGGGCGTAAGTTCGGCGGGAACTTATTCTGTGACCACACATACGCGACCGAAGTTCGGTTCGATTACCGACGAAGATCCGGGGGCGGGGAGCAGCAGGGAGCCGCCCGCGCCACCCGCGCCGAATTTCCGCCGCGTAAGTTCGGCACTTATGGTGTGTCATATCAGCCGAATACATCGGAACGTGAAATCAGCCGCCGAACTTCCGTCGCGTAACTTCGGCATAGTGTGTTTAAGCACTTATGATTCCATCAGTGAGCGGAATTCGTGTAGCTGATTTTTAGGCCAAACATGTTATGACGAATGTTTCCCATCGACACGCTTATAAGTTATGGGTGTATTTGTGGCCGAACTGTGAAGCTCGGGGCCCCTTTTTTATCGTGGTAAAATCATCAAGTGAGTCCTCCCACCCAGGACAGAGTGGGAGGGACTTTCAGACTCGTAATACTGACTTAAATCCACGGTGTCTTTCAATAGCCCTTTACGCTCCGGGGTCATGGTAATTCGTTAGTTCCGGTAAGCTTTGGCCCTCTAGAGGGGGCCCTCGCCACCCGCATGTCCGCGCCTTCGTTGCCGGAGATCGTCTAGCGACGTCCATCGCCGTGGGCGTCTGCGGCTGGGGTGAAGGGTGGACGCTGTCCTCTCCCTCACGCATCCCGCCTCCTTCGCGAGCATGACTGCTTCGCAAAAGGAGGAGAGAGGTCGCCGCCTAACGCTGCCGTGAGGACACGGCGCTGCTCTGCCCAAGCGGGGTAGTCTTGCACTGTATGCTCCACCGTGTCCTCCGGGCGATCCTCGCAGTGGTTACACACAGGCGTTTCTTCCCTCCTAATCCTACACAGGTACTTCCCGAAACTTCAGTGTCCGGCGAGGACCTGCGTCAGGCGGTAGGTCAGGACGCCGTGACACCTATTCAGCTATTCCTCAAGGAGGGATCTTACCGCCGCGATTGCGATGTGCCGGAGCTCGGTTGCGACAGTCGCTCCCTCCATACTGCCCTGTGATCGCGCCGGAGCTCTTCCGGCCGCGCCTCCTCGACTTGTCGAGGCAACGGGGATTCGCCCCGGCGATGAAGTTCAGCCGCTTAAGGTAAAGTATCACGATAGCATAAATTAGTTCTTGGGCTCGAAAATTGAACTCATATCGTTGAGAACTTTCATTAGAGTCCGTCTCACGAAAGAAGTCTTGCAGATGCGGCGCTAGCGCCACAGTCATGTCACGGAATTTTGCCAAACTCCACTGTTTAAGACTCCCCAAAAATTTCATAAAAATGATTTCAAGTTGAATTTTTGGTTCAATCCGATTTTATTATTTTTAATAATTTGATTAATATCAAAATGAAATTAATTCCAACTCTAGTCGAGTAGATCACCGAACAGCGCCATCTACGTGACTTTGTAAAGACCACGAAGCAGATTAGTGACATCTACAATCGCCACAAGTATCAGACTACTCTGGAATGGAAAATAATTATTACCGATTACAGTCTCGCAGAAATTAATCAACTATAATTTTAAAGCTTGTGGTAAAAGCGTGGATCGATCTGTAGAAAAACCTTCATTGATTAGCACAGCTGCTAAGGCTCCAAGAAGTATCATTTTTAACATCGCTACAGAACAGAGTCGATTTTCTACAGAGCATACAACTATACGCCACACTGCTTGGCGCAGTGATTATTGCACAGAAGTCTGTGGATTATTGTTTTCAGAAACAACTATCTGTGATACATAATTACGAAGCAGTAGTTATTTTGAATTTAGTTGGTGAATTTCCATTTTCAACCTAAAACGTATACTCACAAAATTCTCAAGGTATGAGAATTTTGTGAGTTTACATTAGTATCCCAGATTTGACAAAGAATGTCAGCACCATAGACAATCTAGAGTGCAAGAGGTTGCGTCAAAAAAATAAAAGGGCTGTTTATAGGTCCTGATATTAAGTTTACCATTGAATTTTTTGAGAAAACCATAAAAATATCAATTTTAACTTATACCAATCTTAATAAATTAAACACAGTTATTTTTACTTAAGAGTAAAGATTAAAGTGTACGAAAAAACAAAAAAAAAGTATTCGTTGTGTTGTTGAAGTCGACTTCATAAAGAACTTAATTTTGATGGCTTCGAAACCATAGACTATTTTGTGCTGTCCGAGAGTCTCCGAAAAGATCGGTGGATCGCCTGTAGATTTCGGTGTGGATTGCGATGTCGGATATTGGCAGCGGTGACGAAGGGATTTCTAGTCAGAGTACGTATTTATTTACAGCGGTGTAGCGTCTGGGTTATCTCGTGTTTCGCGCCGCGTCCGTTAACCGTCACTGACGACGTCCCCGGCCGACCTAACGTTCAAAAGTAAATATCTCATTGTTCCCGTTTCAAAATGGCGAATTTGGGTCTGTTATATCTCGGACGCTGAAGCTTCGGAGGGATCTTCGCGCGGGACGGTCCCCAGCTAGCGGGTGGCGGCGCGCCGGCCCGCCCGGGACCGGCTCCGGCCGACCGCCGGCGGAGGTTGACGACCTATCGATTTTTTTGTCTGCGACCTCTCGTCGTCGGGCGGGCCGGTGTCGGCGGCCGAGGTGGCCGAGACGCTCCGGGCTCGGCGGAGGCGGGCTGGTGTCGGGAGCCGAGCTGCACCGCGCCGCACGGGACCGCGCCGCGCCGCGCTTTGTGTCGTGCGCGTCATCAGCTGAGCGGCGCGCCACCATGGCAGGTCAGTGGCCGCGCCTCCCCTGGCCCTCGCCTCCCATGCTTACCCACTGACCTCGCTGATCTTATTAGACCGGCTGTGATTGATCCGCGAGCGGCAGACGCGGCCCGGGCCGAGCCCCTTGTTGGCAAGTTCTTTGTTCTCGTGGTCGGTGCTACCGTGATGGTGATGAGTGCTCCGGCCGCCGGCGAGTGTTCCCTTGTGCAATAGTGAAAGTGTGCTACTTGTGCCCTATGGATTGCCTGCAGACACCTACTTACAAGAACAAAGACTTTGGTTTACATCTGATTGGACTGAGCTACTGAACAAAGAGATCTGTTGTGTTCATCATTTACATGACAATTCTAGTAATAATGAAGTGTGTGATAAGAATACATTATGTCCTGGTAACATGAAGCATCCCTGGGTGTTGGTGAAGTGTTGACGGGAGTGGCGGTGAGATCTCTGTGTGTTGTAAGTGAGTGCCGTCCCGCAGTGTGGTGCTGAGCACAATCATCATCCATGGAATATCCTCATCATCAAAATCATTGAACCATCATCACTGGAGTATAGCTGCCAGTTCTATGTGTAACATCACTTTAGTGTATGAGTAGTTTTATTCATGTTAGGAGAAGTATTCATTGATTGCTAGCTAACATATCACACTATTATGGTCCTACTCCCAAGCCTGCAGTTCTGTCCATTGTGCACAGAACTTGTTCATATTATATTACTTTTTGCTAAATCTTGTTCCTTCCATCTATTGTGCAACCTCATAAATGTTATTTGTCAATGTGAATCTAATTACATTTGTGAATGTGATCCATTTAGTGTCTTGTTGAAAGCAGATAGTATATAAAGTCTTTAAAATACATTATTTCGGGTAAATAGTCCCACACAATCATTATGTCAGTACACTAACTTATCTAAGGTGGTGAAATATTGAAGACCGTAACTTGTTGTACGAATGTAAGCTAGATGTAGTATTGTGTGACATGCTCACTAAGATTCTATGTTGTCACATTACAATATAATCAGCTGTTCAACAAATACAAGATTCTAATAATATTGCTGATTGAAACAATCTATTGACACGTGAGCATTTTTGTCCTGACACATCATGTTATTTAAATCTTTAATTTCTTATTTAAACATACTTGGATGTCAGAACTGTCTGCATGAACAACAATTTCATATTCCATTCTTTAATTACAATGGTTGCATGTTCCACTTTTTTATCAGTTTGCAGTGAAAACTGCCCACCACCACCTGCACGCAGAGTAAACTACAGTTTCGTACATGAGTGCATTCATGCAGTAATATATTGCAACCTTCGGTACACTTCAGCTATAACAATTTTGTACTGAATTAAGATCTGAATGTACCATGGTTATAAAACAAATTTTTATGTTCCATATCAATAGTTGAGGTTATTCTAACTGGAAAATATGACCATGTTAACCATTGCAGGCTTATCAACAGTATGGTACTGTGGTGCGGATACATTCAGAATTGAACTTGATTGAAGTATTGTTTGCACAACAGGGTATAATTTCCTTTACAATTTGTTGCATTTCAATAAGGAGGGTGACCTAGAGCACTTTATCAGCTGGTTTACATTATTTCACTGTTGCTAAGGTGTTATTTATCAATTTTTCTTCCGCATGATGTGTGCCAGCACTTAATTTAATAAACATAGATTGGAGCAGTTTCATTGAACCTAGTGATCATATCGGATATATTTTATTTAATCGAATGAAAGTAATTAAATAGATTGACTTCAGAAAGTGTAAGGCATGTTGGGAATCCATTTAAAAATGGCTCTGTGAGTTTACATTGGAAATTGGCATGCTTTCAATTTCTTTTTGACTTGCATTCGCTTCAAATGTGCCTCCTTTATAAATATCCCTTGGATTTACATAATTATGATATTGTTTCTGATTGACTAATATGGCAACTGATGGTCCTCTTAGCTGTTAGTTCGCGGAAAGAGTTGTTCTTGGATAAAAAATAGTTTACAGATAAATAGTAATCCAGAATTGACTGAATTGATTTTGAAAATTCTTTTACCAGTAGAATCATTATTCTTGAGTGAATAAAGGCTAATTATTTTGTTTTAAGTTTCACCTGTACAAAGCCAGCTTCGCATTGGTCTCTAGTTTTAAATAAGTTCAGAAAGCCTGCTTTTCTGTTTCATTGCCTATTTCACTGCTGAATTTAAGCCTGTCCTATGTTACTAGTAACATAATTGCAGAAAATCTTCAGTTTTCGATAACATATTTAATATCAATAACTAGTCGCCATCTCACCCCTCATTTGCTTTGTGTTAGTCATTTTGCTTAGCATACTGTGATTATAGCAACTTTGATGATTGCTTTTTTTATTAGATCTGGCTTTTAGGATTGGGAAATGGTTGCCGCAATAATGTGAAAATGGTCGTGCTGTCGCTGAAGACATAAAACAATGTACAGATTGTGATTATTTTCATAAACATGGAAGTTTGTTGATGATTTGAAATAATTATGTATTCATAATAAATATATAATCATGTTGTTTGACAACAATCGAGGACTTGTTTATTACTGATCAACTTACATAAATACATATGAATTAGGTATTTACATAAGCTGACCAAATTATGCGCGATCTTCCTTTGTCTAGTTATATAAATTAATTGGAAATAATATGATTAATATGTATTTAGGAAATAGGTGTCCTCAACAGATCAATCTCAGACAGTTACTGGCTGACATTCTTCACTTTATGAAAGTCTCCTTTAGTTGTCTTTTCCGGGTTACGATTGTGAGACATCCTATTTAGTTAAAACCGGTTTATCGGTCATTAGAGATGCTAAACCAACACAAACTAAATCTCGACGCGTGTAACGTTTGCCAAGGATTCTCCAAAGTATAGTTTGATAGAACAAGTTGATAAATATGTCAAAGGGGTAATAAATTCAGTTGAGCTGCGGTTTTGGACCGCGAGCGCCACTAAGGTGAAATCTATTAGGCCGCACAAAGATTTTTATGTAATAGGTCCTAACTGACGAACCGTAGAGAACTTTTTGAATTTAGTATGTAGGTTGTAGGTATCATATTTTGAGCAGTGGTGGCCCAGTGTATCGGCCCCGACTTACCGAGTTGTAGGTCGTGGGTTCGAAGTGTTCGAACCCAGCCAGGCGTATTACTTTGTGTGATTTATTTCATCACCATTGCTCTCAAAACGGTGACGGAAAACATCTTGAGGAAACCGGCATGTCCTAGAACCAAATATTCTAAGACATGTGACATCCACCAACCCGCACTGGGCCCGTGTGGTGGATTATGGCCTACTCCTTCTCAACGAGAGTTCTGTGTCCCAGCAGTAGGAACATTTATAGCCTGATGATGTTTTCAAAATAGGCAATAAGATGGTATTTGAATGGTGTGTGATGTAGGTGGACCACCCGAGGTCCAGGGTCTCGCTAGAGGTTGCCAACATTCAAGACTTTCGATTACGTCAGGCTTCAGCCGCCTCTTAATCAACTTAAAAAAGACAGAGAAGGTTTTGGTCTCAAACACTATTTTTTTCCTAATCTATCAATGTTGCAATCGCTCACAAAAGAATAATTGCGAAATAAACGCGAAATTAATTAATGAAAGAAAAGACCGAACAACAATTAGATGAATTTCAAGTTAACGTTTTATAGTTGTGGCTCATAACGTGACTGTCGTTTCGTTTCTTCATTCATTACCAACCGTGCTGCGGCTGCGGTTTTTTTTAATGAAAAACAGAGGTTTCACTTTTTTGTCCGTCTGGCTTATGTCTGCAACAATATCGTCTGCTGCCAATGACCCGCCTTGAACTACTTACATAACTACTTTAAGTGTCTCTTGGCACACACTCTTACACCTTATTGGTTGTTTAACTTAGTGATAGACACCCTAGCTCGGGCCCCGCTGTGCCGCTCGAATTGTTTAACCGACTTTTGAAATAGAAGTTATCTTTTTATTAGAGCTTTTACGACTTCGCAATTAATTGTCTGGTGATTTGATAGGTTTTTTATAGTGCGCGTACGTTGCCGCCGTGTCGGAGCGCTACGGCGCTGTTTGCTATTATTCGGGTCATGCGCAACGCTTACTATTAGATTGGCAAAAAATGTGTGAATAAATGAGGGCCCGGTGTGAACATGGCGGTGCGACGTAATGTTATTAATATGCGCCACTTGAATGAGACGCGCCAGATATTGTCATTCGGATATTAGCAACAAAGGATACAATTTAAAGATAAAAAAGTGTACTAGCGTGAACACTACCGCGGCGGTTCACTCTCAGTTTTACGACGCTGATGACCTAGATTTTGAATTCTCAATTCTTTCGAACATCTAAGTTTAGCCGTCATATCACATCAGAATGTGGGCCGAGCATGTAATGATAAAGTCACTTCCTTGTGCTCCTCGCACAGGATTCGCGACAACGCGACGTCACAAGCTATACAAAAGATCTCTCACAGCTAATATGTACATACACAGTTGGACACAAAGCACTGAATCTATAACGGCTGTCGAATTTGGGACCAATCACCAAAGGGCTTGTTTAAATACACCACAACCGAAAGGGGATCAAGTCGTTGTAGTACCTGAGGTGACTAGTCCACTCAAACGAGCTTCATATAATAAGATAGATAAAGACGTCTACTCTAGACTCAGCAACTCTTTAACCTTGGTACCTAGTCGCTGTTTTCTCGTAAAGTATGTTTTCTGAGTAAGAAACTGAAGGTTGCGGGATGGGTAAGACGGACGTTAAAGTTGATGAATTTGCTGCCACGATAGTTTTTACATACAGATTTATAATTTTCCAAGTTTTACGATACGAAGTGGTCGTAAACGGTTTAATCCACCATAAGTACTGTGAGAATGGCCGTTATCGTTATATGGTTATAGTAATTTGTATCGTCGTTGTGTGCAGACAGCACACGCGATATGTTTCCACTCTGAAAGAACATTAAATACACGCTAAAGGCTTTTTGACAACAAGAGTGACTGATGGAACTGATTTGGTTGTGTTTGGTTAGATAGATACAGGACCCATGTCATCCTAGTCGTTGTACCTAGCCGCATATTGTGAAAAAATAACTGATGAAAATCAGGAATCAGGAAAATCAGAATTTGGCATCATAATTATTGCCACTCGCTTTATAAAAAAGGAGCACTGGTCGCTAGTGTAGAGTCGTGTTTGATCGTTTATGGTGCCACAAGTAATTATTTTTTTCTTTTGATTGCTAGAAAGAAAATTGAATTTATAGCCATAAATGGCTATCAATCACTTATGATGAGTTTCTGTAGAATGGACGGTGCTGTTGCCTAGTCGTTAAGTTCTTTATTTTTGTAGTTCAATCTGAAAAATCACAGCAGCCACCTTTGGACAAAAGTGCGTCCCATCATTCATATCTGCCCACCCCAAAAGACTTTAAATATTAATTTACATTTGAGTGATTATCTAGTACAAATGAGATGGTCGTGTCAGTTGGTGGGTCGCCTGCAGCCTGCAGCGCATACATCAGCATATTATGTTGGTGTACAGCACGCAGACGCAGTCTTCATTGATCGTTTCCATTGCATCGCCCAAGGTTACACGTTCACCTCTGCTCAGTTTCGCTTCCACATATTGCACTTGTATCCTTTCGTACTTCCTAAGCGTTCATAGGCTGTTGTTGCATTTCGCACATTAATACGTCGGTTGCTAATCAGTGCATAGTTAGCACTTGTCGGTCGAGCGCGGCTTGACCAAGTTGGCCGCGGTGTGTGTGTCGGTAACACTACACGACCGACCTCTGACCAGTCGCCTGTGACTCGCCGATACCACAGATACTTGGCTTTCTATACGCATGCATCGGCTGCGCTCCCATCGTTGTGGGTAGCTCATTCTTCAGGCGCCGGCACTAGTATTTCCCTGCATTTCGCGTGAATAGGCTTTGCATAGAATGTATGCTTTATCTAAAACGTATGCAATCTTTCCCGATACTTGCTGAACATATTTTTCTAATCGCTAGTGACACAGATGCTCGAACAATCCAAAAATTCCAACAAGCTGTTGTGAAATTTTAGCGAGTGGTCGCATTTGTCCCACTTTGATGTATCCGCCACAATCCGTGATGATCTCATAGTTCTAAAGCCTACCTTCTATTGTATGACATAAGTATGGCAGGGCACATACATACGCTAGGCTGCTGCGGTGAGAATCGCCAAAGTTTGCCGTTTTGATCGGATACGAAGACAATATAATGAACTCCGGCTATATTTCGTAGCTGATTTCTACTCGCGTTACGGATCTATTGTGTAGGTCGCTTCCCGGACACGTTTCACAGATGTCCGGGTGATCATTTGTCAGTCTTGAAGTGGGAGAAACACCTCGTTACGGACTGTCATGTCGGACATTGTCGTATTTTGCTTGTCAAAATATAAGTGGTGGTTAGCAGGTAGTACTGATGGTACTGGTTGTTCTTAGTTATCTTTATGCAGCATGCCACACTTGATCCACATACGTATTTATTGAGGGCTGAGGATCGTTAATCAAATTGAGAAATTCGCTTCCTGAATGTAATTTTTTTGAGATTCGAAGACCCCTAAGAGGCTTCAAAACGGGACGATCGTGGGTCAGTCCACCTACATCATGAGAATCTACTTATGTATTGAGAAATTAATGTGGCAGTTCGATTTGCATACTCGCTTAGGGCAAAATAAATTAAGAAAATTTATGCGCGATTGAGGCATACATGTACCGTTTGTAATTCATATGCGACCGCGTTACTGTATGTACGACGGCGCCGGGATTCTCTTTTTGTTATTAAATTTCATCCTTAATTTATTTCGAACACGGCACAATTCGTTCACATTTTTGTCATCACCACTGGCACCATTATTTTCATGAGGGTATAGCAATAAATATTTTGCGCGTGTCCATCCTCATCTCAATTTCGGGAACGCAACGGTTCGCACTTGAAACCTATTGGAAATTAATCAACACGCTTTTGTCTGTGTGTAAAGACCTCTATTGTTGATTTCCTTTGGCAGTTATGTATTGAATACCTTGGGGACCTGTCTTCATCTCATAGATTTAAGCTTTTTCGTCCAGGGCTATTACTTATAAAGCTTCAAACACGCCATTTCTTTGCTATTATACTCGTTAGTTAGGTTTCAGTTGATTGGTGCTTTCAGATATTAAGTTAAATAATGAAGTTCTATGATACTTTTTAATCCCACTCCTAATCGGGCAGATTGGACTTCGCTAAATGTCCAAGTACGGTATTTGCGAATTTTCGCATTAGCTTTGCGAGACTATAAGTAATCGATCATTGTATGCTCGCGTGCACTTCAGAATTTGTAGTTTTCTCGAATTTGCCTGTCAGTTTGACAGATGGCTACAAGCGTAATAACTGCTGCTCAAACACACGAGAACAACAAAGAAATACCTCTCACATATGTTTTATGATTTTAATTAGTCGGTAGTAGTCTCATATTTGCTGAAATGTTAAATTCCATCGATTACTTTATTAATGAAGCATTTGTCAGGAAAATCGCCTCTCTTTAGTACTACTAACACAACTAACAATTTAGCTTCATGCTTTCTGAAGAGCGAATCTAAAAAAATGTTGCCCAATCGAGTACTGAATTACGTTGGCCGGTTAACACACACATTACTATGCATACCGGAGGATGTTTCGGACAACACCTGCAATTATTATATCAGCTAATGGAGCGGTGGTAATTAAATGCAGCGTGTTGCGTGCTCTGAGCTGCAACAGCGGTAATTGCCTCACGAATTTATTAGAACATGCCTCGTCCTAGTTAGCTGACCTCTCCTGAACGGTCTCCAACTGAATTTTGATTTGATGCATGGTCAAGCACAAAAGGTTCGTCGCTTACCGCTTTGTTAGTTCTTTGATAAGAGTTGCTTGAATATGCTTTGGTTTAGGACGAAGATAAACGACCTATGAAACCATGATTTCAGGTTTTGGTTAAAATAAAAGATTTTCTTAAAAGGTTTTTTTAACACCTTTTAGTACATTATTTTTTTCATTTATGGTAAAACATAATTGAAGGTGTTGTAATACTTGTAATGTCTTACTTGTAAAGAATTTACATATGATTTTGGTTCTAGTTGCCTAATAACATTTCTGACATGTTTGGTTAGCACTTACCTTCCTTATAAGGTGACTGCTTGCTTGTCTTCTGTCCTGATACATGCTAATTTGTCTGAGTGTTGCAATTAATCGCTTATCATTCCACCACCACCCGTCATAGTGTCGTACACGCCTCACATAGTAACCAGATGATGTTGGGCAAAATGTAAAATTCGCTAATAAAGAGTTGGAAGCATATTCTTGTTTAATTTATTCGACCCTATGGTACTGCCGTGCAGGCCCTAAAGTGCAGTATGAGGAAAAAAGCGGTTTCGAGAAAACCGCGAAAAACTTTTTAACACTGTTTTTTTTAATATTGTTAATGAGTATGATGCATATTTTTATTGCTACGAGGACTAAGTGACAACAAAGATGGTATTTACAAAAACAAATATTAGTTTAGTTTATTAGATTTTAATTAAAATCGGGTTTTTTAAAATCATGGCAGTTACTGCACGCAAAAAGTTACCCATACGCAGATTAAAATGCGGTAAAAATACTTGATACCACAAAAACTTAGATTTTTTTGCTACTTTGCAGACTAATTTGCAGCATAAGACTTTCTTTACTGCATTTTAATTTGTGTCTTGAGCGATTTGCACATGTAGTACATAACGATTTCCTCCAACTTACGAGTATGTTTGAGGTGGGAATTTACAGAAAAAAATGTATTTGTATAAAATTGACGTTAATTTTTTAATATTATTAGTCCAGTCAACGGGGAGTTTTGCCCTACAAAAGGTGGTGTAGTTTTTTTTTAAGTTTTGCTTAAGTTTATTACTAACACTAGTATGTAAGCTCGTAACTAGTACTAACAGAATATGGATGTAATCGTAAGACGAGTCTGAAATAAATGCTTATTATTATTAAGTATAGCTAACTCATGAAAAATTTAAGTTTTCGATCTCGAGGAGTGTATGTTATGGGGATAAATTGACGATTGCACTGAATGGAGTGGAAGAAACTAGATTTGCTCAAAAAACAACGTGTGATTTCAGTTGTCCTTTACTTCAGACATCTTAGCGTCTAATACGCATTCGGTAAAACAAGTTTCACGTGTCTAAATAAACGAAATATACGTAACGTAAAAATACAATTTGTTGTGGAATTTTAATGTCTTTAAACTTCTCTTAGACATTTTTGTCATAAAGTCAGCTGTTGAAGTAGGTATTATGTGAAAAAGAACGAATTTGGACCCCTTCAATCCAAGATGCTGGCTAACGCAGACACTCCTTGAGACTGAAAACTTACATTTTTCATGAGTAGCATGTACTTAAGAAATACAAATGAAAACTACACCACATAATGCAACGCAGAGCCTCTTTTTTGTCCCCATTGACTGGACTATATAAAGTATGTAATTGTAACTTAATTTTAAAATGCTTTGAACACAAGCGGTAATAAAGATATTTAAGTTAAAAATTAAATGGTAAGTAGGTATACTTAAAGCTTTTTGGTTCCGCAAGAAACATGAGATTTTCAATTAAATGTCACATTAATTTATATACCTACAGTGTTTGTTTTCCCACTACCGATACTTTAAGGGGATATAATAGACTCATTTTCATCGACAAATCTGCTTATAAAAAATTCCTACTAAAACACATTGCGAATGGCGGCCATTTTGGTTTTTTAACCGGCCGAACTGAAATATGTACAATAAAATAAAACCAAGAGATCAATATACATGCAAATGACTTTATTGCGAAGGTAAACGTTGAAGCTTCCGAAAAACTTACCAGAGTTTTCTAAAAAATAAGAAAAAAGAATAAAAAAACATGGGAAAGCACTTAATTGTACACAAAAATTACTGATTTTTTTCACATATTTCACTCTAGCTCGAAAAGTACCCCTGTTTTTTGCTTGGGTTTTTGTGGTAAATTA
This sequence comes from Agrotis exclamationis, assembly GCA_950005045.1. Classification (NCBI taxonomy): domain Eukaryota; kingdom Metazoa; phylum Arthropoda; class Insecta; order Lepidoptera; family Noctuidae; genus Agrotis; species Agrotis exclamationis. The sequence continues at coordinate 279,900 of OX465443.1, forward strand.
AAAGTATTCGACTGATCGAGCAAGAAAGTTAGCGACAAATTCTGACTAGAACGCAGTAAAATATGACCTTTACTGCAGTGAAATTATTAAAATCGTTCAAGTTAGCAATTATAATGCAGTAACAGAGTGTCATACTGCGTTTTAATTAGCATTTAAGTTATTTTCATCTTTTGAAAAATACTGACTATGCAGCAGTAAATAATGAATATACTGCACTTTAGTTGGTTTTCACGTAATAAAGTTACTTCAATAACACTAAATAAAATGCTACATTTTAGTACTTTGCTGCATTTTAATCTGTAGTTCATGTAAATTAAAATAGTGATCAGCCATGCAGTATTAACACTTTTGGTACAAAAACTACTTACTGCGTTTTAATTTATATTCCTCAATATTTTTTTGGGTATAGAATACAGATTTTATGTGGTAATATCGATATTTACTGCGTTTAGCTTGGTAAAGTGACGGATCGTGGTAGACGTAACTGCTATAACTGTATTTTAGTTGGTATTGTAATATATTTAGACATGCAAAATTACGTTACTGCTTTCAAAAAATTGATTTTTTAACTGTTTAAAGCATCCTATCAAATACCTGATTAGATCTTCATGTTCCTTATAACGTGTCCGTTAAGGTTCTATATTCAACAAAAAAATGACAAAAAACCTGTTACTGCGTTTTAGGGACTGCACGGCAGGGTAATGGTATGGGGAGGTCATCGGGCGGCGGCCAAGGCGACTGACGACACGTTTGGCAATTGTCTTACGTAAGACGACGACTGACAGGCGTCACTGAACGGACTGCAGACATGTCTAGGCTCTGCAGTGGTGTATTGCCAATTTTGAGATCTATGATAGGATAAAATGAGCAGCTCATAATTATGTAAACAGATACTGCATCAGATTGCAGGAACCAATTGGTAGAACCGTTGACTAGTAATAGTTCCGCCTTAAATTGTAGCCTGATGCCCCAATGACGGCCCCAAATAGTTATAAATAGCTTTTAAAAATACCATGTTCCATGTAATGTATTTCGTTAACTAATATAAGTGTGTTTGTCAATGTGTTACAGAATATCATGGGCAAAGTATGGACGCTGGCGGGAATAATTTTGACTCCGGTAAGTTCATTGACCTTGTTACCACATTGTAAATTATGCGCAGAAGGTTCACACAAGAGAAATCTTTGAAACATTTTCAAACAGGACTTTCAGTTTTATGTCTTTAAGATACTATTTTGTATAATCAGATCCATCGGCAGCTAGTTAGCTAGTTTTCTTTTAAGACAGGCTTATATAATTATGGCTAACTTAATGTTTGTACTTCTAGTACGGATTAAGCCTTCTGTATAGTCGTTGTAAAGTACCTCGTAATATCTTTCATGATAACAGGCTGACAGTTTCAGGCTATTTAAAGTAATGACTGTCGTCCCACAGATAGATGTGTTGACTAATTAAATGCTCTATTTTAATATTAATCAAGCTTCTTGTTTGATTAGGATTAACCGCTTAACTTCGGGTTTATTGATCGAATTATGTAACGTTTTAATAATAAAATCATCGTAAACAAATGATTTATTTGTGCGATCTTGATCCTCGAAATAAAACAGTAGTTAAAATATAATGTCAGACATAACAGTGGTGAGAATTATTGAGCATCTTTTATGAGGGTAGGTTGTAGACGGTGCGGGGTGGCGGCTGAGGCGCGGGGGGGAAGGGCACAGGTCGTAGGGCGGGTGGAGGACCCGGTGGGGGGGGAGGAAGGTCTACAACAACTGAGCCGTGAGGAAAAGGGACGTTTCCCCCGGAAATTGTCTAATGATATTTTTACCAAATTAGATGCTAAATACATTTGGCAGAAATTCAATTATCGTTTTGAAATGGCCGCGTTTATAATTTGATTACTTTCATAATTATATTTATTTATGTTCAAACAATCCTTATAGATGGTTTAGATTTTGATTGATTCATAATTTATTTTATTGTTACACACAGCCGTTCATTCAAGTTATTTACTACTGTATTAAGATCATTTAAATATTTTGTGGTAAACTTCCGAAACTCTCTTCAAAAATGGCACGTATACTGCATCGAACAAAAAAAGAATCATCAAAATGGGTTCATTGAAGTCGGTTAAAAATAAATAACATTTCTAACGATCACACAGGACAATGCGGATGAAGATCGCGTAGTCTAGTCCAGACAAGTCCTACAGCATCCATCGCTGGTGTCCTAAAGGCGTCGTGTCTAGGGCCATTAATCACGCGGTTGCTATGCCAACCAGCCGCCGCTTTCGAAGGTTGCCGGAGGGCAGACAGACGCCCACTGCCGCCATTCACAATGTTCTTCATTAAATTAATCTACTATTTGTTATCTTTACACCTGAGTGTGGAGATAGTGTCAACTGTGGCTTGGATGGGTTTTTAGGGTTCCGTAGCCAAATGGCAAAAACGGAACCTTTATAGATTCGTCAAGTCTGTCTGTCTGTCTGTCCGTCCGTATGTCACAGCCACTTTTTGTCGAAAGTATAAGAGCTATCCTGTTGATAGCAGGTCTTTAAAAATGATATTGAGGTTACTAATATCATTTTTTTCTAAACTGAACAGTTTGTACGAGAGACACTTCCAAAATGGTAAAATGTGTCCCCGCCCCCCTTGTACCTTCTAAAATAAGAGAATGATAAAACTAAAAAAATATATAGGTAATGTAGACCTCAACAAAAACTTCCAACGAAAATTGGTTTGGATGAGATACAGTTAGCAGTTTTTGAGATATAGTACATTTTCAAAAACCGCAAATATAACTTTGCCATTCAAACAAACACTATAAAAAACAAAGTTATTTTTATTGTTTGTGTATATTACTTACTAATCTCAATATAATTATATCCCTAATCTATGCTTGCTACTACGGAACCCTTCATAGGCGAGTCCAACTCGCACTTGGCCGGTTTTTGATAAGTAGTTTTTTCTCATGGTAGCGCAAATCTTAGTCGCTTGTAATGAAAGCCCGAAATGCACCTTAAATTCCCTTTTAGGTAAGCGTGCTTTACCGTCGATCACATCTTTGCTTACCAGCAGGAGAAATAGTGATCATAACTGAATTTATCGCTAAAAAATAAATAAAAAAGCAGACGGTTTCTAAAATAATTTACTGAGTTCTAATACATAATTCTACTATTCATTGCAATTAACAATCAAATTAAAATTCTATTTTAATACTCGTTCTCAATTTGTTGCTTCCTTTTTGATATCTGGATTTTACTTACTAAATAATGACGTTAAGCTATTATAAAAATAATTAGGTAAGTATACAAATAGCTTTTTCGCTTGTAATCCCCGTCTAGACGCAGACATAACATAAGTAAACAGTTCGCAGACAGGGTCCTTATTACGTACGCAGAAGGACCAATCTGATCCTTACCGAAATATTTTGATCAAATATTTATGCAAGCAAAACTTTCAGAGACTGAGACTTGTTAGTTAGTACTGAGCTATCCAAACAATGAGCTCAGCGTCAGTCCAGTGCGGGGGACAAAGGCCTCGGTTGCACCATCACACACTGACCTCTTACCCTCTTACCTCCGCACCCAGTTAACCTAGTTTATTTTCTAACTTTAGAATTAGGAGCTTGCTTTGGTCTAACCAAAGCAAGCTTCCGCAGCCACACCTAGACCAAACAAAAATTATCAATAAAGACATTAAACACGGCGGTTATCAAACAAGTGAAATCGTACGTCATTTAGCGAGCCACGCCCTCCGGCGATCCTATTAGCTGTCTAGCAGCTAGCTAGACTGTGCCGAAGTGTTCAGTAATTAGCGCCGAAATGAGGGGCGTTGTCGACACCGGTGCAGCCGTCCGGGACGCGTTGCGTGCACCACAATCGATCACACGTCGATTTCTAGCGGAGGTGCCTTTGTTGCGATCACTTGAGCCCCGTTGAGTCGTAAACGTATCTGTTTGATGAGATTCATCGCAGCCCTTGCAGATGGTACGGTCATGCGCGCTGCGTTTCAGTACTTTCTTTGTCATGCTTTGTGCCTCATTCTGATTTGATTTATTGACAAAGGATTGCTTTTTGTCTGTGTTGATTCTTTGTCATTGAATGCTTGGAGTATTTATTAAAAATAATCATTTCTGATCCGTAATGCCGTTAATGATTTGATATCACATTTCGAGGTACATATTTTTTTAAAATACATATGTATGCCGTTTTTTAAGAATGAAGGGATAATGAAGAATGTGACGGATATTTCAGTTTTATTGGCGCTCCTTGTTTATTATAAAACACTATAAATATTGAGTGTTCGTATCTTCCTCGGTAAACGTTTTATATTATGATGCTATCCATCGTTGGAGCATGTCTGGCAGATCTAGAGAGGCGGCTTATGACGTCATACACTTTCCTACCTATGTGCCTCTATATCTAGACTTTCAGATGTACTACATAGTGAATTGATTTAGTTTAGGAAAAGGTGGACATGGGGAGATGTAAGTTTTGTGATAGGATTTACCCCTTTTAGGGTTGGATTTAAGCAATCAATTGTAAACAGACGGTCTTTATTTTAAAAGACTAAATTTGGCCAGTGTTTCCTCGCTGTAGACATTGTTAGTTATGTGTAGGGTTGCCATCCGTCCGGGTTTCCCCGGATTTGTCTTCCCGACGCAGTTGCTACGGTGCGCACTTCGACTCATGTCCGGGTTCTGGACTCTAAAATCCAGGGTTTTCACGCGTCTTGTCCTGGTTTCCAAATTTTAGAGATGGCAACTCTAGTTATGTGTTCATCTCAAGTGATAGACAGGCTGAAATATCGGTTTGTACTATTGAATATTTCTAATAAAAGATCAATTCCCGACCGAGGTAGCTAGCAAGGTAGCTTCTAGACAAGCGTGGTTCACCGTCGACCGCATTTTGGCTTACCATCTGGTGAGATATTCTATCGCTGAATGAAAAAAAAAAGATTGTGAGAGCCTAGGTCCTAGGTCCCACGATACAGATAATGAGATAAACATAGGCACACCTTTAACTCTTTGAACAAAACATGCGTGATGGAATGTTATATTGTCTGTATGTAAACTGCTTCTCAAGTGTTCTTGTCTGTTCTGTGCAGGTCAGCAGCCACAGGAGCAGGAGTTGGCGACGAAAATGCTGCAGATCCAGTCGAAGCGGTTCTACCTTGACGTGAAGCAGAACCGACGCGGGCGGTTCATCAAGGTCGCAGAGGTGAGCGTACGTCATCACTCTCATCACTCATAGGTGTTCCACATTGTCGTAGAATGTTCTAGACACCAGTAGATGAGCATGATTTATGTTCTGCATGGTTCTTTTGACGCATGAGTGACATTATCAAGAGGGCGTTGTAGTAGAATAAAAAGTGACCAAGGACTTATAAAGAAGCAGACTGTCGGTGCAGACAGATCGGTACTGACAGGAACTGGTAAAATAAACCAATGTTATGCGATCGCATATGTATAGACACAGGTCGTACCGACTACCAGTACCGATGCATGCGGGTTAACCATTTGCCGAACTGCAAGTCATGAAGTTTACTCTATGCAGACTTGCCGCTTTCTTTATACAGATTTTACCCGTACCGTACTTATCTGTCTCAACGAAATATCAGCATCCGAGGAAGTGCCTAGCATACACGCATGCGTGTAGCTTACCAACGTAAATTTTTAGGCATCCGTGTCGGTTTTAGAAATGCTGCCTGTTAGAGGTTAAAGTGTGTTTAATAAGTTGTACAACGAAATCTGCACTTCTACAGAATAAAGACGCTTTCATGGTCAAACTAGCATGCGGTTGTCTGTGGTCGTGTCCTTTATGTACTGTAAGTCTAGTTTAATGTAAGTAAGTAGTACTTGTAGACGAAGGTCTATCTTGAATTATATGTAAGTCTTAGCTTTATGCGTCATGTCTGCACGGCGAGACAGTGTCAAAGGTCTTAACGAATTCAGTTCTATAAAACCACAGGTGTTCAGAAAAAACTTTGACTTTGAATTAATCCAAAGTTAGCGAAGTAACTTATAAAAAAGTTTTTGATAAATTGTTTGTAAAGGAGTGTTTATTTAAAACTCAGGGGGAGACAAACAATGGTGTTGAACTGGCAACCCTCGCGGATGATGACGTAACTCGCGTAATGTTGGTAATGATTGCGCCACAATAACTGGTGAAGTGAGAAGTTGCCATAAGTTCCCCTCGACCTTTAACGCCTACAGACGGTTGACTGTGTCTGTGGGATAAACTTGTTCGATACAAAAACATCGTGCAGAAGTTCCACTGCAAATGTTATTTAGACAACATCAATAAATTGTAAATCTAATTAGTCCGTCATTTAGCTTTGAAAAATAATGGACACGTATTTATTCTTTTGATTTTTTTTTCTAAAGCGATTCACACACGGCACCGCGCACCGCCGCGGTAAGCGGTGAAGCGGATCTCATGTCGCATTGGTCTCTACTAAATCCGTAGATGCCTAACACACGCATACCGCCCGGCCGCGCGGTGGAGCGGTGCTTTCTCCGCCACCGCCCCTCCGCGCGGTGAGGCAGCGCTTCACACACGGGGCGCCGCATAACCGCGCGGATCATCATGGGTGCAGGACGTGTTGAATGACCCATTTATAGTTCTGCTTCTTAAAAGTGGATGATCCCAACATTTTCTTATTTTTTTCTACGCCATAAAAGCCAGATTGCTGCCACTACTTCATTGGCATTCAGCGTCCATTCTTGCCAGTGTCTGTGATCAATCTGGTCAAAACCGTGATAAATCCATCCGCGCAGAAAGGCGCGTAAACCGCCTTACCGCGCGGGGAACCGCTTTACCGCCACCGCCTACCGTCTCCAAGATACACCTACAATTTAAATGTAAACTCTGAAAGATCTATGGTCCACAAATTAAGCCTGATTTATTAGAGTCACTGCAAGAATGTAATAAAAATAGTCAGCGATGAATGTTTACATAGAGATAGTTATTTATTTATGTGTTTCGTAAGCGCGCCTATGTACAAGATAACGAATTACATAATAGATAGCAACAGCTGATGATGATACGCTGATAACAGCATTGTTCCAAAATGCTTTAATTATGCTAGTCTTTTATCATTATCAATTACTGCTTATCAATCTCGCGCTTGATAAACGCCCCACCCGAAAAGAATGTTGCTAACGGGGTCCTATGCCAAATAAATTAAATAATTGATTGTAAAAGAAAACGGGAGTAGGGCATGCACCCGGATATTCCCGGTTCTGAAAAAACCCGAATATACCCGGGTATTTAACTAATTACGAGTCGGTAGTTCCAGAGATTAACACTATCAAACAAACTTCTAATCTCTGCTGATAAAGTCCGTATTGCTATAGATAAGTTTTATTCTACGATCATCATCATCAGCCGGAAGACGTCCACTGCTGAACATAGGCCTCCCCCTTAAACCGCCACGCCGAATAACAATTCGCCACTTGCATCCCTCGTCCATCGTCTACGATACATTGTGAAAATCCATTTTTAAAAGGTTTCCACGAGAAAAGTTTTATCTTTCCAAGCGGATTCATTTGGACTTTTAGAAGAAGAGAGATTTACTGAAACAGATTTCCTGAAAAAAGATTAATCTTTAGATTACACTTGCAACTTACATAATAGGTCCCAGGTTTTGCCTGCGACTTCGCTCGCTTTAATTTAGAATTTGGCAATCAATTCGAGTTGTACACGTACTGCCCTCTATAATCATATTCATATGTAAAAGAGAAGGAAAAGAATCTGTGAATATAATTTTATATACTTTTTTAAAATTCTTAATAATGCAAGTATCGAGAAAATTGAGACTACAGATTAGCTTTGTTTTAAAACACGGGACATTCGAGTCCTCCCAAACACTGGCTTACAAAACCAGGTGAAAATACAGTTTGCCCCATTCATTTAAAACCAAAACTTATTTATATTTGCGGTACGTCTAATATAATATTGACGAGGACTAGTCCTCCGGCCGTGAGAAGCGCCGACCAGCATTCAATTTATTATTGATTTCACTCGCCTCCCCTACTTTAGCCGACGCTATGTAGTTTGCAACCCAACACCAATGGTTGCACATTTACTGACTTGGCATTTGGCACCAACAGAACTAATCTTTACTTGGGAACTTGATATTAGATTTCGAGATTTATTTTGTCTTACTAAGTGATTCGTCAACGATCTCCTGTTTTGGTTAATTAGTGGATAATGGCTCGATTTACACTTCAGTGAAATGTAGGTCAAGTAAACTTTACTACAAAAAGCAGAAAACACAAGTTTTGAATAAAGGTGCTACTTAACCAGGAGCCTTCGCGTGTAATTTTACATTTCAGATTCGAATTTGAGCGTTACATTACAATACTACCTATGACGACGAGCATTCGCGTGTAATGTAACGTGTGCGACCCGCCCGCGCCGGACACATTTAATTACAAGTGAAGCGCATTGATGTTACAGTTCATATCAAGGTATTACACATTGTATCATTACAAGGTGCGCTTTTCACGTAATTCTGTAACGTTACATTACAGGCAAATGAGGGTGCTTTCGCCTGAAACAGTGAAACCTTTATGTGTACCAAGATCATGCTGCAAAATGGAAGCATTATAAAATAAGCCGTTAAATAAACACTCCGAAGTCGGGTAACACCCTGACATTTCATCTCTTTATAAAAAAATCCGGACTGATCCGGAAATGATGTTATAGTGCACTTCTAAACAATAAAATAAAACAGCTCATCCTGCTATATAAAAGTTTACGCTTTCTTTTTTTTACGTTATGCTAATATTGTCTTTTAAGTGCATTCCATTGATTAGCATGGCTAATTTAATCCTTTTAATTTAATAGGTACGAGTAAAATTTCTAATCTGTTAAAATCAGCTCCACTCAATTAAAATTATTTTTTCCAAAGAATATTGAGCATTCATTTCATTATATTTTCTTTGTTTGAAAGTTTGCAATTCAAAAGAGCCTTTTAATAAATAAATGGTTTGTATTTAATTTAGGCATAATCCTCAAGTAAGTTATTTCCCCTCAGATCGGTGCAGACGGGCGGCGCAGCCAGATCTTCCTGGCGATGTCGACGGCAGCGGAGTTCCGTGATCACTTGTCGAGCTTCAGTGACTTCTACTCGTCGCTGGGGCCGCCCAACCCCGACAATGTGCCCGACGACGGCAAGCTCAAGTCAGAGATGATGCTCAAGGTGAGACAGAGTGCACTGTAGTGTGTGGTACTGCTCTAGCGAATTTTACTCGTCGCTGGGGCTTGCTCAACCCCAAAAACAAGCAACTCAACTCAAATCCAAGTCGATGCTCGAAGAGAGACTATCAGCTTAGTCTATTGCCGTCCACATCTTGTCAAAGGCTAGCCCCAACTTTCGTCCATCTCACTGGGATCCCACATTATGTTAGCCGTATAAGGTAAGCTAGAGGTAACAAGGACACCCTAAGTGTTATTGATTGATAGTAGCAGAGTATCTACAGTACCCTACTGGCGTTAAAGCTTCAAATAGTGAGTGATAGAGAAATTCCAGGTACCTAATGTGAACGCCTTCATACTTTCTACCAGCCAAAAATTAAAAATAAAGGAAGAATATATACTTCACTGCAATTGCGTATAGTCGCCATAATAATATTAAGTTATGTGCATTTGGCTGGACGAATTAGTTATTTGCGAAAACGAATCTTTTTTGAAAAATAACTTGGTTTACTGATGTATTAAAAAAGTGCTGGGAATTTGCCGCAGTAGCAAAAAAATAAAGTGTTGAAAGGAACACGATACAATTTAAATTTAAAGTCAGACGTCGACAGTAGATTGTGATCTAGTTGTAACGGATAGGCGTAGGGCGCGTCTAGCGTGACCGACTGAAGGTCTGTGAGGTCGATAGTCGACACCACTGGTCATGACCACTCAGTCACTGTTCAAGCGATTCATTTCATCTGAATCCTACTAATATTATAAACGTGAAAATTTGTGAGGATGGATAGATGGATCTTTGTTACTCTTTCACACAAAAACTTTAGAAAGGATTTGGATGAAAAGCCAATGACCAAAAATGTATGAAGACGGGTGCACTTTTTCTTTTGTGTGTGGCGGGGCGAAGCTATTTACAACAGCTAGTATTGTAATATTTCCACATAAAGTACGTAAATATTAGTATTTTTCTCGACTTTTCTATAACTACTTCTTAATTTCATGTTTCAATTTAGTTACGGATATGACTTTCTTGGTCACACACGACTTTAACTCGTAACAATATTTCTTGTGATTTATTTCATCTTGCGCATAACATTTTTTCAAGTTCATAATCCTATATATTTCGGTCATTTCTGCCCCTCCAGGGCCTGCCCTATTTTCGACACTGTAGACCATACGCCAAAATTATATTATGTAAATGAATATCAGGCTTGTCCCAATTTAATAAAGATTCTACCGAAAAATAAATATATTACTTTCTCTCGCAAACAGATCTTCACCAAAAATTAGAATCATCCAAGATAGTCATAGCTAATATGACATATCAAATTGTATACTAATTAGTTCGGCTTGATACATTGCCGAAAGTAGTGTTGTTTCAGTCATCCACACATGGCGTGATTTTCTATCTAAAACGCCAGGAGTGCCCGAAAACTGTTAAAAGTTTTACAAGTTGAGCTAGTATACGTGTAGTCAGATCCTAAGAAAACAGAACCCCTGAATCCTATCCTACTAATAATATAAACGTGAAAGTTTGGATGGACGGATGCATGTTACTTTTTCACGCAAAAAACACTGGACGAATTTGGTTGAAATTCAGTACACAAATAGTTTAAAACCTGGATTAACACATAGGGTTTTTATCCCGATTTTATGTTACCACGGGATGATTTTCGAGTTGTTGTATAAAGCCAAGGATACAACCAGGGTACAAATGTGCCACGACATGTATTGGCGACATATCAAGCGAAGCCGGCCGATTTCGTCTGACAAATATGGCGACAACGCACGACTTATGTCCGCAGTGATGTCAGACGAAGTCGTGCGACTTCGCTAAACTTCGCCTGACATATCTGGCGACATCGCGCGACTTATGTTACTTACGCTACTTCACTCGATGCGGGCGACACGTGTCACGCAATGTTGCCAGACATGTCGACCGAAGTCCGGCAACGTCGCACTACCTCATCTGACGTCGCTGGTGAACCCTGTCGCGCGATGTTGCCAGACATGTCGAGCGAAGTCCGGCAACGTCGTGCTACTTCACCCACCATTGCTGGCGATACGTGTCGCACGACATTTGTCCCCTAGCTTATGCTTGGCTTCATGAATTGGACATGTTTTACTGCAGGACAACCGACGATACTACCTCGACCTGAAAGAGAACTCGCGCGGGCGCTTCCTGCGCGTGTCGCAGACCATCACCCGCGGCGGGCCGCGCTCGCAGGTGGCGCTGCCGGCGCAGGGCATGATCGAGTTCCGCGACGCGCTCACCGACCTGCTCGACGACTTCGGCACCGATGACGGAGGGTATGTATAGCCAAGGGAACGAACTCATACCTCTTGAAGAATCTGCGACCAAAGAACAGCGCGATTATGAACCTTGTTGTCAGTGTTTAAGGGCGAATTTCACGGTGTTCAAAAGCTGCAAGCATTAGTATTTTGACAGCACTATTGACGGCTGCGCTGCATCTCGCAGTTTCGATTACTACAGTTGTTATTCCGATTTCCGTGATGAAAAACCATAGCAATGTGATGACAATGATAGTTGTCGAACACAATTTTGATGTGCTGATTTACTAGTGAAATTTGTTCTTAACGACGCCGACGACTTTGCACCTTATGATTGTAATATAAAATAATACAATTCAGTTTAATTGACGGCACGTTTGGCACAGTGGCTGAGCAATTGGACTTCTGCGCTGTGTGTGCGGTTCGATTCCCGCACGGAACAAATATTTTTATGATCTGCAAGTAGTTAATCCGGATCTGGGTGTTTGTGTATGTGAGTTTCTATGTTTGAGAAATTCCTAGTGTGGGCAATGTTTTTAAAAGAAAAAAAAAACCATTAGGTGTACTCTGTTCTGCGCTTTTCTTTAGTCTGTGCATAGGGTAAACACTTCGTAATGCCTTCTTAGGCTAGTTCAGTAGTATACGTCTCGCTATAAAGGGTGGCTATATTATGGCCCACATTTGATCTCATGGAGGAAAATGTTCTCCATGAGATCAAGATTTGAGTAAGAGTAGTCAAACTGGGTAAACAGGTATCGTTGCCCTGGAACTTAAAGGGCTATTGAAGGTGCACCGTGGATTTTAGTCAGTACGAGTCCCTTTCGCTCCACCCAGGACGGGAGGTCACATTTGATGATTTTACCACGTTAGAAAAAAAAATGTGGAGAAAAATGTTCAGTTCGCTAATGTCTATCTGGAACACGCTGTATATACGAGGCCGTTCATTCATTTCAATATTTGTTTAATCGCGAAATTAAATAAACAGCCGTTAACGTAACTATGATTAAAATATATAGTTCCTCTTATATTGCTAATCGGAGTATATCGGGAAAATAAACCATTATTTAGATAAAATATACAACGCAAATATTTTTTGTCTCTTAAAAGAAAGTCTAATATTTTAAATGTAAAACATCCAAATCGAATCCTTAAAGATACATAGCCATTCTTTCTTTTTATCGTGGTAATATCATCAGATCAGACCTCCCGCCCAGTGTGGAACGGAAGGGACTGTAAGACTAAATAGCCCTTTGCGTTCCATGGTTAAGGTTACTTCTTTAGGCCTTTAGGCAGTTCCGCGACCCCGGCAGCAGAAAGACTCATGCTCTAAAATCACAAAACTGCGACCAACTTCTAACTAAGAAAATTGCACTTCCATTGAAATAAAACGAAACAAATCAGTGTGCATGTAAAAATAACATTAAAACATCTCGAAGGCTGCAGTTATAAGTTGTTCTTGAAGTATAAATAATTAGATTATCCTGGCGAGCGACATCGGCAATGCGTATCGATCGCGGTACGACACAGAGCGCACGGCGGTGCATCTATCAAGTATGCATGCGCTATTAAGTCCTTTCATTGTTGCCGGCTAAATATGAGGTCGATGGGAAATGACATGTTCCACTGAATAACTTAGGTACAGGGTACTGCTACCGGTATTCATTTGACGGTTTGACAGTTAATAATAGGATCAAGATGTTGTTTTGTGTATTTTTCTATATTCGTTTAGTATTGTAGTAGTAAGGAATGGTCAGGCCCTGTAGCCATGTTACAAACGATAAACGCAAACGCTGAGTAGGCTTTAATAGATTTTCAACTTTATGTGCTTGGGTTTAACGTTGAAGATCTAGTGAAGATTGCTTATCGTTTTCGATCTTTCCTGTCGCTAACGCTCAGAAATCTTAAATAGATTTTCAACTTTAGACTCTTGGCTATAAAGTTGAAAATCTATTGGGGAGTACCAATCGTTTACGATTATCGTTTGCGACTTGTTGTGACTTGGCTAGGGAGGCAGGTCACTAGAAAGGCTGACACAGGACTTCTAAAGAGAATCGTGCTCCCCATTAAATGTGTTCAGATAGTCGTAGTTCAATGTAAATACTATACTATTAAACGGCATCCCCTAACACTTAAGGCCCAAATCTATAGAGCATATCTTAACATAACCTTAGTCAATCCTCAATTAATATTCTTATTCGTATGATAAGGTTTGTCAGAATTAATAAGTTTTATTTTCCGATGGAGTATAACTTAACTAAGCTTAAGCTGAGACAAATCTATATGATTGATGTAAGTATATGGGTCATTCACAAAATGTGACATGATAAATTTGAAAAAAAATAATTGAAATGATCCAACGTGGTCTCAAATTAAAGGTACCTAAATTGTGTTTCAAGCATGAACCGAGCATTTTTCACTGTACTTTTTAACCGACTTCAAAAAAAGGAGGAGGTTCTCAATTCGTCGGAATCTTTTTTTTTTTTATGTATGTTCCCCGATTTCTCGAAGACGCCTGGACCGATTTGGAATTTTTTTCTTTTGTTTGAAAGGGTATACTTTCCAATTGGTCCCATGATCATCAGGTCAGGATCTGATGATGGAATCCCAGGGAAATCGAGGGCAACCTTCAAATTTTATAGGCACATAGTACCATTTTCATATATTTTCTAAAGCTGTTCAAGTATTTGCATCTGATAATCATCATCTCAGGTGGATGAGCTGATGATGGAAGGTACAACTCCTCAACGGCTTGGAGTAGGCATCGACTGATTTAGTTTGTGTTCGCATATCTCTGGAACTACAAGTCCGATTTAAGTAATTCTTTTTTTTGTTGTACTAAGTATTGTTCAACTTATGGAATACTGTAAGTTTCATCAAAATCGGTTCAGTAGTTTTTGAGATAGGGAATTTTATTAGCTTATTGTGCACTTGAGAGAGAATGATTTATTTGACAAGAATTTGAGTTGAATATTTAAACTAAAAAGTGTAAAATAAAAAACTTTTTCAAAAAAAATGTAACCGCCTTCAAAAACAACCACAAAAAAGGGTAAAATAACCTACAAAATAACTTTTCTTTCAGAAGTCGGTGGCAAAAAAACAATGAAATGAAAAAAAAACAAAGGCACCGACTTCTGAAAGAAAAGTTATTTTGTAGGTTATTTTACCCTTTTTTGTGGTTGTTTTTTTAATGTATAAGTTAAATAGAAATTTGGGTCTTAACATATTTTTTTTTTGTTTTAAAGGAGAATGGGCAAAAATGTATGAAGCCTGGTACTCGACCCAATGGCCATAATAAATATATCATTGGAAAGGTCTTTTTACAAGGATTAATGATAACCGAGTCGCTTGTCTCCATTTGTTGTCGGAACGGAGTTATTTTGTGTTAAGTATTTAATACATTTTTTTTGATTATTTTTCGTTTCTGTTTGATTTAGTTAAGATAATGGTCATATTATATCGTTGTCTTGCGCATAAAATCATATGTGTTGATTAAGAGGTACTAAAACTTTTTGAAAAAAGGAACCGACTTCAAAACCATACAGAAGAAGTCGAAGTTTGAAGTCGTTTCCTTATTTTTCAAATAGTTTTATTTTACTGTTTTTTAGTTCAGATATTCAACAAGAATATTCGTATACCTAATCGGTGCCTTTGAAAATCTACAATCCAAGTAAGTAAACACGGATCCATGCGAGCAATGTCATGGGATATCCATTAGTGTTATATACTAAATCCTTCTCCGGAATGTAATGAACATTTTTATGATAACCGAATCAAAATCGGTTCAGCCAAACGCGAGATATTCGCGGACAAACATACATACATACAAAGATACAGGTCGAACTGAAAACCTATTTTTTTTAAGTTGTTTAAAAAACATCCATGCGGGCAACGTCACGGGATATCCATTAGTGTTATATACTAAAACTTTCTCCAGAATGTAACAAACACTTTTCTGAAAAAAAACTTTTTAAAAAAAGGGAACGACTTCAAAACCATAATAATCAATGAAATAAAAAAACAAAGCCACCGACTTCCGAAAGAAAAGTTATTTTACGTTTTTTTTTTGTGTTTGGTTTCGAAGTCGGTTCCCTTTTTTTTTCAAAAAGTTTTTATTTTTTCCCTTTTTAGTTTAAATAGATGTTCAACAAAAATCTTCATAATAATCGGCGTCTTTGAAAATCTACAATCCTAGTAAGCAACAAAAACGGATCTATGCGGGCAACTACATAAAATATCCATTATTGTTATAATAAGTACTTAAACCTTCTCCAGAATGTAATGAACACTTTCCTGAAAACCGCATCAAAATCCGTTCAGCCACGCGCGAGATAATCGCCTACAAACATACATACAGGTCGAACTGAGAACCTATTTTTTTTTAAGTCGGCTAATAACCGCATCAAAATTGGTTCAGCTAAACGCGAGATAATGATCGTGGACAATCATACATACATAAAAACATACAGGTCGAACTGAGAAGCTACTTTTTTTTGAAGTCGGTTAAAAATGAATAAACACTCTGGAATAAAGAAAAAGAAAAGTAAGAAACGTTACTTTTTTTAAACATTAATAATAACCGTCTTCAAAAAAACAAGTAGGTTCTCATGTCGACCTGTATGTATGTATGTTTGTCCATCTCGATCTCTCATTTGATTATCTCGTGTTTAGCTGAACCGATTTTGATGTAGTTTTCAGAAAAGTGTTTGTTACATTCCGGAGAAGGTTTAGTATTTAATAATAATAGATATCCCGTGACGTTGCCCGCATGGACCCATGTTTGCGTACTTGGATTGTAGATTTTCAAAGACGCCGTTAAACGAAGATTTTTGATGAATATCTGAACTAAAAAGGGTATTACACAAGGGTAAACACGAAAAGGCGTCAAAATAACTTTTCTTTCGGAAGTAGAAAGAAAAGTTATTTAATACTTTTTCGTGTTTGTTTTTGAAGTCGGTTCCTTTTCTCTTCTCCATCATTCATTATGTCGCTCATGATGTTTTAATCGGTCTTAGTGACAGCGTATGGTCACAAAACATCGATTATATAGCCATTGTAACACACAACGCAAAAGAACTAATTGGAACGGCTAGGTATTTTGAACATATGGCCAGCGGAGTGCATTGCCTTGTTTTATCGTGTTAAAATCATCAAATGAGGCCTCCCTGCACCCAGGCCAGCGCGGGCGGGACTGTCAGACTCGTACTGACTAAAATACACGGAGTCCTTCAATAGCCCTTTACGTTCCGGGGACTCGGTAATTCGTTAGTCGTTATACCTACATGAATAGTTACACAATATATTTATCGTTTTAAATAATGTTATTTTACATTGTTATTTTTCGTATTTTCAACCATGATGGGTACTAATGCATTATTATGATCTCAACTGACTTTGAGGGCTTCCCGTGGTTTTCGGACAAGGATTTGGGACA
Source organism: Agrotis exclamationis (assembly GCA_950005045.1). NCBI lineage: Eukaryota > Metazoa > Arthropoda > Insecta > Lepidoptera > Noctuidae > Agrotis > Agrotis exclamationis. The sequence continues at coordinate 296,825 of OX465443.1, forward strand.
AGTCGTCATAGTAAATATTTTTCCTGACTAAAAGATCTATCCAATGACACCACAATGATTGCTATTGGATCAAGTACCAAAATGCTCATTGTTCTTTCTTAAAACTTTTATTTTTATTATTATAATACGAATTAAATATTATTTACAATCCTCACAAAAAAAAACCATACATACCTTACTAAATCTAAATATTTACATAAGAGACTAAATGAAAACTAAAAATATTATCAAAATAAAAATAAAAAGGGGAAGAGACACTCAACATAATTATTTAGGAAAAGGCATTCATAAAGACCATACTTATAGTATTACGGAAGTCGTAGGCCGAGTCCTGTACAACATTGTGAAATTGTACAACTATTTGGTTATATTAGAGGCTGACCTTAATTTTGCCATATCAATTCAATGAAGGCCGAAAAAAAGCACGTGTAAACTTGGCCTAGATAAGCCGGTATTTCGCAATAAGTTACAGTAACAATCTGCAATTACGCTACAATTTATTATTTTAGAGTTAGAAGTACCTACAGGATGTAGCAGAAAAGCGCAATACCTCTTATGCGGTGATTCTGAGACCGACATACTGGACAACATTGTCCGAGGAACAGGACTTAAAGGCAATATTATTCTTAAAATTTGTCCTGTCCTGTAAAGAAGCTTTTCGTACTGACGGCGCTAACCGAAGCGGTATTGTATATAAGACCAAATTTGGTTTTCTATGTTCGTAAGGGATAGGATCCAGTTATCATGGTCTGAGTCACCCGTAAGGGTATGTGCTTTTTTAATACGCCTAGTATGCAAGCGAAATATATGGATATAAGGAATTCCAGAAAAAAATGTGTAAAGAAAGCCAGCTACACTGGGAGCTAAGGATACGTTTACATCATTATAGCTTATATAAATATGCGGCTTCGTGACTGTCCCACGAGATCGCTTAACTCGAAAGTATCCTGCGTGATAAACCAGGTTATATTTTTTGCGAAACAATTTCATTCACGCCCATTTTCGCATTTATTTTAACAGTAAGATTTTGATTTGGGTATATCAATACTATGGCACGCGCAAAACTAGCAATACAAATATACAAAAGTTACTTCAAATTCTCATAACTTAAAAAATTTTCGTTGTTAGACTACGATTAATATAAAATCGTAATTTTTTCGCACATAGTAAGATGATATGTCGCACGTTATCGCGCGTTTGATTGCGCCGCGTGGCTGCGACCTACTTCCCCGCTATCGGCTGATTACACCGATCATTAATGGAACTGTTCCCTCCACTAATAAATTATTATCACAACTTTCTTTATCTCTGTTTACTTGTTTTTATTTGCAAATTGTTTGACAAGCCTATCAAGTCATAGCGGTAATATAGTAGTCACATACCTGCCTTGTGTCGTATCTCTCGGTCGTTCTGAAATATTTGATAGAGTAAAGAAAATTGTTTGCGGGAAAATGGTAATTCGGCCGGCAGATCCGGTTGTACCCTTAAATAAACCCAACAAAGAAAATGTCCCTTGTAAACAATTGATTAATCTCGAAAGCCCGCAGGCTGCGACTAAAAATATATCTGTAGAATCTTCCGGAACTTAGGACCTAGGATCGAGCCCAGCTTCAGTCCAAAGCGGCGGCTAAATAATTATGTTTTTAAGACGAACTATTCTATAACCTTCTCTGATCAATGAACTTTGCTTCCGTACAATATTATTGTTATAATTTGTTTTGTTTCTCAACATGTATACTGTATCAGCTTTATGTTTTTAACGGGGACTTTTCATTTTCTGATTCTTGCCACTGCCGCCGTTAGCGAACACCCGCCTGAGGCTTGGTTTGAGCCGGAATGGTATGATTTTCATTATTGGGGAATGGTGCCGTATATTGTTGTTGTACCGACTCTGTAACACACACGTTTGATGCTTAAAGTATTAGATTGAGACGTAGGCCGCGAGATAGTGCCCTAGCGTGCATGCTGGATGTGTGTGTGTGCGCGAGGGCCGCAGTGACGTCACGTGTGTTGCAGGTTCAAGGGCGAGCTGCCAGAGGGGCGGCACCTGCGCGTCGACAACAAGAACTTCTACTTCGACATCGGCCAGAACAACCGCGGCATCTACATGAAAGTCAGCGAGGTGACCACTAACTGATTGTTACAGCATGCCACGCCGCCTCATCCATGTCGTGCTCACACGCCTCTATTGTATGCTATTGATGTTGTCGTGTAGTCTACACTCACTCTGACATTCACTTGGGTTTCTTAAGGAAACAGAGCCTTCACATCTCAATTTAAAATGTCTAGGGACATTGAGCGTACTGTGAATTCGACGTTCGGCTCGGCGAAGAAAGTTGAAAATCCAATAGATCATATAGAGCATTCTCTTGGATTTTCAACACTCTATGGATACACCGAGCTTCCATGTAGTACCTTCCAACCATATCATTATGTAGTAGTCGTAAATTAAATGGAGGTGTCCTAAAACTGATACTCAGTTTATGGTGTTATATGACGCCACTGCTTTCTTAATAGACCCAACGCTCGTGTCCATTGAAAATAACATAATTAACAATTTGTTTTTACCATACCACATTAACCAGTATTATTGCTAAAAGAAAACGTTGTTGGAATCAAGATTAGTCTGATTTGTTTTACTAGATTCATTTTAAATCATATTAAATCTGTCACTTCAATTTTTTTAGAAAGTTGATTTATCATTTTTTTACCATTGTAATACCTACCATGTTAATCTGATTTCAAAAATGGTTACTAATCAGTTTGATGTTTGAACCGTTTGATCGATTCAGCAAGTCCCAGAAATGGAAAAATCAAATTTTACACCTATAACGTAATGAAAATAATTAAAGGGCCGGCGCTGACCTGGCGGATCACTGTCAAAGAAATATCAACTTAGTACATATTGAGTTAAAGTTGAAAATTAATAAATAGAGTCACTTTGATGTACTTGCAGACAGGGGTCAAGTTGATGTTCTTTTGTCAGTGAACCCCGCGCTAGACGGCGGCTCGCCAGGTGTGGGCCGGCCCTTAGAAATAAAACCAGTTTTAATTTTCCCCCAAAGCAAACAGGAGGCTGGAAAGAAGTTAGTACTGCATTAACAAGTATTGATACACATTTAATATTTCCAGTGAATAAGATGGTAAATGTACTCGTTTTCAGGTGAAGAGTAACTTCCGCACGGCGATCACTGTCCCGGAGAAGTGCTGGACGCGCTTCAGAGACATCCTGGCGGACTACTGCGACAAGATGTGCCGCGCACACCAGCCCTCCGACTCACATCAGGTACGACAGTACGACACACCTCCTCTGCACTCGTGTGGCCCTGGTACTTGTGGCTACGTCGGCGTCGTGCCGGCAGTAACCCAGCATGTACTTTATTTTGTTCGCACCTGTTTGTGTTTACTGTGACCCTGGTACCCAGTTATCTAAGATAAATCTTAGGATTGATATTTTTTGGGAGTTTGCCTTACGTATTAAAACAAAACTTGTTATAATAGCGGGCCATCCACTAACGTTCATTCCTTCTGACTGGTCCAGTTGTGCAAACCGTTCAGAAAAGCGACGGGATAAAATAAAAACGTTGAAGTCACTAATTAAACCACAATCTTACGTTCTTTCCCCTGACTTAATCACAACACGCCAGTTCGACAGGAAAAACAATTCTTCAGTGACCATACACATGTTTAGGTACATTCCTGTCACTTTGAATCTTGTCAGTCATACCGAGGGATTGCATGTCGGTGGATGGTTATAATCCTATAATTTTATGAAGATTGTTGTCATTTAAAAGGAATGCGCGTCGTTTTGAATTATCTTTATGGATTCATTTGGCAAGCGCTCAGTCACGCCGGACAAATAAACAGGCACTAACTTGATCACATAGCGCGTCGTGTTCTTCGCGACGGGAGGGAAGGTGGGATGTTAATACCGTCATTCTTTCTCGCTCTTGTAAATCCACTGGCGTTCATTCCGTAAGAATTGTAGATTCCGGCAGGAATGAACGTTAGTGGATGGCCCGCTAATATAGCACCAGTATGTAACTTTTGTCCTTGGAATTTCCTTACTAAAATTACAATTCACTTGTAGGAGATGACTTAATGTTATACAATGATGGCCCCCACGTAACTTGCGTTGTATTGAATTTTCAACGCAAAAATATTTGTCCCAATGTAAATAGGTACTAGGCTAACATGTTATGGGACGGTTGTCTGAGCTCAGTTTGTGGATGCACAGGGCGGGGCTAGCGGCGCGGGCTTGGCGGGATACGCGGGCGGTGCGGGCGCGGCGGCGGGGGCGGGCGCGGGCGCGGGGGCGGGGGAGCCCAGGGACCAGCCCGCGCCGAGAGCCTCCAACATAGTACGTACACACTCACCAACACACGCTTACATACATTGCTGACTGACACGGAGTAGATAGCTAATGGAGTACTAACATTAAACGGTCCAAAAAAGGCCACTTTTCAGAATCAGAATAAAAATTGCGAAAAAATTCGTAAAATGGATTGTTGTATAAATATTTTGATTCTGTTAAAGTGGTATTTTTAAAACCTTTGATTCCTCATGTATTTTGGCTCTTCCGACTAAACGAGATTGATCGAGCTTTAACAACAACAGGGCAACAACTCTGGCATTTTCTATAGCTTAGTAACAAGTAGCTTTCCATGCTGAACGACGAAGGGAGGCGAATCGATGTACTGCTTCTATTGCAACTTATAATAGTGAAAACATTTCATCATAATCGGGTATATTAATAGTTATTTAGGGGAATTATTTTTATTTAACCTATATGACGCCTTAAAATTATAATTTGCTAGAAAGTTTCATCCTCATGATATCTGCTTTGCTAATAAATAGCACATAACATTCACTCGATGAAAAGGTCACTAACAGCTACATTCTTTGTTGCACATTGTATCCAGTGAATGTTGTATGCGTTTCATGTTGCTTAACACGCTTTCATTATCACACAACATCGACTAACAAAAGTGTCGTGTGTTTCAGGACACATTCACGGGCAGCGCGCCGAACCGGATTTGATGTGAGCGCGCTCGCGCCCGGTACTGAGCTCGGCCCGCTCCGCTCGGCCCGCTCCGCTCGGCTCGCTCCGCTCCGCTCGGCACGCGCGGCCAGCTCGCGGCACATCACGCCGGCCCCCGGGCTGTCCGCACGTACCACATCCCACGAAAACTGATGCTTTATTATTATGTGTATATAGTATTTTATATGATTATTATGTAGTATGTTATATATTTGGCGCTACGACGACCCACCCGGGCTGTCGGGGCAGTCCGGCCGTGGCGCGAGCGCTCCGCTCCGCTCTCACATGGTACTAATAATGTTTGCACTTTGACAATTTTATTTCTTGTTGATCATTATTATGTGATAGGTTACGTTGTGCGGACGAGGTCGTGCGCTCACTGCGCTCAGTGCGCACGCCTCGCGTTTTACATAATACACTTGTTCGTGGCCTTTTAAATCTAAATTATTACTTGTACCGCTACTCCGAGAGGGCGTTATATTAATTTCTCTGAAAAAAAAAACTAACTTTAGATGGCTTTGAGCTTTATTTTTAAATTATCACTTTACTTTTTGTCTAATTTGTGTAAATAGTTTTCGGCACATGATATCGAGAATATGAAGTGGAACGAATGTTGATACACTATAACGAGATGGAGTTGTAATTCCAGAATATAAGTCATATTTTTTTTTAAGTTATATGATATTAAACGGCCAGGTGACATCAATATGTCGATATGTTTGGTATTAATCGGTGAATAGGGAAAACAAAATGCAAGGAGGATCCCTGGCTTGATCATATTGTAACAACATAATAAAATTTCGATAAAATTTAAATTGCCCACTTAGCTAGTTTGTAGGTGTATGTGTTTTTTTAATATGGATTATTTAATTATAGTGTTTTTTTTGTCTGTTTACACTGAGATACGTCAGGCACGGGTGTGTGCGGGGGGCCCACTTGTGCACCGCCCTTACTGCCAACGACAGTAGAGTGGCCCAGGGCGGTGTCCTCGGGCCCCCGATGTAACATAAGGCACCGGGTGTTTACAGGGCTCGTTAGGCCGGTGTGTCGCCGGTGTACTCGAATCATTAGATTAATGACGCACTGCTGTGATATTCATAGGCGTACGATCCGACGGATTTAAAATGTTATTACGTATGAGATGGGCGCGGCCGCGGACATGTCCGAGTTATTTGGTAGAATTATATTCGGATCTAAATTGAAAAAATAATTGGCTTCGATTCAAAATTTTCGGTGTCAAAATTTATTAATTGGCGAATTATGAAGTTTAGGTCGGTTTCGTAGCTTGCTGGATGTTTGGTAATCATTTTAGGAATCAATTATTGTTATAGCAACGAGCTGGATGTTCTGAAATCTGTCAATATAAATGTCATTTGAACACACAGCTGCTCAAACACTGCCAAAAACTCATCAGCAAGCAACGAAACAGCCTAACTTATAAAAATATATACAATTCGATTGAAACTTCAAAAGTATTCTAAAATTGTATGTTTCGACAAAATTCGCTCAAAATTGTATTGCTTTATCACTGCCATTAACAAAAGACACGTATTAGTGTAGTATCCGCCTATGTGCCGCGGCCGCGTACATGGGTAGGTTAAGTATGGTTATGTAAGCACCCTGTGTTGCGACACGCCCCACCCGCTCCACGCGCACGCGATTATGACTCTTATACACAAGAATAGTAGGTTTATAGAGTGACAGCCGCGTATCGCCGCGAGATTCGATTGTCCAATGGTGGAAAGTACGCTACCATACGCATTTTTAGTTGCAGGACTAGTCCGAGCTATATCCGTATGAGCACTCCATTCACTAGCTACTCTGTGCCAGTCGTGATCGTGAGCGGGTGGCGAGGTGGGCGGGTCACGTGAGCGAGTGTGCGTGTGTATATATGTATGTAAGTATGTACATGAGTGCGCGGGACGCAGTAGTATAAGGTCAGCACTACACCAGGCGTCGGCGGTGCCTTCAAACTTACTTTACTAATGTATTTATGCATTTTTTTTTGTTTTTCATAATTATCATTTTTTATTATGACTACATCACTCCGGAAGTTTCACCCTTTATTGGTAGCTTTTAGGCGTATCGCAACGCGGTCGCATCATCCGCTGTAGCTTTATATTTAAATACTGTATTGTACGTATTCAGTATCAAATACTGGATTTCTTTTGTTGTTAATTAATTATGGACTTAATGAGTAACAATCGTAAGTTGGCGTTTCAATGTATCTCCTAATGTGAATAATGCAATAAAATGATCGTTGTGTATCTATGGCCTGATATCATTTGTGTGTGAACACGTTCTTTATATTATGAAGTTGTTTTGAATACTTCGTATGTGTGTGTATTATTGTATTAGTTTGTGTGTTCAGTGGTTGATACTGGGCGCGACCAACTTGTAAAGGAACGTATTACTGTGTCAACACTGTGAACCAACGGCATGTATCGGGTTGGACGTGTGTTGACACGCAAGCCGAGCCGACGGATGATACGATTGCATACACAGTGTTCCATCATGAATTGTTCGAAGTATTCTGGTTGGCTTGGTGTCAACGTGCGTCCAACATGGCAGTATATCAATCAGAAGTTGATCTATACCGTACTTAGGTTTGTTTCACACTGTAGCGCGCTGCGAGTGTCAGCCGCGACACTTGTCCTTATGTTATGTTTCCCCGGTGTGCCCTCAACTCTCGCTCACTTCTCAAATTTCTGAGATTTCGTGTGAAACGAATATAAGTATACATTTTAAATTTTCTGTGGAATAGTTATAAAATTAATTGACTGCGAAATTATTATAAAATGGACTGCGAGATCTAATATAAAATTAATATTGTATCTTTCGATATGCGATTACTTGAGAATATTGTATATATGTTTCATTGTGTACCGCTGTGGTGGACGCAGGTCGCCGCAGCGATAGTGTAGCGGTCACAGCTTGCCGCCCGCGAGCAGCTAGTGCGCGGTACTTTACGTTGTTCCACGGACTTATGAAGTAATACACAGTATGTGGTTAGTGCAGAGTGCGGGCGCGGTCCGCGGTCTGCGGTCTGCGGGCTGCACGCCGCGTCCTCACTCAACAAATAGTGTATTTCACCCTCTAAGGTTACATAGACATAGTTCCGCGCTGCGCCGACCGGCCGGCGCGACCTACGTAGGTTAATTTACAGTACATTTTCCTCTGGAGACCATTCTATCTATATAGAGTGACATAAGTTGGTGACGTCCGATAAAGTGTTACATATAGAAAAAAAAAAGATAAAAATACCTATATAAAAAAAAAATCATTTCTCTATACGAATAAAAATATAGAAATATTATACGTAGCGGGGGCGTCGCGTGGTAGTCGCTGTAACGTAAGTTAGGATAGTTTGCGTTGTCAGCGGGACGCGGCGACCGGGGCCGCGCGAACATACCGTGACCCGAACTGCAGGACGAGCGCGCGGTCTGTGTGCGGTCTGCGGGCACACACGGTCTGCGTGCGGTCTGCGGGCACACGCGCGGGCTGCGGGCACTTGCAAGCGCGTGCGGGCTGCGCGGGGTGGTGCGGGACCCGCCCCGCGTCCAGCGGCTTAATTTTAAACAAAAAAATTTATGGTACAAAATGTAATTTTAGTTCCATAGACGTTTAAGATCTACAGAGTTTATATTTAGACTTGAAATAAAAGAGGTTATATTCGCTCGGTCATCGGCCGGCCTGGCACTCGGTCAATAAAATATAAATAAATTAATGCTATATGTATAATGAGATGTATAACGTACGATATAATAGTCTATATGTCGGAGCTAGCTATCGCGTGGGTTCATCCCGGCGGAGAACAGTCGTACGCGAGCTCGTCGGGGCGGCGCCGCCGTCCACTGAGCACACGTGCACGGGCTGGGGGCCTGGGGACCTGGGGACCTGGGGGCCTGGGGGCCTGGGGCTCTGGGGCTGTAGGGGCACGTGTGCAGGCGCCGCCCCGGCCTGAGGTGAGGTGTCACGGAGCAGGCTGGCGCGCTTGTACACATAGACTCAGTGCAGGTATAAACTTTCTCACAAGTGGCATTAGATTGTCACAGCTGGATGATTCCGTGTAAAGTCTGGTCGCAGAGCAGGGGGGATTTCGTACATTGACCTCTTTACCTACTTACAGTGATCACAAACATTTCTCTATTAAGTAAAAGGTAACCGGTATGACAGTATGCGGTTATGCATACTATCGGTGAAAGGTTTACAATCCCTGAGGACGGCGGCCATTGCATCTGTGCAAGAGAGACTCATTATATTTACGCGGGAGTGACAGAGACAGTAATAGGTCAATGTACGAAATTCCTCCTGCTCTACGAGCGGACTTTAGGTTGGTGTGCTTGCCGCGCCGCCTGCTGCGTGTGCTCGCTGTGAGACAGTGCTGCCCCCTGTGATACCGCGCGGCCCCCCTCCCGCCGCGCCCCGCCCCGCCCCCGCCCCACTCGCCCCGCCCTGCCCCGCCCCTCACCCCCGCTTGCCAGTTACTCTGTTAAGTTAGGTTTACGTCGGCAACTGTGGCATACGTTCGTGATTGTCGCCAGTTTCGGTCAGCTTGTGACCACCTCGAACTTTCCCCTTGAGACTTCGCTTTAGAGCAGTGTGTGAGCTTCCTCTGTCCATTCTTGACGTTCATGCATGAGTAGAGAATGACCTGCGTGCTCCGGTGGTCGAGGAACCGAAGTGGGCCTAAGTCTTGTCAGGTAACGTAGTCTAGTGGCACGCTGGCTGACCAAATGATTTCAAGACTTCGGTTCTGACAATGCATTATAATGATTGATCAACCCAACGACCATTTATATCTAGACTCCTAATCACAGGCGACCGATGTCTGTCAACACATTAGGTAAAAAAGTCTTAAAACCGTCGTGACTCGACCACTCCTGTGAGTCCCCTCGTCGCACTGACCTTGAGTTAGCCAATCAGAACGCAGTATTAGCCAATCAGAATGCAGTACCCCGTTCCCCTCGCTTACGTCGTACCTCAGCGACTTGACAGAATAATTTTCGTTAGTCAGATCGTGCATGAGGCGTCTAGATATAAATGGTCGTTGGATCAACCAGTCAGCAATTTAGACTCTTTGACCTAGATGACTATAATCACTTTGATTTCGATGACGACCAGAGCATGCCGTTCAATTGTTAAATTCCTCTGTAACGTAACTTTACGTATGTTGTGGTAGTTTCCGATAGCGAACGTATGTGTTGTGCAGCTGTGTTAGTTCGAGCTCAGTCTGATCAGTGATGCCTGGTGGTGATAGTCAATTATTATAATATTCATCATCCGCGACGCGCCGCCGCTGACACAGCCACCACTTGGTACCTCTCCACTACTAGAACATGCCACCGTCAGATCACATATGATAAACTATCAATGTAATACAAGATTAGAGAAAAATATGTAATATAGTTCATGAGAGTGATGTGTCAGTGGCGGTGCAGCGCCACGCCCCCCCGCTTCCTAAGTGTTAAATAGGTCACTATAGTTACGAATCGAATCAACTGCTATTTAAACTAAAAACTAAAAAAAATCAGAGTTATAATAGTACGTTAGTTTTAATTATATTTCTGATATTAATTGATGTTTTGCTAAAAGATAATTTATCTGTACGTTACGTCTGATGTCGCGAGTCTACTGAATTGTTTTACTGCGACAACTACACTGTGACACCATTCATTGTTTTACTGTTCCCGTATACACTGCATGCATCGCAAGGATGCACTCGCGAGCGCTCACCAGAAAACGTAAAATGTTATCTCGATATTGTAAGTAGGTCAGTAGTAGTGCTTTTAGTTTTCTGGTCAGCCTCCGCCACACCAATTAACCGCCAATGTACAAAATATAAACTTGTGAAAAATCATTTTATAATTACATGTAAGCAATACCACAGTACCTGAGATTGAAATAAAGAAAATTATTAAAAATGTAATAGTATGAAAATAGCGGTTGGACACAATACAGACAGTACTCGGCGGTTTTCGAAGAGCAGTAACAAAACAGGATAGGTTTGCAACTCATTGTGGATTTAGTTATGTATGTGTTTATTTAGTGCGGTCGATCGTCAGCGCGCCTACCAGGTAGCTAGGTCCGTCACGTTTGTTTGCGACGCTTGCCGGCGAGCAGCGAGGAGGACAGCGGCAGGAGACACCGGGGCCGGCAGCCCCCGCTAGGGTAAACGGTTGAAGGGATCACAAGCGAGTGATAGAGTTGTTCTTAGGCGTAGGAGTATCGCGGCCGGCGGCGTGCGGCTCGGACACGGCCCGGTCGCACGGCGGCGGCCATTCATGTATGCTTAGGACGTGCCATAACACGTGTGCGTCACCGGCGGGCGCGTGCGCGGCGCGCTCGTGCCGGCTTCATCACATGTATGTATTAGGGTACCCTTGTATTTACGTCCATGAGGAGGAAGGAGACGGCTTCAGTTTCACGTCATTGTCAACATAGATCGATGACTAAGTTTGTTTAATTTTCTGTTTTTGTACGTAAGTTAGTCCCGAGCGCGGGCGCGGGCCGGCGCGTCCCGCGGGCGCTCGTCGGCCGGTGCCGCGCTCGGGTGGTATGGTAAGTGCTAAAGTTTCGTCGGACGGTATTAGTGAAGGTCTCGCTCGCGCTGTCCGTGGTCGCGACGCGGCGCCGCGCGCTCGCTCGCGACGTACGCGAGCAGACGCGTGGCGGCGCGGGCCGCGGCCGTGACTCACGTCACGATAATATCATGAGAGTCAGGGGGAGTTATATAAAATGATACTGCCAATCGATTGTAGTTTATATTTAATAATGGTAAATGATTTGTAGACTTTAAAAAATAACAATTTCGAGATATTGTGTCCTAAATATGTATGTATAGTATCGATACATTCGGTGGGTCGGTGGGTAGGTGTTGTTCAAATGTTCACTCGTCTGTTCCGGTCGTCGGCCGCTGCTTGTCGTGGTTCAGTTCGGATCGTGCCTTCACGTGCAAACGTCTTCATCTCGCAATAGCTCTGGAGTCAGTTGATACATCTTGCTCGTGGCTGTTTGAACACGTCGCCCACCGGCTAATGTTTTCTTTAGGGAGAGGACGATGGATACAAACTGTGTTCTGTAGAGTACCGATCGACAGGGCGTTGTCTAGATAGGATTGCCGGGTGCGCGCGCGCGGCTGCTCGCCCGGGCGGCAGGCGTCCGCGCGCGACACCTTAATAAACGTGGACTGCGTTCGCGAATGAAGCTAAGATGTAAAAAAAATAGTTTGCAATATAAATGTGGTTGTTAGGTATAATGGTGACGGCATATTGGGTGTTGTGTATGGAGAGGGAAAGTGACTAGGTGGAGTGATATCGATGGAAGAGGGTTTAGATAAGATACGTCTAGGACGGTCGAAGTTTTAATTATTTGCGTGTTCGTATTCATTTGTTATATTTCAAAAAGTATCCAATTTACTTGGATTTTAAACTCCAAATTTTTAAATAAAGGCACCCAATATGCAATGGATTAGTTGGTAATGTCGATATCGTAATGTTTGGAACCCTGGGACTGACATGGCTCATGTGATGAGGATAAATTTTTTTTGAATATTTTTTTTTTTGTCAAAATTGTCAAAATTTCTCAATTCGTGTAAGACACGGCTCGCTAGTATGAGACTGGTTCGGTGTGAAGGTCGGCGGGCGCGCGCCCTCTGTCGGCGGCTGCCCGCGACACACGATGACGTCACGCGTGACGTGTCGCGACAAGCGATGACGCGGGCAGGAGACGCGCGCCCGGCGCCTCAGGCGTACGAGGCAAGTCTGTTACAACTGCTGTTGAAATCATTTGAATGAGTAAACATCAGTGCAGAAAGTGTAACTGTAACTTATCATCTCTCTGATGTGATGCAGATCACAATAACATGACGATTTATGTTCAGCAGCAGTTGTAAGTGGCACTCGTGCGCCAGTGAGATTTTGTATCCAAAGATTGTATAGTGTGATGTATAACTTCCTATAGGTTTATTATTATACTAGTATTTTATATACTTGTTGTTTTCTATTGTTTGACACTAGGCGGTGTAACGGTGATGTTTGGAACATTGACAGATCTCCCGATCGAATTTTAATGTGTAATTTGCTTGAAAAGTTTTGTAAGTCAGTTAACTGGCGATCAGCCGCCTTTAGCGGTCTGTCTAAGAATTAAATTCAAAATTCGATGGATTAATAGCAGTGTCTGTAACATTCATTTTGTATTGTATATTATATATTTTCTGAAGGAAAGAAATGGAACTTCGCGCTACGACTGTAAACTAAAGTTTTGTAATAACAAACTTGCCAAGCAATGTTCAACTCCTTGTTGTAGCGCGGAGAGTTGATTATCGTATGAGTGAGGATGGCAGTTAAACTGCAGCTAGATGGTGCTTGTGTGTACTTACGATGGATATCATTTTTTTTCTATTTTACTACTGAAATTATCACCTATTTATTTTGTTTACGTGCAAGTGAAATTGTTATATTTTTAATCAAAATTACTTTGTTCAAACTGTCCATGTCTTAGTTCTTGTAAGCGCAACACGTTCATGTTTATAATAATGTAAATGGGCGCCATCTATCGGCCGCCACCGAGTACTAATAAGTAGCGGGTAGTTGTGTGGACGTGTTGCGTACGACCGAGCCGTCGTGACGTGAGTGGTGTGAGTCGCGCGGCGGCGCGGCGCCGGTCGCGTCTTGCCGCACAGTCGCGCGTGCGTGCGGCGCCGCGCCTCTGACGCGTGGAGGATCGCTCGACATACACAAGGCGGAATATTGGTGCGCGACTGCGACGCGCGGTGTGCCGTAGGAAAGTTTTACGATAAATGGTGAAAAAATAAAGAAATTACAAAAAAGTTATGTTTGTTATTGATTTGGGACCCCTAAAAATGTTTAATCACTATTTTAATTTTGTGTGACTACGTCTGTTGCGCACTCTGCCGCTAATTCATTAATCTATGTTTAAAAGTCCATTCATGCTAGCGCAGTGTCCAAGCGCATTGAAGCGTCAATGTGTCAAAATATCAATAAATGACAATGCTGTTAATTTTGTTCGTGTGACCGCCATTAGTGGCCTTTGAGCTTTTGACTATTTCCGTCTCGGTTTGTTTTGGAATACCTACCAAATATTTTTGCTACCAGCGCCCTCTTGTCCACTAACAATACAGCGATATTAAAAATTATGGAGTATGCACGTACGAGAGCTTGCCTACTGCGTCCGATCAGAATCCATGAAGATAAGTTCCAAAGTAGCCATAGATTATCTTATTTTCGTTTCACTCATCCAATTTCTTTCCGACTCCAGTTTCAGTTGTTCAACAAAATGTCCTTACTGGTGGACAACAGATGGCACTATTTACAAGTTTACATTTTAATTGTATAGAGGGCGCGTACATGGTTAGTTGCGATGTAGATTGGCTTCAAATAAATTTAATTTTAGTTGAAAAAATCATCATTTTATATGGCTGCTCACACGTTACGAACAATCGTTTTGGTCCGTACAGTCAGTACAGTTCAAACTGCAACGATAAGGTTCGGCTCAGACCGAAACGTGACGCTGCGCGCACATTTTAATAGAGCTATTCAAAATCGAACTCTATTTCCTACACGAAAAGATACACCTGTCACAAACCGGCGCGGCGCCGCGCTGCATTTTAGTAGCGATTCAAAATCTAACCTTATTTACGACAAGAAAAGATACAAATTTCAATAAAAAAAAAATAATAATTGAAAACCGACTTAGCACGATATTATTATGACGATGGGTAGTTTGCTGTAACTTTTGAACTGCAAACATTGCAAAAGGGGCTATAAACTCTTACAGAATAAAAGTCCACTCTGTTCGTTCGGTTGGCCTTTGTGTTCTAGGAGCACGGTATCCTGCTTAGACTGTCCCGCGACCCTGGCAGGATAGGATCTTATGTCCAAAAACAAAATAATAAAGTTCCCAAAGGTGTGTTGTGTAAAAGGAGTCGAGTTTGACCATGGTGTTGTTCTATGGTCCTCACGGGCGATGATCGGTCGATACATTTACCACTGGGGCACATCTGACTGTACGCCAATTGAGACCAGCTTGGCGAAGACTGGCTTCCCGTGAGGCCCCGGACCCCGATCTATTGCCAAGAATTACAGTATAGTTTTAAAACTTTACGAAAACTTTAATAGCGCGATTTAGAACATCTTTGTGACAAATGAGTATCTAATTAGATGATTTGCACATACTTACACATTAAAAATGTGTTTCTTTTTGTCTCTACTTAGGTATGTGCAATTTTTCTGAATCGGTAAACATCAGTAATCAAAAAATTAGCCACACACGAGCATAGCATTGTACTTTAATAAAAATAGGGTAGACTGTCAAATGAATATCTAATCAGTAGATATCTTAGTCTGTTGGTATTATATTTTCACTCTACCCTCATTGCATTTGATTTTTCTCAAATTGAGCTATTTGTGTTTTAACCGTCTTAAAGAAAAAGTAGGTTCTCAGTTAGATCTGTATATATGTAAATTTAAGTATGTTTGTCCGCGATTATCTCGTGTTTGGCTAAACCGATTTGGATGCGGTTTTCGGAAAAGTGTTCGTTGCATTCTGGGGAAGGTTTTACATTATTATATAACAATAATAGATATCTCGTGAAGGATTGTAGATTTTCAAAGACGCCGATTACCTATATGAAGATTTTTGTTGAATATCTGAACAAAAAACTTTATGAAATAAAGGGAACCGACTTCAAAACCGAATACAAAAAAAAAATGTAAAAATAACTTTTCTTTCGGAAGTCGGTGGCCGTAGTCAATGAAATAAAATACAAAGCCACCGACTTCCGAAAGAAAAGTTATTTACAGTTTTTTGTTTGGTTTTGAAGTCAGTTTCCTTTTTTTCAAAAAGTTTTTTTGGATCTAGCACTCAGTCTGGCTTATGCCTCGTAGCCGAGCAGGTAGTAATTAATCCCGACAGTCGCGAATTGTGGTATAAGAAGTGTGGATTGTGTAAAAGTGGAAAAACACACAATTCCACCAAAATCGTGTGGGCACAAAATTTTGTTTGCGCACTTCTGCAGTGCGCGTACTAATCTGGGTTTCGGTTTAGCCTCACCAGAAAGGCCGTGCCGCACGGAGCAGCACATTTTTTGTGCGCGAACGTTTTCTCTGAACTGAAGTCTGTTGATGCAGACGTTGTGATACGCAATGGAATGTATGGCGTGTCAGGCGTGATCAACCAAATAAACACTTCGATTGAATATCCAGACTTTTATTTATCAAAATATAAGTAGATATTACATGTCCATTGTAAATTAGATATGATGAATATTGATTAATTAGGGCAATATTGGAGACGACACAAAAACTTATCTAGAGGCTAAGAGCTATGAGCAGGAAGTATTGTCAAAAAAACAATGAGTGACAGGTGACAGCTTCAAAATGTCATTTAAATTAATATGGCTGCCTTTCAGCTGCGTTCATGTAGAGCTTACACATTTCCTAATACTCCTCCTTAAGCGCTACATGAGAAAAAAGAAACTACTCTGACTCTATACAATATTTAAGAGACTCTACATTTAGTCTTAAAAAAAACTCTACATTCAAGAGTTACATACTCTATCTACTTAAGAGCGACTCTATATAATTATACATAACATGATTCATCACAATATAATAATATTAATCATTAACAAAATAAGTACACAACAAAACATTAACCATTTGCTCCACAAACTCTCACATTTAGACATTTTACAAAATTACAATGTTTCTGCGCACATAGTGGCTTTGTCAATACATCTGCTAGCATGTCATTAGTAGGTAAGTATCTTACAGTTATGTTTCCTTTTTGTACTAAGTCCTTTACGAAATTGTAACGCAAATCAATGTGCTTCGTTTTCTTATGCGAATATTCTTTTATTATTATTATTATTTATTTATTATTATTATTACTAGCCTGTACTGTCCCACTGCTGGGCAAAGGCCTCCCTCCATTCCTTCCAACGGTCTCGATTGTGCGCCATTTCCTTCCAATTCTCAAGGAAGGCATCCAGTTCGTCCCGCCATCTCCTTCGCGGTCTGCCTCGACCCCGCCTCGCCGTTTCAGGGCACCAGTCTTGAGCTTTGCGGGCCCACAGCTCGTTCGGCATGCGGCAGACATGTCCTGCCCAGTCCCATTTAAGTTGGGCAGCCTTTTGAGCCACGTCAATGATCTGTGTTTTGGAGCGCAGCGTAGTGTTTCGAACATGATCTGTTAATTTAACACCTAAGATACTGCGCTCCATAGCACGTTGGCAAACCTTGAGTTTGGACTTTTGGATGTTTGTCAAAGACCAAGTTTGTGCACCGTAGGTCAATATTCTTTTACAAGTAATAATCTTTGAGCACTTTGATTATCGTTGTATACAATTACATCAAAAGTTTTGTTAATAATTTCAGACAGGAAATTCTTCACAAAACAAATGTCCTTGCAAACGTCACTTATTGCTAAGTACTCTGCCTCTGTACTTGATAAAGCTATACTACGCTGTTTTCTAGCTTCCCAATTGATCAAGCAGTTACCTAATTTTATAACAAATCCAGTGTAGGACTTTCTGTCTGATGAGTCATTAGCCCAGTCGGCATCTGCATAAGCACTGATATTAAAATTAGCACCTTTTGTAAAATGAAGACCATAGTTGATCGTCCCTGCTAAATAACGAAGTACTCGCTTTGCTGCGCGCCAATGACTCACGTCGAAACATGTACTGTATTGACTAAGTTGACTACAAGCATATGAAATGTCCGGGCGCGAGCACACACTCAAATACATTAAACATCCCAACAGTTGTCTGTATTTGTATATCTCATCATCAAGACACTTCCCATCAGATTTTTCTAACTTACAATTTACAGGTAACGGTGTAAGTACTGGCTTGCAGTCACTCATATTAAATTTAGCTAGCAAACATCTTATATAATTAGACTGGTCTAGTACAATTGTATTATTATATCTAGTGACATTCATACCTAAACAATTTTTTAATTGGCCTAGATGGCGTATTTCAAAGTTTTCTTTCAACAATGATAAAACATTCTTAATACATCCATTATGAAATATACAGGGTGGAATTTTGTAACGCCACCTAGAGGGAAAGTACTCTTAATACTGCAGATAGAAAATTTTACTCAAAGGAAACGTTCCTTTATTTTTGAATAGAAAGCAAACTGCATTCAAATATTCCAAGAGAATGGAGCCCATTTTGAGCAACTAATTAGTTAGTTTACCATTTTTTGTAAATAATTAAATTAATTTAAGATTTCCTGGTTTTCCTTTCATTTAATTTATCATGTTTGTTAGAGAGATTTCATCCTTATAATTGACCCTAACGATCAATGTAACAAAAGTACAGGGGATAATTTTTTCAGATTTTAGCGGGTTCGATTCCCGGGTGTGGGAGAAGAGAATTTTCGAAAATCTTTGAATGCAGTTTGCTTTCTATTCAAAAATAAAGGAATGTTTCCTTTGAGTAAAATTTTCTATTTGCAGTATTAAGAGTACTTTCCCTCCAGGTGGCATTACAAAATTCCACCCTGTATAACAGTCGTCGACATACAGAGCAATTATTATATAATCTTTATCATTTTTCTTTATATATACACACGGTTCGCATTTACTTTGAGTATATCCATTATTAATTAAAACATTATTTATTTTTAAGTTCCACATACGGCTAGCCTGTTTGAGACCATATATACTTTTATTCAGCTTACAAACTTTACTTTTATCTGAACAAAAACCTTCTGGCTGCTCCATATATATAATCTCATCCAGATCACTATTTAGGAAAGCTGTGGTAACATCAACATGGTCCATCTGCAAATTCATTTCTGTTGCAATGGAAAATAAAATTCTCAATGTGGAATGTCTGACAACCGGAGAAAAAGTGTCATTGTAGTCTATACCTTCTTGTTGACTAAACCCACGGGCAACCAATCTTGCTTTATACTTATCTAGTTTACCTGTGGCATCGTGTTTCCTTTTATAGACCCACTTGCACTTTACAATGTTTTCACTTTCCGGTCGATCAACTAATGTCCAAACATTGTTCTTAATTAATGAATCATACTCACATTTCATGGCGTGAAGCCACTGCTCACAGTCAGTAGACTTCGTAGCTTGCTCGTATGTATTAGGCTCATTTGCCAAACTCTGCTCAATTAGCATAGCCGATAAGTCGTAATCATTATATTTTAGCGGAATTTTACCTCTATTAGTGCGGACGGGACGCGAGCCAGAGGCAACACTTTGCACATGGTCAACCTCTCCTCCTCGAAGTGTGGCATCAGGCAGAGAAGACACAGCGTCCCTACAGACATCATCTTCATCACCTACATTACCCTCGTCACCAGTACAGTAGACCAGGTCGGGAGACCACACCGGAGGTGTTATGTCACTCTCAGATCCTGAAATAGGTGATTCCGCAGTAGACTTATGACTAATTTTATCACAGACATTATCAATAATTTTATCATTCATTTCATTTGCATTATTATTATCACAGTCAATATTTAAAATTTGATTATCAATATTTGTATAATTATTATTATTTATAATGCATTCATGAGAGATAAAATCATTATTCTTGCTTTGTGTTTTAAAGTGAAGTCCTCCAATAAATTCATCTTCTAAAAATGTAACATTTCGCGAATAAACAACCTTTTTAGGATTACATGGATCAAGGAGTCGGTAGCCCTTACAAGTCTCACCATAGCCAACAAAGATATATGGTTTAGCTTTAGCGTCAAGTTTACGACGTTTTACATCAGGAATGTGAGAAAATGCTACACAGCCAAATACACGCAAATGACTGAGGTCGACTGGCTGTCCAGTCCACTTTCTCTCAGGGATGTCATCCGACAACGCGCTGGTAGGAGACTTGTTCTTCAGATATATAGCAGTCATTACTGCTTCTCCCCAGAAACGTTCAGACAGACCCGCGTCATGTAACATGGCCCTAGCTTTCTCAAAAATCGTCCTATTGACGCGCTCCGCAACTCCATTCTGTTGTGGACAGTAAGGCACCGATGTTTGATGTATAATCCCTTCCCTTTTAAGAAAATCAGTCAACGTTTTGTTACAGTATTCAGTACCGTTATCGGTTCTTAAAATTTTAAGCTGCAAACCTGTTTGTTTTTCAACCATATTTTTAAAGTTAACAATATGTGAACTCACCTCGGATTTTGTTTTCATTAAATAACCGAAGGTTTTTCTAGTGCAATCATCCGTCAGAGTCAAAAGATAACGGGCATCGCCCCAACTGCTGACTTGAATGGGCCCACAGACGTCGGAATGCACAAGCTGGAGTGGCACGGTAGATTGGCTTCCCACAAGCTTCGGATAAGGCTTCGTATGCATCTTTCCAGTTAAGCAGGGAACACACTTGTTTGGCGAGTCGTCATCCTGAAAAACGACACCACAACATATACCACCACCCCGTAGGCTATTCATACCTTTCTGGCCGATATGGCCTAAACGCTTATGCCAGACTGCCGCAGACACCAACGCAGTATCAACACTCTCTGGCTGCTGCCTAGGATGCACCAGCATGGAATGTCCCAACACATGCGGCTTGCACTGCTGTATCTTATACAAACCGTTCACATTTGTAGCAGCTAAAATTTGGTTGCCAGTTAAAGAACTTATTTCATTATAAACATGACACCCATTTTTATCAAAAACTACTGTAAAACCATTGTCACACATTTTACTTACAGACAATAAATTCGTTGACAGATTGGGAACAACTAAAACATTTTCTAAAGTGATATTATTTTTGTCAGTAGACAAAACTAAATTGCCAATGCCAGACATTTCTAATTGACCACCATTTGCTATAGAAATTGAGTTATTATTACAACTTTTAAAATTTCTTACTAACCTAGCATCATTGATCATGTGAGCTGAGGCCCCGCTGTCGATGATGACATCATTGTGATGAGCGATGTAAGCCGATGCATAAAAGGTATGCTGTTCTTCTTTCTTCTTCTCATCCCTCTTTTTCTTAAAGCATCGCTTCGCTGTATGTCCTGGTTTTCGGCAGTAATCACATTTGAAAAGTTTGTTCTTCTTTACATGAAAGGCTGAAGCATCATTATCACATTTTCCATTTCTTCTGTGTTCCTCTTGAAGCAATCTCGTTCTCACTAGTTCAGAAGTCAGCGAGCTAGTTAAATTGGCAGTTTCAAGACCGGAGACCAGTGTGTCAAATTCTTGCGGTAAACCGCTAAGTAGAATTTCAGCTACCTCACCGTCGTCTATAACTTTTCCTATGTCTGAGAGTTGCTGAACTAATCCAGTGACATTTTCTATGTATTCAGTCATGCTGCTAAACTTACTGTAGTCAACTCGATGTAACTGTCTAAGTAGCAGAACACGGCGATATACAGGGTGATTTGTTATTCGATGCGGTCCTTGAAATGGGTGATACTAGACCTTATTTGCAACAATTTTAACCCCGACAATATGGGGTCTAAACTGACTGGTTTTAGAGATATCGAACTTTAAAGATTTTTCGAAAAATTTCCACCTCTCCCTCATTAAGTGGTTATTGTTAGAAATTAACGATATTCGCCACTTAGAATTTATGCTTTTCTGATAGAATATGAACGACTGAATCTAGTGAATACAAGTTTGTTATAAAAATAATCATATCTTGGGAAATTAAGTGTCATAAAGTTTCTGTTTTGTAGATTTCTGAAAACTTTCCTTGTCTTTCAAAGCATATTTTTCAAAATAAATGTATGACACTTGGTGTACAAATTACAGAAAAAACTTCCTTGTCTCATCACCTTTCTAAAATGGTGCCACAGTATCCACTTTTAGTTAGTGGCTTACCAGAAAATTAGGGTTGTTACTGACAAAGTAGTAAATCAAAGAAAATCGGTTATAATGTTTTTTCGACCCAACATTTTTTTTCTGTGGTTTTTGTCCAAATTGCTGTCTGATATTAGCTTTTTGAGTCAATGCGCTTAATTTTGGTCGATCACATCAAGCAAAATCGGTCTTTATCTGGAGTATTTTTACCTGTCCTACAAGTAGGGTGACCCAACTTTTATGCACGCCAGTTTAGTTTTTTTTTGCGAAACCAGAGCTTATAAACATTCCATCATTGTACATTTGTTTCAAGTAGCTGTTTCAAATGAAAGAAAATTGATGGTTTGACTATCTGGTCCATAGGTAAAAATACTCCGGATAAAGACCAATTTTGCTTGATGCGATCGACCAAAATTAAGCGCATTAACTCAAAAAGCTAATATCAGACAGCAATTTGGACAAAAACCACAGAAAAAAAATGTTGGGTCGAAAAAACATTATAACCGATTTTCTTCGATTTACTACTTTGTCAGTAACAACCCTAATTTTCTGGTAAGACACTAACTAAAAGTGGATACTGTGGCACCATTTTTGAAAGGTGATGAGACAAGAAAGTTTTTTCTGTAATTTGTACACCAAGTGTCATACATATATTTTGAAAAATATGCTTTGAAAGACAAGGAAAGTTTTCAGAAATCTTCAAAACAGAAACTTTATGACACTTAATTTCCCAAGATATGATTATTTTTATAACAAACTTGTATTCACTAGATTCAATCGTTCATATTCTATCAGAAAAGCATAAATTCTAAGTGGTGACTATCGTTAATTTCTAACAATAAGCACTTAATGAGGGAGAGGTGGAAATTTTTCGAAAAATCTTTAAAGTTCGATATCTCTAAAACCAGTCAGTTTAGACCCCATATTGTCGGGGTTAAAATTGTTGCAAATAAGGTCTAGTATCACCCATTTCAAGGACCGCATCGAATAACAAATCACCCTGTAGACCTTTGTCCTCGAATGTATGAGCTAGCTTCTCCCATGCTTCTTTAGCTTTTGATGCTGATCGAACTATTTGGTACAAGTTGGGTTGTAGTGCCAGGCAAATACGCGCCAAGGCGCGGCTGTCACGCACGGCGTCAGTATCGGTGCCGATCACGCAATCCCACAAACCTTCTAAAGTGAGTAACATCTTCAATGAAAACTTCCAGTTCGGATAAGAAGAGATACCACTCAGCTTCTCCACGTGATTATTGATGTGTATCGCTGGTTGCGTCGCCATCTTTCTTCTTTGAAAAAATAAATCTGGTCGACAGTGAGTTTTTGGTGATATATTCAACGGTGATTATGCGTAGATCCCTCGTTGCACGCCTTTTCTCTGGGTAGAGAAAATATATATAAGCCTTTCTTTTTCACTGGGCCCATAACCTGTTGATGCAGACGTTGTGATACGCAATGGAATGTATGGCGTGTCAGGCGTGATCAACCAAATAAACACTTCGATTGAATATCCAGACTTTTATTTATCAAAATATAAGTAGATATTACATGTCCATTGTAAATTAGATATGATGAATTTTGATTAATTAGGGCAATATTGGAGACGACACAAAAACTTATCTAGAGGCTAAGAGCTATGAGCAGGAAGTATTGTCAAAAAAACAATGAATGACAGGTGACAGCTTCAAAATGTCATTTAAATTAATATGGCTGCCTTTCAGCTGCGTTCATGTAGAGCTTACACATTTCCTAATAAAGTCTAACAATGTGCACGCACAAATAACGAGAGCACGACTTACGTGTAGTACTCGCACAGAAGTATCCGGAACAAATTGTTCGCGCACAATTTATCACCAGACCGTACATTAATGCCGCACACCGGTGGAAATGGTGGAATCTCATCTTTATAATTATTATCTGCCTGCGAATCGCTTTGAAGGCGCGATCTGATCTCGATTACTGGAAAAGCGAGGGGTGTGAGGGAACGGGGTGCTAAGGGGAAAGGGGAGAGTCTGACAGCAAGACGTCTGATAAAGATACGAACATACCGCTGTAACACGGCAGCTTTGAATTTGGCACTTGTGTTCTACAGTTTAGTTATATCACAAGGTAAGGTTTTGCATGGGGACACCCCAAAGTTCGGTTTGGTAAGGATCTTTTAAACCATGCAAACAGAAATAGAAACCCCGCCAAGCGGATATTCGTGGATACTGAGTCATAGCCATTGTCAAATTATCTGTGTTTTCGCGACATCCCTAGAATTTTTGTGAAAATTATCCTACGGCTTATACAAGACCACGCGCCCTTTCTGACGCAGCCCACTTATAATGCGCCGGTGTCGCGAGGGTACGCAGGAGTGGCATTGAGAGGGCTTTGATCTCCTCTCATCGACTTCTGCTTATTTGCTTATTAAAGGATTTACTTAATTGAATCCTCCTCTGTGGACAGGAAGCCATTATTTTTATTTTATTGCCGCGACGAGTGGCGCGCTCTCTTTGAAGAGAGCCGCCGTCAAACGTTGCTGTCACCCTTCTTCTATTGTACGAGATGTTTGTGAGTACGTGTGGGGTTTTCTTTTAATTACTTACCTATCTTGAGAGCTGGGTTTGATGTTATGAAGTACTTAAGGGATTTTTTTTGAATAATTTGGGACTTTGGAACACGCATTGACATGACAATGTCCTCGTTATTATTGACAGATTCTCCCACTCAATAAAATGTACCAATAACGATGAAACACGATTAACTTTCGGTTAGTTACAGATTTGATTAATCTGGCAACAATAATTCTCCGCCATCATGTTATAAATGTAGGTAATCACTAATTCGTGTGCGATGCGCGCTCGGAAACGGACGCGTTTGCGCACCTCAGCAAGAATATTTTTATTCGCGTTTGTGCAGCGGTAATAGCTGCCCGGTTTTTGTTCGCAATGGCTACAAATCAAGTCATTGTCAACGAGCTTTTGGCATTCGTCAAGCATGCCATCGACTACATGGACGAGGTCAGCATCTTGCAGATCTGCAAGTCCTCATACAAAGAGGAAGAGGTATGCAGTGCCAAGTTGCTGCTATTTCAAACACTCGACCAAGTCGGACAGATGCCATCTCGCCGGAGGGATGGTGGCGAGAAGAGTCTGCAGGACATCATCGACCTGCTGAAGAGGACCGATCCGGATGACGTGCCTGATTTTGTGGCGAAGGACCTGCATAAGCTGCCTCCCGTCACTTTCGACCACGTCGACGTCACCAGGCTGCTGAAGGACATTGCGTCTCTGAAGGTGAGCCAGGCCGAAATGAAGTCCAAGTTGGAGTCATCAGATGTCATCATTGGTGATTTACGAGCCGAAGTAGCGTTGTTGCGCAACGCTATTCCGAAAAGTGGGTCGCCGGAAGGCTCCAACGTGAACACACGCCGTGGAGCACAAAATGCCTCAGTTTGCAGTTTTCAGTCGGCGAGTGAATCAACGTCGCCGGCCGTCAAGAATGCAGGCGTTGCATCGTGTTCGGCTGATCGCGTCGTACCTGCCGGAGAAGCGACGCGTGTAATAGGTACATCGACCCCTAAATGTGCCTATTCTACAATTGTCGCCAAGACGAAACCTGCTGCGTCGGAAACAAAACGACAAGCAGAAAAAACAAAAGGGGGTAAGCAGAGTCGCTCAGTATTGAGCGCGACTAAAGGCGCTGTGGTGGACCACAATCAGCAAGGACCACCGAAGCACACATGCGATGAGGACGGTTTCATCAAGGTGGAGAGAAAGAAGAAGAAGCCTACTTATCGCAACCAGTGCGGGACAGCGCTGGCAGGACCTAACATGCTGCTACGTCCTGCATTACCGACGACGCAGCTGTACGTGTCCCGTTTACACTACTCTACGAAGACGGAGGATATCGTCGAGTACATACGGGTGAAGACCAACTGGGACTTGAGGGTGGAGAAGTTGGAGGCGCGCCATAACACCAATTTTAATTCGTTTGTGGTGCGCGTTCCGACCCAACATTTGGCGACCTTTCTCAAGGAAGAGTTTTGGCCGAAAGGTGTGCTGTATCGGCGATTCCGAGGCCGGCTACGCGACACCTCGCAGCGTAACACGACGCCGTCACTTCGTGTGCAGTAGTATTTAAGTATATTGTTTAGAATATGTATTAGTTTATAGTTATTGTTTTATATCTATATGTGTATTGTGTTTTATGGGCCTTTAGATGCCTGAAATAAAGGATAAAATAAAATAAAAAAAAATATTACCCTGGAAAGTGGCGCAAAGAGGACGATGTTTATCTAAATGTACCAAGTTTTTATGTAAAGTGAGTAATGTCTTAACTTTAAGCCCATCTCTGATGAATCTTTAAACAGTTGAAAAAAAGCACGACTAAAATAAAAATAACTCACTCCATGCATGCCATTTACTTACATCATCTGCCTTCAGTCATCATTCACACCTTCCTAACTTCTTCCGTTTACCTCACAAACTACATAACACCTCTTTAATACATAATGCATTACATTATAAAACAGACATGACAGGCACACCGCGGCGCCCGGCGCGGGCGCTCTTTGACATGCTAACGATGTCGGCTGCTTCAGATTTATTATAATATAAACGAGTCTTAGTATAAACACAGCTTCTCTCGAGGAGGCTTCGCATAATTTACATTGTCTAACAGTGTTTGTTGAAAAGTTATTTTTAGAATTGTTTCATTTTGACGCTGATGAACATGGGCACTCTATTTGAACGTTAGTAAATTATATGTTATTCTTAAATGGAATAAAATTCTTAAGTAGTAATTAGATTTGGGGTGCTAAGACAGGTAACCTCCACGTGCGTCCGTGGACTGGAGTTCCCTCACGGATACGTCCGGGGGGAAGACCAGTTTTTCGGGCCGGTGCGCCCTGGGATGCGGGCAAAAACTCTTCCTTAGGCACTGTGTGCCTAAGGGGGTTTCTTTGCCCGTATGCGAATAGCCTGTCGGGTGGAAGCTCCAATGCGTGTCCCTCTGATTAGCAGAGGGCACAGCAGCGGAGCGGGCTTGCGGACGGTGAGTAATGGGTAAGCTCGCCGTCCGACCAAGGACCAAGCCCAGGTCGGTGGCGTGTCGTGTTTCACGCGTCACCGACGGGGCCCCTTATGGGGCCAAATGCCTACCGGGGTCGCGGATTTTTTCTTAATCCAGGATACCGTGGCCCCGGAACGTAAAGGGCATCCGAAGGAACACGGGTGGATTTTAGTCAGTAAGAGTCTGACAGTCCCTTCTGCCCCACCCAGGGCGGGAGGACTCATTTGATGATTTTGCCACCCTAAAAAAAAAAAAAAAAAGTAGTAATTAGATTTGGTTGACATAGGTACCTCCTGTAAAGGATCGTTGTGGAGTGCGTAAAAGCAAAGGAAATATAGTATTTTATTTTTACAACGTCTGTTTGAAATATAAAATCTAAAACAGCAGAGTAATTAACGCTCAACGTCGGCCAGTGACATATCTATCAACTTAATTTCTTGAAATTAAAGAATTTCATCAAATTCCCAACACTAGCGCCAAGCAATCAATATAATTAATAGTAACAGCATAATGTATGATTCACCTGTGTGTTTGTCATGAACACACAACTCGACACAACTGCATGCATGAGGACCAACAGCTCTCGACTCGCGGAGACTGATCGATTCATATAAACTATACATTTATACATCGTGTCGCACCTGTGCGCGGTTCATAGTAAGGGTATAGACTTTATCGTGGCACTATTTTTACAACAATTATACACTGTGCGCGATGAATCTGCCTCCTACACTGGCAACTAAAAAATGCTATGCCTCTAGGACGCATGGTTTCTGAGATATAAGAGAAAAACCAAATAATAGTACTTTCAAATCCCCCCTGCCCCACAGCTCATGGACTAGAGACGGGGACTTTTGATATGTTCACCTCCTAACTTGTCCAAACATAGTTATGTAGTCAAAAATTGTGTTCCAAGAATTTCCCTCTATACCTTGTTTTGAGCATTCGTTGACTGTGCTAATAGCGTTAAGCGAAGGTTATTAATTGCGTCATTTGAATTCGAGGAAAAGAATTATTAATCTATAAATGTTCGATAAACATGTGGGTTGACGTGGATTGCGGTCATAATTTACAAGGAATATGTAAATTTAGTGCAACTCTTTCAGGCCATTTAGTAGGTTTTATTTTATTTTAATTTGTATGTTGACAGATAGTTAACAGCAAAATATTATTTATAATATACTTAGTAGTTTATTTTATGTAGTTACCAAACGATGTGTAACTTAAAACTTGAATACTAAAATTTTGCATGCCATTTTTATGGCGAAACGTTTTTGAATTTATATTTATTTTTACCATCTTTGTACATACCACATCTATAGAAATTAAAAAAAAAATGATTTGATTTAGGTTCAATAAAATGTAAAAACATAGGCTAAGTATATACATTGTCATTATCACCGTTCATCTCATGACGTGTTCAGATATAACAAACTCGCGTAGAAATCAAAGACAATCATAACTCAGTAAAATCACTTTACGTACAAAAGCGCTGATTATTCATATGTTCACGACCAGCGGAGGGGAGCGAGCACACTCGAAGGCCCTCGTTACCCGCCACTCGCTTTGACAACGTACTATTTTTATATTGGGCACTGAAGTACCAGCATACCTAGAAATACTGAGGAACCAAAGCTCTGTCGGTCCTCTTAAAGAGGGGTTAGGGTGAACATATTTGTGTAATTATTCTGATTGATGTTTAAGAAAATAATGGTTCTAAGATAAACAGTTTGAAGCGGGCATTTGAATCATCTGACGGAGAAAGAAAGATTACTTGAATTTTAACAATAACTTATTATTGTGTGTTTTCTCTTGATAATTTGACGGTACGGTTAGCGCAGTGGTTAAGCGATTTACTGGTGCGGAGCGTGTCGGTTCGATCTTTGCACGGAACAAATATTTTTATAACCTACAAGCAGTTGTTCCGGGTTTGGGTGTTTGCGAATGTGTTTCCATGTTTGTAAACGCACTCACGAGACAGGAGAAAATCCTAATGTGAAGCAATGTTTTTAAAGAAAAAAAACACAACAACAATAATAGATTCGTAGCTAATTGACGTAGCACTTGTAGCGCTACGCTCGTAGCAATATCTACGCTCGTAGCAATATTTACGCTCGTAGCAATATCTACGCTCGTAGCAATATCTACGCTCGTAGCAATATCTACGCTCGTAGCAATATCTACGCTCGTAGCAATATCTACGCTCGTAGCAATATATACGCTCGTAGCAATATCTACGCTCGTAGCAATATCTACGCTCGTAGCAATATTTACGCTCGTAGCAATATTTACGCTCGTAGCAATATTTACGCTCGTAGCAATATTTACGCTCGTAGCAATATGCTCGTAGCGCGTAGCCGGCACTTGACCACTTGACCCCGAGCACTTCGTTATCAATCGCTTTACTTTCCATGCTTTCTGTAAAGTAACGTTTTTAGTTATGGTGGCCTCAGTCACTCAGGAATAATATAGTAAATATTATCCATTCGTTCTAATTTTCAACCGGCAATATTGGATGTCTATAGGCGAGGCCTATGTTCAGCAGTGGACGTCCTACGGCTGATATGATGATGTTATACTTTGAAAGATTAGCTTTGCCTCGCATTTCTCTCTTATTTAGAAATATATAAATTAGCTATAATGAATTTATATACGAAAGAATAAGAAACCAATTCGGAAAGCACATTCAAATCATTCGATTCCTGTCACAAAAAAAATCCTTTGTTAGAACCTAACACAATTACTCTTCGCTATCTCTGATTCCATCGCCTACTCTACACAACGTCACACAAAGTGCGACTGGCAAGCGTCGAGCAAACACATCCGCGGACTAACCTAATGAGAGCGAGCGAGACGCACATACCAACCATTCACGAGACAGACGGAGACCACTATAGGTGGCGGCCGAAAGCGCAATACCTACCATACAAAGGGAAAGCGAGATACCGATATATGGAGGTGGTAAGTTGGAGAGAGAAGGGTATAGGTGCTCAGTGTTGCTTGGTTAGTGAATAATTTAGTCGCGACCGCCCTTTCGTTTCGCGTTTCGCTAAAGCCTTCGCACACATCGATTTTGAAACAAGTTTGCTCTTTATGTAGCCGCTATGTACTTGTATATAAGCGATATGGATGTAGTATATAGGAGGATTGTATACAGCAAATGTGGATGGAGATTTCAGTTTCAGTAAATATTCAAGGAAATTGTATTTTAGTTTGCTGAGTTGTTCGTGCGTTAGCTTTATATTTGTTTGACCGAGTAAAGGACCTGTCTACCGCGCAGGTTTACATCGACGACGCTTGATATACGATACTGAAAGTAACAGTTTTCTAAATACCGTTTGTAGTATTATATTTTGGCCCAAATGAAGTAAGGTAGTCCTTCTATAAGCTTTCTTTAATTATCTGAATTTCTGTGCCTCAACTTCAAAATTTTTAAGTACTAGGAATATCCAACTGTTATTTTTTATTGTGTTCGGTTTTAAATAAATAATTTTACTTTAAAACCTTTTTCTGTCCACTGTCTTAGATATTTGCCTTAGATATTTTCTTTGCATTGCGGAGTACTGGATAACATAAGAAACCAATTTTGGCAATATTGAGGTAAAACTTCGCCTTAAAAAAATCGGTTGTCTGTAAAGTCGGTTTATTGACGATAGTTGAAAATTGAAACGCCTCAGAGCGAGGTAACGCCGCATGACGTCATGTTTTTTCGTGCGTGCAGCCGGCTCCATCGAATTATAAGACGTTCTCACGTCAAAAACCAGGTACAGACGCCAGCATATTAACACTACCGCAATCTATCAACTATTTTAAATAGATTTTTAACCTTATCAAAATAGATAGAAGGTTAATTTTCGATTGGTGAAATTTTACAGATTCGGGTAAGTTGACCTGCTGACGTCTGTACCATATTTCAACTACTACCTATAAACAAGAGACATTGCATAATAACTCGCCATTACCCAAGAGACCTTCCGCCGCGGGTTCGATTCCCGAACTCCCAAACCGATTACTGCGTGTAAATATTGACATCGCGGCTGTTGACACGAGCTTGGGGTGCTGCCGACCCCCGGGCGGGTGCAGGATTGATACTTGGTAATTATTATGAGTTTTAATTGAGGGCAATAATTTTAAACGATTTAGGAAGAATATATATCATACAAAAACAATACAAGTAAATATTATAAAAAGCTGTCTTAATAAGATAGCGATTTTTAAGGTGTTGATAGACATTCGAACATTTCACTTGTAACAGAACATCGCCGTTTTTTATTTGGACGAACTGGTGGCCTACCACGAACTCTTAACGCGATCCAAATTAGGCTGCGGGAAAGAGACAGAGCTATAGGTACAAGTCGTCTAGCGCCATCTCTTTCCCACAGCCTAAACTGGATCTCGTTAAGAGCTCGTGGTAAGGCCTCTGAACAACGAACAGAGCCACGAACATTTTCAAGATATTTCTAGCGAACGCTCTAGTTGAAGGTCTTCAAAAAGCGCCAGAATGCTATCGAAAATGCTCTCGTTAGTTTTTCTGTAATGTAACATTCGCAAGAATGCTCATTACAAGTGAATGCTCAAATTTATCAGCAACTTAATCACTACATACTTAATATAAAACAAAGTCGCACCCCGCTCTCTGTCTGTCTGTCCCTATGTATGGTTTAAATCTTTAAAACTACGCATCGGATTTTGATGCGGATTTTTTTAATAGATAGAGTGATTCAAGAGGAAGGTTTATAATGTATAATCACTTATTAAAGAGGGTCAGTGATTCAAACTTGTATCAATATTAAAACAAACATGTCAAAGCTAACAACATTAGACACATAGTTTCGATTAAAACCCAATAACAACCGTTTAACATCCCCCTCGATCACTCAAACATTCATCATCACAACAGGTACTTACCTACACAAGTACAACAATATCTGATCACAACTCATCACTACATCCGGTTTATAATGTCCGCTTTAAATTAGTTTCGGCAATAACGAGCTGATCCGTGTCGTCGCCGCGCCGGACGGGCGCCGGACGCGTGCCGGACACGTGTCGGACGCGCCCCGGACGAGGCCGGTCGGTGAGAGGTAGATGTTTATCTTTATTGACTCCGCTTTATTTTGTTTGTGTCGATAATTTTATGAGTTGTTTGAAATATGTATACCTGGTTGGTTAGGGTAGTTGAAATAAATTAGTGTGTAGTCGAACAATGCGTAGAGCTGTGTAGCGACGCGGCGACGTAGCGTTGCGTAGCACTATGTAGCACCGGACCAAGTTGTAGCAAACAGGCGTTTCGTAGAACGGCGAAATGTTCTGTTTTAGTGTCTAAACACACTATGCCGAAGTTACGCGACCGAAGTTCCGCACAATTACGCCTGCAATGCTATTTGAATTACTGACGACACACTATGCCAAAATTACGTCGCGTCATAGCGTACAGCCTAACTTCGGTCGAGCGTAAGTTCAGCGGCAACTTATTCTGTGACCACACATTATACGCGACCGAAGTTCGGTTGAATTACCGACGAAGATCCGGGGGCAGGGAGCAGCAGGGAGCCGCCCGCGCCGAATTTCTGCCGCGTAAGTTCGGCACATATGGTGTGTCATATCAGCCAAATACGTCGGAACGTAAAATCAGCGGCCGAACTTCGGTCGCGTAACTTCGGCATAGTGTGTTTAGACACTTAGTGCATACATACCGCATAACGATAATATTTATATTTTAAAATTTATTTATCGATAGGCTCGCGTTTGACCTCTAACTCGCCTAAGCGAAGATGTGGTCGATTAGTGAAGCACGCTGGCCTAGAAATAATTACTACATATTTTAACTACTGCTAAATATGTATATGTCTTTTAAAAATTCTTAACTTATCTCATACCTTTCACTTTCACTACCTATACTTTAATAAGAAGTATTCTTTCAACAACAGTTAGAAGCACATTGATTGTAACTTATTTTCAGTTTATATCAATCAACCAATCAGCTACTCTTAATTGCAATCTACGAGTACCTACTTCATAGGAACTCGTTGAGCAAACAATCAATTGATTCAGTACCTACACTACACAGGGCTGCATTTACGCATTGTTTGTTATTGTATATTACACACACATACACGACTTTACACGAGTGAAGAAGTGTATGTTTAAACTTGTCTGATTTGGTAGGGCGGAGGGCCTACTAAGTAAATTTTCTTTTTTTGGATTTAATGTCTGAATAATTCTAAGAAGCAATCTAATTTATGGATTTATCGCTTTTACACTATAATACGGTGAAATCTATAGTGTGTATAAGTGTAAATCATAAGTTCAATGTTAAACTATGTGTAATGTGTGTTAATCGGTTTCTTGAGTAAATAATAAACACCTATCAGAGGTTCTGTCAGAACATAAAAAATCTGTTTTTTTTTTGCGAAAGCAAAGAACAGAAAGCATTGAAAATTATTGGAGGAGGCCAATACTCGCCGAGGGGTCTTTAATTAATATTTAATGCAAGCTCATATTTTTTCTAAATAGAATAATAATTTTACCTTTTTATTTATTTCATTTTATTTATCTTATTTTTTGGTGTAGGTAATCATAAAATATGTCCCCATCTAGATCTTCCCGTTCACTCATATTTTCACAATCACTGTGTCCCTACACATTTTTATAAAACGTATGGCTATAAGTGTGTGTGTTACATGGATGTGTGTGCGATGCGGGCGGCTGCATCAAATGCCGACAATTGACGAAACAAGTGTCCTCACTCGGAGGTGCTTCTGTTGAACTGGCGGCATCCTGTTTACATGTGGACAGATTACATGATAGCAACTATACAATCTGTTTGGTAGGTCGTTAGTTAATACAAGGTGTATACTAACAGAAGTTTATGTCAAAGTTTCTGTATTTTATTCATACAGTACTTGAAATATTTTATGGAAAATTTAATAAGCGCTTCGAGTGTATGAACTAGGAGCTTTTTTTCTCATTAAATTAACGTCAAAGTTTCAGTTTACTGTACGTCACAAAAACAGGAAACGTCATGCACGGGCTATGATCATTTGCAATGATAATATAAGTCCTTTTTACTTGTAATATAATTGATCATTTGGATCGATCGGCCATTGCTGAAGAAAGGAATATCTCAAACGGTATCGCAGCGCAGCACCCTATTCTTGTCTCCGTTCTGCATCCAGGCCAGGGACTAGCTAACTAACTTATGGAGACATTCGGCACCTTTATGTTACTGGAGGTGTAGCGTAACTCAGGCAGAGAGACTTAAGGTTTTTTTTGACTGTTCCTACAAAATTAATAAGGGTCAGCTCACATACGCGTGACGCAACGATGTTGTAAATGTGTATCTTTTCGTGTAGTAAATAAAGTTAGATTTTGAGTAGCTCTTTTGAAAGGTGCGCGCAGCGTCGCATCTTTGTGTGATTTGACCTTTAGTCGAATCTCCAGTTGTGTTCATTATTGTTAACCATAAGAAGGTAGGGTTTTAGGTTAGGGCTCTAGAATTTTAGGTTAGGTTTTCAAAATAAGCCAATTGTTACTGTAATGATGCAAGAACTCAGGGCTCCTAAAGGTAGTGGGGCCCTGGGCACTTGTCCAGTGCGGGAAAGAGCCTGATCCAGTCTGTCCTGGCCTCTTTCTTTAACCAGCTCGGCATTGACTATCTCAATTAATCAAAAGTAAAGTTGGTTGGTCGATAGTTATTAGTATATTGCATAGATATATTATTACCAAGAGAAGTACTGCATTATCCGACGGAGACGGTATTATTTTTTTGAGACGTACTCGTAGTTATATTTTCAAATGGCTGAAAAACTGTAATATTGTAAAATCCAGCGTCGATATCCAAAAATATAAAGGCAGCATTATTGCAACTAATAAATGACCTATTAAACTATCCTATAAACAAGTGGTTCCCTCTTAATTCGAGGTTTCCTGGTTACCAACAATCAATTTTCCCATTGATTGAGTACCGCGGGCGGCGTGTGTCGGTAAATTACTTTCATTTCTCTTTAAAATACAGTGCTACGTGAGAAATTTACTCATTTTTATAAACGTTGTGTTCAGTTTAAATGAATATTTTTAATCCACCCTCATGTTTTGTAATGCAAATGAATGTCCCTTAAAGTTCATGTCGTGAGTGTGAGAGAACTCAATCTCATCGTCTCATTTTTACGGTTCCCTACCGAAAGGGTCGAAACTCGAAAACCGAAAGTCGGAGCTCAGTTGAAACTAAAGTCGAAAACTGAATGTCGAAACTCAGTTAAAACTCGAAACTCGGGAGTCGAGACCCGAAAACTGAAAGTCGAATATCAGTTAAAACTGGAAGACAAATTTCGGAAGTCAATACTCGAAAACCGAAAGTCGAACCTCAGTTGAAACTCGAAAGCGGAATCTCGAAAGTACAGTTTCCCGACGGGTTACCTATGAGTTCTTATAATTGTTTATTTATTTTTATTTTTGTGTATACTTTGTTTTGTTTTTTTTTAACCGACTTCCAAAAGGAGGAGGTTCTCAATTCGGATGTTTATATTTTTTTTTATGTTTGGTCGGGCATAACTCCGTCGTTTACCAACCGATTTGAAAAATTGTTTTTTTTGTTGGAAGGGGTATACTTCCCGAATGGTCCCATTAAAATTTTATCGAAATCGGACTAGCACTTTTTGAAAAATCAACAAAAACCTAAAAGTTTTCAACATTGTCTACACCGATTACTCCGAGGTTTCTAGTCCGATTTCGATGATTATTTTTTTGTTCGATACAGTATATCTGCCATTTGGTCCCATAAAATTTTCATTTAGTTTGGTGCAGTAGTTTTCATTTTTAGCTCATTATGTACTAGACATGGGCGCCGCCTTAAAAATTCTCGGCGGCGGCGCGCTGACCAATTTCAATCGGCGGCGGCGTGGCGCCGGCGGCGTAGGTTTTTACTACCTTCAACTAAAACTCAAAATCTACTCCCTAATTTCTTTAAGCCGGGAGGACAGGAAAATGTCGTCAGTTACAAAAAAAAAAGGTTTTTCCAAAGGGACACTTTAACAACATCGTAAAATTTTTTTCAACATAGACACAGGTAATCTAAACATAGATACTAATTCAAGTTACACCGTCAGAGAAGCGAGAACTCGATAAGAAAATAAGCAAGTTGGTACGACGTGATCTCGAAACTACCAATACAAGCCGAATTGAAAAGGCAATAGAAGAAAATCGGGGTGCTAAAGTGTTCGCCCAACAGCTGAAACGCTCGTATCTGACGAAGCTTAGATCACCTATTGGCCAAACCATAACCTCAAAGCTGGAGATCCTAGCTGAGATAGAAGACTTTTATGGCCGGTTGTTCGACAGTCGTGGTCCACAAGCCACCTTTTCAGAGGATAGCCGAGCCACTCTGACCCGCCACTACACCGATGAACTGCCGGAAATAAGCCTAGATGAGGTTGGATTGGCCGTCAGGCAGCATAAACATGGAAAAGCCCTGGGTGAAGACGGAGTCACTTCGGAGCTTCTGAAAACAGGTGGAAAGCCCGTACTTCGGGAGCTCCAAAAGCTATTCAATTCTGTTTTAGACACCGGGAGAACTCCAAAAGGCATGGAACAGGACTGTTATGATCCTCTTTTTCAAGAAGAACGACAAATCCCTATTGAAAAACTATCATACTTATAGTATCGCAACTCTTTTCCTGCTGCACATCAATGACCTACTTCAATCTGGTATTGTTGGGTACGCAGATGACAGTACAGTTTCAGAGAGATACGTGTCCAGCGCAAACACCATCGGGGATGAAGTTTGTTCCTTGTGAGAGGCCATGGTTGAGCGGACAAATTATGCCTTAACCATGTCTATTAGTGGGGTGATGACAATTTGGTCTCTTTAAACGAAACCAAAACACAGGCTTGTCTTTTTACCGCAAAATGGAGTCGTTTGGACCAAATTCCTACTTTTCAGGGTGCATTTGTACGTCTGAATGACCGACTCGAGCTCCTAGGCATGGAGTTGACTTCTAGTCTCAACTTTGGAGCCACCATTATGTTCAAACCCCGACTTGTGGCCAAAAAGCTGGACATCCTAAATAGAGTAAAGCGGTACTTCACGTCGCGGGAATTATCAAATTACCGTGACCCTGGAACGTAAAGGGCTATTGAAGGACACCGTAGATTTTAGTCAGTACAAGTCTGACAGTCCCTCCCGCTCTGCCCTGGGTGGGAGGACTCATTTGATGATTTTACCACGCTAAAAAAAAGCGGTACTTCACGCCTGGACAGCTTTTAACTTTTTACAAAGCACAACTCCGATCCTGCATGGAGTATTATAGCCACCTTTGGGATGGTTCAGCTAAATACCAACTTGCCGCTCTTGACTCAGTGGAATGCAGAGCTAAGAGGCTCATTGGCGACGTAAAATTGGTGAGAGCCAAGCTCCATAGCTTGACTCATCGCCGCAAGGTTGCCTGCCTGTTAGTCTTCTACAGATTATACTTCGGAGAGTGTACCCAAGAACTCCACGATCTCATCCCAACAGGCCCCTTCTATCATTGCACATCTAGACGCACGGCAAATTACCATTCCTACCTTATTGCTATACCACCAATTCGCACTAAGCGTTTCCAAGCGTCTTTT
This sequence comes from Agrotis exclamationis, assembly GCA_950005045.1. Classification (NCBI taxonomy): domain Eukaryota; kingdom Metazoa; phylum Arthropoda; class Insecta; order Lepidoptera; family Noctuidae; genus Agrotis; species Agrotis exclamationis. The sequence goes on from OX465443.1 coordinate 334,347, forward strand.
ATAAAGCGGACAGCGAAGGAGTGGAACTCTCTGCCTGCCTCTGTGTTTCCGAACACATACATTAACCCTAATCTCTTCAAAGATAGAGTGAACAGGCTTCTTCTGGTTAAGCTCACTCCATTGTCGACTTTGTCTTAGTCACTCCTGACCTAGACTGAGGTCAAGAGCAAACCCATTTCACATTAAAAAAAATCGTCCCATATCACTCCTGAGCCACATCTATAAACTGTTTTCGAGGGTCATCACAAATCGTCTCGCAAGAAGACTTGACGAGTTTCAGCCTCCGGAGCAGTCTGGGTTTCGCGGAGGATTTAGCACCACACAATGAGGCAGGTTATACAGAAGTCCGAAGAGCATAACCAACCCCTGTACTTAGCAATTGTGGATTGTGAAAAGGCCTTTGACTCCGTTGAAACCTGGGCTGTTCTGCAATCACTTCAGCGATGTTAAGTGGACTGGCGGTACATCGAAGTGCTGAAATGTCTCTATGACGCCGCGACTATGAGTGTCCAAGTACAGAACCAGCAGTCTAAACATGCTGCTGCGCAGGGGGGTGAGACAGGGGGATGTTATATCCCCCAAACTATTCACCAATGGTTTTTGGAATATTAAGTCAGTCATTTTGGATGAGTCAATCACGAAAGCAAATACACGTCTTTACGCCACTCACGCCGCGCGGTGAATGTCGGCGGCGGCGGCGGCGTGCGGAGTGCACACGGCGGCGCCGCGCCGGCGCGGCGCCCATATCTATTATGTACTCTTATACATAAATGGGCGATGTTATTACCGGTGCTACTGATTACAAGTGTACATGTAAGGAGGTTGAATATTGAAACTAAAAAGGATAAAATAAAAAACATTTTCGAAAAAAATGTAACCGACTTCCCACAAAAAAGTTCAAAATAACCTACAAAAAAACGTTTCTTTCGAAAGTCGGTGACAAAAAGTCAAAAGAAAGTCACCGACTTTCGAAAGAATTTTTTTTTGTAGGTTATTTTGAACTTTTTTGTGGGAAGTCGGTTACATTTTTTTTGAAAAAGTTTTTTTTTACGTCTGTGTTTGTTTTATATTATTTTGATTAGTTTCTTTTTTTAATAAACAGTTTTTGCACTATGATAAACTAGCGTCCACGACTTTTAATTTTATTTTAGTAGTGTTTTTGACGGAGGAACCGGCAGCAAGTTGTCATGCTCCCTTAGTTGACATTGCTTGCGGTAGCGTCGAGGGTCGGGGTGCCACTCACATGGCGTGGGGGACAATAGCTGATCTTTGCGTTATACTCGTGAACGGGTGCTGCTTGTGGTGACTGGTCGAATGGCTGACCTTTGGTTTTGTTAAATGTAGTTTAATTTCTTTTCTTTATATTGTAATTTACGGCTATGGTCCTAGTTTATCTTTTTGTGCCTTCTACGAGTAGTCACGATTGGGATGTAATTTCGGATTGATATAATATAATGTGAATGTTCTATTAAATTGTGTAAAATCTTGGTTCTTCTAACCGTACGAGATGTGTTGCTGGGGAGTTTGTTCCACCACTTCTTCTTCCCAATCGAAACACTAGGAAGTGTCGAAGGGGGTGGGGGGCGCTTTGGGGGACTGTCTTATGTAAAAATTGAGCTTCAAGAAGTGCTGATAAATCAGCCTAAAAAGGCTTCGTTACAAAGATATTTGTAATTTCATTTAATGAAATTTAATTGAGCTATGCAGTGAGAAAGTATCTTAATTTGGCCTATGTTGCCGCTTAGTGCAATTAAAATGATAAATCTATGAAATACTATTTGCATTTCATTTGCACGTACGAGAGGAACCCGAGAGTTAGCGAAGAAATACGATCATTTGCGATAACGAATCTTTCAAAGAGATTAAACTGGTCGCTATGGATACCTAAGTTGTTATTTGTCATTGTTTGTCATGCATGATTTTAACTGTCAGGATTATTGTTTATTGTAATTTGCTTTTGGGTTTCCGACTAATTTAATCAATCATTTTGATTACAACTTTCACTATGCCGCACGAATATTCTGCTCAACACCAAGCTGATATTCACTTCGTCTACGGTTTCTGTGACGGAAATGCTACAGCAGCTGTGCGAGAGTACCAACGGCGATTCCCTGGTCGGCGCGTTCCTGATATACGAACATTTATTAACATACGCAGGAGATTTTGTGAGATCGGAATTAGACCACGCCGCCCTGAACGAGCAATCAATTTGAGCGTCGCTCAAGAAAACAGAATAATGAACCTTTTTATTCATGATCCTACACTCTCAACGAGACGCGTTGGGAGAATCGTGGGTGTATCTCATAAGCTAGTGTGGAAACTGTGGAAAAGATATGGTTTGCATGCCTACCACTACAGAAAATCCCAAGGCATAATACCACCTGATCACTTCTCAAGAATTGTTTTTTGCCAGAGAATGAATCAAGAACTGATAAATAATCCAATACTGCTTCAAAAAATTCTTTGGATGGATGAAGCCCAGTTTACAAGAGCGGGAGTATTCAATTCCAAAAATCAAGTGCAGTGGCATGAGAGCAACCCGAATTTACATTGGCAGGCGTCACATCAAACTGAATTCTCTGTAAACATGTGGGCTGGTGTTTTTAACAATCAGCTGATCGGCCCTATTGAGATTCCCCACCGCCTAAATGCTGACAATTACTTAGAGTTCCTAAGAAACGTCACTAGCTTCGAATTTTTCGAACAAGTGGATCTCCAAACTCTGCGAACCATGTGGCTCCAACATGATGGGGCCCCTGCACATTATGGCACACAAGTGCGTGAATATTTAAATGCAACGTTTCCTGGCCGTTGGATTGGACGAGGTAGCACAAATATCGCATGGCCAGCTAGGTCCCCAGATCTGACTCCTTTAGATTTTTATGTCTGGGGAACCTTAAAGGAGAAGGTGTACTCCGTACAAATTCAGAACCGTGAACAGCTCTTAGATAGAATATCTCAGGCTGCTGAACAAATAAGACAAATGTCTGTAAATTTAAATGGCCAAATTAGGACTCGTTTGAATATTTGTGTCGAAAAAGAAGGTGGTCATTTCGAAAACTTTTTACATTAAATTTATTTTTTGCTTTTTAGAGTTTATTTTTTATTAATAAAAATATTTTTGAATGACATTACGGCTGACGTAGTTGTCTAACCTACAGTGTTTGGATCTTTGGACACTCCATTGAGGTTGACAGGAGAGCGCTCATTTGTGAAATGTATTGAAAAATAAGATGGTGGCGTTAGTTCTGATGTTGCCCACGCAACAAGTGTGCTTATAAATTATAATTATTCTACTCAAATGCATAAAAAAAATATGCTGTGATTACCATTTATCTTAATTTGACCGAGACCTATCTTTTGAGAGTATTTTTACGAATGTACGTGAGCTCTAAGCGTGGTCCCCAGATTGCGTGTTGAGCTGCCCCTCTTTTAGTCAATAATTTTGAGATTGAATGTTCGTTACTTAAGCCGAAACGGCAGAATGGGAAGATAATTATGGTAGCCTACTCCCCTTCCCGTCGTTGGAGGTCCGGCGTTGCTTTAAGCCTAGACTAAAAATAAGGACTGCAGAAACGTTTTGCGAAGGCTGCATGTCGTGGGAAGAGGTTATCATGATTTGGTTATGGAATTTTGTTTTTTTTTTTATTCCTCAATTAAAAAGACAATTCAAAATACGTATCTACCTGCTTGGTAGCCTTATACGTTCTCTTTAGATAAGTATAATACATTGACAGTGCTATGAGGAACGAGATAAAATATCAAAGAAACTTTTGTTTTGACAAGTTTCAGCCCGCCAAATGTTATGAATGAAAATACGACGTTGCCAATTCGGATAAAGAGGCATGCATATCGGGTTATTAACGTCTAGGTATTTAGTTTGTATGAAAATTAACAAAAAATAAAAAATAAGAATTTATTAATGTGTCCATAATGAAAAATGCTTACTTCCGTGGTTTGAACATCTGGTCGAAGTTTATGTATATCGTCCGGAACACGGTGTATAGTTCACGAGTATTTGTTGAGTAATACATAATGTAAGCTTGTTGTGTGTGTTGTTGCACAATGTAAGGTTCCGACCGGAAGACCTTTATAAACTTTTTCTTTAATGAAATAAGTGTAGGTTGCAAATGTATTCGACCTAGGTATTCACAACGACATTATAGGACGGTACGATTAGCGCTGAGCGATTGGACTGCTGCGTAGCGTGTCGCGGGTTCGATTCCCGCGCGCAACAAATATTTGTATGACCTAGAAGTAGTTGTTCCGGGTCTTAAACCCATCCACGACACAAGACAAATACAGTTTACAAAAAAAAAATGCACGTACAATTAGAACACCCTATGTCTTTGCTCATGAGTGACTTTTGCGCAAATTGCAAAGGAAAGTGATCGCCAATGAATTCCACAGCAAAAGCATATCAAAAAAACTTGAGCATTTTTCCCTAGGTTACGAAATGAATATCCACATAACAGGTCGTAACTATTCTCCGTCCACGGTGCAATGTAACATCTTTCATAAGATAATGACGTACAAGTTCCGGTGAGGAGCTATGTCGACGGTGGTGTACAATACAATTATTTTGTAAAGCCTTAAGGGGCAGTTTGTATGCAATGGGATTTTGTTAAAAGTAGTTCCTAACTACTCGGTGTTTAGTGATAAAGTTATCGCTACTAGTCTACTACACTGTCTTTATACTCATATGGCCTTACTACAAAAACTTAAACATCTGTTGAACACTTGTCTAAGAAAAGTGTGACTGCAAAACGAACCTCATTTCAACGTCATAATCTGACATTTTTTTAGACAAGTGTTCAACAGACGTTTAAAAGTTTTTGTGGTACGACGGTTAGAGGTTAGGTATACGTAAAACAAACGTGTACAATGCTAGAAAGTTCTTTTGACGATCGAACGGCCGCTGCAGAGATATTTGTATAAGTAGGTATAGTAACTTTTTGTCGTAAAAATAGATACCCTAAACTTATCAACTGTTGCAGAGGTGAGTGGAGCAGAAAGTAGGTAATGTAGCAAGATTAAGTGTACTAGTTATTACATCTCTCTCACATTCTCCTTAACACCAAAAAACTGGAGACTTAACTCCACACACCTCTACAATTCTTCTTTAGATTTGTGCCGACACCCACAAACATTGTCCGGTGTTGAGCACAATGCTCGCGCGGCAATACGCCGTAATTCCGGCGGCATTAAGCCGCGCTTGACCGCAAATGGAGCTTAATCCCCACTGATCCGGAATTAAAGTTCCGCCGAAGGATAGACGCTTCCGTGCGCACGGGCAATAAGGTTGGCCCGGGCTATTGTGTGAAATGTAGATAATAATTTTGTGCAATAAATACTTATTTACGTGGAATTGAATAATTATTTGGTAATTACCAAAAGGATTTGGTGATCGTTGAAAAGTTTTTGAGGTGACGAATCATTCTTGAGATTTATAAAATTGAAGACTGAAGAGCGTGTCTGAAGCGGTTCAAACAAGTTCATGTACCTCTAATTGATTTATATAATGAAAGCCGAAAATAATAGCGTCAGCACTCCCTGGATTTTTAACGATGGTAATCATGACTGAATTTATCATACGTATACCTACCTACATAATATACCTATGTTTTCAATAAACATCAGCTGTTTTTTCACATTGTTTATTGACATGAAAAAAGGTTTTCACTGAATTTCACCCATAAAATTTACCGAACGTGAATTTCCAAAGAGATAGGTAAGTACTCGTAACACTAACTGATCTCAAATAAAAATATTATTTTATTCGTTTTTGATATCGTGAGAAACTGTGCACATGGCCGGCTTGTACGAACTCTACAGAATGAACCTATTCTGGTGTGCCATACGTTCTTATATTTAAAAAAACTTTTTCAAAAAAAAAAATGTAACCGCCTTCAAAAACAACCATAAAAAACGTTAAAAAAACCTACAAAATAACTTTTCTTTCGGAAGTCGGTGTCTTTGTTTTCTTTATTTCATTGTGTTTTTTTTGCCACCGACTTTCGAAAGAAAAGTTATTTTGTAGGTTTTTTTAACGTTTTTTATGGTTGTTTTTGAAGGCGGTTACATTTTTTTTTTGAAAAAGTTTTTATTTTACTCTTTTTAGTTTAAATATTCAACCCGAATTCTTGTCAAATACAACATGTGCACTAATAAAATTCCCTATCTCAAAAACTACTAAACCGATTTTGATGAAACTTGCAATATTCCCTAAGTTAAATGATACCTAGTACAACAAAAAAAAAGAATTAGTTAAATCGGACTTGTAGTTCCAGAGATATGCGAACTCAAACTAAATTAGTCGATGCCTACTCCTTACTATTAAGGAGTTCTACCTTCCATCATCAGCTCAGCTACATGAAATTATGATTACCATACTCAAGTACTTAAATTACTTCATAAAATTTGCGAAAAACGGTGTGTCGGCCTATAAAATTCGAGGGTTGCCCTCGATTTCTCCAGGATCCAATCATCAGATCCCAACTTGGTGACTATGGGACCACCTCAGAAGTACCCGCTTTCGAACAAAAAAAGAATTTTAAAAATCGGTCCACAATTGGCGGAGTAATTGCGTAACAAATATACAAAAAAAAAAAAAAAACATACCGTCGAATTAATAACCTCCTCGTTTTTGAAGTCGGTTAAAAATGTTTATAGAAAAAATATTCTATAATGGGAAAATATGGCTTTAAAGGTTCTAATAATTAAGCACGTAAATATACTAACTTCTATAAATTACCTTCGACGATCGAGCTTCTAAAAGTAACAGAAAAGTTCTTAGTTAAGCTTTAGTAATAGAAAAGTGCTTAGCCACTTTTTCTGACTTGATTTAGCTAAATCAAGTCAGAAAAAGTAGGTAAAAGTCTATTTATATAACAGTCCTTTGATACATAAACTTCTTTATACAGGACAACACCTGGCCATTTTCATAAGCGACAGACACTTTAAATCTCGGAAATAAACTCTTCAGAATCGCCTGCAAAAAAATAAACATCAATAATTCCCCAATATTACAGAATACGTCCACTAATCTCTTCAAAATTGTACAAAATACGCGTTTTCAGAACAAAACGCCACAATGGCTGTAATCCCCGCGTTTTGTAGTACGCACAATACGCCGGAGGTCGCTAAGCCTATTACGTGGATGTAGCGATGGATGATAACGTGCATGAATGTTTGTATGTGGGTGGATGAGTCCGTAATGTCTTTAGACGTGTTTATTGGATGTGAATGGAAATTGAATGCGAGGGAGCGACAGTTACGAATGTGTAAACAAACAATTGATTCCACGAATGTTGCGTTGATAGGGTGTTAAGTAGCGGATTATTTTGCATAGTTCACTTAAACTGATGTCATTAGTGCCCCATACGCGCGCAGATCTTGAACACTTTTGTGTCAGATACAAGCTACCGATGAATATTTGATTTCTATGGAACCAGAATGAAATCATCCACTCCCAGCGCATACGTAAACGTGTTTCGTGTCCAGTTGCTTCCACTTAACAATACTTAGAACTACCCTGTGATGGTGTGCCGTGTCGGCAATAAAGTATCTTTGTTTGCGCAGCGCCTCATAGTGCTGTAATACACAAATTTCACCAGTTGTGTTTCAAGGGGCGAGCTTGTTGCAATCCATCGCACACATCTTCAGACTAAACTGCCACTGGGAAGCTCCTGGTACAAACACCCACTCAAACTTTTTCTGAACTGAGAATAAAATTTGGAACCTCAGGGTTAGCAGGAGTTGCGCTGAAGACTATGTGTCTTTACTACAAAAAAGATAAACATCTGTTGAACACTTGTCTAAAAAAACTGACAACGTCAGAACAGAACAGAACATTGATATTAGGGTCGTTATGCAGTTACACTTTTTTTAGACAAGCGTTCAATAGCGGTTTATCTTTTTGTGATAAGACGGTATGTGTCTCACTACTAAAAGTTAAACATTTATTGAACTCTTGTCTAAAAAAAATGTAACTGCATAACGACCCATAAATCCACGTCGAATGCCGTTTTGCAGTTGACAGTTTTTTTAGACAAGTTTTCAACAAATGTTTAAATTTTTCTAGTAAGGCGCATTAAAGTCCAACGAGGTTTAATTCTTTTGCCATTCATCTTGGCAACAAAGCACTATGCTTGTTTGTTTTCCTGTAATGTGACGTCGTTACCGAAGCAATGACATAGTTTTGTTTATAGAAAACACACAACTGGTGACCAGTTAGTCATCCAATTTACACGGGTTTAATGGCTGTGTAAAACAACGTGATTTCCTGTGGGTTAAGGAAGATAACGATGTTATTTATTATATTTTAATGGTGAAAATTGACATATTTTCAATATTACCAGTATAAACTGGTCTCCCATTGTAAATGAAGCTCTGACACAGGTTAGATCAACGTAATGTGGACGTATATAACCACATAGACGAGGAGGAAAATTATACTTAATTATTAAAACTAGTAAGTTGAATGTTAGTTAATAGTAATGATAAAGCCAAACCTAATAGTTCAATTATTCCGTTTAAAGATGTTCACACGTGTGCACAAAAGTCAATAAATTATTGAAGCTGAAAATTGAGTGTTATTAAAATGTATCTGTTAATATTTTGTGCAGTTTGTTGTTTGCCCACAAGCCTGGCGTTCATGGTGTCTTTTCACGCAATTAATACATCGAGTTTTTCTTGTAAGTACACTACTATACATATAATTTTGCTTTGTTTATATATCTTTTTTAAGGTTCCGTAGTCGACAAGCAACTCTAGCCGTCTTACCACAAGAAAGATAAATATCTGTTAAACACTTGACTAAAAAAACTGTCAACGTCAAAATTATATTTCACGTTGATATAAGAGTCGTTTTGCAGTTACAACATGTTTCTCTTCTTGAAATAAATGCTTTGATTTTTATTTTTGTGGTAAGGCGGTCGGGCCCTTGGCCGGCTTGTTGTCCATAATAGAATACTTTTATGCTTTATTTTTTACCTGCATTTTTATTTCTAGATAGTTATGATGATCCCTTAGTTATCTGCACTCCACATCGTTTTGTGTATCAAATAGGTGACACATTCACCATGCATTTACGTTTACTGGATAATACAAGAACTGTGAACCAGGCGATTGCTGTTTTAAAAACATCATCAGGTAAGCTTCCATAGATCGAGTATGGTTAATATTTTTTTTGTGCTCTTTATTATCTGTGATCAGTCTTCTGACTATGAGCGGATGAGTTCCGTGTTGCTTGTGGTGTAGTGTGACATCCAGTGATGGCATCTACTCGCAGGTATTACGGCTTTACTTTCTTCTAGTGCCAGGATACTGTGGCGCTTCAAGCGGAGCACGTAGTCTTGTTGTGTCAACTGACGAGCTAGCTCATTTGGGTGGACGGCTAGTCGTTCTTTATTATTTCCCCGCTACTTTCCGAATCTCCTCATTAACTGTGGGAATGGCTAGTTGTTGGTGGATTTCAGTGTTTGTAGTAACCATGAGACGTTCGCTATTGTTCGTAGTATTTTATTTTGTTGACGCTGTAGTATGCCTATATTGGAGTTGCTTGCACTCTCCAGAGCTGCATCCCATACATCCAAACGGGCTTTAATGCTACTTTGTATATTAGCAGCTTGTTGTCTAGTGATAGTCTTGAGTTGCGGCCCAATAACCAGTAAAGGTTTTTAAGTCTGTATGTGATTTCTTCCTTTTTAGCTTTAACATGTTGTTGCCAGGTCAATCGGCGGTCCAAAAGACTCCCCAGGTATTTGAAACAACTTTTATGTGGAAGGGTGGTATCTCCGAGTGGTGGGCAGTTTTCTTTTCTGAGTGTGTAGGTAACTTGAACAGACTTTGCAGCACTGACCTTTAGTTTCCACCTCTTTATCCAGGTATGAATTTTGTTGAGACCATTCTGCAGAAAGTTTGATGCAACTTCTGGGTTTCTGTGACTCGACAGTATTGCCGTATCATCTGCGTATGTTGCTGTAACAACTCCAGGTTCTATCGGTGAGTCAGCTGTATACAATATATACTCGTCAAAACAAAATAAGGGCCACTTTTTAAATTGCACTTTAAACAAGTATTGCTCTTATTCTGGGTACATAATAAATACTAAATATCTTGTTATGGTTTCTTTCAAGTATTAATATTGTTTTTACTGCATAATTGGAAATTCATAACTTTTTTTAATTAGATATTTGAGATTACTTAGAATTTACGGTATGGTGTTTTTTAATTTTCGAACTTTTAACGGAGTTTTCTTTGACTAATACAGCAAGCAGGCTATAATGATCCTTCAATCTTATAATGTCATGTATTCGGAGACATATGGACGCAAAAACAGCCACTTGGGGTGTCACCTTAATCCAGGGGGTCCGTAGCCAGAAGACAAAGGTTTAATGGTGGAATAATCCCAACGAGTGGTTCAAAATGCTTAAAACAGGTCTTAAAAGACGGGTAATATCACCAGAACCCGTGATCAGGGAAGAAAGTAAGTAAGTAAAGCCCAAGAAGACCATTAAGTTTGTTTAACCGCGCAAATAGAGCGAAAATCTACTGCGCGGACCGTACAAACTCCATTGCGTCGAGCTACAGGCACCCCTATAATTGACTAAACTATTCCGAATCGACTCCATAAAGACTAACACTACTCAAGAAGATGCTTGGTTCGTCTCCAGTTAACTGCAGCGTATGGTGCAAATCGTGAAACATTTGCGAAGGAGAAAATTTATTGAACTGTTTTGACTGGGCTTCATTGCTTTTTATTGATGACTGGTGGATTATTTTTTTTCAATAAAAACTGATTCATAAGAGTGTAGAGAAGATCTAAACAACAGGTTTCAGATCCTTGCACTCTTAAAACAGACTGTTCTGGCGAGTTCTGAGTTATGCTCTGGGGCGGTTATCTCTATCACGCAAAACTGAGCTCGCACTTCTTAACGAGGGTGCTGTAACTCCTCAAAATTGCATAGAGAATGTGGTGCAACTCCACATTATCCCATTCGCACAGCAAGAAATACCTGAGTTCTTCTTGAAGCAGCATAATGCTCGAGCGAATACGACGCGACTAACAGTGCACACATTCCCTTACGCTCGAATTACGATGTTACCGTGGACACTTAGGATTTTTAGCTGAGTTCTATTGAGCATTTAAGAGATGAGTTAAAGAAGAGTGAAAAAGAAAGTAAAATTCCCATCAACACCTAGCTGGATCTCATAAATTGTCTGAAAACTTGCTGGTAGAGTATCCCAAAAGAAAATGTTCGGTATTTAATCCAGACCATTCCACTTCCCATAAAATGAGCAGAACCGAGAGAACACAGTTAAAAGAGAAGCTTAAAAGAACACTTTGGAACATTAAAGACGTAATTTTTTCGATTTTTTTATGTTTTATGTAACTTGATACATTCCTGCAATTCCTCACTTTTCATTCAATTTGTTTTATTTTAACGATTTACTGGAATACATATTTAATTTTTGTGTATTTCCATCTAAAACCATTAATATTAATCAGATTCAGTCATTGTAACTAGTAATATTTAAACATTATTTAATAAATCGAAAAAAACCAGGTGGCCCTTATTTTGTTTTGAGTAGTATATAAAGGATTGGCCCCAGGACAGACCCCTGAGGTACACCAGCTTCGATTCTGTAAAGGTCTGAGGTATTACTCGATTCTTTAACTTGCTTAAAATTAGCTTTCTTTGGTTGCGGTTAGGGACTCTAGTTTAAGCTGGAGAGTGTCAGCGTTAGTCTTCTGAGTTGGGGTTTTGAGTTCTACTATTGCCCTATTCAAAAGGGTTTTGTCTGAAGACTGCCTAGTCTGGTGCCAAATCCTGCGTATATAGCCTTCTCTTTTCTAGGATTTTAAGCTTGATTTCTAGTATAAGGTTGGTAGAGTTTCCTTTTTGACATCTGGTGTAATATTCCTCCAGCAGGCCTCCTGAACTGTGTTGGTAAAGTTTTTGAGGGCAATGTCAATAGCCTCAGTGGTTTTCAGTCTTGTATTTAGCTGAATGTTTTCTTCTACAAAATCCCTGAAGGATTCCCAATCTGTATGAAGATTATACAGCGTTTGTGGCATTTCAGTCTCAACAACAGTAGCACGGGTGGTTAGTATTACTGGCGTATGATCAGAACAGCTGTCAAGACAGGGTTTTAATTTTAAAGTAGTGCCGAGATAATTTGATTAGCCTGGAGCCCCAATGAAGGTGTTTAGAATTACAGTCCCCGCGTGCGATGAAACGTCCCCAAAGTTGTTTAAAGAAGTGAGAAAATCTGGTAGAATATATTGTATGTCGCTGTGGGCAGTAGACTTCTGCCACATTGAAATGCCCAAATTCATCTTCTATTGAGACTACAGTGGCCTGCAAGTGATTTGTTTGGCAGTTGGGCAGCACATGGTGTTTTATATTGCTACGTACAATGATGGCAGTGCCTGCATGTCCTGTACCATCAGGATGTGTAGTGATATAGACGGAACATCTAGGTATTTTTATGGAGCTGTTTTTAGTGCAATGTGCTTCTGATATTAAAACTATGTCAACTTTATGTTCTGCTATTAGTGGTATAATTTCGTTTTGGTTAGGAGTTAATCCATTTATGTTCCAAGTCATTATGCGGAAACCTATTTTGAGAGCTTGTCAACTAGGGTTGATATGAGTCCCAGTAGGATACCCATTTGTTGTAAGATTATCTCAAACTCCTCTGATTGCTTGATAAGTATGTTTTCTAATGACGAAGTCAGCGTTGTAGAACATTTACAGTCATCTTTATCACTAGGTTCTGGGTATTTTACTGCATCAGAATACGACATTTGCTGATTTCTCTTTTCTGCCGACTTGTAGGCAGTTTTGGGTTGGTCTTGTCCCTTTACTTATCGGTTCTTGTGCCAGCACTTTATTTTTTGCACTCCTGGTTTTATAAGCATGGGTCCTTGCCGCAATTTCTTTATAAACCTGGCATCCTTTAAAGTTTGCCGGATGCGCACCATTGCAGAGGTCACATTTGGCTGGGGTTGTTCGATCCCGTTTGGGGCAGTCCGAAGTTTTGTGGGGCCTCTGTGCATTTGACACATTGGAAGGGCCTCATGCAGTGGTTTTTCGAGTGCCCATACTGCTGACATCGCTGACACTGGACTATGCTTCGTCTCTTCCTAGGATCTTCTATAATTACTGTTTGATTATACAGGGTTATTTGAAAAACACCAACAACCTCTTAAGAGGTCATTCCACTCATTATAATGGACAAATTTTACTATGGGACCAAACGCGAAATTGTGAAAAAAATCAGGTGTTCCCTACATTTTGACGAGTTCTGCGAACATAAAGAACGGAACAGCTTGTGTTTTTCAAATAACCCCGTATAATATACTTGAGGTCTTTTGCGGCTTTGTTTTGGGCATTTGGCATAAGATTTACGAAGAAAGTTGATGTTGGCTTCTTTTCTGGACCATATTTTGCATTCATGATCTGTCCTGTGACTATATTACCAGTCTTTTTGATTTCTTCTTTTATGACCTCAGGAGAGAGAGGGATTCTCCGTGATTAGCGGTACCCTCCTGGGGTAATATCTTTCAAATTTGCTTCCATACTAGTTACTCCCCTTTCAGTCAAGACATTTTAGAAGGTATTTAGTCTTCTAGGCTCGCTTCAGCCTCTTCCACCCAGTTGCCTGGCTGGCTGGGTGTATCAGGTGTATGGTTACCACAATATTCGTGTGGACATTGCCGCCATCCGGCGCGTGCAGGTAGGGTTGACGTTTGGGCTGGATAAGATGTTAGTTCCAGTCTCCCCTTACGGGAAGTAAGGGGAGACTGGAACTAACATCAAAACGTTATGTTTTGTTTCGAACACGGAATCTCGACATTTTATAATTTAAGTAAGACCTTAATAATACCCTATTAATAGTTTAAAAGTCTATTTATTATCTATATAATCCGTAGATTCCATTGCGAGCAAACATTATTTTACGTCATGGAAATTTTTTGAAATGCGACTGCTTGCTGAAAAAATTACAATTGACGTGGAACTGGTAACCGATGATGGGTGTCTACGAGAAACTATTTTGGAAGGGGAAGAAATTGATCCTACACGAGCCACGGGATATAAAAACATAAGTAAGACAATGTTCAGCTTTAATAATTGTTACAAATAGCTCTCCAAATTAGACGAGTATCGATTTAAGCAACGTAGTTGAAGGTAGTTCGTATGATTGATCATAGATGGCGCTAGTTTTTGCTTGTATGAAGAAGGTTAGGCAAAATGTTCTTGTGGACGTATCCTTCCTTTTTAGGGTTCCGTAGCCAAATGGCAAAAATGGAACCCTTATAGATTCGTCATGTCTGTCTGTCTGTCCGTCCATATATCACAGCCTCTTTTCTTTGAAAGTATGAGAGCTATCTTGTTGAAACTTGGTAAGTAGATGTATTATGTGAACCGCATTAGGATTTTTACCAAAAAATAAATCAAATTTTGGGGGTGCCCCCATACTTAAAATTGAAACTCAAAATATTTTTTTTCACCAAACCCATCTATGGATAGGTCTTTAAAAATGATATTGAGGTTACTAATATGATTTTTTTCTAAACCGAAGTTTGTGCGAGAGACACTTCCAAAGTGGTAAAATGTACCCCCCCCCCCTGTAACTTCTACAATAAGAGAATGATAAAACTAAAAAGAATATATAATAAAACTTCCAACGAAAATTGGTTTGGATGAGATATAGTCAGCAGTTTTTGAGATATAGTACATTTTCAAAAACCGCAAATATAACTTTGCCGTTCATACAAACACTATGAAAAAAAAAGTTATTTTTATTGTTTGTGTATATTACTTATTAATCTCAATATAATTATATCCCTAATCTATGCTTGCTACGGAACCCTTCAAGGGCGAGTCCAACTCGCACTTGGCCGGATTTTTTATATTAGTTTTGTGCTCAATTTGTTTCGCCGATATAAATCTAAAGGACTGTTTTCACTTTCCTTATCTGGATTCTAACTATGTAAGTAGGTACTTAATATGTATGTACAATATGTACATATTTGTATAATTTATCCCACTATTACCGACGTGTATTGTATAACCAGCCTTAAGGTTGGACTTAAGGAAACGGAAGATAACATGTTTATTTTTTTTTCAGACAATATTTGTTTGGGGAAAAACAAATGTGTAGCACTCATCGACGCGGCTAAAAAATGTGCAAGTAAGTTAGCAATGTTAGAAGCTATCAGCTTTCTGCAGCTCTATGCTATTCTTTATTTAAGATATAATATCAAAGATGTTGCTTCGACGAGGCGGCTTTCAGATCGTCCGTTTGAGCAGCGCGAGCAGTGTTCGCTACGCTAGTGTTGCTGTCAGTAGGTAGTGAATAGCAAAGAATAGCTTTGTCGCACCATGTCATAAGCACTGCAGCAAGGCGGTGTTAATAGAGAATAGCAATGCTCAACAGTGCCCTGTTCAGCATTGTTATTCTCTATTAACACCGCCTTTTATTCTCTATTAACTGCCGGCAGCACAATAGCTCCTGCGCAAACTGGTAGCCACCAGTCTGTGCAGGAGGTATTGTTCTGCCCAGCTCGAATGAGTCCGATTAGATTGTTTACTAAACATTTTTATCTACTCTCATACCGTTAAATTCAAAATACAAAACTCAAAACGAATTTATATAGACAGTACTTTAGGGTGTTACTACACCAATCCATTCTACCATCGATCGATGGTAGAATGGATTAGTCGACGTCGATCGATAGGTTCTACTAGCTAGACCAATCGATTGTCGATCGACGATCGAACGATGGTAGAATGAATAAGTCGACGTCGATCGAGCTGCTTGAGCTCCCCATGTCACGTTAATCGATCTACGTCGACCGATGCCATCGACCGGCAATCGATCGATTGGTTAGTCGACCGGTATCCGTCGATCAATTAAAGCTGCCTACCACATCAATCGATCAACATCGACCGATGTCGATCGATGGCATCGATCGACTATCGATCGATTAGTGTGTTGTGGTTGTAATACCCTTACAAATAGTAAGTACATCGAATTGAAATTAAAAAAAATAATTATGACACTATTTCTCTAACAAAATAATGTTATAATACACTCGAGAGCAATGAATCCGGGTCACTTAAAGAATCCTAAAAATCTCGGAAACTAAAAATGCTAGGTTAATGCAATAAATTGTATTTAATAGACAATGTAATACTCCTTAAATGAAGGTATTAAAACTTCTTAGATATTGTAAAGTTATATCATAAAAAAATCAAATTTGAAAAAGGGCCACTTTCGAAGATGGAACTACGAAATTACAGCATTTGTTCATGGCCCCAAGTCTAGCCCCCGATGTACTAAAACTTATCGCTGCCTTAAAAAACACAAACAGTGTAGGCTACGATGGCATAAGCACAAAAATTGTTAAGACTGTAGCATTTGAAATCTGTGGCCCCATAAGCCACATTATTAATTTAAGCATCAGTGAAGGGATATTTCCCAATACTCTAAAAAAATCTATTGTCAAACCATTATTTAAGAAACAGGATAGGGAACTAATAGAATTTTATAGGCCAATATCGTTAATACCAGTAATTTCAAAAATAATCGAAAAATATATTTCTAGGGAATTAAATACCTATTTTGAAAAAAATAATATACTCTGTAATGAACAGAAAGGGTTTAGGGAGAAAAAAACAATAAATTTAGCTATATTATACGACTTCTTACATACTGTTATTACAAACGTAGATAAAAATATACCAATTTGTGCCATTTTTTGCGACATGACACAGGCATTTGATTATGTCCAACATACTACATTACTGAGTAAACTTTATGCATATGGTATACGAGGAAACATATTTAATCTAATACAATCGTATCTACAAAACAGAAAACAAGTAACGCAAATTAATAGAATAAATATGAGCACCAAACGTGAAGAGATTTTCACGTCACGCGAACGTATCGTCTCTCATGGAGTTCCGCAAGGCAGTGTACTCGGACCGCCCTTGTTTACTATCTATATTAATGACTTTCCCAAAGCCGTTAAATATCCCATGACACTGTTTGCGGATGATAGTACGATAACGATACCATGCCATAATCCCAATACATATGAAACAGACATAAAAAATACATTAATTGAAGCGGTAACATGGATGAATAATAATAATTTAAAAATTAATATTAATAAAACATTGATAATGCACTTTAGCCAACGACCATCAGTATTTTCTAGTCTTGACATTGAATATAATAATAATAAAATACAGACAGCTAATACTACAAAATTTTTGGGCCTAACAATTGACAGAAGCTTAAATTGGAAAGCGCACATTGAAGTTTTAGCCAAAAGAATAAGTAGTGGTGCATATGCGTTATACAAGACTATCACGAACTCTCAGTACAGATGCTTTACTAACTGCCTACTACGGTTTAGTTGAATCCGTCATTAGATATGGTGTTATCTTCTGGGGTAACTCAACCGATAGGGATATCATCTTTAAAAGACAAAAGTACTGCTTGAGATCGATGTTTAATCTCAAAACTACTGATAGCTGCAAAAATTATTTCAAAAAGTATCAGATATTAACATTATACTCACTATACATATTTGAAGTAGCAATATTTGTAAAAACGAATCCACATTTATTCACCCGTATGGCAGACAAATTCCCAAGAAATAGACGTGATGATAGCAAACTGTGTGCACATACATCAAAAACTGCACTTATGAGCAAAAGTGTTTTCTGCATGGCACCAACTATCTACAATAAATTGCCGAAAAGTTGGAAAGAGCAAACAATACCTCAATTTAAAAAAACGATGAAATCGTTTTTAGCAAAAAAAGCATACTATAGTGTTAAAGAATTTCTGGACGACTCCTTGTGAATAATTGTATGAATAAATTAAATAATGAATGTATAATTAAATTGTAATTAAATAATGAATGGATAATAATAATGTAAATGATGTAATTAGTAAATTTGTTTAATTTTAAAATGTAAACAATTTAATTTATGTAATTGAATAAAAAATAATTGTATTATTAATAATTGTACCTAACATATTTGCACGCCTTGAGAAAGGCAGACATGTCATGACTCACGTTTATTTAAGATCTTGCATGCATGTATTATTTTAATTCTGTATGTACACACATGTTTAAGCAAATAAAATTTTCTATTCTATTCTATTCTTTGGTTTTGCTTTTGTTTGTAATCTGTCATTTATGTGGGTACATAAACCATGTTGATAGTGCTCTATATTCATTATTCAAGCTAAAATTATGTCGCTTACGCCTGAAGAATGCACCAGAATACTTACAATGCTGGAAACCGGCCGGAGTCAGCGCGATACAGCCAGGACTGTCGGTGTGTCGCTGTCAACAGTACAAAGAGTTCTCCGACGTTACGAAGAAACTGGTTCTAACCTACGCAGACCAGGAACGGGCAGAACCAGGTGTACCACAGCACGAGAAGACCGATACTTGGTGAACACCATGCTTCGAAATCGCTTTCTCACAGGAACTGAACTCACCAATCAGTTTCGACGCCTCGGAGGAAGTAACCCAAGTGCATGGACAGTAAGACGTCGGCTTGCTGAATCTAACTTTAAACCCCTTAGACCTGCAAACGGCCCTAAACTGGAGCGTGGGCATCGTATTTCAAGACTAAGATAAGCCCAGAGCCACGTAAATTGGAGTATTGAAGATTGGTCAAAAGTTATGTTCTCCGACGAATCAAAATGTATGCTCTACAAGCACGATGGAAGACACAGAGTGTATCGAAGACCAGGGGAAAGATTCAAGCAAGCATGCATCGAAGAAAAAGTAGCCTACGGTGGTGGGTCTGTACTTGTGTGGGCCGGAATTTCTGCTGAAAGTCGCACAGAGCTGGTGATCATAGAAAACGGCTCTTTAACTAGCGTAAGATATGTGGAAGAAATCCTCAATGATCACGTTGGTCCATTTATGGTCAATTTAGGTGAGGATGCTATATTTATGCATGACAATGCCCGACCTCATACAGGTAGGATTGTGAATGACTACCTTCAAGAGATGAACATTACTCGTATGGAGTGGCCAGCGCGCAGCCCGGATATCAACCCGATCGAGCATGCTTGGGACGAGCTAGGCAGATGCGTAAAACAACGAAACCCTCCCCCAATCACGCTTCGTGAGCTCAAAATTGCTCTCACAGAGGAATGGGAGAATATTCCCCAAAATCGTATAAGGAACTTGGTGTACAGCATGCCAAACCGCGTAAACGCAGTAATGGAAGCACGAGGAGGCAATACGAAGTATTAAAATTCAAGAAAATCGTAATAAAGCACAAAAATTTCATGATTCCTATTTTTGTTTTAAGGAGAGATCAGCAGTTTTTTTCTTTATGTAATTTTGTGTTAATAAAATGTATATTAAATGTACTCATATTTTTTTTACTTTCATTTAAGGAGTATTACATTGTCTATTAAATACAATTTATTGCATTAACCTATCATTTTTAGTTTCCGAGATTTTTAACATTCTTTAAGTGACCCGGATTCATTGCTCTCGAGTGTATTTTATTTTTCATTGCGATACAGATTACAGATCATAGATACATCTATTTAATTTTTTATCTGTGGCTGCGCGCGCTTTGGCGCATGCGTGGTGATAACGGGAATTTTGGCGCCATAATACGTTTGTATTTCGGTGGATAATTATTAGTGTTTATTAAAATGTCTGATAGTGAAAGTGCAGAAAATTTGACGCCGCCCGACATTTTAGAGACTGCGACAGCAGTCAGTCTTAATCTACTACCAGTAAAGTCAAGAAAATTATACGATAAATGTTATCAAGACTTTCCATATTCAATTTCATAATTGTAATATACAAAAAGTTTACACTTACAATAACCAATAAATAAACTGTGTCAATCTTTTTTAGGGTTCCGTAGTCAACAAGGAACCCTTATAGTTTCGCCATGTCCGTCCGTCCGTCCGTCCGTCCGTCCGTCCGTCTGTCCGCAGCTTAGCTCAGAGACGCCCAGCACTAGAAAGCTGTAATTTGGTGTAAATATACGGATTTGTTGCGTCAAAAAAGTGGTAAAATAAAATCTCGTAAAATATTTTTTTTAGGGTACCTCCTGTACACGTAAAGCGGGGATGTTTTTTTTTTTCTCGCGTACCCCTTAGTGTGGGGTATCATTAAATAGGCCTTTAAAAAATATTGGTAGTTTCCATCAACAATTTTTTGATAAAAAGATTCGTTTGTGAAATATTAAGCTTTAAAGTGCTAATTTTTGCCCTACTCGAGTGTCCCCCCCCTCTACCAGCTAAACGGTTATGTTTGGGGGTGTGAAAAAATTTACAATAGTCCTACTAATATTATAAATGCGAAAGTTTGTGAGGATGGATGTATGTTTGTTACTCTTTCACGCAAAAACTGCTGAACGGATTTTGATGAAATTTAGCACAGAGGTAGATTATAGTCTGGAATAACACATAGGATACTTTTTATCCCGGGAATATGTTCCCTTGGGATAATTTTCGACATTCACGCGGGCGGGGCCGCGGGCAGAAGCTCACTATAACATATACAGCAATGACGTCTTAGCAAGAGTTGGTCAACTTGATGAGCACTTTCTGTTGACGTATACAAATTGAAGCTCTGGAACACCTGATGTGGAACTCCAAGAGCCCAGCTCCACTATAACATATACAGGAATGACGTCTTAGCAAGAGTTGGTCAACCTGATGAGCACTTTCTGTTGACGTATACAAATTGAAGATCTGGAACACCTGATGTGGAACTCCAGGAGCGCAGCTACACTATAACATATACAGAAATGCCGTCTTAGCAAGAGTTGGTCAACCTGATGAGCACTTTCTGTTGACGTATACAAATTGAAGATCTGGAACACCTGATGTGGAACTCCAAGAGCCCAGCTACACTATAACGTATACAGGAATGACGTCTTAGCAAGAGTTGGTCAACCTGATGAGCACTTTCTGTTGACATATACAAATTGAAGATCTGGAACACCTGATGTGGAACTCCAAGAGCACAGCTACACTATAACATATACAGAAATGCCGTCTTAGCAAGAGTTGGTCAACCTGATGAGCACTTTCTGTTGACGTATACAAATTGAAGATCTGGAACACCTGATGTGGAACTCCAAGAGCCCAGTTCCACTATAACATATACAGGAATGACGTCTTAGCAAGAGTTGGTCAACCTGATGAGCACTTTCTGTTGACGTATACAAATTGAAGATCTGGAACACCTGATGTGGAACTCCAAGAGCCCAGCTCCACTATAACATATACAGGAATGACGTCTTAGCAAGAGTTGGTCAACCTGATGAGCACTTTCTGTTGACGTATACAAATTGAAGATCTGGAACACCTGATGTGGAACTCCAAAAGCCCAGCTACACTATAACATATACAGGAATGACGTCTTAGCTTCTGCCCGCGACTTCGTACGCGGATCCTGTTGCTTATGCCAGCGACAACGGAGTCGCCAAAGTCGAAGATCTGGAACGTCTGATGTCGAATTCTAAGAGCCCCGGGACGGGAAAACAACGGGATGCGCGAGACGATTCGAAACGTTCCAGATCTTTCATTTTTGTAAGACTATAGAACTTTTGCTAAGACGTCATTCCTATATTTGTTGTGGTGTCGCAGGGCCTTGGAGTTCCACAACAGGTGTTCCAGACCTTCAATTTCTAAAAGTCAAAAGAGAATGCTCATCAGGCTGAACAACTCTTGCTAAGACGTCATTCCTGTATATGTTATAGTGTAGCTGGGCTCTTGGAGTTCCACATCAGGTGTTCCAGATCTTCAATTTGTATACGTCAACAAAAAGTGCTCATCAGGTTGACCAACTCTTGCTAAGACGTCATCCTACTAATATTATAAATGCGAAAGTTTGTGAGGATGGATGTATGTTTGTTACCCTTTCACAAAAAACTGGACGGATTTGAATGATTCTTTTTTTGGTGTATAGATATAAAGTCTGGCCAACATATAGGCTATAATTTATCTTGAAAACTTGAAGACCTGGTGCAGAACCGCAACAGACCAGCTAAGCTATAAGAGATACAAAAATGGTGACATAGCAAAAATTGTTCCACGTGATGAGCATTTTCTGCTGAGAAAATAAATTTGAAGATTTGGAACACCTGATGTGGAACTCTAGGAGCCCAGCTACACTATAACATTTACAGGAATGACGTCTTAGCAAGAGTTGTTCAGCCTGATAAGCACTCTCTGTTGCCGTATAAAAATTGAAGATCTGGAACACCTGATGTGGAACCCCAAGAGCCCAGCTAAACTATATCACATACAGGAATGACGTCTTAGCAAGAGTTGTTCAGCCTGATAAGCACTCTCTGTTGCCGTATAAAAATTGAAGATCTGGAACACCTGATGTAGAACACCAAGAGCCCAGCTACACCATCCTATCCTACTAATATTATAAATGCGTAAGTTTGTGAGGATGGATGTATGTATGTTTGTTACCCTTCCACGAAAAAGCTACTGGACGGATTTGAATGATTCTTTTTGTTGTTGTATAGATATTAAGTCTGGCCAACATATATATAGGCTATAATTTATCTTGAAAACTTGAACACCTGGTGCAGAACCGCAACAGACCAGTTAAGCTATAAGAGATACAAAAATGGTGCCATAGCAAAAATTTTTCCACGTGATGAGCATTTTCTGCTGAGAGAATAAATTGAAGATTTGGAACACCTGATGTGGAACTCTAAGAGCCTAGCTACACTATAACATATACAGGATTGACGTCTTAGCAAAGTTGTTCAGCCTGATGAGCACTCTATGTTGACGTATAAAAATTGGAGATCTGGAACACCTGATGTGGAATTTCAAGAGACCAGCTACACTATAACATATATAGGAATGACGTCTTAGAAAAGTTGTTCAGCGTAATGAGCACTCTCTATTGACGTATAAAAATTGAAGATCTGGAACACCTGATGCGGGACACCAAGAGCCCAGCTAAACTATATCATATACAGGAATGACGTCTTAGCAAGAGTTGTTTAGCCTGATAAGCACCCTCTGTTGCCGCATAAAAATAGAAGATCTGGAAAACCTGATGTAGAACACCAAGAGCCCAGCTACACCATAACATAATATATAGGAATGACGTCTTAGCAAAGTTGTTCAGCCTGATGAGCACTCTCTGTTGATGTATTAAAATTGGAGATCAAGAACACCTGATGTGGAACACCAAGAGACCAGCTACACTATAACATATATAGGAATGACGTCTTAGAAAAGTTGTTCAGCCTAATGAGCACTCTCTGTTGATGTATAAAAATAGGAGATCAGGAAAACCTGATGTGGAACTCCAAGAGACCAGCTACACTATAACATATATAGGAATGACGTCTTAGAAAAGTTGTTCACCCTAATGAGCACTCTCTGTTGACGTATAAAAATTGAAGATCTGGAACACCTGATGTACAACACCAAGAGCCCAGCTACACCATAACATAATATATAGGAATGGCGTCTTAGCAAAGTTGTTCAGCCTGATGAGCACTCTCTGTTGACGTATAAAAATGAAGATCTGAAACACCTGATGTGGAAATCAAAGCTATCACTAATTTCACTGTATAATTTTAAAATAACATGAGGTGGGAGTACCTCCATGCAGTAAAGGCGGTAACAGTTTAGAACTTTTCGATGACGATGAATAAAAATTTGACTCGTCAGGCCAAAACTCCCATTTATTTTTTACCCGGGCTCTTGAAATTGAACATCAGACAGTGGCGGATTTACCAATAGGCTAAGTAGGCTGGAGCCTAGGGCGGCAGATTTAGAGGGGCGGCAAATTTAGCCCAAATAATTAAAAAAATATATTATAATATGTATACCTACACATTACGTTCGTAATCCGTATATAAAAGACTAGCTATGCCCGCGACTTCGTTTGCGTGGATGTCGAAACTTAACAATGTATATTTTAGTGCGAAGCGCTGTTGGAGGATACCGATACAAATAATTTTTAACCGACTTCCAAAAGGAGGAGGTTCTCAATTCGGATGTTTTTTTATGTTTGTTCGGGCATAACTCCGTCGTTTACCAACCCATTTGAAAAATTCTTGTTGGAAAGGGTATGCTTTCCAAATGGTCCCATTAAAATTTCATCGAAATCGGACTAGCACTTTTTGAAAAATCAAAAAAACCTAAAAAGTTTTCAACATTGTGTACACCGATTACTCCGAGGTTTCTGGTCCGATGTCGATGATTCTTTCTTCTTTCTGTTCGATACAGTATATCTGCCATTTGGTCCCATAAAATTTTCATTTAGTTTGGTGCAGTAGTTTTTATTTTCAGCTCATTGTGTACATACATGGGTGATGTTATTACCGGTGCTACACGAATCACCTACAAAATTTTAGTGCACATGGAAGAAAATTATGTATTTGACAATAATTTGGGTTGAATATTTAAACGAAAAAGGATAAAATCGCCGGCAGTGCTTCTTTATAAAAACATAGTCGGACGGCAAGCTACCCATTACTCCCCGTCCGGAAGCGGCTGGAATATGAACCGCGATTTCCTTCCTCGATAAATGGACTATCCAAAACAAAAAGAATTTTTCAATTCCAAACAGTAGTTCCTGGGATTAGAGCGTTCAACCAAACAAACAAACAAACTCTTCTACTTTATAACAATTTTTTTTGAAAAAAAAGGGAACAATTCAAAACCAAACACAAAAAAAATGTAAAATAACTTTTCTTGCGGAAGTCGGTGGCTTTGTTTTTTATTTCATTGATTATGGCCACCGACTTCCGAAAGAAAAGTTATTTTACATTTTTTTGTGTTTGGTTTTGAAGTCGGTTCCCTTTTTTTCAAAAAGTTTTTTGTTTTCCCCTTTTTCGTTTAGATATTCAACAAAAATCTTCGTATAATCGGCGTCTTTGAAAAACTACAATCCTAGTAAGCAACAAAGACGGATCTATGTCGGCAACTTCACGGGATATCCGTTATTGTTATTTACTAAAACCTTCTCCAGAACGTAACGAACACTTTCCTGAAAACCGCATCAAAATTGATTCAGCCAAACGCGAGATAATTGCGGACAAACATACATACAGGTCGAACTGAGAACCTACTTTTTTTGAAGTCGGTTAATTAGTATAGATTACTGAACGCCACTGTAAAATATAGGTACTTATGCGATCATGAATTTTAAAAAAATATTTCAATAGCGTTTCAATATTAATTTCAATTTAAAGGTAACTTATTATAAAAACTAGCTTCTGCCGCTGGCAGAAGCTAGTTTCGCACGCGGATCCTGTTGCTTATGCCAGCAACAACGGGGTCGTCAAATTCGAAGATCTGAAACGTCTGATGTCCAATACCAAGAGCCCGGGGACGGGAAAACAACGGGATGCGCGAGACAATTCGAGATGCTCTAGATCTTCAATTTTTATGCGTTAACAAAGAGTGCTCATCAGGCTGAACAAATTTTGCTAAGACGTCATTCCTATACATGTTATAGTGTAGCTGGGCTCTTGCGAGTTCCACATCAGGAGTTCCAGATCTTCAATTTTTATACATCAACAGAGAGTGCTCATTAGGCTGAACAACTCTTGCTTAGACGTCATTCCTAAACATGTTATAGTGTAGCTGTTCTCTTGGAGTTCCACATCAGATGTTCCAGATCTTCAATTTTTATACGTTAACAGAGAGTGCTCATCAGGTTGAACAACTCTTGCTAAGACGTCATTCCTATACATTTTATAGTGTTGCTGGGCTCTGGAAGTTCCACATCAGGTGTTCCAGATCTTCAATTTTTATACGTCAACAGAGAGTGCTCATCAGGCTGAACAACTTTTGCTAAGACGTCATTCTTGTACATGTTATAGTGTAGCTGGGCTCTTGGAGTTCCACATCAGGTGTTCCAGATCTTCAAATTTATTCTCGCAGCAGAAAATGCTCATCATGTGGAACAATTTTTGCTATGGCGCCATTTTTGTATCTCTTATAGTTTAGCTGGTCTGTTACGGTTCTGCATCAGTTGTTCAAGTTTCCAAGATAAATTATAGCCTATGTGTTGCTCCGACTTAATATCTATACAACAAAAAAAAATATCAGTAAAATCCGTCCAGTAGTTCCGAAGATTAGCGTGCGTGTACAAACAAACAGACACACAGACAGACAGAATTTTTTTTTGGATTCGTGCTCTATTACTGTTTCTAAACCCCCCTTAATTTTTTTTTAAATATATTTAATGTACAGACACAGTTTTTTTTACTTTTTTATTAAATGTATAGATAGATGATATTTAACGTGTAATATGTTTCAACATTTATTTTCTACTAGGTAAGTATGTATTTGCGTAGTAGTTAACTAACGTATTGAATTTCAAAAGTCAGTAGGGGCGGCAAAAATTGAATAGCCTACTAGCGGCAAATTTGTAAATCCGCCACTGACATCAGACTTATCAGATGTTCGATTTTGAAGACCCCGTGGTGCTGGCATAAGCAACAGGATCCGCGTACGAAGTCGCGGGCAAAAGCTAGTAGTATATATAACGAAGTTTAAAAGAAAATTATCATGACTAAGTGGACTTTACAAGTTTACGAGTAATAGTTGACCAACTTATAAAACGTACTGGGATAACATTTTCCTAAACAAAATGTATCGGAGAACAACTGCAAATGTAAGTTTGTCAACTTCATTTTTACAGCTATAATAGGTAGTGGAGTGGAGTGGAGTGCAGTGGAGTGGAGTGCAGTGCAGTGGAGTGGAGTGGAGTGGAGTGGAGCGGAGTGGAGTGGAGTGGAGTGGAGCGGAGTGGAGTGGAGTGGAGCGGAGTGGAGTGGAGTGGAGTGGAGCGGAGCGGAGTGGAGTAGAGCGGAGTGGAGCGGAGTGGAGCGGAGAGGAGCGGAGTGGAGCGGAGTGGAGCGGAGTGGAGCGAAGTGGAGTGGGGTAGTGTGGGGTGGAGGGTCGAAAATCGCTTGAACCTTTTTAACAGGTTCATAGCGATTTTCGACGTGCCTTGACACCTCTCAAGTTTTTTTTTTTAATACGTCATAAATCGTAAACCTTTCAAAGTTGGAACCAACTACAAGAACTTTTATAGTATGTTATTACTTGCTGCTACGGAACCCTTTATGGGCGAGTCCGACTCGGTCTTGGCCGGTTTTTTTATTTGATATGTTCGTGTTCAATGAGAGTAGATAAAGTATTGTATGAAACTGCACATAACTAGGTATTATACACTCGTGAGATACCTAATTTAAAAAATAAACTCGCTTCGCTCGCTTTTTAAAGTCACACTCGTGTATATAACCCCTCATAAACTACTATTTTTTTACTTTTTTCAGCAACGAAACCCAAACCTTGCGAGGCGGCATATCGCACACGATCTCATACATATAACACAGATAATAACGAAGTTAGATCACATCGATCGAAATTCTATCCGACGACTGCAGCGCCACCATACGAGGATCTGGAAAACCTCGTTAACACCGTTTCAATTTTGGGTTTTTTGGACTCGGTTTTGTATAATAATCAAACTAAAAAACTAAATGGCGCAATGAAAGACTCAAAAGGTTTGTTTTGCATTTCATATACCTATTCACATCTGTATTTTCGGAGAAATTGGCAGACAGTTGGCACAGCATACAACCTTCTACGATGTTCACATGTGTATTGTTTAATCCATTCGTCTTGACCACGTTTTCATATTATATCTGGTAGTGCATGCCCGCCAGTTATGGGTGTGGCCACTGTGGGGCAGGGCAGGGTGGGATTGTCGTAGTCAAAGTGAAGATGACGCAGCATGAAATATTCTTTCGTACTTCTGTATTAATCGTTATCTCACGAGATTCTTATTACAAGATTTATAATCTTTCACATAGTGCCTCCGTCTGTTCTGTTTACTTTCGAGATTCAAGTTAAATTCATTCTCCGTGCTTCTTTTACTACTTCGTCGAGCTTCATTGGCTCAGCGCTTTGCTGGTGATTGCCACTGTCGTTACTCATCACATTTTCCTCAACGTATAAACTACTAAATACAAATTATTATGATTTATTTTCAGGCGACAATTCTCCTTACTTTACTGTTATGATAATAACATCAGTTATAGCTGCAGTTGCCTTGCTCCTGTTACTTCTTATTGCAATCAGGCACTTTTGTTGGAAACAGGACGATTCTCCACTCTCTCGACTAGTTTTACCAATAAATCAAGTAAGTTAATACAATACTTACACTTTATGCAAGAGCATGAGGTCTTGGGATCTTTTCCCCGTTCGGATATATTTCTCAGTAGCAGCCTGCTGAAGGCTTATTGCAATCTACCATAATACATTTATTGTGACTGAAATATGTTGAAATACACAAGTCTTATATGTTCTGCTTGAACCTTTAGGAATTACTAGGCCTGATATATAATGTGTTTTGTAGGGTCAGTAAGTCAATTTTCATGTTGTAAATAAATGCAGTTGCAAAAGCAGTTGAGAGCTTTTATTAAAGTAGATACCCACTTATAATTTCGACGCTGGGCGATATAGATTCGGGTTTAAAGGTAATAATATCCATTTTTATGTTTACAGAACCAATATTATGAAAACATGATCTTCCGAGATGGATGTCAGCAAGAATTCGAGCAGGAACAACGAGCTCGTCAACCTTCAGAACCGTACTATGAGGAGATCGATAACCAACCTGAACCATCTATGAATTCTCACTGTGAGGAGCAGGGACGGAGCCGACTTCGCTAATTGACTCTCAGGGGCACCAAGTTCCCGTGACATTACAGTAACATATCGACATACGAGCAAGGAAAACCTAAGTTATCCCAATGGAAGATTTTACCAGGAAAAAAAAAGGGGAGAAGTTATTGGGCACGCCGCAATCGCGGCGGTAAGACCCCTCTTTGAGGAGTGGCTGGATAGGAGTCACGGCGTCCTGACCTACCGCATGACGCAGGTCCTCACCGGACACGGAAGTTTCGGGAGGTACCTGTGTCTAAGGAGATAGGAAGAAACGCCTGGGTGTCACCACTGCGAAGATCGCCCGGAGGACACAGTAGAGCATACGGTGCAGGCCTGCCCCGCTTGGGCAGAGCACCGCCGTGTCCTCACGGCGACGATAGGCGGAGACCTCTTGCGCCCGGCATTGGTCGAGGCCATGCTGCGGGGCGAGACGGAGTGGGAAGTGGGCGCCTTCTTCTGCGAAGTAGTCATGCTCGCGAAGAAGGAGGCGGGCCGCGTGCGGGAGAGGACAGCGTCCTCCATCCAAGGCCACGGACGCCCATGGCCACGGACGTCGGCAGATCTCCGGCCACCGTAGGCGCGGGCATGCGGGCGGCGAGTAATGGGCGACTCGCTGTCCGACCATGGACCATGCCTCACAGACGCACGCCCACGCGCGCCTCACAGAGTGTCAGCACAATGACGAGGCCCCCTTAGAGGGCCAAACCCTGCCGGGGTCGCGGGACTAAACACAGACCAGCACGCACGGGACAGCTACCGTGACCCCGGAAAGTAATGGGCTATTGAAGGACACCGTTTATTTTAGTCAGTACAGTCCCTCTGCTCTGCCCTGGGTGGGAGGACTCATTTGATGATTTTACCGCACTAAAAAAAGGGGGTCTTAGGTTTTCTTTGCTCGTATGTCGACAACAATATAGAACAATTTTAGCATCCTACATATTAATGTTTCTTTAGCTTTTCAACATATTAAAGAATATGTTGGTGGTTAGCAATCATTTTGTAATACACGTCATTATAAACCTTGCGAATCGGCCAACCTTCTTGCCGGATCGCTGCCCTGGGATCTGGAGGCGACTGCCCTCCAGCGCGTCTACGAGTGGCGCGTGGAGGCGCAGCGTCGGGGTGTATCCCCGATGCCTCGAGAAGTCGAGGCGCGGCGGGAAGAGCTCCGGCGCGATCTCAGGGCAGTTTGGAGAGAACAACTGTCGCAACCGAGGTACGGGCACGCCGCAATCGCGGATGTAAGACCCCTCTTTGAGGAGTGGCTGGATAGGTCCCACGGCGTCCTCACCTACCGCATGACGCAGGTCCTCACCGGGCATGGATGCTTCGGGTACCTGTGTCGGATAAAGAAGGAGGAAACGCCCGGGTGTCACCACTGCGAGGACCGCCCGGAGGACACGGTGGAGCATACGGTGCAGGACTGCCCCGCTTGGGCAGAGCACCGCCGTGTCCTCTCGACGGCGATAGGCGGAGACCTCTCGCGCCCGGCATTGGTCGAGGCCATGCTGCGGGGCGAGACGGAGTGGGAAGCGGTCGCCTCCTTCTGCGAAGCAGTCATGCTCGCGAAGGAGGAGGCGGGCCGCGCGAGGGAGAGGACAGCGTCCTCCCTCAGCCGCAGTGGTAGACGCCCACGGCGACGGATGTCGCGGGACGATCTCCGGCCACCGTAGGCGCGGGCATGCGGGCGGCGAGTAAAGGGCAACTCGCTGTCCGACCATGGACCATGCCCGGGTCGACGGCGCGTTGTGTTCCACGCGCGCCTCAAAGAGCGTCAGCACAATGACGGGCCCCCCCTTTAGAGGGCCACAGCCTTGCCGGGGTCGCGGGACATACGTATACCGCGACTCCGGTACGCAAAAGGGCTACCGAAGGACACCGTGGATTTTAGTCAGTACAAGTCTGACAGTCCCTCCCACCCTGCCCGGGGCTGGGAGGACTCATTTGATGATTTTACCACGAAAAAAAAAATAAAAAAAATCTGACGTATCCAGTGATGTGCCCCATTGTTGCAAAGTGCCTTGTGCTGTCCGGGCCTCCAGCCTCCAGTAGGAGGTTAACGACGGGCCTCTTTCTTAAGAGGATAGTATACCGGCAGCCATTTAAAAAAATAGGTATTTAGAAAAACTCGTGCTGTCGCTACCACGCCTCCCCGATCCTCGATCGTGCGATAGAGAGCGTTGCAGCTCGCGACTGACTGTAAGTATTTTTTATATGAAAATTGTCTCTCGGGAGAAAACGTTTTTCACATACTAAATCACAACCAATCTCTTAGATTCTGGCGTCAATCGTTTCAACATATTATATTCTAGGTTTGTAGGTTTTGCTTTTTTTCTAAAACTTCTTTATTTTTAAAATACAAAGGTTTTACTTCAATGAAGATTTTGTCATAAAAATAGTAACTTTTAGGCGCCTGTAACTTTCAAACTATTGTAAATTTTGAAAAAATGAAACCTATAAACCTAGTTTTTTACTGTGTCAGAAGCATTCTAAAAAATCATTGAGATCGGATAACATCTAGGGGCAGGAAAACGTTTTCTCTTTTAATATGGACGAGCGCTCGGTAGACGATTGTCTTAATTAAGGCATTACATGATATTTGTAACAAGAAGAGATTCTACAATAGCAATAGAATCCATTATTTTGTTTTGGATGAATATAATTAATTTGAACATCATATAATTTACCTACATAAATTTTAAGTTTCTTGAAATAGTAATTTAAAGAATTATTTACATTTAATTAATTTTATTGTATAATTTTAAATAGTGTTTTCGTACCACTTGCTCAAAAAAGTGACATTCTATGCCACAAAAAGCGAACATAACAATAGTCATTTTTAATCTGTTAAAAACAGGGAAAGAAAATTGTACTGAATTTCATTCATCCTCTAGGGGGAGAATGTGATTTTTTGGTATACTTACCGAAAATACTGAACTACATCTGTGTTTTATTACACCATTGAGTTTGAGCATTATACATCTTTTTGAATTCTGCATTTATTATGCAGTTATGATTATTAAATAAAATTACGAAAACCGACGAGGCCGTA
The DNA here is from genome assembly GCA_950005045.1 of Agrotis exclamationis. Taxonomy (NCBI): domain Eukaryota; kingdom Metazoa; phylum Arthropoda; class Insecta; order Lepidoptera; family Noctuidae; genus Agrotis; species Agrotis exclamationis. The sequence continues at coordinate 366,157 of OX465443.1, forward strand.
TGAGCTTGATGCCTTTGCTTTTCCGACAAAAAAATATTAGTCTAAGAATTTGCCGTGTTTTTGTTTTCTTCAAATACATAAACGTTAAGTTTATTTTAATTTATTTTTATAAATAAGTTAATGTTAATGTTTAATAAAGGCTTATCTCATATTATTATTTTGTTAATTTTTTCGCAAATGGTACGAAAAGTAGAGTATTTTCCTCGGTGATAAAGCTGTCTTAGTCTTGGGTGAACTTAAATCCCTCGCTACAATCAGGATTCGTCTTAAATCCCTCGCTTCGCTCGTGATTTAAGTTTTTAACACCCTCGCTAAGCTCGGGAGTAAACCTCGAGTCCTTCGTTACGCTCGCGATTTAATTCTTCACCCGCGACAGAAGACACTGCTTTATCCCCTTGGTTAATAATCTACTAATAATATATTGTGTCATGAGTACATTATTGTAAGATACAATCGTAATAAAGTATGTAATTCTATTTTCTTAATAAAGCTGTAGACGAATATGACTCGTTATTTATCAATAATTTTCTGACAACTTCATTTGGACGCACTGTTAGATACTGAAAGAACGAAAATCAATTCAAAAGAATCTATCAAACAAAACATCGAATAGTGCTCATACATTAGGTACAGAAATTAGAAAAGAAAATAAGTCACCAAATTAAAATACCTATTGCAATTTCATATGAAAATACACTATTCACTTCCTCTAGTCTCTTTTAAATCTTTTAATAAAGTTGTTACAACATTAATGGCCCTCACAAGAGTTCAAACCCGATAGTATTACTTCTGACCCTCCCAGTAATAGTTAATAAACAACAAACATTAGTTAATGAACCGACTTCGCCAATAAACTGTGTGTTAACTCCGCTCCAGTGAGCAAATCATAAACAATATGAGAGGGAAAAATCATAACCATGGACTTAGAGTAAGTTTATTCAGAGGATACAATGTGGTAGGTATGTTCTTTGAGGAATAGTTACACATGTAGGGAATAGTAGTTAAAATCATCCTACGCGCAACGTTGTGATTCGAAGAACTTTGTTAGAGATTTTAATTTATTAGATACTAGCTTCCGCCCGCGACTCCGTCCGCGCGGATGTTGGTCTTCGCGTGGATGGTTCATTTCTCCATTTTGAGTAACTCTGACAATGACATCTTATAAATATCCATTGGACCCAAATACGGCTAAGCCTATAATAATTAAGGAGATCTATTGAGCTACTGCTGTTGTGCTCGCGTTCTAATAATAATAATATAATAATAATAAAATTAATAAGATTAATAATAAGAAAAATAAGATTTTTAAGGGATGTTAGTCACCGTTGCCGGCACGAAGCATAGGCACAACGCCATCTAGTGGTGAGTGGTGGAACCTTTTTAGAAATCAATGGAGGCAGGCGTGGCGTAATGTTCTACTTTGATAATAGGTGTCGCCAGTGGTTCCATAATAAGGTTTGATACAGATTTTTTTTCTTCGTATTTTTCCAGGATAAAAAGTATCCTATTTTATGCCCAGGATAATAAGGTATAATTATACCAAGTTTCATCGAAATCGAACCGTTAGTTTTCACGTGATGCCTGCACATACAGACAGACAGACAGACAAAATTTTTTTTAATCACATATTTGGGTTTGGTATCGATCCAGCAACACCCCCCGCTATTTATTTTTTCAATATTTTCAATGTACAGAATTGACCCTTCTACAGATTTATTATATGTATAGATTATAGTTTGAGGTATATCATTACTTCCCAGAATTTGATCCTTATTAGCAACACTATCGAATGGGTGTAATAATACAGGGTGTGATTTTTGTTTTAAAATCAGCGGGTTCGTTTCCTGGCCAGGATTATTGAATTTTCTAAAATCCAATGAGGCAATTTTAGTTTTCGTCAAAATCGGCCTCGAGACTCATTTCAGCATTTTTCGATATTCCGCTTAGTTTCGGATTATATTAGGATATAGCCATCCACCGCCCTGTTGAAAAATTCACTCTGTATTATCATCATGAGATCAGCTCTTGATCACATTCATTATTTAACCGACGAAAAAAAAGGAGGAGGTTCTCAATTCGACATGTATATTTATTTTTCGTTTCTAGTACTTATAGAAATAACCATTCTGTATCATAATCTTTGTCCCGCCCACGGCTACGTCAAGAGTTCGCAGATTCGTTTTCATTGTTCACCCCGACGACGAGGGGCAACAAAAAACTCGCGCAATATGCTTCTCATAAGAGCCCGTGGCCCGTCGGGCAATATAGCCCTCCGCCCCGTCCCTCGTGCCTCCCTGCTCACCGTCGGGATGAATCAGGCTCCGTGCTTGATTGGCGGGATGCTGTTGAGACAATCTGTGGATGATTCCTGATACTTTGACAGGGTTGGGTGATGTGGCAAGCGAAGGGTTATGAATGTTATGATGTTTTGCATTTAAATTGTGTTTGTATTGTTTTATCTGTTCAGGGATCGAAACTTGTGAGGACCTAACTGTAGTCTGTACTCGTTAGAACTATTTTCAAGTGGTCGTCATAGCCGTTCATGTATGTCAGGTTGACTTTTTTTTATCGTGGTAAAATCATCAAATGAGTCCTCCCACCCAAGGCAGGGCGGTATTATTACCTATGTCAGGTTAACTTAGGTAATAATGACATCAGCCGTCAGCGGGCGATAGATCGGGGTGACTATCGTCGTCGCATAGCACGGCCCTTATGAGTAGTGGCGATGTCTCAGAAGTAGACATCGCCAAAATAGTTGGTGCCAGAAAGCGGGCTGCGTTGGATGAGTTGTGAAAGTCATGCGTAGCAGTTTTAACGGCTCATCCATGAAGGCGGTGTTTTTTAGTGGGTGCAAGCCTAACCTAACCTAACCTAACCTAACCTAGCCGCCCCCCGGACGGTTCGGGAACGCATAGGCATTTTTCACCGCTTAAAAAAAAAGGTAACATGGTCAACACAACATTTACCTATTTGTTTTATTGCTGTTGACTACTCCATACTACTTGTCTTACGCCAGGGACTTGCAAACATCGAAATGGCACAATATTTTCCATCTTCTTCATTTTATCAATATTATCGTTTAGAAATCTAGTTGTCCTGGTAATAATTTTAAACCACATCTTTATTACTTAAGTACGCCAACATTCCATGACTTCGGTAGTGGAACTGCATCCCCGAACCACGATATCTGTTGATGACACAATTATTAGCGAGACCTCTCCTCTTCACATTGGCTGCGTGTCATGACCGGCGCTGTTTCATCGCGTAGTGCCGCCACAGAAGAGATACCTACAGAAGGACCACGAAGAACAAACGTATCTAACAACGATCTATATAGATCTGGTGGCCTACCATGACGTCTTAAAGCGTGAGTCTTTACGCTGTGGGAAAGAGACAGAGCTATACAAGTCGTCTAGCGCCTTTTCGTTCCCTGAGCGGAAATTATCCCACGGGAATAATTATACAATCGGGATTAAAGCTATCCAATGATAAATCTAGGTTACTTATAAACTATCTGTATACTAAGTTTCATCCAAATCCGTTGGGTCACAGTATAATCTAATATACATATATATAAAATTCTCGTGTCACAGTTTTCGATGCCATACTCCTCCGAAACGGCTTGACCGATTTTGATGAAATTTTTTGTGCTTATCCGGTATCTATGAGAATCGGCCAACATCTATTTTTCATCCCCCTAAATGTTAGGGGTAGTCCACACCAAAATTTTTTTTTAATTATTTATATGGCAAGGCAAAACGACGTTTGCCGGGTCAGCTAGTTATCTATAGTTTCTGCTTGAAAGAGTAACAAACATCCATGCAGCCTCACAAACTTTCGCATTTACATTGTAACATTGGTAACTTATTTATTTATTTATTTATTTATTTAATGGAAACTCAACAGCTTATTATTAATTTACATGAGTTCAGAGTGTTCACTTCACTATCAATGTACAGCTTAAAGTAGTTGAGGAACTATTACAAGCGTCAAGCGGTCTGCATACTCATATAGTTACTGAACAGTGATAGCAAAGTGATGACAATATTATCTCTTAAGCCAATAACAGAGTCTCACGACATTAAAGTGGATAAATGTAACTAGAAGTGGGGAACAATTTACACAAATGCAGCTAATATTGTTTAACTTAACTAAAAAAAAATTCCTCACTTGTATTACGTAGGAATCGAAAAACGGGGTTAATTTTTCTACTGTGCTTTTGGCTTCAATTCTCAGTGGTAGCAATCTGGATATTCTTTAATCTAAAATTAGTAAGAAGTAAGATTGTGCTCCTTCTGTTACGCCTGCACCGTGGGCCCGTGTTGCTCCCCGCCGTGTCCCCGCGCCGCCGCCGCTAACTAGCCCTGCTGTCACTCTCGCTGTCACGCACCGTGATATTACGGTATTCAGGAGTTCGGGAGTGTCAGCAGAGTCGGGATATCGACACCGTTGAGGTCTTTCCTCCGCTGAAAAGATGACCCTTAACTTCATCGTTAGTGGTCACACAGCTGTAGTTATAGCGTGAAGACTTGAGTTCCAAACCGGGTTAGGTAAAGCGTTTTTCTATCAAGTATTTCTTAGTAGCAGCCTGGAGTTTGGATTTGTGCCCGGTTGACGACAAAAGGGTTGTAATGATAATGTTTTTTTTTGTATTTTCTTCATTCTACGACTATCTTTGCAGGGTTACCTAATGTGATAGTGTAACCACATTGTAATTTGTTATTGCGTAAAAATTCTACGATCGATCGATATTTCCTCATGGTCGTGGAATTGTCCAAAAGGGTAACGACTGACCCTGGAACGTTAGGGAAATTGATAGAACACGGTGGAATTTAGTCAGTACCTAACGTACCTACCAGTCTGACAATTCCTTTCACTTCACCCAGGACAGGAGGACTCATTTGGTGATTCTACCACAAAAAAAAGATATTTTGTCATGATCACGATCATGATCACGCTAATATACAACAAAGTTGTCACCAATAGTCGATAAATCTCACATTCTCATCGCCGGGTGTCTCACGGCGACCATACACGTAAGGGTTTCCATGATGGTTTTAACCTTGCTTAAGTAACTGATAGGCAAGCCTTATGTATCGGTTATGCGTGCGGTCAGTTTTGCGTGCCGGGTTAAAACCATCATGCAATCCCTAACGTGTATGGCCTCCATCACACCAGCTCCCGCGCATACCAACAATAAGAACCTACAATCTTCACCGCAATCAATTCAAAACAATACAATGAAGCGACCGTTTAATTAAAACCTCCGCGCCATTGTGAAGGAAACAATATGGCGCGGCCGTTGCGCGCGCACCCGCCACGTCACTTCCGGCCGCGACAATGCGCCGACGCATAAAAGCGCAGCGCGATATTATTTCAACTATTATTTAGTACTAAATAACACAAGATTATGAGTTGTAAAAGGCTCGGGTTACTGACGTTGACTTTGCACTGATTACCGTTGCTTAGCGGTTCTCAAAGTTTTTAGTTATAAGTCCCGTTTTATTATATACTCAATAATCAAGTATTACTTAAGGCTCTATAGTACCTCAATATAATCTTACTCGCTCGCACTTGCACGAACCACGCACTATCGCTTGCTCTTTCTTATAGCTGTCTACACGCAAATCTATTTATATTACGGAGAAAAAAAAGAAAATTCAAAGAAATAAATAACATACCATAACATAACCTGCTATAAAGTTAGTTCAGTTAGTATAAAAAGTTTCATGATCTACTTTTAAGTATTTGTAGTACTTTGGGGCTTTTTTTTCTATCGAGAAAATTTTATGGAGTCGTGTTTTCGCCAAACATTAATCCTCAACTTTACCATATATTTATTTCAAAATTAATGCTGCAGTATTTTCGACGTATCACAGGATTCTGCTAAGCCATTTGAGGTAGTATGGGCTCTTAAAACTAGATTCAAGCCTTTTTTTATTTACCTAATTGGTTGATACGAGTTTTAAGTAACGCTTGAGTTTGACGTTCTGTAATACGGCCCTTAGACTTGCAGTACCAAATCTCACTTTTCAGGATCTAAAAATTGATATGAAAATTAAGTGAGAGTCAAAATGGCGGGTGTACCTTAACGAATCAAATCCTCAAAGGTATAAAAAAACTGTACCAAAACTGTACTATTCAGTACCTGGGTTTAAAAAAATAGTACCTTCATCAGAACAAAATTATGTCAAAATGTAAATACACCCGCCATCTTGACGTCAAGACGGCGGGTGTATGAAGATAAATGAAAATATACCCATTATTTATTAAATGTAATTATATCAAAAAAAAGTACCTAGAATAAACCATTAAGTCCCTGGTTAAAAAAAAAAGAGTACCTTCCCCAGTACTAAAATAAATTACAAAAATGTTTACAGTCTCGCCTTATTGAAAGTGACAGGCAGATGTTCTATAGTTTTTATTATTGAATTAATCATTTCATTCAAAATATACTTACACCAAAATATTGTACCTTAAAAGAACTTCAAATAAAAAGAAACACTAACTTGATCAGTGGGATAGTTCCTGAAAAATAAAACAACCGTCTCGTTTACTTATGTTGTTGCAACTGTTGCCAGCGGTTTCGCCCGCCATAACTCGAAAATTAACAGGAAAATCGGGATAAAAACTATCCTATGTGTTAATTCAGGTAATAAACTATCTGCGTACCAAATTTCATCCAAATCCGTTTAGTAGTTTTTGTGTGAAAGAGTTACAAACATCCACCCAAACAAACTATCACGTTTATAATATTGTAGGATAGGATTAGTAGGAAGTAGGATAGTAGGATTAGTAGGGGGTAGGATTATGATGAATTAAGAATATTTATTATATTTTAGGGATTATTAATAAATAAACATAAATGTTAATAAGGAGTCAAAGGACATTGCCCATTTTTGTATGGGAGTTGGTCCAAATGCTGCCCAGGAATGGGACGTGCGCTGGGTTCCTGGCACTCATCTATGTCTATATACGTAATATTTTAAGAATCTACCCTGGGGTTCCAGATTTATTTACATTTTTATGTTGACGACATTATTTTTTGTGCATGTTTCCTTTTGACATACTTTAACGTTTTTACATATTTTATGACGACAACAAAAGACATTTCATGTAAACGGACAGTTTTTAAACTTAAATCTACTAGTTTTCTACGGTATAACATGTAGGTATAAAGCTAGGATAATATACATTATAATACGTTTTTATTTTTATTTGACTTTTTTCAACAAGTGTTCATATGATAACTTATGAAGCCATTTTTTAGCCTATTCTGTCCCACTGCTGGGCAAAGGCCTCCTATCCTTAACCAAGTTTGACTAATGATTTTTGCCTTTTCCGGCCAATCTCTAAAAAGAGCTTGACTCGTTCCGCGAACGTTTTTTAGGCCTGCCTCGGCTGCAACGTCTTCAGGCACCCCAGGGTAGATTCTTAAAATATTTCGTATATAAACAGACATTAGTGCAAGAAACCCAGCACATGTACTCCCATTCCTGGGCAGCATTTGGACAGGTGTAAAGTATGATAAAAAAACATGAAGACAAAAATAAAGTCATCAACATAAAATGTAAATAAATCAGGATCCCCAGGGTAGATTCTTGAAATATTTCGTATATAGACAGACATTAGTGCCAGAAACCCAGCACATGTACTCGCATTCCTGGGCAGCATTTGGCCGGGTAAGTAATATATGATATAACTACAAAATCTCTAATATTTACAAGAGATAACAACAGAATATATAATTTTATTTGATATAACGATCTGTTAATATAATAAACGATTGACATAATTTTATAATGACTAATTTTTATAAGCATCAATGTCAATCAACTTAGTTGGTCAATTTATTTTTTCTTCCTGGTAAGTAATCTAACTCTGATGTACTTACAGATGCCAGCAGGTCAACCTAACCGAATCTGTCAGATTTTACCGATCGAAAATTAACCTTCCATTATTGTGATAAGGTTGAAAATCTATTAAAGAAGTTTGACAGATTGAGGAAGATTGAAGTGCTGGCGTCTGTAAGTACCTAGTCATAGTACCACCTGCCTTGAATACTTGACGGAGCCCCGCTTCGCGGGCTCCTATTTCTGCGTACAAGGTTTAAAGTAACCTAACACTAAGTGCCCCAAGTCCCGAGGTCGCTTCGCTCGCTCTTGCATCCTAGGTCAAATAACTGATCACTACCTGTCATGCTGGGTCGACGGAGCCCCGCATCGCGGGGCTCCTATTTCTGCGTGCAAGGTTTAAAGTAACCTAACAACTTAAAGTTATTTTAGCCAGCCATCCTACCTTAAAAGTAATTGATTTAAATTTCCTAGAAAGTGGTCATACTTTTTTGCCAGATCACACAGACTTTGGTCAAATCGATAGTCATTTTAAAAAAATTCAAAGATACACTGCAGAAGATTACGTAAATGAGATAAAGATTTGCACAAAAAAGACCCCTCTAGTGCCTGTAGATGGAAAAAGAAGACTTCGTTAGTACTGAAAAATTAAAAAAAAAATGACAAATCGAAAGAGGTTCGTTAATAAAGTTACAAGTTAATTGGCTAAGGACCAAACATATCCATTTAAGAAAGGATAGTGTACACTCTGTCCTCGCGAGGTCAGATGATATTGAGGAATATCAAGAGTTTTACATAGGGCGAAAATTTAAAGGAAGCGTGCTGCCTTTAAGATCAGAACTCCTTATACCACTCTGGCCAGACGGAAAACCTATAACCCAGGCTAAATTAAATGATATAAAGTCAATGTTGAGTCTTATTCCTGAGGATTGCCTGTCCTTTTACAAAAACCTGCATGGCTTGGAAGGACCCGATTCTATTGAAGGATTTTCTGGTGAACAAGACTTTGATTTTGAAGACGATGAAGAAAAACTAGTCTAGTCTAGTTATTTTTCGCAATAAATAATACTTTATTTATATTTTTATCTGGTTTTATTCATATTTTCTTGTCCTACATGTCGTTTGGAACGCTTTGTAAAAATATTTTTTTTAAAAGTAACATGAAAATTGCAATAAATCAAAAACGTTCCACAGCAATATTTTTATGAATATTCAAAAAAAGTATAAACATTGGAAGTCTAAAATAGGGTTAAATTAAAACTTGATTATGTCATCTGTAGCACACAAAAGTTTATGTAGTAAAAAAATAATGAAATCATAAAGAAATACGAAATAAAACTTTAATCGCAATTATCTCAAAATGAAAAGTTTGTGGGTTGGAACGTTTTTCAGGAACTACGTCCACATGTATAATAAATTTGACTGCTTATTAAAATTTATGTTTATTTATTAATAATTCCTAAAATATAATAAATGTTCTTAATTCATCATAATCCTACCCCCTACTAATCCTACTATCGTACTTTACACTTCTTAAGACTTCTTTCTTCGGATTCTTAAAATATTACGTATATAGACATAGATGAGTGCCAGGAACCCAGCGCACGTACTCCCATTCCTGGGCAGCATTTGGACCAACTCCCATACAAAAATGGGCAATGTCCTTTGACTCCTTATTAACATTTATGTTTATTTATTAATAATCCCTAAAATATAATAAATGTTCTTAATTCATCATAATCCTACCCCCTACTAATCCTACTATCCTACTTCCTACTAATCCTATCCTACAATATTATAAACATGATAGTTTGTTTGGGTGGATGTTTGTTACTCTTTCACACAAAAACTACTAAACGGATTTGGATGAAATTTGGTACGCAGATAGTTTATTACCTGAATTAACACATAGGATAGTTTTTATCCCGATTTTCCTGTTAATTTTCGAGTTATGGCGGGCGAAACCGCTGGCAACAGTTGTAACAACATAAGTAAACGAGACGGTTGTTTTATTTTTCAGGAACTATCCCACTGATCAAGTTAGTGTTTCTTTTTATTTGAAGTTCTTTTAAGGTACAATATTTTGGTGTAAGTATATTTTGAATGAAATGATTAATTCAATAATAAAAACTATAGAACATCTGCCTGTCACTTTCAATAAGGCGAGACTGTAAACATTTTTGTAATTTATTTTAGTACTGGGGAAGGTACTCTTTTTTTTAAACCAGGGACTTAATGGTTTATTCTAGGTACTTTTTTTTTTATTTAAGTACATTTAATAAATAATGGGTATATTTTGATTTATCTTCATACACCCGCCGTCTTGACGTCAAGATAGCGGGTGTATTTACATTTTGACATAATTTTGTTCTGATGAAGGTACTATTTTTTTAAACCCAGGTACTGAATAGTACAGTTTTGGTACAGTTTTTTTATACCTTTGAGGATTTGATTCGTTAAGGTACACCCGCCATTTTGACTCTCACAAAATTAAATCCACGATATGTACAGACGCCAGCAGGTCAACCTACCCGAATCTGTCAAATTTTACCAACCGAACATTAACCTTCCACTATTAAAAAACTTTTTTTTAAAAAAGTACCGACTTCAAAACAAATACAAAAAAAAAAGTTTAAAATAACTTTTCTTTCGGAAGTCGGTGGCAATAGTCAATGACACAACAAAACAAAGCCACCGACTTCCGAAAGAAAAGTTATTTTAAACTTTTTTTTTTGTATTTGTTTTGAAGTCGGTACTTTTTTTTAAAAAAGTTTTTATTTTACCCTTTTTAGTTTATTTAAGTATTTTTTAAGTATTTATTACATATTCAACCCAAATTCTTGTAAAATACAAAATTTTCTTACATTGCACTAATCTTGTAATCCGTCACAACATAATAAAATCCATATCTCTAAAACTACTGAACCGATTTTGATGAAACTTGCAGTGTACCCTAAGTTGAACAATACCTAGTACAACAAAAAAAGAATTACTTAAATCGAACTTATAGTTCCGGAGATATGCGTGCACAAACATAAAAACATACATACATACATACATACACTTATGAAATTTGGCACATTTGTTCAGACGCTGATATAGACTAACATATATGAAAACTGGGCAGTTCTGATAATATTACATACATACGGGTCGAATTGATAACCTCCTTTTTTTTGAAGTCGGTAATAAAATTGAAACTTATTAAACTTTGACAGATTGAGGTAGGTTGATGTGCTGGCGTCAACGTAAAGCGTACATTACAATTACAATCCACCACTGTGAATCCAGCTAAAAACGGTTCGTTGTACGATGAAAAAAACAACGGATGAATGCAAGTGGCCATAATTATGTTTCATGAAATACTCTCGTAGAAGTTTGAGCATCGCAGTCCAAAGTTCAAGGTTGCCTATAATTTGCGCACTCTGTGACCCGCCTCGCACTGTTCACTTACAATCACTATGATTGAGCTCCATTGTTACAGCTCTGCTTACCCCACGAGCACGACTTGAAGCGGCAGCTGCCAGCATTTCATCTGTTTGCTGAGCAAGTGAGAGTAAATCATTTAGAATTTTAGGTCTGTTAAACCTATATTAAAACTTCAAGTCGATTTTAAAGCGTTAGAACTAAATAAATAATTTAGATCCATAAAAAAACTGGCCAGGGTCGGACCACACACAGTGAAGGGTCCCGTATGTTATTTTAGTAGGTATCATAGTTTTATCTATAATTTTCCTGTAATCTATAAGCATAGGGCTTTCATCTTTATTTATTTTTTCAAAATTGTACTCAGTTGTTTCGGAGATAAGAGGGGAGGGAATTGTACTTTATCGTTTAATTCGTGTAATTCCGAAAACAACAAGAACTTTCTTTTTTTTAATTCGGACGTACGGAACCAAAAACAAAACAAATTAATACATGAAAAGTAAATAAAGATGTGTTGTCAACGCGTCCTCGGCGTCACTACTTGATTCCATACATTGATTTAAATGCTTGTTGCTTGATATACCTATTCATCTATGCAGAGCTCTTCAAATTGAGTGTGATATGGAATATTTATGATATATCCTTTTCAGACGTCTTCAAATACATAATGACGTTTTATTAATTTGGTTGAATCAGATGCACGTGTAACCAGAAATATGGCACATTACACAGTTTGTAACTTGTTGCGAAAGTAACCTATTATCAAGACCCTAACTAAGGTCTAGTCGTTACAAAAACTTTCACTATTTTTACGTCTTGATATCATTTTGTCTCGAACCTCTTGTAATAAAAAAATGTTATATAGGTTAATAAAACGATACAAGTAGATTTCACAGCGCGTATATTTATTTATTAATTACACTCAATATTGCATTTGGTAATTATTATTTTCTAACATAATACTATTATTTACAGGCTAATGATCACTCTTGTTAATAATTATTATTTTACATTTGATTGAAATTCTAAACATTTAAACAAGGCAGTGTAATTCCGTAAGTACATGATACTGTTCAAGAAAGAATTTCAACACTCCTTCATTTCATAATCACTTACTTTAAAACTGTCGTTTGTTCACAAACAAGATTATTGTGGTTTAAGAAAAATAAGAGAACTCCGGTTTTTACAATGAAAGCTCTAAAAGTTGGTAAAATATATGACGGTTATTTTTTCAGCTATTTTTGCTTAATGGTGCTCCCTAATTTCTCACTGATGTAATGCTCGAATGTGAAGTTATATTAGACGCGAATGATCCTGGTGAAGGAGGACCTTAATATCTCGTATATTAGAACGAGAAAATATCATGAATCTAATAGATATTTACGATTTACAAACAAATGATATTTGTAAACCACTAATATCCAACGTTCAAACTATGATGGCAGCCATGATTATTATACCTTTAATAAAATTTTATTAAACTAAAATAAATTATTTACAATATAACTATTTACAGCGCGATATTCCCTATTAATCAATTCATTACATACACAGTACATATTGTACATAAATTCCAGATTGTCTACATTATTTCCTACCTTCATGTAGGTTAACATTTATATTGAAAGCCTAAAAAACTCTTCTATGGATGTCATAACAGCGACACGTAAATCAAAGGACGGCTTAACAATAATTACCAGAAAACTGATCGATTCAACTTTGATAACTAACTCTACTCCTTCAGAAATATTTCACAAAATGACAGTTCTTTGCTACCATCAAATCCTTCATCAATTCACTCCTTGTTGTCTCCATAACCATTGAAGTATCCAGCCCCGGGTCACAATAGCTTGGAGAAGAAAGTGTTGGGCGCTGTCATCCGCGAGGGATCCAAGATGCGAGGGTATGAGGAACTCAGGAAGGGCCTGAAGGCTACTCTGCTCGCGTCTTCTACAGGGCTGGTAGTCGCTTCTTGCGTGGATTCATCCTGCGTGTCTAAAGACGAGTCTCCGTTATTGGAGCTTCCAGCACCCAGGTGGAGTTTCCTTGTGTGCTTCTTGAGATCAAAGTTCCTGCAGAATCCTTTAGCGCAGATACTACAAGTAAAAGGTTTCCTCTCGTTGTGCGTGTGCATGTGGAATGTCAGATTGTAGATCTGGTGGAAGGCTTTGTTGCAAATGCTGCACTTGTATGCCTTCTCCCCGCTATGTGTCAGTCTGTGGTTCTTGTAATTGCCTTTCTGGTGGAACCCTTTTCCACAAAACTCGCACACAAAAGGTTTGTAGCCAGCATGGATCCTAGCATGCGTGTTTAAAGTCGACGATCTGTTGAAGGCCTTCCCGCAAGTCAAACATTTGTGAGGCTTTTCTGAAGTGTGAATGATCTTGTGTCGACATAACGTGGAGGCCTGTCGGAAGCCTTTGCCGCAGATCTTGCAGACGAAGGGCCTGGCGCCGGTGTGGACTGGCATGTGTCTGGTGAGGTTATAATGGGCATTGAAGACTTTACCACAGTCTCCACAAGCGAAGCTTTTGTTTTTCGCCGGTGAAGGTGTGGGTCCTGTGGTGGATGAGACGGCATGGTCGGCTGCTGGAGGTCGAGGACTTGGCGGACGCTGCACGGGTGATGTCGGTGGAGGTGGTCGGGGCAAGTGCAGCTGATGAGCATACGTCAACGACACGAGGTCAGGACCATAGTACAGCAGAGGATAGTGAGACACAAGCTGCCTTCGCGCCGCTGGGATATACTGTTTAAAAGCAGAATCTAGCAACTGTGCCCCGTAAGACAGGAACCCTGGCGGCGGTGGTGGTTCAGGGGACACTGACTTCTTCCTGTCAGGTTCCATGAGCCGTGCGATGGAGAAGTTCAGGACTGGTGCCGTGGGGGTGTCGGGGGACTTGGCTCGCTCGGGGGAAGACTCCCGGGGCCCCTCGGGACGAGCTGTTGACTGGAATGGCTGCATCTTCGTGTCTTGAGTGGAATTTGTGTTAAATCTGAAACAAAAGAGACATTGTTTTAGTGGGAAAGCAACGCAATAACGTAAATAAAAAACTTTTTGTAAACACAAAAAAGAGTAAAATAACTTTTCTTTCGGAAGTTGGTGGCCATAGTCAATGAAAAAAAAACAAAGCCACCGACTTCCGAAAGAAAAGTTATTTTACACTTTTTTTGTGTTTGGTTTTGAAGTCAGTTCCCTTTTTTTCAAAAGATTTTTATTTTAACCTTTTTAGTTTAGATATTCAACAAAAATCTTCATAAAAATCGGCGTCATTAAAAATCTACAATCCAAGTAAGCAAAAACGGATCCACGCGAGCAACGTCACGAGATATCCATTAGTGTTACATACTAAAACCTTCTCCAGAATGTAATGAACAACTTTCCTGAAAACCGCATCAAAATCGGTTCAGCCAAACGCGAGATAATCGCGGACAAACATACGCACATACAGGTCGAATTGGGAACCTACTTTTTTTTGAAGTCGGTTAAAGAGTTGTTATAGGAACGAGTTAGCTGTGAGAGACAAATAAATGTCGATAGAAATATGGGAGTACATTTCATGAATCATCATGTGGGTGTACACTTCTTAACCCTTCGGTCATAACAGCAGGTGTGTGTTTTACTAAGCACAATCGTAATCATAGAAATGAAAGCACCCAGTCGTCAGTCAAATCTACAAATCGACCGTGATTGTCGCTTAGATATAAAGAAATGTGGGTGTGTCGCACCGCCCGTGTCGCGTTGTCGCGGTCGCAACAAAGCGCGATCCACTATTGTGCTTGTTTTAAGTAAATTGGAAACCGCCGCGTTGGGGTGTCACAACTCAGTCGCTGCGACTGACGCCCTCATTCAACCACAAACATCTCATATTGTACAGAAATCGCCCGCAAACAGACGACGATGAAAATATTTTTATTATAAGGGCTTTTGAATCGTAAAATTGGAAAGGTGCTTCTAAAATTTCTCTTTTTTTTCCATTATGAGTTTTATTTCAGTGCCTGAAGGTATTGTTGAATGTACTTCAGTTTTGATAAAGATGTTTATGATGATGAAATTGACATTTTTGTACACTCAATCTTTTTAAGTCGGACCTGAATTACAAGTTATATAAGGACATTCGCGGACATTCAAGGACATTCTGTCATATTTCAACATCTTTCCAACAAATGCAAAATTAATCAAATACTCAAACAAATCTTAAAACGAAACCATCAAACAAATAAAAAACAAAGGGTCTTTCCTACCCCTAAAACAAAGTAGCGCGGGAGGGTTGTGTCACTATATCGCGGCAATTAACAATACAATAGCTTGCTCGCACGACTAACCCGCGGAATATGCTCGTGTGGTCGCCAATACCCCAGTGATTGACGGTCGCCGGTGGCTGGGACCCCGCGGTGGAGTATTTGTTTAGAGGCTTCCGGCGACTGGGACCGCAATAAAGTGACACCGCGGTCCCAGTTGCCGGATTCATTTAATTTTAATATTTGTATTCCGTCGACTGGGACCGATCCATAAATTGAACCAGAACGGTACAGTCAGACGAAAAATGTCTGTGGAAATTGTCTTGTTCAATACAAACCAGGTAAAAAGTAATAGGCAAGCATAGGTTCAAAGTGGTCTGTATTAATATAATTCTCGGCAGGAATAGATTACCTGAAATTGTCTTGTATCAATTCAGAAATATTTAAAAAAATACCACTTTGAACTTATGCTAGCCTAGTACATTTGCTGGTTAGTCAATGAAAAAGACAATTTAAGGAAACTTTCTACTTAGAATTATTTAAATACAGACCCATCTTGAACTCATGATAGCCTAGTACTTTTTGTGAGCTTCTAATTGTCTCACTGGTGACAAAAGGGAATATTTTTCCCGTTTCTCGCCAGGGAGTTTTTAGGAGAAGTAAATCCCTATTGTCCAAGAAGAAAGTACTAGGCTAGCATGAGTTCAGTATACGGTATTTAAATAATTCTAAGTAGGAGATTACCTGAATTTGCCTTTTTCATTGACTAACCAGCAAAAGTACTAGGCTAGCATAAGTTCAAAGTGGTATTTATTTAAATATTTCTGAATCGATACAAGACAATTTCAGGTAACCTATTCCTTTGAACCTATGCTAGGCTATTACTTTTCCTGGTTTGTATTGAACAAGACAATTTCTATAGAAATTTTTCGTCTGACCGTACCGTTCTGGTTCAATTCATGGATCGGTCCCAGTCGACGGAATACAAATATTATAATTAAATGCATCCGGCAACTGGGACCGCGGTGTCAGTTAATTGCGGTCCCAGTCGCCGGAAGCCTCTTTGTTTAAAGAATTAATTGCTGGCGGGGGCGGGTTACTCATAGATTGGAAGGAACTGAATTTTTGTATGCAGATTTTTAATGACGATTAAAATAATATGAATGAATTCGACTTTTAGTCCTTCAGTATCTACTCTACATTAAAATTTGATAAAGAACTGGGTCCAGACGTCGCCGCCGTCGGAATTAATTACTACTTAATGTTTCGTCTCAGTCTTGTCTTATATTTATTAACTTTATGATTTAATAAAGCATTTTTTTATTTGATAGGTACAGGACCTATTTTAAAATTCCGAAAAGGTTAGAACGCTGTCTGATGAAGAGATTTGGTACAAAGTATTTACGTAGCACTTTATTTTGTTTTAAGTTAAATTTATAATTCGTTTAATCATTATTTTATTAATGCAACAAAGGTGTACTTACCTTGATTCAAAAATTAATTCAACTGATTCATAAAAATATTCAAACTTAATTTTTTTGCAATTGTTCTAACCGTCTTTAACGAGATGTTTACCCAACAATACATTCGGCAGCATATTGTTTAGCTCACAAACTCACGCACTATTGTTTCTGTGCGCCCTAACTCAGACCATTGTACAGCACTTGAAGTAAGAACTTTTATTGTAGTATTGCGTACTACGGAAATATGTAGTACTGCTTTATTGTCGAGTGTGGAGTGCGTACAAAATAATGATTTTTAAGTTCTATTGGGGCTGGTAGCTGCTCGAGGGTTCATAAACATGTTTGAGTTTTGATTATAACAATATCGGTTTGAGTTGCAAAGCTTACTGTTTGTTTAACAAAAACAATAGGACATTGTGAGTGGTTGGAAACTTTTGTGGAATAATAAATTGTTTCTTTCTACGGTCTGGCTTATTGAGGGGGCGTAAAACCCCCTCAATAAGCCAGACCGTAGAAAACACTTTTAAACATACATACATTTATTTACCACACAGCAGGATTTTGAAGAAAGTCGTTATATGTTTATTGCGGCATTTCTGTATTTAGTTTGCAACGTATCAAAGTATTACAACTTTAACTTTTTTTTTTCAATATTACCTTTTATTCTTAAAAAAGTCAAAATCATAAAATGGACGTAATTAAGTCGCTAGGGCTTGAAAAAGATGCTATTTCCATTTTTGCTTCATCGTTTCCAACGTCCTTGGCACTTCGTTCCTTAGAACCTCATACTCTGTTTAGTCTATGCTAAAATTATAATTCTGAAGAGTTTGTTTGTTTGAACGCGCTTATCTCAGGAACTACTAGTTCGAATCGTAAAAAATATTTTGTGTTGGATAGTCCATTTATCGAGGAAGGCTATAGGCTATATAACATCACGCTATGATCAATAGGAGACGAGCAGCAGGAGTGAAACCGAGGGGAATAGCTAGTTTCCTAATAACTTTTTTGATTTTCAACAGAAAAGCACTCGATTTTCCACAAAGAAGGTAGATCACTAGTTTCCGTGTTCCTAACTCTAATCAGCTAACTACACTATGATAAGGCTCATATCTCTCCAACCCCTGCCGACTTCACAATAGGAGCTAATCAGCAATCAGTTAATCACCCTTAAACTTTAATTCTTAACCCTCAACCTGCCGTCACATCACAAAGATATCACATCTCATCAGATATCACCATCCCTTTTTGTGATATCAGTGTGTCAATATCATAATTACACTTGGGGACGTGTCGGCCTATCGTTGGCAGGAATCACATCAGATATGATAGCTGTAGCTCTTTAGATAATAAACTGATTAGGCACAGATCACTTGAGAGTGGTGGCAAGGGAGATTGAGGTGTAACGTGAGGGAGGTAGGATTTAAAATTGAATGGATGTAGGTTTTTTGATGATGGATCATTTTGTTAAGTAAAAGCTTTACTAAGTAATTGATTTCAAGAGTTGGGAGTTGATCAAGTTAAGTACCTAGATTTATAATTTTGTGAATTTTGAAAGAAAGTTTGAAAAATACGAGTATATTTTGATTTCTATTTGTTAAGACAAGAAGAAAATAGAAAGCTATTTCTCCTCCGTCAATTATTATGAAAACAAAATATGAGTTTTTTTGCTACATTTCAAACAACCCGGATGTTTAATTGAGCATATTAATCATAAACCATGTCCAGAATTGAAACGAAAGAAGAATTTATATAATAAAAGTTGGTTATCAACTTTAAATTAATTTTTTATTTTATTTCAGACCATGTTCATTACTTAAACTAAACTATTATAATCATTTTTCATTTAGACATGACGTATGCATTTCTAATTTTTTGGCTCCTAGACTTAACCCACCAATGAAGCACCAATAATAGCCACTTCTTCAAACCTCCACTCAATCTAAATCTCCCAGCATTCCTCCTCAACGTCACTCTCTGACATCTGTCAAATAAACAACTCATTACGCTCCCATTTGCGCGGGAATCGAACCCGAATCACCGCATTACTGTTCCCGACATGCGTCACAACTAATCCCTAAATGCGTTTAATCGGTCTCTCCATTCCTTTCTAACTTATGGTAAATAATATGTCCGTCTCACTCTCAATTCTATGATATTTCTATTCGACAGAAGTCATTAGTAAGCACCAGTTTATTTTGAGCTATCGTGATTGGTTGTCGTCAAACAGTTTGTGTTTAGTGAGGGGTGTGTCAGGGGTCTTGTTGTGGTGGTCTGTTTATGGCACTGTAGTGGGGTGTGATTGTGTCGTGACGCGGTTCATAATTGAAATGCTATGATTGTGAGGAAATTGCTTATTTTCGTGTTAATAAAGTGTTTACGTTCCGTTTGTGGTCGATTACGTGCAAATGTTAGTTTGGAACAGAAGTGTAATCTTGTTAATAACTTGTTAGGGGTATAACTTATAGTATACCTAATCCGAAAATCAGACATATTCATTGAGAACTAGCTGTTTTCAGCGGCTTCACCCTTACTCGGAAACTTAAAATCGGGATAAAATCTATCATATGTGTTAAAACAATTGCGTAGTCTGCTACAGATTACTCAACCAGCACCGCTATCCACAAAATAATGTGGTGCCTACAAAAATTAGGTGGGTACACGCGGGCTTTAGTAAATATGAAAAAATAAAGTTAACAATTATTTTGTAATTTACACTACACAATCAACTTCACATACAAACTTTCACATTTATAAAATTAGTAAGATTTGCAAGCAAAAACGAAATAAAATTGCACAAAGCATTCTAATTCCACAACAAACCCAAATATAAAATAACTCCTTCAATAAACCTCTACAAATATAAATATCATTGTCATTACTAAGGTCTGTCAATAATTGCGTCCCGTTCACACTTGACCGGTCGTCGTGATTCAAAGTGACGCGAATTGACGTCATCTGACGTGATCCGACGAACTCGTCGCGACGTCGAGTGGCGCAGTGGCGGCCGGAGGGTTAACCGCGGTTAATATTATACTTATATTTTATTGAAGATTCTATTGTCATGGCGGAATTATAAAGGAAGATGTCTTTTAAAATGAGTTCTTAGTGAAATTATAAATGCGTGGGTGAGTGGTTTAGTTGACGTGTTCAGAAAAAAAAATAGTTGATATGCGACATAATTTGATTTTTTTTGTGATTTTAAAGATGAATGTAATTTTGTAACCATTGTTTGGTAGTGTTTGAAAGGATGAATTAGAAAAGATGATTTAGGCAATTAATCTGGCTGTTGAATTCAATTAACATTTAGTAGATTAAATAAAATATTCATTGAACAAAATTCGTATGATTTTTAAATATTATTTCTTTTAGGTTAACTTAAATTTTACTATCATTCGAGGCATAGATTTCAATAGAATCCTTCATACCGTCAAACGCTAATAATAATATAAAATAATTATAATTCATGTGATTTTAACTCGCCTACGTAGAATCTCCGTAGACAATTTTCTCCGTAGCACCTCGCGCTACGAGACGTAGCTAATTTCGTAGCACTAGTGTTTTGTACTTACTTTCGAAAATAATTCTCTTAGCGATAGTTATCCATTAATTAAATACTGTAGGTAATACTTATTTACCTCTTATGACGATGTTTAAAAAGTCCATTCATCCTTTTTTAGGGTTCCGTAGTCAATATTTTAGTTTCGCAATGTTCGACCGTCTGTCTGTCTGTTCGTAGTTTAGCACAGAGACGCTTGGTACTAGAAAACTGTAATTTGGCATGGTTATACAGAAGTTTCATTGACAAAGTGGTAAAACAAAATCTTGTAAAACATATTTATTATTTAGTAAAAGGATCGCATTTGCATCACTAATATCTTGCCTGTTAAACGAAGATATAGAAGTAACCTAATCCCTCTTGACTTGAAGACTCCAAGGAAAACCTTAAGGTCTTCAAGGTAGGAGTTACAAAGCTGCTAAGCTGTCAGGCAACAAAGTTTCCACAAAGGTTGGAAAGGGTCAGTGGGAGCCATATTAAGCAGTTGCATTGCACACTCTCCGAAATATAACCGACAGGCTGGCAACTCAGCGTCGATGTTCAAGGCTGGAGTTTCTTACCTTTGTTGTTTACAAAACCCTTACTCTTGTGCAAAATTCATAGGTAAGGTATCGCACGGAAGAGCATTTTTGTCAGCGAATAAATTGTAAAATATTATCAAATGTTCAATAGACATTTTTTTTTTATAACGATATGAGTCGAGAATTCGAAAGAAGTTATTGCGACACGCTATTTATATCACGAAATAACGTCATTCGTAACTTCATGTCACTCCCAATCCCTACAAAGTGTTAACTGAATAATTCTTACAAATACTAAATATTTACAAATATTCAAACCCTCGCCGCCCACAATTAAACTATTACGTTAAACGTCTGCTAATGCTCAGTAATCCGTATCGGTAATCCATCGCTTTGTGTCGGTCGTCTTCCGACGGAAGTATCGCCAATGTTGAGCCACGCATTGTATGAAGTGTTCATGTCACTTTCACTATAGAAATGTTTTTATAGAAGACATGCAGGAATTTGATGAATAAATTGTGATCGGTTGTACTTGCGGTTTTGTATTAATAAAAGTGTTATGACTTAGGTTTGATTGGTTATATTATATTGTAACAAGGGTCTATTCCCATATGTCACCACTGGCTTTGTCACCACTGGTGACAAATGGGAAAAAAAATCCCGATTGTCCCCACTGGCGACAAAGGTAGTCTGAATTGAAATAATGATTCTAAAGGTGACCTGAAATTGTCTTGATCATTGACTATCCAGCAAAAGTACTAGGCTATCATAACAAGTGGCTACAAAAAACCAATTCATTTAATGTGGTTACATGGAGTATATTGGATATTCCAGTTGCAATTAGGCTATGACTAAGTATATAAGTACCTACCTTCCAGAATTATTTTCTCGATAATGGTACAAACGACATCAATAATGGTTTAACTAAAAAAATCTGGCTACGCAGACTAACGAGGAAAGATACTAAAAATAGATATATAAGAAATTAATAAAGAAGAACCACACATATAAAGCAGGTATATAACGAGAATAGATACAAACCTAACATTTAAACAACGAATACATTCAAAGTATTAATGAAAAAAAATATTATAACTAAAACTTTTTTTCTTTTCTTTCTTTTGATTCTTTAAACTGTTAAATAACATCATCAAACCCTCGCCGCCCACAATTAAACGATTACGTTAAACGTCTGCTAATACTCAGTAATGGCAGATTTACATTGAGTCAGTAACTGGCGTCAGTCCACTGATATGTAGTCTGTGGTCCACTGACGAGTCAGTGCTGACCTGGCACTGCCATAATGTAAATTGATTTCTTGAAATACTGACCTCGTATAAATAGCACGAGTCAGTTTTCGGCGCCAGCACTGACGTCAGTTACTGACTCAATGTAAAACTGCCATAATCCATCGCTTTGTGTTATTCGTCTTCCGACGGAAGTATCGCCATAGTGTTGAGCCACACAGTGTATGAAGTGTTTGTGTCACTTTCACTGGAAAGGGAGACATGCACGAATTTTAATGAAAAAATTGCGAAATTGCTGTCATCTAGCAGGTTTTGATCAAAACGACGACTTTGGATGCCTCTATAGGTTTGGTTGGACGAGTGGTTCAACCACTAATAAGTATATAATTGAATGCAGTTGTTTGTGATTACTAGGAGTACTTATTGGAAATATTAAAGGTGCTATTAGGCTACGTCTACCTTCCGGAATGAATTATTTTGATAATGGTACTAATCACATCAAAATCTATTGAGTATATTTATAAAGAAAATCTTTGAAAATTCGTATATGCGTATTAACGCATGCGTAGCGAATTTTCAAAGATTTTCTTCGGAAAGAAAAATTCGAACCACGGACAGGATTCGAACCTGCGACCTTCGGATTCAGTACATCCGACGCTCATTTCCAACCGAGCACTGAATCCGAAGGTCGCAGGTTCGAATCCTGTCCGTGGTTCGAATTTTTCTTTCCGAAGAAAATCTTTGATCTATTGAGTAATTTAAATAAGTCAATATGGCCACACAGATAATATATCTGTTTTTATTTTATATCTATTTTAGTATCTTTCCTTGTTAGCAAGGAAAGATACCTACTAAAAATAGATGAAGATGAGAAGAACCACACAATAATGTAGGTATAATAAAACGAGAATACAAACCTAACTTTCAAACCCCGAATATATTATTATTATCATTATCGCACAGCGACAAAGCCTTCAAATAAAGAGAAAAAAAAAGAATATATTCAATGTATGAGTGAAAAAAAAATTATAACAATTTATTTTTACATTTTGATTCTTTAAATTGTTAAATAACTTCATATTTTACAGATCATCAATCCCGCGCCGCCCACAATTAAACTATTACGCTAAACGTCTGCTAATGCTCAGTAATCCATCGGTAATCCATGGCTTTGTGTCGGTCGTCTTCCGACGGAAGTATCGCCACAGTGTTGAGATGAGCTATTGTATGAAGTGTTTGTCACTTTCACTAGAAAGATGAAAATATACGGAAGGTGAGCAGGTTTGGAAAAAAAATGTGTTCCTTTCATTTTCGGTCCAATGGTGTAGGTATGGGTCGCGGGACTGTCTCACCTGGTTACCGTGACCCTGGTACGTAAAGGGCTATTGAAGGACACCGTGGATTTTAGTCAGTACAAGTCTGACAGTCCCTCTCGCCCCACCCTGGGCGGTAGGACTCATTTGATGATTTTACCACGCAAAAAAAAATGGTGTAGGTATTAAGTGATTGCGTTACGGTAAATGTGATTAATTGAAAATGATTAATAATTTTTCTATTAATTTAATTTGTGTTTGATGATGTTAAAACCCCAAAAAAAGAAACCTTAAATTACATTTTTCAATCTTGCACTTTGTACTTCAACAATTTTAATTACTGTCCAAACCAATGATATTATAAGTCATAGATATGTTATACACGTACAAAACAACAGAAAAAAGCGTACCGCGCAGAGAGGCAGCACACATACACACTTTTTATTCACACACATTACATTTCACTACAAGTAAAAAGGATAGCTTGATAAAACCAATATGAAAAAAAGTGACAGCTAGATGGTGACGCTCTCTCTTTTATCTCACTCGCACTCGCCCTCGCACTCTTTCTTTTACGACGCCATATTATAGAAACGTAATGTTTTATTTGTGAAAATATTAAGATAAATAATATATTTACGAATGATAAGTGATTCTTTGACTTTTAGAAGTCTTGCTTGTATAATTTGTACAATATCTCATCACACACGACGGCATTTTCGGTGGTTTTGAGTCACTTTTACTTTTGACTCACTCTGTAGTACGTGAAGTGCATCCGTTGTCGCTGGCAACGTCGGACTGAGGTCAAGGTTTGTGAATCAACCACATTTAAGCGCGTATGTTTTTGAGCGCGTATAACGTATCTACACCTTTTTTACTTATAATATCATTGGTCCAAACTGCATAAAAATAACTTATGCTAAGTTAAAGTAGGTAGATCGTAGACTTCAGGATCAAAAGATGCTGTACCATCGAATATTATCTACATGAAAGAGTTCCTGGACCCAGTCTTCCTTCCTAAGAAAGTAGAATAACGTATCGCACAATATAACTCATAGGGTTCACTTTCGCGGAACATCGCACATAGATGCGCGGGCCAAGCCGCCATGATGGTAGTCGTACTACGTAGTCACAAAGATGAGGATTATGTGGGATTAGACGCTTGTTGATGTAATCTTGTTTTTGCTATAGCTAGCGTTTTTTTTCGTTGTAGTAAAATTATCACCTACCTACTGCTCTTTGTGGAGTGTGAGACTGTTATCTAAAAGTCTACCTGACTGTATATCCAAAAGTTCACCCTGTTTCCTCGGTTACCCTTTGCGTTTCAGGGCCACGGTGTTCTGCTGTAGTTCCGCAACCAATATTTGCAATAGTTGCCTCCCAAAAAATAGGGTAAATATATGTACCTAGAATATGAAAACAAAATTGAGAGGACGAGCTTGTCTTCGAGTAGCGAACGCGAGGAATGGGGGACACTTCGCCTTATCTCGGGCATGTCTCTGATCTGGCGAATGACTGCCTAAATAGGTGAAACCCCAAATGAAGACTGGTAGTGAGAATTTCGGGTCTAACTCTAACTTTTTATCCGCTAAGAGTATAGAAAGCTCTCACTGATAAATTATAATTAAGAATAGGCTATAGTATCCAGGCTGGGGTGCTAAGACAGGAATCCTCCACGTGCGCCCGTGGACTGGAGTTCCCTCTCAGATACGTCCGGGGGGAAGACCAGTTTTTCGGGCCGGTGCACCCTGGGATGCGGGCAAAAACTCTTCCTTAGACACTGTGTGCCTAAGGAAGCTCGCCGTCTGACCAAGGACCAAGCGCGGGTCGATGGCGCGTCGTGTTTCACGCGTCACCGACGGGGCCCATTATGGGGCCAAATGCCTGCTGGAGTCGCGGATTTTTTTTTTATCCAGGATACCGTGGCCCCGGAACGTAAAGGGCATCCGAAGGAACACGGGTGGATTTTAGTCAGTAAGAGTCTGACAGTCCCTTCTGCCCCACCCAGGGCGGGAGGACTCATTAGATGACTTTGCCACCCAAAAAAAAAATATTATACAGCCTGAATATAATGTCCCCATACTTTTTAGAATAAATAAGTATTGCCAAGATAATTATTACACATCAAATTATCGGCTACTGCCATAGTTAAATTCCTTGCGATATACCGCAATAGAAGATCACAAAAATTTACAAGATTACATCAACAAATAGCTGATAATCCTGAATAATCCTCATCTTTGTCGGTGTCCGATCGCGTCCTCTGTATATCCGACCGTGTCCGTGTTTCCGACGGAAGTGTTCCCGTTTGTATGAGCTATTGTATGGTGTTTACACCTTAAGTGATACGTTTGGCACTCTAAATGGGAGAATTAGAAAGGAACAGTTTTGTGCACAAAAAAATTCTTCGGAATTGATTTAGCAAAGTGTTTGGGTGTTTTGAATAATGTTATATTTAAAAGTAAACGTTTGTGTTTTTTTATAAGTCGTGAGTTGTTTTCGTTAATTTATTTATATACAACTATTACATGATTATATTAATTATACATATATATTATACATACTACATTTAAAAACTAAAATTAAAAGTAAAATATTTACAAAAATAACTAAACTAAAACTAAAATAAAAAAATTATAGGGCGTCAAAAAACTCATCCACATCGCTGTCAATGGGGAAAGTGCCCAGAACGCTGGCAGCATTGCCACGTTGGATGGCAATGCTGATCCTTTGACCAAGAAATAGGCCAGCCCTCTGGTCACACGAGGCGTCGACTATGCGCTTGGCGATGTCTTTGAAAACTTGGTGGGCACTCGGACCCCATGGCACTAGTGTTTCAACCCCAAACGGGTCAAATACATAGCTAGAAGTCAAGCCATTGTATTTGCGCCGTTTGAGGTTTTCAGCACTTGCAGCAGCCGCACCAGCACAGCATGTAGTACCAGGAAGATGGGATGTCGTGAGTTGATTATCAGCTAGGTTATGTTCTTTGGAAATATTGGGAGGAAACAGGCAAAACCTCTGAGCTTAAAGCAAGGAGGCATGTGAAACACATACGATTATGTGTACCAAAACGGGAATACTTTTTTACTGCAAATGACCACAATATTTGCCAGCAATTGCAGCATTCAATATATGACAATATTTGGAGTGTTGCTCGGCTATATAGCAATAGCAACACATATTTGCTCTGGTTCAGACGTATTGCCTAACTAATTTTTTTTTTTTTTTTTTAGCGTGGTATAGTCCATCGGCGTCGGGAGGGCGATGAAGTACCTGGGACTCGTCCTCGACGGCCGGTGGAACTTCAATGAGCACTTCCTGCGTTTGGCCCCAAGGCTGAACCGGGCAGCAGGCGCCCTCAGGCGACTCCTGCCCAACCTCA
Organism: Agrotis exclamationis; assembly: GCA_950005045.1. Taxonomy (NCBI): domain Eukaryota; kingdom Metazoa; phylum Arthropoda; class Insecta; order Lepidoptera; family Noctuidae; genus Agrotis; species Agrotis exclamationis. The sequence continues at coordinate 393,160 of OX465443.1, forward strand.
GCGGGCCAAACGCCTCCTGCCGGAGGCTGTACGCCGGTATCGTGCGGTCCATGGCCCTCTACGGGGCCCCCGTGTGGGCCCTGAGCATGCGGACGCGACCAGCGAGGCTGGTCGCATGCCAGAGGGTCATGGCTATCCGGATGATCCGAGGATACCGCACGATCGCCGGCGAAACGGCCAACCTCCTTGCCGGATTATTGCCCTGGGATCTGGAGGCGACCGCCCTCCAGCGCGTCTATGAGTGGCGCGTGGAGGCGCGGCGCCGGGGAGAATTCCCGCTGCCCCGACAAGTCGAGGCGCGGCGGGAAGAGGTCCGGCGCGATCTCAGGGCAGTATGGAGGGAACGACTGTCGCAACCGAGGTTCGGGCACGCCGCAATCGCGGCGGTAAGGCCCCTCTTTGAGGAGTGGCTGGAAAGGCGTCACGGCGTCCTGACCTATCGGATGACGCAGGTCCTCACCGGACACGGATGTTTCGGGAGGTACCTGTGTCGGATGGGGAAGGAAGAAACGCCGGGGTGTCACCATTGCGAAGATCGCCCGGAGGACACAGTAGAGCATACGGTGTAAGACTGCCCCGCTTGGGCAGAGCACCGCCGTGTCCTCACGGCAGCGATAGGCGGAGACCTCTCGCGCCCGGCATTGGTCGAGGCCATGCTGCGGGGCGAGACGGAGTGGGAAGCGGTCGCCTCCTTCTGCGAGGCAGTAATGCTCGTTAAGGAGGAGGCGGGCCGTGAGAGAGAGAGGACAGCGTCCTCCCTCCGCCCCACCCGCAATGGTAGACGCCCACGGCGTCGGACGTCGCAAGACGATCTCCGGCCACCGTAGGCGCGGGCATGCGGGCGGCGAGTAAAGGGCAACTCGCCGCCCGACCATGGACCATGCCCGGGTCGACGGCGCGTTGTGTTCCACGCGCGCCTCAAAGAGCGTCAGCACGATGACGGGGCCCCGCCCAAGAGGGCCAAAGCCTGCCGGGGTCGCGGGACTTATCTCATTACCGTGACCCCGGAACATAAAAGGCTATTGAAGGACACCGTGGATTTTAGTCAGTACAAGTCTGACAGTCCCTCCCGCCCTGCCCGGGGTGGGAGGACTCATTTGATGATTTTACCACGCTAAAAAAAAAAAAAAAAAAAAGCGTGGTATAGTCATCAAATGTATCCTCCCTCGCAGGGCAGGGCAGGAGGGACTTGTACTTACTAAAATCCACGGTGTCCTTCGTAATTTATTAGTTCTGTGACCGAGTTAAACTACATACGGCCGAAAATATAGAAAATGAAATATTGCCCGTTTACCCCAAAATAAACATTCAAATTACTACATTTATTTACTAAAATTGTGTATCATATGTATAGAAGCCGCATTCCAATTAACCACAGTAATGATATATTTCGGGTCACGTGACGTCGACACCCTACGTGTCAACAGCCGGGAGTCGAACCCGCGCCGCCGCCAATTACTACCCGCAAATATTTGAGATACACATCTATTTGTGTTTGCTAGAGAATAGATTATGCGTTCGGTAACGTTCTGTTCCTAAGGGACTACATTTTAATCGCTAAAATCTGTTTGAATTTCGGCACATCCATTGAATGTCGGTTCATAAAACGAATGTTTCAAGAGAAGTATTGAGTGATTTCTTTGGGTGAAAAGTTAGTTATGTAAGCAAAATTGACTTTCACTTACTGGTTACCACATGAGTAAATGATTTTGTGCCAACATTTTTAAACTAAAATTGTACAATCTTACGTTAACCTATTTTGATATATTTACCTTTTTAGTACTTCATGTATAACTAGATGGCGTTGTTAGTTTTTGTGAATCACGCTATGGTTACGTTACCTCGAATACTATATAAGGAAACAAAATGTATTGATTAAATTGTCTTCGTTCAAGTAAGTTAAACGTTGGTTTTTATTCATGGTCTTCGAGTTCGGATAATCGGGTGCAGTGACTAGTGCAGTGAGTTAAAGTGGTGCCCCCTATCGGATTAAATCGTATAATTGGTGAAGTGTTGTGATCAAGGACAAACTGTGAGTACTCTAAAAGTTAGTTTAACAAAGTGAAAAAAAAAAAAAAAAAAAAAAAAACGTAGAACTTAGAAAAATTTTGCAATAGTTGGACTTATAAAATTTTAAGCAAAACTGTGTTTAGACGGGGAATCCATGCCCAATTTCGGCAAAGTTTTTAATTTAAAGACTTAGAAAATTTTCACAAAATTTTGGACTTAGAATTTTTTCGAAAATTTGGAACATAGAATTTTATTGAAGAAAAACATCAACCATTCTGCAGAATTTGGGACTTGTAATTTGAATTAATTGTGGAATATACTTTAAAAAAAATGGATTCATTACTCAGATTGCAAGTTGATATCAATAAAAAGATGCAAAGAGGATACGTTAACTTCAAAAAGTCTCCTAAAGAAAGGATTACCCTAAGCTACGTAGAAACAAGATTGGAGTCTTTAGAAAATCAATGGTCAGCCTTTGAAGAGAATCATAGTAAAATAATTTCAGAGATTAAACAGGCAGAATATGAGAAGTCAGAGTACATAAGTGAAATGTATGGTCAGGCGGAAGAGTTATACATGGATTACAAAGCTGATTTAAAAGAACGTTTACAGAAGAAAACTACTTCTGCTTCTGCGGAAATCGGCAATACAACAACTCCGACTGCCGTGAAATTGCCTAAAATTTCGATACCTACATTTTCGGGTCACTATTCTCAGTGATCAACATTTCGAGATCTCTTTCAAACATTGATACACAAGAACCAATCATTAGATAACGTGCAAAAACTACATTACCTAAAAACATATCTTACCGGAGAAGCTGAACAACTGTTGCGATACCTACCTATTACTAGTGAGAACTATTTGACTAGTTGGAATCTTTTGGAGCATAGATTCAATAACAAGAGGTTTATAACAAATAGTATTTTGAAAAGATTCTTCAATCAAAAATGTATAACGACTGAGTCATCGAACTTTTTGAAAGAACTTTTTGATACAACAAATGAATGTCTTAATGCTTTAAAAAACGAAGGTATTAACATCGAAAATTGGGACCTTATTGTTATTTATATACTGTGTTCTAAATTAGATAATGAGTCTCGCAAACAATGGGAAGCTAAGATTTGTAATTCAGCTAACGATTTGCCTACGTTACAAGAGTTTTTAGATTTTTTGGAGCTTAGATTTAGGTCACTTGAATTTTTATGTACTAAAACAGTAAAGAGCACTAACTCAAAGTCACATCACGTAGTAAAAAATGTTAACGAAAATAAACCATCTGTGTGTAGCTTTTGTTCAAACACTAATCATAAGATAGGGAATTGTAAGGATTTTGCTAAAGAAGATTTGTCAGCTCGTCGTAACTTTGTCCAAAATTCAGGTTTGTGTTTCAATTGCTTAGGCGCAAATCATGTGGTTACTTCGTGTCGTTTGCCCACGAGATGCAGAATTTGCAGAAGAAAACACCATTCGTTGCTGCATTCGAATAATAATAACCAACCAGCTGATGAACCGAACGAACAATCAGTTGATAGTACCAATGTTGTTGCAACTGCGACAACATCGAAGAACGAGGTAAGAAACATTTGTACAACTAGTAGTAGTATGTCTAACAAAAATCATCAGGTTGTACTAGCAACAGCTTTGGTAAAAGCAGAAACTAACACAGGATCTTATATAACACTGAGGTCTCTAGTGGACCAGGGATCACAGGCATCCTTCATAACGGAGTCTGCAGTCCAATTACTTGGACTTAACAGGATTACATGCAACAGTGTTATATCAGGAGTGGGGGGAGAGGCCAACGCTTCTCTCAATTGTAAACATGTAGTGTACATTAAACTACAATCTATCCAGGATCCTAACTTTACCATAAATGTCAAAACATACGTCCTTCGGAAATTAACTTCATTTTTACCTGAAAAAAAAATTGTCGTCCAGCTGTGGCCCAACTTACCAGTAATGAAGTTAGCAGATCCGAAGTTTAACATACCAAACAAAATCGATCTTTTGCTTGGTGCAGAAGTCTATTGTCAAATTCTAACTGAAGGATTGATTAGAGGTCCTCCAGGAACACTGATGGCACAAAGCACCAGGCTGGGTTGGATTTTGTCTGGCAAAGTGAGTGATAGCGAAACCAATACTATGATTTGCAATAGTACTATCATCAGCATGCATACTAACATTTGCAATGAAGATTTTAATCTTAAACAATTCTGGGAGCTCGAATCTGATAACTTCATTCTGAGCAAAAACCAATTAACTCCAGAAGAAAAACGTTGTGAGGAAATATTTGAGAAAACAATCAAACGCGATAGTTTTGGTAGGTATATTGTAAAGTTGCCTTTTAAAGTTGATGACCCGAACCGTAAATATGGAAATTCGCGTAATATTGCTGTTAAGAGATTATTATCGTTAGAAAAACGTTTCTTAAAATCACCGGATTTAAAAACGAAATATTCGGAAGTTATTTTAGAATATTTAAAGCTCGGTCATATGGAACTAATACCCCCAAGGGAAATTGATAAACCAGAAGCGGTTTACTTACCTTATCATGAAGTAGTTAGAGAGGATAAAACAACGACCAAATTCAGGATTGTATTTAATGCTTCTAGTCGCGATAACAATGGTGTTTCACTGAACAGTAACCTTATGGTAGGACCAAGATTACAGGATGATCTTAGACACATCCTCATGAGGTGGAGGCTCCATCCTATTTGCTTAGTAGCTGACATTGTAAAGATGTACAGACAGATTAAGGTGACAGAACAAGATGCAGATTATCAACGCATTGTGTGGAGATCAGACTCTGAAAAAGAGATACAACACTTGCGTTTAGTACGGGTAACATTTGGGACTGCTTCAGCTCCATACCTGGCAGTAAGAGCGCTTCATCAAGTCGCTTATGATGAAGGAGCTCAATTCCCACTAGCATCTGAAAGGGTTTTACACGATTTTTATATGGATGATCTTATAACTGGCTGTACAAGTATTTCAGAAGGCAAACAAATATTCTCAGAAATGACTGAACTACTAAGCAAGGGAGGCTTTGAACTACAGAAATGGGCAAGCAATGATGATCAACTACATAAGGAAATAACTAAGGAAAGCAAAGCATTAACAAGCAATCTAGAATTAAAAGAAACTGAAACCATTAAAATATTGGGACTTACCTGGAATCGACGAACTGATAACTTCGAGTACTCCGTTCAGCTACCATCAATCTCGGAACCTGTAACAAAAAGGAAAGTAATCTCTGATATTGCGAAATTGTTTGACCCAATGGGTTGGATATCACCAGCAATCATAAAAGCTAAAACTATGATTCAAAAGCTTTGGCTTGCAGGAATAGAATGGGATGATAAACTACCACCAACACTATTAAACGAATGGATTACCTACCGTGTAGGTCTGGTAGAACTCACCAAATGTCGATTTCCACGATGGATTAATGTCAAGGAAAACAGCAGTGTGGAACTTCATGGCTTCAGCGATGCATCTAATGAGGCTTATGCTGCTGTAGTCTATATCCGTGTTGTTGACGAATCAGGAGACGTGCACATTCATTTGGTCACTTCCAAAACCAAAGTAGCTCCAATAAAGCAAGTATCCATCCCAAGACTCGAGTTGTGTGGAGCTGTTTTATTAGCTAAATTGTTACAGGAAGTCTCAGTAGTTTTAAACATTCCGAAATCTAACTTACGTGCTTGGACTGATTCAACCGTGGTACTGGCTTGGCTAAGCAGTCATCCAACACGTTGGAAAACGTTTATAGCCAATCGGGTCTCGGAAATATTAAATATATTAGACAGGAACCAATGGTCACACGTAGCATCTCTTGATAACCCGGCAGATTGTGCGTCGCGGGGAATTAACCCGTATGAGTTATCGACACTTGAACTGTGGAAAACAGGACCATTATGGTTGAAACATAGACCTGAAAATGATGATAATCACCAAATACTAGATACTAATTTAGAAGAAAAAACAAAAAAGGTTTGTTATGTAACACAGAACGATCAATTCCAGTTGTGGACCAAGTTCTCATCTCTTCGTAAATTAGTTCGAGTAGTAGCATACTGCAAAAGATTTATCAAAAAGTTGAGAAATGTACAAGATCATAACTTACCTTTATGGTTAACTAGTTTGGAACTAAATGAAGCTCTTCATATTTGTGTGAAACAGTGTCAAGCAGTCAGTTTCCAGCAAGAAATAAAGGATATTAAAGAAAAGGGGTCAGTACAGAAGAAAAGCAAACTTACGTCATTAAATCCATTTCTAGATGATTCGGGCATCTTGAGAGTTGGTGGTCGTTTAGGGAAGGCGGTAATAAACACTGGAATAAAACATCCAATAATATTACCAGCAAAATCTCACTTTACTGAGTTAGTTTTAAATGAAACTCACCATATTACGTTGCACGGCGGACCGCAGCTCATGATGAATCATCTGCGAACTAAATACTGGCTCATTGATGCTAAGAATCAAGCAAAACTGACTGTTCGGAAATGTGTTGTTTGTGTACGACATGCTGCACAAACAAGAGTTCAACTGATGGGACAACTACCATCAGCTCGAGTTACCCCAATTCGAGCGTTTTATCGAAGTGGTGTGGACTACGCAGGTCCCATACAAATTCGAACTTCTAAAGGTAGAGGCCATCGAGCCTATAAAGGCTACATTTGCCTTTTTATATGTATGGCTACAAGAGCCGTACATCTAGAAGCTGTGAGTGATCTCACATCACAAGGATTTATAGCTGCTTTTAAACGATTTGTTGCCAGACGTGGTCATTGTGCTGACCTATTTAGCGATAACGGAACGAATTTTGTTGGTGCTGCTCGCGAACTTAGAAGCTTGTTTGCCCAAGAAACTTCTACCTTGACAGTGGAAATCGCCAAATGTTTGGCAAACAACGGCACAACTTGGCATTTTATTCCACCCCACGTACCGCATTTTGGTGGGCTATGGGAAGCTGGAATAAAATCCACTAAACATCACTTAAGACGCGTAATAGGCTCTGCAACTCTTACTTTTGAAGAGATTTCGACGCTATTATACCAAATAGAAGCTTGTCTTAACTCTCGACCGTTATCACAAATTAGCACAAATTCGCAAGACCCGACACCCCTCACTCCAGGGCATTTTTTAATCGGTGAACCAATACTCCTAGTACCTGAGCATAATTATGAAACCTCATCCATTTCGTCGTTAAAACGTTGGCAATTGACCCAAAAAATGCTGCAACAGTTTTGGCGTCGATGGTCAAGTGAATATTTAAGTCAATTTATGCATCGTTATAAGTGGGCAAATAAAACTCCTGAAGCCAATATCGGAGATGTCGTTTTAGTAAAGGAGGATGGTCTCCCTCCAGCCAAATGGCTTTTGGGTAAAATCATTACTAAACACCCTGGATTGGACAATGTTACGAGGGTAGTTACTCTAAAATGTAAAGGTATAACTATTAAACGACCAATAACTAAACTGTGTGTATTACCGGTCGCTCAGTGACCAGATTTGTGTATGTTATGTTATCATTGTTAAGAATTTCGTTAAGTTTGTTTAGTATTGTGAACTGTTTATCTTTATTAAAGTGTGTTTTGTTCTCAGCCACCATGTCATACTGACTTATTACTTTGTTTCTAACTATAATACAGTCCATTTTTTTCGAATGTGGTTAGTTCATGGTGGGCGGGCAAAATGGACATTCTGTCCATAGTGGGCGGAATGTACAATCTTACGTTAACCTATTTTGATATATTTACCTTTTTAGTACTTCATGTATAACTAGATGGCGTTGTTAGTTTTTGTGAATCACGCTATGGTTACGTTACCTCGAATACTATATAAGGAAACAAAATGTATTGATTAAATTGTCTTCGTTCAAGCAAGTTAAACGTTGGTTTTTATTCAAAAATGGTCACTAACACTGTCACTGGAACATAAAAAAGGGTAAAACTTGTATTCCAGTTTCCAATATTTTGTCACTCTAAACTGAAAAAAAAATTAGTATACCTTTTTTTTTTTCGTGGTAAAATCATCAAATGAGTCCTCCCAGCCCCGGGCAGGACGGAAGGGACTGTCGTCAGACTTGTACCGACTAAAATCCACGGTGTCCTTCGGTAGCCCTTTTGTGTACCGGAGTCGCGGTATACGTACGTCCCGCGACCCAAATTAGTATACTTAGAGATACTTATCGTTTTATATTTTCTTACTAGTTGTTCCCCGTAGATCGACCCCCGCTGCTCGTCTCCTATTGATCATAGCGTGATGTTATAGCCTATTATATAGCCTTCCTCGATAAATGGACTATCCTTCACAAAAATATTTTTCAATTCGAACCCTAAGATTAGGGCGATTAACGATAAACTCTTAAATAAATAAACTCTTTAGCTTCATAACATTTAGTATAATAACATGTAAATGCAGTGGCTAAACTAATTGGAAATGCCGATAATTTTATCGATAATAGACTTAAAATGTTCGAATAATAAATCAACGTCCATCATTACGATAGTTAACGGCATTTTCCGTTTGTATGGCTCCAGTAATTAAATCTACTTTTTTACCATTATTTGTACCGGTGCGTAAAGTTTAAAAAAAAGCATTACTGCCCATAACATATTAAAATGCTAGGGCAGGTTACCTATAGGTTACATTGAAATCTCCCTTCCTCATTATAATCCACGCACAACTTCATTAAATCATTGAAAGGGGTGTCATGATCCTCACCAGATGAGTTCACACTCACTCATTACTACAATGGCTAATTTGTCACCCTCTGCCCTATGGTGACACCCCAGCCACCTGATCAGGTAACCCTCTCGGAGGGAAGAGGGCAGTTATTAGATTATACCTCACAGACGACCGGAGGTAATGTCGCTCAGTGATTGTGACAATGTCGTGTAGAGGGTGGTAATCGTCGGGTAGGGGAGAGGAAATTGTTTAAAAATATTTTATTCATGCTCTCACGCGTTCGCATAAGTTGTGCTTTCACATAGATTTAAAATTATAAGTTTTTCTTTAATGAGTTTCGAAGGGAGGATGTAAGAGATAGTTTGTACGTTAATTAGGGTTCCGTACGTCCGAATACAAAAACGGAACTCTTATAGGATCACTCGTGTGTCCGTCTGTCTGTCGCTTATTTTTATAAGGGTAACACTCTATCTCAGAATTAAACTTGACAGATTGTCCTAAAATAAATATGTTAAGAGGGCATATTCTGAAAGACGGCAACGTCGCAAATAGCTGTCAAATATTAACAAGTTCTAATTAATTTAGCAATGTTACTGTATAGAAACAAGAAATATTGCTCTGTAGTGCACTAAAAAATGATAAGATTAAGTAATATCGTAACACCGAATACTTATATAGTTTTAGATGTAAAAAAAGTATTTGGGAACCTTCCAAATGCCTTTTTTACACCTGAAACGGTAACAACATCAAATGCAGTGTTTTAATTGCATTCCTATATCAACTTTGTAGTGCACTACAGAGCCATATTTCTTATTTTCATACAGTAAATTTACCAAATTAATTGAAACTATTAACTATAACTATTTTGTTGTAAATATTTAGTTTTATTTATTTTTATTTTTAAATTTCTAGATTTAGTTTAATTATCTAAATAAGCCTTTAATTGAAACTTGTAAACATTTGACAGCTATTTGCAACGTTGCCAACTTTCTGGTTATGCGCCATGGGCGCACAACCAGAAAGTTGGCACTGACTTACTTTCAGGTTTTATAAAATTCAAATTATTTATTTTAATTTTAGTATGTGGCGATGTTATATGGACTGACGACGTGGTCCACCGCCGACGAGTTTCCAAAGCGAGTGAAGAAAATTCCCTACACCAAACGTAGGTATTCTGGCAACATAAAACCGATGCGTTGTGACTGTGACTTAGGCTGACTGGCCGAGTCGGCTGCAAAAACGCCGACTGATCGGCCAAGCCGAACATTCTTGCCGTTCTGGGGCTAGCGGCAGTCAGTAGTGTTGGTGTATCATGTAAAGCAGAGCTGCCTGCATTGAATATAAATAATTATAAAGTTGTTCCTCGCAGTTTTCCCCTATTATTGGAATCAAATAAAGCAGCGTACAATTTAGGACCCATTAATATTAGATAGTCATTTTACACGTGGTGCTAGGCAACTGGGCTTCTCCCAGTTGTAATATCCCTTTGTGCCTATTGACCTTGTTTTGTTCTGTCTTCTGCTTGGCATGGAGGAAAGTGGAAACATATTTTTCTTACTCTGTGACACTATCCTTTTCTGATCAATTTCGCTGCAGGATCCAAGACAGGTAAATTCATTCTCCAGGACACGTCGAGCTTCATTGCCTCGGCGCTTACTGGTGGTTGATTCTGGCTTTCAAGTGTTGCAGTGGTTTGGGAATAGTGTGGGTTTGTCTCAATAAAAAAAAAAAGTTTCACCCCCAGTGCTCGGCTTCTATTGGTCGCAGTGTGATGTTTTATAGCCTATAGTCTTCTTCAATAAATGGACTATCCAACACAATATTCAGTATTTTTGCAGCCGACTCGGCCAGTCAGCCACAGTCACATTCGCAAAGCATCGGTTTTATGTTGCCAGAATATGTTTGGTGTAGGGAATTTTCTTCACTCGCTTTGGAATCCCATCGGCGGTTGCTGACGTAGGTATATTAATTACTACTGTCTTATAAGACACATCAAAGAGATATATATGGAAAAGAAGGTCTAGTCTAGATCGCAGTCATGCAGTTGTATTAAAAATAGGCCAGTATTCGAGCTACGGTTTGAAAGATCTCCACTAAAGTATCAATAATAAGTAGATATGAATTTTATTCACAGTTTAAATTACTTTAATTTTCACAAAAATAATGCTTAATCTACAGTTTGTGTACACAGAAGTATCAGTATTTGCGCCGAACTAAGCATAGCTGGTATTTCAGTTTTCTCTGGCCCTCAAAATTATCGTAAACAATCTTGGCGAGAGTGGGTTACCCTGTGGAACACCCCTTTGTATTCAATGTCTAGGCTAGGTCTTGACGTATTGTTGGGGAAGCTTTTACTTAGTTACCTACGGATTGCATTAAATAAGGACTAAATAAGTTATTTCGACATTTATTTTTCAGATTTTGGTTGTTTTATTAAGATTTAGATTCCTAGAACTTATAAAAGGTAAAACTTTCGAGAGTTCTCATATAAAAGATTTTCTTCGGAAAGAAAATCTTTGAAAATTCGCTACGCATGCGTTAATGCGTTTAATATTTATAAAATGTTCTCATATAAACGTCACTTGCCAAGACTATTTTGCTGATCACCTAAGTAGGTTCCTTGGTTTGGTCGCATTTGTCTTCATCAATTATTCTTGTTCTAGTAGTACTTACCTTGGAAGCTTTGTTTTTTATTTAGTGATAATTCGCGTTTGATTACTATCTCTACCACCATTTAATTTATCCGATTACAATCACTGATGAAAGAAAATTATAAGAAAATCCACAAACCTTCACTCCTTACTGCCACTCCAAGTTCAGCAGCCAGCGCTATCCATAGCAGCCACAGAAGATAGAACAGCACAAAAAATACTAAACAGCTGGGAACGGACAGTCCATCACGAAATGAACATCGACACACCGGTCATTGCACTAAACGAAAAACTGGTCAAAGATGGCGGTTGCAAATTCAAAATTGGTGTGACGTCGGAAAGGCGCACGGCAAGTGGCCCAGCAAACAGCCGCACTGCTCCGCGCCGCGGCGCCACTCGCTGCCCAAAGGGCGGTCGCCCGCTTCAATAATTCACGACGGCAACCAACGGCAACTCGTCGCGCGCCTCCCTCTCAGCTTGCCGCGCCCCATATCGCGCTGTCCCATTCTCACTGTTGCGCATTTACTACATCTCATCGCCCCTCTCTGTCCACCTCCAGTCCTCTACATAATCCTGTCTCGCTCGCACTCATTAGGCGGGTCTTGTGTCGTGTATTATGCAGTGTTTGGCGAACGTTTTATAAAGTTTGCGCAGCGATGCACAGAGTAGGGGACGAACGTAGAGACTTCAGAATTAGTTAACGTTTCAAGGCACATAGTCTTGCCTGTCGATTTTTGTGCTGTAAGCATTATGGAAGATGGAAGTGATAAAGGAAGCTTTCTTGAACTATTTAACACCAGGAAAGCGCCTGGAGTCATCCTAATCTTACTAAGAAATAATAACGGACATAATAAAGGTAAAAAAAAAGGAAAAACAGGTATGAATCGACTTGGATAATTACAAAGCAAATAATTATAGTGATAATTTAGAACCCTGGTACACAATATGCCTACCTACATGTCACACGAAATTACATAAGAAGGCTACTCAAGATTGTATTTTAGGGCCAATGTAGAGATTACTGATATATTTATTTAGGTACCTAGTCTCTTTTCTTTTAACCTCATTAGGTTCTTCTATTTTAATAAGCAACGTTCTTGGTTGTCTGCGGGGTCTCATTACAGCAGTAGATTTGTCCTAGCTCTTAAGATGACTCAATCGCTAATTTAATTCTCTTACCTATATTAAACAATTAATTAGAGAGGTAAGGAGGAAGTAAATTGTAGACAGAGTGTACGACGATAGTTTAGGTATACTTACCACTTTGTTAAAGCGTACGATGATTGTTCTATACACTTATGATACGATAGAAACCCGGGGATTTATAAATAAAACCGCCCGTGTTGAGTGTGGTAAAATCACTGATATATATTTTACTTAGCCAATTTACTAAAATTAAATACAAACGCTGAAACCTGAATTAGCTTAACCTACTTAAAGTTACGAAATGTGCGGGTTCACCAGGGAGGCCTTATTACAATATTACTTTACACCGTACTTGAAGTATTTACTATGTTTATTGTAATCCAATGAAATCAACAAAATAATTGCATCACTAAATAATACCTACGCAGTAGGGTATGATGAAATTTCCACCCACACAATAAAATTATGTGCAGATATATTGTCTCCTATTATAGCTCATCTTGTTAATTTAAGTTTATATGAAGAAAAGTATCCAGACAAATTAAAGTTCTCAGTCGTAAAACCACTATATAAAAAAAAAAACATGATATGAACAATCATCGTCCAGTAACCTTAATACCTATAATTTCAAAAATATTCGAAAAAGCAATGTTTAACAGAATTGTCTCATTTATATCAAAATATAATATTATAAGTACGGAACAAAACGGATTTCAAAGAGGAAAGTCAACAGCACTAGCTTGTTATCAACTAATAAAATCGATTACAGACAATTTAGATAAGAAGATACCGGTCACTGCAATATTTTTCGACATGAGTAAAGCATTTGACTTTGTAAAACATGATACACTACTAGAAAAATGTGAGATAACTCTTACATTTTTCTAGTAGTGTATCATGTTTTACAAAGTATATTTTCCATTATATGTATATATTCCATTCAAAATATATTTTTTACAAAACAAAAAGGAATTACTTATAAAAATTATTATTATTAAAAATTTTATCATTTAAATTTAATAAATTTTTTTTATTCTATACGGGATAAGAGGAAAAGCGTTAAATTGGCTAAAAGACTACCTAACTAATAGACGACAACGGGTTGAAATCTCAGGCATTAATAAAGACAGAGAACTGATAAAGTATAAATCTCAATACAGAACCAATATCTATGGCGTGTCTCAAGGTAGTATTTTGGGACCATTGCTATTTCTTCTATACATTAATGATTTGCCAACAGTGACGAAGAGTAAGTGCGTGTTATTTGCAGACGACATCTCACTGATAGTTAGTAATGAAAACAGAAATGAAAATTTTGAAGATAAATTAAATGCTGACGTAGAAGCTATAACAAAATGGTTGGAACAATATAATTTGTGTGTGAATGTTTCCAAAACAAAATACATTAATTTCTCTAATTATAAAACAACAAATAAAGCAGTGAAAATTGTTAGCTGTGATAACGAAATTGAAGAAGTTAACCATACAAAATTTTTAGGCATAGTTATTGATAAAAATTGTAATTGGAAAAAACATGTTGAACATATTTGCAATAAACTAAACAGCTTTGCTTTTGCACTTAGAAATCTCAGGAAAACTGTTGGAAGTAATGCTGCTCTATTGGCTTATCATGGATATGTAACATCTGTGATAAGATACGGCTTAATTCTATGGGGTAACTCCACTGACAGCAATAAAGCATTCATTGTGCAAAAAAAATGTTTGCGAGCGGTGTTTGGTATAGACCCATTAGAATCGTGCAGGCCGGTCTTTAAAAAAAAATAATTTATTAACATTAGCATGCTTATATATTCTTGAAAAAAAACACCATAATTTATTTAGTACAGCCGACAGCGTTAATGTTTATAAGGTGGGCAAAACTTCAAGGGATCCAACTAAATTAGATCAGCCAAGATGTAGAACAGCATACTGCCAAAAAGACACAAGCCAAATGGCAATAAAGATATTTAATAACATACCGAAAGAGATAAGAGAACTGCGAACCAGCTTATTTCAAAAACATCTCAAATCTTGGCTTATAGAAAATTGTTTTTATTGTTAAGGAATTTCTAGATTTTAAGACAAATAGGAGATTTGCTTTAAAAGAAAATACTGTATAGTGTTTATTATGAATACTTAATTTTATGCCATTAATTTTATAAATGTACTTAAACAATTTCATAAGTTTTTTTTTTAAAAAAAAGCCAATTAAAATAAATAATTTGTTATTGTTGTTACAAAATTTGCATGCCGAATGGACTTGGCGGAATATGAAGAGCTATTGTTTACGTTTTATAAAATCTGTAAAATACCATATTTCAGGCAAATAAATGATTGTATTCTATTGTGTTAATTTTAAGACTTAAGTAGTTTTGAATATTTTTTTTTTATCATTTATTATGTCATAAGAAAATCTATGAATTTGTTTTTAATAATGTTTAATGTCATTTTGTTTTGTTTTTTGATTCTTTTTATTAATTTTGAATTTGTTTTCATTTTATTATTTAATTTACACACCAATTCGGTTTTAATAATGTTGAATCGCATTTTCAATTCTTATTAGTTATTATTACTTATTTCTCAATTTTGGTCATTTAAAAGTGAATTATTATTTTATTAAGTAAAATCTTTAATGTCTGTTCCTATTCCTAATGTAAAATTCAAATCACAACTTTATATTAATTAATGCATGTGGTGTTAGCCTGTAAGTAATTTTTGCACTTATGAATGTAAAATCACTGGTATTAATTCAATGTATGTTTTGTGTAAACAATTGTTGGCTGACCTAAATAAATAAATAAATAAATAAATTGTATGAAAAAATGAAACAGCGCCTCTATGAGCAACTAATTGAACAAATTAATTAAGGGTCAGTTCACACCGAGACGCGACGCGGCGCGTCGTGACGTAACTACTACTGCGAATGTGTATCTTATCACTTAGTAAATAAAGTTAGATTTTGAGTCGCTATTAAAATGCAGCGTGGCTCCGCGCTGTGTCGCGCTGCGTTGCGAAAGTTGTATCTTTTCGTGTAGGAAATAGAGCTAGATTTTGAGTAGCTCCATTGAAATGTGCGCGCAGCGTCACGGCTCGGTCTATAAGGCGATTTACACACTGCCCCGCATCATGCTGCATATTGCGTGTCGACGCACCTACGCGCGTTTCTGCGGGAGTGCAGATCTGCATCATCGTGTGTCTGTGTGTGACCACAGAGAACGGCGAATCGCCGTTCTCTGTGGTCACACACAAAAACACACGTCACGCCCATTCAAAATCACGCGCGGCACTGCGGGATTCGGTGTGCCATACCTTGCGTCTCGCCCCGCACCTACGCGCGGGGGTGCATGTTTCTCCGCGTGTATGCGCGTGATCCGCATGAACGCGCGTGGATGCATTTTCTGTGTGTTAGACTGTGCGTGTTTTCCATACAAACGGAGATACTTACAAGCAACGGAAGAACACGCATCCACGCGCTACGCTGCATCATGCGGGGCAGTGTGAGAATCGCCTAAATGAGAGCCGCCGTGGGTGAATCTACAAAACGCACCTACGCGCGTGAGTGCGCAAAAAACCCGCACGATGATGCAGATCTGCACTCCCGCAGGAACGCGCGTAGGTGCGTCGACACGCAATATGCAGCATGATGCGGGGCAGTGTGAAAATCGCCTTAAAGTGACTATGGGCATGAATAGTTACTTAGAGCTTTTAATATTGCCCACTTTTGAAAATTCAGCATTCTTGGGTGAGTTTACAAACACATTTAAACTCACATACACCCAGACACGAAACAACTTCTTGTAGATCATACAGATATTTGTTCTGTGCGGGAATCGAACCCACGACATGGCATGCAGCGTAGCAGTAAATCGCCACCAACCGTGCCGACAGTTATAGTATAGTTAGGTATACCATAGATTTGCTATGACCCCTTTTTACCTGACTACGGCAAAGCCAAAAGGGGGGCTTAACCACCAAATCATCAGTGATGTAAAGTCGTAACCGAAAAAAAAATCGCACCGCATCGACATGGGTATCACATTAAAGGGCTTGATAAAATTAAATGAAAAAATGTTTATTAGTTTTAACAAGCTTTCGTACATTACTAGGTAGTGATTGGAGCCTCCTTTTAAGCTAATAAAGCCTGTATATGGCTGCGTTTCCACCAGAGATGTGTGATGGAAATGTGTCGTGTGAGGATGTCTAGCTGTGTTGTGAAAATGTGTGGGCGTTTCCACCAAAGCTGTAGATGAAAATGTGCCAGCGAGGATGTGTAGCGGAGCTGTGAAAATGCGCATTAATGTGTGGTGCGAGGATGCGTTGCGAATCTGTGAAATGTGTCGACGGGGTTGCGGTGACAAATTCCGTCTATGGACTGGCTGGTACAGTATGCGCAAACCTCGCAACACATCTTTCTCAACACATATTCCTCGCAACACATCCCTCGTACACATCCCTCGTACACATCCCTCGTAACACATTCCTCGTACACATTCCTCGTACTCATGCCTCGCACACATCCTTCACTTGTTTTGTAAGTAAAAAGTCTAGCTCCGCTGAGCCGTTTCCACCAGAGCTGTGCTGACCGAGGCGAGGTAAACGAAGCGATTCTATTGGTTCTTTAAAAACACATTCCTCGCTACACATCCTCGCACATCTCTGGTGGAAACGCAGCATAAGGAGACTGAGCTCACTGATGACCAATTGAGCACATTTGAAATGATATACTTACCTATTTTTAGGTGTTACCTTAGATATAGAATATCCAGATTCCTAGAAGGCCACGGAGAATTAAAGTCAAACACAGAAGAAAAATAACCCCGTCGCGCGTCGTCGTTCGATTCCTTACGTAAAACAAGTGAACATCACCAAGGAATACATTTAAATGTGCGTGGCGCTCATTCACATATTTATAAAAAAAGTAATTTCAATCTTACAATCTGGACATCTAAGGGTTATACGGATACCTACTATCAGCCTGCCGGGGTCGCGGGACTTACATCGAATTACCGTGATCCTGGAACGTAAAGGGCTATTGAAGGACACCGTGGATTTTAGTCAATACAATTCTGACAGTCCCTCCATCATTTTACCAAGTAAAAATAAAGGGTGATACTATCAAATGAGTACTTCCTGCTCTAGAGCGAGAAGGACTATAAGACTCGTACTGACTAAAATGATCCATGCTCCTTAAAGTGCTCTTACGTTCTAGGGTCACAGTAGTCTATTTAGACAGTCTCGCGGCCGCGGCAGGCGAGGTAAGATTTGATCTTCGAGTTATTTTTCGAGACTCCCAGTTACACTTTAATAAATGGGAGATGGAAGAAGAAAAGACATAATTTGGTTCAACAGATTCACTTTTTGACGCACGATTTGCGCAGTGGCTGCAATTGGACTGCTGGGCTGCGTGTCGCGGGTTCGATTCCCGCACGGAGCAATTCTTTTTTTAATATGTAATGGGTTTACTCTTGACCTTAGTCTAGGTCAGAAGTGATTAAGACAAGGTCGACGATGGAGCGAGCTTACCCAGGAGAAACCTGTCCACTCTAACTTTGAAGAGATTAGGGTTGTATACGTTCGGAAACACAGACGCAGGCAGAGAATTCCACTCCTTCGCTGTCCGCATTATAAAAGACGTTTGGAAACGCCTATAAGTGCGAATTGGTGGGGTAAGGATGGTAATTTGCCGTGCGTCTAGATGTGCGATGATAGAAGGGGCTGGTGGGATGAGGTCGTGGAGTTCTTGGCCACACTCACCGAAGTACAATCTGTAGAAGACCGACAGGCAGGCAACCTTGCGGCGATGAGTCAAGCTATGGAGCTTGGCATTCACCAATTTTACGTCGCCAACGAGCCTCTTAGCTCTGCGTTCCACTGAGTCAAGAGCGGCAAGTTGATATTTAGCTGAGCCATCCTAAAGGTGGCTACAATACTCCATGCAGGATCGGACTTGAGCTTTGTAGAGTTAAAAGCAATTATTTGTATGATCTACATTGTTGAGCTGAATGGTGCTGATGCATGTGTCATGTTCGTGAACGAGCGCTGTCAGTTGGGACTGGTCATTTCTTAGCTGATAACACCTTCTCACGATTTCGGGTTTGGTCCCATGGTAAAAGTTGTTCATTATAATGAGTGGAATGACCTCTGGTGATTTTCAAATAACCGTCTATAGACAGGCCTGTTGGTCTAGTGGTTAGTGACCCTGACTGCTATGCCGGAGGTCGTGGGTTCGATTCCCACCCAGGACAAATGTTTGTGTGATGAGCACGATCATTTGTTCTGTGTCTGGGTGTAATTTATCTATAATATGTATGTATTTAGAAACATTTAAGTATGTTTATCAGTTGTCTAGTACCCATAACGGTCAGTTCAGACCGAGACGCGACGCGAAGCGACGTGACGCAACGATACTTCAAATGTGTATCTTTTCTTGTCGTAAATAAGGTTAGATTTTGAGTCGCTATTAAAATGCAGCGCGGCGCCGCGCCGGTTTGTGACAGGTTGAGGTGTATCTTTTCATGTAGGAAATAGAGTTCGATTTTGAATAGCTCTATTGAAATGTGCGCGCAGCGTCACGTTTCGGTCTGAACCGACCCTTACACAAGCTCTGCTTAGCTTGTGACTAGATGGCGTTGTGTGATAGTTGTGGAATATTATTATTTATATTATTATATGGTTGCAAACGCACCCAAGGTACAGGAGAAATTTTAAAAGTGGGACAAAGTTTAAAAAAACAAATAGTATCCTTATTAACCGACTTAAAAAAAAATTTCAAGAAAAACAAAAAACCCGACTGCGTTAAAACTAATTTTGAAAAATACGGTAAAAAAGTTAACTTATATAAAAACTAAAAAGAAAGAAACAGAACAGCAGAAAGAAGCAGAACAGAACGACTCACAGTCGGGGCCCATTCAAATTTTACCAATCAAATCTTCCCAAGGGGCCCCGACTGTGAGTCGTTCTGTTCTGCTTCTTCCTGCTGTTCTGTTGGGCTTGTTTCTTTCTTTTTAGTTTTTATATAAGTTAACTTTTTTACCGTATTTTTCAAAATTAGTTTTAACGCAGTCGGGTTTTTTGTTTTTCTTTAATTTTTTTTTTATTTTACACTTTTTAGTTACGATTCATTGTTTACTGTTTTTTTTTTGTTAGTATAATCGTTTATACTTGAAATAAAAACTTAAATCAATAGGTAAGAAAATTAACGACAATGATTGTTTTGTTAAACAACTTTAAATCGTTATATATCCTAAACTATGGTTTTAAATGAAAAATGATCAAAGAAACCTAAAAATGATTTTAAAATACCTATTTAACGACACCCCACTTGACATAGTTCATCGACTTTTATTTTTTTCATTTTGACAATATGGCGTCTGGTTGTCGCTGTGGTGAATTTTGATTACTGTCATGTCTTTAGTGACACTCGCAAGGTTAAGACGAATCGATTGACGTAAGAATTATCAAAATCGGCCTACGCGTTTGGTCTCTAGAACGCCACATAGAAACAAACATACATACATACATACACAGACTGATAAACACATTACCCTCCTTTGCGTCGCGCAGTCGGGTAAAAAGGAGGAGGTTCTCAATTCGTCGGAATCTTTTTTATTTTTTTTTATTTTACCTGTACATATTCATAAGAAACGTGAATATGCGCTCAGGTAGGGTTATGTTGATGTCGTGATGTCGGCCATTGATGTCTAACAATAAATAAAACACCACTAAATATTTTAAACCAACTTTATTTTTAGCTAAAATATAATAATTCATACATCAAAGAAGTTCCCTAATTATACAGTAATAATACCGAGATAATACAAAAAGAAAAAAAATAAAAAATGTATTACAATAAATGTATAGTAATGATGAAATAAAAAAAAAGAAATATAAGTAGCTACCTCAAGTAATACTTTAGGACAGAAAGTTCAGGGCTGCCTGCTTTGTGCGGAGTTGAGCGGGACTCTTAGTTTGTTTCAGATCTTAAGAAGTAAGGAAAAAGGGGGAAATGGACACTGGACGGTTGTCGGGTGGACATCAACAAACAATAACCGGAACAACGAGCAAACGTTCGGGGAAAACAAATCGTTGTACGAAATATAAAAATGGCACTAAAATTGTTCATCTACTAACGAAATAATTTAGAAAGTTAACAAGTACCCGAATGTATTGCTCGGTGTTCCTCGGTGGGACGCGGCCTTAATATTAGCTTATTCGATGTTTTTTTTTTGCGCGGAATTATTTATAGTTTTAGCTAATAACAAACATTTTTTCAAAAGTTTCCTAAACTTGACTTATTTGAACGATTTTAAAGTTATTATTCGAGCTATACAAGAGTCCGCATCCCACCAAAACTTAACGTAATACACAACGCAGTCAGAACAGTGAATCAAGACATAAAACAACACGCGACGTGAACTAGAAGAGAACACCGATGATTATGTCCACAACATTGCTTACTTGTCACTCTACACTAATATGGCAAACGGTCCGTGATATGCAGCGGCCGGCGCGAGCCCGGACAGTGGACAACTGACCCTATGTACCTACACTTACGTCTAACGACGCGTCTTCGTTTGCCATTTCCCGTCAGCGTCACTAACACATAGCCACTTAGTACCTAATTGTTAGTAAAAATCCCTTAACGCATTCAAAATATATATATAATTAATATAGTTCATTATATAGTAGCTGATCCTAAACCGATACCATCTGTATAATGTGTATAATATCGTACATCTATTTTTTTTTCAAATAACTCTGTGCCTAATATACATTTAAGCCGATTTTGTCGAGAAGCTCGTAAAGGGTAAAGTGTTGGACATTTTTTGTCGAAAGACAAATATTTTTTAAACTACTCACAAATGGGGGAATCATGAAGCGATTTGTACCGTAAATAAATGCGTCTTTATCTGTTGTACTAAACTAAATGCGGGGATCCAAGATGGCGGACTTAACCTCAAAAGAAACGTCAAAATAATACGCCATTTTGGATTGTCCCGTTGTTGCAACTGAAAGGTGTAGAACCAGTGAAGCGTACATTATCTTATGTATCCAATAATATACAATCATAGTATCTGACCGCTTACATACTAATTATCTTCTTATGACCGATTTCATACGAAATTACAACGACTACGATTTAATACATACAGTTTTTTTTTTCATTTGTCTTAAGTGTAGAAACGAATAGAAAAAGTGTAAGAGCTCTATATTTTAGAACAACGACATATTTCCTTCTACGAAAGCAAGCGAGGAGTCAAATTATATTTCGTTTTACGTATAAATTTGATATGATCATTTTTTAAAGACCTTAGAATAGACTACAAATAAAATGTATGCAGTCGCGACCAATATACACTCACAAAGGTGTTGAATCTCACTTATTCGTGATTACACTAAAGTATTTGGCAGTTGATCAAAAGTTGGTGAAAACCTGAAGTCATCAAATTGAAAATACAAATCGTTTAGTCAGATTTTCGTTTTCAATAATCTCGTTAATGTAAAAATAATCTCAAATCGCACAACTTTCAACCAGCCGTCCAAATCTTTACCACACTTGAGCGTAAAAATGTAATTTCCGTCCAAGTTATGATTTTACATTGCTACATTAGTACATTGGTCGTGACATACATACCAAAGTCTTGTGCCACGCGTGTGTTTGTGCCGAAAGCGTCCATACAAACTACATAGGTACAATAACCGACAGGCGCGGCTTATGAAATCAATTCCGTTTCCGAAATGTACTGAAATGTCTCGCTTCGTTTCGATGTGCGATGTTTACATACACGAACCTTGGCTATTAATGCAGATTTCATAACCTTCTAAATGACGAATTTTTAAGTACGTCCGGCGCACTTGGCTACCTTGCTTATCATAAGAATTATTGACAAAATTATACATTCAGCTGCCAATATTCGCGTCTTGTTTTTACATTTTTTTTTTATTTATTCTTCTTGCTAAGTTACAAAAACAATTTTACTGAAGAAACAGGTATACGTTGTTCGTTTTAAAAGAATTTTGGTTACTTATTATTAACATCGATATCATCTAAATAAATTATTTTGATCTTTATTCCCGTTCTTCAATAATATTGTTTTCGCCTATAATTTATATCAATTCACAATTTACGCCTCATTTTCACAGAAATATGCTAGCAAGATATGAAAAGAAGACATCCATTGCGCCATTTTCAAAACGTCAGTATTATAATGACGCTTGAAAAAACGCAATGAATCTTAAAATAAAGTACCTAATAGAGACAGATGACAGTAATTTAAATCCACTTTTTAACTAACAATATTAATTATTATAAGTGAGAGAATGTTTAGAAGCCGTGTATAGAAACATCGCAGTCGTCAGCCGCGCGGGGAGGGGGGGGGTGTCTGCCAGTGTGTGGGGGGTGGGCCTGCGCCCGCGCATTACATCGTGCTGTTGTCCCACTCGAGCTGGCTGATGTTCCTGTACTTGTGCTCCTTGCCTGGCAACACTGGAATGGAAAAGGGGGATTAGTGGCGTAAAAAACGACGGAAACTCCTGATTCGAATTAGTTTTTTTTTGTGTTGTGTAGTTCATAATTATATCGAGGAAGGCTATTGGCTATATAACATCACGTCATGACCAATAGGAGCCGAGCAGTGTAGATAAACCCGCGGGAACGTAAAGGGCTATTGAAGGACACCGTGGGATTTTAGTCAGTACAAGTCTGACAGTCTCTCCTGCCCTGCCCTGGGTGGGAGAACTCATTTGATGATTTTACCACGTCAAAAAAAAGGCAGTAAATATTCAAACTTATGGTTGTTACAGAAATCTTAATGAAGCTAATGTCAGATAGTTGTGCTTACCCTCGTCGTCGTCGTCAGAAGAGTCGTGCTGGTCGGAGTCTGAGTCAGAGCACGACTCGCCGTCCGAGCTGTCCGCGCCCGCGTGAGTGCCGCAAGATGGCGCTGCCTGCTGCGGAACGAGAATAATGTTCAGGTTAATAAAACGATGTTATTTATTAGTATAATAAAATTGGTGTTATTAAATAATATTTCATCAACGATCTAGTTCTATAGGAAATACCAACTGCTAAATAAAGCACAACCCAATGCTTCGGGACGTGAAACCGAGTGCTTCGGGACGTACAATTGAATGCTTTAGTAATGCTTAGGCCGCACTCATCGCGATAACATTCGCCGCGAAGCTTCGTGACTTCGCTCTACAGCGAAGGTGCGTGGCCACATTACATCGCTCGCAGATTCATCGCGAATAATTCGCGATAAACTAACACAAAACTCAAAATGGACGCCACGGTTGCTCTATATTTTATGGCAGCGAATAATTATATTTTACATTTGTGTCATCTAAAAAACAAAACTGCAACTGTGCATGCCCAGCTCAAATTATTCTTTATTCGCACCCAAGCGTCGTGGCACAGATCCTTTCTTTTATAGCTAGTATGTTTTGGGTTCCATAAAATCGGCTCAGACTCGTAATGTGCGATAAAATCTAAAATTTTATCGTTACTCCAATCCATGTTGTTGACACAAACTTGCACACGTCCGCTTCGTACGATGGCTGCCGGCCGACTGAAGTGTGGCCGGGCACGCGAAGTGCATCGTGATAAAACCCTTTGATCTGCGACATTTTACCGACAGCGGAGCGAAGCGTACGAACCTTCGCGCGAAGTCGCGAAGTATTCGCGAATGTTTGGCTACATACATCGTGCTATCACGAATATTCGCGTTATCGCGATGAGTGCGGCCTAAGCATTAGAGATATAGTACGCGTCACGTAAAAAGAACGCTGGAAGAAAGTGGTGGGGGTGTGTTTGTGCATGGGTTCAGTCTCGCATGAAAGTTATGTGCCTATTATTTTATTTTTGAACTAGGCTTTCGCTCGCGAGTCCTGGCGTCGTACCTACATATTTGTTATTTTACCTCATACCACCAAATATACCGATAAATTGCCTATCCGCAGCTTGACCGCCAGCGTTCTTTTTACGTGACCCTTACCTACTTCTTTTATTGATTTGCTGATGGTGACGCGTGTGTCGAATCATTTAGTTCCCTTTAAAGTAAAGCTGAAAGTTTTATTACCAGTCTTTAGACTGGTTTCTGATATGATATCTTTCTTACCTCCTCCATAGGATTAACAGTGATAGTGAGCGCGGAGTCGTCCCAGGCCATCTCAGTGTCGGTGCGCGCGCGCAGTGTGTGCAGCGCGTGCAGCGCGGCCGGAGCACGTGCGCGCGTGCTGCGTGCTGCACGTGCTGCACGTGCTCGTGCTACTGCGATACCTGCCACCACCACCAGCACGCCGCACGACACCACGCCGATCAGCAGGGCTACGTGGTCTGGGGTGAGGGAATAAATTCATTAGTTTATTTTAGTAAATAAAATTGGTGTAGCCATCGTCATCATCATCAGCCTATTCATGTTCCCACTGCTGGGACACAGGCCTCCTCTCTATGAGAGGGAGTGGGCCATAATCCATTGGTAAAACTGGTGTAGTAATTAAGTTCTTTTGACTATTGGTTTGAGATGATAAAATGTCTAGATTCTGTGTTCAAAACAAAACGTAAAGTATTTCAGCCACTATTTACTTTTTTTTTAATGATTTACTTGGAGATGTTCACTAGTTTTACGAATCGAACGAAGAGATTTTTTTTTTCACTTTTTTTGGTTCATTTCTCATTAAATAGATTCCTAATAAGACACTTGGAAACTGAACATTCAATAATTAAAGAGACATAGTACAGGATATATTTAAGATGCCGATCGATTGCAATTCAACTAACTCTAGTCCAGAAACAATGCAAAATGGCTTCCAGAGTCGATAAAAATATCGATATCGCACAACCATATCATTTTTTTTATAGGTTTTTGCTCAATATCAGAAAGTAAGGTAAGGCACACATGACGCGATCCCTGCGATTTGCAATATCTACTACTTAAAAATGAAAATCGTCCTTGCTACTACGATATAATGATGCAATTCGATTGACTTGACGTCGTCGTGGCGAGCGTGTTTTGTTTTTATCTACCCTTAGACAACCGCACATTTTAGGTTATAAATATGTCGTAGTGGTAAGGTTGATTTTCACTTGTAGTTGGAATCGATCGAATTGCGTCGCGTCGCGTCTTGGGGAAGCTCCCTACGTCATCATAAGTAGGTATACGTACTGCTGGCCATCTGTTCAGAGTGCAGGTCTATGAGTCTGGGCGCGGGCACGTGAGCTGCCTACGTCATCATAAGTAGGTATACGTACTGCTGGCCATCTGTTCAGAGTGCAGGTCTATGAGTCTGGGCGCGGGCACGTGAGCTGCCTACGTCATCATAAGTAGGTATACGTACTGCTGGCCATCTGTTCAGAGTGCAGGTCTATGAGCCTGGGCGCGGGCACGTGAGCTGCCTACGTCATCATAAGTAGGTATACGTACTGCTGGCCATCTGTTCAGAGTGCAGGTCTATGAGCCTGGGCGCGGGCACGTGAGCTGCCTACGTCATCATAAGTAGGTATACGTACTGCTGGCCATCTGTTCAGAGTGCAGGTCTATGAGCCTGGGCGCGGGCACGTGAGCTGCCTACGTCATCATAAGTAGGTATACGTACTGCTGGCCATCTGTTCAGAGTGCAGGTCTATGAGCCTGGGCGCGGGCACGTGAGCTGCCTACGTCATCATAAGTAGGTATACGTACTGCTGGCCATCTGTTCAGAGTGCAGGTCTATGAGCCTGGGCGCGGGCACGTGAGCTGCCTACGTCATCATAAGTAGGTATACGTACTGCTGGCCATCTGTTCAGAGTGCAGGTCTATGAGCCTGGGCGCGGGCACGTGAGCTGCCTACGTCATCATAAGTAGGTATACGTACTGCTGGCCATCTGTTCAGAGTGCAGGTCTATGAGCCTGGGCGCGGGCACGTGAGCTGCCTACGTCATCATAAGTAGGTATACGTACTGCTGGCCATCTGTTCAGAGTGCAGGTCTATGAGCCTGGGCGCGGGCACGTGAGCTGCCTACGTCATCATAAGTAGGTATACGTACTGCTGGCCATCTGTTCAGAGTGCAGGTCTATGAGCCTGGGCGCGGGCACGTGAGCTGCCTACGTCATCATAAGTAGGTATACGTACTGCTGGCCATCTGTTCAGAGTGCAGGTCTATGAGCCTGGGCGCGGGCACGTGAGCTGCCTACGTCATCATAAGTAGGTATACGTACTGCTGGCCATCTGTTCAGAGTGCAGGTCTATGAGCCTGGGCGCGGGCACGTGAGCTGCCTACGTCATCATAAGTAGGTATACGTACTGCTGGCCATCTGTTCAGAGTGCAGGTCTATGAGCCTGGGCGCGGGCACGTGAGCTGCCTACGTCATCATAAGTAGGTATACGTACTGCTGGCCATCTGTTCAGAGTGCAGGTCTATGAGCCTGGGCGCGGGCACGTGAGCTGCCTACGTCATCATAAGTAGGTATACGTACTGCTGGCCATCTGTTCAGAGTGCAGGTCTATGAGCCTGGGCGCGGGCAGGTCTGCGGCGTGTGCGTCGCGCTGTGCGTGCGCCGCGTACACGCGCGGTGTTAGTGAGTGACCCTCGCCGCGGTGGTGTGCGTGCTCCGACTGCGGGGACAAACATTTTTATGATAAACGATAAGAACTTCGCAAAATCTAAGTATTAAGAGGAAACACCAAGGGCTAGAGAATTGAAAAATAGGTATTTGTAAAATCTATTGCTGTCGCGCAGTGCCCGAACCGAACCCTGCAGAGCGCGATAAAGACAACTGCAGCTTGAACCGAAAATACCTATTAAATGAGCACAAAATCAACTATTCGTAGTCCCCTGATTACTACTGCAAAACTTAACCGATTTAACTACTTTTTTCTTTAAAAAGTAAAGAAAGGCTTTGGCCGTGTTCTTATATTTTTCTTTTTTTATATAATCTCGTCAAATTTGTTTTCTGGATATTTGAACACAGCGGAAAATCTGGCCAATTTTTTAGGGTTTTGAATGTTCATATCTCTTTTAATAATTAATTTATGGAAAAAAGGAAAACATAGAGACATGCCAATAGTGGCCATAGATTTTTTGTAAAAAAATTATTGCTCTACTGGCATTATCCAGGGAGGAAACAGGGGACTACGTTTGTATGGAAAAACGGCCCTTGTGTTTTCTCTTAAACATCAAATAAGCTTTAAAAACATCGTAATAAGCTTTTCAAAAGATTCTTTGAATATTATTTTGACTCTGCCTTTGTCACTGAATTTTACATTGTCTAGATTCCCTCAATCGTTAGAACCGTACCTGCTTGTCGCGGACGACGGCGTCCATCTTGTCTGCCATACCACTGGGGTGTAGCTCCCGTGACAGTCCCACCTCACTGGCACCTGTCATGTGTGGGTGTACCACTGTCAACTGTACACACAAAAAAAAATATAAGGTTACAAAGTTATTTACTGGAAACTTGTTAAGCTGTCGGTTTCGACTGACGTTTTTAATAGCTTACAGGTGTCACACACGAGAGTCAGATGAGAAAAAAAAAGTCATGACTGTCGTATGTGTCAGACGTGGGTCGTGAGTGTCACACCTGAGTGTCGTGAGGGTCACACCTGAGTGTCGTAAGTGTCAGACGTGTGTCGCGAGTGTCACACCTGAGTTGACCTGAGTCTTGCAGGTGTCAGACGAGTGTCAGTCGTGTGTAGTGTCACACCTGAGTCTCACAAGTGTCACACCTGAGTGTCGCGAGTGTCAGACGAGTGTCACGACTATCAGCGTACATACCGTCTGCACATATTCGTTGCTGGTGAATCGTCCGTTCAGTTCAGAGCAGGTTAGCTTGAACACACGGTTCAGGTAGTACGCCGGCTTCTTGTTGTTGTACTCGATCTCACGGAGCACCTGCAATAACGCAAATAAAATAAAATAAATGTCATGTACAAATTATTATCAATTAGAACATCGAAAACTTGGAATAAACGAATGCGGATATGACCGCATTCGTTTATTCCAAGTTTCAATCAGCAACGTAATTCCAAAAGTTACGTTAAAACTTTGACTGCAGCTGCATTTTCTTTATTCAGATTTGCGATAGACATAGTCAAACAAAAGCAGACTTGTTGCTGACTGACAGAGACTAGAAAGGTTAAAGTAGCGTATTCTAAGTATTTCGTAGAGACAGCCAGATTTCATAGGAATTAGCTGAAAATAGTTATCAAAATATTATTCTAGTTGACAAAAAAAGTTTTTAAAAAAAAAATGTAACCGACTTCTATAAAAAAACAACCACTAAAAAGGGTAAAATAACCTACCAAAAAACTTTTTTTCGGAAGTCGGTGGCTTTGCTTTTTTATTTCATTGATTTTTTTGCCACCGACTTCCGAAAAAAAGTTTTTTGGTAGGTTATTTTACCCTTTTTAGTGGTTGTTTTTTTTTAGAAGTCGGTTACATTTTTTTTAAAAACTTTTTTATTTTACCCTTTTTAGTTTAAATATTCAACCGAAATTCTTGTCAAAAACATAATTTTCTTACTCATGCACTAGAATTTTATTATCCTTAACACTGGTTATAACATCGCCCATGTACACAATAAGCAAGAACACCAAAATAAATGTTTTTTTTTTGGGACCAAATGGCAGGTATCCTGCATCGAACAATAACCCATATGGATTATTAGTATAAATGAATTAAGTCCAAATACAAGATAGCTGCTGTAAACCATTAAGGAGTTCCCTGAACTGTTCTTCGTCTTCATCATCAGAACCCTAATGACAGTTACAACCCATCTAGGTGTAAAGTTCTCATCAACATAAATGAATTAAGTCCAAGCACAAGGTAGCTACTATAAACCGTTGAGGAATTCCCTGAACTGTCCTTCGTCTTCGTCATCAGACCCCTAATAACAGTTACAACTCATCTAGGTGTAAAGTTCTTATCAATACAAATTAATCAAGCTCAAACACAAGGTAGCTGCTGTGAATCGTTGAGGAGTTCCCTCGACTGTCTCTCGGCTCCATCATCAGATATACTCCAGACCTTTATTAAATTGTAGTGCTTTGAAATACTTAATGAAAAAAAAAAACATTTACTAAATCAGTCGATGCCTACTCCTTACTGTTAAGGAGTTGTTGAACCTTCCATCATCAGCTCAGCTACATGAGATGATGATTACTATACGCAAGTACTTAAATTACTTCATAATATTTGCGAAAAACGATGTGTGGGCCTATAAAATTTGAGGGTTGCCCTCGATTTCTCCAGGATCTAATCATCAGATATTGAAATGGTGACAATGGGACCACACGGGAAGCACCAGCTTTCAAATAAAAAAAGAATCATCAAAATCGGTTCACCCAGTCGCAAGTTATGAGGTAACAAACATAAAAAAAAAAAAAAAAAACAGTCGAATTGATAACCTCCTCCTTTTTGAAGTCGGTTAAAAAAAACATTAGTCCCGAAAGTTAGTTTATCAAAAAATATTTGAACCGTATTGTTTCTTTTGTTACGTCAACCAACATTGACGAAGATACAATGCTTTTAAAAATCACAAAACGTCACTCAGTCGGTACAAATCTACAGGCGTTATGGCGTCACAAGCAAATTTCGAAGCTGTTCATTATTTTTCAATACTTCCACTGACGGGCTAAACAAATTTTCAATTTATTTATGCAGTAAACTACCCTATTCCACTCAAATCTGTGTGGTTCTTTCCTCAAAAGACCATCTCAGACACCCGCATGGTCCTCGTATGACCTGAACAAAACAATGTCTGGACTTTAAAAGAGACGATCACCTCTGAGTTTGTTTCGGATGTTTCTTCTCAGAATAGTCAGGTACGAAATACCGGCCTCATCTTGCTTTAAAAATATTGGTTGTGACATGTAAAAGTGTTTTTTTTACAAACAACTTTTTTTTTGACGTGGTAATAGTACATTGTTATCCAAGGCGTGAAAGTTACTTATTTACGTCCCGAGACGGGGTTTGGCGCCCGAACGTAGTGAGGGCGCTAATAGTTCGAGGGACTAAATAAGTAATTTACCCGAGGTAAACACTGTGCTTTTCATTACGAATACGAGGAAAGAAAGTAAAATTAACAACATAAATTTTAGCTAAAGAAAAATGAGTGTAGATCGGATTGTCACTTTGCCGCTTGTTTTTTTTTTTTTAATTTTGTGCTGTGGTCGTCCAGCTATACAGCCAGGATTTTTCATGTTCATTATTTAAAAAATGGCAAAGATTTTGTCGAAATCTGTGATATTTTAGAGAAATAGTTGAAACTAAATTATTTTAAAGTCATTATTTATATTCTTAATACTTAACTTTATGTTATTTTAATTTTAAATTGCTCTGTAATTTCGTGGCTGTATAAAAATTTTGAACATGGTTCAATAGAAATGTCAAAATAGAACTAGTTTTTTTTTTAAATTTGGCAGCTGTCAGTTGAAAGTGATTTTCCCTAGGGCGGCAATGGATAACTTTCAAACGGCTAATCAGACATGTAATGACCTACTTTCAGAGTATGAGTAATGAAAAATCATTAAATGTGTCCTCCCACCCAGGGCAGGGCGCGAGGGACTGTCAGACTTGTACTGACTAAAATACACACAGAGACAGCGAGTCGCCCATTACTCGTCGCCCGCATGCCCGCGCCTAAGGTGCCCGGACATAGTCTGCTGACGTCCGGCGCCGTGGGCGTCTACCACTACGACTGGGGTGGTGGGAGGACGCTGTCCTCTCCCTTACGCGGCCCGCCTGCTCCTTCGCGAGGATGACTGCTTCGCAGAAGGAGGAGGCCGCTTCCCACTCCGTCTCGCCCCGCAGTATGGCCTCGACCAATGCCGGGCGCGAGAGGTCTCCGCCTAACAATTGGTCACTAGGACGCGTTATCACCGCGCCCACAGTATCCTCATGATCCAAGTCTCCTTACCTTCTGATAGTTGTGCACAGTATCAGCCCCGGTCAGTATGACTCCATCCCTGGTCACGGCCGCACGGATGTCGTACCGCAGTGGTAGCTCCGCCATGTTGCGCAGCGCCAGTGTCTCGTGGTCCGGGTTCAGTGCCGGGTACACTGACACCACGCACGAGTCCAGCTTCTGGCTCTCTTCTGGGGAAGAGAGAGAGTTTAGTAGGAGATATGACAAGATTAAAGCTCGGGGTAGGTAGATTAATTTGGGTTTAATAACCTGAAACGTATATGTATGTATATTAATATGGACATCCCTCCGGGATATTTTTCGGAATTTTAAAATTGTTAGGAACATGTAGGATGAAGATAAACACTCGCTGTTGACCGCGACTTCGCCCGCGTGCGTTTCAATTCAATCCCGTAAGTACTGAAATGAAATCCCAGGAAAAAGGCTTATCCATGTTATGATTTCTATGACAGTTCGTGATTCAAGTACATAAAATCAATCTACCTACTCCGGGCTATGGACATGATATTTGCACTCAAAGGGCCGATAAAGCCAAAAGGATCTTTACTGTCTAAGTCCATTTCCGAAGATACCGGTCCGTACGAAAGTCACTTGGAACTTTTGAGTGAACACAGTTCTGTTAGTTTCTGGTCCATAAATTTTGCCAATACATTAGGGGCGGGGTGCTAAGACAGGAAACCTCCACGTGCGCCCGTGGACTGGAGTTCCCTCTCGGATACGTCCGGGGGGAAGACCAGTTTTTCGGGCCGGTGCACCCTGGGATGCGGGCAAAAACTCTCCTTAGGCACTGTGTGCCTAAGGGGTTTCTTTGCCCGTATGCAAATAGCCTGTCGGGTGGAGGCTCCAACGCGTGTCCCTCTGAATAGCAGAGGGCACAGCGGCGGAGCGGGCTTCCGGACGGTGAGTAATGGGTAAGCTCGCCGTCCGATTATGGGGCCAAATGCCTGCTGGGGTCGCGGAATTTTTCTTAATCCAGGATACCGTGACCCCGGAACGTAAAGGGCATCCGAAGGAACACGGGTGGATTTTAGTCAGTAAGAGTCTGACAGTCTCTTCCGCCCCACCCAGGGCGGGAAGACTCATTTGATGATTTTGCCACCCAAAAAAAAAACATTAGGAGCATCTGTCTAAACGTGTTGCCACTAATTTTGATTTCAGACCATAAATAATCTTATGTCCGTAAGTAATATGTAGTAGAAAAGCCTTGACAATTCAAACTACGAGTTTCGTAATAAGCGACAAAAATGGGCAACACAATGGAAACCATTTATAAGGAAAGAAAAAATTTAGCTACGAATGGGAACTCTTACCTAAGTCTTCTGGATCAGTCAAACAAGGGAATGAAAGAATCAACCTCAATGAGTGGTGTTGCGATAGCCTAATAATTCGTCCGACGCAACGTCTAGAGTACTAATCCAGAAGACGCGGATTCGAGTCCCACTCGCAACCCTCATGTAACTCACCAGCCATTGGATGTCCGTTTCCTCCCGCCAGCACGCGCACTGCCAGGTCCGGGAACACGGTGAGTCCCGCGCGGAAGTGCGTGTAGTCCCGCGCCAGGTCCTCGGAGCCGTTCAGCAAGATGCTGGGTGTCTGCGGCGCGAGGACCATGATGTAGGACTCGGCTGGACGGGCCTTGATGATGCGGCCGTTGTCGCAACTGGGGAGGAACATAACAAGTTAGTGCAATCGGTTGTGGGATCTATTGTAAAAAGCTCATCCAAGGACCTGACATGTATGGGCGACTCGCCGTCCGACCATGGACCATGCCCGGGTCGACGGCGCGTTGTGTTTCACGCGCGCCTCAAAGAGCTGTCAGCAATATCACGAGTCCCCCTTACTATTAAACGACACCGTGGAATTTAAGTCAGTACAAGTCTGACAGCCCTCCCAGTCCCAAGGAAGACTTATTTGTTGATTTTACGACCATTTTTTTTTAGCGTGGTAAAATCATCAAATGAGTCCTCCCACCCAGGGCAGGGCGGGAGGGACTGTCAGACTTGTCCACGGTGTCCTTCATTAGCCCTTTACGTTCCAGGGTCACGGTAATGGTATAAGTCCCGCGACCCCGGCAGGGTTTGGCCCTCTAGAGAGCATGATGACGGGCCCCCCCCGTCATCATGCTGACGCTTTTTGAGGCGCGCGTGGAACACAACGCGCCGTCGACCCGGGCATGGTCCATATTCGGGCGGCGAGTTGCCCAATACTCGCCGCCCGCATGTCCGCGCCTACGGTGGCCGGAGATCGTCTTGCGACGTCCGACGCCGTAGGCGTCTACCAATGCGGCTGGGGCGGAGGGAGGACGCTGTCCTCTCTCTCTCACGGCCCGCCTCCTCCTTCGCGAGCATGACTGCTTCGCAGGAGGCGACCGCTTCCCACTCCGTCTCGCCCCGCAGCATGGCCGCAACCAATGCCAGGCGCGAGAGGTCTCCGCCTATCACCGCCGTGAGGACACGGCGGTGATCTGCCCAACCGGGGCAATCCTGCACCGTATGCTCCACCGTGTCCTCCGGACGATCTTTGATGTTTTTTTTTATTTACAGATAAGCTGTTAGATTTAATTCTAAAGTCTTGAAATTGAAGGTAACATGTTAGGTAATACATACGTGATGGTAGTAGCGACGTGCACGTTACGCCTGCCGGGCGTGGGGAAGGCGCGTGCGTCGCCGTACGCCACGCGCCGCAGGAGTGTCTCTACGTCAGCCACGCCGTCGCCTTCCACTGACACTGACTTCAGATCTAAGAGAGAAAACACAGTTAAGTATTGAGTTAAGTTTTTTTTTTGTTTTTAATTTCCTAAACAGACGGCCATTTGTATTTACCAAACATACTTTTCTGCCTTTAAGCAGTAGTGGCCTAGTGGATTTTTAAAAAAGGATTTAAAAAGATTTATTCAGTTCGCATAACATGGTACAATATTAAAAAGCTAGTAGCCAAAGAACAGTAATCCTTAATAACTAGATATTTACATATTCCCTGGACTCCACACTAGGGTACCCTGTGTCGTGGAGTCCAGTCTCTTCCCGTGCGATGTTTAACATGTTAGCTTAATTGACTGAACTAATTTGTATCATAAAGGAAACAAAACAAAAAAAAACAAAAACAGTGGTATCGGCCCCGACTTACGAGTTGTAGGTAGTGGGTTCAAACCCAGCCAGGAGCATTGCTTTGTGTAATTTATTTCAACACCATTGCTCTCAAAACTGTGAAGGAAAACATCGTGAGGAAACCGGCTTGTCCTAGAACCAAAAATTCGAAGGCATGTGACATCCACCAACCCGCTCTGGGCCCGCGTGGTGGATTATGGCCTACTCCTCTCAGAGAGGCCTATGTCCCAGCAGTGGAAACATTTATAGGTTGATGATGATGATGACTTTTCTGCCAAAATTCCGTATTTAAAAAAAGTTGTTTTATAATGTATATCTCTGATATATTATATCAGTCTGTTAGATAAGAATAGCTTTTGTGACGGAAAAATGTCGACCAAGCTTTAAACAGCCTCTGATAGACCCGATCACAAATTTGGGGTTGTGAGCGGTAAAATCAAATGCTTACAAATGTTTGAACCGCGCCACCAGACGCCGCTCATAGCGATTATAATAAAGCTATACTCACATAGATCGGGCGCGAGACTAAGTCCTTCCCGACAGTGTGCCAGACACTGCAGCGCACGCGCAGGTTGCACGGTGCCGCGCACCACGCCCAGTCCGGCCAGCCAACCACGCAGATGATGCTTCATGTCGTTCTCTGTGCCTGGGGGAAATGAACCATATGGTGAGAGTGGTAAGGTCTATTTCACTTTGTGTTTATTAGGACTTATTAACATGGAGTGAAAAATTCTTGCAGTAGGGATTTGTTCTGCAGCCGACGCTTGACTTTTCCAAGTAAAGGTCTTTACCTATGACGCGAAAATCGACCTTGCTACTAAGAAATAATGATGCAATTCAATTGACTTGAGCGTCGTCGTGGCGATCGTGTTTTGCTTTTCATCTGCCCGTAGATAACAACGTGTTTTATGTCATATGTCGTAGTGGTAAGGTTGATTTTCACTTGTAGTTGGAATCGGTCGAATTGCGTCGCATAGCGCCCTTAATAAACAACATTATAGAGGCCAAAGGCGTTAATCAACAACACAGATAAATCTCAACCTTGTGGCTTTAAAAATAGAGTCCATTTTACCTTGCCAGCAGGCTCCGATGACCAAGGTAGTGTTGACCCCGTGTGCGGGGTGCAGAGGCCAGTCGTCGATGACCTCGGGTCCCTTCCCGTCCACCGCGCGGTAAGGCTCGCCGTCCACGAACAGTTCCACGTTCGGGAAGCGAACGTTGACCGCGTAGTGATGCCATTCGTTGTCACATACCTGAGGCGAAAGGGAGGATAAGAAAATTGAAATATGTAGTTTAAATGCAAATAAAATAAGTAATGAAAATCACCCACCAGTTATGTAGCTTAATCTTAAAACTGGTTGGATGAGAGATTTGACTGCGGATGGGTGAATATTTCTTTTTACCGACTTCAAAAAAAAGGAGGTTATCAATTCGACCCGTATGTATGTAATATTCTCAGAACTGCCCAGTTTTCGTATATGTTAGTCTATATCAGCGTCTGAACAAATGTGCCAAATTTCATAAGTGTATGTATGTATGTTTTTATGTTTGTGCACGCATATCTCCGGAACTACAAGTTCGATTTAAGTAATTCTTTTTTTTTTGTACTAGGTATTGTTCAACTTAGGGTACACTGCAAGTTTTATCAAAATCGGTTCAGTAGTTTTAGAGATATGGATTTTTTTATGTTGTGACGGATTACAAGATTAGTGCATATATGTAAGAAAATTTTGTATTTTACAAGAATTTGGGTTGAATATTTAATAAATAAACTAAAAAGGGTAAATTAAAAACTTTTTCAACCAAAAAATGAAACCGACTTCAAAAACAACAACAAAACAAAAAAGGTGAAATAACCTAATTAATAACTTCTTTCGGAAGTCGGTGGCTAAAAATCAATGAAATTTTAATAAAAAATAAAGCCACCGACATCCGAAAGAAGTTATTAATTAGGTTATTTCACCTGTTTTTGTTTTGTTGTTGTTTTTGAAGTCGGTTACTTTTTTGAAAAAGTTTTTTTCAACTAGCACGGTAAACCTTTGGTTCTCATTTGTCAGTCGTTATGAGTAGGAACTCAAATCTGAGAAACGGTCTTTTTCGTAATTTTTCATCAAGTCACAAGTTATTTCGGAGATCAAGTGCTAGTTGACTCCATTTTAAATTAACTTCAAGGTCAATTATGAAGCTCAATTATACTACCTTTCTTTTTGAACCTTTGCCTACCCTCATTGCTAATTTTTTTTTTTTAATTTACATTTTTGTGTCTTTTAAAGGCCTTATAGAAACCTCAACAAAGCTAGAATATGGCTAAGCAGATGATGATAATGATACGTACCTCCGGTAACTTCCACCTCCACTCTGCAGGACGGAAGATGTTGAGGTCTCCCTCGCCGAAGTCACGACGCAGTAGCAGTATGAGGCGGCAGTTGCGGACGAATAGAGCGTAGTGATGGCGGTTCATCTCTGTGAAGATCAGGTTAGTTGTGGTTATGATCGTGTTTAGACATTGTTTATTACTGTAGCTGCGAATTTATGGGCATGCGGGCGGCGAGTAATGGGCGACTCGCTGTCCGACCATGGACCATGCCCGGATCGACGAGTT
Organism: Agrotis exclamationis; assembly: GCA_950005045.1. NCBI lineage: Eukaryota > Metazoa > Arthropoda > Insecta > Lepidoptera > Noctuidae > Agrotis > Agrotis exclamationis. The sequence continues at coordinate 430,274 of OX465443.1, forward strand.
CTACGCGCGCCTCAAAGAGTGTCAGCACAATGACAGGCCCCCTTTAGAGGGCCAAAGCCTGCCGGGGTCGCGAGACTAACGAATACCGTGACCCCGGTATGCAAAGGGCTATTGAAGGACATCGTGGATTTTAGTTTATATAACAACTGATCAGATGATATTACCACGTAAAAAAATGTTATCTTTGAGGATTTCTACACGAGAAAGAGATACGTACTGTGGTCATCAGCGAGACAGAGCACATGTTCCTTGCGGTGCTTGTCTGCGTCCGGCGCAGGCGCATGTCTCATCCAGGTGCTGATGCTGAAGCTGCCCACGAGCGCGTGCGGCAGGATGGACTCGGGGACCACGGCCGCCGTCGTCTCGCCGTCGAACTCGAACATCTGCTCGCCGTCGCGACCTGGAGGACATTGAAGCTATTAGTAAGTTCGGCAAAAAACTGGTTTTTGCCAGCGGCTCCGCCAAAATTATTCCACGGTAACATAAAATCAGGATAAAAAGTATCCTGTGTTTTAATCTCGGTTATAAACTATCTGTGTACCAAACATGCAAATATGTTCTGTAGTTTTTGCATGAAGTAGTAACAAACATCCATAAATCCTTTACAAACTTTGAACATTATAATATAAGTAGGATAGAATAGAACGATAGTAGGCAGTAGGATAGTACTGCATATAATAGAAAACAAAATACTTTGTTTAAGTAGCGAGAATACAGTACAAATACCGGCATGGATCTTGAGCGCTGACCTTCACCTGCGCAGTAGTGAGTTATTAGGTCCCTTTGGTAGATGAAGTGAGGAACGGGGGCGGGGAAAGTGTAGTGATTGGCCCGTTCTATCGTTGTTTTGTGCGTTTTATTTGTTATAGTGTGCGTTTCATTTGTCGATAAGTGTACGATGCGCAAAGCGATCCCCAGTCTTACGCCGAGCGCTCAAGAACCGTGCCGGTATCTGTAAATACCTACTTACATAATTATTATTATCAATACGTTATATCCATTTAGACTGGAAGCAGATCCCAACATAGTTGGCTATGCCAAGCTGATGATATGTTATTAGGTATTCCTAAACTCACCTGAATCTGGTTTCAGTGACTTGGCCCATTCGTTTCCGACTCCGGGGCTTGGAAGAAGGTCGATCGTTTTCGGGTCCAATCCTAGAACATAAAATCACATTTTATAATTCCTCCAATTCATTAAAGTCACAAATGTTTCAACTAATGTATTCTGTGGGGAAGATAATCGTTGTTATTAAGTATACTACTAAAGAATGCAGAGCAGTGGTGACCCAGTGGTATCGGTCCTGACTTACGAGTTGTAGGTCGTGGGTACGAACCCCGCCAGGCGCATAACTTTATGTAATTTATTTCATCACCACTGCTCTCAAAACGGTGAAGGAAAACATCGTGAGGAAACCGGCATGTCCTAGAACCAATATTTCGAAGACATGTGACATCTACCAACCCGCACTGGGCCCGCGTGGTGGATTATGGCCCACTCCCTCTCACACTGAGGAGGCCTGTGTCCCAGCAGTGGGAACATTATAGGCTGATGATGATGATGATGACTAAAGAATGGCATGTTTGAGATGGCTTTTTACAAAAAGAATGACACAAATACGAGTGGACCTGTCCAGACCGGATTTATTATTTATTGTGTACTTTAACCAAGCAATTATGATATTTTTTAAGGTGGCAAACTCGTAGCTCAGTTCTGGGCTCACTCAATTTAGATTGCAGAATAATTTAAACATGAGATTCTAAAGCCTTATTTAGACAATGAAAGAAATAACATTTAAGTTTCAAGCATTCTCTAAGGGTCATTTCACACTGAGACGCGACGCTACAAGACGTGACGCGACGATACTAGAAAAGTGTATATTTTCGTGTAGTAAATAAAGTTAGACTTTGAGTCGCTCTACTGAAATGTGCGCACAGCGTCGCGTCTCAGTATGATTGATCCTATATGGGGTTTAATAGGTTTGTATCCAATAAACTTACCGCAAATAGTCCTCTGCGAGTGCAGCGAGTACGTGTCTCTGTCGCAGCCGCTGCCGGCGCGAGACGCTTGAAGCGTCACGGCGGCCTGGATGCGCGTCACGCCGGGGCAGCGCTCGTCGGACGAGCACGTGTCCAGGCGGGCCGCCGGGAACAGCGCCAGCGGGCCCGTGCCCGGCGCGTAGTCTACGCGCTCCGCCACTCCTTAGGGAGAGAGGGGGCGGGTAAATACTGGTTACTTTAGGAAGCTTGCTCATGCGAAGTCCGGTCGCAGAGCAAAAAGAATTTCGTGCATTGACCTATTATTACCTGTCTCTATCACTCCCGCGTAAATATAATGAGTCTCGCTTGCACAAATGCAATGGCCGCCGTCCTCAGGGATTGTAAACCTTTTACAGTTAGTATGCATAACCGAATATTGTCATACCGGTTACCTTTTACTTTATAAAAAAATGTTTGTGATCACTGTCAGTAGGTAAAGAGGTCAATGTACGATTTTTCTCCTGCTCTGCGACCGGACTTTAACTAAAAATTAAAATCGTCCTTGCTACTACGATATAATGATGCAATTAGACTGCCTTAGGGGAACAGTGTATAAGACGGGGACGTTAATAATCGCGAGGTATAATGGGAACATACACTCTTTAGGCATACTTAACACAACACTAATGTAGAGCAAGCGCCATCAGGACGTCATTTGCAAGCGGCCAGACGCAAATGGCGTCCTGTTGGCGCTTGTGCTACGTTAGTTTTGTGTTAAGTTTGCCTTATGTGTGTGATTTCCCGTCATACCTCGTGTCCCCGTCTTAGGCTGCTTTTCCACCAGAGATGCGCTATGTAGCTGTGCTGCGAGGATGTAAAAGCTGAGCTACGAAACTGTGTGACCGTTTCCACTGATGCTACGCTATGTAGCTGTGCTGTGAAGATGGGTAGCTGCGCTACGAAGATGCGCTGTCACAAGGTAGCTGCGCTATGAAGATGCGCCGCCACAAGGTAGCTGCGCTATGAAGATGCGTAGCTGCGCTACGAAGATGTGCTGTCACAAGGTAGCTGCGCTATGAAGATGCGTAGCTGCGCTACGAAGATGTGCTGTCACAAGAATCCGTTTCCACCAGTGCTGTGCTATGTAAACCAGTGAATATGATTGGTGGATATCAAACGCATCCGCAGCAACGTAGCATAGCGCATCTCTGGTGGAAAAGCAGCCTAAGGCTGCTTTTCCACCAGAGATGCCCTATGTAGCTGTGCTGCGAGGATGTAAAAGCTGAGCTACGAAACTGTGTGACCGTTTCCACTGATGCTACGCTATGTAGCTGTGCGGTAAGATGTGCTATGAAGATGCGTAGCTGCGCTACGAAGATGTGCTGTCACAAGGTAGCTGTGCTATGAAGATGCGTAGCTGCGCTACGAAGATGTGCTCGTGGTGTTCAAAGTTGCTTTAAGGCAATCACTTGCTTAATGCTTAATGAGAATAATGCAAGAATGTGAGAAAAAACAAACCAAATTTTAAATGTCAATAAGGTCGAAAATGGCTTGAATCTGTTTTTTTAACTTGCTATCGTTAAGCAATAAAAAAACAGGTTCAAGCGATTTTCGACCTTATTGTCATTTATGTAAACACCGGATTTAATGAAGGAGCAATGTTAGCGAACGAGAATGTGAGAAAAAACAAACCAAATTTTAAATGTCAATAAGGTCGAAAATCGTTTGAACCTGTTTTTTTAATTGCTGAACGATAGCAAGTCCAAAAAACAGCTTCAAGCGATTTTCGATCTTATTGACATTTATGCAAACACCTGATTTTAATGAAGGAGCAATGTTAGCGAACGAGAATGTGAGAAAAAACAAACCAAATTTTAAATGTCAATAAGGTCGAAAATCGCTTGAACCTGTTTTTTCAATTGCTTAACGATAGCAAGTTAAAAAAAACAACTTCAAGCGATTTTCGACCTTATTGACATTTATTCAACCACCTGACTTTAATGAAGGAGCAATGTTAGCGAACGAGAATGTGAGAAAAAACAAACCAAATTAAAAATGTCAATAAGGTCGAAAATTATAGATAGTCAATATACATATATTGCGTGTCCTATCACTGTCTGTGCTATGAAGATGCGCAGCTCGAGCTATGCGATGTATCGATACTAGGGAAAACGACCCATAGCACGCATCCACAGCACGCAGCCATAGCACGCAGCCACAGCACGCAGCCGTAGCACGCATCCTTACATATAAAAAACACATCTTAGTTGAATCCGTTTCCACCAGTGCTGTGCTATGTAAACCAGTGAATATGATTGGTGGATATCAAACGCATCCGCAGCAACGTAGCATAGCGCATCTCTGGTGGAAAAGCAGCCTTATACACTGTTCCCCTACGTCGTTGTGGCGACCGTGTTTTGTTTTTCATCTACCCATAGATAAACGCACGTTTTATTTATTTATTTAAACTTTTACGTACAATTGTGGTACATAAGGCGGACTTAATGCCACAAGGCATTATCTACCAGCCAACCTTTATGTCATATGTCGTAGTGGTAAGGATGATTTTCCCTTGTAGTTGGAATCGGTCTAATTGCGTCGCATCGCGTCATCAACAAGCTCCTTCACGACCTTCAAATCAAAATATAATTATGATAATGTTTGAAGCACGACACGACATAACGCTCATAGCTAATATGCGCGCGGTTTTCTCCAAACGGATCCTATAGCGGAGCGCGGTACTAGGAGTGAATTTTCTGGGTACAACGTCTTCATATTTCATTTTAAAATTCATGTCTTTAAAAGTTATTTTTTTTTTAAGTATTAAGATGTTTGATACTACCATTGCGAATTCTATTTATTCATTATTCTAGTTTGAAGTTCTAAAGTCTCTTCTAAAGACCTAAATTCAATAAATGTTTTGACTTTGACGTGTGTTTAAAGGTGCCACACACGAAATATCAATTCATAGAGCAACAATTACCTACATTATAACTTTAAGTAACTTTGAGTGTTGTCTGGCATTTTCTGAGAAAATCTTAAATGCTTTAGGGTTTAGAATATTCTATTATAATTATAATATAATACTTAAGGTGCGGTGTTATCTCAATATTCCCAAAAATTGGTTTCTTAGAACGTCGAGTATGACGTAATGTAATAAAAATAAGTAACGCGAAAAATACAGTGAACAGAGAAGGGTATAAAGAAGAATTTAAACCGAACAGAATAATAAATAATAGTTTGATATTCGCAATAAAAAATTGGGAATTTGTAGCACAAAAATAAACTCTGACGTCGAAGATCTCTGTATTTCCAGCGATAACAACAGTTTTTTTTAAGAATTGAGTAGGTTTTCCATTTTTTAAAAACTTTAACCGAACCATTATTTAATTTTATGTCTATATTTTAAATAATCTAAAGAAAAGCAGTAAAATAAATGCCCATTCGCAGCTTACGTCACATTTCAACACAAATATCATTTTTTCAATTTTCAATCTTATTGACGCTCCATAGTGGTGACAATAGTTTACGCGGTCATAAGCGATTAAAATCGTAGTCAGTCCGCGCCTTAATTGTTTATTTTGATGGAAGCTATTAACTATAAAAGTTTTTATAAGTGTTTGCTTAAAATTCTAATAAAATAAAATGGCGGACATTTAGGCAAAGCCAAAACATTCAATCCCCTTTTGTGTTGAAATACAAAACCGGCGACGACAAGTCTTAAAGTAGTAATTAATTAATTTCAACACTTCTGCGGCTTCGTCCAATAGACTTGTTATAATAATCCCGCACTAATCCCGGAGTCCGGGAGTCCGGGGTCCGGGGGCCGGGACTCCATCAATTATTTAACGTTTACTTATTATAGTTTGTCGGTTTGTTGTGCCATTGAATAGTGCGGCCTAGTTGTGATAACAATAGTGCTTCTGAATACATTCACTAACGATCTAACTTGTTCTATAGCTGTGTTTCTAGGTTTGTTGTTAGTTGTGGAGCTAGAAATTTTCTCCAATATAATTATTTGGAATTATATCATTATGACAGCATCAATAAGTTGAGAATCTCATTAAGTTAGATATTGAAATTAATGAACAAGTAAGTACAGTACCTACCTATATTTAGTAATTTTTTTTTTTAATTCAATAAATATTGATAATATATAACGCATCTAAACTCGGGAATGGGAGCTCGTGATGTCAAAACGATGTAAAAATATTACATCTAGAAGTGACGTATTGCCAATTTTAAAAGCCTCGTATCTTTACCATTTTTAGCTTACATAACAAAAGAAAAAAATACAGGCGATAGGTCTGTCAAATCAAATAGAGCGAAGTTAGACTTAGTCCTGCAGTAGTTGGCAATTAATAGGTTACACTCTAACCAATTAATTGCTAGAGGGAGTGACTTAAACTTTATTTTAAGAATATTTTAATGTTCTTATTTGAAACTGTGATCATATTTAAAGCATATTATATTCAACTAGATCGTAGTCTATTGTAGAAATATTCATTTTAACATCAAAGGTTTTTTTTAATTGTTAAGAGTACGGAGTACGGTAAAACTGGATAATACGCCCTAATTGATAAAACGCCCCGAGGCATCGGCCATATTGAACGCCAACACCCTCGCGTGTAGTTCCGAGCAGCAAGTTTGAGTAATGGAATGTACGGGGCGTTTTGTCAACTAGGGCGTATTACCCAGTTTTACCCTGCACTTCTTTCCACTATAATAAATCTCCTAGTATTGTAAGCTTCAGAGAAAACTCACCCCTTTTGTTACTGACATTACTACCAAAGGGGTTGAGTTTTCTCTGAAGCAGACTCCATCTACAGCTACACGTTACGAAGACCCTAGTAACTTTCCACCATCCATCTTCATCATCCATCCTTTCCATAACTGCTCCGTTGGTCTCGTGGTCGCAAGTGCGACTGCTGAGCGTGGGGACCTGCGTTAGATTTCCGGGACGGGCAAAAAGTATTATTGGGTTTTTAAAAAAAAAAAAACTCTGTAAGCTACCCGGAGTTTGGGAACTGGCGGTATAATACCCTCGTGCCTCGGAAAGCACGTTAAGCTGTTGGTACTGCGCCTGATCTCTCTCCGGTCGTGTCGGATTGCCGTCCAATCAGACAATGAGAGTAAAGGAACAGAGAGTGCACCTGTGTCTGCGCACACACGCGCTGCACTATAATATGACCTGCGGAGTTGGCTAATCTCCGTTGAGATTGACCACCCGCGCCGTGCCCCAAATCTGTCAGGAGGACTATTACCTTTCCACCCAGCTCTGCAGGGTTTGTTGACCTTGATGGTGACCATGACGGGCGCGGACTGCATCATGCCGCAGTCGTACGCCACCACCGACAGGATGTGGTTGTGGGACTTCTCGTAGTCCAGCGCCTCCGTGTTGCGGATCACACCTGGAGAGAAACGGGAGAGTTAGCCTTCAAGCTATATCATTGGTGTCATACAGACGGCGAATTTGAACCTTATTACACGTAAAATTAGGTTTATATTAGTCATGTTATCCCACAGACGATGCTGTGAGATACCTACCCACGTTACACACTTGCAGTTTTCAGATTGTGTACAGACGCCGAGCACATCAACCTACCTCAATCTGTCAAAGTTCTTGAATAGATTTTCAACCTTATCACTTTGTAAAAGGTTCATGTTCGATTGGTAAATTTTGACGGATTCGGGTAGGTTCACCTGCTGGCGTAGGTAACAGTTGCGTCTTTGAGGTGTTTTGTTTTTTCCTGGTGGCTGAACGTCGTTTTAGTTACAGTCCAAAAAGTTATTTGATCGATCCCAGAATTGACCCAGAATCCAAAAATTGGTAATAATTTTGACGTTCAACTGATACTTTATATAATTAAATGATACACGTATGGTAAATGATACTATAAATAATAGAAATTGCTTGAATCTGGCAATCTGGAAACTCTGCGCTATTAACGCAACGGGTATAAAAAAAACTAATATTAAAATATCATATACCTAAGTAATAATTAATTTTTCGTCCTACTGACCCAGACCACCTACAAAGTCACCTCGAAAACAATCCACTGAAGCTGTTCAAATCATAAAGCCTAAAGTTTGTAACAAATAATTGAAATAATGTGTCTCTGTTCTTGGCGTGAAGTTAAAAATAATAAAGAGTGGAATTCTAATAATTTTCCAACAATATATTCTGCTCTTCTTTCAGTGATGGGGCACATAACTTTCAATTTGAAATGTATTTATTCCCAAATATGTAACTAGCTATGCCCCGCGGTTTAACCCGCCACATAACTCCTAAGGCTTGTAACATTCCACAAACCTTGGGCTTTTAAAAAAATATCCCTCAGTTGTAATAGTAAAGCATTCAACAAATATATAAATAAAACAGTATTTGTAATACCTTCATTATCGATAGTGAAGGGCTGACTCCTGTCAGTCAGTATCTCGTATTTGCAGACGTCCCCATAGCGCGGGGTACAGTCGCGGTCGGTGGCCTCGACGCGCAAGATCTCGTCGTACACGCGCCCTTCGTCCACAGAGCGCACATACGCTGCCTGGCTGAACACTGGCGCAAACTCGTTCACGTCCGTCACTGTTATATGGACGGGAACCCTGGGGAGGAAAGAAAGATGAGATATCGAGTAGAAGATCCTTGTTTCACAGGCCATAAGGTAAGGAAATCAGGGATGTATTGGTTCTTTCGATAAGTGAAAAGTTGTTGACTAAGTGAACGACTCTTAGCTCTTAATGTTTCCCCCCTTAGAGAGCCAAAGCCTGCCGGGGTCGCGGGACTGACGAATTACCGTGACTCCGTAACGTAAAGGGCTATTGAAGGACACCGTGGATCTTAGTCAGTACAAGTCTGACACTCCTGCCCTGCCCTGGGTGGGAGGACTCATTTAATGATTTCACCACGGTTCAAAAACCTTAGATTTGTTTTGATAGGGTAAAACTTGATAATACGCCCTAGTGGACAAAACGCCCCGTAATTCTAGCACTCAAATTATTGGCGTACATAATGGCCCTCGGCCATATTATACGCCAACAGTGGCCACACTTGCGTGTGCTTCCAAGCAGTAAGTTTGAATGCTAGAATGACGGGGCGTTTTGTCAACTAGGGCGTATTAACTAGTCGTAGCCTATTCACACCTAGGTTGGGTGATCTTTGGGTAATTAATATGAGCCTTACTTTGTTTGATTTCCGGTAATACTCTAAATATTGTATCTGCTTCAAGGTCAATAAAAGTGATATAATCATCGGGATAAATAGAAAACCTCATTATGTGCTTTTATTAATCAGAATGGTCATTGGATTTTTTATTTGGGTGAAGGCATTTTTGTAAGGTAAAAGATAAAGAAAAACTTACGTGTTCGAGTAAGAGCCGTCGCATCCTACGGCGGCGATGTCAAACTTGTAGTTGCGTCGCTTCTCGCAGTTGAGCGGGTAGCGCACGCGCAGTCTGGCTTCATTCTCATCTATCACCATTATCTGAAACAATATTAACGTTAGCTGATGTCAAAAGAGAACACGGATAAGTAAATTAATTTAACTAAAACATTTTGCATAGGAAGAAAGACAAAATATGTATTCGGCCTTGGGGGTCAACTCTCTTGCTTTTTCTCTTTCTCAAACTTTTGAGTGAACTCTAGTAGGTATATAGTATAGAATTTATAAGTTCTGACAAAACATCGGGACTCGGAACATCTGTCCAATCATGTTGCCACTAATTTTTAGTTCGTATGACAAACTAAACTAATCTTATGTCCGTAAGTGATCTTACGACCGAAGCTACGGGTTCCGGCACAGAGACAGTCATCACTTTTTTTTTACCTAAATGATTATGTATGATGGAACATTTATAAACAGTTTTGCGTTTTAAAAGACAAATTAGAGTAACATTCATCGCCAAAAATAGTACAACATAACAATAAGTTCGTGGATTGGAAGCATGTTTATTCTCAGTCTGAAGTAAAAAGTTGTAAGATAAAATTCTTCGCCGAAGTCCCCGAAGAGTTTAGCTTCCAAGAAAGTAACATGAGAATTTACAACAGTAGCAGCGAGGACTTTATTCTATTCCAAACTTTAGTCCTCCATCTTAAACAAGGCCTAAAGTAGAAATTAGACGATCCCTTACGAGACAACACCAAGAAATATTTCTTATTTATCAGACAGGATACCTTGCCCCACAAGAAACAAATAAGATATTTGACTGAAAAAATAAGTCAGGTACATTATCGAAAAAAAAATTAAAATATTTGACACGTATGTTTTCTTTTGTCGAAGATATCACACTTTTTAAATTGCCAATACGTCACAAGCAAGTACTGTTTTAACTCGCTTCTAACGTCACGAGCCCCCACTCTCGAATTTTGATGCGTAATGTCTTTGTAAATATGCATTAATTCAGCAAAAGAAAAATACGTATCCATTATTTTTCAAAAGTCTTACTGAGACGACGAGCTAATTTTTGCAATTTTATGATGCTGCCGACATGCCTATTGGACGATCCCTTAATAAAACCAACAAGAACCATTTCTTATTTATCAGACATCCGCATACATCCCCAACAAAATTGATTCACGCCCGATTAAAACATCAAGCTTCCAAATAAAATCCAACAATACAATAACAGGTCTTTATAATCAGGAATCTATCCCATCCGGTCCCCTGGACCCAGCCTATCATCTCCTTTCGGGCGAGCCAAATAGAAAACTTATCCGGACGGACGCACGGAGCATAATTCCCATAAAATATTTGTAGGATCCTCTAATGAAAGTGATTCCGGTCAGTAATGGACAATGCCATTGTTCGGTTGCCATGGCAACTGGAGGAGGGTTTCTATGGTTTCGTGATTAATGTGGATATAAATTATGTTTTGTTTGTTGGGTTGGTGTGGACGTGAGGTGGAGGTATCTGTTACAAAATGGTTACAGTACAAATATTTTAGGTTGTTTATAAATATATTTTGGAATGACGAAATGAGGACCATGACTTCAGGAATATAAAATGATATAAAGGGATAAACAAAGAAATATTGGATAGGCTAAATTGTAAGATTATATGGCTAGAACCAAAGTTAAGACTTATACAGGATAGTTCGAAAACTAGACATATCAAGTAAAAACTAGAACGATAGAAAAACAAAGTCAATACAATTAATCATTCAATCAATGTAGAAATAAAGCCGTATTTGGATCGAAGTCCAACCGCTAAGTAGATTGAAACAGGACTAAAGCTAAGAATAATAAATGACTTAGTCCTTCTACAATAAAATAGAGATTTAGGGCAACGAAATGATTGTTAAACAGTCTATATTAAATACAGTAGTAACAGCTTGCAAAGTACCCAGAGCTGGGACAGAGCATAACAAAACAATAATTCATCATCATCATTTCAGCCATAGGACGTCCACTGCTGAACATAGGCCTCCCCTTTAGATCTCCACATATACCGGTTGGAAGCGACCTGCATCCAGCGTCTTCCAACTTCCAGGGAAAACAATAATTAATCAAATTAAATATAATTATTGAAAAATAAAAAGATATTAGAACACTTTAAGTATTCTTTCGCATCGCTGTCATCCAGGAACATGTCCAGAAGACTGGCAGCATTGCCACGTTGAAGAGCCAGCCCTCTGGTCATGCGAAATGTCGACCAAACAGCGAGAGGCTTCTGATGTTAATCGTGCATATCATGTCTTGGAATTTTCCGTTCTAGGAAACGCTGATTTCCTAGTACCTACGATGTTTCCATCACCGTTGTAGGAGCTTTAAAATAATAGTTCATTAAATAACACGGACTTTAGAACGAAAACAACAGATTTCCTAGATAGATTTCTCCGATAAACCTCAACTATAGATCTTCACTTTGCTACATGGAATGCAGGAGCGAGATAAGTTCTAATCTTGTGTCTACCATCGATTACCTGTCAGATTCTGAGCTGGCTATACATGGCTATATGTGGCTATGTGTGGCTATGTGTGGCTATATGTGCCTATGTGTGGCTATACGTGGCCTGTGGCCGGACTAACTTGACAAGTACCAGTAAATCACTGAAGTTCGAACAAGTTGCGAAGTTGGGCTTTAAAATAGATTCGGTAATGCTGATTTATGTGCTTTTATACGAAGTTAAAACTGGTTTTATGGTCTACAGAGACAGAATAGCCATTTTTTTAGTACAATTTTATAGAATTAGAATCTAATTATTTCTGAGAATTGGTATGGAGTACCATTCCATACCAATTCTCAGAAATAATTAGATTCTACATGAAAATCTTATTTTATAATAGTTTCACATACACTATTATTTTTGATTATTATCTGCCTGGGATTTTTCTTATGTTGGGATTGGTTTTCAAACTAAGCGAATAGGTACATCTTATTACCAGTATTACACAGAAAAATGCTTATTTGACCTCCATAACCTAGCAAATACTGAGAGATAATAATCAAGGTTGAACAAAATACGAATTTGCTTGAGATGAAAACCAATTCCTTTACTTGCAAAAGGTCACGAAAAAGAACATAGATTATCATCTAGGTATGTTAATTTTGATTTGTTATATACTTAGTACAAAACACATAATTCTAGAACTGAGAACCAAATCGTAAACAACAGTTGTTCAAACTTAAACCTACTTCAACACAATAAGGTTAATATCACTGTGGCACCCGACGACGGCGACGTGAGACGTTGACATATCGCTATACAGTAATCTGTGTGTGGATCTTATGACGTACTACATGGACTCTGAGGCCCTAGCATAAATTCTACGTATTTGGCCGAACAGCGTACTTGAAGTATTACGACGTCCATTGTATGGAAAATGAAAAAGAGCCTCTAATTAACGTCAAAGTCCCCATTTACTTTACGTCACAAAAAGTGAAAACTCGTGATAAGATCTCTGTAAGTTGTGGGTCATTTGTGGGGAGTTATAGTTTGAGACATTGATCAAAACGTTGGATTTATGTTTTCCTCAAAGAAGCTAATTTCAGTTAAGAAGCTTTTTCTTATTTTTGGGAGTACAATGTGGATATTGTGAACTGTGAACCCTTGTTTTCTTTGCTGAACATACTACCTACAACACGCCCCACGTTATGGCGCCACCAAAGGTGCCTTCGGAGTCTTGACGCGTTATGTGTATAAATAGATAAACAAACAATAAGTAAATATTGAAAAAATGATCTGAAGTTCAGTTAATACTGGACCTAATAATTTTACTGAAGGTATTAAATGTTATGAAAAATATCTAGTTTTAATTCCGCTACAAAAATCCAGGCTTCATGCAGGATGCAGTCCCACCCTCCCGCCCTCATGCATATGCACATGAAGCAAAGGTCCCACCCTCCCGCCCACATACATATGCATACGTGCAAGAAAAATGGAAAAAACATGCCATGCAATCAAACCTATACTCGACGATGTTGACTCGACAAGCGCTCGGCCAGGCCGAGCGCTTGTCGAGTCAACATCTCCTGAGGATGCCCCGTGGAGGGGCGAAACACGTGTCGAGTATAGGTTTGATTGCATGGCATGTTTTTTCCATTTTTCTTGCACGTATGCATATGTATGTGGGCGGGAGGGTGGGACCTTTGCTTCATGTGCATATGCATGATACTGCATCCTGCATGAAGCCTGGATTTTTGTAGCGGAATTAAAACTAGATATTTTTCATAACATTTAATGTCATGGATTTCCGCAAAGTAACGCCTGATTCTATAATCTATTTTACTGAAGGTCTAATTACAGCAGTTAATATTGAAAACTTTCTCAATATAGAAGCCAATTTCCCACCGAAACACAATTGTAGGAACGAGTACTAAAAGATTTCAGAAACGCAAACACACACCGACTTTGTAAGCTTTTTACAGCAGAGCCTTGAAGTCGCAATAAGGAAATAAAGCCGACAATGTAAAGTTACAGTTATTGGCTCTTCAAAGTTGCACCTGCTTCAATGCCTACCCCGGCTCAACTTTGCAGCTACATGATGCAATCGGGAGGTAGTTGCAACTTTCTGTTGTTTTTATAAGGACGTTTGAATATTATGTGACATTGCGTTTGAATTTTTCTTGCCTTTGGTTCTTCTAGCTTCCGGGGTCACGGGACTAACTAGCTACCGTGACCCCGGAACGTAAAGGTCTATTGAAAGATCACCGTGGATTTCAGTCAGTAAGTACAAGTCTGTAAATCCCTCCCGTCCCGCCCTGGCCGGGAAGACTCATTTGATGAATTTACCACGTTAAAAAAAAGGTTCTTCTAGCTAGCTTAATATATAAAATTGCTTAACAAAGTCTAAGCTTCAATAGTAGATTGTTTACCATAAGAACAGACAATTATTTTAAAGGCAAGGCAAAGCAACCGATGGATGCAAGTGGCGAATTGTCGTTCGGCGTGGCGGTCTAAGGGGGAGGCCTATGTTCGCGAGGGATTTCTAATTAATGACACCCTCATATGGACTAAAATCCACCGCCCTTTACGTTCCAAGGTCACGATTTCCTGTCCAGAAAGCCCTGTGACCAACAGGCTCTTTTTTACCGCACTAAAAATGAAGTCCTTCGGCATAATACCCACAACGACATCTGGAGTACTGGCGGTAGTTTCATAAAAGCCTAAAAAGCGTGGCTTTCCCTTATAACCTTCATAATTAGAAGTGTCTGAACAGTTTGCTTTCTGTAATGTTGGATCATAGGTACGCCACTTATTTCCAGGTCTATCTTTCAGTCCAGCAACTTGTCATTTGTTTTGGTTAAAATTCTTTCTAATTAATTTGGTTAGTTGATGAAAAGGGAAAGTGATGAAATGGGATGTAGCCGTTTTATTTTGCATGCAAATGTAAGATAAACATAGGTATTTATTTCTTTGTTACAGATTCGATTTGTATTCGGTACCATAGTTTCCGAAAGTCAATCCTGGCAAAGTGCAAGATAGAGAAATACAATCTAGAAACATCAGGCACTATAAAAGATGAACAGTTAAAAACTAAAACAAGTAAAAACTAGTACAAGCGAGCATTTCACAAAACATTCCTTTACCGGATGAAAAATGTGATTTACGTAAATATTTAACTATACATATTCAAGGAGAGTGGTTAAAATAACACTAGAACATAATGTAGGTGCAAATTGCATCGCTTTGGGTGGCGGATCTGACACCTGTCTACTAGTAACAACCAGTAAAAATGAATTTTAAAATCTTCATGTGAATTTTTAACGTACCTACGTGATGTGAAACATAAAATTTTAATGTCTACTAGCAATAGAAGACTTTCTTCTTGCTATTATAGTATATATAATAATAATAAATAATAATATTCCACAACTATCACACAACGACATCTAGTCCCAAGCTAAGCAGAGCTTGAGTTATAGGTACTAGACAACTGATAAACATACTTATATATTTCTAAATACATACATATTATAGATAGATTACACCCAGACACAGAACAAATGATCGTGCTCATCACACAAACATTTGTCCTGGGTGGGAATCGAACCCACGACCTCCGGCATAGCAGTCAGGGTCACTAACCACTAGACCAACAGGCCTGTCAAGTGTATCAAGTCATGTTTTGAAATTAGGCTGATCATTATCATTTCAGCCCGGGATCACCCACTGCCGGTTATACGAGTAGGTCTCTCCTTTTTTTAACCGACTTCAAAAAGGAGGAGGTTATCAATTCGACTGTATTTTTTTTTTTTTTTATGTTTGTTACCTCATAACTTGCGACTGGGTGAACCGATTTTGATGATTCTTTTTTTATTTGAAAGCTGCTTCCCGTGTGGTCCCATTGTCACCATTTCAATATCTGATGATTGGATCATGGAGAAATCGAGGGCAACCCTCAAATTTTATAGGCCCACACATCGTTTTTCGCAAATATTATGAAGTAATTTAAGTACTTGCGTATAGTAATCATCATCTCATGTAGCTGAGCTGATGATGGAAGGTTCAACAACTCCTTAACAGTAAGTAGGTGTCGACTGTTTTTAGTAAATTACTTTTTTCATTAAGTATTTCAAAACACTACAATTTAATAAAGGTCTGGAGTATATCTGATGATGGAGCCGAGAGACAGTCGAGGGAACTCCTCAACGATTCACAGCAGCTACCTTGTGTTTGAGCTTGATTAATTTGTATTGATAAGAACTTTACACCTAGATGAGTTGTAACTGTTATTAGGGGTCTGATGATGAAGACGAAGGACAGTTCAGGGAATTCCTCAACGGTTTATAGTAGCTACCTTGTGTTTGGATTTGGACTTAATTCATTTATATTGATGAGAACTTTACACCTAGATGGGTTGTAACTGTCATTAGGGTTCTGATGATGAAGACGAAGAACAGTTCAGGGAACTCCTCAACGGTTTACAGCAGCTATCTTGTATTTGGACTTAATTCATTTATACTAATGACCCATATGGGTTAGTGTTCGATGCAGTATACCTGCCATTAGGTCCCAAAAAAAATTCATTTATTTTGGTGTTCTTGCTTATTGTGTACATGGGCGATGTTATAACCAGTGCTAAGGATAATAAAATTCTAGTGCATAACTAAGAAAATTATGTTTTTGACAAGAATTTCGGTTGAATATTTAAACTAAAAAGGGTAAAATAAAAAAGTTTTTTTAAAAAAATGTAACCGACTTCTAAAAAAAAACAACCACTAAAAAGGGTAAAATAACCTACCAAAAAACTTTTTTTCGGAAGTCGGTGGCAAAAAAGTCAATGAAATAAAAAAGCAAAGCCACCGACTTCCGAAAAAAAGTTTTTTGGTAGGTTATTTTACCCTTTTTAGTGGTTGTTTTTTTTTAGAAGTCGGTTACATTTTTTTTAAAAAACTTTTCTGCTATAAAATAACTGCTAACTAATATTAAACGTGAAATAAAATTAAACATTCTTCTAAAATGTCGTTTCTTCTCCACTCTTAGTGAGTTGCATTTCAGTTTGACTACATTAGGTACGGTATTTGTTTGATCAACTGAATTCATTTTCCACTAACAGTCCGCATTGTAGTCAAACTAGTATGCAACTCGTATGCAATACTTGCAACGTGTAAATGGGTCTTTACTGCTCTCCAGCAGTCTCCACTAGTGGCGATAAGAAATGTATCAAATGAGAGACAGTTTCGAATGTTCACTATTATCGGAGACTCCATTTCTTTGACGCTGGCAGTACAGTCGTCATCAACTTGCGCTATGTTGCCAAAGAAGAAAAGAAACAAAAACTTCATTTAATACATTCAGCGTTCAAGAAACATTTCAGTACCACCAATAAACACAAACGTTCAAAAACCACTCGAACGCAATCGACAAAATACTTTGTTACAAAAAGTACACTTCGCCAAATTGTTTGTTGTCGACCCTCTAAAAAAACAAAACGGCCTTTTTAAAGTTTTTAACAACGATTTTCAAACTACCTGCATTGATGCACTTTATCGCTTGCAATCCCAACTTTTTCCATTTCTAGTTATCGTATGTACGGGACAATAAAACTACGGTGCACCATACGACGTTTATTACTAGGGAGAGTTTATTTCGCGTTGCGTGTAGGGTGACCATTTTGAAATAAATAAAGAATCCTGTCGAAAAACGGGACATTTGCATAAAATTCAGGACATTTTCCTTTTAAAACAACATTAGGTAAAGCTGTAACTAACAGCACAGTCACATTTCGCCAGATACGTTTATTTCGCATGTAATTTCTGAGCTTTTTGGCTAGATAATCGAACCCAGTACCTCATGCTTAGCAGTAGCGCTTTGCTATCACTACACCAACAATATTCGTAAAAAAACCGGACATTCATATGGTAACCCTAGTCGTGCGAGTTACATTCCTCCGGTGAGTTTATATCGCGCAGTGTGAGTTACATTGCTGCGCGAGTACATTGCAAATGGGGCTTGTTTACGAGCAGAACGCGCAATGTTTCTGTTGATTTAGCACCGAGTGGCGGCATGCGGGATGTTCGTCGCATAGTTTGGGGCTATCGTTCATTGGGATGCGTTAATGAGTTTACGGCGTATCGTTGCACAAAGGTGTAAAGTAGTACCTTTGTTGAACTATGATCCCTCCCCGGATTAACTCTTCTACTAAGACTTAGAAGAATTACTAAAACAATTCTGCTTAGATGCTTAGTTTTCAAGCGTCGCTTTCCGCTGTACGTATCCTATTCACTGAGCTAGAAACTTGATTGCTTTGGAAGCTTAAATATCTGGCATTTCAGTTGTTTGTACAATAGCCTTCAGATTTAGCACATCTGGGATGATTTTTTTTAGGGATAGTTACGCGTTTAACCACTATCTTAAATATTGCTTGATGGTAAGAAAAGATTCTGTCGACGGTTAAGCACTGTTGCCTAGAAGTTACCTATTCACCCTTGAATGGAAGACCCGAAGATTGTAGCTATGAGGAAACACAGACCTCGGCAGGGAATTCCACTGCTTAGCTGTGCGTACAATAAAAGTATTTGCAAAACTATTGGGACGTAGGTACCGGAGGGATATTCAAGTATCTACATAGTAGTAAAGTTTAATAACTTTGAATCTAATAATTCTTATCTTCCACTCCTATTTCAGTACACTCCTGTACATACATATTTGGAGGACACAGCTCGGAACTTACCGCTGACAATTATACAGATTCCCTGGCGACCGTTCCAAGTTCAGAGTAACAAGATTACTGCGATGAAAACGTACGGCAACGACGGAAGATGTCCAAATAAATAATGTTTATGTGTGGTTGCGGTTAGAAGGAACGTGTTTGCGACCATCTTTGTAGTTGTGATTTAATACTCTGGTGTTATCACTGACAAAATGCAGAATTGCTATACGGCAACTGAACAAAATATTAATCGCCAATAGCCACTAGAATTTACAACTGCAAAAATGTTTTCAGAACCCCGGAGTCAAATATATTTCTGGGTTCCAGATTTGGTCTGTATGGTGAATGATGTGACCTTTGTCTGCTAAATGAATGACGTAACGAAGCTTTTATAATAATTTTGGCGATCTAAAAAGAGTGTCCATGGAGTTTCTTGTCCGTTCTTCTCCATAGAGGGCTACTGCTTGGAATGGGCATCTACGGTACTTTCACAGTTATTATGTCTTGTGACTGGGACTGTAACACCATAATTCTGTAGTGTTTAATTAAATTTTGTATGTCTTTGACAATTCAAAAGTGCGTGTAACTGGTCTACTTGAAATAAATGCTTTGATTTGATTGGTTCGATCAGACTATGACAATTAATGACACTGAAGTCATTAATTTTCCGGGAGGTCATTGAGCTTCATGTGGTTTTCACGGTTGACTCTGGCTTTCACTACATAAACAGTAGTATGTCAGAAATGTGGCAGAATCGTCCTAAAAAATCAATGAGGCGCTCACGCTTGTCGCTATTGTCTACCGTCTTCTAAAACGGATACCCATAATCGGAATCGGCCAGGAGTACTGTAAATGACATTGATGACGATTAGATAAAAGATTCGAACTTAGCCTGGCGTATTACTTTGTGTAATTTATATCATCACCACTGCTCTCAAAACGGTGAAGGAAAACATCGTGAGGAAACCGGCATGTCCTAGAACCATCAAATTCAAAGTTATGTGACATCTACCAACCCGCTCTGGGCCCGCGTGGTGGTTTATGGGCCACTCCCTCTCACATAAAGAAGGCCTGTGTCCCAGCAGTGGGAACATTATAGGCTGATGATGATGATAAGCTTACCTCAAACGGAGCCTCCCCATGGTGCTTGTTGTTGAGGATCAGGAAGGAGCAGAGAGGTCCTCTCGCGCGGATTGCCGGTGTCACCTCCACCAGCGTCTCGTTCTCTTTGATCAGACCGTGGTACCCCTCCTCTGGCTCTGCCAGCTCCAAGTATGGAATGTCTGGAAAGAATAAAAGTGGATGTTAAAAAAGCTGCAGTGCGTTTGATTGCAGATTTGCAGTAATCATCAAAGAAAGATTGAGTATTCTGCATTAAGTTACACCCATACAAAATGAGGCACGTGATTTTCGACAAGGGCAATTTTGTTGCAATATATGTATATTTTCGAGTTCGCCCAGGATAAACGAGACCAAGACTGGGTTTACTATGGACCATCTTTTTTTTTCTTGGTAGAATCATAAAATAACAGAAAGAGTCGGAGAACACGACGTGCCGTCGGCGTCGACCCGGGCATGGTCCATGATCAGACGGCGAGATTCACCCATTACTCGCCGTTCGCAGGCCCGCTAGCCGCTACTTTAGACCATATTAGCCAAGACTGGATTTAGACGAGGTCTTTAAACAGCCTAGCAACAAGCCTAAAATAATATTAAAAACTTCAGAACTCCATTTTTAATAACCACAAGCATGATTAATAGTTCTTTGTCCACCACTTTACAAATTTTAATCCAAACCGTGACATGTAAAAACTTTGTAACGAAAAACTCATTTCATTATAATCAAGAGGGCGCGGCCATTAAATATTCAGTCATAAAATTTAATAATTTGCTCGAAGGACCAGAGTCTCAAGCGTCGGAACAGGCCATAACCGTTAAAGAGCCTATTAGCCTTTCCCGAGAGGAGGAGGAGGGCTATCCGCAGATTTTAATGAAATAGCCTCTACAATCCGAAGCAGTGTAAGTCCTGTAAGCGCCCATTCCGGGGACACTGAAGGACCATTTTTGGGGCGATCTTGTGTAATTCCGGTTTTGATAAGGACGGAGGTCATTTGAATCCATGGCACGAAGCAGAAACGTTATGGAACTTTGTCTTTTATTTATGTTGAATTGTTAAATTGGTTAGAAATATACAGTTCATGATGAAGTAAGGATCTGAATATTATTTTGTCGGCTTGATTTGAATTTGGGTCAATCAATACGGTTCTTTTTCTTTAAAAAACACGGAAGGCATTTTACGCAGTCCGGCTTAATTCGACATCTACGATACAAATCCTAGAATACACAGTACACATAAAAAAACGCTCGTAAAACAGTGACCCTGTCCAACACTTGATGTTGCGTTTACGACTGGGTGCCCCAGGCTGGCACACGCACCAGCTTGCATTTAATCCCGCCCGGATCGTAGAGGATCGTGCCGGATCGCCCGGTTTGTTTACAAAGTCGTACGACTGACGCAGCCCGGATCTCTAGATAAGGGCGCGATAGATTCGTCCGCGGCACGCAATTTGCGCCACCCTGGTCGCGTAAGCCAACGATCAAACGCGAAAAGCTCAACTTTTCCTGTTATTCTTGTGTTCTGTTTGAATAATGGATTTTTTTTCTCGGTTTTACGGCCGGAAGGGTTGAAACGGTGGCAATTGTTTGTGTTACGGAAATGTGACTCAAACTCGGGTTTTGTGCAAATATGTGCTCGGCAAGCAAAAATGCGGGTCTAAAGGTCGTGATTCTTTTGTGACTTTCGAAAGATCAGGTATTTAGGACGACTCTGTATGTAATCTGGGCGAAAGTCGAGTAAACAACAAAGCTGTTTCTTTGAACCCACAAATCTCTGTATAATACAGACAGTGCAAACATGCTGAGTTTCAGATAAAGTTAAACTTACGTACGATCGTTGAATCTCTTGGCATAAAATCTGTTTTGATCCACAATATCGCAGCTGACTCAGCAAGACATTGTATCTAAATCCCAAACACAAGTTGTGCCAAAAAGAAGCTTGACTTTTGAAAGTGACCTGCTTGACCCAATAACAATATCAAACTATATGAAAGCTGAAGTATATCTATATACTAAGTAAGTGCCATTTAACGTGCTATAATTATAATTAGAGTATTTAAGTTTATTAATGAGTAACAAATGAGAAACACGTGCAATCAAAAATAGCCTGACGATATAATTAACAACGGTATTTCATTTCAATTGAATTCATTGTTGTTTACCATGAATTATATCAGAATTGGAATGATTGTTTTTGTGATTATGTGATTGTCTGTAATGTCGGGGTATCTTGTCATAAATGAGTAATTTTATTGAAAGCAATATTTCCGTCGATATAACATTTTTAATTGACAAAATCGTTTTCTTTTCTACCATTTTATTTACACAAAAAATACACGCCTTGAAATTACTTTATAAACGAGAATTTCCTGCATTGCACCGTGTTGTGTTGCAGCAAAACATAAATACCACCCACTCAGGCTAACTTACAACTGCGCACCAACATAGCAATTTTCATGTTCTACATTTTTCCTTGAACTGAGATTAGCATGAAACTTTGCTCGCACTAAAATAATATCCGTATTCTCTCACAAAAAGCTTTTAAATTACTACCGGAAACAACACTAGCAGGAAAAATGCAAAGAGAAAAAGGTTCGTCACAATCCGTTCCTAAAATACAGAAGCTCGTTCGAAATCGACAGTGGCTACTTAGCATGTAAACTGCGCACTTTTAAACACAAAAAAAGCTTTAATTTTTCTACTAAATTAATTAAAAAGAGGTCATTACGTGAAACGAGAGGTAATTTCGCTCGCAAAAAAGGGTAGAAAAAAAAAGTCCGCCTTTGAGGGTAGTCCGTCATACTCCGAGCCTTATTTAGTATTCACAAGCGGCGTCGCTGCGGTCCCGGCACCGTGTGAACGTGGCCTTACTTACACCCAGTCAGGTGAATTATTGCGTTCAAGTTAAGGTATTTGTTTCAACTTGAGTGTAAATCATGATAAAATTATGTTTTGGGATAATATTTTGTTTGCGTGCAACTCTGGTCCAAAACTTTTGTTCATCTATGCCCAGTTTACGTAATGAAATAATATCCAGACCCTCGTTAACAAAGTGTAGGTATATTTCATTATTTTATGCGAAAAGTCTCGGCTACTTTTTAGTAAAGTTCTTTATTCATTGGACAGTTTCCAATGGACACTTAACCGTGACATTTTCCTAGCAGTCACCTGACCTCGACTATATCTTAAGAAAACCAGGTTAGGAACACAGTAACACAGCCATAAACTATTGTGACCTTTCACGACGAAATGCTTAGCTATACAACTTCACTTACAATGGAAATTTCCTATATTTAGATACTCGTAAATAGTAACTGAAACATTAAACATTATTAACTGTTTTGTTGATTCCAGACACCAAAACAAAAACATTTCCAATAACATTTACGACAGCAAACAAACAATTTATAATAACAATAACTTACATTCTGACATCTGCCTGTAAAAATATTGCTTACAATAAGGGTAGTCGTAAAAAGAAACGGTACGAGTAGTTTTCGCGTCAAATGGACTCACTAAATACTGAAGTGACATACATTCAGGGAGGGTAGTCCGTGAAACGAACGGCCTTTGTACCGATGACATGTAGCGTGGTGATGGTACCCACAAAAAATTTAGATTTGTTGGTCCCACTCTGGGCGCCAATAGTGCGGGTATTGTGTTCTTTACAGTTACTGTTGTCGTTTTTAAAAATGTTTCGTTTTTTATTGTTTCAAGTTTACGATTAATGATAGTGTTGAATTCGGCTTACTTTGGACTGACATTAACATAGTAGTCATGAAAAAGCTAAGCTATTGCGGCTTAGGTAGAGAGGATAATCTCAGTATTTACGACAAGTAACACGATGAATTGAATGATACTTTTTTTATTTGAATGGTCCCATGTTTCGGCGGCATTAGACAAAAGGCATTATTGGTGTATTTTGAATAGCATTCAATCTTCATCATGTCAAGTTTCCACACCAGATGGACTCGCTAAATACTGGTAACTTTTTGGAACAAACATTAATTCACGACGACAACACGAAGACGTATAGTATTGGTACGTTGGAAGTTTTCGACATGTTGGGCCCACGTTGGGCGCCAATTGTAGCTCGTGATTGTAGTACACTCGAAATGTGTACATTGCTCTGATATAATAAGAAACACATTCGTTCTTTACATAAACCCTTCGCTCTCAATACAGAACGTCAGAAAAAGATCCTGAATGTGAATACACACAATTTCCAAAGTAAATACATAAAAAGGTTATTGAAAAGAAATCCAAATCACACGAACAATTTATCACAAACGTTGACTTCCAACAACATCCTAACAGGCGAGTAAGCCGATCATTTATTTCAATTACTCATTCACGTGAAGGGAGCATAAAAAACCCTTTCTGGCGCAGCCTGCGATCGGAAACCCGCAACCATTAATCTTAGCGCCATGTGTCAGTCAGGAAGCGTACATAATATGACAATTAAGGTCTGGATTTGAATAACAAGGTTAAAGCACCCCAGGAAGCATTCCCGTAAGAACTCCAAGGATCCTGTGAAAATTGGCCATAAATGCAGATTCGCCGCAAAGGGCGATAAAATCGACGCTTAATTATTTAAAAGGCTGAAAAGTGGGTAGTATGGTGCTCGTATGGGTGCTTAGCGGTTTTGTTGGTTTGGATATTTGCGGTGAAGTGGTAAAGCTTTTTATTGTTATGCCTCGCTGTAAAGTTTTATAGACATTTTAAATTCAGTTATTAATTTTTCCCAGAAATAGAAACAACACTCATTTATTTTTCTGTATAAAGTGGAGCAACTTCTTTCTTTTTTCCAGGTTCAGAAAGCTAAAACCTTCATATTATGGCTACTAACCCAAAACCAACATGCACTGAACACCATAACCCTTTTATCTCACCATCATCATAACAGAGCCACAAAACGAAGGTCACCATTGATATTTTTAGTGCCCGACCTCGAAGATAAGCCAAATATGGGACCTCTTCGACACAATGAGGTTTACGACGTTTACCGGTCATTTGGCAAAACTGAGACGAAGTTACGGACAAATGTTGTATATTTTATGGAGTCTCGTGGTGGCAGGACTCATCAGTTTCACTTAGTAGTGGACCCTAAAGTTGTGAGCTGTGGGATTTGAGGATTGTAAACTATGATCCCTGCCGCTGGCGCTGTTCCTGTGCCTAGTTTGATGACAGTTTGTGGAAAAATTATGATTTGTTTGTATTTTACGAAGGGGATGCAGAAGGGTCATAGTAAGGTAAGTTAGGATTTATTTTCTGGTTGTTATCTTAAATGATTGCAGAAAACACACGTAGAAAACTTTTGAAATCTTTTTCTTGAAATCAAAAGTACGTAGATAAGAAAAACAACAATTTTTCGATTTGCCTATGTAAATGTCAGAAATAGGCAGATGTGTGAATGAAATATTTATGTAAACAGTTTCAGCCCACGCTACGATAACAATTTAGTTTAGAGACCGTTAGGTTGTCAAGGAGAAAAAAGACTATTCTAGTAAACACCCACATGTGCGTGCATAAGACTTATTATGGAAGTCGTTTAGTTCATAGATTATATTCTATTAATATACTGTTACTGAATCAGGCCTTGGATCAAACTTGGGTATTAAGACAAGACTTTATTTTACAAAATCGAGTTAGAGTGAAGGGTAACTAAGCACCAGAGCTCTAACCCCAATCATATCCGAAAACTACTGCAAAATTTATCTCAGTTCAGCCATTTACTCCAACGAGAAAATCTTCCAAGTAAGTCAGTCCCAATTTCCCAAACGCTGTAACAGTTTAAATCAAAATCCGACAACTTCTACACTACACCCAAAATGGTTGTGACATACATTATGCATCGGTAAGCTGCGTGTTCTTCGTACAACGCCATGTAGTATTGATTCCACTCGTGAAGCAAGAACCACGACACTTCCACCTGTCTCACTCCTTCATTCTATCTTTTGGCTAGAGTGAGGAGGACAGGACAGAGATTTTGCGAAGGTTCCATGAAACGACAGAAAGAAATGCTGGTTACGCCGGAATTACTGTATAACAGCACTGTCATTGGAGGTTCGAGTATTTTGTGTTACTTTGAAGTTAATCGAGGAAGCAGATAGTTACTTAAATACGTTTTGGGTGAAATCTGAACGAGGAATCTGCTTCGTTATTTGTTTTGAGATTTCCGACACGCAAAAAAAATATATTTGGCCAAAATTCTTTGCAGAATTAGTCCATTGATGAAAAAAGTTGGAAAATTTCATCTAACGCTTTCCAGTGAATCAATTGCTTGCAGTTGGTGGAGATTCCTCCGAGATTCTGTCCAAGATTTATGGGAGATATTACTTCATAAATCTTGCACTTCCGAAGAAAATGTCGGAAGTGAGGTTAAGCACTTTGTTTGGGGGGTCAAAGTAGACAAATACATACGTTTATATTACTTCTCGATAAGATTTTTAAACTGAGAAATTGTTTGGTGAGAGTATGTATTTCCATATAATCTAAACCTCTAGCCTATTGCGAACACTCAAAAGAACCCGTCATTTTGATGATAGTTTATTATAATTTTATTGGGATCAACACATAGTACCTTTTATCCTGATATTATGTTAAAGTGAAATATTTTCTAAAAGCTAGTCAACTTAAAAATGAAATACTTATTTTCTCTTTAGAAAAGATATTATCATTTTCCAAAACGTATCTACGTTTGTAGCCTCCATCATCGAGATGTGTTGTATTTGCTATTATCTTAATTAATTGAAAATGATTGAGATGACATTTCGCGTTGAATCCTCGACGCCCTCCAGATGAGATCTCAACACTTGACGTAACACATTTCAATATCAAACGTTTTATCTTTGTCCTTGACAGGAGCCAGTGTAGCTGAAATACAATTACTCTAATTGTTACCTGGAACTGAATTGCTCATAGGTGGATTATGAAGTCTGTCACGGTTACATTTGTTAATTAATCAATCAAAATCATATTAATAGTCATCATTCTTCTGCCCTTCTACGTTCCCTCGTTTTGTTTTATGGTTGAAAAATTTCCACCCTTCCCTATTTTCTAGTATTTTGGCTGGCAATAAGAGGTGGTGTTATAAACATTCCAAGCATTTATGTAGCTTCTTCTATGCTTCTAGCCGAGTCATTTATCGAGCATTTTCTTCTACTTCAAACAAGTAAAATAACAAACTAAGAATCCCAGTTATTTCACTTACAACTAAATAACACTATTATCCCTCGCAACTAGAAACAGCCAATTCACCAAATCGGATTACTGAGAAAGACATTTCTAAGATGCTTAGGAGGAGCAGAACAACACGTGTAGTACACAATTTGTAGCGGCAAGCAATCCTCAGCAATTCTCCGCTAGATAGTGATTGGTCCTTACCCGAGGTACCCAGTACAACTCCCAGGAACTCAATAAGGACGGACGTACTAAGGACCAATTCACTTCACCCTCAGTTCTCTTCGCAGTGAATTTTTAAAACGACTCCGCTCACACGGCATTTCAAATAGCAAAGCCAAAGGCTGAATTGATGTTCACAAAGAATTTTCCACTCTAAACTCTTTAACGCAGAGTTCCGTTTCAATTGGAAGGTAATCCGAGATTTTTAGCGCAAGATCTCGGATTGTTGTGTTGCTTATAACACGCTCGTATAAGTCTTAGTTTATTGTGTGGACTGTATTGTGCACGATAGCATGAGACTGGGGTTTGTTAAACATGAAGCACCTATAATAATAAATAAGGTTTTCTACTAGCAGGATTAGGGGATCGTGGAAGCAAAAACATGAAAAAATGAGCATGAATACAATGTTCCGGCAAATATCAGCAAAAATCGTCTACTTGTTATGAGATTTGAGCTTTTTTCGACTGAAAAGCCATTGTTTGGAAAATGACAATATCATAATAGACAGTAGATAATAATATATCCACAATACAAGTTTCCGCAAAAACTCATTACAAGCTGCTGAGACTGTTACCTTCATAGACCCGCATTACGTCATGCCTCCACGAACTTATATTACTTCTACTTTCTTAGCGATTACCTCACACAGTACAAGCTAAAATTAATCTGAAACTAGAGGCCTAACTTGTACTTAGACGACGTCGTAAACTCATCTGGTTCTAAGGACCTGGGGGCAGGACATCTAATTACTAGCGATTAACTTAATGATGCTAGTAATTCTGTCGGACCTAACACTTAAATCTAGGGTCTTATAAAGCCTTTGTTACACGCCTCTAGTGAGGCGATAATAGTAGAGTAAGATAGTAGTCATCTTTATTGTGTAACTACATCAAATTAGATATTTAAAAATAATGTAGAAGGAATGGAAATAGGAATTTATGATATAATTTCAATAGAAAGGCATTAACAAGAAGATTACAATGAACAAGAATTTAATAATGGGTGGTCTTATTGTTAATAGCTATCTTTTATAAACATCCTAAATGATAGATGGGAGATACCGTACTATTTAATGAAAAGAATTAATTAAATACGAACTCAAATAAAGCTTATTCTGATCCATATTACAGTCACAATCATAAGACAAGAACAATATAATGTACGCAATGAAATTTAAGGACAGAAGTGTGTAAGTAAGTAGTACACCAGGGGCTCTTGTGTTCAAAGCCCGTTTACCTACAAAATCCGTCACGTCTCTTTCTAAAGAGGTTCCTGCGGAGGCTGTGAAGGTGTCTCTCAGACGGACAGTGTGATTTTATCGCCGCGATAATGCAGCGAGACTGCGGAATAACGGGGAGCACGTGTCCCGCTTGAGGAACGGGCGGGTTTACATGTGACTAGTGGTTGAGGCGAGTAGATGGGACAGTAGTACTACTAGTACGAGTATGGTTTAGTAGGACAATGTCTAAATTACAGTTAGTCATTTTGCTCGCACTTGCTGCTATTGTTTTAAATCTTTCGGAGTGATTTTACGTTTGAAAATAATTCCTTCTTGATTGATCAGCTCATCTTCTGAACAGCTTTTTGTGCAACGCCACAGAAAATTTGATACTACTACCAACGCCCGCCGTCGATTTGGTCAAGTTATATGCCGATGTCGAAACTGGGAATCATCGACATAAGAAAAACCAAATGCAAGTATCATGTAGCCATTACTAAACACGCATATCAATTTGAAATTTAGACAGTCACAATCCATGCGACAATAGGAATGGAATATGGTTCTCTAAAGCAATTACCAGTATAGGGATTTAACCATCAAATATACACTAGAGTGTTTGCCGATATCTTGGCGATCACCCAAACGTTTACCGACGACACAAGGAACAATACATCGTGCACTATTTGACCACTCACCTCGACAAATATTAGTCCACTAGCATCGTGTGAACCCGGCGTTAAGAGACGCTCATTTGGCAAATGGCTGTAGTTCTGCCTATCCTTATACATACACCTACATCTCGATGCCGAGACGCTTCGGATTACTTTCAGTAATAATTCATATTCCAAGTTTTGTTCAAATTCTGCAGACACTCGTAATGTGTTTTGCGAGAAATGTTGGTCGTGTTACGTGTGCTAGTGTATGTGTGTGTGAGTGTGTGTGTATGTGTGAGTACTTTGGGGACATGTTAGTGATTTTCCTTGTACGGTTCTAAATATAATCTAATTTCGGTTTTCTCATAAACATGATTAATATTAAATTAGAGGATTTCATCTTTATTAATGGTATTTGCAAAATAAAACGCTCTTTATTTGTTTACTTCATTAAATAAAGGTCAAGACTTAACAAATAAGACCAACAAGGAAAAAAAAACAACACCAGAAAACAATGTTTTGTTTTCAGAAACTGACCTTTAAAAAATGTAAACAGAACACCTGACTCAATCTGGAATATTTACTAATCGGGGATAGTTATTTAAACTTTTTGCTTAATGAAGTAGCTTACGTAGAATTACAAGATGTTGGTACGAGTATAAAAGAAGCTAAGGAAGATCAAGTAGGACTTAGAAAAGAGGTACCTACCTATTATACCGTATAACATTGTAAGTGAGAAGTATAGATGTGGATAGAGAACACAACACTACATGTAAAACCAGTTGAAGGTAAACACATGATGCGAATATAAACTATGCAGGAAGTGCTGACGACACTGTATCATCCCACAATTTTAGAAAATCTGTGATGATCAGATCATGTAACTAACAACATCATAAAAGCCACGTATGTACCTTACAAGTTATCTTATGACCGAGATAGCAGTAACTGCAACTTCCTACATGCTGATACTGGTGTTCGATACAAATTGTAGTTCAGTAGTTAATAAGTAGAAGAGATAACCTGATGAGGGTCATTATGTAGGCGGATCACGTGCATGGAGTACGTAAGGTATACAGGTACGATCGTGATGCAATCGATGCGGCTTCCTTGAAGCAAGAAGATCAATCTGGTGATGGTGAAATTGACGGACAATGGAACTTTGGTGGAAAACAACAAGTTTTTCGTAATGGGTCGAGATTTTTATGTAATTAAATTGTAGAATGAATAGTCTAAAAGGTTTTGAAAAATATTCATAATCCATTGGTAGATAGGGTTGAAGACTTAAACAGGTCGTCAACGTAAATAATAGAATGCATGTTATCGAATAGACAAATAGCATAGGATTATGTTAAGCAATCTTCGTAAAGGAAATGGAAAGTTTAGAGGTCGACAGTAAGTTTTTTGATGACAATAATAGTATGACAACTATTTTAGAAGACGACAAGTACCTAATATAGAAGACTTGAGAACTGCTTCATACAATATTAAAATTCAACAGAATAGACAGTTGTAATATGTTAGTAGGTCAGATTACAAACGAACCGATCAATCAGTATTCTGATCATCAAAAGCTGCTTTATCAATCTCCAAGTCTTGCTTCGTAGTTCTATCTTGTACATGTCGATTCAGGTAACAAGCCTGGATGCAACTGTCTAACTTTGTACCTCGTTACTAGTTAACGTTGAAGTGATTCCGTTAGTCACAGACTAACTGCAGCTGTGGGGCTGTTTAAACCATATTTATTGGTAAGTTTGGTT
This sequence comes from Agrotis exclamationis, assembly GCA_950005045.1. Lineage (NCBI taxonomy): Eukaryota > Metazoa > Arthropoda > Insecta > Lepidoptera > Noctuidae > Agrotis > Agrotis exclamationis. Next base: position 461,002 of record OX465443.1, read on the forward strand.
TAGATTTCAATGATAGAACTATTTTGTTAATTATTTATCCATACGAATGATGATTAATCGAAATGTAGCGCTACTTTCTTTCGATATTGTGTTTCTACTAAATTACATTTCTACTACAACTAGAGAACAATACACTTTTCGTACCATACCAAATAACTTTAAAAAATCCTCTTAAAACATTTCAGTTGCTAATTATCAACAAGCAATCAAAATTAATCAACAGTTAATTGTCAATTTTCAACAAAAAGTACTAGGGCTATATACTTCTATGGAGCTTCGTTCGACATCACTTGAAACCCTTCACGTCCTTCAGATAAAATGGCGTATCCAGAGATTAACATCTCAATTAAAACTGAAGTACGGTGCGTAGGAGCTTTTTACTTAATGACTATCACTAGGACGACTATATTTCAACCTTGTTCACTTCGCTCGCTTACATTAAAAACAATGAGATGTATATTTGTTTTACTTTCTGGTTTTACTAAATTATTTTCCTCTGTGTTATTTTTTTTAACATTATTACATAACATTACGCGTGTAATTCCCACGTGTCAGGGATTACTTCTTTTTATCAGAAATATGCTTAAAGTTTGTGTGTTTAGTATGAATTTTGTTTCAAGTCTTGTGGATAGTGCGAATATGGCCATCGTGAAAATGATTAGTCTCTCAGTTTATAACGTATCCTAATAGAACACACTGGTTTCCTCCCTGTGTCATGGAATAGAAAAGTCTAGTAAAATATTGATTTACCTTAATTTTATTGGTATACTGTCAGGACAAAATGAATTTAGTGTTTGAATATCGTAAATCAGTTATTAATTATATTAGCACTAGCTTACACAATTTCATCATTTGACTGTGTACACTGGCACAATATTGACACAATTTGAGAGAAACTTATAGCATCTCATATTATGAAAGGAAGTGTGGGACTAGCATTTAAAATATTAATTATACCAGTCCTTGCAAATTGAGTAAAATGACTGTTGTTTTTCTTATCATGTAAAAAAGAGCACAGTTCCCAGAATTTAAAATTACAACGAAATGTGTGATAAAATACCAGGCACGAGTTTTATAATGAAAGAAAAATTAACATAAAACACAGAGCAAACAAAATAATTTATACGCGCTTAACGTAATGAAAATTTCACGAAAAACCCATCTCAAAATGCAAACTTCATAAAATTAACAAGTTCCACCAATGGCCACATAAATAATCCAGGTTGGCACACAGAGTGAGGCACGTCGGGAGGCTGGAGGCACGTTACCCGATCAAACATTAAAGATATCGGGTATCTGGCCGCCACGTGAGATGTGTACACTGTGCTGCAGAGCTGTTCCGCACGATAAGCCCTTCTTGTCTGCACGCCTCATCCTCGATCACTTGTTTGTGTGAATTTTGAGGGTGCTACAGTTTCATGCGCCTGAAGTGTACGCTCTCAGCTTGTCTAACCTTCCCGTTCACGGACTCAGGCGAGGCGTCAGACACCAAGAAATGCGCGGGTGTCATTTGCTTCCTTGCGTAAGGAGCATTTTCAAAGAGCGGCGTTTTTGATGCTCTCGTACGAATTGTGCCATGTAGAAATAAACTCGTGTTTCCCAAAACAGAGTATTTGCGCCAATTTGCTAATCTGAAACCGCAGTTACCTTTTCACTGCCTTTTAAACGCGTGTAGCTTGTAGCTTGTGATGAAGAGTCTCTCAAGATGTTTGCAATTTCGACCTGTACGAACGTAATTTCAAGATACAATAAAAAATAAATTGCATATAGTGTTCAGAGCCAGTTGAAAGCACTAGAAACGTATCCGGACAATGTTCTGCACGATAAAGAGCTCACATTTCCATTGTGATATCGTTTAGAATGAGAATGCATTAGCCCGTGGCCCTTTCGCAAGGAAAACTTCCTGAACACTAAGCACTATAGTTTTATTTCGTTGTTTTTGTCGTCGTTTTCTCCTTAATTGTAGGAAGCTAGGAACAGTTTCGTCTAGGATAAGATGCTTGAATTCTGGGCTTTTGGAGAAGGTACCTAATTAGGAAGGTTCCTTTAGAAAAGTCTGCATTCTTAAAACTAAATAAGAAACCTGTCTGTGGAAGTTTTTTTAAGCTGCACTTTAACTTGTTCTAATAACCTACTAGAAACAGCTATTTTTTGACAATGGCCGCTATAACAATTAATAAAACTAAAGAGATTCCATTAAATATTTTTATAGTAAGGTTGCATCTAAGTCCAAGTCGCACATAGCTGGTCCAAAATTCGTAGCTTTTGAGTATCTACTATTTCTAAAACATAAGCGTTGGCGAAATCTAGGTATACTCAAATTAAAATCTATACTAACAATATAAAGCTAAAGAATTTGTTTGGTTAAACTCGCCGAACCAAAGGTTGAAATCTTAGGAACTACAGATTTGATTTGAAAGAAAAAAACATGTATGTTTTAGATTAGATAAACCATTTATCGAGGAAGGTTACCTATAGGCTATACAAACCTCACGCTTCAACTAATAGGAGCGGAGCAGCAATGAAAAATGTTGTCAAAGCGTATAAAAATATGCCTTTTTGAGAGCTTCCGTTGCATGCGCTGCGTAAATGGTACGGAAAAACCATCATAATGACGGAATTATTCCTCTTAGGGCTGATTTTTCAGTAGTTAGATAACTTTTATTTGAAGAATAAAAATGGCGGTTTGACATATTTTCTATAGATAAGCTGTCAAACCGCTATTTTCATTCGTCAGATAAAAGTTATCTGACTATTGAAAAATCAGCCCTTAATCACGCGTCACGCTAAGACCGATAGCAGCCGAACAGCGCGTGAAACCGCGAGAAACTTATTACAAACTTAAACGTAGTTCTTCTTACATAGTTACTAGTAAGTCTAACTGATATCGTAAGACCACACACCGCCATCTTTAATTAAATCTATATTAATTCCACACCTATTACCCGCGCCGCCGCAGACAAAGGCACGACAGACTAGGCATTGTGTTCAGTTCAATACCACGTTTGACAAATTAGTGTGTAATTGGCGAAGCACTGATTACTAGTACGTTGTTGACTGTCACAGAGTAGAGAGGGCATGGAGTAACATAAAGCAGGACACAGAAAACTTCCCTTTGGATCCAATATCCACAACGATATTGATAGTCCTGAACTATTATCCAAATTTTGTTTTAATGTGCCTAATAAGATTTTGCGCTTCAATCCTCCCATTTGTGTTCCTCATTCGTCATCGAATTATAGGCAGAACAGCTATATTGCGCGTGCAAGCAAAACTTTTAATGATATATGTAAGCAACATGATCTGGATCCTTTTGAAACTAGTGTGAACTCAGCCAGAAGGTGCTTGAGCCTACAATTTTTTAAGTGAGAGTACCTTAAGCTTTTTTCATTTTACTTTTGTCTGTATTTTTTATGTTTTTGCTGCCAAGCAGATGTCTGCATTTTTCTGTCTCAATTTTTAATGTGACAACTTTAATTTAAGTCGTGTGCTGCTGTCTGTGCTCGCATCATAACTTAGATATTTCTATTATAATTCTATACGTGAGGACTGGTAATTGGCTGTCTGATGCCTATTACCCCTTTTTTGTTATGATTTTGTTAGCTGTAAGTCCTCCATGAAATAAATAAATAAATAAATAAATAGTCGCCATACTAGTAAAACAAAGCATGATGCATGGGGGAAACAAAAAAAATTGTGTTGTCCGCTGGAAGTACACCGAAAAAATAATGTGCATTCGTCGCAGATTATTGCAGTCCGCTGTATCAGACATTCTAAAAAGTTTTGAAGTGACTACTTATGTTACATTTATTTCATTGTAGATAGAAGATTTGTTGTTCGCGAAGTTTTGCCAAAGCCCTCCATTTTATTGCTACTCCTTGCCACTAAATTGATTAATTTTAGAAGCTGCTTACCATTGTCTACTAGCAACCATGACTAGCTGATAATAGATCCAGCCAACTGGCTTTGAGCTGCGGTAGTTGATAGGGAGACCACCTACCGTTCAGATTTCATTGTAATCTTTCTGAATCAGTTTATTTCATAAATAATTGAAAAACCATACAAAATTATAATGATACAATACTTACACGATTGAAGGCAATTTCATAAATAACAAGGGATAATTCTTTATTATTTCCTGAATGTCGGGGTTATCTTGCAAACTTCACAAATTCAGCTGTAAACCAATATTTTCGGAGAAGCAAGAGTCTATCTGATTTTAATTTATGATGATGCCGCTGTTGATGCTGTACCTACATAATTTAATTAGCAGATTTCATTCAAGCTGGAAATACTCGTAGTTCTCTACCAACAATATTTTAAAACCAAATTACTCCGTATTTACTTCCCTAATTTACACTAAATTAAATTCAACCTTTCACCACAAACGCCATGATATTTCAATTTAAAAATATCACAGAATGAGCCAGTATTTTCCTTTGTGCAGTGCTCGCAATTCGAGCACATTTGCATCCGCGCGAGCGACCACCGCCAGCTCAGATAAGCACTAATATCTAGCAAAATGGACGCTGTACCACTGAGGAAGGCAATACAGAAGGCTTCCCATTGGAAATGAAGCAGTTAAAACCACAATTTAAACTTATTGGATGATATTTACAAGTAATAGAACTCGTAAAACTTTACTTTCATTTCAAAGGAGATTGCAAATGATTGTGATTTTAAGGAACAAAGTCATTTAATTAGACAGTATAGTCGTTGTTGCAAACAAATATTACAGAACATTGCAAGGAAACCATAATGTGTGTAAAATCAAAAAATGATAGTACTGAGCCTAACAAACGGTCTACGCAAATTTTGCGTATTATCGATTTGAAAATCATAACTAAAGCAATCTGAACCCTTTGCACAAAGTGACATAATATTTATGTGCAAACACATCTTAAACAGCAGCGAGTGGTCCTTCTGTACTAATTTACTCTGTGTCGCTGATGAGTACTTATAACTAGTGAAATGGATGCAGGACGAGTCGAGCTAGAATACAGGGATATCACTAATGTATCGCATGCAACGCTGTAAGGTCGGTTTTTAGTGCCGTCCAGTTCTGTGTTTAGGCCTAATGGACGTGCTTTGTGCGCGGCCTATATAGTGGCCTAGGGTTACATTTTCATAATTTATGAGTGATTCGGGAGAGTTTCTGAACGATGCTATTTTGTATTTGTTCGATACTGTTAGATTTTAGATAGGCAGTTATCACTAAATAGTGTTAACACAGTACAGTTCTGTTTTTGACAAACGCCTGAGATTTTCGGCCTGATTTCATTAATAAGGCGTTATCTGACCAAACATTGAATAACCCAGGGGCCAATGACAGATTTACTTGATCATTTCCTCTCAAGCGATAATTAGTAGACTTCAGAGAGTTTAATAGAATCGAGTAAAGATTCGTGGACGTCAACTGCGGTTCCGTAGGTGGGTAAGCAGCGGTAGCCTTCAAAAAAAAGAAATAAAAAAGCATTGCGTCATTTCCTCCACAAAGTTTGAAGTAACCTATTTTATTTTTTACTTAAAGTTCCCAAAGTAGCTATCAAGAAACACTAGACTCAGGCAGTGAGTTCCACTCCTTAGCTGTGCGCACAATAAATTATGTCAATTTTCAATCATTTTTAAGCAAGACATATTTATTAAAATAGATTCTATAACGTCTATATTTCATATTATTTTCTAACGAATTACTTTTGTCCTAGGTAGGTCAAAAGTAATTTGCCTAGAGATTAGAAAGCCTAGATTTTCGGCAAATACTCTTAAGAAAGTCTATTAAGTTCTTCGAGCAAATATTAAATGGTAAAGAAAACCTATCTTTGCAAGAAGATCGTTTCAAAGAGTTTCAATTAATTGGGAATTTATGATTTATACCAGGTTACTTAGGGCTAGTTGTTTGATCAGTAGGTAGTAAATGATTCGTTAAAATATTGCAGGGCATTTTTTAACTATTCATTAAAAATGTAAAGCATTTTAATTAATAGTGTATCGTTATCGAACAAATATTAGTTTATTGATACAGAGAGCAAGAAACATCTTTCCAATCATTTGTGTGTGGAGTGAATTCGTAAAGTGGAATAAAATGCGATCTAAGCGGATGACATTCTGTAAAAGAACGTTCTGTGTCAAGCAATACCTTTATTATTATATGGATTCATAAAATGCCTCACAATGTAACATTTTCAAAAACTATTCATCTTCCAAACTACGAGCAAGATTCCGCACACATTTTAATTCATTTAGAAACCAAAACAAACTAAAGCGACCGTCCTCCGTCGACATAGTCAACTCAAGCTTGTTCCCGAGACATTTTTAAACAAAATATGTAAAATAACTTTCCCCAAAAATGTAGTCGAATCTTGTTGCCCGCGACATGTCAAGCGCAGTGGCTGCCAAGTTTGTAACTAGCGTGCACCGAAACTTGGCGACTTGGCAGAGTGCGCCAAGTTTCGCCAAGTTTTTCCTGTTGCAGGCAGTCGCGTCATAACTTTATGACTTCTATGGCCAAGTTGAGCTAACTTTAAATTTGTTGCCAGTTAGGATTCAGTGAAATGTGTTGTGTACGAGGTTTAGCGCATTAAAAATGCATGCTCGTGCTGAAATCTTGTGTGATCGGATTAAGTTGATTTTCTTTGAGTGAAATATAGACACGCGGTAGCGTGTCAAGCCAAGCTGTCAAGTATAACTCTTTCTTGGACCTTTTGTAGTTCAAAAGTTTGTTCACGTTTCACACACTACTAATGCAAGGTTTGTCGTTCGTTTTGATTGGCCAGTGCTTCGTGCGATAGAGATAATGCTCTTCGTAGACGAAACTAGCGAATATCTCTTTCCGAAAATCGATGTGCAATATTTATTGTCGGTAGTTTAATAATAATAATTTTAAAGCAATGTTAATTACATTATGTCCAAGTGGCAATTCATCAAACGAATATCAACAAAAAAAAACTAGTAGCAGTAATTACGTAGTACCTAAATCATTTCAAATAAAACCTCTTCACATAATGAGTTACAATTCAATTTAATACTTGCATTAACCACAAATGTATGAAAACAAATTACCTACATCAGTTTGTAGAACTTAAATAATTACCGAATTGGAGTGCACCTGTAATGCGAAACTATCAATTTTATTTTAATTAATTTAACCATTTCATCGACATCTCTTAATTGTTCGTTTACGATCATTTTAACATTTTAAGCCCCAGAATGGACCATTTACATTGCTACATTTAAACATTCTAATACCTACCTACATTTGTAATTGACAGCGCATCGGTCAAAAATGTCAAATGTCATTGAATCTGAAAGAAGCCAAAATCGATTCGATTTGTATGTATGTAAATCTGTGTTATGTCGCGAAACTGTTTAAACACGTAACGGCGACCCTGAAACGTAAAGGGCTATCGAAGGAACCCGGTGGATTTTAGTCAGTATGAGTATGAAAGTTCCTTTCACCCCACGCTTGGCGGGGAGGACACATTTGATGATTTTTCAAAGAAAAAACTAAGTGACAATTTAAAAAAAAACAAGATACCGGTATCCTCCTCTTAATAAGACCATGTTTCGCAAGTCATGGTCAAATTCCAATTATAAACGGCAAGGCTTTTGCTATCATCCGGTAAAATCCATACCACAGCAAGGTAAGTACTCAATAACTCCTGGTTTAAGACTCGAACCCAAGACAACATGCTCAGTAGAAACCGTTTCGACTACTGGACCAATGATGGTCACCCTTATCACTTTCAATTAGAGGCACCATTACCAAATCTACCTCTTCTGTCCTTGCCTGTCCCTTGGGGAAACTGGCGTGAAGTATTACTTTTACGAACACGGAACGAAATATGTACAACTTAATATAAAAGGAGAGCTGTAACAAAGCAGGGGGCAATGACCTAAAGTACATAAAATGTGGGTACATAGAAGTAGTAATAAAAATAAATAAACGACCACTTCACAGTTCACACTATACAACATTTTATAGCTAACACTAAAACTAAATAAAACACTCCTCTAAACGATGTACTTCGTAATTGTAGGAAAACACTACGTTGATGATATGTTGCTATGATAATTAATGTTCGAATTGTTTTCCCATCTTCAATAATTAAAAACTTGTAAAACTTTCGTTCCTTTAATATGTTTTATAAACAATGACGTATTATATTAGGTTGGGGAAAAAGTCTTTTCGCAGTATAGTATGTATGAACTTGTAATAAAATCTTTTTGGCTATACTATTTGTATCTGGCTGGTTTTGGTATCATTGAAAGTTTAAGTTTTAAAGAACATAATTCCAAATTCAAATTAGGAAAATGTGTGATTTTCATTTGTTTTTCGTACCACCAAGATGAGTGAATCTAATGAAGAAATTCGATACATTTTAAAATTTTACTACAAAAAAGGTAAAAATGCAACGCAAGCCGCGAAAAAAATTTGCGATTATGTATCTAGTGTAGTGTCTGTGAGAGTAGCACAAATTTGGTTTAAGCGTTTTCAATCCGGAAATTTTGATGTCAAAGATGCACGTCGCTCTGGTCGCCCTATTACGGATAAAATGAATGCCATTTTTGAAAAAGTGGAGCAAGATCGGCATACCAGTAGTTACGACGTAGCTGAAGAACTGGAAATTGACCACAAAACAGTTTTGGTGCATTTGAAAAAAACTGGGTACACAAAAAAGCTCGACATTTGGGTACCTCACGAGCTCACTGAAAGAAACCTAATGAACCGTGTACTCATTTGTGATTCTTTATTACGACGTAATGAAACCGAACCATTTTTGAAGAAGCTGATAACTGGTGATGAAAAGTGGATCACGTATGACAAGAACGTGCGAAAAAGGTCGTGGTCAAAGGCCGGTCAGGCTTCACAGACTGTGGCGAAACCCGGGTTAACTCGCAACAAGGTGATGCTGTGTGTGTGGTGGGATTGGAAGGGCATTATTCATTATGAGCTGTTACCACCAGGCAGGACCATCGATTCTGAACTCTACTGCGAACAACTGATGAGATTAAAGCAAGAAGTTGAAAGAAAGCGGCCGGAATTAATCAACAGAAGGGGTGTGGTTTTTCATCATGATAACGCTAGACCTCACACATCTTTAGCCACCCAACAAAAATTAAGAGAGTTTGGCTGGGAGGTGTTAATGCATCCGCCGTATAGTCCTGACCTTGCACAACAACTTTAACATCACGAGAGGACTGCCAAAACCACTTGTCGCGGTATTTTGACCAGAAGTCCCAAAATTTCTATAGCAATGGGATCATGTCCCTACCTACAAGATGGCAAAAAGTTATCGAACAAAATGGTACCTACATACTTTAGTTAAATGTAAATAAACTTTATTAAAAAATGTTTTGAATTTTCTTAAAAAATGCGAAGAAACTTTTTCCCCAACCTATTATATAGACACGCCATGAACGAACATCGCGGCGCTTAAGAACGGCGACAATACTAGAACTACTTATACGCGTGAAGAAAGAGAAAGAAAATATGACACCGTACGGCGGGAGGGAGACGCAACTACGCGCAATGTGGCCAATTGGCTTCATTTTTGTTGCCATTTTAGAGTGCGGACAACGTATCTATAGTTTATATATCATTGTTTATAAATATTATACGCATCAACACATTCGGCGCGAATTTCAAAACGTCACCGTGAGACCTTTTTTTTTTTTTTTTTTTTTTTTTTTTTTATTTATTTTTTTTTTAGGGTGGCAAAATCATCAAATGAGTCCTCCCGCCCTGGGTGGGGCGGGAGGGACTGTCAGACTCTTACTGACTAAAATCCACCCGTGTTCCGTCGGATGCCCTTTACGTTCCGGGGCCACGGTATCCTGGATTAAGAAAAATCCGCGACCCCGGCAGGCATTTGGCCCCATAAGGGGCCCCGTCGGTGACGCGTGAAACACGACGCGCCACCGACCCGGGCTTGGTCCTTGGTCGGACGGCGAGCATACCCATTACTCACCGTCCGCAAGCCCGCTCCGCCGCTGTGCCCTCTGCTGTTCAGAGGGACACGCGTTGGAGCGTCCACCCGACAGGCTATTTGCATACGGGCAAAGAAACCCCTTAGGCACACAGTGCCTAAGGAGAGTTTTTGCCCGCATCCCAGGGTGCACCGGCCCGAAAAACTGGTCTTCCCCCCGGACGAATCCGAGAGGGAACTCCAGTCCACGGGCGCACGTGGAGGTTTCCTGTCTTAGCACCCCACCGTGAGACCTTAGAAATGGATTTAAGGATTCGACGCTGTAGACAGGAACCTCGATGAGTCGGTTGGAAAGAGCGTTGAATGCACTGAATCCGGAGGTCGTAAGTTCAAATCCTGCTCGCGGTTCGCGGTCCGAATTTTCTTTCCATAAGCCTCTCCTATAGGTTTCCAACAGGACCGGTTGAAAGCGGCTGGCATACAGCGCGATCCTATGACTTCATCAGATCGTCTGTCCACCTTATGAGTGGACATACTTTTCTAGAAACATGTCATACTAGAGCTGAATCCATTCGAACTGACTCACCAATTATTGTTGACCTCAACAGACTTTCCAATTATTGTTCACACAATAAACTTCATCTTAGCTTACCTAAGTGCAATGTAATATCATTCACAAAAAAAAATAAGTTAAAATAACTAAAACCCGACTACGAAAAAATCGCGCACTAAAAAGTATAAAACAAGAACAATCCGTGTTACAGAAATTTTTAATTAATAGCCGTGGTCGTATGCCACCTAGCCAATAAAGATTGTGTGAAACAACCGCAGGTGGCATACGACCACGGCTATTAATTAAAAATTTCTGTAACACGGATTGTTCTTGTTTTATACTTTTTAGTGCGCGATTTTTTCGTAGTCGGGTTTTAGTTATTTTAACTTATTTTTTATTTACACTATTTTGGGGTTATTTGATATAATAAGCAAAGCAGCGAGTGAATTTAAAATGTACTCATTAAGCCTTTTCATTTGATACCCATGTTGACACTGTTAGAAACAGGCAAAGTAGCTAGTAAAAGCTATATAATGTATATATATTTCAAATGTACTCATCAAGCCCTTTAATTTGATACCCATGTCGATACTGTGCGAAATTTGTTTTTTTCGGTTACGACTTTTCATCCCCTAGAGGGCGCCATATTGGATTTGGTGACACGTCACCTACCCTATAACCAGCGGACAACTGAGACGCTTCTAACGACACCTCATTTGTCAAGTAGTGATAAGTAGTTCAGAAGTTATGAGGGAACAGATGAACATACATACATACATACATACATACCGGTCAAAATCATAACCCTCCTTTTTGCTTCGCCGTAGTCGGGTAAAAACAAAAATCCAATCAAATACTGTTACACTTTACATGGCACTTCTCTTAAAAAAGTTGACCACATTCGTGATTTGGGAGTTACACTCGACTCAAAATTGCATTTCGACCTTCACATTGAAAACATTATTAACAAAGCCTATAAATGTATGGTTTCGTTATGCGATCCTCAACTGATTTCAAACGACCACATACGTTTATAATCTTATACATAACCTTAATACGATCCCAATTGGAATACGCAGCCCCAATATGGTGTCCACTGTATGATAAATATAAGCAAAGGCTTGAAATGGTCCAAAAAAAATTCTTACGCTCCATTCACTACAAATGCCACCGATCAAAACTATCGTACGCACAACTGCTAAAACGATACAGAATTCTAGACTTGGAATCCAGGCGCACCTTACTTATGGCTGTGATGCTGCATGGCATATGTAACAATAACTTTGATTGCTCTGATATCACTAACAAACTTTGTTATATTGTGCCCAGAACTGTATTACGGCGAGGGGCGCGCGTGCCCCGGCTGTTCCACACTGGAAAGTGCAGAACCAATGCTGGCGCAAGAGCGCCCCTCCGTCGTCTCTTAGAAACATATAACACACACTTTTTCGATTTAGATATATTCTCGCTATCTCAAACAAAATTTAAAAGAATGGCTATTCAATTACTTGCACAATAATTTATAATTTCCTCCTAACCTGATTTGCCTCAAGTAGATGCGTGGTTCTGTTCTATTTTCTCCAAATAATTTATTCCGCGGACATTGGTGTGGGTTACATGTTTACCTCTAATACTCTAGTTAACTGTTTACCAAAATTGTAACATGTAACTGTTTTATGTCCCAATAAAGTAAAATAAATAAAATAAATAAATAAACTGGAAGTTAACCCCAAATTAATTCAGGAAAATACTACATAGGTCGTGAATACAATAAAACCCTTTTGCATATTAATTATTCATTTTTAAAACTAACAAAGCAAGCTTGCACATAGTTCCCGTACCGAAATTGCCCTCAGGACTTTAGTACCAAAACATAGCTAGCGTACGTCATTTTACCCTCATATGTGCGTAAAGCGATTTATGTTTAAAAGAAAGAGGGTAGGTAGCTGTAAAACTGACGGTAGATCCCACGCGTTATATTAATATTCTAGTCAGAGGATACCTCAGTGATGCTGCGGTTTCAGAATGGATGTGGAGGTGTGAGAAAAGTGTTTAACAGGCATTTTTGGGTTATTACATATATTGGCCTAAAGACTAGAAATATTTCTTTTTTAATCAGGCTGTAGCGTTACTCAAAAAGTGCTTATACAGACTGTATTTATACCGTGTTCAATGTGTATTAGAAAAAAGAAAAAGCAAGGGTAATCCTATATCCAATAATGTAACTTCAGTGGAAAATTACCCCACTGCGGTTTCGCCGTCACAGGTTAACATAGAAAATTCCGCGAATTTCCCACTTAGTAGTGGAGGTAAGTTTTTTACGATTATTACTGGGTTGCCAGTGTTGGCAGCGATGCCAGGGTTACTGGCAACCCCGAGGGAGCACGTTATGTGGCTAGGATCGGTGGGCAACGGCCCAGATGTAGGGTAGCAGCGGTTAAGAGCAATCCCTTGTTCGCAAACCGCTTTGTTTACCAACTGTCACTTACAAACGGTGTGCCCCCGATTGTCGCTTGTTTGTAAATCCTTTACCAACATTTATTGGAACTCTTGTTTCCTATACAACTGTCAGAAGGCATTAATTGACACACTTGACGTTTTAGTGATAAACATGCTTCTGAAAGATGAAATTAATAACATGCTAAGTGGTGCTTTACGAAGTAATAACGCGGCGTATGAGCGTGTTTAACTCCCGCGTCCGCCAGATTTTGCACTCCGCAAGATGATTAAACTAATTACCTCAGCTCTCTGGATTAAAATCCCTAGAACGTACGTCCTGCCGTGCAAAATCGGTGTAAATATTTTCTCGTCGGGCTGTGCTAGAGGTCCTACATCAGAAATTATTTACAACACTATTACATGTGCCATTAAGCCACCATTATGGCCCCAACGTCGCCATTTTGATGCCGAATTACATTTTACTCGATTTAGTCTAATAGCACGCGCGGTTGCCTTCTCCACTTTGACTCGTAATGGTTGGCTTAAGTTTCTCACGGCAAAACATACAATTACGTGAAACGCTTCTATTTAAATCAGTCCCACGTTGGGCGCCAACATCGATGAGGTCCGTTATTCTTCTTATCTTCATAAAAATCTACTACAGACGAGCGATTTCAGACTATAATTTAAGTGAATTCCTAATATTCATGACAGAAGGTCATGTAACAAACATTCTATTTTAGTATTCAAGTCACTTGGTAAAACATGTTGTCATCTAGCTTTTATTGTACCCTCAGCTTTCAACTAAAACTTGTATAGTACACCCCAGTAGCCCAGATTGCGGCAAAAGAAAATCTTACGCAACCGTATACTTTTCCTCGAATAAAAACTCTTATTCATAACAATTTTCATGAAAGGCTCGTGTGGAATACTAAGAGAGAGTGTGGCTGTGAGCTCGTAAGAGCACAGACTCGTTAATTTTGGAACAAGCATGATACAAGTGATTCACATGGCAACTGAGAAGCTTTCAAGGAGGGTAGAGAGGGAAAATTAAGCAAAAAAACTGTTATATGTCGTGAGGAATTGATTCGGAGTGGCAATGTGTTACGAGAAGATTGAGTGCGGGTAGAAACATATTTGACATGAGAGGGGAAAGTCTTTGGTTTTTATGGCCGGTGTAGAAATTGTATACATTTGTTCTCGCCCTATTTTTTATTCCCGTCTGTAAGAAATTGGGTATGGTGACGAGCAAATATTATCTTTATGAGCTTAGGACTCAAAAATAACAATGCATAATATTGGTAGGTTAATAGAATAAGAACTTAGGGTCTAGCGTCTAGCCAGAGGGAGGGTCGGCTTTATAAAGCTGCTTAAAAGTTTATACGTATTCGTATCCTTTGGGAGATAGTTTACGCTTTGGAAGTGACTGTCCATTGTTCAGTTACAGTCATGTAGGGGTACATGGGACCATTTAAACAGTTACACTTATTCTTGCATAAAGTTTTATAGAAAAAATGTGAAGCCATGATATGAAGCTGTGGGCAAAAGATGATTCTTTCATAAGTTATTTTTTTTTAAATAATAGAGAATAAACAACCTGACTGATCGAACCTCCTTGGTAGCGTTTTTGCTCAATACGTTGTTTCACTTTAATACTACATTTGCAAATTTAATTACATATTGTACTGTTTTCTCGCAAATGTGTTGAAAATAACTATTTTCATCGAAACGCCAATTTCCCGTTTACCTTACGTCACCAAAACGTGAAAGTCATGCCCCTAGCATGACTTTTCACATTATTGTTTCCTCTCTGTTTTTTTTTCCATTGATTGTTACAATTTCCCCATACTGAAAAGTATTAAACTACCCGCCAAACCAAACTTTGAACTTCACTAGCCAATGGAACACTAACTCCGTCTAACATGAGTCGGCTGAAAGCCACCTCCCGTAATGAGCGCGAACTAGGAACTATAAACTATAGCGAACTTTCACATAATTAATATGCGGCGAGCGAGCGCTGATAGTAATGAGGTACTAAGTGACGTCACTACTAGCTACACGTAAGTTTTGAAATAGAACGGCGCGGTGACGTCACCATTTTCGACGGTTGAGATTTGAATTTAGTTCGGTTGTCTTTTGTTTTAGGGGTTTAGGGACACGAGGGTTTTGAAACTTAAATTCATTTGATGGGGTTTTGTTGGTAAACATTTATAAAAAAAACAAAATGGTGGCGTTGATTCTGTTTTAAATTTCCACCACGTGTCAAAAGTTACTCATAAAACTGTAGCTCGTATGGCAGCTATGAGTCTATGACACAAGCCGGCACGTCATTTACGAATAAATATGTGAAAGTTTATGAAATGTTTTGAAATATTTGGCCTTTGCAGGTTTTTAGGTGATAAAATCATCATCATCCGCCCTGGGTGGAGCAGAAGACTGTCATACTCGTACTGATTAAAATCCATCGAGTTCCTTAAATTTCGCTTTACGTTCCAAGGTTCCCGTTTGGACAGTTTTGCGACCCGAGAGTTTCGCGATTTTGTCCTACAGTGGGGCAACACTTAAAAGATGCAGACTCAAAAAAACTTCTTTGTTTATGTATCTAAGAACAAGCTAATAAGATGCGCAAAGTTCCCTGTCAAACTAATGAACTACTAATAAACCCTCCCAGTTAAGTCACTACGTCACAATACACAAGTTCGCAGCCCCGACAACATAATACACTATAACCTTAGTTTCACTTTGTTGCCAGTTATCCCTCGCAGAGAACAATACCACGAGATGTGTGGTATTCAAACATAACGCAAACATGGAGTTAAGCACTGAGTTTGTAGGTTTAGACTTGCAGAACTGTACCCTGAGCACGAGTTTTCAGTATTTGAGACGTAAAGTAAACTGGAACTTTGACAACTTCAAATTGACAATTTTCAAGGAAAAAATTAGTTCGTACTTCGCACACCAGAGGCGCTGTTCCATTTTTTCATACAAGAAACGCTGTAAATACTGGAAAAACGCTGTAAAGTAAAAGAGTGAAAACTCGTGCTAAGGGTACTTATTCATACATCATTGATATCGGTGCAGCGCAATTGGTTATTCTCTTGTCTAAATAATAGCAGTTGTTCCAAGTTAGTTAAATGCTTGTCAAGGAAAATTGGGGGATGGGTGACTGAACTCCAAAAATGTTTTGATGCTACCAGATAAGTTGTTAGTACAGATATTTGGCAGATGACTTGAAAGCCCTTTTCGAGTAAAACTATCACTGACAGATGCGATGATGGCGGATCTCTCTTATCAGGTAACCGAGTCCCAGGAACGTAAAGGACTATTGAAGAAACACCGTGGAACGTTTTAGATAATACTAGTCTGACAGTCCCGTCCAGGGCGGTATTATCATATATAGGACTCATTTGATGGTTTTAGCACAATAAAAAAAAAGACAGATAAAATGAAAAAGGCGGATAACAGAATTTCAAACAAAGTAGATTTATATCCACCACTGGTCAAAGACCGAAGACTGAGTTGGTCGATTGTTTGATAGGATATACCTTATTGTTCAACAAAATTACTACACAGCTCTTTTATAACATTGTTAATTCTATGGACACAAAGGCGGCCTTATCCCTGCTGGCGACATCTTCTAGGCCTTTGATCATTCGTTTACCTTAATTAATGAATATTCAGATTCCAGGAAACAAAATACATCCCCAGCGACCGTAACAAAAGCTACTCCCTAATTTAAATAAAACTAAACAGACTCCAAATTAGAATTTCCTATCCCAGGTAAAACTGCCAAAAAACAGGCTTCGGTCCCTAATTACTGATAGTTGTGGAGGGTAGTCTGGCGGTAGTCCCAACTTTTTGCGGGTAGTCGTAGAAAGTTGTTCTCATTAGTGTGAGCTGAGCAAATGTCCGTGTGTGACGGACATGTTTCGTAAATAACCTTTTTGGGAGGACCCGAGGTTTTTCGAAGGTCGAAACTATAAAGCGAAGTATGTTAATGGAGTAGGGATTATCGGTTTTAGTCATTCGTCTATACCTCACTCGCACTTTTACTGTGAGGGTTCCTCGATCATCAAATCCCTTTTTTCTTCATCTGCCATCCACGTTGAGGATATTACGCCCTTTCTTAAGAACATGACTAAAAGTGTGTGTCATTTTAGAGTATTTTATTTAACACACATCTACCTTAAAATAAATAGTCTGCCTTTAGTTCGATTTCAAATAGGCTTTATTAGATTTTACAATTTATTTAAGCCATCAGATTTATTCGGACTGCTTTGCTTTCTTAGCAGGCCTCTCTTGTTAGTAGTATTTTATTCACCCTTTCTACAATACACTACGTGGCTAATTTATCCAATAGGTTATTTGACAGTATCAATAAATTATAAATCTAATTAGTCCGTTATTTAGAGTTTTGAAAAATAACGGACACATATTTTTTCTTATGTAAAATCAATGAATATTTACCAAGATGTAACACATCAAAACTCGAGAGTGGGGGCAAGTGACGTAAAAATTCAGTAAAAAATGTACTGAATTGTGACGTATTGGCAATTTTAAAAGCATCATATCTCCGTCAATTTTGGTTTGCGTAAAAAAAGAAAAAATACGGGTCAAATATTATTTGATAATCTAACTGACGGACTAATTAGATTTTTTTAGTCAAATAGCCTATTGTACTCCTTCGTATATTTTTTTTTAAATTGTAATAATATTTTATTGTACGTTCCGGTATGTATTTTAAACCTTCCGAGGTGGTTAGGTTTCCTTACATTTTTCCTTTTCAACTCTTCTCCCCCGGGGATTTGCCAATTTCATAGAAGTAAATGTTGTGTGGATTTAACAGGTACTCTTTTGCTTCAATATCACTTTCATTTACAGGTAGGTATTTGCTTTCTCAGACAAAAAGTTGGAGTAACTGGTAGATTGCATGTTTCTATTATGCCCAATGACAGAACGATACTCAAAATTGAAGCATTACAACTAGTTTAAACCAATCAAACGGCTTCAATCTAGATTTAAGTCATGCTTGAATTCGGAGTGCCGTTCTTTAATACCTTAGATAGAGCACCGATTACCCAACACGTGACAGAGGGATATGAATTCTTACATTTTGCTAAAATATCAATATAATAATGCCGATGTAATCTAATTATTTCTACGTATTAATGCACCATAAAAGAGTAATAATACAATCAAATGACTAAATACAGTTATGCCCCAGACGGTCCACATGCAGCGCAGGCGGACATGTGTCTACCACTCTGGTCATCCCGGAGAGGGAGGAAGGTAGACTCGCCATATAATCCACCTTTATTCACATTATCAACCTAGCTCCGTTAGAACCGGGAGATGTTCCGCGTTCCCTTGAGAACCATATCAAATGCTACCTTCATATCATTTTGTTAAAATGTATTCTAGATATTACTGTTTGGAGTACTCTCGAGTAGCAGGAAACGGTTGTGTACCTGAAACAAAGGATAAATGATTTATTAGCATAACATTTGAAAGACTAGTTTTCACAAAGAGCTGAATTATGGGTAGGTAATAACGAAAATGGATCAGTTCATGATGCTCAGATGGCTGTCAACCAAGTTATGAGGCATTTACGGAGAAAATAGTTTGCCAAATTATATTCAAATTGTCGCTTTTACAAAACAAGTTACCGATTACGGCGGTGAATGACAACCAACACGAAAATAGCCCAATTATATTACCATACACTAACTTAATAATTTCTCTAACATCTCGAAACACATAATAATTACACAGTAAACTACAACACTTCTGATAATTAAACCACTTCAGATATATCAAAGTTCAACCGAGCACAACACAATTTCTCGTCGTTACCTTTGATTCGTCAAACCTTACCTCATCATTCCCGTATCGTGCCAATATACCATAATATTTAATAATAACACGAGAGGGTTATACCGCCAAGCCGTAATGAAACGCACATCAAACGCGGCGCGGCCATATTGCCACGTTTACTGTCAAAGCCGACTCCTTTAACACCTTTCATGTGAATGCTTACGACACCGCCCTAAACTTATTACCTTTCTTGGTATTCTGATTTTAAGCTCCAAAGAACTGGTGTCAATGATGTAAAATGAAATGTGGTTTTTTGTTAGGGAATCTGATAAATGGTGCGATTGAGTGATGACATTTTGAGAAAATGTCCGTTGAACTGATGTATCTGTCGTTTCACTTTAGTGAATTTTCATTTAAATTTTATTTCTCTTTCATGTTTTATTCATTTTGTGTTCAGTTATGTCATATCGAGTAAAAGGTGCTGAATAGATGTTCAAAATACGTCTTACCTTACGTGTGATTGACATAATGACTTTATCTCAATTTAAAGTTTTCTGTCGATTGTAAGATTTCGCAATTTTAAAAATTGTGTTTTAATATTTATTTTGTAACACACTATACCCTATCTCATTCCAATCATATAAATTAGACGTTTTCCGCTCGGGCGCTCCATTCTCACTCCGTGTTACAAATCAACCCGTTTCTTCGTATTCGAAGTTACGTGTACGTGGGTAATATAGCAATAACGTGCAAAGGTCAGGTGTCAGATAATAATATGTTATATTGAATCCCCAGCGAGTCTAACTACTTAGAAATATAAAGGTCAAGATGCTTATAATTTAAGAAAAGACGGCAAATAGAGTGAAACGATAAAAATGAGCCTTTTCCATTACAAATTAACTGGAAATAATATGTCAATGGAAAATTTATGTCAATCTATTTGAAGGGTATTCCAGAAAAGAGGAAACGCATTTAAAGAGACTTATGTAGGTCCTGGCAGGGTCGCGAGACTTACGAATTACCGTGACCCCGGAACGTTAACAGCTATTGAAGGACACCGTGGATTTTAGTCAGTACGAGTCAGGCAGTCCCTCCCGCCCCGCCTTGGGTGGGAGGACTCATTTGATGATTTGATGAAAAAGATACTTGTGTAGGTCCCCCTGTTCTCTGAATGGAACTTTAGATTTTCTTTCTATTTAGTAAAATCAAACTTGTCCCCCAGCCCTGAGTGTATTATAAATAAATAAATAATAATAAATGATTTTTTTTATTCATAACCCTTATTACAAAAATGTTCTAATGCCAAGGTGTACATGAGTATTGACTTAAAATACGAGGTAGGTTGGCAGTTTCGAACTAATCCACGGTTTTCCTCCAACAAAATTGTCCTTTACATTCCAGTTACCTGTTCAGAAAGGAATGAAATATGGAAGATTTCATCAACCAAAAATTTATCATAGAATCAAAAGTCCCAATACCTGAGTAGACCCAAATAGACAATATTGACGAAACAAAACTAAGTAGATTTTAAGTTCAAACTGAATAATAGACATACTCGTAATTTCAATAAAATCTTCTAGCTGAACGAATAATGTTTCTGCTAAATTAAACTTAAAATTATTTACTTCACATTGTACAAGTTTATGTTCAAGTTACGACGGTCATGATAATATAAAAGGCTGGAAATTGAGGAATAAAATGTATCACAAACTTAACGGCCGAGCTTCATTTATGTGTATAGTTTTATGGAACCGTTTGCATGAGTTACATAACAATAATTAGAAACAACGGGTTTGCTTCAGTAGTTTACTGTCCAAGGATTTTTGTGACGTGTGTCAAAATAAGAAGGAAATTTCGCCATCTTGTTTCTTTTAATTGCTTTCGGGTTAAGCCATGCTTAGCGAGGTTGCTCTGTGGATGGGTGACCATCTGTCATAGCGGGTTTCCACCGTGCCTCGGAAAGCACGTAAAGCCGTTGGTCCCGGCTGTCATTTGTAGATCTTTGACAGTCGTTGTTAGAAGCTCTAAAGTCTATAGGTATCGTATTACCTAATTCCTGGTTTGTCGAGGTCCGATAGGTAGTCACTCCATGTAAAAACAGATGTAGATGATATGTCTATCAATATCACCTCTCTATGTTTACTGTCATGGCTGAAGCACAGGTTCAACCTAATTCAGGCAAATTGGCAACTGTGCTTTTCTAATTGTTATGATACTTTTATTGTAATAACTTTTCCATTTTTATGAACAAACCATTAACCATATTATTTTTATTTATTTGTAGTTGTCGCCAGCTGGTTTGCCTGGGTGTAACGAAAATTATGTCAAGGGAATACTGAGATAAATGGTAATACATACGTGTTATTTTAGAGTAAAACCTATCTTTGAGCCAAATTCAACCGTTCCTGCCGTTGTGACGATCCAAACAACTGCATTTATAATATTACTTACATAAACAAGTTTTATTTATTTATATTTGAGTGCCAAAAGTTGCCTGTAGATTTTAAAATTGCGTCTCGAATCTTTTTATTCTGAGCTGGTTTTGCTAAATGCTAACCGCTTCACTTTGCATGCCCGGCAACACGTTGCCTTGTATTGCTCAACCGTACTACGTCCGAAAATTGCCCGTTTGGCAGTTTTGCCGGCCTATTGTTACCTCTGGCTATTCAAAAATTCTCTAGCAATGACTGAATTGGAAAGAGCCTCTGCAAAAGCCGGGTTTTAGCAATGCACCGCTTGGACAGGCGGCGTGAGTTTCATTCGCGCGGATGAGCAGTGTCGTATAAGAATTGGCTAAACTGATACACCAGAATACATGCAATGCCTTTTTCTCATAGAGAGAGATAAAAACTGCAGAACACCATCTATTACATACCGTTTTGGTTTGCTTCACGTTCATACATCTACACACATGACCATTCCGAACATTTCATCAGCATACATTACTCCACTTATGACCACGTTTTCCTTACCCCTTATCATTTATCAGAATTGCATAATTAATTGGGTTCAGAAACCTCTCCAAAGAACTTAAAGTCTACTTCAATAAGTAGTCTAATAATTCGTGGAAGTAATAAGCAAATTGCCTCCTATCAAGGGCATTTGTGAAGTTCGCGGCAAGTTTCAGACTTCGTGTGTATTCAATAAAGTCCAATCAAAACTTGACGGCTTAATTAACGTAATTAACTCTTACAAGGTTTGCCCGAGCCAATTATGGCAATGGCTGGAACTTGGCAGGTCCGTCACTTGCGCCAAACGTAAACTGGGATAATAATTTGTCACGGGTCACTTTGAACCATTGTTTGTATAGCGAGTCAGGTAATTGGGGTTGTGGTCGACCACCGCCGGCGCACTGTTGACGAACTCCGGCCAAGTTCGGTTAACTTCGGGAAAGTTCGGAGACAATACGGGCGTATAGTCTTTGTTTCTTTGAGGTTTGCCAAATTGAGATTTTATTGGAGGGAATTAAAAGCGGGAAAGTGGGATGTATGGTTACGATTGAGGTCAGAAACTATTTTGGGCTCGATATTTGGAGGATATTGAATCGTCTATCTAAATTCAAGTTTGACAAAAAGCTCCTTCATGCGTTTAGAAATGCAAGGCAAGTCTACTACGTCATATATGGACAGTTACTGTTGTTCGAAACAGAACTATAATTGTCTGCACAAAGTTCTAGATAGAACCAAACAAAGCAGCGTCCAAAGCCTTTCTCGATACCTGAGAACAATACGCGACCAATTCTCAATATTATTCAGAACACTACAATCCAGGACTATAAATACTGGGCACGTCTTGTTTCAAATCGTGATAATGCTTCCATACAAACAGTTGGTCGTTATGTTGTTGTAATCACGGACAACATTCACAC
This sequence comes from Agrotis exclamationis, assembly GCA_950005045.1. Classification (NCBI taxonomy): domain Eukaryota; kingdom Metazoa; phylum Arthropoda; class Insecta; order Lepidoptera; family Noctuidae; genus Agrotis; species Agrotis exclamationis. The sequence goes on from OX465443.1 coordinate 483,602, forward strand.
GTTCACGGAGTCTGCGGCGGGGGCTAAGCAGCTATCTCAACAATATTTTACTTTACAGGAAAAGGAATGAAAATAAAAGAAAATTATTCTGGTTTGCAAGCAAACTAGGGGAGCGAGAAAAACAATGTGTTGCCGTTACTTATCTTTGTAAATCTTGATATACGACTACGGAAATATTGTATGGGAAATAAAATCCGTTATACGTATGGGAGAAATGATATTATGTTGCCGTATGAGTTTATGGGAGTCCGCGTAACGGCTATTCGAAATTTTTGGTCACACTAGGAATTACTCCCATATTAAATTGTCGGTGCGTTAACAAACATTTAAACTAATATAAGCAGCCAGACCCGGAACAACAAACATTTGTTTTATGTTGGTATCGAATCGGCAACAAACGCTCAGCTAGCCGGGAAGGCAAATTGATGAACATAAAAAGGTGTCTTGGATAAACTGGATGCAGAAGGCAAAGGAGTGTTGTGGCAGTGTGAGAGAAGCCAAATGTCTATGCCATGCCCTTAATCGTTTACGAATTTTAAATATCACAAAGTGCTTTTTAATATTACTAAAATCAGATATTAGTACCTAGCTTTCAATCCAAATACATTTTCTAATATTCCATTTATCTTTGAACCAATCCAATTCCAATTTCGCAGAACTCGAAGCGTGTATTTTCTTACGTAAACAAAGAGACCCGGAAATCCGTGCAAGTGACAGAGGATGAAACAATACATGGATGTTAGGGAAACGATAGTCAAACACAGCGCGCCGCAAAGTGGGCGAGACAACATGGCCGACAATAACCGATCGTATGTGACGTCGTGACGCGTGTCAACTGAACAAGATGGCGGATATTTGTGTTTTACTGTTTTTTTGGAAACGATAGTCGGAAACTGCTTATATTATGTAGAGGAAAAGTTTGTAAGTTTGGATGTAGGCTGTAATCACCGACACTACTCATTAAATTTTAAAATAATATTCCTGATCAAACAATACTTAACATTTGCCATAGAATAAGTTTGTTGAACGCAGACGAAGACGCGGTCATGAGCTATCCGATTTAAAATTGAAGTTTTTCAAAGATATGTTGAGTCCTTTGACACGTTTGTAAATGCAATTTTAATTATTTTGCTTTGTAGAAGTGTTACGTTATCGTGTAATTTTCAAAAACAAAAGCATTCTATTAGATTAGCAAATAAAGGAAATAATCTTATTACCTATTCGAAATTACCAATTTAATCACCCAATAGTTTAGTTCGTTTCGAATCGCCGAATTAATTAATCGCCAAGTACGGAATAAATGGGGTGCTAAGACAGGAAACCTCCACGTGCGCCCGTGGACTGGAGTTCCCTCTCGGATACGTCCGGGGGGAAGACCAGTTTTTCGGGCCGGTGCGCCCTGGGATGCGGGCAAAAACTCTCCTTAGGCACTGTGTGCCTAAGGGGTTTCTTTGCCCGTATGCAAATAGCCTGTCGGGTGGACGCTCCAACGCGTGTCCCTCTGAACAGCAGAGGGCACAACGGCGGAGCGGGCTTGCGGACTGTGAGTAATGGGTATGCTCGCCGTCCGACCAAGGACCAAGCCCGGGTCGGTGGCGCGTCGTGTTTCACGCGTCACCGACGGGGCCCCTTATGGGGCCAAATGCCTGCCGGGGTCGCGGATTTTTCTTAATCCAGGATACCGTGGCCCCGGAACGTAAAGGGCATCCGACGGAACACGGGTGGATTTTAGTCAGTAAGAGTCTGACAGTCCCTCCCGCCCCACCCAGGGCGGGAGGACTCATTTGATGATTTTGCCACCCTAAAAAAAAAAAAAAAAAAAGTACGGAATAAATATCATTACTGATAAACGTCTCAAATTCTGTTTTAAGTCAAGGCTGATAAATTAAACATTAAAATTCAGATTAAATTTTATTACATCATCCTATAATTAAAACTATTGAACGATATTGTTTATTGAATATTTTGGGGTACAAAAAAAAAGGATGATTCTTTGATAGATCTTATTATGACAAGAATTTTTCGAAGTTTTCTTCGCCGTGCCGAGCTATCAAGTAAGGTATCAACCTTACTTGATAGCTCAGTAAACAATTCTCGTAAAAGTCTGGAAATAACAAAAGATATTTCTTTGAAATATGAAAATTTTACGATATTCTTGACCTAGTAACTAGTGCTGTGGTATTTCATATTCAAAGGTAGTCTACAATAGGAGCATCGAGGTTGAATTTTCATCTAAAAACATTACTCATAGCCATTTTTATTTTTGTGTCACGTCCCTGCCAATTTAATTATCTTTTCGAATTACTTAGAGCGGAAGAACGTTGAACAAAGACAATACAACATAAACACACGCCATTTACCCAAGTTATTAAAGCTACGTTAAGTTTGTGCTTCTTAAGAATAGGTACTCCATTTCACTTCAAATTATTACTGCCGTAAAATTTCATAGCTACACACACATGCTACATAATAAAAGTGTACAGGTGTATAACAAAATATCTTCGTTGTATAGTTAAATTTTAAAGTGTTGAAAACAATAAAACATTTTTTGTCGCTTCCCGCCTAGTTGGCGCCCCACGTGGGACTCGTTTCAATTATATCGGACGAGAGGAGAATAATATTTGGAACACAATGCTATTGACTCTATATATCACATTGTTTATTAATATAATAAAACTCAATGTTTTGTGTCAACTGCGTGACAACTTTGAATATTAACAAAGTTTATTTTCATAAGTTACACGTGTTTGCAGTCTAACCACATTAAATTAGTTTCTTAACAAGTAGTAGTTTAATATGTAATAAATTTTCCCATTATACCACCGCAGCGAAAGTAATTACAGACAAGAATCATATTTAAACATATTTGCCGAAACTCACATCAAGTACTAAATCAAACTTGAAGATATGGGCGCGCTCCGTTTTAATTACTTTCCTCAATCCAAATACACGAAGAATTCTAAATATCTTCATATCTCAGCAAAGTTCCTACATGTTCGGACAAGTTGGAAGTTTGAAGAAGAGGGTTTAAGCCGAGATCCAGTTGCAGGAGGGCAGCGAGGGATTGAACCCAGAATTAATTGAAATAGCGAGATAAGAGTTTGAGGAGCCGTCTTCTGGCGTGACTGTCAGCCATAATCCTCCGCTTACACGGATAATCCGGCGAGTTTGAGTGGACTGCTCACTGTTACCCCGTTCATAGAACACGCGGGCTTCCGAGTCTGGTCGGATTTCAGTTTTTGCGGGTAGGATTTAAAATGTTGACGCGTTCCGGTATTTGAGTGAGACAGTTACCTAAGAGGTTAATTTATTTATATGAAGTGTGTTTTTGTGAGGCTTATGTGGGACAGCGGGAGTATGATTGTTTACTGAAATATTATGAGATTATGTCAGCTTTGTGTGGAATTAGGTAAAATACGGCTTATTTTTCCATTTTTCCATGCATATCAGTTACTTGAGGAAAAAAGATAAACACAAAGGAACATCTTCAAACCACCAAATATTTTGTAAGAAGCCTAGGTAAACAACAACAATGGATAATTTCGTAGAAAATAACGAAATACAAACCATTTCTATACCAGATTATATTAATATTAAGCCATCTCCCAATTTATATTTTTGTTACACAAAATGAATAAGATCCAATTTTATCAGGATTATTTATGTACAGAAATATGTACTGATTTACTATTGTGAAAGAAGGCGCTTTGATTGACAGGTCAATTCGTTCGGCTTCGTCCGGGAAAGCTGCGCCTATATCAGAATTATGAAAGAATAACTTTACCCACCGTTTCCTTGTGTTCTATGCTTAGAACATTTTATTAATTGCTCGATTATGTAAGTGCTGGTTTCATTTTCGATATAATAAGAGTATTCATTTATAATATTGGCTTACGATTACGTCTAGAGTGTGATAAAAAAACATAATACCTACATAAACTCTAAGCATAACGATATTTTACATTTAGTAGGAGTTCAAAACCGGAAAAGCGGAAAACCGGAAGTACGACCTACTCTTTGGGACTACCAGGTGACAGCTATGAATGAATCATGAACGTGAAAATATATTGGCGCCCACCGTGGGACTACGTCATAACTGAATCTGACCATCGGAATCCATCTTATTCTATTTTTATGGCGGTCACCGTATATCCGCAAACAAAGCAATGTTACGGAAAACAAAAGTTGCCGATACATCGTATTTTCCGTTGGACCATAAAACCTAGACAATGGGGTTTATTTTTCTTTATTCGCAACGTTTTGTCCTTCCTGACAGCTTTCATCCTTTATCTGGACAAATAGGGCTGGGATGTTCAGGTGGGCGTTGCAAGTGCACATTGGAAATAATGTTGTGATAAGTCATTTTTATGGGAAAGGAATAAAAGGAAACAATTTGTCTGTTTCTGTCACTTTCATGAACAGGAAACAGTGGGCAGAGTGTACGAATATTACTATTTGATGGACAAGCTTTATTGTTAAGTTTAAATCGTGTGTTTTCTGGATGGTTTGCGGGATGATTTTAGTTAATTTTTCATTTAAATGTGTATTTTTAGTCGTTTTGGTTAAGAGACTTTTGGCGTATCATGCTTGCCACGCAGACAAAAATAAATCCCTAAAAACTTCACAAATGAATTAACCCTTTATCTTGCATCAAGGGAAGGGAAACATTCCACCAAAGGATACCTCCACCCTCAGTCCCTTATTTAACCGATTCTAGATCCGGCAATGGAGTTTTACATAATTTACGGGTTAAAAACAACATGAACCTCATCCAGCCACCTTGTGAAAGCCTTGTATCAACTCAACCCCATTGAAATTGTAAATGTTCTGTGTTCTTTCAATTTAGAAACCTTCAACCCTTTTAAAGAAATAAAAATATAACAGTGATATACTCCAGGCACAAACCTTTCGAAAAAGGGTTCTAAGTGCTGCGTTATTTTGTTACAATTATAAAAATACAAGATAAAGTGTGTAAAGCTAAAATAAATTGAAGTGTTTTGAGAGGTGAAGGGCATAATATAAGATTTTCTGATGCTTTGAAACTTGAAAATCTTTGAATACATGTTCTAAATAAAAATAAATCTTTAGTAAAGCTATGAATAAATTCCATTAACATACTTGTGTTAACACAGAGCCAACGAGCGTGAAACGTATGTACATAAATAACGCTATCTGCTCCAGAGCAGCACTAAAAGGATAGTCAACGTTCAACAAAGCCTAGACCCGGAATCAGTGAGCGATACAAATAAATCAGAAGTTGCCTCTCGTCTCCTATATAATCCGGGATTTATCCGGCGGCTTATCGGCGGATGGCACGCGACGCGTCCGCGCCGCGCGGCTTCCGCGCGATAAATTACCAACTTCGCCCGAAACAAACAACTTTAGCTTATTAAATTGGGATTTTAAGAGCAAAACGTGGAACTAAAATAATTTAGGCTCGCTGATTTATGTATATTCGTTTGCGTTTCTATCGAAATTCGTTTGTTTTATAGATTTTTTTTTGTCCCCGGATAATATACAATGAACGAAGTTGATATTTAAATGGAAAATGAAATCGCTTTTCAGGCGCTGTTAATATTTCTTCAAGTTCGCCCGGGGGACACAGTAGAGCATACGGTGCAAGACTGCCCCGCTTGGGCAGAGCACCGACGTGTCCTCACGGCGGCGATAGATGGAGACCTCTCGCGCCCGGCATTGGTCGCGGCCATGCTGCGGGGCGAGACGGAGTGGGAAGCGGTCGCCTCCTTCTGCGAAGCAGTCATGCTCGCGAAGGAGGAGGCGGGCCGCGTGAGGGAGAGGACAATGTCCTCCCTCCGCCCCACCCGCGGTGGGCGACGCCCACGGCGACGGATGTCGCAAGACGATCTCCGGCCACCGTAGGCGCGGGCATGCGGGCGGCGAGTAAAGGGCAACTCGCTGCCCGACCATGGACCATGCCCGGGTCGACGTTGTGTTCCACGTGCGCCTCAAAGAGCGTCAGCATAATGACGGGGCCCCCTCTCTAGAGGGCCAAAGCCTGCCGGGGTCGCGGGACTTATCTCATTACCGTGACCCCGGAATATAAAGGGCTATTGAAGGACACCGTGGATTTTAGTCAGTACAAGTCTGACAGTCCCTCCTGCCCTGCCCAGGGTGGGAGGACTCATTTGATGTTTTACCACGCAAAAAAAGTGTTAAATATAATCGCCTAAAGTCATATGTGTGTGACGTTTAAAGAAATTAATACTTTAACTAATTATGCACACAATTTAGCACAAAAACTTTTTGCAGAATATTTTATGCATAAAAGAAGATAGGTGTGTTTTTACGGATATCCCGGAAATAAACTATTATGACAACATAATAATAAGACCAATATATTAAATCTAACTAATAACTTAACTATTTAGAACAACTCTCCGGTCCATTGGTTTGACAATGACCCTACAACGAGGTCCTTTGACAATCACTGGTGAACCTAGTTCAGTTTCCGAGTCACTGAGCACCAACATAATAAAGTAACTAGTATTTTGGGTAATTGACCAGTTAGTCACTATGTCAATAGTTTAGTTAACTGTCCCGTTGGTCTCGTGCTCGCAAACGCAACTGCAGAGCGTGGGGTCCGGGGTTCGGTTCACGGGTCGGGCAAAATAGTACTACCTATTGGTTTTTCTAAAAATAATCTTTCAGTAGCTACCCGGAGTTTGAAAGTTGGCGGTATAATATGGCCAGAGCAAATTGCGACGTCACTATTTAGTTAACACAGTGATCAACTTTTTAATTAATGATTTTAGAGCTACAAAAATCTATTTTAAAAGTTAATCGGAAAAGTGTGTTTTTGTTGAAATTACTGGTCAATGGTTCCAAAAATGGTACCCTTAAAATTCACTTTTAAGATTCTGCGTGAAATGGCCTTTAAGACCCTAAGACATTCACTAACCATGCCACTAACACCCAAGGTTACGATACAATCGATCCAGCCTAACCCTCTAGCCGACCTTTAGCAGGCGAGTCATGAATCAGAAGTAACGACACGCTGGAACTGTTAACGCAAAGTAATGGCGGCGATGCATTACTGAATGCTGTACAGGTTTGAAATCGGGGCTTGTGAAACTTAGGTACCGATAAAGTTAGGACTTAGCTATGTTTCGATATTTCTAGTACGATGCTACAGTAAAAGTTCTTTAACAACGGTTCTAATATTCGAGCCTTGTGAAAATATGATCGCTTCTTGTATTTATCGGAATAAAGCGAGCATTCTTCTATTTAACGGAAAAAAGCGACCAATTCTTGTATTTGCTGGAAAAATACGACCACTTCTTGTATTTTCCAGAGAAAAGCGACCACTTTTTTATTCGCCGGAAAAAACGCGACCGCTATTATGTATTTAGATGACTCCTCTATCTTAAGTCGCACATTCTAATCACTATTAATTACTTGATAATAATCAAAATTTATAAAATATAAAAATGATATACACCGTGTTCCGGACGATATACATAAACTTCGACCAGATGTTCAAACCACGGAAGTAAGCATTTTTCATTATGGACACATTAATAAATTCTTATTTTTTGTTAATTTTCATACAAACTAAATACCTAGACGTAAATAACCCGATATGCATGCCTCTTTATCCGAATTGGCAACGTCGTATTTTCATTCATAACATTTGGCGGGCTGAAACAAATGAAATGCAAATAGTATTTGATAGATTTCAAATTAAGATACTTTCTCACTGCATAGCTCAATTAAATTTCATTAAATGAAATTACAAATATCTTTGTAACGAAGCCTTTTTAAGTACTACTTCCTTTGTTGGATTTGATTTGTAAAAGCCATAGAAGTATTTGCTAAAGTTTATGGATAACGTGAAGAACACGGTGTATAGATATAATTTTCCCGAGCATTTGCAACTCAGCCAAGGGATCACCGAGTTGGGTTTCACCCTTTTACTTATATGCTCCTCTATGATAGAATACAGACATTGATTGATTGGCAGATCATAACTTAACGTTATGTGTTCAGAGAATAGTTTTAACACTAGTTTTTCAGTCTTGCCTTCTAATTTAACTCACATTTTGAATGCTTTAGATGGTTGGATGGATGGCTATTGTTAGTGAATCATTGCAGAACGGTTGAGCAGCTCTTGATAAAATAAGTCATTGTTGAAAATACCGGTATTACGCTGTCGTAGGCTATTTTTTAACACGCTTAATTAGCTTCACTTGTAACAATGTAAGAAAATCTTGGAATCATAATTTGACCCTCTTCCCGGTCTTCGATTAGGATTAAATTTTGCACACACTCTGAATTCTGGAGACAATACATGACTAGCTAAGAAACGTCATTACAAATCCAATATGGCGGCCTCCCCAAGATGGCGGACTGGCTATTTGAATTCCACCCCCATGTTATGGGTATCAAATGAAAGGGTTTGCTGTCAGAAATACGAAAAAATAGTCACGTGACATAAATCCAATATGGCAGACTTCCAAGATGGCGGACTGCCGGTTTGAAATGCACCCCCATGTTATGGGTATTAAATGAAAGGGTTTGCTGAATGGGATACGAAAAAAATTATCACGTGAGCTAAATCCAACATGGCGGCCGTCCCAAGGCGGCGGATCGGCAATTTGAAATGGAGCCCTATGATTTAGGTATAAAATGAAAGGGTTTGCTGAAAATAATGCGAAATGACATTTTCTTACTAAATTCTTACTATGTCATGGGTATCAATCAATAAGGTTCGACGAGAGGAATACGAAGATTGTAATTTTTGATGCGTGCTAAAAGCATGTTTACTAGTTTTTTAAACTAATAGCAATTATTTGAAATACAAGCGAGCGAACCCGCTGTTTACAGATAGTATGTTGTAAATGACTCTTTCTGTCTGTTATCTTCAGGAAAATAGCTGAACTGATTCGGATGAAGCCATACACCCTGGTAGGTAAGATAAGACTATTGCTGTTGTTACAGAAAAGTTTAATGTTTCCACGACTCTGGAACACAAAGTGGAATTGACAGGCATGTTGGTCTAGTGGTTAGTGACCCTGACTGCTATGCTGGAGGTCGTGGGTTCGATTCCCACCCCGGATAAATGTTTGTGTCATGAGCACGATCATTTGTTCTGTGTCTGGGTGTAATTTATCTATAATTATGTATGTATTTAGAAATATATTAGTATGTTTATCAGCTGTCTAGTACCCATAACACAAGCTCTGCTTAGCTTGGGACTAGATGGCGAAAAAAAAATTAAAAGAACAAGGTGGGTTTTCTCCTTTCCACCCCGGGCGGGAGAAACAATTTCATGAAATCCCACTCCTTAAAAAAGGATACTTAGTAATTTAGCCAGGTAATCCACCTTATTGAACGACGCACAGACAAAGCCGCGGGCAAAGATCTAGTCGTCCGATACAAAAGAAAAAGCTGATGGAAACAGCAATAAAATAAGCGTTACACCAGCGAATTACACGTCGTCCTCAAGTGACACCACAGTGACAAGTGACATATAAACATACAGGGTGACACATTTTGTTGTTACACTTTTGACATGTTTTGTTTTGTGGGGATATTGAGAGGGGCGAATTCCCCCTGGGATTTTCATAAAATGGAACTTAAGAAAGATCTCAATAGCCTCAATTTTTAATATATTTTTTTTTAAGACTAAAAAGTAATTGGCTAGTCTATTTGAAGTTTTCTATGTGACATTGAGAGATAATATTTTTATTAAATCTTTGATTCCAGTGCTATTAACTTTTAGAAGACATCATTAGGCTTTTAAATTAGAGATTTAAAAAAACTTGCTCACTATTTAGTTATGTTATAATTTTTTTTTTGTTTTTTTTTTTTTTATAACATTATGGCGACCAACTACCATACGAACCACTTGATGAAAAGCGGTCATCATAGGCTACAGACGTCAGCAACACCAGAGGTATCGCCTGCACGTTGCAAACCTTGCAGAAACATTTCCACGCCCTTTTTGAAGAGCCCCATGTTGTAAAAATGGTACTAGAAAAATTTGTATCGGGAAAACCTCGGAAGGAAGGTTTTTCAAATATATTTCACAGTTAAGACCCTACCTTTATGAGGTCAATTTTACCGCAAACTGTCAAGGGACAAATTGAACTTTTTAAATTCCATGTCCATAAAGTGAAAATCCGAGAAAAGTGACTAGTGTTGGCACTCAGTACATTAATATGTGAGTGAAGTGTTCTTCCTCGTTTTTATGGGAGCTTCAAGGAACACCTTATTTATTTATGGCTCTCGTATAAGTTAAACTTTTGATCCTTGCGGATGATGGCGGAATACTAATCTCGACCTTTGGGCGCAGACACATACATAGATGTGTTAAGAGACGTTCTGTGAGTAACGGTGATGCAGTCGGTTTGACTTTTGAGCCATTACTTTATGCAAGGTAGGGTGTGAGCGAGATTGGACGGTGAATGCCTCAAATCGGGTGTTATGCGAAAAAAGTTTAAAAAATCAGTAATACCACAGAGTATAGTGTTACAGAGTGACTGGACTGAAAGAGCTCAGATAGTCAGTCATTCCATCCAATATACTGACATTCAGGTCAGATTGAAAGTTGACCGAACTTCCGAACTATGTTAGGTTCGGAAAAGGCAGATGATAATGTCATATTTTGTCTAAACTATGTAAACTTTTAACGTTATATAAAAAAATGAAACAACAAGATCGAATAGATTTATAGAACTTGTAATTATCAAGAAGCAACCAATGTAGAAGGTTCTCAAGTTAGTTAATATCTAAAATATAATAAAGTGCATCTTCATTTTCTGGAATTTAGACTTTAATGAAACTTCTAGTGTTACAACCTCTGTTCGGAGCTTACAGGTTCAGAAAAATATCTAATAAAAACAGTATTGCAGGAAAAGGATTTAATGAGGATGAGAATTCTTGAAAGCTTATGATTCGTTACCAAGAATCCCTCTCGTTTCATTTCTAGAAAAAGTAAAAGCAAATGTAAAAGAATAAAAAAGAAAAACCGTCTATTATACAATTTTTGGAATAAGAAACCAGAAAATCATTTTATAAGTAATTTCTTTAAAGGTATTAAGTATTAAAAAAGATTAAAATGGGCTGTACCAAAAAAATACTGCAAACAAAAATTTATATTTTTAAAGGTAGTATTCAATCCTAACGAGTTTTTAATACACACTCCAATCGTAAAACACGATGAATGAACAGGCAAGAACATTTAAAAAGTCGTTGATTTTAAACTTGCAAGCTGACGTTTTACAACATAAAAAAAACATTATTACTACAAGATGGCGTCGTAAAGGTAATGGCTGCCGGAGGCGGGAAAATCAAAGTACGTCTTCAAACAAGTTTTTTAATATCATTTTATATGGCAAAAGCAACTATGTTAGTTAATATTCTAAGTTTTTAATGATTACTTTCCAAGTTTTTCCAATATCAGTCTGAAGAAAAATGAAAGCCATAAATCTTCAATTCTTTTCCGAGTCTCCAGCCAGATGTACATTAATATATTAGCTACTAAAATTCTAGTCACTTACTGAATTAGGTTTTCGTTAAAACGCAAAACTTTGCCTAACGACGTTTCCTGCTAATAAATGAAGAAATTGTTTCATATTACGAAGTATTTTTTTACTTATAAAGTTAGCAAAACTTCCAACTAATAATTCCATATCGCCAGACTTTTAACGAAAAAACCTTTTCCCCTGACAACCTGTCAGTAGAAGACTATGAGCACTAACATTTTTAAGAAAATGCCCGTTAGTGAGGGTATTCTCTACGGACGGAAGTGTGGTGGCGCTCGTCATCCGCCGCTAATGGTGGGCCGTCATGGCCGCGGGCACTTCCGCCGGAACCACCGCAACTATTTGATACGTCGCTTAAATTGTAAGGGTATTCTTTTTGCGTGGCCTGAAGGTCGTTAGTAAAAGAAATTCAATGATGAACTGGAATGTGTCATTCTTGAAATGATATAAAATGGGATTGTGTGACAAATTTTATCGATTGCGAAAATGATACGTAGAGGATTTGTTTTCTGAATTTGTTTTGTCCTATTCGGTGCACTGCTAGCTTTGGGCGTACTTTTAGATACAATTAATTATGGTTTACCCTAAGGTGAAAACAAACTGATTTATGTATTAATATCCATTTAAGCTACAAAAAATAAACCTTCACACCAACAATACAACAAACCACAAAAGATAAACCGGTAATCTACTCTTCCCAACAGAACGATATCATATTTAAGTGGACAAACACACAACACAAACAGAACATCGCAATTCAATCTTCGTGCAGTACATGGAACTAATGGCGGCAAATATTAAGTGTCGGCCGGGCCATCCGTCTCCGTCGGCCTGTTTGTCCGAGCGGCCATCACTCACAGGGCGAGGGGTGGGGGGATCTGTTTGTCAGTCGGATTTCGGCAGCCTAACGAGCTGGACGTCTGTTAGTGTTATTAAACGGTTGAGTTTTAAAAGGCTAGACTGCTGCTAGCACAACAATTTGATATACTATAGTAGATTTGGGGATTAATTGTTAACTGTTAACGTTTTTGAATGTAAAATTGAAGCCACATGCAACAGATGTAAAATAGAAGGGAAAATTACTTAATAGTGGCCCGCAGCGATAAGAGAGCTGTCATTATTTGAACATTATCATAATCTTTGGAGCCAATATGTTAATACTCTAAGCCGTGTGTTGATGTTGCCCGGAGCACTAACGTTTAAAGGTTACAACGCCTATTTGGTTTAACCGTTGACTTCGAAGGGTTAAATTGCCAATCGTTAAGATTATATTGACGATGTATTGATTAGACCAGAGTTAGGAATATAGGCTTTATCATCTAAATACCATTATTTTCGCTTTCTTCTTTGTCTTCTTAGATGACAGTATACCTACCAACGTTGTTACTAACATCTGCCTTGTAAATATGTACATTTTTTCAGTCGCCTTTTACTCATTTTCTCAACATGTTCAAAGCGTATAACAATGGAAGCAGAATTTTAATTTTCAAAATTACATAAGAGAACCACAGACGCACAAAATGACTGTTATAAAATTCCAGTACCCAACTCCCATCCCTAACAAAATCTACTCAGCGACTAAATTCGTTTGCACGATCCATCGCGGGCTCAGTACAGAGCGCATTGTGCTTGATGAGCTAATTACAAAGCGACGCGGTGATGGATCGCTGTCTCGCGAGTGTACCTTGATGAGTTGCTGTCGGATCACGGCTTCGGAGCGAACGTCGTGTTCGACGCAGCGGGGATTAGTACGCTGATGTTAGCGGAAAATATTGGAGAAGAAACGGGATATTACTCTAGTTTTAAAACAACCGCAATTTGCAATAGATTCGTAGTTTTCTCTATACTAATTGATCTAATTGTCACAAGCACTCTGCTCAAGAGGTGCTTCATGAATTGCAGTGGCTTGGGAACGTTTTGGTGGGAATATCCCAACAAAAAACGCACTCTGCAGATTACGAGGTCTTGGGATCGATTATCAAGTTTGGCAAAGTTCTTTCTATCAGGAAGTTCTTGTTATCAGCCAAGGAATTTTGATTCGTTTAGGTTTATTGACTCGGACTATAACTGGCTAAAACAACAACTTCCGAAATGCGAGTACCTACTATTAGGGGCATCTTTATTAGCTAATAAACAGAGCTCCAGTTCCATTTTCAGGCAAAATTCTATACAAACAAATATCCTCACAACGACCCAGCAACGGGATGTGATCAAAATAATTTAATCAGATTGAAGCATTGTGTCTGCCACAGCTCATTAGCTGTTCACAAACCCGAGGCAAGTTTAAAACGAGCACTAAAATATGCTCTGTTCAGCTTTTCAGGAGCACCAACGATGCGTGTAAACAAAGACATTACCAAAGTAAATAATTACATCCCATAGCAGAGATAATAAGCTTGTAAGATAAAACGGAGTCAAGAATGTTCTCATTATGCAACGCTCAAGCTCCAGAATTACTAATATAAATGAGAAAAGTTTAATTTTTTCATTTGTTGTCTGATATCGCGTTAAAAATGAGCAAACTTTGTTTCTAGCGAATACTTTTGACGGTATCCAGAAATAGCTTTGTAGTTCAATTTAAGAATATATGAAGATTTAATGCGGATGACAACCACAAGGAATTGTGTACTTCTGTTACCCAAATTACGAGAGCAAAGTTGGGGGAAAATAAGAATCAAATACAACATTAATAAAATCCGTTTCTGGGAAAGCTCGCAATAAAATATAGAATCCCTCTCATAAAATATAACAGTAATTAAGATCCAGATGAGATACCAGCAAAATATAAACATCTTAGAGAAAGAGTCCCACGCTGGGCGCCAACAAGAAAGTTCGAAAAGCTTCGGAGTTTAATTAAGTTTAATAGATTATATTACATCACTAAATTATAGGTTTAACGTTGTTATACGACATTTTGCAGTATCGAATTATATCGGACGTGTTTTAGATCGTAAATCAACTGTTTAGAGAGGATAATACGGAAGGGGGCCGTTTGTAACTAGGTGATTTGAAAATATGCGAGCCTTTTAAAAACGAAGTCTTGACAGTTACTGTACTCTTAAAGAAAGATATATTTTGGTTTGAATCGTAAACTTTATTGGATATAAATGTACCCTCCATTTAGGTATTATTGACAGGCCTGTTGGTCTAATGGTTAGTGACCCTGACTGCTATGCCGGAGGTCGTGGGTTCGATTCCCACCCAGGTCAAATGTTTGTGTGATGAGCACGATCATTTGTTCTGTGTCTGGGTGTAATTTATCTACAATATGTATGTAATTAGAAATATATAAGTATGTTTATCAGTTGTCTAGTACCCATAACACAAGCTCGGCTTAGCTTGGGACAAGATGGCGTTGTGTGATAGTTGTGGAATGTTATTATTATTTACGCTCACAAATACCTTGAAATTGAGAGAGATGAGTTACTCCTTACTTGACTGAACTACGTACCAGGTTTTACCACAGGCTTTACCCACGTGAATATGGGGTTAATTCAGGTTATATCCGTGCCAAATTTTATAGAAATCCAATCGGAAAATTTTGAATAGAAGAAAGAAAAGGTTTGAACTATCTTTTTACTACATAAAGAATAATGATTCTAGACCTTCTATCACTTTTAAAGGAGTTTCCAATCTTGTTAAATATGTCAATATGCGAGTAATAACTGTAACATTCAAAAATAGTCAAATACAAGTGAATATTTCGTTCAGTCTACATTTATCTAAATGTGTTTTTGATGTGTGCATGCTTTTCACGGAGCGTGCATTGTATACAGAAGCTATCTCCATGTTATACAGCACCTGTGTTTCATGCAGGTATATTGTATTTTAAATATTTACTGAAAACGCTCGTTTGCTAAAATTGAATTCAATATTGACGAAGCGAACTATTTCTATGATAAAACTACTATCGAATTCAATTAATCTGGAATTGGTTTCCAGAATAACATTTTTTATCTTTTCTTGCTTTATAAAGTCCTACCTTTGATTGCTAAAATACTCGTATGCATTAAATGTGGAGTTAATAAGTATTGAGATCCACAGACATTGCTCGACTGTAATTATGTTTTGTTACATTTCAGTTGTTGTGCCAGACACATTAGTGTATTGCCGAATAGATTGTAAATTAATTATGTAACAGCAATAGCGTTAATTACAATTACAAACACGCACATTAATATTTCAATCAGCAGTCTAATTAATCACGACCTAGTACTATTTCAAGTTAGATATCATTCCTGGATGCCAATTTACTGTCAAGAAATTTCTTCAAACGTCATTAAGATCCCAAAAGTCCATCGGAGGCTCTATTAGATGACCGGGAAGTACCTCACGGGTTGTTAGAGACTTCTAAAGCTTTCCAGTAAACAGGTGACCTGACGATATTAGATTTACTTCGTACACTTCCCTCTAATGTACTTTTCTTTGAAGTTTTCTTTCTCGTGTTTACCTGCAACAAATTAAGGTAAATTAAATATTGCGTCCTGCAGTGTACTCTACGGTTAATTAAAAATATATAAGTTCGTTTGTTTAGGAATGTGTTGGCTTTGCAAGTTATTT
This sequence comes from Agrotis exclamationis, assembly GCA_950005045.1. Lineage (NCBI taxonomy): Eukaryota > Metazoa > Arthropoda > Insecta > Lepidoptera > Noctuidae > Agrotis > Agrotis exclamationis. Next base: position 499,669 of record OX465443.1, read on the forward strand.
GTTCATTAAGGAACGTGTGGTGTTTGTGTGCTTGTGAAAATATATTTAATTTTCGAAGAATTATCTATATTAACTCCGTAAAGGCTTTGTAAGGAAATTGGAAAAGTTGTTTCATGTGTGACCATCAGGGGTGCTAAGACAGGAAACCTCCACGTGCGCCCGTGGACTGGAGTTCCCTCTCGGATACGTCCGGGGGGAAGACCAGTTTTTCGGGCCGGTGCGCCCTGGGATGCGGGCAAAAACTCTCCTTAGGCACTGTGGCTAAGGGGTTTCTTTGCCCGTATGCAAATAGCCTGTCGGGTGGACGCTCCAACGCGTGTCCCTCTGAACAGCAGAGGGCACAGCGGCGGAGCGGGCTTGCGGACGGTGAGTAATGGGTATGCTCGCCGTCCGACCAAGGACCAAGCCCGGGTCGGTGGCGCGTCGTGTTTCACGCGTCACCGACGGGGCCCCTTATGGGGCCAAATGCCTGCCGGGGTCGCGGATTTTTCTTAATCCAGGATACCGTGGCCCCGGAACGTAAAGGGCATCCGACGGAACACGGGTGGATTTTAGTCAGTAAGAGTCTGACAGTCCCTCCCGCCCCACCCAGGGCGGGAGGACTCATTTGATGATTTTGCCACCCTAAAAAAAAAAAAAAAAAAATGTGTGACCATCAAAATTGCCAAAAAACAAATCTTAATATTTAGAGTTGAAAGAAAACGTGTCAAGGTTCAGTCAAGCCGGTAGTGATAGACTGCAGATTTCGGACATTCGAGATAATTTGCAAACCCTGTCTTATATAACTTAACATCACGCCTGTAATCTTCAAAGGGATAATCAAAAGTGTACCTAATAGTACACCTACATTTCGCCTGTGAAGGTAAAGTCCCATGAAAAGGGGACAAACTTCAGCCAGGCACAAATCCAGACACCGCAGCTACTAGTAAGAAAATCTTTATGGAAAAACCCAGAAACTATGATGCCCAACCTTGGAATTAAATTCATACTTCTTGCTCAGCAGACGCGTTTGCAATCACTAGACCACCGAGGTAGTCAAAATATAACACGTTTCTAAAACCACCCGACTTCAATAGGAAGGTTCTCGAATGATCGAGTTAAAAGTTCAAGCGACTAATAAATGGTTATTTGCGAACGGATATGAGTTTTTAACTCCCACTTTATCCCTGGAGTTTTCACAATCAAATAGTATCAGCGAATGGTAAGAGATACTAACTGTGATTAGGGTGCGGTTATTTTGATAACGAAATCGCGGATAACCGTAACGTAAGAAGTTTTATCAGATAATTATGCTACTAAGTAAGACAGAGTTGGATCACCAAGTTGCAGTGATAGTCCAGTAGTAAAGATCCCAGCATACAAGTTTGTAGGTCGTGGATTCGAACCCTAGCAAGCATCACTTTGTTTTGTTTAAGTATTTCATTACTTCTCCTCTCAAGGAACGGTAAGGGAAAGAAAATTAAAAACTGGCATGTCCTAGTACAAATTGGCAGACATCTAATGCCCCTCTATGAACCCCACGTGGTGGATTTTAGAACATTTCCGCACAGAAAGAGACGGCTAGTGACCCAGCAATTTTTTTTTTTTTTTTTTTTTTTTTTCGTGGTAAAATCATCAAATGAGTCCTCCCACCCCGGGCAGGGCGGGAGGGACTGTCAGACTTGTACTGACTAAAATCCACGGTGTCCTTCAATAGCCCGTTATGTCCCGGGGTCACGGTAATGAGATAAGTCCCGCAACCCCGGCAGGCTTTGGCCCTCTAGAGGGGGGCCCCGTCATCATGCTGACACTCCTTGAGGCGCGCGTGGAACACAACGCGCCGTCGACCCGGGCATGGTCCATGGTCGGGTGGCGAGTTGCCCTTTACTCGCCGCCCGCATGCCCGCGCCTACGGTGGCCGGAAATCGTCCCGCGACGTCCGACGCCGTGGGCGTCTACCACTGCGGCTGGGGCGGAGGGAGGACGCTGTCCTCTCTCTCTCGCGGCTCGCCTCCTCCTTCACGAGCATAACTGCTTCGCAGAAGGAGGCGACCGCTTCCCACTCCGTCTCGCCCCGCAGCATGGCCTCGACCAATGCCGGGCGCGAGAGGTCTCCGCCTATCGCCGCCGAGAGGACACGGCGGTGCTCTGCCCAAGCGGGGCAGTCCTGCACCGTATGCTCCACCGTGTCCTCCGGGCGATCTTCGCAGTGGTGACACCCGGGCGTCTCTTCCCTCCTTATCAGACACAGGAACCTCCCGAAACTTCCGTGTCCGGTGAGGACCTGCGTCATGCGGTAAGTCAGGACGCCGTGACGTCTTTCCAGCCACTCCTCAAAGAGGGGTCTTACCGCCGCGATTGCGGCGTGCCCGGACCTCGGTTGCGACAGTCGTCCCCTCCATACTGCCCTGAGATCGCACCGGAGCTCTTCCCGCCGCGCCTCGACTTCTCGGGGCAGCGGGGTTACACCCCGGCGCTGCGCCTCCACGCGCCACTCATAGACGCGCTGGAGGGCAGTCGCCTCCAGATCCCAGGGCAGTAATCCGGCAAGGAGGTTGGCTGATTCGCCGGCTATCGTGCGGTATCCCCGGATCATCCGGATAGCCATGACCCTCTGGCATGCGACCAACTTTAGTGGTCGCGTCCGGATGCTCAAGGCCCACACGGGGGCCCCGTAGAGGGCCATGGACCGCACGATACCGGCGTACAGCCTACGGCAGGAGGCGTTTGGCCCGCCGAGATTGGGCAGGAGTCGCCTGAGGGCGCCTGCTGCCCGGTTCAGCCTTGGGGCCAAACTCAGGAAATGCTCCCTGAAGTTCCACCGGCTGTCGAGGACGAGTCCCAGGTACTTAGTGACCCAGCAATGGCAACATTATAAGCTGATGAAATCGTTTTCAACCAATCATCACCAACTCGCACCTTTTTCCGCCGACAATCCCGACAGAATCTTCAGAACGCTACTTGCTTCCATCCTTACTTACTCCAAACGTTTCGCCCACGTTCATACATCTGGTTACACACACAAACCGGTTGTGAGGTATCAATTCTAATTTGGGGGTCAAACAAAGACGTAGCCGAGTAATAAATTGTGAACCACAGGATACGATCGCTCGGCAACTAACTACAATATTCACCTTGCTCCAATTTAGCAAATAGACCGTTTGCCAATATAGAACAAGGTGAATCTTTACACTTGACACCAAACTGGTAAAACTGGAAGATTTGGAAGAAACCTACGCTCAGCATTAGGTGGCTAAAGGTTGAAGAAGAGAAGAGAGGGAATCTAAAGAGAAGTGAGAATCGAGTTGTATCGTTTTAGCCAGTATTAAGGACTAGAAACTCTTTTTTGGTCTTGTGGCCACAAGTAGTTACTGATAGGCACGAGGTGGTGGATTTGCTTCCTAGTTCGGACAAGCTGTTATTGGGTTTTAGTAACAGCCCGGATTTGCAAGTTATGCCTTGTTAATGGCTATATAATCGACCCCTATCGCATGGGACTAAATGATAACTGCCGAAATGTCGATCGAGTCTACTCAGCGAGACAGTGCTATGGGTGGGGCTGTTCTAAACCACCCAGTCCTTACCGACAATTTGAAGCCCTTAGATATTGTGTAAAACCTAATGTAGGTTGCACATAAGAAGCCCATAGATAGACGTTTGAACGAAATGTGGTTGTACAACATGAGAACTTTGCCTAACCCTTCATAAATATTTCAGGAGTGCTGTTCTTCTGTCATACACTAAATGAAAGAGACTTTTATAAGTCCTAAGAGGTCTACTTAGGTTCACGCTACCGCTTATCCCAAAGCCCTGCGCCAAACTGTCGTTTAAAGCAAGCATTACAGTAAAAAGGTTCATTTGCACTGAAGAAACAATCAAGACATGCCATTAAGCTAAAGCGCTGCCATCATTGACGGGATACAGCTGAGATCGCTTCTAGCGCTTTATCGCCCCGCGTATCGCTACAAAGCGCTTTATCGCTGCCCTGTAATGTGCACTAAGTAATTTTATTTTTACGACACGTTGTTTCAGCGATATATTTTTTGCTTTAACTTGAGAAAGTCGATTTTAATACGTGTTGATAGGGAGGTGAAAGGGATATTAATGTTATTGATTACCGGTAAAAAGCGATAAGAACCGGTTTTTAGCGATGCGTTGTTTGGTAAGGTCTTGATCGAGTTTTTTGCCTGAAAATGTATCCTGTTTCGTTCAAAAATGATAGGTAAATAAGGTTTAGAGTAGATGTCAGTGTGTATCAAAAGTAGTATAATAAAACAATACACAATATGTTTCTGAATTCTACGGAAGATAAACTGTTTTGTTGGTTTCCAGAATTATCCGTGGGTATAGGTAGTAAGAAGTTAAAATGTGATAATAGTGAAATGGATAACAATCGTAACAAGGCAGACACCGTCCAAGCATCGATGTAATGACTATGGAGGTTTACAACTTAAATCTGCCTTTTCTCAACTATGTTGGAGACTTTAGTCTGCTTCCAGTCTAATCAGTTGCAGTTTAAATGGTGGTATTGTATGCCTACCTGACTTCCACAACCCAATTTGTAACTAATACCACGGTTACTAATACGATATCCCTTGGGAAGACTGGTTATCATATTTTTCTGGCTTCCGACTACCCGTAAAGAGCGCTATGGAGATTTAAAGCAAACTGAGCTGAAAGGTTTTATCTAAATAATTAATAAATAACTTAGAGGTTGTTCACACTGACCCTTTTGACTCGCAATCGCTAGGAAAACAAGTTCCCATTTAACTTAATTGCTTACTTAGTAACTTGAAGTAGAGAAAGGTAGAACACACTGGACTGGTCCTAAGTACCTAAGTACCTATTCACACAGTAGCTGTGTTCTTTGCTGAGTAGTTTCCAAAGTCCCCGATAGATGGCGCTGTTCAAGTTATGTTTAAGTTAGCAAGTTATTAGTAAGAGAAACCGAAGTTAGTTCGTGATACGGCATAAGTTATAGCAGTTTGTTATGTCAACAGATTGATGAGCAGTGTATGGAGCGATCGATGATTGGGATGAGAACCAAATAAGTAGAAAATAACTTTGAAGAAAAGGGGGTTTTTTAACCTCAAATACCAGTCATCATCATCATCTCAGCCATAGGACGTCCACTGCTGAACATAGGCCTCCCCTTTAGATCTCCACATATACCGATTGGAAGCGACCTGCATCCAGCGTCTTCCGGCGACCTTTATAAGGTGGTCTGTCCATCTCGTTGGTGGACGTCCTACGCTGCGCTTGCTAGTCCGCGGTCTCCACTCTAGCACTTTTCGACCCCATCGGCCATCTGCTCTGCGAGCAATATGGCCTGCCCATTTCCATTTCAGCTTGCTAAACCGGTGGGCTATATCGGTGACTTTAGTTCGTCTACGGATCTCCTCATTTCGGATTCGATCACGTAGAGAAACACCGAGCATAGCCCTCTCCATAGCTCGCTGAGCGACTTTGAGCTTTGAGATTAGGCCGATAGTGAAAGACCACGTTTCGGTGCCGAAGTCATCACTGGTAACACACATTGGTTGAAGACTTTCGTTTTCAAACGAAATACCAGTAATTCCTTTAAATTTTATAACCTATAACGTCTTATGGACGCCTGAACCTAGACCATGACTATGAAATATCCTTAGTGCAGTGAGGACAATTTAAATCCCAGTATTTTTTTCGTACGTGATATTTACCCATCTCTGAGTGGGTGAACAATGTGAACATCCATGTAAAATCCAGAATAATATTAGAAACATCCCCTAATTATTTGCGGTCTATTACTTTGTGGAGATAATATGTTCGAGTTAAAGAGGGACTGTTCTATACCAGGATATTCCCTCTGTCCCTCTTTAGGGATTAGGGGAACAGCTCAGAGTAAGCGTCTAATATTACTTCGATAGCGGAGCTTAGCATGGAACTGCAGTTATTAGAGATACGTTATTAGTATCTACGTTTATTATTTGAGTAGTTTCTAAGCTCAATTTAGGCGATGCTCTGATATTTTATCTATAGCGAGACCTAATAGAGGGGGGCATGACGCATCAGTGAGGTTCCTTTCTTTCGGGAGTCTTTTTTGTGCGTTTCGTGTCACCTGACACAAAATAAGAACTGCGCCAGTTTTAGGCGGCATATTATGGCTTTTAGCAGTGATGACTCAGTGGTATCGGCCTTGACTTACGAGTTGTAGGTCGTGAATTCCCATTCAAACTCGTTCAGGTGCATTAACTTTCTGTAATTTCTGTCATCACCACAAAACATCATGAGAAAATCGGGATGCCCTAGAACCCAAAATTCGAAGACATGTGACATCTACCAACCCGCAATGGACATTTTTTTCTCCTAAATTACTTTACATGCAATATGCATGCAACGATTTAACCTTACATGCAATTCTGTAAACCCTTCAGCATTGTTGCCTTAAAATATAGCGTCATTATTAACTGCCAAATAAAGTAAGAACAGAAATGTCCGGGTCGGCGGCTTGTGCACACAATTTATATGGTAATCGTCCGGGACTCGAACCCACACGGCCACTTTATTTAAGGGACGGATTGGTCTGTTAACCAGAAGGGTTTCCGGACTGATGGTGGAAGATTACTCTTGTTCATTGAGCTTTGGTACTGTTTTGGTGTTTTTGAAAATGTGTGATTTGTCCAAGGTAAAATATTTCTTCCAAATAGAACAATACAAGGTATTGTTGAAGCAATTGAAACTCACAGTACATGCTCAGAGTATGTACTGTCAGTTTCAAGGCGATGAAGTAATCTTGCTTCATATAAAGTGCCACACGTGCCAAAGAATATTTAAATGCTTATTATATTGCTGTTTACCAAAGTTTCTCAGAAACCTAAGACTAATTTAGGTAAACATGTTTCAACTAAAAACCTTTATCACTCACTCACTTTTTTAAAAAGGCTCCAATAATTTAGGTATTTAAGTACACACGGCTACACACCATACTTTACAAAACAATTTTATTTTGGCCTCGCTTTATATAATTTTTCGGCACATTAAACAAATAAAAATAAAAAATTAAATTAAAATAATTAAACGGTCAGCTTATAGTAGTGTTCTTGATGTGTAGCCGTGTGTACCTCAAAACCCTTTCTTATCGAGATAAAATCATCACATTATCAGTCTTCTCCCACCCACACTGTCAGACTCGTACTGACTAAAATCCACGGTGTCCTTCAATAGCCCTTAATGTTCCAAGATCACGGTTACCTGAGGAGACAGTTCCGCGACTCCGGCGTTCTCAGAAACCTAAGTCTTACGTAAACATGTTCCAACTGAAAACCTTTATCGAGACAATTTCACTTTCAACGTTAAAGAAAGGCTCAAGTAGTTTTTAAACCATGGTATCTCCATAAAATTGGTCACATATCCCATGTCCCATAGACCCACGTCACAGTGTGAGGTTGAGAGGGTGTGACGATCTTATTGAGGATATTCCAGGCATTCATACGATCGCCCATTATTGGTCCGGGTACAACCCTTCCCATGGGAAGACCCTTCGCTATGGCTTCATTGAATGATGGAAAATGTTGGGTTTGTGTGTAATGAGAGTTACGGATCTTCCTTTATTGTAAGTGGAACAAACAACCTATTTCTAATACTTTTATTTCGAGGTAAAGCATGATCAGGCTGTTCTGGTCTAGGCATTGGGCCATGATCCTCCATGTAGATCTCACGTTTATTCCAGCGGTGCTGTTTTTCAAGAACTGCAGTTTGCCTGTAGTGGATTTTCTCTTTTAAGATGTACCTAAGCATAAAGTTCAAAATATTTTATGGATAGGAAGAGGTTTCGTCGCTGCGTGCGGTGTCGTTAGAGAATAGCATTGCATGACTGGTCGTTTTCTTTTACTAGGTGAAGTGCTTGCTTAGGTTCGATTCCAACATCTAAGGCTGCGGTTCCACTGAGGCGGACCGGAGCAGAGCGGAGACGAGCTGTGCCGCGATCCACCAATCACATGGCTGAAGCCCATGGCTGACAAGTCACATGTGGATTTCAAGCTCTGCTCAGCACCGCTCCACTCCGCCTCAGTGTTACCGCAGCCTACAACTCGTAAGTTCATTGACACTACTCCATAAATACAGATATTAGAAGGTCAACGCACTAAAAACAAATTACTAGTCGAACAACAACAAATCCCAAATAACTGAAATATTGAAACAACTACATTACGTTACATAATATGTATGAAATCCTTCAATCACTCAAACCAGCCGATCCCTGCGTGCGTATTTCGGAAACCGATTATGATGATCGAGTTGGGCAGCACTATCCGATGCAGCGGATACTCGACGCACAACACTAGCTAGGGTTGCCACAATAATAAAATCATGACTGCAATTTGTTACAATGCATTTGCAAGGCAGATTGAAACTTTACGAGCAATGACGCAATTGTTTAGCATTTAATAGGAATATTAATAGCGTTTGTGTACTTTATTTCAACATGAATTAACATTAGAATAACTTTGAGCAAATAAGTCGAAGTCCGAGGTATCCGGTAAAGGAAGTTCGAGGAACCATGTGAATTTAAAAGAATAAGCGATCAGATTTAATGTAAAGAACTAATTGTAATAAGATTGATCTTTTAATGACGACTACATAGTTATGCCATTGACATTTTATTTTCTAATAATAAATACCAGTATCAACGTTCGCCGCAATTTTAAAGAAAAATGAAAATGCCCTTTCGAAGACAACAATTTTCCGGAAAATTCCTGCGACATTTTAACCCCTTTTTATTATAAAAAAAAAATATAGCGTCGTATCTCTGGCAACCCTGCAGCGCGCTGCCTTCGCTCCATTGGCGCGTACGAAATCCGTCAATTTGCCTCGTGGACCGACCAAAATTAATAAAATGTAATATCCAATGAGCGACCTGAATTCCACTTTTAAATAGTCGCCCGGGATTCGCTGAATAAGTTAGTGCTTGTGCCGGAATTTTATTAATAATTCAATTAAGAATGACGTTGTTAATTAAAAATTTATTGGCGTTTTGCTTATAAGATTTTGTGCCAGTATGACCTAATGGCGGAGGCTAGGCCATCGTTGGTAGAGGCTGGGCCAACTTTGACGTAGACTGGTCCAATAACTGAGTAAAGGGCGCAGTCAAGATCGCGGGGAACAGATGGATGAGAGATGCACAGGACCGAGAAATATGGCAAAAAAGTGGGAGACCTATACTCAGCAGTGGGTGATCCCAGGCTGAAAAGATGATGAATGAGCGAAGTCAGGCAATCAGTGGATCATAGGTTCAATGCAGTAGCAATATTTTCAAAGAAGTCTAAAAGCGTGCCTTGTTCTTATAACCTTCTACTTTTCATAATATAAGGTTTCTGAATAGTTACTTGTCTTATGAGCTGGCTCAATAGTTAAACTGTAGTCTGACAAATGATAGATTCTGAGTTTAATAGAGTGACTTTTGCACGATTTTCTTCGTAAATCTTTGCAATGTTAGCTTCTTTACTGTTTAGTCTTAGTTGCAGAAATAAACAAGAAAAACCAACACACAATAATCCAACGTTAAACAGAAATCGTAAACAACACAAACATCCACAAGTTATCCGAAACAAAATTGTTTTCCCTCAGACAAAGTTTTACGCTGAAAGGGTGAGATTTGGCGTTATTTTCTGTATGATAAACATAAAATCTATCTTTCTCGAAACTCATAAAAGTTTTACGATGTTACCGTTTGTGCTCATAAGTCATATTAGGATCATAACTGTCATAGTTAGGTCATGGGCCGTCTTGAGGAGGGAACATTACTCATTCCTGTCGTATGGATTTCACGCGTTGAATCTATGCCAGTTCTGTGCCAGTTCTCAACATATTTATGTATTTTGTCTCGTAGTATCACATAGGTATTTGGGTAGCAGCACAGGTTGAAGGTAAGTAAGTTATAGTTATCAAATGTCCTAGAACCAAAAATTCGAAGACATGTGACATCTACCAATCCGCACTGGGCCCGCGTGGTAGATTACGGCCCACTCCCTCTCACAGAGAGGAGCCCTGTGTCCCAGCAGTGGGAACATTTATAGGCTGATGATGATGATGATGATCAAATGTACTGAATAATTTTCCTCATTTCTACGTTACAGTACAGTTAGTTTACGAACTAGTTTAGACATCTTAATGATAGGACCAGTACACATCTTTATAAATTCACTGTTTATAATGCTACTTTTCAACAGTATTTTCAAACATTTAATCATGTTTTATATAAGCTTTAGAATTTAAAAGTACCAAGTCTTTATGTACTTGTGCTTCCGCTCTTTGAAGGGTGCGTCTGATGAGCGTCAATTTCCTGCTGCCTGTAAAACAAGTTTACATCGATCACGGTTACTTTTAGTAATTATTGTATGCAAACAAGGAAAAACGGTGTTTTATAGCTTTATGCTAGCTAGCTTTTACCCATGACTTCGCTTGCGTCAATTTAGAATTTGACAATCAATTCAAATCATACATGTGGTGCAACCTCATATGAATTGTTTCTTTTTTCTCGAAAACAGGGGGTCTAAAACAGACGTTCCTGGAAACGCAAATGCGTTGTACTTTTTTTTGGTATGAAACAGAAAGGTACCAATGTGACCCATGTCGGTCTCGGTACACCTTTCAACGTAAATATGCATAATTTCAGGATTGTTTCTAAACTATCCCAGTGATACTTTAATTACGCTGCTATAAATCATAAGATGCCCCATAAGATATCTTCAAGATTTTTTAAAAATATATTTATTTGCATTTCTACGTTAGTGTCAAGTTTTTTGTGAAGCATTGTCTGCAAGAGTAAGTAGAAAATGCCATATAGCGACAAGAGCTATCAGAAAATAATACCAAGTCATATGAAACCATGGAACCCACAAACAAGGTTATCCCGATGACTGGTCTACCACAGTGGGAAGATCAGTACTATTGCTTTCTGTCTGTGAAAATCCACCTTATTGTGAACTTTACATCTTAGCAATAAGGTGGATTTTCGCAAACCAAGTGTAGTTCTACGGAAACTATTTGACCTTCTTAGCCACTTTGTCTTCGACATTAAGGTCTGTATTCGCAAATCAATTGAGGTTCTATGCTTTGCACATGACATTCACTGTCATTTTTCGTTTTAGCAATAATGTGGGATTTCGTAGCTCCTGTGCGGTTCTATAGTAACAATTTGGCATTCACACATTCACAGTCACTTCATGTCTTAGACATAAGGTTCATTTCAAAGACAGGTTACAACAGTTGTTACAAGTCGTATAACTACACTACTAAGTTGAGGGTAGGACGACAGCGATGACATTTGTTCGTTGTTTGTGTTCAAGTTCAGAAGTTGTCATTGTTGCGGTGGTAGCGAGCGAGACTATACGTCTTTGGAAAGTACAACAGTGAATTTGAGTTACTATCAGAAATTCACTAGTTCATAGTTGTCTTCGAACATTGTTTGGTAAAAGTAAATATTATCGAAAGACTTCAAAGTCAATCTTTATTTTTTGTAAATGAAAAGGTTTTATAAAAAATTGAGAACAAGAGACACGTTTTGATGGCTTCAAAATTACTCATCCTGTCACTACTGTCCCAGATATTTGTCCTAACACCGAATTTACAGAACAATTTTAGAACCCTCTCTGGTTGCTTGAGTGAAGCGGTCGACCACTGAAAAGCATAAATACCGACCGTTTCCTAACATAGTCTTTCTCAGAGACAGTGAGATCGCTAAAATAAAATATCCGATGAAAAATAAAAAGAAAAAAATTGAAATTAAAAGATCGCAAAGTGTTTTCAATATTCTCCGCAGCTTAAATCGTATCCCCATCGCTCTGAAGATTGGTAAATTATAATTGAAGACCGTCACTCACTGGACTGCTTTAAAAAACGGTGAAGAAAATTGTTGGCATAAACTAAAATTTGAAGACATGTGACATCTACAAACCCGCACTGTGCCTGCGTAGTGGGATATGGCCCACTCCCTCTCATACAGAGGAGGCGTGTGTCCCAGCTGTGGGAATATTTAAAGGCTGATGAGGACTCACTGGTCGCCTGATGAAGGAAGACGCCGTTGAGGCAAACTACTCACAATCGCTGAAGGTGACAAGTTTGGTGCGAGAAAGTGGAAGCTTTTGCCCAGCATTGGGACAAATACTGTAGTTATACTTCTAACTGTGCCCGCCTGGAAGCTGTGTGGGTTAACAGCAATCAAGGCTCTGGTTTCATGTGCAGTCGGTGACCATCATAACATGACCCATCATATACGTCAGAATAATGTTAAAGTGGGTCAAATAATGATGGTCATTGACTGTACCCTCATTCACATCTGATTTCGCCCTTTCAAATGAGATATTCCAAGCAAAAGCCAGAACAAAGACATTCCACCATTACTGGCAGTCCTCAGGGACAAACACTGATTAATCTGAGCTCTCAGACTAATTAGTCCAGCTTCAGGTTGGACATAGGACGACAATTAGTTACATATGAAGCCATCTAATTTGATGGCTCGTAATGAATGGACGTTGAATCAATGTGGCGGCTGGTAGGATTTCCACAGTGTAATGTGACGAATAATAGTGTTGGATTAGGATCAAGTTTCGAATAGCATCTATTAAGTCTTCTGCGGCATCACATGAATTGCCGTCATCTGGGTACACAACCGAACTCCTTGATGTTACAAAGAAACTCTTGATAGAAAAATCCAAATTGGGAATCAAACACGCTTCTTGGTAAACAGTTACGCTTCTGCCCTCGACCAACTAGGCAGTCAATTAATGTGTAAGTAGGAAAATGGGGCCATACATGCCGTAGACTGGATGAAAAGGGCAGGAAAGAGGTGGACTGTAGACCACAAACGAGAAAGAGGAATGTAGAGAGACAATCGACTAGGTGGACGAATGTTAAAGTGACCGGAAGAAATCGGATAGTCGTGACACAAATTTTATTTTATTTTATTTATTTAATTCAGGCTTCAAGGCCCATATGAAATACTATAATACAATACAATATGACTTAACTAAAATAATAATACAATACATAAACAATACGAAAATAAAACTAATTACAAAACCGCCACAAGTGGAAAGATTTGGAAGAGAAAAAAAAGGTTGAAGAAGATGAAGATATAATAAACGATTTTTGGTTTGTGAGGACTTCCAGTTCCGCCGGGGCCTGGAATTAATCCTGATTGATTTTTCAATCTAATCACTAAATGTACAAACACTTCTAGTATTTAATATAACAACTGTGTATTGAAGTTGATAAACAAACACGAAAGAAATCCACCCCCTCAGATACCGCGTTACCATTTTGTCAGGTTGACACACACATGAGCTTGTAAAATTACCCTGCTCATATATCAGTCACGTTCTTACTTAGACACGTTTTTCTTATGATACCACTGTACACAGGAAACACAGAAAATCAAGTAAGGAACCCTTCCATATTTCTCCAATTACTGCGAACACGATAGGAAAATGTCAAAAGTTCAAGACGTGTGCCGATACGATAAGGAAACAAGCAACATAATTTTAAACTTTTTATTTCACTTAATGTGCCGAATTTCATCCAAGCATCCGTTCAGCCGTTTTGCGTGAAAGAGTATCAAAGATCCATCCTCGGAAATCTTGCCATTTGGGTAATAGATCAAGATCTCTACAATTGGTTTTAGTTTGGCAACTATACTGCTTAACTATACTGCTGGAGCAGTGGTGGCCCAGTGGTATCGGCCTCGACTTACGAGTTGTAGATCGTGGGTTCGAACCCCGTCAGGCGCATTACTTTGTGTAATTTATTTCAACATCACTGCTCTCAAAACGGTGAAGGAAAACATCGTGAGGAAACCGGCATGTCCTAGAACCAAAAAATCGAAGACATGTGACATCTACCAATCCGCACTGGGCCCGCGTGGTAGATTACGGCCCACTCCCTCTCACAGAGAGGAGGCCTGTGTCCCAGCAGTGGGAACATTTATAGGCTGATGATGATGATGATGAACTATACTGCTTTAGGTCGAGTTTTTTCATCAAAAATAAGTGTTAAGTAAACATTTTATAACAATTTGTATAAAAAAATATTATGAGATTTTAACGGTAGGACTCAGTTAACAACTAATCAAACAACTCGCCAGCTGAAATACCACAGCTGAGTTATAACACGACCAGTTTAAAGTTAACAGTTTCTCTCTAAAACGCTAAGTTCCCCAAGAGCTGAAGTAGACCTTCTGTCTTCATTATGTAGTACCTATGTATTTGTCACTGGAGTGTCAAATTCGTCGCGTCATACAAATTCGTTAGGGAGTGCGTCTCCTACATGCAAATTACTTCCCTCCGGAACTCATGATTACAAAAGCATCGGAGATGGCTGGAGACACGATTGCTACGAACACTTGATAATAATTGTTTTAAACAAATTATTTTAAGCTTGCTCGATCGTAGGCTTTGTTCACACATAAAAATCGATTGCTGTTCGTTAGTCTCGCTAAAACTCGCGAACGTCTGGACCGATTTGGCTAATTTTGGATTTGAATTATTTTTGGAAGTCCAGGGGAGGTCCAAGGAAGAAAATATGATAAAAAAAAATGATTCTGGGGGAACTCGCTCCATTTTCGGCCTCATCTTTATTTCAGGGGTAGATAGAGACCAAAAGCAAACCCAATTTAAATTACATTGAAATATAAGCTTGTAACACTGTTCACAAATATAATGATTCATTTAGTTTTTGAAAGAACCCTTCCGAGGGACGTACCCAGAACCCTGATACAATCTGTGACGTCCGGCGCACCCTCGGCGATCGACTTCGATGACTAATCCTTTCACCACGATGGCAAATATAAATTCAATGTTTTTTCACGCCTCTACTTTGGAATCTCTTTGATATATGACGCTAGAAAATTAAATTAAGGGTCAGTACATAACGAGACGCGACGCGACGTGACGCGACTATACCACAGAATACTTAATGGTACTATAGGACTATACTAGAAATTAGTATCTTTTCGTGTTCTAAATCTATACTTAATATTATAAAGCTGAAGAGTTTGTTTGTTTGTTTGTTTGTTTGAACGCGCTAATCTCAGGAACTACTGGTTCGAATTGAAAAATTCTTTTTGTGTTGAATAGACCATTTATCGAGGAAGGCTATAGGCTATATAACATCACGCTATCACCAATAGGAGCGGAGCAGTAAAGAGAAATGTTTCAAAATCGGGCAAATGGATTTCATTTCGAGAGCTTCCGTTACGTGCGCTGCGTAAACGGTTAAAGATATGCAAAAAAAAAAATGTAACCGCCTTCAAAAACAACCATAAAAAACGGTAAAAAAAGCTACAAAATAACTTTTCTTTCGGAAGTCGGTGTCTTTGTTTTCTTTATTTCATTGTCTTTTTTTTGCCACCGACTTCCGAAAGAAAAGTTATTTTGTAGCTTTTTTTACCGTTTTTTATGGTTGTTTTTGAAGGCGGTTACATTTTTTTTTGAAAAAGTTTTTATTTTACTCTTTTTAGTTTAAATATTCAACCCGAATTCTTGTCAAATACAACATGTGCACTAGAATTTTGTAATCCATAACACCGGTAATAACATCGTTCATGTATACAATAAGCTAATAAAATTCCCTATCTCAAAAACTACTGAACCGATTTTGATGAAACTTGCAATATTCCCTAAGTTAAATGATACCTAGTACAACAAAAAAAGAATTACTTAAATCGGACTTGTAGTTCCAGAGATATGCGAACTCAAACTAAATCAGTCGATGCCTACTCCTTACTATTAAGGAGTTCTACCTTCCATCATCAGCTCAGCTACATGAAATTATGATTACCATACCCAAGTACTTAAATTACTTCATAAAATTTGCGAAAAACGGTGTGTCGGCCTATAAAATTCGAGGGTTTCCCTCGATTTCTCCAGGATCCAATCATCAGATCCCAACTTGGTGACTATGGGACCACCTCCGAAGTACCTCCTTTCGAACAAAAAAATAATTTTGAAAATCGGTCCACAATTGGCGGAGTAATCGCGTAACAAATATACAAAAAAAAAAAAAAAAAAAAAAACATACCGTCGAATTGATAACCTCCTCCTTTTTGAAGTCGGTTAAAAATAATGTAATAAGGAATTATTCCTGATAAAAAGTTCTTAAATAAAGTCCGCGAGAGCATACATTTATCTTTTAAGGTTAAGTCATTATAACCTTTTTTATGGAAATCAAATTTGATTTTAAAGTAATGCATTACTTGCGAAGGTATTTTCACTAACACAATATTAATCCTAATAATAACCTAATATTATAGGATGGGATAGGATGGGATAGGATGGGATAGGATGGGATAGGATGGGATAGGATGGGATAGGATGGGATAGGATGGGATAGGATGGGATAGGATGGGATAGGATGGGATAGGATGGGATAGGATGGGATAGGATGGGATAGGATGGGATAGGATGGGATAGGATGGGATAGGATGGGATAAATAAATAAATAAATAAAATAGTTTATTTCTCACCATTCATACCAAACAAGAGTTACAGTTAAATTAAGTTACTTAAAATTAAACAGCTACTATGGGATAATACAGTTACAATGCGTTTGTGGTGGCAAAGAAAGGTTAACACTGGATATTGACTGTATCTTCTGAACTAGGCGAGGCCTGTATCTCAGAAGATAGCATTCAGCTGACAATTTCTTTATTTTATGCCCTAAAAATAAAATAAACAGACATTGTGTGCTGCTGTATTTGCCTTGTTGGAACACTGAATACAAATAGTGAATAAAAACAAAAAGAAGAAAATAAAATAAAATAAAAAGTGTGTGTTTGTGTGTATGTATGTGTCTGTGTGTGTGGCTGTGCATGTATGTGTCTGTGTGTGTGGGTGCATGTATGTGTCTGTGTGTGTGGCTGTGCAAGTATGTGTATATGTGTGTGGCTGTGCATACACTCAGTTTATGTGCGTGTGTGTATGTGATTAATTAGTGTTTGTGTGTTAAGACAAAAGATTTTCGGTATTTAGGTAGTCTAATTGTAACAACCATGATTTAACTGAGATCTTAGCATCACGCTTATTGCAATGTATTATATTTAATTTTTTATTAATTTTGTTATATAGTATGCTGCTTATTATGTAATACTGTCTTCTCGCAAATGATGTGTTATGTGAAGGAGTATGGCAAACTGGTTTCTGTTTACGTCTGGTAGTATCAGGATCAGGAGGGGGAATCGATCGATGCTTCCTTAAGATGGATTCGAGCACAAAGAGCTGACGGACTCTAAGCACTTTGCAGTCGAGATATAGCTGAGTAGTAGAATATCGAAATGGCTTTCGGGTTATCACTTTAAGAATAGCTCTCTGTGCTCGTTCTAAGGCAAGGAACCGTGTTTTTGCAGCACCCCCCCATACTGTGATGCAATACTGAGTAACAGATTGACACAAGGCAACGTATATTTTAAGAAGAAGCTCAATTGATGCTGATTCTCTAAGTGTTTTAAACATATAAATCATACTCCTTAGCCTTGATTTTAACTTATTTAGATGTTTGTCCCAACGCAATTGGTCATCAATTTCTACACCAAGGTACCTAACAGTAGTAGATCGAGGAATTATTTGACATTTACAATTTTGTGTTCCGTCTAAGCAAGTATGGGCAATAATGGTAAAATCTTTAGGTGGTTTAGTGTGCTTAGTGATGGCAAATGTAACATAGTTTGTTTTATCCAAGTTAAGAGTGAGGAGGTTGGAGTTGAGCCAGTGTATAACTTTTCTAAAACAACATTCCGCTTTTATTTTAACCTCTTCCCAGGTAGGAGCGTTTATCACAATAGCTGTGTCATCAGCGTAGGTATATATTTTAGCGTTAGGCACAGACATTGTGCAGAGGTCATTAATGTATATTTTAAATAACGTAGGGCCTAAAACGCTGCCTTGGGGCACTCCGTAAGAAAGTAATTTCTCCTCACTCAGGATAGAATCAATTTTAACTTGTTGTGTTCTGTTGCTTAAATAATCTTTGAATAATTGTAGAGGTGTACCCCTGATGCCCATGATCTCAAGTTTGGTTAACAGGTTGGAAACAGAGACTGTGTCAAAGGCTTTTGCCATATCCAGGAAAATTCCTACACATTTGTTTTTATTGTCAAGTTTATTTATAATGTGTTGTGTTAGATCTAGCACCGCGTCTTCAGTGGAAACTCCATTTCGAAAGCCATATTGGTTACTGGCAATTAGTTTATACTTATTTAAATATTGATTAAGTCTTGCGTTTAAAATTTTCTCTAACACTTTTGACAGTGCTGATAGCACTGATATTGGCCTGTAGTTGTTAACACAGCCTCTGTCTCCTCCCTTGTAAACTGGGTATACCAAAGCTTTCTTGAAAGCCTTGGGGAAAACTCCAGATTTTATAGCCAGATTAAAAATGTGCGTTATAGACGGAATGATTGAATTTCGACATTGTTTTAATAAACTTGATGATATTCTGTCCCAGCCTGTAGCACAGTTACCACGAAGTTGTAGTATTATTGATTCTACCTCAGTGGCATCTGTCTCCAAAAGGACAAAAGAATTAACAAGAGGGACTGACTTGATTGAACCAAAATTTAACGGTATATTTTGATTCAACAAGGTAATTTTATCTGCAAGTTTCTTGCCAATATCTGTGAAATATGAGCACACATCATTAACAGATAAAGTGGGGTCGTTACAAATATTTAACAGTTCTAGAGGTTGGGAACGGTTCTTTTTGGTATTGGTAATATCTTTAATCACATTCCAAAGAGCTTTAGGATTATTACCCGCTTTTGCAATTTCTCCTTTCTCGTACTCCCTTTTTAGGTTACGAAGAAGGGAATTGCAGAAGTTTCGATAGCGCGTATAGGTTAATTTAATTATTATGTTATCCGGGGCATTGAAAGATTTTTTTCGTAGTTTATTTCTATTTGCAATGCAGCGTAAGAGCCCTGGGGTAATCCAGGGTTTAGTTATTCTTTTTCTCCTAGATACTTTTTTTATGTATGTATGATTATTTATGATAGCCGTAAGTTCTGAAATAAATTTATTAGTTGCATAATTAGCATTATCTGATTGTAATATTTCGTCAAAGTTTGTATTTTCCAGGTCAGCTTTAATCGCTTGATGATCTATATGTGTAATAAAATTATTCCCTTTTAGGTTTGAGCTTAAATTTTGCAGGGATAAGATAATAGGTGCATGATCGGTAATATCTGTTTCTAATATTAAAGAAGTAGAAGGAAGCTTTGTTTTTAAAAGAATATGATCCAAGCAGTTATTAATTCTAGTGGGGAATAAGTGGGTAGGTATAAGGCCATGCATAGCATTTAGTATAAGATAATCATTACTTTTCTCGTCTGTAGTGTCAGTTTTGATATCTATATTGATATCTCCAATTAATGCCATGCTGTGATAACTAGTAATTTGGGTGTATATAGTGTTCAAGCTATTCAAAAATTCCTCTAGTTTATCTAGGCCCCGGTGCGATGGTGAGCGATAAATGGCTACTATCGCTAATTTTTGTTCTAAACAACAAAGAAGGCAATTTGCCCCCTCAAAATCGGGTTCTGACACCTTGCACTTTAAATATGATTTACTATATATTATAATGCCATCATTCTGGTTTTTTGTACGCTTAGTACAAAATGAGGTATAGCCTTCGAGAATTGGAATTTTGTCTACTTTGCTTAGCCAACATTCTGTTAAAATAATTATGTCACAGCTTGTTTTAATAGACGCCAAAAGTACAGATAGATCATCAAAGTGTTTATTGACACTTCTTATATTTAAATGTAGAATATTTAGTGACTTAGCTGGATTCATTAAATGCAAACTACATTCTTCTGGTAAACATATATGCGAGTTAGCCCCAGGTATCGAGTCCAATTCTTCACTTATTTCATTTATATCAGCCATTTATAATAGATCTATTAGCAAAATATTGCACAATAGATGTCTGATCGTGTAGGTGACCAATAGCAATTTGTTTTATTTTGTTTTCGATGAAGTGCAATGATGGGATCCATTTAAGTTTTTCAGGAATAAATATATAATATCGTGGGCGTGTGCTTGAGAATGTACGAGTGAGTGTATATAAGTGTATGAGTAGTAGTATGTTATTTATACGTGTATAAGGTAAATATGTACGAACGTACATGTTTACAAATGTATGTGTAAAGTTAAAAAGGTATATAACTTCTAAAGTGTTATGAAACAAAAGTAAATATGTATAAGGTAAATATGTACGAACGTATATGTTTACAAATGTGTGTGTAAAGTTAAAAAGGTATATAACTTCTAAAGTGTTACGAAACAAAAGTAGGTAGAAAATGTTGTTATCGCATACAGCGGTAACAGGTATATGATAATATATGGAATTCAAATATGAGTTTCCATCGCTAACTGTAGAATAACAAACATAGATTAGCTTCAAGATATTGTCCAGAAACACATTAACAATGTAGTCAATGTACCACAATAATAAGTATAAATCAATCAAGAAAAGCAGATATAGTAATGAAACAAGAATAACAATAATTATGAGTCATATGTTCTTTTGGAGTTCATTTAAACATTTCTCAGATCTTATGATAATTTGATTGTCACCCTGTTCCCTACGTAGAAAGATGTTTCCATTTTTAGACCAGCAATATTTGTAGCCGTTCTTTTTTGCAAACTCGCGAGACAAGAAGAACAACTTTTTCGAGCTTGGTGGGAGGTAGTCAGCAATATAAACTGGCTGGCGTTGTCCAGAGATTCCAGCCATGTCAGTGTTAAGCTTTTCTTCTTTACTTGTTTTGTTCTTATTATATTCACGAACTGTAGATAGGAAGTTCTGTTTAGATTTGACTGTAATAAAGTCCACAACAATGGGACGCGTAGAAATGGTTTTCCCCGGGAGGCGATACACATCCCGTAATTCACAAGCTGAAATAGCTACACCAGTATTTTTCCCGATATTACTCACTATTTGTGACAAATCTTCTGTGGTTTCTCCTTCCCTCAGTGGAATATTTCTAATTTCCAACGTGGATGACCGCGATTGCAACTGCATATCCTGAACTTTTCTCTCAAGACTTTCTATGTAAAGTTTTTGTTCCTGGCGATCTTTCTGTAGGCCACCAACTTCACCTTTTAACTCTTCATATTGCTTACTTATAAAGCGCATTGATTTATCAATTTCTTCATTACATCGTTGTATATTTGAGTTTTGAAGCTTCAATTCAGCCATATCAGTTAACAGTTTAGACATCATTGCATTCTGGTTTGTTATGATTTGAGATTGATTCTTGTCTTGATCGGTCTTCCAAGATTCAAGGATATTTTTAATCTCGTCCTTGAAAAGATCAAACTCAGCTTTATATTTGTCCTCCAACACTCCATCATCGTCCCCTGATGACGTGGGAGTTCCTCTTCGAAGACGTTTGTATCTATTCAAACACACAAAGTCCTGTTTATCCGGCGTTGTCGTAATTAAGTCAGATTCTGATTTACTCAGATTATCCATTTGTGCCAATTCGAAGTTGTAGCCAGTTCAGGTAAACAGTGTGACGTCACGCCTCCTAGATTTAACGTGTTATGATTTTGTTTACGACTAACGTCTCCGTGGCGCATCGAGCGAGCGACCGCCACCGCACGCAAATAACAAGGCAACCGACACGAACCACACCGATCACAAAAAGTTCTAGGTCTTCCCAATGCGCAAGCGCATCGGGCGATAACACAATCAGTGAGCAACAAGTAGTCCACTAAAAGCACTTTTGTTCAATAACACTCAAAGTCAACGATTTTTGTAAAATTAGAGGGACGCTCTGTGAGAACAGCAACACACGTCCGTACGCGACAACTGCCAGCGCGAACTTCAACTTCGGATAGGATGGGATAGGATGGGATAGGATGGGATAGGATGGGATAGGATGGGATAGGATGGGATAGGATGGGATAGGATGGGATAGGATGGGATAGGATGGGATAGGATGGGATAGGATGGGATAGGATGGGATAGGATGGGATAGGATGGGATAGGATGGGATAGGATGGGATAGGATGGGATAGGATGGGATAGGATGGGATAGGATGGGATAGGATGGGATAGGATGGGATAGGATGGGATAGGATGGGATAGGATGGGATAGGATGGGATAGGATGGGATAGGATGGGATAGGATGGGATAGGATGGGATAGGATGGGATAGGATGGGATAGGATGGGATAGGATGGGATAGGATGGGATAGGATGGGATAGGATGGGATAGGATGGGATAGGATGGGATAGGATGGGATAGGATGGGATAGGATGGGATAGGATGGGATAGGATGGGATAGGATGGGATAGGATGGGATAGGATGGGATAGGATAGGATAGGATGCTCTTGCACGAGCATGCGGACGGCGAGTATGCCTGAGTCGACGGCGCGTTGTGTTCAACACGTGCCTAAATGTGTCATCACAATGACGGGCCCCCCCTTAGAAGGCCAAAGCCTGCCGGGATCGTGGAACTATCGAATTACCTTGACCCCGGAACGTAAAGGCCTATTATAGGATTTATAGGACACCGAGGATTTTAATCAGTACAAGTCTGACAGTCCCTCTTACCCTGCCCTGGGTAGGAGGACTCATTTGATGATTTACGTACGCATATTTATGTATGCTCCCGAATGATGGTTTACAGCTAATGTTGTTAATAAAGAAGCACTAAAAAAATACATTGTTGAGTTACGACCTCCACGCGAACGAAGTCGCGGGCACAGCTAGTAAAGTTATATTTTGAGTCCCACTATTGAAATGTGTGCGCAGCGTCGCGTCTCGGGGTTTATTGACCCAAAAACAATACATACATTAATTAGTAATTAAAGAAGTATGTTAATACGAACACGAATAAGTCTCTCAGGAATTGGAGGAAGATGCTGACATCGCTACATGAGAGTGGGGAGAGATTATTAGTTCCCAAAGGACTGCAGAAGGTTGTAAAGAACAGGTGGACTTAACTGGCAGTAACCTAAAAAAACGTAATTAGAAGCCTTAACTAGTAAGCAGATTAGATTAGGCCCCTAATTACTTAGGTAGTTATTTTTAGGGACAATTTTTAAAATGCGGATCCACCGGTTTAACGGTAAAATGTTCGTTCTGGTCGACACACTTGTGCGCATTCACATTCTATTCGCGCACTTCTGGACACTTTTGAGAACACGTAAGCGGTGGTCTCGTTATTTGTGCGCACACATTGCTAAACTCAGTTCAGTGCAAAAAAAGTGTTCGCATGTGCTGCACTGAGCGCGTACAAAACTTACGCACAACCTTGCCGGTGGACACAGAAGCTAAACGCGATACCAGTTTAGTACGCGCACTGCTGAAGCTCTGCACAAAATGTGCACGAACAAATTAATGGGCTGCACATTATTTTGGTGGAATCGTACTATACCTACTTTTTATACATAATTTAGGCTTTTATGCTAAATAGCTTTATAGCGCAATTGGCCTATTCTTATCTGTTGAGAGCTGTTGACAAGCATGAAATGCAAGCTTTTCAGCTTTTTTTTTTTTTTTTTTTTTTATTATTTTTTTTTTTTTTATCGTGGTAAAATCATCAAATGAGTCCTCCCACCCCGGGCAGGGCGGGAGGGACTGTCAGACTTGTACTGACTAAAATCCACGGTGTCCTTCAATAGCCCTTTACGTTCCGGGGTCACGGTAATGGTATAAGTCCCGCGACCCCGGCAGGCTTTGGCCCTCTACAGAGGGGGCCCCGTCATTACGCTGACGCTCTTTGAGGCGCGCGTGGAACACAACGCGCCGTCGACCCGGGCATGGTCCATGGTCGGGCTGCGAGTTGCCCTTTACTCGCCGCCCGCATGCCCAAGCTTTTCAGCTTAGTAACGTTTTACAATAAAACGTTTAATTAGTTTCGATTAAAAAAAATACGTTACGCTAAAGCAATATGGCCGACTTACACACCACAGACTAAAAAACCAAACGTGCTCAGCTTCCATTAAAAAGTTCTCATTTCGCTAGTAAATCGCTGCGTTCGTTCGGCTTCGGTTCTCTCGTCAACACGACGCGACGCGTCGCGTCGACGCTTCTCGTCGCCGAATTAATTTCGTTCCCTCTAATTGGTTCGCGGCGTGCAACTCCTACAAACTTTACACGCGTAACGCTTAGTAATTGAAACTGGAACATTTTAGGGTTAAGTTAGTTTCGTCTAATGATTTATGTTGTTTACAAGTCCTTTCTTCGACTTATTGTATTTAAGCTATTTGTTTTAGTTAGGGGTATTGTACTGGGAAAATGGACAAAGAGCTATTTACTGAGTACTTTGTCGACCGGTCAAACACTTGATTTCAATAAAGATGGAATGGAACCCCGGATTTTCCAAGTAGATACTGTTTTCAAAATGACGAAGGAAAGACTTTGTGGGGAAGCTGGTATGTCCAAAAACTTCAAGATTCGAAGGCATGTCACATCGTGGTGGATACTGAATACTACTCCTCCCTCAAATGGAAGACCTGGGTCCTAGCAAAGTTGTAGGTTGATTATGCCTCTGTATATAGTTTTTCTATCTCTAGAAAGAGATAGAACTAATATTGACGACCGTAAATCTACTTCCTAAAGTATCTATCTACCTGGTACTCGTAGATCAGTCGCATTTCACAATCGGTTTGTTAAGAACTTGTGAGTTTATGACTTATAAAAGCCAACTAGACAAAAAAATAATCTATTTGTGCCAAAACCTTCAAAATCCCTTACAAGGAAAAAATCTATTATTAGCACACACAAAGCAAAGGCTTATCAAAAGGCCGACACGAGTTTCTTTCAACCGGTGATTTTTGTTTGAGAGGCTGTAATAAGGTCTAAAAGATGTCTTAGGGTTATTTGATGATCTTCAAAGTCAATTCGAAACAACAAGCTAGAAATTCAGATTAAACACCTTGTACCGATCGGCAAACTTCGTTCGGCATAGGATCTTACCATCATCTAATAATTTAAAGCTGAATAACATACGTTCATTTTTGCCGCCCGGTTCTGCCCCGATCAGGTAACCTGAGTGGGCCTAGAGAAAATTACAAAAAAAAATCCGTGGTTTAATCCAGAATTTTCAAGGAATGTATGGAATTTCAATTAAGGCTTTTCAGACAATAGACTATCCAAAGCGACTCCCACAAGTATTATAACAACTACACACTGTCCAAAATAACATTTGAAGAAAAAGAAATGTGGATAATAAAGTAGTTATCATTATCACACTTGTATGGTTTTTCTATCGTAAGAACAATGGTTTAAATAATCACTGCGATACACTATATGATGTTCCAGTGGATGTTACTTGCTTTGCACCAGGTCTCGGAACCTAAAGGGCTATTGAAGGACACAGTCAGTACAAGACTGACAGTCCCTCCCGCCCTGCCCTGTGTGGGAAAGCTCATTCGATGATTTTACCAAATAAAAAAAAAACATGTATTTTTTCCGTTGAGTTATAATCTTAAACATATCTGGCGAAATATGTGCCATAGATACACTTGCTGTGTCTAATCATTCGGGTGTTATAGGAGTGACGTGATATAACGATCAATACTGTCCCATAGTACCCTACAAAAGCCTTAAAAGCCATCAAAATAATGAAATAAATGTTTGCAAGAAAATTCTAAGGTTGGTAATCATTTGATAAATGGGCCTGTTTGATTTATGACTCGCTACCGTCTGCCCAGCCCTGTCGTGGGTAACCTTGAAGGTATGGCGATTATATCCAACGATTACTAATGTTGTAGCTTATTGAATCAATAAGTTTTTAAATTAAGATAAATTATAATAAAGAAAAGGGATGTAGCCTTTTTTTTTTAGCGTGGTAAAAAAAATCAAATGAATCCTCCCGGCGGGACAGGAGGGTCTGTCAGACTTGTACTGACTAAAATCCACGGTGTTCCTTCAATAGCCATTTATGTACCAGGGTCACGGTTACCGTGTGAGACAAACCCGCGACCCCGGCAGGCTCTGGCCCTCTTAGAGGGCCCCGTCAGATTGCTAACAGCTCTTTGAGGCGCTCGTGGAACACAACGCGCCGTCGCGTCGACCCGCCCATGTTCCATGACGGACGGCGAGTCACCCATTACTCGCCGCCCGCATGCCCGCGCCTACGGTGGCCGGAGATCGTCTTGCGACGTCCGTTGCCGTGGGCGTCTCCCGCGGCGGCTGGGTCGTGAGGTGGACGCTGTCCTCTCCCTCACGCGTTCCGCCTCCTCCTTTGCTAGCATTACTGCTTCGCAGAAGGAGGCGACCGCTTCCCATTCCGTCTCGCTCCGCAGCATGGCCTCGACCAGTGCCGGGCGCGAGAGGTCGCCGCCTATCGCCTCCGTGAGGACACGGCGGTGCTCTGCCCAAGCGGGGCAGTCCTGTACCGTATGCTCCACCGTGAAAGGGATATATAGCCTAGACACTTATTTGGTAAAGACGAATATTTAAGATATTCGGTAGCCTTATAAACAGCTTTCAATTTGTGTCGGATTGGTTATTTTTTTTTAAGTGAATGACGCATGAAATATAATGTAAATGGATTCCAGTATTAATATTTTGGTGTCAAGTCATTCCAAAAATATTCGGATCTCAAACGACTCCATAATGGTTACGTCGCTTTACGCTGTAATTAATAACACCGCATAATCAACAATGCGGCAGGAATACTTATGTAAAACTTCAGGCCGTAAATATTCGGCCTTCGGCTTACGTCATAATTTAAAAGCCTTGGATATTCGGCGTCTGACCGGCCCTGAACTGAGGCGATGCAGAATGCGGTCGAATACATTAGAGACACGGCGCGAGGTCGCAGGACGATCGGTTTTCATTCCTTTACATAATTTAGTAGTACATATTTCATTCTTGCCTTTAAATATATTAAAGCACTTACCCCCTTACTTATAAAAACTTGTGTTGCTTAGCTACCGATTAAATATCACCTGTCCTTGTCATTTCTATTTCAATGAATAGAGATGGCAAGTGACTTAAGAGCTATTTAAGATAAGTAACGTCTAATCAATGTTTATAAGTAAGTCCCTTATTCTCTTGACAAAAGGGGCAAAAAGGCGAATAGTAGAACTAATAATATTAATAATAATATTAATATGTGGTCCGACTGTCAAAAGTGACTGACGTAAAAAATTTTCTTCCTCATTTTACATTTTTATTTTATTTTATTTGCCGCAAAAACCAACGTAAAAATATGATTCTTGGCTCAATAATAACAAACAAAAATGAAAAATCATCAACAACTACAACAATGCAGTAAAATAACGGAAAAAAGAAGAAAATGAATCCAGTACTTTTGCGATGATAACCAGAAGTCGAACCAAACCGCAACCAGCACACCCAACATCTCCGGGCTCGTCGCTGAGCTCCGCCTCGCAGCCGCCGGGACGCGCCTCACCAGTGGACGTCGTGTCATCGAGCGCTGCAGCCGCGTCGAGCTCCAGCGACGAGTTTTTCTCCCCGCCGTCGACGCCACCACCGCCGCCACGACGAGGAAGAGGACGGCCACCAGCGGGCTTGGGACCTCGAGGCCAACAGGCCCCGAACAGGGTCCCCGCTGCCGGTGGAAATGTGTCGCGCATTCGTTGGACTCAGTCCATTAACGAAAATGTGATGCGCGCATATTATGGGGCTACAGAGGGAGGAATTAACCTTACGGCGTACCGAACCAGGATGCTCTCTCTGTTTCAGGTGCTTGAGCCCGCTGTCAACGTTTCGGCCCAACGATTGTCGGATCAGGTGCGCGTGATTCAACGTAGTCATAGGTTGGATGATGCTACACTTGATCGGCTGCGCTCGGAAGTGCAGAGAAACCCTGTCGACAACCCTCTCGCAACACAGATAAACACCCATTCACCTGTCACTGCGCGAGTTAACCAGGATGTTGAAGAGGAGGCCGACAGGGTTATATCTGCAGATAACCAATGCAATGTGGAAATAAGGAGTGCTTTGGAGGATGCGATTCGTGAGTATCGGTTCACATCACCTGATCTTAGACCGCGGCTACCCCGTTTGCCCATGAATAAAAAAAACAGAGCCCTAGTGTGTGCCCTGGATGCGCTGTTACCAGATTTTATTGAGAGCAGCGCAAACCTTTGCGATACACACCCAATCTTGTATTGTACGGCTGTCGCGGCATGTCGTGTAGCTCATGTCAAATTTCCGAACACAGAAAGAGCTGCACGACCGAAACTTGCCGTGCCAGCCTGGCAGTGCAGGATTGAGCGTCGTATCAATGAGGCCAGGGTGCTCATTGGGAAGCTCATCTGCTTCAGGGAGGGAAATACACGCCCAAGGGTGATGCGCTTTGTGAGGCGGGCGTTCTCGGGAACTGGAATCAGTTCTCGAGATTATATGTCCCGTCTCACAGAGCGCATTGACTTCCTGAAGCAGAAAGTTTATGCATGGGCGAACCGTATCCGCCGGTATAGGAGAAGAGTGGATCGATATACTCAGAATCGCATGTTCCAAAGTGATGAAAGGTGGGTATATAGAACATGGGAGCGACCCATTCTCAATCAGGGTGTTACTGACGGGCACTTGCCAGATAATGAAGCTATGAGTGCTTTTTGGCGAAGTATTTGGTCGGTGCCCGTTGGTCACACTGAGGGTGACTGGATGCGTGTGGTTGAGCGAGCGTGTGACTCAATCCCAGAAATGGAAGAAATCTCTATAACCGCACTTGACGTGGCCCATGCAGTCCGTCCGTTACCTAATTGGAAATCTCCAGGGCCGGACGGACTGCATAATTTTTGGATAAAATGGCTACGAAGGTCGCACGCTTGTTTAGCTTCACAATTTCAGTCATCTTTAGAGACAGGGTCGCTACCAATGTTTTTTACCACAGGTGTTACCCACCTGCTCTATAAATCAGGTGGTACCGCGGAACCAAAAAACTATAGACCAATTACGTGTCTACCGACGATCTATAAAGTTCTAACATCCATTCTTAGAGCAAAAATTGCTTACCATATTGATAGTAATTCAATTATGTCTGCCTCTCAGAATGGATGTAGGAATTGGTCCCGCGGTACTAAAGAGCTGCTCCTTATTGACATGGCCGTAAGCCAACAGGTTCGTCGATCCCGGAGGGATCTGTCGACGTGTTGGATAGATTATAAGAAGGCCTATGACTCTGTGCCGCATGCGTGGCTCCTGAGGGTGCTAGAGTTGTATAAAATAAATGCAACACTTCGCTCCTTCTTGTTGTCATGTATGCGGCAATGGAGGACGTTCCTTCTCTATCCGGGACGTCGGCAGATTCTCGGGAGCGACGAACCGATTAGGATTGAGCGAGGAATATTTCAGGGTGACAGTTTGAGTCCGCTTTGGTTTTGCTTAGCCCTGAATCCTCTTAGCACACTGCTGGAGGATTCAGGTCTAGGCTATCGGTTGAGGAGAGGCGGTCAGGTTATATCTCACCTCCTTTATATGGATGACCTGAAACTTTTTGCCCCCACCAATTCGCAGCTGATGGGGCTACTGAAGATCACTGAAACCTTCAGTAGCGCCATTATGATGGAATTTGGTGTGGAGAAATGTGCGGTCATGCATGTAAGGCGAGGGGAGATTATGGAGTCTGAGAGCACCCAACTCTCAGATTCCATAAACCTTAGATCCCTTTCAGCAACCGAAACCTATAAGTATTTGGGTATGTCGGAATCATTGGGCATCAATGTTGCTGGCATGAAGCAATCGTTGAGGGAGCGCTTCTTTGGCCGCCTGAACAAAGTGTTAAATAGTCTTTTATCAGGCGGAAATAAGGTGCGCGCCTTCAATAGTTGGGTCATGCCGGTTCTGATGTATTCTTTCGGCATACTCAGATGGACTCAAACGGAACTTGACGCCTTAGATAGAAAGGTCCGTACACTGCTGACTGCAAATCGGATGCATCACCCACGGTCATCGGTGATGAGACTGTATATCCCGCGGAAGTGTGGAGGCCGTGGCTTACTTAATGCTAAGACCTTGCACAACCGCGAGGTATGCAGTCTCAGGGAATACTTCCTTGAAGCCGACGTGGGGATGCATCGAGATGTAGTTTCAGTGGACAAAGGCCTTACCCCGCTCTCCTTGGCTAACGAGAACTGGCGCAAACCTGTGGTATTGGATACTAATGGCCGCAGGGAGGTATGGCAGAGCAAGGAGCTACACGGACGGTTCTACAAGGCCCTTCACGGGCCTGATGTAGACTTTTTGGCATCTGTAGCCTGGCTACGTTTCGGTGACCTCTTCGGAGAAACCGAAGGTTTTGTCTGTGCGATTATGGATGAAGTTATCATGACGAATAATTACCGGAAATATATTGTCAAGGACGGTACGGTTGACATCTGTCGGGCATGCCACCGTCCCGGTGAGTCGATCAGACACATTGTTTCCGGTTGTTCTCGTCTTGCTAACGGCGAGTACTTGCACAGACACAATCTAGTAGCTAGGATTATCCACCAGCAACTTGCCCTGCAGTACAACCTTGTGGATTCTGAAGTACCATACTACAGGTATGTGCCCGACCCAGTTCTTGAAAACGGTCATGCCATATTGTATTGGGATCAATCTATCATCACTGACAGGACTATTGTAGCCAATAAGCCTGATATAGCAGTGGCGGTTCCTTCATACAAGCCCAAAAGCCCGGCATGCCTTATTAAAAATGCTCGACAGAGAATCATAATCAAACCCGAACTATTTAAAAGTTCGCGCGCTTAATTCTTATCAAAATAACACAAACTATCCACGTCACACACTTTACATCGCAGTTGTTCGCGCGCAGTTTCGTATTTGCAACATCTATATATAGCTATCTCGCTTACACGTACCGGCTTTTACCGGGCTTTCAAATACTATCTCTGTCCCTTTCGCACCTAAAGCGTTGTGCCGTATAACGAGTTAGAACCTTGTGCGTCTACAAATCGATCAGTATGGAAAATATAAGCCAGGCATGCGTGTGAAGTTGGACGCGTATGCGTGACCTTGTGTCGCCTTGCCAACAATATTCTGCGTAAGTAGCTCACTTCAGTTTTATTTGCTTGAGTGGGGAAAGCTTTGTTGTTAAAGTTTTTTGTGTGTTTTGTTAGATTTTCTCAGTGATACAATTGTTTTGGTGACTTACCTGCAACAATGGAGGTAATTGTACCTTGTGAGGATTTAAAATGCGTTCAAGTTTTGATTGGCGAAGATAAGGTAAAATCTTTAAACTTTGCTCAGAAAAAACAGTTAATTTCTTCACTATAACCGACGCCGACGCCTAATCTGTGTATTTCTCTGACTAGTAAATAGCATAAACGAAAATTTCATATGTGTATATATCATGCAATAGAATTCAAGAGGTTAGTTTATTTTTTTCAGCCCTTCAGGCTTTGTGTAATTTTTTTAGTACCTAATAGTACAAAACGAGCTGCTTTTTACGATACTCATTTGCAGCAAAAAATTCGTTGGACATACATGTCGCGAGTCGTAAACCCGGTTTTTGAACAAAAAAGTAAACTTATTGAGTTGTTTTCTGATCTGTGCGACAACCCACAGAACTGGGACGAGGATACGATTTTAGCTATTGAAAAACAGTTGTTGGTAGAATTAAAACGATCACCAACATTTTACTCTGATGTAATTAAATCATTTCTTAAGAAAGATAGACGATTCCAATTAGAATATAAATAATTTATTTAAATTCCTTATTACATTCTATCTAGCTATTTTTTAACTTTCGTTTTGTAACTTTCTGTTTTGTTTTTTTTTGTCTGTAACCTGTTAGTCCTGTTACAAAACAAGCAACTACTTACCATAACTTTGTTCCCTCAAGCAACAAATGGCTTTTTTCAAAGCCACCAAAGGTATGCAATTGCTGATATGTTTATTATATTCAATCTAGCACTAGCATGCCTTCAGTGTGCTTTGGTTACCTCATTCACAGCACAACAAGCAAGAGTGAAATTGAAGAAAGAGGAGGAAAGAAGAAGATGGATGAATTCACTTTTAATTTATTGTACCTAACCAGTAGTTTATGAGAAAATTGCGATGATACATACGTAGGTACCTACATACTCAGTCGAAAACTGAACTTTCTTTTTTTGAAATCGGTTTAAATTTTATTGGGCTTGCCTTATATTGAAACCCTAGGCCCGCCACTGTGATATAGTGGTGGTAGATCGCCGAGAGCGCCGTGCAATGATTGTTGACATCACCGTCCCTCATGACGAGAATCTCGTGAAAGCTGAAAATGATAAAAAAATCAAGTATCTTGATTTAGCACACGAGATTGTCGACATGTGGGACGTGGACTCAGCAGTCATTGTACCGATAGTCGTTACGGTCAATGGACTAATTGCGAAGAGCCTCGACCAACATCTTAAGAGGCTCTCATTGTGCAGTTGGCTCAAGGGCTTGATACAGAAAGCAGTTCTCTTGGACACGGCGCGCATAGTGAGGAGGTTCCTGTCTCTGGAGCCCTAACCACCGGCAGCTTGGACCCTGTTCCCGATGCTGGTGGGCACCTATTTTTTATATTTTTAAATGTTTTTATTTTTCTGTAATAATATTTAAAAATGTATCAAATATGATAGATAATGAATAAAGGATATTAATATTCTACAACTATCACACAACGCCATCTAGTCCCAAGCTAAGCAGAGCTTGTGTTATGGGTACTAGACAACTGATAAACATACTTATATATTTCTAAATATATACATATTATAGATAAATTACACCCAGACACAGAACAAATGATCGAGCTCATCACACAAACATTTGTCCTGGGTGGGAATCGAACCCACGACCTCCGGCATAGCAGTCAGGGTCACTAACCACTAAACCAACAGGCCAGTCAGAACTTGTCTGGAAATAACAAATTGAAATAATAAACTGTCTGAAATTGGTATTTTTTTTCTCCTCGTGACTAATAAATAAAAGACTAACGCGTTGGAAGCTGACAGGGTTGTTTTCAACCAACTTTTGCTATAAAGTAAAATATTAGTTGCCAATGACCCAGCCCAAGTTAGGTCGTCAAACATTGTCTCGTACGGCTAACTTTAGTTTCCCAACTTTTTGCAAATATATTTTTGTGTGATCTATGGTCATTACGCTATCCTTTTATTAAAATACCAGTGCCTAGGTCATTCACCGAATATTATTATCCGCAAAAACGCGACCGACATTACCAGTCAGAAAAGGGTCGTGGGAAATTATTTATAGCATCGGACATTTGATATGAAATCCCGAACGAAGCCGGATGCGGGCACAGACAGGGTTGGACAACAAATCAATCGCGGATAACGTTGCGGATACGAATACGCTGCAATTAGACCGGGTATCCGCTGCGCCGTTATTTATGGATGTCCCAACCCTAGTTAGATGTCTGTCTAGTCGCCATTTTTTTTTCTGTTTTATTTTATTGTTAAATTATTTGAGAAAATGTTGTGGGTGGATTTCACGCTGCTGCTGGTCACATACGCCATTCGTCACAAACGCTGTTTGTCATAGTCGTAATTCGTCATAAACGCAGTTCGTCATAATCGTAATTCGTCACAAACGCAATAGCATGCTTATTGTGTTGGTATGTGACAGCATCAATAAAAAAGAATGTACAAAAAAAATTAAAAAACAAAAAAAAAATGTCTGCGTTTTTATTTCCTGTGTTTCCAAGTTATTTTTAAAAAGGACTGTGTTTAAAAATATTTACCTCGTGTTGGCTGATTTCAGGTGAATTGACCAAGCCTTGGTTATACAAAGCTATTCATAACAAATCTATACTTTTGTCATTTTGTAAAAACAACTTGACCGATTTTAAAACTATTTCAGAGGTATTCCAGGAAGGGCACCCGCTGAAATGGCTCCTGAGCGAATGGCTCCTAAGCTATTCCACGAGCGGCACCTATCAAAATTTTTTGCAGGTGCCCTTAGTGGAATAGTTTTTTATCTAGCATTTTATTCCACTTAGGGCACCTATGGATTAATACGTACTAGTGATGGGACGTTTATTTTTAGGACGTCAAAATAATCGATTAAAACTAGTTTCGAGCTTAATAGTTGTTCGATTAAAAATAGAACATAGGAATAGATAATATGTTATCTGTCGCAAGTTGTATAGGTGAATGATTTTTTATCTGTGGTTCTCTCTCTCGCCATTGTGACTTGCACTGCTACGTACCAATAAATCTTATAAATGCTCAAAAAGTGTTTTTATGTTCTTTCCGAACATAGAATTGGTGCCGAAACAATTATCGGGGTGTGATAGTACACGTCTAGTGTTATCTCCTAGAAATTTGCAGTATTTGCAACTATTTCACTATCGAGAACATTGGCCGGCCGGCGTGGCGTCGGCACGTCCATGAAATCGAGCAAGAAGGCGATATCGCGTTCCCAACGAGAGCGACAAGGACAATACATACGTGCGCGCGTGCGAGGACAGAGCGAGAGCCAATATACAGCTACAGTGAGTGCAAAAGAGTGCGAAAATTAATGCTCAACACGTCATTCGGCGTTCGCTCATCTGTCAACTAAAGCTGTCAAATACGTCACGTCAACAAAATTATCAACAAACACAATATTTTACAAGCTTCAGAGTTTTTTCAAAGGAATTTGCAAGCCGTGATTGGAAAATCAATTAAAATCAACAAACATGTCACCGCCGGGAGATGCTGCAGCCCAAATAAGGAAATTAAAGGCTCAAATTGGCCAGTTCAAAGGGCAAATAACTCGCGCAAACAAATTTGCAACAGAGCAGCAAGAGCAAGTGCTGGTAGATGCTGACGCTGTCAAGATGCGAATACAAGATCTTCAATCAGCGTTGCTAACATACAGGGACAATCAGTTAAACCTGCAGCTGTTATTAAATACTTGCGGCGATACCGACATGGAGAAAGACGAAGTGGAAGAGTTGTGCTTTACGGCCATCAGTGAGCTGCAGAAGGTCGTGAATTCCACATTGGACCGCAGCAGTGTGAGCAAGGAAGCAAATCAACCATTGGAAGGTGCAATATCGCGCAAGTTACCTACGTTAGAGCTACCTACATTTGACGGGAAAGAAATTGTGCAGTACAAAAGTTTTATTGATATGTTTTTAGCAGTAATTGGAAGTGATAACAGTTTAGCATCAGTGCAAAAATTATTCTATTTGCGCAAGTATTTGAAAGCTGATGCTCTAGCTTTAATTGAAGGGTTACCGTTAGTAAATGAGTCGTATACTCAAGCATTAGCGCTGCTTAAAAATAGATATGACAATAAGTGTATATTAATAACCCATCACATCAATATACTTCTTGATTTACAGCCAATTTCAAAGGGTACTGCTCAAAATTTGAGACATTTGGTATCGCAAGCGCGACAACAAATTGGAGCACTTAAAGGTTTAGGTCAAAAGGTGGAATATTGGGATATGGTGATTGTGACAATTCTCATTAGAAAGCTTGATTCTTACTCTTGCAGAGCATATTTCACAGAGAGGGACCAGGTTTCTTTACCAACCCTGAATGAATTCTTAGAGTTTGTGGAGAAAAGGGCCTTGAGCTTTGAAGAAAGCCAGCAAACTGAAGGTAAGTCACATCCATTTTCTAAAAGTCAAGCTCGCGTTAATAATCATGCAAGTGTGTCCCCTGTAAGTTGTAAGTTTTGCCAATCAACTGACCATAAATTGTACCTTTGTAAGAAGTTTCAGTTGTTAAGCATTGATGAGAAATTAGAATTTGTCAACAAGAATAAAATATGTAAGATTTGTCTCAACTTTCACAAAAACAAATGTAAATTCTTCTTTAAATGTGAAGTATGCAAAGGCAAAACACATCACACATTGTTGCACAAGGAAGAGGCAAAGAAGAAAGAAGAGCAACTATGTTGTCAAAACAGCACAACCTCCACCAACATGATATTATTGCCTACAATTAAAGTTAAAATATATAGTGAAAATGGTTCCTGTATTATTGCAAAAGGCCTTTTAGATAGTGGAAGTCAAACTTCTTTTATTACCTCCAATCTAATGCGAAAGTTATGTTTACCCACTTTTAAGCATGAGGTCAAAATTTCAGCCTTAGGTCAAAAGGAAAAATTAATAACCAAGGCTGCAAATGTTATGATAAATTCATTGCATGATGATTATAATTGCAATGCATTGTTCTCAGTGGTAGACAATATTACTTCTTTTTTACCACAGAGCAAATTTGATTTAAAAGATATTGAATTTCCAAACAATATTAAACTAGCCGACAATGAATTTAATGTACCAGGACAGATTTCATTCCTACTTTCCTCTGAAGTATTTTTTAAAATAATGCTGCCAGACAAAATTGAATTAAATGGAGGAAATTTGTGTCTATTGTCAACAAAATTCGGTTATGTCTTGTCTGGGAATATCAAAAGAGAAAACATTTGTCTCACAAGTATAAACGAGCATAAAGTTGTATTGCACGATACAATTCAAACTGACAATGTGGACCTCCTCCTTCAACAATTTTGGGAAGAACAACATACTCCCGAAATAAATAAGGAGGGCATAGTAAAGCCGGACATCTGCGAGGCCGAATTTAGAAATTCGGTACAGTTAATTAATAATAGATTTCAGGTGCGGCTGCCACTAAAGGTACCCATTGAAGAATTACATTTGGGTGACTCATTTACATTAGCGTTGCAACGACTGAACAACTTAACCAAGCGATTCAGCAAAAACCCGGAACTAAAAGAGGCCTACTCAGAATTCATTAGGGAATATGTTGATTTAGGTCATGCTAAGATCATCGACCTAGCCTCATCGACAACACCTATTGATCAATTCTATTTCATGCCCCATCATCCAATCATAAGAAAGGATAGTAAAACAACGAAGCTGAGGGTCGTGTTTGACGCGAGCGCAAAGGCAAAATCTAATTTAAGTCTTAACGATGTTCTGCATAATGGGCCAGTAGTACAAAAGGGTCTATTTGAGATATTAATACTGTTCCGTTCGTACGAGTTTATAGCGCTATGTGATGTCCGCCAGATGTACAGACAAATAAGAACTGATCCCTCCCAAAATAACCTGCAAAATATACTGTGGAGAAGTAGGATTGATGATAAATTGTTATGCTTACAGCTTCAGACAGTCACCTATGGAGTCAAAAGTTCTAGTTTTCTCGCAACGCGATGTTTGGTGGAGTTGGCGTTAAGGTATGGAGAACAATATCCACTAGCAGCCAAGGTGTTAATCAACAATACTTATATTGACGACTGTATCTTCGGGGCCCCGAGCATCGCGGAATTAAAAAAGGTATGTGATGAATTGATTGAGTTATTGGGGTTGGGAAGTTTTGAGCTACATAAATGGAGCTCGAACAATCATAAAATCTTATCCAATATTCCACGAGACAAGCAAGTGTTTGACAAAGACCATCAATTTAAGAGTGGGCATGCAGTGTTGAAGGCATTGGGGTTATGCTTAGATGTAAACAAAGATCAGCTCCGAATTTGTAGGCCAGAGGGTGAAGTTCCACGGGAGTGGACAAAACGAACTGTATTGAGTTGTATTGGGACATTCTTTGACCCTTTGGGATTGGCTGGGCCTATTGTTACAAAGGCTAAACATTTCATGCAAAAATTGTGGAAGGAGAAATTAGATTGGGATTCACTACTTACAAACGAATTGCTATTGTCATGGGATAGGTTTTTCAGCGATTTAATGAACATGGAACCTATAATTGTAAACCGAAATTTGAAAATTAGCAACGCTGATCACATAGATCTAGTAGGTTATTGTGATGCTTCAAATATTGCGTATGGGTGTTGTATATATGTAAGAACCATACATGGAAAGGAAGTGCATGTGTCCTTAGTTTGTAGCAAATCAAGAATTGCCCCAATCAATGCAAAATTAACTATGCCAAAGCTAGAACTTAATGGTGCAGTTCTTCTCTCTAAGTTGTTTAGTAAGGTTAAGTCGGTTTTTAAAGAAATTAATTTTAGACGTAATTATATGTTTACCGATTCCCAAATTGTACTGTGGTGGCTAAAATCTATAAAAAATTCTCCGTACATTCAGCATCGAGTTAACACAATTAATAATTTAACTAAGGAATGTGAATGGTTTCATGTAAATGGATCAAACAATCCTGCTGACTGTTTGTCAAGGGGTTTAAACCCTACTCAGCTGTCATCCCATGATATTTGGTGGCGAGGACCACAGGAGTTGTATGAAATAAATTTCATTCCCAAGGAAATTACTCTAAGCAAATTTTTTGATTCAGATTCGAATAATGTTGCGGTTGTCAATTGCGATATGCAACAAGAATTGTTACCGATTTCAAATGTATCCACTCTTGTGAGATTGCAGCGAATTTTTGCATATGTTCTACGATTTATCAAAAATTGTAAAATCGGCAAGGACAAACGCAATTTAGAAAATTTATCTGTAACAGAAATAAAGGAATCCATGTCATGTTTGATTAAATATGTTCAGTCATTGCATTTTGCTGATGAGTTGAAATGTATTAGAAACGGTAGCCCAATAAGGACAAACATCAAGGCTCTCAATCCATTTTTGGACAAGATGGGGATAATGCGAGTAGCGGGAAGGCTAGAAAATGCAAATCTGCCATATAATCAACGGTGCCCAATAATTTTGCCTAATAAATGCCATCTCACTACTATCATTATTCGAAATGAACACTTATCTCTATTACACTCAGGATTAAAATTAACTCTTTCTAGTTTGATACAAAAATATTACATTGTAAGTGCAGTGAGAGAAATAAAGAAGGTTGTACACAAGTGTACTGTATGTTTTAGGTTTAGGGCCGAAAGAGCCAGGCAGTTAATGGGAACATTACCTCATTCTCGTGTTAACCAAGATAAAATTTGGAACCATATCGGAATTGATTATTGTGGCCATTCCAAATTAAGCAGTCAACCCTGCGTAGATCAATCATAAGTAAAGGTTATGTTTTAGTGATTGTTTGTTTTGCAACGAAGTGTATACATTTAGAATTGGTCTCCGATCTAACAACCGAATGTTTCCTGGCAGCCTTCAAAAGATTCTGCTCCAGGCGAGGCACTCCTTCCGTGGTTTATTGTGACAATGCCTCAACTTTTAAAGGTGCCAATAATCAATTGCGACAATTGTATTTGCTGAATAATACTCAGCAGCATAAAGACAGTGTGTTAAATTATTGTGCAACAAAGGGTATTGAGTTCAAGTTCATTCCTTCTTATAGTCCCACATTTGGAGGCCTTTGGGAGGCCTCAGTTAAACCTTTCAAACACCATTATCGGAGAGTCGTAGGAAGTATGTGTTTGACATACGAACAGTTTAACACTATAGTGGTTCAAATCGAAGGAACCTTGAATTCAAGACCTTTAACTCAGCTATCAAATGATGTCAACGATCTTTCCTTTTTGACTCCAGCTCATTTTTTATGTGGGCGCCCATTAAACGCGATACCTGAACCAGATTTAACCTCTATGAATATAAATAGATTAAAATTTTGGAAAAAATGCATTAAGATACAGCAAGACTTCTGGAGGGCGTGGCACAAAGATTATTTGTCACAATTTTTAAGGCGCTCTAAATGGCATAACGCCAACCCGAATATTAAAATTGGGGACCTAGTGTTGTTAATCGGTGAAAACTGTTCTCCATTGCAGTGGCCGATGGCTAGGGTTATAAATTTATTTAGCGGGTCTGATGGTTTAGTGCGAGTAATAGAGGTCAAAACTGGTCAAGGCACTCATAGAAGAGCTATAAATAAGGTAGCCGTATTGCCCATTGATAGGGAGGATTGATTTTTCTTTAAATTTTTAATTTTATTGTAAACATTTGGTATGTAAAAGACTTACACTAAGGATAAGGTATAATAGTTTGGCTTAATATTTAAATAATAGTTTAAAATAATATTTAAGCACTTCATAGTTTAATAATATAGAGGCGTATATGGTCGTGTCGGCCCGCCAATTTATGTTCGATTAAAAATAGAACATAGGAATAGATAATATGTTATCTGTCGCAAGTTGTATAGGTGAATGATTTTTTATCTGTGGTTCTCTCTCTCGCCATTGTGACTTTCACTGCTACGTACCAATAAATCTTATAAATGCTCAAAAAGTGTTTTTATGTTCTTTCCGAACAATAGTAGCATTATAAAATTAGATCTTTATAATTTAATAAGGAGTAAAATAAAATAAGTTGTTTTAACATTTGTCGAGGTTAAAAATCTTCACGTCGTTTTCGTTATTGTTTTATCCCTATTTCAGTTAGTAAGATTTGTATGAGAAGTACTCGAATGTGTGTTCTGAAAAGTAAATACGTACTAGAAGAACAGGATCATGGAGAAGGTCGTCTGTCGTCAAATACTAAAACGTATTTATGGTGGATATCCGTGAAATTTACTAGGCTTGCATAAATTCAAACTGGCTCTTATGTATTGGGGAGAACGTAATATGTTTTGTATTTATGGATGATGATGTATCCGTTAACACACCAAACTGAACTTTTACAATGTTTAGAAAAAATCTACTTACTCGTAGTTTTTTGTTCTTTATTACAAACTATAAATTAACTTGTTCTGTTAGTTCATTAGATCGTTGATATCTTCCTAAGCTGGATCGGGCTGAGGCCACCTTCATGCGGCTCTTACCAAATGTTGGTGGGAAAAACGAACACCTCCGTTCATATTTTGGGGGGCACCCCCAAAATTTGTTTTATTTTTATTTTTGTGTGAAAATCCTAATGCGGTTTTCATAATACATCTACCTACCAAGTTTCAACAGGATAGCTTTTATACTTTCGACAAAAAGTGACTGTGACATACGGACGGACAGACAGACAGACATGACGAATCAATAAGGGTTCCGTTTATGCCATTTTGCTACGGAACCCTAAAAACCGACATCGAACCTCTTTTTGGGACTATGTATTTAGGCAAAAGCTCAGTTGGCCGCAAAAAGCTAGGGATCCTTTCCAAAGTGAGACGGTACTTCACGCCTGAACAGTTCAAGTCCGGTCAACCATGGAGAACCGTTCTCACTTCTTCGTCAGGTTTGCCAAATATCAACTCGATGCGCTAGAGTCGATTAACAAACGGACCAAGAGACTTATTGGTAACGATGATCTGGTTGACTGACAATGATGAAAACGACGGGCTGGCAATTCGGGCTTTGAGCCCGAATGCCATTGTCGTTTTTTATCGGTTACACTTCGGAATGTGTGCGATGGAACTGCAGATTTTGATCTGAAGTATAACCTAGGGAACTTGAAGGCAAGCGTATTTCACCATCGACCATATTTTGTCTTCACTTATCGTCGCCGTAGACGTCATAGTCAAATACGAATACGCTCTCTAATAGGTAAATACCACCTTGAACATTTTATGCATGCCTAGTACATTTGTTGGTTACTCTAAACTGGAAAACAGGAAACTGAAAAAATTGATTAAAATCAGTAACTTTAATCGATTTTTTTTATTTTTTTCTTCTACAAAAAAATGTCCCAGCACTAGTACGATCCGTGGGTGCCCTAAGTGGAATAAAATGCTAGATAAAAAACTATTCCACTAAGGGCACCTGCAAAAAATTTTGATAGGTGCCGCTCGTGGAATAGCTTAGGAGCCATTCGCTCAGGAGCCATTTCAGCGGGTGCCCTTCCTGGAATACCTCCTATTTCACCGTTAGAACGCTAAATTGTCACTAAGTAACATAGGCTATAAAAGGGGCGGGGGGCGGGCAGAGCCGCTGAAAAATACTAGTGAACTTTTGAAACAGTTTTACTAATAATTATGGCTTCACGGAAAAATTAGAATGAACATATAAAACTAGACTACGATATAAAAACATATATTTTTTCCCATTAACTATCTGTGAATATCAAATAACACATTAGGTTTCCAAGTATAATTACTAAAGTAAACCTGCCACAAACCGCTTCAATTTGAAACTATTAAATTCTAAACGTTGCGTCAATTAAAATAATTGTTTGCCCCAACTTAATAGAGCGGAGGGTTTTATTACGTAGGTATAACTAATTAATTTGTCTATCGCTACCCGTGTCATGATATGATACACGATGAATGTATGCAGTTTGTAACTATGTAAAACTACACATCTATTTATACTGCGTACATTCAGTGTCATTAGTCGTAGCAATTAGGCGTGTGCCACATAGCGCATCGCGCGACAAGACGCGACGTGCATTCACGGAGTCGTGTCTGCTACGAGGTTAATGCGTCTTACTAGCGACTGCGGAGAAAACAAGAAGAAAAATAATGCTTAGACTAAACCACGATGCCACGCCACTTGGTACGCGATGCGATGATAACTAGAGATACTAGCGCATATCACAGCAACGCCTGAGATTACGATGTATGGGATGTCACGTTATAATTTCCTAGAGCAATTAGGCATGCGCCACACTGCGCATCGCGCGTCCTAATTCAAATTGCGGCAATATGATGGAACGTATAATGCCGTCTCAAAAGCGTACCTATTAGCGTTCATCGTGAAGACATTATTGAACAACATGCTTCCCTTGTTTCATTGATAGGTACCCCCCAATTGGTTCAAACTTTTTATTTATTCAAGCTCATAAATTACCTGGTAACACTGATAATTACATGAAAAGACTATTGAAACACATATATTTGATAGGTGAACAGTTGAACACGTTGTTCACAAGGTAATTAATTTATCCATTTTTGTTGTATGTTTTATTTGTTCTAGTAAAATACTGTAGAGGGGTAAACCCTTACAGCATTGACTAACAACGATTTTTTCCAGCAACACTGAACGTGTTAAGAACATTTAAAACCGTCAAGTACAGACGTCAGCAGGTCAACCTACGCCAATCTGTCAAATTTTACCAATCGAACAGACGAAAGATAACACTTACAGCTATAGAAAGTAGTTTATTTAAGCATAACTTTAACACATGTCATTTTATCGTCCGCGATAATACACGCAAACAGCCTGCGTTTAGTTTCATTGATAAAATCTGTTTTTCTTCTACGACTATTGAACGTACTTTTGGCATAATCTCATCTGAGAATATCGCTCGCGATTTTAGTGGTCACGTTCGAGTTATATCGCGCTTTGCTCAGTGCATACAAGTCCTAATTGCACCTACGTATACCTGCTACTCTCTGTGGAATTATCCCTGGATTTACTATTAGTAATAAACTTTATACTGTCTTATTTTATAGATGAAGATTGTGGGTTTGTGTGGGTGGTAGGTAAGTTTAAACTTATGTATAACTTCTATTAATAACTATTTATTAGTTCGTGTATTTATTAATAGCGTGAATCGAGTGTGTTTACTCTGAAATACGTCACCTTCAAGGATTTGAAGATGAGATCGATCCTTAGGTGGACTGAAGATGGTTCAGAGGATAAGGCAAGAGTTGGGAGTTGGAGACCAATGACCGAGTAAGCTGGCGTGCAATGGAGGACACCCAATTTTTGAAGACTACAGTTTGGTATATAGAAGAAAACATCAAAGCTAATGCCTGGTGTTCTACATAAAGTGCTGCTTCTTCAGCTCTCGGCTTACAGTAGGTACTTAAATTAAATGGACAGTAAGAAAATAATAACCGTCTTAAAACCGATATACGGTTGAGCGATTCCACTGGTTGTGGTAGGCCTCACCAGTGTCTTCTGGCTCGCAACGTCAT
The DNA here is from genome assembly GCA_950005045.1 of Agrotis exclamationis. NCBI lineage: Eukaryota > Metazoa > Arthropoda > Insecta > Lepidoptera > Noctuidae > Agrotis > Agrotis exclamationis. Next base: position 543,272 of record OX465443.1, read on the forward strand.
CCGTCGGAGCCCTGGAGTTCCAGTTCATTTTGACTGAGCTCCATTGTAGGTCCATTCTTTGCTTTTGGGTGATTAAGGCCGAGAGCTAACTCATTATAAATAAGAAGAAAATATAAAACAGGGCTCACACAAAATTACATTGAATTGAAAAGTTAAATTAACTGAAGTTGAAGAAAGCTCTAGATGATTATTCAGTCTTTAAAAGCTACATACGGCAACAGAAAACGCTTTTATTGCCGCAAAAATTCTATCAAATTCTCTGTCTTTTATTTGTCAACAAATTGGAAACATTCCTCTGTGTTATTTTAATTTATTAAACATCATCTGTCCACAGCAGCGTAAAACAGCGATATTCCATAAAATTAGTCTAAACATGTTTACTGAAATTTCCTGAAAACGGATTCGCCACAATGGCTGATATCGGAGGAAACAATGTAACACGTGTCATGTTTCACGGTACAATGAAAATGTAATTATAATTTGTTTGAACACAAATTGTGGAGTGTTAGAATGCGTGATCTGATGAGTTTGAGTTTTAATGTTTGTGGATAGTTGCTAATATTCTTTTTACCCGACTACTTACAAGAGGAAGGGTTATTATTTGTTTTCTTTTTTATGTAACGGAATACAATATGCGGAAATTAAGAGCAACTTAATATCTACTTAAGTTGAGAATAAGAAATTGTAACACGACACTTTGCGAATTGCGATGCTATTTGACTTCTTTGTATAAAAAACTTGTTTCGAATCATATTGTCCACTGTCGCTGTCCCAAGACCTGTAGATCCTGGTCAAAGTACGAGCCTTCATGAGCGTGAACCGGTTTTCGCTGGCTATAGGTACGCAGCCAGACTTCTGTGTCTGTCTACTCCATGATACCGAGTAGCCCGCCAGAATAACGACTGATATCCACCACCGACATTGATTTTGTTAACCAAACATAACACAACCATTTTCCTCCTCTAAATGTATTGGATTTTGAGTGACCACCGGTAAATAGGACTTTCGTAGTGAAGTAATGAAACTATGATAAACAAATACATATACAAAACAGAATTACACCAAAAATGAACCAAAATGTAAATGTGTAAACCAAAGTAATTGTTGCACTATGTTAAATTCAAATGCACGTTTTATTATTGTTTGTATGAGTGTAAACAATTGTTCGTAGACCTAATAAATAAAATAAAATACTCCACTAGGTGGAGCGGAATGTATTGTTCCATCGGTTGCCCTTTGCGTCCCATGGCCACGGTATACTGCTTAGACAGTCCCATGAATTTATTAGAGGCTTGCATTAAATGTTCTACTATAGTTTTATTTCGCTTGACATCCAAGAAAATATCGAACACGAAAATCTAGTAACGAAAGTCAAGCTAACATGCAATGATTGCACACACATAAAAATAAGAAAATATAATAAATATTGCTTCGTAAAATACCATTCAGAGTGAAAGAAGGCTTCAGACAAATGACTATCATTCCCCCCCCCCCTCATATTGTGAGCCTCGGGTCTTATTGGCGCAGGCTTTGTTGCCAGCATACTACAATGGTGGCGAGATGAAAAGGATGGCATTGTGCTGCCCAGCCGACGGGTTGTGATTGGATCGAGCGATCGTATAAATGAGGTTTGTACAGGATTGGAAACGAAAAGTACGTCCTTTATTACGAGGTATTTAAACAAAATCAATACGGTTTGGTTAAAGGGTCCGGATGTAGGTCCCTACATATACCCGTAAATACTCAAGGTTATATATACCTACCTACTTCGCCTCTTATAAAGTCCTTGATATCCTGGTGTCATCGACTAGTACGTAATTTAAAGTACTAGGCTGACAGAGCCTCTCAGGAGAAAACTTTCGAAATCGTAGCAAAGGTCGTAGCACATCGCGTGCTACGCCGTAGACCCCGTAGAAGCGTAGCATCATCGCATAGCATCGCGCAGCAGTTTCTATTAGCTAAATAATCATTGTGTTCCCATTGCTGGGACAAAAGCTCTCCTTTTTTAAATTACATTTAAAGATTAATTTTTGGTAAAATAATCAAATGAGTCCTCGAACCCAGGGCAGGGCGGGAGGGACTGTCAGACTCGTACTGACTAAAATCCACGGTGTCCAATAGCCGTTTACATTCCAGGGTCACGGTAATGAGATAAGTCCCGCGACCACAAAAGCTCTGCTAGATCGAATTAATGATTTTTTGGTTCTAAAGACCTGTGCTCCAACTAAAGCCTTTTTTTCCCATCATTATACAATAAGGTCATCAGTTAGAGCACCGGACCTAAAATCGAAATTGAAGATGACTTTTCCTCAAGATATCTTTCTTCACCCATACAACGATGGATTCCAATTTCGAACAATCTCCGCTGAATCACCACTCAATTCAATATATCACTTCAAAATAATATACTAACTTCTAATCCTGAAATAAAACTACTCCACAGACATTTTTACTATCTTCTCTATGGCCCGTTTCAACTCATTGTACCGGAGAGATATAAAGGCGGGCCACAACACAGACTGGCCAGTTATTGCACCGCGGCCATATCTCACGACGTGCGCGGAATATCAAACAGATTACGAACATCTAATACCCTTGGAGAAAGGATAATAGCGTTATGCACTTGGTTTGATGTACTTCTGCTTATCTTAAGCTGTTAGGAGCTTTATTTTATGAAGTGGAGTTGATCATTTTTATTGTACTAGTTGAATGTGCTTGGCCACGGCCAGAATTTCGCCACCTCGAAAGTGTTAATGGCTTTTGTCTGGTCACTAAAAGAGCAGCAACACAAAAAGTAGAAAAAAAGATTGTCATGAGGCTCTGCATTGTTAATTATTTGGACCTGATTATGTCTCCATATTTCTCTTTAACTCATATCAATGCTATCCAGTCTCATTGATGAATCAAATGCCCATAAATCATGACAACCGCCATCTTTTGACATTCTTGTACTTTTTCTAAGTAGTTATTAAATCAGAGGGAGATGCTATATCCAATTTAGTCTTACTGCCTACCTATAAATAGTGGGGAAAGAGTTGACATAGTATGGAGATATTTTTCCCTTAAATTAAAAAAATTTAATGGAACTGCTAACATTAACCAGTCGTACAAAAGGTGAAATGGAAAGTTTACTAAATGATCGAGTCGATGGAAAATCCCCGAATGCAGTTACTGAAAATAACGTATTGCCATACATTATTCATTGCATTCCAAATTAATTAAGATGTATGACTGATTTATTTTAATTTGTTTATATTATTTTGTGGCCACAGCTTTTAAACTGTATAGGAAAAGATTGTGAGGGAATCAGTGTGTCCTAGAAAAGAAAATTGGAAGGCCTGAAGCCGTGTTCCACCAGTGTAAACATTCACCTTTGACCCAGCAAGAACATCGAAAAACCAGGCTGTCACGTAGCACATTTATTTTTAGAAATAATCACTATTTGAATCAAATATAATCTAAACTTGTCTAACTCTACAAGATCTCCCAATCGATTTAAGACGTACTTTGTAAGTGCTTGGCTGAGAGTCATCAAGACTCCATTATATCTTAAGAGGAACCCTTGGAATATCGATTATGTTAGTTTATTGTGGATTCGTGCTAGAGCACGCCTTGCTTTCAAAGTTAACTCTTGGACATGAGTTACACGCGTCTTGCGACTGCGGTGTTAGTGAAAGAATTTGTTTGGTTCATAACCCTGAACTGAATCACGACGGTTGTTAAGCAAAGAAAAATATGGAAACGCACGCCGTTCGCATCATCTGAGGTCGTGTTCGAGGCGTTAAAGCTAAGCTTTGGTAATAAAATCCTAATTGGGGTTAATTAAGTTGTAAACAAGTAAATAATAACATCAGCAGAAAAGTCAATAAGCAAAAAGATAACAGTATCTTTCAACATTTTGGTGAACAATGAAATATACCTCACAATATCAGAGTAACGAAGCGGATGAAATGTTCCCATAAAAAATCTTGACAAAGCGAAAAAAAAAAGATAATTGGAACACAAAAAGCATTGCTCATCATTCACTGCTGAATATTTCATTGTATTCAGAATTCGTACGTGGTCCGTATTAGCCCGTGACCCAGATTTCCCGATAGAGGGGGTATTACGGGCTACGGTCACTGTCGGGGGATATCTGGTACCTGTGTTCCTGTTAATTACATTAGTTTGCAATAATTAATGATAGAATAACAAATGAGTGCGGGAGCCAATTAGGCGGTATGGGTGTTATTTCAATAAATGATACGAGGGTAGTATCGAATGTTTGATTTTATCACTTTGTGCGATACATTTGGCGTGAAACATGTTTATATTAGGTAGGTACTTACGGTGTAAATATTATTTTCAATAAACGATATTATTGGCCATATTCAGTGTCTCTCATAGAGAGGAAGAGGAAGGTTGTTTCCCAGTAGTGCGTACGTTAAAGCTATTCTATTTATTTCGGTCGAAATCTAAACATTTTTTCAAATCTAGCTTTTCTTCTATGGCTTCGTTTGCACAGTTATTGTCCCACAAGAAGGTGTTAATAAGATAAAAATATGTAATACAAGTCCTAATGCAGGATTATGGTGTATGGTCTGCTGATGCAGAGCATGGTAATAATATGTCGAATTGCATCGGAATTCGTTCATTTAAGATTCAGTCATTTCAGCATGAACGCATGCAACAAACTAGGGATGCATCGATACGCCTTTTCACCGATACGATACCGATACTCTTATAAAAATATCGGCGATACCGATACCGATACGCTTATTTTGAATTAAAAAAATAAGATAAAATAAATAAATCACAAGTCAGATTATATTTTTTTAATTTAAAAAGTAGTGATATAGGTTGATATTAGATAATCATACATTTTAGTTATTAAAATTAATATTAAGAAGATTTTTGTTTAAAAAACACTGTTTTTTTTTTCGGAGAAAGGCGATTTCGCAAGTCTGTTTGGCAAAGGTTTCCCCGGGCATATTAGTTCGTGCCTCGCTTGCAACGAAATGACGAGACAACACGATCATTTACACTACATTTTTAGGGTTCCGTAGCCAAATGGCAAAAACGGAACCCTTATAGATTCGTCATGTCTGTCTGTCTGTCCGTGTATGTCACAGCCACTTTTTGTCGAAAGTATAAGAGCTATCCTGTTGAAACTTGGTAGAAAGATGTATTATGTGAACCGCATTAGGATTTTCACACAAAAATCAAAACAAAACAAATTTTGGGGGTGCCCCCCATACTTAGAATTGAAACTCAAAAAAAATTTTTTCACCAAACCCATACGTGTGGGGTATCTATGAATAGGTCTTTAAAAATGATATTGAGGTTACTAACATCATTTTTTTCTAAACTGAACAGTTTGCGCGAGAGACACTTCCAAAGTGGTAAAAAGTGTGTCCCCCCCCCCGTAACTTCTAAAATAAGAGAATGATAAAACTAAAAAAAATATATAATGTAGACCTCAACCAAAACTACCAACGAAAATTGGTTTGGATGACATACAGTTAGCAGTTTTTGAGATATAGTACATTTTCAAAAACCGCAAATATAACTTTGCCATTCATACAAATACTATGAAAAACAAAGTTATTTTTATTGTTTGTGTATATTACTTACTAATCTCAATATAATTATATCTCTAATCTATGCTTGCTGCTACGGAACCCTTCATGGGCGAGTCCAACTCGCACTTGGCCGGTTTTTAAATTAAAAAGTATCGTTGTATCGGTCATAAAAATATCGTCGATACCGATATATCGGCTAACCCGAAGTATCGCCGATATATCGGTATCGGTATCGGTATCGGATGCATCGCTACAACAAACTAACACACGTATCTTAAATTACTATCATCAGTACTTAAATACTCTTAACCGTATGCAGCATCGGTACTTTATTCATTTCCTAATATCAAACAACAACATAAATCCCGATTCTCCGTTGTAAACAGAAACATAACATCTATTTGTTTTACAATATCCGTTTCGTTTTCCTTTTCAAATGTTTGTGAACGAAAATCAGTGCAATAAAACTTTCAATATTGACTATAACATATAGTACCGAGTAGTACTAGGAGATCTATTTGAGGACCTGTGTAAATATCACCGCTCGCTCGCCCCGGCTACTTGGGGATGAGTCGAGACATATTTTCATTGCACTCCTTGCTCTGGGGTACAACTTGTGAAGTTTTCTTTAGAGCACATAATCTTGTGTGCTAGGAGAATAAGAATAAGTTTTCGTAAAATTTAGGATGAGTTTTTACTTCTGTAATCCTTTCCACTCATCTTTTTGCTGTTTTTTTTTCGAAATAAAGCATGTAATGATTTGATATACGAATATAATATCGTTTTCATTCATGTTACATAATATTTTTTTTTGTTTTCAGATGCAGTCATTCAATATATTAATCAAATGCATATTTGACAGCACATGTACCCGTTTTTATATTGAATCCACAAATCAAGATCGAACTTTAAAACGCAATACAAACCTATGAACGCATAAATTCAAAGCTGTGGACGTCACCCACTATCCGCACTAACGAAATTATTACCGACTGAATGAAAACGTGTAGTATAGTGCGATCCACACATACGCAACGCACATACGTCATTGGTTGATTTATATCTCGAACGCCGGCCACGCAACCACACGGGGTGGTTATTGCAATCGTATATTTGCGGTTGTTATCGCTACTATTTTATTCGCTAAAATATTGAAAGGATCTAAAAATAAGTGCGTGAATTATATTACTGTTAATGGATGCCTAACATGTTACAAGGAAAATCCATCAGTTGAATAAATGAATAATGTTTTCAGCCAATTTACGAAATTATTCCGCAGAAGAAGAATAATATGTGTAATGAACGCATTTGAGTACTTTTAGTAACTTTTTGGAGTCTTAAATCAACACAATCTTGAATCTTTTAGGTCTCACATTGTGGAGGCGCCTATTATTTCATATTATGTCAACCTTAATGAAAATTGCGAGAAACGTGAGGCCATTTTACTAAGAACGACTTCAGTCCTTATAAACTGTCTCCAAAACTTAAGGTACGGCTTTCATGAGACGAAAATTTACATACGAAGAACATAATTATTTTAAGGTTTCGCTACTAAACTGAAAACGTGAACAATTTACTGATTTTATGAAGTTTTGGGCCTTTATTAAATGGCTACTATTATGTGAAGGCCTTTTCGCCATTATGACCAGGTGATTTAAATATGGCGCAAACAGCAACAAAATGGCGGGTGTATTAGTGAACAAGATGGCGCGTGAGTGCTGTCGTAAAATTAGGAGGGCGGCCATTAGAGTTGATGAGATGTACATGTCTGGACTTCATAATAACTCATTATGGTAATTGCGGGTGTATGTTTTAATTAAACGTTACGTCTTTATAATTCTTTATTTAGCAAAATTGTGACTTTTTTTACATTTCAGACCAAATTAAATTTAATGTTTTCATCATGAACTTAAAAATTAAAACGTATAAGAATGAACAACATCGTCCAATATTTAACAAAAATACAGAACAGCATAAAAACAGACCACCAAAACAACCCAAAAAGGTATTCCGAGGGTATAAAAGAATGCCCCTATAAACACAAACTTGTGACAAAAGAAAGGCGACAGTTCCGCTACCGAATAGCCGAGTGACGTCATCGTCATAGTAAACTGCGACCAGTATTGCACTGAGCATGCTCTTATTACCCGAGTCGCGGGTAATAGCGCCCCTTTTGTATCGCTCGCGTCGTAAGTTCAGCCGTTCTGGCGAATTGGCGAAGCGACTCCGCAATGTATGATGCCGTATACGACCAATGTATTGGAAATTGGTATTGGGGATCAGGGCGGAAGATGAGTTGATAATCGAAGGGAGATCGGAAAAGTTGGGAATTATGTTTTGGCGTACCTTTTTTGGCCTACCTACCGGTTTTCACCCCTTTTTACACTACTACCCAAAAAATGTGTTTTACATTCAGGAGAATCGTTAAAAGGGTATTATAGTAAATTGCTAGTTGAAAGTTATGTTTCTGTGGTGTTATGAAAATCGATTAGAGTAAGAACTAAAATATTAACTTACTGGTTCAAAGTTTTAATTAAAGTTGAAGGGGTTTAATTAGTTGTATTACTCACGACTTTGTACCTTCTAATGATCTCTCCGGGGATGTGTTTATATTTCCTACGTTACGTATTTTCGGTTATATTGTATTATATGTAAGTAGATGGATTTCAGTCCTCCAATAAAATTTACAATTTGAATTTTCATTGAACTCTAACAAACTGATCTGGCTCGCAAGGTTGTCGATATGTGGGACGCGGATGCAGCTATTATTGTGCCTATAGTCGTGTCGGCCCATGGCTTAATTGCCAATAGCCTCTACCAATACCTGAGGAGGCTCTCGCTTGGCAGCTGGATCAAGCGCCTTATTCAGAAGGCAGTACTTCTGGACACGGCGCGTATAGGTTATCAATTCAACCCGTATTATGTAATATTTCCAGAACTGCCCAGTTTTCGCATATGTTAGTCTATATCAGCGTCTGAACAAATGTGCCAAATTCGAAAAGTGTATGTATGTATGTTTGTGTTCACATATCTCGTAATTCTTAAGATTGTTTTTTCGGAAATCGGTGGCAATAGTCAATGAAATAATAAAAACAAAGCCACCGACTTCCGAAAGAAAAGTTATTTTAAACTTTTTTGTGTTTGTATTCGTCCGTCCATAGTAATAATTATTTTAAATTCTACTAACATAGCTATAAGTATGTGCCTACTAACATAATAATGGACTTGTACTCGTGCTTGGTCTGAAATAAATAATTTCAATTTAAAGTCGGTTCTTTTTTTTAAGTTTTACGATAAAGAGCGAATTTTGATTATCAAAATGGTAACACCTTGCTCGATAGATGGCGTTGTGCTTTTTTCTGAATCGCGCTATGGTTTTGTTACATCCGTCTAGTGACGTCTCTGCATTGGGATATTGTCGGTAGCTTCGAGAAAAATCGAAGAATGGTGTGAACTGTGGATTTACTTATTTTTGACATGAACAATCTCGGGCTATTTATTCCGAGATTATTAATAACTTCTAGCTGTGTAGTGTCCCACGGTTTTAGTCTTGGGCGTAATACATTCGCGAGTGAGATCGATCAGTTTAGGTCGCCGATCTTAAAGTGAACTAGTTCGCTATTTTATTAGTTCAAAGGGATTAAAGGCAAATGCATATTTACAATTTACAAGTTGTTTCTATGATGCTGAAAGAAATATTTTTGAAACAATATTTTATGAAGAAACTGTTAATTAAATTGTGAGAAACAAACATGTAGGGGTAAAACGAAATGCCCAAGGGGTAAGATTGAAATAGTGACCAAAATCGTCTTTATGGTAATGACCATAAATTAAATACTGTTTTAGTCATGCATCAAGCAGGGTAAAATAAAAATCGCACTTTTACGCGGGTAAATGTGTCTGTACGGAAAATGTCAAAAAACACACGAGTGCTCTCACTTAGCTACTGACTTAGACTGCGGGGCGGGGCCAGACAAAATGGTGTCTACAACGATGCTGCCAGCATTAAAAGAATTCCTTGATATTCGGAGTTATTGTATGTTTTTTATCTTTTCCCTTTTTCATCTTACCCCCACTCACCCTACATAAATAAATAAATAAATAAAAGCCTTTATTTCCCAACTTGTTAAATAAACTTGACACAATCAGAGATCCTAATAAATAGATTAAGGAATTGACATTGGTTAGAATAGTGAAAATATTCGCAGTACTAAAAAGATGTAAATCGAATAGAAATTATCAATACAATCAATCAATCAACAATTCATAACAATTAGGTTCAATAAACATAATCACTTCATACAAATATTAATAACATTCAAAATAAAACCCTACATACTTATTATATTTCATTTTATGCTGGGCGGTTACAGCACATAAGTTGCAAGGGACGACAGTTGATAAGACTGTGGTTTACTATAGGCAAAAGAACTTTCGCAAAAGGCCTATGTAGCCTTAAGTAGAGTAAAAACCTTGGATGTTGTAGCAATTTGTGAGCTCGACCAAAGGAAACTGTTTAATACCGACATGACAAATCATCTTTAGCAGAATTGCAAAGACTGAGACATAGTAATTGACACTCTCAAGTGAGAATCGGATTTCCATGTCCCAATTTTCCCACCACCAATTTTCTCACTCGAGTATATTTGCAGACATTCGGTTATTCTTCCCCACTTTCACCCCACAACTTTTAAACAGCTCAACCGATTTTCATCAAACATGTCTAAGAACACTCGCACATATGTAGTCAAGTAGTACGTCACCTATAATACAAAAAAAAACTACTTTATACTCTAAAATATACAGTTGAAAATCTAATAAAGACTACAGAATGTTTTCGTTTATCGTTTGCCACTTGTCTAGGGGGACTGGTTAGTAGCCTCTTTATCTTTTCTACCACCATCACCACGACGGCAACGCACTGGTTGCTTTTACAGCATGGACCAACCACCAACCCATTTCGGGTAGACAATGTTTGGCAAAGTTTTCAAAGTGGGACTTCGGCTTATTGTCATTACTGTTGTCACAGTTACGTGACTCAGGTGACCAAACGTGAGGGTTAACGCACGGGACACTGAACTCGAATGTAAGACTCTTAATTAAAAGACAGAGTTTCATTATTACATGAATGTTGTTATTGGTTCTAGATTCTTTTTAAATGTGTTCAATTATTTTTTGAAGGATAACAGATGGAACTTTAGTTTAGTGAAAAGAAAGATGTTTTGACAAGATGGGTGTTGTGTCTTGTGGGCTACTGCACAACAATTTGTTGTTAGGAATTCCTTAAAGCCTCCTGCAGACACACGCGATTAATCGCGCGGGGCGACATGTCGCGGTCCATTCGCAGTATTTTTAGAGTGGAAATTAGCTTGGCTCGTTGTCGCAGCGCGATTAATCGCGTGTGTCTGCAGGAGGCTTTATGGTCCTAAATCGCGGCGAACATTTTTTAAAACTTTTTTTAGCGATATGGTCGCGTTTTTAAAAGGCGACCATATCGTTTCCTCATTTTCATCTAGACGTGGCAATGCGCAATGCAATTTTTAAAAATGTAGGTAATACATATATTTTATCGTAGGAATCATGGCCGCTAAAGTAGACGGAGTCTTGGAGTGAAGACTTGACGAAACTTTCACCACTACCATCACCTATAGATCGACTGACAACCTTAATAAAGGTACTAGGTCAAACTGGATATAGGAGGCGGGCTCTTTGGTCGATTGACCCCGCTCAGGCGGGACCCGCGGGATGAATGAACCAATTCATGATTTTGATTATTTTTTCATTGGTCGATTGGACCCGCTGTTCCAAATGACGAAAGACATTGTTGCCTGTTGGTCTAGTGGTTAGTGACCCTGACTGCTATGCCGGAGGTCGTGGGTTCGATTCCCACCCAGGATAAATGTTTGTGTGATGAGCACGATCATTTGTTCTGTGTCTGGGTGTAATTTATCTATAATATGTATGTATTTAGAAATATATAAGTATGTTTATCAGTTGTCTAGTACCCATAACACAAGCTCTGCTTAGCTTGGGACTAGATGGCGTTGTGTGATAGTTGAGGAATATTATTATTATTATTGTGTTGTGGCTTAAGACTTTTAGACACGCCTATGATTGACGCGCCCAGTTTTACTGTAACTTACTGCGATGATTGTAGAAATTCTTCTTAAACATAATGATCAGTATTTACCTGAAAATAAAAAGAAAATCATTAATCAAAGTACCTATAGGTAACTAATGTGTACGTCAAAACTTATTATTAAAACTTAATTATGTATAAGACTTGACTTTTAAAACCGCTTGATTAATTGCTTAGTTAGAATTTGTTTCAGTTTAACACGATTAATTACTAATTTTGTCAAGAATTTAGATCCAAGCTATATCTATATTTTTTTACAATTAATTTAAAACTTAATAATTAAAACCAAAAATACTCCTTGTAATACTTTCTAAGAAATAAACGACTTGAGGCCTTATCATGAGTTTTCAGTTATTCTGCTATAAAGTAAACTGGAACTTTGACATAGTCAAATTGACAAATTTCAAGGAAAAAATTAGTTCCTTCTTCGCACACCAGAGGCGCTATTCCATTTTTCCATACAAGAAACGCTGTAAATACTGGAAAGACGCTGTAAAGTAAACTAGTGAAAACTCGTGATAAGGGCTCTGAGGTAAAGGTTAACTTGAACTCTGCTGTGGCCCTTTTACATTTCAATTTCATTTCATAAGCTAGAAAAGAAAATGAAAAAGGCCCAGTACTAAAAACAATTTCCAGAATATATACTGTGGTATCGGGTGAAAGAGACTTATAGTTACAACTATCCGTGGTTTCATCCACTGCTCGACTCCCATTAGTCGAAGCGTGATGTTATATTATAGCCTATTATAGCCATCCTCGATAAATGGACTATTCAACACAATAATAGCTTTTCAAATAGTACCAGTAGTTTTTGAGATTTGCGCGTTCACCAACCAACCAAAGTAACTTTTCAGCTTTATAGTTTTGGTATAGATTTATAGTACCTATTGTGAGTATTATATGTTATAAAAATATGTTGTTGTGAAAAAAAAAAAGAAAAACATGTTATAAAAATATGGCGTTTCCGAAAGCTCCTTTTAGTTTGTACTCGTTTTATACAAATCTGTTCAATAGTTTTGTATGACAGACTAACAAACATCCATTCTCACGTTTATAGTAGTAGTAAAAGTAAATTTTTATAGCAGTTAAATAATAACTAATTTACAACATTGCAATTAATCCAATTTATTACCCAGGTCAGCCACATTTTTATTTTCCCTCTCAAAGCAAAGGTAAATAAAACTATAAGATAGGCCATACAAACCCACATGCGGGAATTAATCGGGACGTGCACTAAATAAGAGCACTATTGCTGGCCTTAGCCGATAATCTGAGGTGGAGTGGTTTCATTAGCTAAGTGCGGGACGCGCGGGAGAGATGCACGTGGATGTGGTACCAGATACCACGGACTGCAGTCAGAGGGTTTTTATTTTAGAAATGAAGATAGTTGAAACCTATAAAATAAACAACATCTAATATATTTAAGGCAAATTTTCTTTACATCTTAACAAAAGAAGCGAGATCAAAACAGAGATTTTGTAAAATACGAAAATGTTGCCCAATGCCAGCCTTTTGTAGGACTGAGAGCGTCCGCCAGAGCCCCGGGCGACAAGATGTTACGATCCTACTCCAAAAGATTTGAAGACCTCGTAAAAACTAATATTCAACCAAAATGGTAGATGCTTTACTTTTTAATTCGACTTCGCTTTACTTCAAAAGTACGAACATTTGTAACGTAATACAATATTGGAGGACTTATCAAAATGCGGTCGCATTTTTTATGTAGAGAGAGGAAAATTTGCGAATTTCTGCTTTTATTTGTAGGTTATTCTGTAAGCAAAAAGTTACGTGAAAAGTTTGGTCCATAACTTAGTTGCTCCGAAAACATGCTATTGTGTTTTTAAGTTTCGTGAATCGTGTGCCGCGTTTATGCACATAAAATCATGTGCCATAAAATATTTCGTTTCGTGCCAAATTCTTTGTGTGAGATAATTAAATAAATAATTTGGAACTAGGTTTATGTCTGACATAATAATATGACGGCTATTAATTTATAAAATATTATCTTTCTCTGAAAAAAAAAAACAATGAAATATTAATAAGTAGTATTCACTGCTGCTGACTAAAATAATAAAATACAAAAAAGTAAAACAGTTAACCCTTCAACGGCGCGTATTATTCCCCAATTATTACAAACTTTGGCATTATTATTGTCCCAGAATATAAAATTCCAATCAAAAATGTATCAAGCAATGGATTAAGACCCAAGGTCGCTTAACTCTTTTATTTATTAATTCAGCCCACCTGAGCCTGAATAATAGATGGCAATTAATCCTTTTACCATCAAAATCAATTCTGAACGTCTAATTCTGACAGGAGTCTGATTCTGCGACATCAATACTGCTTTACTGGGCATCAATAATTCAGCTCCTGATCTGAAATTCCTTTTAAATGGGACGGTGCGGGGTTGGATAGGGGGGGGGGTCAGATTTAGATTTATATTTAAAAGAGGCTGCATGTGTTGGTCGACTTTAAGCCTCCTGCAGACACACGCGATTAATCGCGCGGGGCGACATGTCGCGGTCCATTCGCAGTATTTTTAGAGTGGAAATTAGGTTGGCTCGTTGTCGCAGCGCGATTAATCGCGTGTGTCTGCGGGAGGCTTTAAGTTACATGTCTGTCAGCGAACTGATTATAAATGTAGGTAATTTTGTTTCTGTTCAGTTCCTACTGTACAGTTTATATTGTATTTTGGAGGAAAAGTTCGATATTTCTGAACGTTGTTTTTGTGTAAGCACTAAATTGTAACTCTGGTCTGTATCAATAATAGCATTTCGAGGAATTTCCTCACGTCACGTCACATAGGTAGGTAATAAAGAACTTTAAAAAGGCGAAACAAGGTGTTTATTATACGGCTTTGCTAAAAAACTTCATAAAATATTAGCATCTTTCTTCTTTTCTTCGTACCTAATTTTCGATACTTAACTGTAAACCGAAAAAGAAAGAAAGAAAACTAATATAATGTATTTCCTGCAGCAAAATACCGGTTAGTACGCTAATGAGTTCCACGAACATCTGCTATTATTCAAATAAAATATACCTAGAATTTCAGATCAGCTCAGTTATTATACAATAATACTTTAATAAAATTCCTCTATATTAAATTCTCCGTAAGTTGCTTCAGTAAAACATTTCTAAATTGTTTTAATAATTGATTCTTCTCGACTGAATTTCAATGGATGGGTTCAGGACTAATTCAACTGAATCATAAAATATCTTGGAGTGGTAATCAATGGGTTCCAAGTTATTTAAACTTGTTTCAAGTTAAAGCGATGCCTACAATTAAACTTAAAAGTTTAATTAAGTAATGAATATGGCGCAGTTAAGCTCAGTAATGTTTTCTATAAACTTCTTTTGATCAATTTATTACTAAAAGATAAATTGAGATGTTTTCTAATAATACAGTTTAACATTATCAGTATTAAACTCAAAAATCATTATATTTTATCTTTAAAAAAGCGAAAGATTTTATGAAACAATTTAGCATTTCAATCCTTTTTATTTGGAATGGTAGGTAATTAACGTTTATTATTTGATCTCTACTCATAGAAGATCCTGACCTGATGATCATGGGACCATTTGGGAAGTATACTCTTTTAAACAAAAGAAAAATTTTCCAAATCGGTCCAGGCGTCTTCGAGAAATCGGGGAACAGACATAAAAAAAAAGATTCCGACGAATTGGGAACCTCCTCCTTTTTTTGAAGTCGGTTAAAAATTGATGATCATGAAGTTAAATTATAAAAAATATACAGATGGTAGACGTTGTACGTGCTCCAAAATAGAAGACAAAGGTTGGCTAGGCACCATTTTTAATACGCCAAATAAAGTAGCGCGCGTATATTAATCATAAGAAATTATTTCCATACATGTAATGCAATAAACTATTACATTGCATTTTATGAGTTCCTCCCGTTAACTAGCACGTTTTATTGAAAACCTATACGCAGCCATCGTAAAAATATTTTAATTTAACCCTATAATGTGTGCATGACCATGCCGTTGGATTATTATGACTGAACAATTATTTATTTTAAATACTAGCTGTACCAAAATTTAATAAAATCGATTCAGCCGTTTTATCGTAAAAAAAACTAGCGTTGCATCCGATACCGATACCGATATATCGGCGATACTTCGGGTTAGCCGATATATCGGTATCGACAATATTTTTTTGACCGATACAACGATACTTTTAATTTAAAAATGTAGTGTAAACGACCGTGTTGTCTCGTCTATTTCGTTGCAAACAAGGCACGAACTATACCCGGGGAAACCTTTGCCAAACAGACTTCCGAAATCGCTTTTCTCCGAAAAATTTAAGATTACTTTGTTTTTTAAACAAAAATCTTATTAATGTTCATTTTAATTACTAAAATGTATAATTATCTAATATCAACCTCTGTCACTACTTTTTATATTACCTAATTAAAAAATAATCTGACTTGTGATTTATTTATTTATCTTAATTTTTTAATTCACAATAAGCGTATCGGTATCGGTATCGTATCGGCAAAAAGGCGTATCGATGCATCCCTAGTAAAAACGGAACATGCAAGATACACATTTTCGCTTTAATCATATTAAATTGGAGAGATAGTCGGAATTCTTATTGGAATATGTATTTATATATTGGAATTTTGAATGTTATTGTTTAACTTGTTAAGCCGTTTAATTTAAGAATTTAAATAATTAATTTTTATTTTTAGATTTTTTTAAATATAAAGTTTGACAAAAGTGCGTTAAATCATCACAATAAACAAAAACTTCCAAAAATGTCGGAAGTGTACACAGACCCAACCTTCGAAGATGTCGGTTGATCAAATTAAGCTTCCAAACTATCTCGCATGGAGTTGCAGATGAGCTGACTATCAAATAGTCGACTATCTATGCGTCATGCTTGCCGCGAGGATCGAACTCACAGCCTCGGTAACACGAAGCGAACTGTATAGCCGATGGACTGAGCGACGAGTCGAGTCATGCGTCCAATTTTATCAACACTAGCTAAGTGGGTGACGTCACCGCCCGCGCCGCCCGCGCCGACGCGACGTTCACGAGTTTTTGTTTGCGCTGCGCGGGAGGCAGTAATTGTGATAAAGTTATTGTGCAGCGAACAGTAAGGACGTTTTTCCCTGATTTTATTTATTCGTTACTTGGTTTGACATTTATTCGTTAAAAAGGTGCACCTTCTACAAATAAAATAAATTAAGACTTAGGAACTGTTACAATGAAAACACTTTAGTCAGTTATTTTTTTTATACGACCCTCTTTACATTAGGTACAAACGTCAGCACATCAACCTACCACAATCTGCCAAATTTCTTCGATAGATTTTGAACCTTATCACAACAGTGGAAAGTTAATGTTTGATTGGTAAAATCTGACAGTTTCGGGTAGGTTGACCTGCTGGCGTCTGTACATAACCATATTTCTTGAAGAAATACTTTAGGAAGGCATTTCAATCTAACTTTGTTATACTTTAATTAATGGGTTTTGTACGAAAATATAACAAACAAACTTCATGTTCAAATTATAACAACGAGGTTAGCAAAATTGATTATTTTGGAGCTTTATTTTATTAAATAAGTTATAAAATCAGCAAAGAAAACACTCGACAAGTCTCACAACTATAGAACTTTAAAATTCTCTAAGTTTTACGAGTTTGGAGGCTGGCAAGCTCGCCAAGTTTTTCAAATTGGAAAAAATCTCGGAAACTGGCAACCCCATCCCTTCGGAGGCTTCACAAGTTTGAGGGTCGCAGTTTGAAAGGTTCGCTGAAAGTAAGCCTCGTTCAAGTGCCCAAGAGTATTTGACTTGACTTGATCATTGAATTGGTTATACCCGTGGTTACTAACTTTGACTGTGCGGGAGAAGTTTTCCCTTTGAGAGACTTTGAGGGGTTCTTTTGTGATATTATTCTCTAATAATCAAACTAAAAATAACATCGTTACATTCGTTACATGGTAAGTTGATTGCTGAGTTGGTAAATTCAGCAATTTACTTACTGCTTCATAAGTTCGTAACGCTCTTGCCAAATTGCCAATGGTTTTGGCATCATATTTGCATTAAAAATATTGTCAAGATAATGAGTTGCCAGCTGCAACGTAGATACCAAAAATAATATTAACATACCTACCTACATAAGTAATAGTACCTACTACCTACTATCATAACAAGTTTTCAATAAAAATTCTGCCAGTCCCCACATTTCCGAGATATTACAAAAATGTCGTAATAAACCTCAATGAAGGTCTGTATATGGCATATTTTTGGGCCAACCGATGATAATAGCCGTTGATCCCTTCCCTATGAGGGTCGCTATGGCACATTCACTACTGTTCTGAATATATTAAATGGCAAGTTATTTCCCGACAGGGGTATGAATTTAATCGTAGTTTTTATTGATAGATAAACCTTTTTCAGACATGTTTGAATGAGTACGGTAATTTTAGAATATGTTGTTAAATAATAAACTACAGTATATGTATGGAAACAGGTAATATCAATTTATATCAGCAAAAAGACATGACAAACATATTGTAAAACAGGCTGTGTCGAAGTTTCATATTGCGGTTATTTCATGTTCACAAATAGCTTTCCTTGAATCATTTTAGTCGTACGTAAATCAGACTATCACTCTATAAGTATTTAAAGAATAATATTATAATTAATATTCATTGGACACAACAGCAAAGCTTTCAAAACGAACCTGTGACAATAACACACGCCCAAAACTACTTCTCACGCAGCCAGCAACAGAACTGTACAATGTCAAAACAAATTAGCAGCTCACATCAATGTACTGAAAATATAATAAAAACCTACTTCCCACGCATGTAATATAACACGCGACGCGATCGTTACGATCACGATATTTGTACAACCGTACGTCACGTGGACGTGACGCGACGCGGGGACGTGAAATATTATTATTTTGCGTTACCTTATTATCGCGCGGCGCAAGAGGGTTAACATCGCGTTTGTAGCTACAGCGTCAAACATTTTGTGTGACGGAATTTCGTAATAGATAATGTTGTTTTATTATTTGTTTATGCTACCGGTTTAGGCTCGGAGGGTGTAAACAGGTGTATAAGTTATAAAATAGGTTAGTAATCGAATTTGTTTCAGTATTTTGGCATGTAAATTCTTGTTTTACGGTTATCTAATTGATCACGTAAGAACATAATATGAAACTGTGTATCACATAGCTAGCTATGTAACAAAAAAGTAGCAAATAAGTTTTTTTATTCAAAATATTGTTTTCCCAACTATGTATAGGTATGTAGGAACAGCTTCCAGTCTAACCAGCACGCGTAGCATGGCGATTCTATCTCTATTCGTTATTTCTATACAAATCGACTGTTTTTTTGCACAAGTATGACACGATTCTTATACCATTAAAGAAACATCTTTTCTATATTTTAAACATTACTATGCATTAGGAGCAGTGGTGGCCCAGTGGTATCGGCCTCGACTTACGAGTTGTAGGTCGTGGGTTCGAACCCCGTCAGGCGCATTACTTTGTGTAATTTATTTCAACATCACTGCTCTCAAAACGGTGAAGGAAAACATCGTAAAGAAACCGGCATGTCCTAGAACCAAAAATTCGAAGACATGTGACATCTACCAATCCGCACTGGGCCCGCGTGGTAGATTACGGCCCACTCCCTCTCACAGAGAGGAGGCCTGTGTCCCAGCAGTGGGAACATTTATAGGCTGATGATGATGATGATGATGATGCTTAAAACGATAAAAATCTTTGACGTTCTATCATTTTGTCTTTTCTCCCGTCGACAAAACCCGTTTATCTGAACTCCATGAAACTTCTCTGTGAGACTATTTCCCAATTTTTAGTGCATGTAACCAATTACGACTGTCACGGATCAATCAATGACAGCCAGGATACTAAGTTAAACTTGTTTTCTGAGGCACTGAATAAACTACAATGCAGCATAGTTCTATTGGCGCGCAGCCATAGTCGGAGGTAAAAAATTACATAACTTTACAAGAGAGAGAGAGACCAAATGACAATATCGTTCAAATGTCAAAATGCATACTTACAAAAATACATTATCAAGACTGTCAAAAACATACAATAATGTCAGCAGAGATCCACTATTGAACACAATGACTTCAAAAAGAAGGATACACCCTTCAGAACATTTTACCTAAACCTTCTTCATACAAGAAAAAAGTAGCGCCATCTATGATAATTCATACGAACTACGTTCAACTACTTCGTACGTAACTTGCTTTGGCCCGGAACTGACAGCTGGGGGCCAAAAATCTGGTGCCATTTTCGTTGTTTGGTTGAGCCTGTCCTTACGATGTAAGTCTAAGGTTGAATACGTTTGACATGAATATATTCTCGCAAGAAGGATGCACCACTCCGCAGTATCGACAACAAGGCTCACTTGCCACTGGCCATCAATATTTTCTTTCTCGAGTATAAAAATAAATTCAGCTAACAGCTCCAATAAATTCGTTGCCGAATACAAGTGAATAAAACATTGCACTCCGCTATTTTTCTTCCATTTCTCTCTTCAAAAACAGATCGCGAAAACATGTCCGAAGTACAAATGTATGAACATGTTTTAATAAAAACTTGTGTGAATATGTACCTATGTTTGTTGTATGTATTAAGTTGTGCCTTGTATTTTTACGTGTCTGACATACTTCGGTGGACTTATTAACATGTAAAGAGAATGGAGAAAGAAGACAACAGTCGGCCATAATGTTTTCTGGTAGTCCGGTTTAAAAAGGCCACAAGGAATTGCGACAATAATGGCAATAGAATAGATACAGAATAGTTTTATCGTAATTCATATTATGATGTAATTTCAGGTACCATCTAGCCTTTCTTTGTGATTGTTTTAATTATGTATTAGTTTTAGATCTGACGATTTTCGTATCGAGAGTACGAAAAATGTTATCGTGTTAAAGCTTCAGTTAAAAGACCAACATAAGTTAAAAAATACACTGCTAAAGTTTTCAGCAACTTGTGAAAATTACGTGTCAAAATAAATGAAACCACTCGCTTGCAAACTTGACTCTGAACTCGTTTATTTGTTTCTTAGCTTATTCTGGACCTCGCGCACTTCACAATCTTCCTTCTTGTTATTATCTCTATGTTTATATTGTTTATAATACCCACTGTTATTTACAAGTTATATAAAATATTAGTTTTGCAAAGACATTATTTTACTGCTGGGCAAAAGAGCCTCAGAGTTTCCAGTTCTTCCGATTCATGGCCAATGTGGAGCTTCACGCGTCCTGCCTCCTTTGCTAGCATGACTGCTTCGCAGGAAGTGACTGCTTCCCATTCCGTCTCACCCTGCAGCATGGCCTCGACCAATCCTGGGCGCGAGAGGTCGCTTCCTATCGCCTCCGTGAGGACACGGTGATGACTGATGCTCTGCTCTATGGGGCAGACCTGCACCGTATGCTCCACCATAGATATTTATAATCTGGATTAACACATACGATATTTTTCGAGTTCTAGCGGACAAAGCCGCTGTTAACAGCTATTACTATGTAAAGATGTGTCCAATATAAAATGGGCACGTGTATCAAATCCCCCAAGACAGCAAAGGTGTTCGGTCGTACATCTGCTGACAATTCAGGCATAATGGCATTAGGCAGCCTCCCCTGTGGACCGGACGAACGAGCTCTTGTTGTAGTCTGGAAACGGCCTGGCTATCTTACGTAGGGGCCGTTTGTCGTCCAAAACAGGCAAATGGTAATACCAAATAGTTCCCAAGAGCCTATTTCTTGTAAGCTGTTGTTCAATCTCACCTTCTGTGTAACATTTATTGTTGTTGTGTTTTGAACTGCATAATTTGGCTGCTTATGGTGTTCATCTTGAGGATTATTTAGACTAGCACGCATGGCATGAAACCGTAGAAACGTCAGTCAGCGGAAGAATCGACAAAATGTAAATAGATAGAGTCCTAAGCATGGCGATAATAAATGATTACTATTCTTCAGTAGTCTACGAATCATGACATACCGAAAAAGGTTATTCAAGGTGGAATAGAGAAAGAATTGGTCATGCTAAGCGACAGCAACTGACTAGGAGGAGACAATATTGTTAAAGCCATCATTATACTTTAGCGAGCAATGCATGTTATTCGTCTTGGTGTACTCTCTAACACCAGGTGTTACTTATATAAATTTTTAGACTGACATGGTCACTAGAACTATTGTTTAGATTTAAAACGGGATATTTACCATGTTACATGAACATGGTAAATATCCCGTTTTAAATCTAAACAACAGGTGTTACTTGCTCAAGAATGCAGGTCCTACATTACACTTAAGCCATACAGCACACACATACAGCTAGGAAGATGGCTCGGTGTCTGGCGTAGCCGAACAAGTAACAATTAAGTAATAAAGTGTAATACCCAGGCTAGGACCATCTCAGCAGCAAGTTCAGCACTAAGCTGCTGACTGTATTTGTATCACATTTGCTGTACCTATCAGATCTCAACTAGTAAATTTCCGAATTTGACGGCACGCTTTTTTTTTGTGGTAAAATCATCAAATGAGTCCTCCCACCCAGGGCAGAGCGGGAGGGACTGGGAATCGTACTGACTAAAATTCACGGTGTCCTTAAATAGCCCTTTACGTTACGGGGTCACCGTAGCTCGTTAGTACCGCGACCCAAAACGATTGGCGCAGAAGTCGAGTCATTGACTTCTATGCTGCATGTCGCGGGTTAGATTCTCGGACGAAATAAATATTTGTAATTTTCCAGATCTGGCTATTTCTGTATAAATGATTGTACAACACATTTACGATACAGGAGAAAAACTTAGTGAGAGACAAAGTAAAAAAAAAAACATGGTTGTAAAAGACGATACAAAAAGCGAAAGAGATCCTGATAAAATAAAATGAAACCACTTGTATGCATCATTTCATAAGGCCTCCGGCTTCAGTGCTTACAGATCGTCATGCGATAAACCTAAGCTGAATATTTCAGTGCCTCCATAAGTTCAATAACAATGTCCTTGTTAAATAAGGGTGGGTCGCAGTGAACGAGGTCGAGGTCAACCAACGATCGATGTCGCGAAAGAAACAAATGGCCAGTCGTTCTGTTACTTTCAAACACATTTAGATAAATTGTGTTTCATGGTCTGCCTACTAAGTTGATGAGGAAAACGGAACGATTCCTTCAAAATTTCTTGCGACCGCAACGGAATGGGAATAAACTATCGTGGATTGTTGTTTTTTTGTCTTAAGCCTTCGAATTTTTATGACGTCTTTGTCTGTTATAATGGACTTGCTGAATTAGGACAATCATAAAATGAGTCCGAAACTTGTAGCGGAAAGGATCGTAGACTTGACTGTCTAAAAAAAAATGTAACCGCCTTCAAAAACAACCACAAAAAAGGGTAAAATAACCTACAAAATAACTTTTCTTTCAGAAGTCGGTGCCTTTGTTTTTTTTCAGTTCATTGTTTTTTGCCACCGACTTCTGAAAGAAAAGTTATTTTGTAGGTTATTTTACCCTTTTTTGTGGTTGTTTTTGAAGGCGGTTACATTTTTTTTTGAAAAAGTTTTTTATTTTACTCTTTTTAGTTTAAATATTCAACTCAAATTCTTGTCAAATAAATCATTCTCTCTCAAGTGCACAATAAGCTAATAAAATTCCCTATCTCAAAAACTACTGAACCGATTTTGATGAAACTTGCAGTATTCCGTAAGTTGAACAATACTTAGTACAACAAAAAAAGATTTACTTAAATCGGACTTGTAGTTCCAGAGATATGCGAACACAAACTAAATCAGTCGATGCCTACTTCAAGCCGTTGAGGAGTTGTACCTTCCATCATCAGCCCATCCACCTGAGATGATGATTGTCAGATGCAAATACTTGAACAGCTTTAGAAAATATATGAAAATGGTACTATGTGCCTATAAAATTTGAAGGTTGCCCTCGATTTCCCTGGGATTCCATCATCAGATCCTGACCTGATGATCATGGGACCAATTGGAAAGTATACCCTTTCAAACAAAAGAAAAAATTTCCAAATCGGTCCAGGCGTCTTCGAGAAATCGGGGAACATACATAAAAAAAAAAAAAAAAACAAAAAAGATTCCGACGAATTGAGAACCTCCTCCTTTTTTTGAAGTCGGTTAAAAAGTAGTAAATAACAACTTGTTCCTTTTTTTATCGTGGTAAAATCAATAGCCCTTTACGTTACAGGGCCGCGGTAACCTATTTAGACAGACCCGTGACCCAAAGCTGATAGCTTACTATAGCATTTTAATTATCTGGTCCCTAAACTAATCTCTTTGAGTGTGGTGCTTTTAAAATGGTTCTATACTTCATCTAAGAGCGTTTAGGAATCACGGGACTATCATAGCAAGTTGCCGTGAACCTGAAACAGAAAGGGCAATTGAAGGAACCACTCGGGAGGTCTCCTTTTATGATTTTACCACCTAAAAAGAGCATTTAAGCCATAAAGTTGAGAGAGCCACTACCTTAAGAGATAGAGCTAAAAATTCTAAGCTTAAGGTAGATGCTTTGCATTACCTGACCCCTCTTCTTTCTTAAGAGGGGTCAAGTAAAGCAGGGCACTAACTCATACCATTTTATATGGAAGAAATTAAAACAAGGCACAGAAAAGGCTATAGCAACAGTATACATAAATTGCAAACTTAGTTCTACTTTTTTCTTCAACAGTAAACACGAATATTTTTTTTTACTTTATGAACGATAAAACGCATAAAAAAAAACCGGCCAAGTGCGAGTCGGACTCGCCCATAAAGGGTTCCGTAGCAGCAAGTAACAATATAAAAGTTCTCGTTGGTTGTAACTTTAAAAGGTAAATTGTGGTTTACGATTTATGACGTATTAAAAAAAACTAATCCCACCAAAAACATTTCATGTAAATTGTTACCAAGACGACCACATAAGGTTTGACCTGTGAAAAAGATATCAGATCTAATGTAGAACCAAGCTTCTGAAGCTACACGGCCTAACTCTACGACCCTGACTTCACAAATTCTACATAAATATCAGTATAATTGATCTCGTTCAAACCAATTCTCGCTGGTAGTTTCCTTTAATGTACATGATATATTTTTTTAAGTTTTATGATTCTCTTATTTTAGAAGTTACAGGGGACGGGACGGGACACATTTTACCACTTTGGAAGTGTCTCTCGCGCGAACTTTTCAGTTTCGAAAAAAATGATATTAGTAACCTCATTATCATTTTGAAAGACATATACATAGATACCCCACACGTAGGGGTTTGGTGAAAAAAAAAATTAAGTAATAATAATTACATAAGTACTTAATTAGTATGGGGAACGGGGGAAACCCCCAAATTTTTTTTTGGTTTATTTTTCTGTGAAAATCCTAATGCGGTTCACATAATACATCTACTTACCAAGTTTCAACAGGATAGCTCTTATACTTTCGACAAAAAGTGGCTGTGACATACGGACGGACAGACAGGCAGACAGACGGATAGACAGACAGACATGACGAATCTATAAGGGTTCCGTTTGTTGCCATTTGGCTACGGAACTCTAAAAAAATAGAGAGGGCCGTGTGGGTGGCTAGTGAGGACAGAACTCAGTAATAATTTAAACCATAGCGGGACATAGTATAAATTTTACGAGTAAAAGCGTATCTTCATTAATTTTGATTTACGTTACAAAAAAATACTGATCATATAGGTATTTTTTTGGTAACTGACAGAACTAAAATTGCAAGTTGAAGTGGCAATGGACCGGCCACATAGCTCGTAGAACTTATAACCGATGGGGAAAAAAAGTTCTCGAGTGGCGACCACGGACCGGAAGACGCAGCGTAGGAAGGCCTCCCACTAGGTGGACCGACGACATCGTGAGGGTCGCTGGCAACCGATGGATGCAAGTGGCGCATTGTCGTTCGCCGTAGCGGTTTAAGCAGGAGGCCTATATTCAGCAATGAACGTCTTCCAGCTGATGATGATGATAAACTGACAGACAATTTATTAATTCTTTCACCATACCCACTACAGAATTTCAAGTTACTAAATAATGTGAAGATGGTGAAAATAAAAATATTCGCTGAAAAACTCAAGCACACACTAGTATTTTACTTACTCGGGTACGTGAGATACTCCAACGCGGCCGGGAGCCACTTACAGTAAGTACACCGTCTTATAATTACCTGCAAACAATGAAAAATGTATGAAAACACTCGTTTGGCGCTTTAATAAAATAAACGTAGAATAAAACAACAGTATAAATTATTTTGCAGTAGGTATTTTACTACCGACTGTGAACTTTAAGCCTCCTGCAGACACACGCGATTAATCGCGCTGCGACAACGAGCCAAGCTAATTTCCACTCTAAATGTACTGCGAATGGACCGCGACATGTCGCCCCGCGCGATTAATCGCGTGTGTCTGCAGGAGGCTTTAAACTAATAAATTGTATAACATCATTAAGGCCCTTCCTTTTATATCATCTCGATATATATCTTTAAATTAATTTATCTACTCTCATATCGTTAAATTCAAAATACGAAACTCAAAACGAGTTTATAATGACGTACTTTACACACAGTTTATCGAAATGAAATTAAAAAATTAAATTATGACACTATTTCTCTAACAAAATAATGTTATAATAATTTTTTTTTTCATTACGATACGGATTACAGATCATAGATACATGAATTTATTTTATTATCTGTGGCTGCGCGCGATTTGGGAGTACGTCTAACGCCAACGATACACAATTTCATACTCAAAATTAACATTTGATAATTATATTCGTGTTCAATGAGAGTAGATAAAGTAGTGTATGAAACTGCACATAACTAGGTATTATACACTCGTGTGATACTTTTAAAAAACTCGATTCGCTCGTTTTTAGGGTTCCGTAGCCAAATGGCAAAAACGGAACCCTTATAGATTCGTCATGTCTGTCTGTCTGTCTGTCCGTGTATGTCACAGCCACTTTTTGTCGAAAGTATAAGAGCTATCCTGTTGAAACTTGGTAGAAAGATGTATTATGTGAACCGCATTAGGATTTTCACACAAAAAACTTTTTTTTAAAAAAGTACCGACTTCAAAACAAATACAAAAAAGTTTAAAATAACTTTTCTTTCGGAAGTCGGTGGCAATAGTCAATGACACAACAAAACAAAGCCACCGACTTCCGAAAGAAAAGTTATTTTAAACTTTTTTGTATTTGTTTTGAAGTCGGTACTTTTTTTAAAAAAAGTTTTTATTTTACCCTTTTTAGTTTATTTATTACATATTCAACCCAAATTCTTGTAAAATACAAAATTTTCTTACATATGCACCAATCTTGTAATCCGTCACAACATAAAAAATCCATATCTCTAAAACTACTGAACCGATTTTGATGAAACTTGCAGTGTACGCTAAGTTGAACAATACCTAGTACAACAAAAAAAGAATTACTTAAATCGAACTTATAGTTCCGGAGATATGCGTGCACAAACATAAAAACATACATACATACATACATACATACATACATACATACACTTATGAAATTTGGCACATTTGTTCAGACGCTGATATAGACTAACATATATGAAAACTGGGCAGTTCTGATAATATTACATACATACGGGTCGAATTGATAACCTCCTTTTTTTTGAAGTCGGTAAAAATCAAAACAAAACAAATTTTGGGGGTGCCCCCCATACTTAGAATTGAAACTCAAAAAAAAATTTTTCACCAAACCCATACGTGTGGGGTATCTATGAATAGGTCTTTAAAAATGATATTGAGGTTACTAACATAATTTTTTTCTAAACTGAACAGTTTGCGCGAGAGACACTTTCAAAGTGGTAAAAAGTGTGTCCCCCCCCCCGTAACTTCTAAAATAAGAGAATGATAAAACTAAAAAAAATATATAATGTAGACCTCAACCAAAACTACCAACGAAAATTGGTTTGGATGAGATACGGTTAGCAGTTTTTGAGATATAGTACATTTTCAAAAACCGCAAATATAACTTTGCCATTCATACAAATACTATTAAAAACAAAGTTATTTTTATTGTTTGTGTATATTACTTACTAATCTCAATATAATTATATCTCTAATCTATGCTTGCTGCTACGGAACCCTTCATGGGCGAGTCCAACTCGCACTTGGCCGGTTTTTAAACTCACGTGTATACCCCTCATTATGTGACAGTTTCATAAACTACTATTATCTACTCTCATATCGTTACATTCAAAATACAAAACTCAAAATGAGTTTATAATGACGTACTTTACAGACAGTATATCGAAATGAAATTAAAAAATTAAATTATGACACTATTTCTCTAACAAAATAATGTTATAATATTTTTTTTTTCATTACGATACAGATTACAGATCATAGATACATCCATTTGATTTTTTATCTGTGGCTGCGCGCTGTGGCCCATGCGCGGTGATAACGAGAATTTTGGCGCCATAATACTGTGTCAATCTTTATCTTTTATTTGATAAATTCGTGTTCAATGAAAGTAGATAAAGAAGTGTATGAAACTGTACATAACTAGGTATTATACACTCGTGTGATACTTTTAAAAAACTCGCTTCGCTCGTTTTTAGGGTTCCGTAGTCAACAAGGAACCCTTATACACACATCAAAAGTGTCTAGGGATCAACATATATTTTTGCAATAACTTTTCTCCTGATTGATATTAATTAAAATTTTCTTTAAGGATTCATCAAATAAAGTGTTTTCATTTGTCACAGTAACGATAAACCAAGTCACCTTTGCATTAATAAAGAAATTTGCCATTTTCCTAATAAAGGGATTTTTGACATTTGAACCACTAACACAAAAGTTCGAAAAAAAGACTGAAATAACAGTTTTCTTTAAAATTTTATTGGGTAACTTAAACAATTAATAATCCGTGTTTCTACCGCGAACACTAACAACACAAGAACATCGGTTTGGCATACTCAAAATGAGTTCATCCAAATCACGCTGTGGAATGGCCGCCCATGTTCGTTGTAACAACAAAAAAAGGTCTTCTTGCGACTGGATACCCTCCATATTCGGCAGAGCTCTTCTCTGTAGCATATCCCATGCATGCTCAATCGGATTCAAGTCTGGCGACTGAGCAGGCCAGGGCAGGACATTGATGTTAGCTGCGGCGAGAGTCTGTCTTACAACTCTTGCGGTGTGCGGTCGTGCATTATCATGCATTAACTGAAATAAGGGACCGATTTGCACTTGTAGAGGAACGATGACGTCTGATACAATCGTCTCAGCATAAATTTGAGCGTTGAGGTTGCCTCTGATCCAAATCAACTCAGTTCTTCCGCCGATCCAAATACCCGCGCATACCATGATGGTTCCACCACTATAAGGATGGACTTCCTGGCAGGATTTTAATCGCTGTTGGCGTCCAGGGGTTCTCCAGTGTCGTATACGTCTTGTATCCGGTCTCATACCGAAACGAGACTCATCAGAAAAGCACACGAAACGCCATTGTTCTTCTGCCCAATTTCTGTGTTCAAGAGCCCATTGATATCGAATCCTACGATTGTGCATTGCTATAGGTGGTACCCGTAGCGGTCTTCGGGAATGAAGGTTCACTTCATGCAAGCGGTTTCTGACTGTTTGGTCGCTAATTAAGTTCCCTGAAGAGTGATGAAGCCTCACGGCTAACATCATGGCGGTTATTGTTGGAGCTCTTCGAGTTAAGATTTGAATGTATCGGTCTTGTCTCCGTGTGGTGCAGCGATACCGTCCTCCATGGCGCTCAGCCACGGTACCAGTGCTTCGGTAACGTGTCCAAAGTCGACTGATAACACTCTGACTTGTATTCAGAGCTAAAGCCACAGTACGTTGCCGGGAACCAGCTTCTATCATTCCCACGGCTCTGAGCATTTCTTCCCTGCTTAAATGACGTCGCCGCTCCATAATAACGTTGGTTTTAATCAGTAGTAGGGAAACAGTAGCACTAATAATGTCTTCAATGCGTTGTATGTTTTTATAGGGAAAATATTGACAGCTGATTTTCATCTTTTACTCGAATTTGATTCACAGTTCCTGATTCAAATTATGAAATGCACCAAAAAGGATCCATATAAATTTATAAAATCATAAATTTATTACAAAGCCACATCTCAATCTCAAGAAATCCGCATAAAAATGCTTGATCCCTAGACACTTTTGATGTGTGTAGTTTCGCCATGTCCGTCCGTCCGTCCGTCCTGCTAATTTTTGCCCTACTCGAGTGTCCCCCCCTCTACCAGCTAAACGGTTATGTTTGGGGGTGTGAAAAAATTTACAATAGTAGTATATTTATCGAAGTTTAAAAGAAAATTATCATGACTAAGTGGGCTTTACAAGTTTACGAGTAATAGTTGACCAACTTATAAAACGTACTGGGATAACATTTTCCTAAACAAAATGTATCAGAGAACAACTGCAAATGTAAGTTTGTCAACATCATTTTTACAGCTATAATAGGTAGTGGAGTGGAGTGGAGTGCAGTGGAGTGGAGTGCAGTGGAGTGGAGTGGAGCGGAGTGGAGTGGAGTGGAGCGGAGTGGAGTGGAGTGGAGCGGAGTGGAGTGGAGTGGAGCGGAGTGGAGTGGAGTGGAGCGGAGTGGAGTGGAGCGGAGCGGAGTGGAGTGGAAGGGAGTGGAGCGGAGCGGAGCGGAGCGGAGCGGAGTGGAGTAGAGCGGAGTGGAGCGGAGTGTAGCGGAGTGGAGCGAAGTGGAGTGGAGTGGGGTAGTGTGGGGTGGAGGGTCGAAAATCGCTTGAACCTTTTTAACAGGTTCATAGCGATTTTCGACGTGCCTTGACACCTCTCAGACACCTCTCACAGTGGCATCTATTGCTGAGTAGCGTGGAAGTGTTATCTTGGTTTAAAACATCGAGCATTATTTATATTAAGACGAAAACTGGTACCAGTGAAACTTCGTTAGTGATTTTGGTCAACCCAAAGGTGAACCCATCAACAATCAACATCCACAAACAACACCATCAAAAACAGGTTGGCTTCTTGAAATAATTTTACACCATAGCTATAAAAACACGGAGAACTGGGCCATAATAATAAACTATATTCGCAAAATTTATGTGGATTCAGAGTTTGGCTGATTTTTTCTTTCCAAATGTAAACAACAAAATGATGAGCTGAGTCATCCAGCCAATCACAAGCCGGCTCAGAAACGTGATAAAATAATCTTCGTTCGGAAACTTATTGTCAATCTTGAATACTAGCGCTTTGAGACTGCGTTTTGTTACAAAAAGAACACTGAGTAAAAAATAAAAAAAATAATAAAAAAAAATATCAGTTTAACAATGGAGGAATGTAGTAATATAACATATCGGAAAATACACAGAACCAGTTCACTAAACGACATCTCTCGAGATAGCTCGTCGCTTTTCGATGCAACCATGATGAGTTTGCCAAACACATCGTTAAATATTAGTCAGACTGTCCTCGATTTAAACGAAAAAGTTAAACAATTATCAGAAGATTTATTAATAGCGCACGAAGAAATAGAAAATCTTAATTCTGAAAATTTTCGCTTAAAATCAGATCTGCAAAAACATCAAAAAATAATAGAAACATATAAAAGTATCAATTCAACGGACAGTATGAATGGTACCCCTCGATCAGTAAGAAGACGCAAACAAAAGCGAAACACCGATACAATGATTTTTTCTAATAACGTACAAAATATGACTTCCCCAATAACGCATTTACGGAATGAAGAAAACGACACTCTGATAACGACGAAATTAATACCAACTACCCCACAATTTGAAAACAAAATTAAAATAACAGAAACTCAACGAGAGGAAAGTAAACTCTCTAGTACACCAACGGAATCAGAAAAAAGAACAGTAAATGTTACTCAGAGGAACAAATTGGTGCAAAACAAGACAAAATTATGCATCATAAGTAGTAACACCGCGAATAGTATATTAACCACAGCTGAAAATACATTTCCACACAAAGAAATATGTCACTTTCTTTTGCCAAACAGTGGAATCAAAAACCTTTTATGCAACATAAGCGCAAAGCTAGCCCACTATTCCAGGAGTGACTACTGCATCATTTTCATTGGTGAAGAAGATTATCGAAGGACGATCAATTATTTTGACCTAATTATTCATATTAGGGAGACATTATTGACTGTATCACATACTAATGTTATTTTATGCCTACCGACTTTTAAATGTAATAGCCATTGTATAATGTTTAACTCAAGAATTGAAACTTTTAATAATTTGTTGTATCTTGACATTCATACTTATAATTATGCAATACTGGTTGACTCTAATCTTGATTTGACATATGACCATACTATGTTTAAATATAATGGATCAATTAATGATCATGGCATAAGAAATATATTTGAAAATTTAAAACAATTTTATGTTGTAGATAATGATATTCAGGAAAACAATGCCCTTGTATCTCCCAATATTTGTATCACCCAATCAGTTGCAACGCAAACAGACATGGTGGGGAGCTGTGACTTTCAACTGAAATTGACGCAATCCTTAATGACACAAACAAATGACTTTCCACAGCAATCCGACTTTTTTCGTGAATAACATTAATTTGCATGATGACATAGGTTCTTTAAATATTTTTCATCAGAATGTTTGTGGACTTAATAATAAGAAAAGTGAAGTAGAAGTTTATATACACACCTTGCACAAACAGTTAGACTATATATGTATTAGTGAACATTTCCTGAATGAGAATGCGGCATGCGTCTTTAATATGAATAACCTCAAATTAGTCTCGTACAATACTAGAAAGAAAAAGAAAAGAGGAGGCACTTTAATTTTAGCACATGTGGATAGGCAAACTGAAGTGGCTGAAGCTATAAATAAGTTGTATAAGGTAGAATGTTTTGAGATTTGTGGTGTTAAGGATCTTAAAACTGGCTTGTACATCTGCTGCTGTTATCGCAACCCAGTTGACAAAAATTTCACCCAGTTTTTAGAAAAACTTGAGAAACTACTTGATTTTTTGTTTAATAGGAAATGTGTGATCTGTGGTGATTTTAATGTTGACCTGTTAGTAGACAGTAAAAAACGTACTGAATTCCTTAGCTTACTGCGGTGTTATAATTTCAGGCATTTGATTGGCTCAGTGACTTTTAGTCGGAACAATAGTAGTTCGTGCATTGATAATATCTTAACTAATCTGCCCGTTTCACAAATACTAAGTAGTGATGTAGATCATAATGGCTTAGCGGATGGGCATGCTGGTATCTTTGCCGATCTTAGACTGCCAATATCTCTGAAAAATAAAACACCGTTTTTTCGCGTAAATAAAAGAGTAATCAACAAGAAAAATGGGATATCTTTTGCACAGGATATTCTTAAAGAAAACTGGTCGTCTATGGGAATAAACACATTTCTCAAAACGTTTAATAAACTGTTTCGAAAAAGTTATAAAATAAGAGAATGTAAAATAAACCTTACGAAAAAGACGAAATCAGAATGGATCACTAAGGGAATAAGAACGTCCAGTAAAATGAAACGCCTTTTATGTGCATCTAACGGTAATAATCTCGAACCAAGTGTTTTGAAGTATAAAAAAGACTATATCAGGCTTTATAGGCAAGTCATCACTAAAGCTAAAAAACTTGCAATTGTGATGCAAATAAACAGATCCGAAAACCTGAGTAGAGAAGTCTGGAAAGTCGTGAAAAAATGTACTAATAAAGCTAAAACCGAACATCCGCAGTTACGACTCAAAGATAATGATAGGTTGATAGTAGACCCAATTGATATATCCAACATACTTGCCAAACAATTTGATTACAAACATGTCCCTAGCGAAGATAATACAGATCTGGCAATGTCTTTTTGTTATCAGCACACAAGTCAAGTAAACAGTGAAATGCAAATATCTCCAACCACCCCAAATGAAGTACTTGCTGTGGTGAATAGCATGGAAAACAAACTTTCTTGTGGATACGATGAGATCCCGATATCCGTATTCAAAGAGCACATCCAAATACTGGCGAAACCTCTTTCTGATTTTTTTAATGTATGTATTGAGGAATCGACCTTTCCGGAACAATTAAAAATAGCGAAAATAATCCCTGTTTATAAAAAGGGTAGTAGGACAGACCCTAAAAACTATAGGCCTATCTCGTTGCTACCGGTTTTATCAAAAATATTTGAAAAAATCTTGAAGAGTCGGCTCCTTCTTCACTTACGCGTAAATAGAGTTCTAGAAAATAGACAATTCGGTTACCAGAAAGGTGTTGGCACCTCAGATGCCATATTCACCTTACTAGATAAAGTAACAAGTAGCATAAATAGTAAAATGAGAGTTGCAGGTATTTTTCTGGACTTAAGTTCCGCTTTTGACACAATAGACCATAAGTTGCTTCTTGAAAAAATGAGTCATTATGGTATAAGAGGCAAAGCCTTCAAACTTTTTTCTTCGTATCTAAAAAACCGAAAAATGTATGTTGAAGTTGACAAAAAACAAGAAAATGGCTACAAAAATGCATGCAAATCAGCAATAGTAGAAGTCACAACCGGCGTCCCACAGGGATCCAACCTAGGACCAATTTTATTTATAATGTTTATTAATGATTTAATTAATTATATGAATTCAAATTTCCCGGACATTGAAATAGTAATGTTCGCAGACGACACTAATGCCATCTTAGCAGCTAACGACATAGTAAAACTTACAGAGAAAGTTAATGCAGCATTGCAAGCATTTCACGTGTGGTTCACTGCGAATAAATTAATTATTAATATCAATAAGACAAAAGTAATGTTATTTAGAACAACAGCCCGAATAAAAGATGACATGGAAATTGCAATGAATGAAGACAAAATCGAGCTCGTCACTGAAGTAAATTTCTTAGGTATGCGAATTGACGAATTGTTAAACTGGAAACCTGAATTAAGGGCAATAGATGCTGCAATATCTTCCGCATGTTATGCCTTGAGAGCTCTAAGAAACGAGATTAGTATAGATCAAATGAAAATGGTCTATTTTGCATTAGTCGAGTCAAAAATTAGATATAGCATACTTCACTGGGGAAACAGCTACGATTACAATATTAACAGAGCCTTTGTTCTGCAGAAAAGATCAATACGAACGATAGTCCGTATACCACAAACAGAAAGTTGCCGACAACATTTTATGCAGTTAGGCATACTCACAGTTCCAAGTATTTATGTCTTTGTACTTCTGATCAACTTAGCTAAATACATTCTAGAATTTGAAACGACAGAAGAACGAGAAATAAGAGAAGGCACCCGTCGAAAAGACCTTAAAGGTATGATCAACCCAAATTTCAATGTTGTAAGACACAGTCCTCGTTACCAGTCTGTACAGTTGTTTAACAGGTTGCCTTTAGATCTGAAAAGTGCGATTTACACTAGCTCTTTTAAAACAAAGTTGAAAAAATTTCTATTGGACAAATGTCTTTATGCCATTAATGAATTGTAGCACTTTTTATTAAAATTGTATTTTATTTTATTTTTTCTCCTTTTTGTTGTGTTAGTGAATTGGAATGTAAAATGAATAATTTTAGTGTTGTTTTATATAATTTTATTTATTATTTTGATGTGTAAATGTTCAAATACAAGTTTATTGTTTATGAATAAATGACTAATGACTAATGACTCTCAAGTTTTTTTTTTTAATACGTCATAAATCGTAAACCTTTCAAAGTTGGAACCAACTACAAGAACTTTTATAGTATGTTATTACTTGCTGCTACGGAACCCTTTATGGGCGAGTCCGACTCGCTCTTGGCCGGTTTTTAAACTCACACTCGTGTATAATACCCCTCATTATGTACCAGTTTCATAAACTACTATAATTAGCTGACCAACAATAATGTAATATTGGGTAGTTAAAGAATTGTGCTACCTATTATTCGTAACATGGAATATTATATTCTATTCCTCTAGAAATAGAGTAGATATTGCATAGAGAATAATAGTTGATCGCAGTTAGTATTATGATTCTCATAGAGTGGTATTTTTAGACACCCTGGAGTTCCTTTTATTAACGAAACGAAGTTTTGAGATGGTTTTTTTGACAATTCATCCTCCTAGTATTGCATACATTTTGTTACCTAACCGTCCAATATACATACCTATAAGCAGCTAATTAATTATAGAATTAATAACCAATTAGCACTCCCAACGATGCACATCATACTGTACCGTCAGAGAATGTTCTCCAGGAATAACATTTCATACTTATTTAAAGCATCTTTCGCCATAATATCAGAGTTATAAATCACGGGTGCGTCTGCGCACGTAAAGCCATGAAACGCGCCCATTACACACTTTATTACTTTCCACTACACGTCGGGACTGTCCGGGAAAGTAACACAGGTCAATGTCATTGACACTATGTTTCCTTTTCTTTCTCTCTTCTTCTTTCTAAATATCAAGATGGTCATAATCCGGGTCGCGGGACTGTCTCATTGGGTAACAGTGACCCTGGAACGTAAAGGGCTATTGAAGGATCACCGTGGATCAGTACAAGTCTGACAGTCGCTCCCCCACGCCCTGGAGGGGAGGACTTATTTGATGATTTTATGAAGATTTACCTATTTCTCTACCAGTCAACCAAGGGTTGTGGAGAGAAAAACATTCTTCTCTATTCATATTTCTCCATTAGGTACTCATCACCTCAGCAAATCAACCTATAATATGCCCACTGCTGGGGCACAGGCCTCCTCTCTGTGACTTCTGCGAGAGGAAGTGGTACGAGTATAATCCACCACACGGGTCCAGTGTGGACTGGCAGATGTTACTTGTCTTCGATTTTTTGGTTCTAGGACATGTCGGTTTTCTCACGATGCGATGTTTTCCTTCATTGTTTTGTGATTAGTGGTGATGAGCAAAAAGCAATTCTCCTGGACGGGTTCGAAACCATGACCATACAACTCGTAAGTGAGAGTAAACTTAGTAATCTCCTGCTTAAAATTCAACTGCTATGGACAAATTGTTTACCGTCAGATTTTGACAGATACCTACCTCAAAATATCATCAAGTGGATATGGATACAAAGTGAAAAAAAAAATTTAAAGAAAATTTTCTGTATTTTTTCTAACATTGAATTTTCCTTAAAATCAATTTAATACATGGCAGCTGTCAAATATTTCAGATGAGAAAAATTTAAAATTTATTACATTGAGATGTACCCTTAATTTGGTAACCAAATAAAGAAAATACTCTTATCTCTTCGAAATAATAGGGACGTATAAAGTAGCCACTTAGCATTTACTAGAGATAACGGTATTGATTACAAGTGAAGCCACTCCGACCAATCACAGCTAAGTTATTTATAACAACATTCAGGACAGGGCCCAGATACAATTCCTAGTATTATTTGCCTGAAAATGAGAAAAAAAGAATTATTATTTGTTATTTGTAACAGGTATTTCATTTTTAGCGCTTCCCCCTATCTTTCCGTAATCGAAATGTCTTCCCTTTTTTGCGCCGTATGCCAGGTTCATCAGAATGATCGTAATAAATGTATTGATTGGTTTGTATTATATTATTTAATCAAATATTGGGATGAAATGAACAAAACCGGACCATAAACATGTACTACTGTCCGTTATATTCGTGGTCTGCACTCACATTAAAACGAGGCAACAATTAATGTTTGAAAAGGCTTTCATAAAATTGCGTTCGTGATATTTTATTATTACACATTTCAGCTATGTTTGTTATTATTTTGGTTTGGCAAACATACCAGCTGCGCGTTCCATTTTAATAAGCCACCCCTGTTTTTTATTAGGTTTTTCGAGTGTGGGCAGTGTGTTATTTAAATACTAATTATCATTTTAAAAGCCCTATCATTAACAACAGTAGTGCCTACTTCATATACCCTCTGGCTTATTGTGGCCGATTTACATTGGTCAAGGACAGTGGCGAGTAAGGAGCGGGTATAAGGCAGTAGCGAGTAGCGAGCGACCATTGTGACAGTGGCGAGTAGCGAGCATACTGACTTAGCGATTTACTCTCTGTACTTGTCTCCTGTGAAGTTGTGCTGTGCCGTCAAAAACCCGGCTGCAGGACAGGCTCGATTCCCACCCCAGAAAAAGAGGAAGACATCAAGGGGCAGGACGAGAAAACTTGTACCAAGAAGACAAGATGGGGCTGTGGTGATCACATGGTCTTATTAGACGGACTATGCCTACAGTCGTCTTCTTGCAGTTTAGGCTTACAAGAGATGATGTAGGTTGGCCCATAGGAGCTGATGGGTTACACTTACATACTTTGCTGAAAACTTGATGAATTGTAAATAGGGTTTCAAAGATGCTGTCTAACTCAATGAACCATATAGCGGGGTCGGCGCTTAGAAGTCAGATACCGAAATATCTGCCCAAATCCGGTGCCAACAACCAATACGTAGTCCTTTAGATACTTCATGTCTGCTTCATGTAGGATGTTATTTCAGCAAAAGTTATGACGTAAAAGCCAGTCGCTCAATTTGCAATTCTCGAAGGTAAAGACGAATAGTAATTTTCCCTAAAATAGTTTCTCTGAACAATTTTTTTTTAAAAACGGCAATCCTTCAAATCGTACCTGTCTTGACTTCCCTTCTGTCATTCACACACTTGAATTTCTTACTACCCTTCATTAACCTACAACCCCACATTACCTCAGCTCCAACCTACCCCAGTGTGACAGATAGCTTGTAGTTTACTCCGCGCCCTTTCAATGGCCCCTCAGATTGCGGCCGCACCAAATGTGGGTAAACTATCAACGGAAGTGACTGTACTCTGTCAGTGGGTTATCTGATTGTGGCTGGACTGTAGAGATTCTGAGGAAAATACGTGGTAATGAAATCATTTATTTAATCATCATCATCTGCATAGCTTTTTCCCAAGTATGTTGGCGTTGGCTTTCAGTCAAAACGGTGAATATCAGTATTTTACATGAAGCAACTGCCTGTCAAGACCAATGGTGGCCCAGTGGTCTCGGGCCCGAGTTGCAAGTCGTTGGTTCAAACCCAGCCAGTCCCATTACTTTGTTTATTTCATCTCATACTCTCAAAACGGTGAAAGAAAACATCGTGAGGAAACCGGCATGTCCTAGAAACAAAAATTCGAAGACATGTGATATCTACCAACACGCATTGGGTCCGCGTGGTGGATTATGGTCCACTACCTCTCACAGAGAGGACACCTGTGTCCCAGCAGTGGGAACATTATAGGCTGATGATGAACTGCCTTACTGACCTTCACAACCTAAGAACTGAGTAATATACCTAATTAGAAGACTGGTTGTCAGATTAATTTCATTTAATGATCATTTATTTAATGCTCCTCTTATAACATTCAAACAATAGTTAAACGAAACACACTTCAGTGTTTTTCGAGGGAAAATTGAAAGAAGATTAAGAAACTTTGTGAAGTGTAGTCAATCATGAAAATAAGATTGAAAACAAGTTTAGCTTTTAAGTAATTTCTTTATTAATAAAAAATCTTTGATATTGAGACTCAGATTTTGCTCATAATTCATGATTTTGAGTATAAAGAAGACTGTAGGTAGATTGTTGGTAGACCCAGGCACTATCAAACTGTTTGATCCTTACAAGAAAGATTTTAAGCTTATTTCTATAAATAGATCTTATATGAAGACACTTGAATGTGAATTTTGTTTAAAACGGCTTAGTAGGCGACTCCTGCCGATCCACCCTCGCTTCGCACAGATGCAATTAAAAAAATAACACGTAGCCTGTGTAACTTAAGGATAATGTAGCTTACTACTGCTGACATAAATTTCAAAATCGGTTCAGTAGTTCCAGAGATTACTTCCTAAAAACAAACTTATAAACTTTACCTCTTTATGATATGGGTAGGTGGAGCCACCATCGCAATTGATCTAACTGAACATAGAATGATATTAAAATATCCATAAAACATTAAAATAATAACACAAAATTGCTTGATAAAAACTTAACGACATACGAATATAGCTTATTACATTTTTATCAACACGGCGTACTCCCCTAATAGTCAAATAATCCCGAAAATATCATAGAGCATTTACGTGGCTTGATGTTCACATAAAGGGTTCATTTACACTTGTACGGAACGTGCGAAGTAGAAGGATTGCGTGCCGCTAAGGGCAAAAGGGCTGGTTGTACTTTAAAGCGGGGAATTCACTTCTCGGACATGCCCATGCCCACGGGCATGTTTGCAGATATACCCGCCAAACCACGCAGCTATAAGTCTGAGCAATGCATGCTAGTGTAGGACCGTCACAGGTTAGTCTGACAGACTTGCCCGATGCCATTCCGCGCGATATTATTTTACCTGCACGGGCACATGCCCATTGTCCGTATCAGAAACTGGACGAGTCTTTGTGGCGACAAGACATGCCCGTGCAAATAACCCGCTGGCATGTCCGTCTAGTGAATTCCCCGCTTAATACAATTATAAGGGCAA
This sequence comes from Agrotis exclamationis, assembly GCA_950005045.1. Taxonomy (NCBI): domain Eukaryota; kingdom Metazoa; phylum Arthropoda; class Insecta; order Lepidoptera; family Noctuidae; genus Agrotis; species Agrotis exclamationis. The sequence goes on from OX465443.1 coordinate 583,398, forward strand.
GAAACTATGATTGGTATTCGTGTTTGTTTAGTGTTGAATCATTAGTTTTTAGGTATTTGACCCGACGACGGTCAAACTATGTAGACGAAAATTAATAGAATTTAGCTGTATTTTATTGTATTTCAAACATACTGCTGGTGTGGAATGATCAAGAGAGGGCCAAGGATTGTTTAGTTTTAGGAAAACAGAAGCGCGTATTTTATGAGCACTTCATGAGCGCAATTTCAAACTTTTTTGTGTTTGTAAAATCATCAATTAGAGCGGGGAAGCGGCTGACAGACTCGAAACGACTAAAATCCAACGTGTTCCTTCAATTGCCCTTTACGTTCCAGGGTCACGGTTACCTGTTTCGATAGTTCCACGACGCATTTTTATAATTAAAAGCAAAACAGATACAGTCCGTTATCCGGTGAAACCAAAAGAGTGCGTAAGGGTTTTTCCGCTTGCTGAAAACGGCTGAAGACTTTAATTTAATTAAGATTGTCATAAACACCCTAAGAAGGAGTTAGAAGAATACTTATTCGATTTAACAATAAACGAGTTCAGAAAAACAACGTTTATAAACAAACTGAATGATGTTTCCCTTCGAGAATTACCTAAATCTTAGTCTACAAGATGTACAGTAAACTGCATTCACTTAACAGTACAAGGATATAAATTACTCTCTATTTTAGTTCACTAACTCGGAAATGTCTTTAATTAAAACAAACCACAACTATTCTAAACTAAACCTGTTAGTCGGCGAGCGCCTGCGGTCACTACGGCCTGTATTCGATGTAACGCTAACATGCTACTGGTTGCTATGATATTTCTGACAGGCGTTCGGTTTCATTCGATGTTTCGTTTAGAAATGAACGATGTAGGCCGGGATAAAACGTAAAGTTTAAAAGTGTTGTTTTAGTATTTTATAAAATGAATTCTGAAATAGTTCAGTTTATGCTAACCAGGGAAATAAGCTTGAATTTCAATTTTAACAGTAGAGCTTCCGACCACTACCTAAATTGGCAAATATTCTTTTAAAACATGAATTTAAGGTTAAAAGTTCGAACTGTCAATTATTATTTTCGTATGAAAATCTTACCTATTTAAATAAATTTGCAATTTCGTTCATACAATGGACTAAAAAAAAGAACTCAATTGTAGGAGTTAAAAACCTTTTTAAAACGAAAATGTAATAAGTTTTTTTTACTTTCACTCCAGTAAAATGATATTAAAATGTAAAATAGCGAAAACAATTTATAAATGAATAAAAAAGGTGCTTACTTTTAATAAGCAAAAAAAAAACTAACTACAGAAAAATAACCTTAAAAACGAAGAAAAGCTCAAACATAACATTAATATTCACAAACACATGTTGAGTAGACATTGTTCGTGCGACTCTCTAGATTAAAAAACTGTCTACAATGAAAATATTACCGTAATAAGTTTCAGCTGAATTTCAGCGCTCCTCAGTGGAATGAAACTCGATAATGATAGCGCAAGGGGTCTCAAAAATGTAAGGTCACACTGCTAGCGGTGCAATTAGCGATTAGCCGAGCGGATTGTGAAACGAAATGTGACTAATAAATACGCATTTTTTTGTGGTCAAAATCGATTAACATCGGTCAAAAAGAGCTTTCTGTTCTCAATAACAGCGAAAAACCAACGACAGATTTTTACGTACGAGAAAGGTGACTAACAAAGAAAACAACAAGACTGATATTAGTGTTAACGACGGGAAGAGACGCCCAAAGAACCTACACTGACTTTATTTGCGTGGTTCTTCAGAAAGGTCGGGTGTGTACTCGCAATCGGCGTGCTTGAATGACCAGATGAATGTGGACGAGGTGGAAGAAATACTGCAACAAGGTTTTCTATCACATGTTACTATGTATTTCTGTCTTTGTTTCCTTTCAGAACGATATTATTACATCTGCTCTATTCCTCGCTCGGGTATTACGAGTATACCACTAATTAACTAATTACTTATTCATGAACATTTAATCATTCATGTCATGATAGTAATCTCTGATGGCTTAGTATTGGTAGACCTACATTTTCCTTGAGATTTATAAGTCTTATGTAACAATAATTGTTTCTTGCAGTTACCAGGTACACTCAAAAAACGTAAGGGTTAAAAATAAATAAAATACTGTTAAAAATAACCCAGCATGTTTGTCAACATAGCACCTGCAAAGTTTGTTGCTAAAAACAAATACGTCAACTTTGCTGACATTACTTGTTAAATGTTAACCGTTAAAATTGGTTAAAAATACTTGGTAAGAAATAACACAGTATCTTAAGTTAGTAACGACCGAGTCAAGTTGGCTGAATTTAGCCAATTTTACTTGGTTAGAAATAACACAGTATCTTACGTTAGTAACGACCGAGTTAAGTTGGCTGCATTTAGCCAGTTTTACTAACTTAACTACAGCCGGCTCACTCGGTACATAACATCAGTGTTACTCGGTATTCTTAACCAATTTATCCAGTATCTACAGCCAGCCTACTCGGTAGTTAGAGCAGTGTTACTCAGTATACTTAACCAATTTATCTAGTAACAGCAGCCAGCCTACTCGGTAGTTAGAGCAGAGTTACTCAGTATACTTAACCAATTTATCTAGTAACAGCAACCAGCCTACTCGGTAGTTAGAGCAGTGTTACTCGGTTTTCATTTAAGCTGTAGCCACAGCCAGCCTACTCGGTAGTTAGAGCAGTGTTACTCGGTTTTCTTAACCAATTTAAGCTGTAGCCACAGCCAGCCTACTCGGTAGTTAGAGCAGTGTTACTCTGTATTCGTAATCAATTTAATTCGGTGCATAAAGACAGTTAAATTTGTATTAAATAAAAATACTTAGGTCAATACTTCCAAAGTTTTTATATTCGAAAGTAGATACACTTTAAAATATAAAAACTTTGGAAGTACTGACCTAAGTATTTTTATTGATAATACAAATTTAATTCATTAATCGTCCATAATATTGTCCAAACAACGTGTCACTTGTCCAAACTTATCACACACACCCAATATTCACAGCGGAGCCACGAACGAGGAGCGCATGCACGCGTGCTTACTTCAAGAGAATCGACGAGCAAATGAACGAGCGAACTAGCGACCGAGACTAAACGAATGATGGGATTGATTGATGCTAGCCAAACGATTCGATTATTTTTAACAGAGTTAGCTACTCGGTTAAAATTAAACGACACGAACCGATTGCCGTTAACAGAGGTAGTTTGCAAGAAGCAACCGAGTAAAGAAAAATGGCAGCCGCCCATACCTACATTTGATTTAGCTGAGATTAATTTCCTACGTCTTTAAATGAAAAATATTTTATGACTCATCAGTTGAGTCATCCTTCAGGGAGGCCGATGACTCAAATGGTGATCCACCGACCAATGAATGGGGCCTGGCTGAAATGTTCACGAAAATGAAGGTGGCAATGAATCGGTTAATCTTATGTATTGATAAATATGTTGGTTTGTAAAAATCAACCGAATAATTACTCGATTACAATCAGAAGAGTTCTACTTATCTATTATTAACTATAGATGTTTGTAAAAAACAACCGAATAATTACTCGATTACAATCAACAGAGTTGTACTTATCTATTATTAACTATAGATGTTTGGAAAAAACAACCGAGTGAAATACTCGTTTAGTAACAACAACATGCTTATTGGTTATTAGCCAAGAATATTTAACAATATTCACAAGTCTACTCTTTGTCAAGTTTACTTGTAGATTTTTAGGCAAGTCTTAGTTAAAATTTACCAATATGATTGTAACCGAGCCAAAAAGGTACTTTGCTAAAGTAAAATTTTTTCAGTGTACAATGGTGTAGTCGTTGCAGGCACCAGACTTGGAAAGATGATGTACTGATTTAACTGCCAAAGCCCTTTGAATGTCCAGTCTGCTGTGTTGGACGCCACTTTATTGAATTTCACACTCCCCTTATTAGTAAAAAATATCAAGAATCTATGCCGCATTTAATCTGACGCTGTTGTAATACTCTTTAGCGCGAATTATAATGGTTTGGATGACCGAGGATTTTAGTCAGTACGAGTCTGACAGTCCTTTCCGCTCCACTAAAGGCGGAAGGACTTATTTGATGATTTTACCACGTAAAAAAAGGTTAATATGTTCCCCGCTAATCGCTCTCACAGGCATCCCGTCCTTAGTAAAACAATAGCTAGGATCGATGCCGCTAATGGCCGCGATGGTTAGCAGACGATCCGACAGTGTTGTAACATTCATCAGCGCCAATACTCAGCGGGACCGTTTGCGATAGCATGCAGTTTAATCATATGAAAACAGACAGTCATGGAGGTGAGAAATATTGGAGTTTTAAAAAGAAAAGCTTTAAGATCATTTCGTATAGTGAAGTGCTATGAGTGGAAGATGGGGAGGAAAATGTTGGAGTGGAGACCACAGACGGAAGGATAAGGTGAACAGATCATATTAATAAAGTGACTGGGAAAAACTGGATAGAAATGACACAAACCTACAATACAAAATGCGGAGAGATTTGGATTTGGTATTCGACGCTCAGCATTGGGTGGTTAAAGATCGAAGAAAGGGAGAAGTTCTTACTGTTGCTAACGAGGCTTCATATAACAACAAACTTAAAGGTATAAGTTTGAAGTCAACCGCAGCAAAGCCACCCATATGGAGTGACATGACTGGTTTCCACGTAAATATATGAAACTGCTTCAGTATATGACGACAACACTAACTCTATCGCTGTTTTAATGGAATTAACTTTAAATCAGTGCTCGCTTGTTTCACAGAATTTTATCTTGGATTTAATATTCCACATAATTAGATACCCCATAAATTACTAAAATTTATAAAGATTGTTAAACGGAAATTCTCGAGATACGCGAGTAAAAACCACAGTAAAAGAGAAAATTGATAGAAAGCAAAAAAATAATGAATACGCAAATATCTTGTTAAGTTTTTGTTTTTCAGGAAAATTCTCTGGGAAGTTTCCACTGTCAATAAATCACCGTCAAAGACAAAAACAAATACGTAAAAGTAACGAACATAAATAATTAATTAATAACAAAGAAATAAACTAAAACAAACAAAGTTGTTTGTTAGGCAAAGACAGAAGTTTGGCAATAATAATGAGTTTGTAAACTACGCGATAATTCTGCTAATGTGCTTAATGGCAATTTATTAGAAACCTTTTGTAAAACTTCAAGACAATATTTATTTTATAGAAAATCATTATTAAGGTTATGTGGTGTATCTAGGCCTTAGGGTATATGAAAATAGCCTTCATCGTTATCGTTACCATCCTGTCCTGCAAAACTTTTTCTTCTTATCTATCCGTCACAATGCCTTCGTCTTTCTTAGGTTGGTCGGAACGGCCTGGAAAGCAAAGAGCAAGTGACGCTGAAGGAACTGGTTGTTTTTATCAGTCAAATCTGGCAGTCCTTTCCGCTGAACCTAGACGGAGGTTCGATAAGTATTCCTACCTTAAAAATAAACATTGTTAGGTCAAAAAATTAAACTACAAAAAAAAAATCGCATGAAACGATACCAACCATTGTTTTTCACGCTACGGTACAAATATTTAAGGTATTCCGCACCTGACATTGGGCACCCGCTGAAATGGCATCTGAAGTATCCTTATCAATGTCAATCAGTCAAATATAAAAATCTTTTTCAGTTTTAGATGCAGTAAATTCTATTCTTTGACCTTCTACAGTAAAGCCTCCTGCAGACACACGCGATTAATCGCGCGGGGCGACATGTCGCGGTCCATTCGCAGTACATTTAGAGTGGAAATTAGCTTGGCTCGTTGTCGCAGCGCGATTAATCGCGTGTGTCTGCAGGAGGCTTAATTCTAGACACCCCTGTTATTTAAGTTTTTAACGAATCTATCCCTTTTATCAGGCCTTAATTTATTAGCAAAAGAAGTAAGAACCATAATAATTAATTATGATCGAACAAATACGTTTTCGATCAATGACGCACTGAAAATTACACAAAGATCTTTTGAACAAGGGCACCTTGCGAAGAACCTGAGTATTTATTATAATACGAACAATATCATGTTATTGAGCTATGGACCAAGTGGCAGTACAATTAATTTTAATCTTTGCTTCAAAGTCATTGAGACAAAACCGTATCTTTACAATAGGTTTAGATTAAGAGCTGAAAATTATTTGAAATCGACAAAGATTGAAAAATGTACCTATTTAATTTTCTCTTGTGACATGTCTAGCCTTTTCCGAACTATGCTGGGAGAGGTTTCCAATCAAACAGGATGCAGCTTGTTACCAGTATTTTACACAGAGCGACTGCTCTGTATTTCCCCATTTAGTACTGGGTAGTACGACCCTCTCAGGTTGGACTGGTTGAAGAGAAAATATCTTTATGAGAAATACGTTTAATTGATGACGTGTTTTTTTTTGTAGGTCTATACGCCACCTGAAAATGTGCAATTTATTCAGCTCGTAAATTGCGTAAGTACCCCAATTTATGAGTACTGAAAAACACACCAGTCAGATTCAACCATCCATATCACACTGAGCACGACCCACCTGCTCCCACAGCTATAAAACCTCGTTTGACACGAAAATGCCGAATAAAAACATGCACAGCACTGGATTACAGGCAAAGGGGCCAATTAAAAACGTTCGTTATCAAAGACCGCCGTATTCGCCCATGTATTCGGGGGTGTTAATTTCAACCCCGGGATGAACTTGCCCCTCAAACTCGCCACTGTGTAAATGGCGAGCACCCAGCAAAGTGCTCTCAAAAAATGTTCTCAGCATGTTTTCTTGCTGTTGAACGATAATGAATCTTGAGTTTACGGTTGTTAAGTTGCTTTTCGTTTAAAGTGGCAGGTTTAATTTGAAGTTGCAGTAAGCTTGTAATATTATAGTGGAGTAGCCGTTTAGTTAGTGAACACTAAGCGGTCTTTATTTTATGTAGAATTAATTGTATCTAATTGGGTTAATCCCGAAAACTTAGTCTCATGAGACTGAGTTTCTGCTCCATCTCTTAAGTAGTTTATAGTAGTTGTTACAACAACCTTAAAATCTTAATTAGAGCATGAAACGGACATAGCAATAAGGAAAACTAAAGAAAACAACTTCCTCGATAAAAAGATAGATCAAAATGAGAGCGAAGTTGTATAAAAGTATCTAAAATGGAAAAATAAACTTCTTCAATTGCTTTAAAAGTTTAAAAGAAAAGTTTATATTCCTACTAAATAAATTCAATAAGCTCTACGGATTTAGTTTTTAGAGTTGAATTTTATGCTTAAACTATATTCTTAATTGATCTTAATCCAAGAAAAATCATTCCACAAGTTAGCATGCCCTAAACAAAACCAAAATGTAGCACAACCCCACACACACAGGCATTACATGCGTATGTGTGTACAAGAGCATTTTATACCATACCAGATGCGGTGCCGATATACGTGTGATCGGTACCACATCAAGTATGGTACTGACGCGCGGCGAGTCGAAGGGCGCCCTCGCTGAGTCTGCGGGGAAAGGGCGGCAGGGGCAGGGGGGGGATTCATCACAGAAGCCGGACAGGAACAGTTATTAATTTTAGACCATAATGGCTGACATTATCGATTTTTGGTGCTGCAGTTTTGGGTTTAAGTTGGACTGACGAAAAAGCTTTTACACTTTTTCGATGGCATGGTTGGTGTAGTGGTTTGACGATCGACTGCTGCGCAGCGTGTCGCCGGTTCGATCCCCGCACGGAATAAATATTTGTGTACAGCGAGCGTTCGCACATGCAGATCGGCGCGTGTCCAGTTGTAAGTCTGCGCCGGAAACCTGTTTGTTCAGGTTCACCCTACGTTTGTAAACGCATCCAGGACGCAGGAGAAATTCCTAGTATAAGGCAAACTTAAAAAAAGGACTTTCTGGCAACAATTATTGTGGCTACTGTTTACAGATTTTTGTAACTCTTCCTCTTTTAAAAGTACAAGAAATAGTAACCCACCAGTATCGAGAACAGGGACCAACTAAATCTTATATTAAAAGTTAATATGCTACATGCTTCTCAAAACAAGTATTTTCGTTTACCTACACAGAAGGAACGGATACGACCGAACCTTTTCGTTTTCTCGATGTGAGTGACGCTCCAAACTATAGCGTACGCCAGCGAAGGTTGGGGTGGCATCCGTCTCGCTTCCTCTCATGTCATCCATCTCGTTCGCTCGTCGTACGCTCACAGATCAAATATCATTATTATAGCGAAACATTGCTAATTGGCTAGTATCCTATAACACCAAAACTGGAAAAATAACATTATACCTACTGTTTATCTTTTCAGAATTGTGTGTAGTTTATCTAGAAATTGGTATTTCTTCAAATAAGTCTGTTTGCAATTCAACTTTGCTTAATACTTGCTTACTCATAAATCCTCATAATAAATTACTTATCACTGCAATAATTATTACAAAATATTACATTTATATTTAAGCAAAATTACCCATGCCTATAAAGGAACCAAAAAAGATAGCAAACCAAAAAGAGCGAAATAACGTGCAGGTAGTAATTAAGTTTACTCTACCTTCCTACTGAACACACATACAAAATACAAGCCACATTAAATTAAAACCAAGCCAGCAGCGTCAGAGAAATCTCACCCCCTTTAGTAGTGATGTCAGTAACAAAAGGGGTGAGTTTTCTCTGAAGCTTACCATACATCAAGAAACACAGAAATTGTTATTTTTCAAATATCTAATGTATTGCTTGAGCAATAGATTCCATTTTACGAATTTTATCGCAATGCACATTATGATGTTGTTAAAATGACCATTTTATTTAGATCCTCGGACTCGATTTCACGGAAAAAAAAAAACGAAAAATATATTTGGTTCCCTGTTAATATTCATACGTGTGGATACGATACTGTTATTTGTAGACCCTGGTAATTTCTGGAACGAGTATGCGGGATTGGGAAATCGATTTTAAGCTCTAGTAAATATTGGATGTTGTATCGAGATTCATAATATAACAGGGAAAAAATATACCGACTGTTTCGTTACAAGCTGGTAAAATAAAAGGAGTGATATGTAGCTTCACATTTCGGATTAATAATAGTTAAAAGCAAAATAACAGTTTTCTGTATCAATGTTATCTGCAGTGCGTTTTGAAAAACAAATGTTGGCCAGATTCATAATGATCTATAAATGGAGTTTGGGGTCAATATTTCTTTCTACATTATTTTATGTGACGGCTTTCGTCCGGGACTAAAGACGACTGCCTCATGGCGCCCGAACAGGGACCACCAACGACTGCCCCATGGCGCCCAAACAGGGACTAAAGACGACTGCCTTATGGCGCCCGAACAGGGACCACCAACGACTGCCCCATGGCGCCCAAACAGGGACTACAGACGACTGCATCATGGCGCCCAAAAAGGCCTACAAACGACTGCCTCATGGCGCCCGAACAGGGACTATAAACGACTGCCTCAGTCCTAAAGTAGAACTTCTGTTTCTTGCTTGGTGGTTCTACCTCATAGTGAGCATCTACCAGCGAATGTGCACTGGCACTATAAAGCTGCAGAAAATACGAGAAAACTTGATTATTTCTCTTTTAACGCCACCTTTTCATTTTGTTTTGATTCACGTGTTCTACTTTCAACTCGCAGTTCTATACACAAATAAAAAGACACATCTCATCCTGATAATGAGCAGTTTCTTTTATGTTTCTTGTATTTTGTTAAGTCGTGGTAAAAACCAAAATGGTTGGCAAAACACATTTTTTTTTTTATTATTAAGAAACTTTGCGCCACACTACTTTTTACATGTTTAAATCATCAAATGAGTCCTCCCACCCATGGCAGGACGGGAGGGACTGTCAGTCTTTGTACTGACTAAAATCCACGGTGTCCTTCAATAGCCCGGGGCCACGGTTACCCTATAGTCCCACGACCAGTTGCAGGTTACCTTTGCTTATCTCGTAACATTAGCTATCTGTCATCGTAATAATATCAACAAACAGAACCGTTGTAATTAAATAAATAAACCGGGTTCTCCCACAATTACTATATTTAATTGTTCTTTCAAGAAAACCGGTTAATTGCATAATGATTGATAATATGATAATAATTATGTCCCGGATACTGATTGACGACGGTTGACTGTGTGTCGCGGGTTCAATTCCCGCATGGAACAAATATTTGTATGATCTACAAGTAGTTGTCGGGTCTGGGTGTTTGTGTATGTGAGTTTAAATGTTTGTAAACGCACCCATGATATACGAGAAGTTCCTGTCGGGGAACGTTTTTTGTTTAAAAACAATGCTGGTGATGACCAGTTTACAAATTCATCACTCCTTTTTCACAAAGAGATAAATACAGACTGATTACGTAATAATGGACTAATCATAATTTTTTCAATAGTTTGCACAAGTCACACGCTCCATTTATCATTACTCATTTAAAACCAAACACAGATCTAGGTATGCCAAAAAAATATTGGAAACCTATAAGTATTTCTTTTGGGTAATGGATATAAACTTTTTATTTTTTATTTTTTGCGTATTGACGCCTATTATTTAAAAAGATGGTATACACAGCGCGGACCGAGACTGCCGACGACGCCGCTAAATAAATAACTAGTACTCCAACGCACTTGCGCTTGTGTCGGCGCGTGGCGTCGACGGCCCGCGCTGCTACAACCGTCTGTATTATGCATTTATTATGTTACGTTAAGTTTTATGTCAGCTTAAGTGTACCAAAACATTAATGAAACAAGCGCCAATCCCGCCGACAAACTGCTGCGCAGTTTGGTGGGTTTAGATTCAAATTGATTGTTTGGTCCTCAATAAACAATATTTTCATTTTCATTTCATTATTCATACAAACACATTTACTGTCACATCGTCATCAGCCTATAAATGTTCCCACTGCTGGGACACAGGCCTCCTCTCTGAGAGAGGGAGTGGGCCATAATCCACCACGCGGGCCCAGTGCGGGTTGGTGGATGACACATGTCTTCGAATTTTTGGTTCTAGGACATGCCGGTTTCCTCACGATGTTTTCCTTCACCGTTTTGAGAGCATCATCATCATCATCATGATCGAACCCACGACCTACAACTCGTAAATCGGGGCCGATACCACTGGGCCACCACTGCTCCTTTTTACTGTCACATGATCTGTCAATTTTAATATAAACCGCACGTTATTAAAGTCCAGTTTAGTCTGTTCAAAAATGTTTGTATCACTAATTATATCTCCAATTTATAAAAAAACATTTTAACACCCCGTATTTAACGGTCATTTTCGATTGACCCATATAATATTACTACAAGAATATTTTAGTCTCATCGTTTCGCTAGATTTCTTGAGTGGAACCACGTGTGTTGGCGGATTCTTACTAAATATATAATATAAATATATGTATATTTACATAAAAACGTGTCAGCGGTCTTTGTTGCATAAACACACAGAGTAGGAAAATAAACAAAATTCTATAGTTCGACGAAATAAGTGCTCGCTGATTTTAAAAACAGGAAATACTTGAGTAAAAGATGAAAACAACTAGGTTTCAAAAGGATTTTATTAGGTTAAGAAGAGCTATCTTGTTTTTCTACCATAGACTACAGAGATATCTCTACTATTCCTAAATATCTAATATTATGAATGAGTTTTCACATAATAAAAACAACTGATTTGGATGAATTTAGTTACAAAGACAGGTTAATAATTAGATATGATTTTTGTAGAGACGGGTGTAGGCTATGTAAGTGATACACAGGGTGACTTTTCCATCTACACGTGGATAACCAAAGTCTCCGCTGAGATTGCCAGTTAGTAAGAAACGATCAGCCTATCTCCTTCATACCATACCCTCATACTTATTTCGCTTCGTCTACATTCATACAACTACCGGATCATAGACAAAATCTGTGAAGTTTGTGAAGAACATCAACAATAAGGTTAGCGTATACCCTTAAAAACGTTGTAGTGCTGGCAAAAATTGTTGTAGTGCTGGCAATAATTATTACGTATTTAGGAGTCGCATAGTTTTTGAACGGATGTGTTACACTGGAGGAGCAGTAGACTCAAAGGAACGCCACAACACAACTTCAATTCTTCACGTCGTTTTTAACAATCTATTGGTAGAAACAAAATTCTTAAATTCTTTCTCCAAGCCAGGGATCTTCCCACGGCGACGGACGTCGCAAGACGATCTCCGGCCACCGTAGGCGCGGGCATGCGGGCGGCGAGTAAAGGGCAACTCGCTGCCCGACCATGGACCATGCCCGGGTCGACGGCGCGTTGTGTTCCACGCGCGCCTCAAAGAGCGTCAGCATAATGACGGGGCCCCCTCTATAGAGGGCCAAAGCCTGCCGGGGTCGCGGGACTTATCTCATTACCGTGACCCCGGAACATAAAGGGCTATCGAAGGACACCGTGGATTTTAGTCAGTACAAGTCTGACAGTCCCTCCCGCCCTGCCCGGGGTGGGAGGACTCATTTGATGATTTTACCATGATAAAAAAAAAAAGCCAGGGATCTTGGGGAGGTAGTGGAGGCACGTGTTCCGGGCCTGCTTCCGGGGGCGCAAAAATGCTACAAGTACGCCCTCTCTCCAGCTTCAAAAATGTTTTGAAGCCGGAGAGAGGGCTCCACTATTAAGTTTTGCCCCAGCTACAAAAGATTGTATATCGGGGTTGCTCCTAGGCACACTGTCATATACTACTTGTGGTTCGTGCAATAATGTTTTGTTCGTAGGTCTATACCATCAGCTATAATTGTTTTCATTCATATTATTCCACAGAAATCTAACAATAACTCGGTAATTCGAAGAGTCTCTCAGCATTGCATTTATGAGTACATCCTTCCAAACGTTGAACCCAATGGACACCTCACCAAACATACGCACAATCTGACATGATTGCTTAACAAACTCAAAGCTGGACAGAAATAGTAACATACGTGCTAACATTTGCGTATATTTGCATCACAAGAGACATAGAAAGACTGACTAGTTAGTCCCACAGACAGAACATAAAGTTCACCTACACATATAACTGGAAGACCACGGAGATTCAGAATCAGAAAGTGGGTGTGCAAATTAAGGGAATTATTGATATTAGATTCCCCGAAATTAAAAGACTTGACTTCAGAAACAGACGCAATGAAAACGATTAAATTATCCTTTATTCATTATTTTCACTTAGATGCTAAGTTTTTAGGAAAAACATAGGTAAACATTTAGGCCGTCACAACGGCACTTCCGAATGAAAATACGGAACATTTACAGGGTAATTCGTGAGCCTGTCAGTCTGTCACAGCCAATGTTTTGAATAAGTGCGTTTTTTTAATTGTTTTGAAAAACCAAGATGGCGCAATTAGCTCGAATTTGGGCGCCAAAAATTCTGCACAATTTGTATTTTCCTAAAGAGAATCAAAGCGAAGAAAAAAGACACTAATTAATTTAAAAATAAATGATTCAAGCTAGTTCACATTCCAGTCTAGTCGCGGAATCCCCTATAAAATAAAATTCCCGTACAATTTATCCAGTAACCTGATCCCTCGCCGCAAGTGGCCAGGCAGTCTCGTTACCTATTCATTAGCCAAGAATTCAATGATGGCGTCTGTCCCGGCTTAATTAATATCTGCAAAAAAATCCGCTGTATTCCCCACAGAAATGAAGCTTGTCGTTCAATTAATGCTGGCTTATTTAACAATTTTTTTCTGAAGGCTCTCGTTTATTTGTATGGGGAGAAGGACAATGGATTTATATGGATTTTTTAAAATTATTTACACGACGTCTGTGTTTAACATCGATGAAATAATTTATGTTTGAACACTCACAAGTTGCTTTTTTTAGTTGAGATGGTATATTTTTTTCTTGGTAAAATCATCAAATTTAGGACGGATGGGACTGTGAGATTCGTACTGAGTAAGGCCCTTTACGTTTCAGGGTCACGGTTACCTGTTTAGACAGTCCTGCAACCCCGGTACGCTTTGGCCCTCTATGAGGGCCCCGATTGCTGACAGCTCTTTGATGCGCGCGTGGAACACGATGCACCGTCGACCCCGGCATGGTCTATGATCGGTCGGCGAGTCACCGTTGTGTGTCATCGGTCGCTGAGTTACGGTGGCCGGAAATCGCCTCGCCACGTCTGATGCCGTGGGCGTCTCCCGCGGGGATTTGAGATGGGTCTTTGAATCTAATCAAGGCCAGGTGGTGACTGAGACAAAGCCTACAATGAAGTGAGCTTGAGTGAGAACAAGAGACAGTCAGAATATAACGATGGATGAATTGTGTAAGAATGGTAGGGCTTCATAAGAGGTGACTGCTAAAATGATGAATAACAGAGAAAAATGGAAGAAGACATATTGCATGATGATGATTCAGAGTCAACACAGTGTATTCTTCTTAAACTTGCATATTATTGTGACATAAAAGTCTTGCCAATGTGAGCTGTGAGCATGCTAAGCGCGCTCAAAGCCAGAATCGATATAGGTTCCCTTATGGTAGGCCAAGATAATCCTGTCAAATTCACTAATGCACCACTCATCATCAAGATTTGCAGAACAATTCTTTAATCACAATGAGACAGATCAGACTCAACTGAGGAACTATGAATCAATGAGTTCTACCAAAACATGCACATTCCAACACACGCACTTTCCAACTGCATCTAATAACCGGAAAAATAATAATTCCTAATCAGGTCAGGTACAACGTCAGAATTCCCACTAAAAACCTACAATTTGGGAAACCACATCGATTAGGGTTTTACAAGAAGAGACCTCGTTTGCAGCAGAATTCCCTCAAGTTGAGAACATTACTGTTGTCGTCAGGCTGGATCGTTAAGACGTCGTTAATTAGTGATTAGATATTGAAGTTATTGAGGTATATAAGATAGTTGTATCGTAGTTGAAGACATTGTGCAAACAGCTGCGATACAATACTGACAATGAAGTGCATGGTAAGTTTTCTTGTCTGAATTTCCAAAAATTTTCTCTTTCGCCGCCATTTTTTTATTCTTACTTTACTACTGCTACTATCTTCATTAATCTTCTTTCATACCCAAATCTTATCAATGCCATTTAACCTTCTAATTTTCAATGTGTCACTATGAAACGTGTAACCGAAACCACTGATATTGTTTAAATCTAATTCGATCTTATTCCTTTATTAATTTTTTAACCGACTTCAAAAAGGAGGAGGTTATCAATTCGACGGTATGTTTTTTTTTTTTTTTTTTTTTTTGTATATTTGTTACGCGATTACTCCGCCAATTGTGGACCGATTTTCAAAATTATTTTTTTGTTCGAAAGGAGGTACTTCGGAGGTGGTCCCATAGTCACCAAGTTGGGATCTGATGATTGGATCCTGGAGAAATCGAGGGAAACCCTCGAATTTTATAGGCCGACACACCGTTTTTCGCAAATTTTATGAAGTAATTTAAGTACTTGGGTATGGTAATCATAATTTCATGTAGCTGAGCTGATGATGGAAGGTAGAACTCCTTAATAGTAAGGAGTAGGCATCGACTGATTTAGTTTGAGTTCGCATATCTCTGGAACTACAAGTCCGATTTAAGTAATTCTTTTTTTGTTGTACTAGGTATCATTTAACTTAGGGAATATTGCAAGTTTCATCAAAATCGGTTCAGTAGTTTTTGAGATAGGGAATTTTATTAGCTTATTGTATACATGAACGATGTTATTACCGGTGTTATGGATTACAAAATTCTAGTGCACATGTTGTATTTGACAAGAATTCGGGTTGAATATTTAAACTAAAAAGAGTAAAATAAAAACTTTTTCAAAAAAAAATGTAACCGCCTTCAAAAACAACCATAAAAAACGGTAAAAAAAGCTACAAAATAACTTTTCTTTCGGAAGTCGGTGGCAAAAAAAAGACAATGAAATAAAGAAAACAAAGACACCGACTTCCGAAAGAAAAGTTATTTTGTAGCTTTTTTTACCGTTTTTTATGGTTGTTTTTGAAGGCGGTTACATTTTTTTTTGAAAAAGTTTTTTTCCCCATACGTTTCTTACTAAATATTTCAATTAATGGTCTTTTCTTTCGACAGATTATCGCAGCTTTGGCCATCGTGGCCACCGTCCAGGCCAAACCTTTCACTGGCCTCGGCATCGGCGCAGGTACACTACCCTCACTTATTTGCCTACTCTTTTGATCTTTTCACAAATTCCCTTATGCATTTGTTACCAGGAACAATTGCCTATCTGATCTCTACAATGCTATCGGTCTGTCAAAAATCTACAAATGACAGTGTAAACCTTTTCGAAGCACGGAGAAGTAAGAAGCTCCGAAGCAGTATGTAATAGATGGTCCTATTCCGAAAAAGGGGATCCCTCGATTAGTAGTAGCCCTTTTCGTCTTTTTAAAACTTACCAACTTGTTGCAGGAGCGGAATTAGGCCTCGGTGGTCTTGGTGGCGCCATTGGAGGAGATATCGGTCTCGGTGGTCTTGGAGGTTTGGGAGGAGTAGGCCGTGTGGGAGTAGGTGGTCTGGGAGGAGTAGGCGGTCTGGGAGTAGGCGGTCTGGGAGGCCTCGGTGGAGGGTACGGGTCAGGTGGCAGCTACGGACACCAAGGTTACGTTGGCCAGAACAGCGGCTATGGTGGCGCCGGATATGGTGCAAATGCCATTCGTCAAGGACACAATATTGGACATCATGAGAGCGATTTTGATTCGGTGATTATTTAAAACTGTTTTTAATATTTTTTTTGGATTTGAACTAAGCTTACACGGCTAAAGAATCTAAAAAATATTGATATTTTGGCGATATTTCATCTTGCTCTAAACAAAAAAACTTTGAAGTTACTGAGCAAACCAATGATTTCATTTAAAATATTGAATGTACGCCACTTAGGTCCTCATCATGTCTTTTAGTCATTCCATTTGTTAATATAATAGTGTGACTACTTCCACAGTCTACAGTTCCTTCATACGCGCTTTGTATTAGCCCTTACTTTGTCTTTTATAGCGAATCAGTCACCACGAGTCCTCGGGTCACAACATTGGAGGAGCTTCGGTGTTGGGCCAAGGCGGTAACAGCTTGTACGGCCACAACAACTACGGCGCTGGGCAGGGCGGCTACGGTAGCGGGTACAGCCAGGGTGGCTACTTGGTCTAGACGATTGAGCCGCTTGGGATTTCGTTGATGGAGTCGTAAACGCTTTTAATGGAATAAATATTTATATGTATCATTTATTTGTCTTTTTATTGGACGGCCTAGATGTTAGAGCTGCTATTATTAACATTCATTTCAAACACTTGAACATACAATGTGTCCGGTTTCGGTCTGAACACCAAGAGGGACCTCCCCTTTCTGAACTATTTATTACTTCCTTCAGACTTAGGTGATAGATTAAAGTAACAATAGCCCTTATATTACAACATTGACTTACGAATCGGATGCTACTTCTTCTCATACAGTTTGATGTTCATCACTGCATTTGGTGTTTTAAATTACCTGAAACAAAATACAAAAGTAATGAGTATATAGGCCGATTATAAGTAATAAAAACTTGGTACACTTTAAAATTATAATAATGAATGATAATTGATGAAGTTATTAAAAACCACTTTTGTATGTTATTATAATGCAATTTGTGCCTTATCAAGAATTTAATTAAAGCAAGTTCGATAACTTTTAAGGGATCCTTATTATTGTTTTAATTATAAAATCAAATTACCTAACCATAAATTGTTTGAAAATTAATGGGGTCGTCCTTATTACATACTGAATCTTTCGATCATGACTGATATTATGTTATTTTATCCATCTTCAGTAATATTTAAAGGTTAAAGTTACAGACATTATAATTTGTTGTATTTTATTTTTGGATGTGAACCTTTGCGAAGCTAGGGCGGTCCGGTCCCAAGTTCCCAAGTAATATGTTGCAAATCCAAAGTAAGTTATAAAACATAATTCACTCAATAAATACCAAACCAATGACGTTTATAACTTAAAAACAACCCAAAACAAAAGTTAACTTAACCGACATTCAGGCATTCGGAATCTTTTTTTTTTAATATTTATTTTTACAATGTTTCACAGTCACCATTTCGACACGTTACCATATGATATCACCTCCACCATATAAGGCTCAGCAGAGACCACACTGAATCACATTTGGAATTGGAAAACGAGCCATTGTCGACAGGCTGTTTTGAGGTCAATTCTTTTTTTTCGGCGCCGTTTTTATGAGTCTGCAAAACGACCAGTGTCACTTGACATTTCGAGGTGGCGCTGCTTGTTTGGAAAAGCGTCATTTCTGTGTAAAAATTCAACACAGTTTACTTTAGTGCCTGATTTTGCCACGTGTCAAATTATACTGGAAGCCTTTTGCCCTGTGAGGTTTTTAAGGTTACAATTTTTGTTTTGGTGTGTTATTTCAGTTGTTTTAAAAGTAACAATGGTTGTGGTTTCGTATTATTATAGTGTAGTAAAACGTATTTGGGAAAGCTACTGCTTCGGATATCAAAGAAAAAATAAACAAGATTAATTGGTCTTTATTGTGACAACGTGACTAAACTTAGTAAAGGTTTTTTTTTAATGATCTATCATAATATTAAAGCTATGGGAGAAACATTAAAAAAATACTCGTTAAATACGATAATAAATAAAGTACACTGCGATTCGATAATAACTAGAAAGAAAATATTGAGGAGTGTTGCAACAAGAGCGCACTTTACAGTACTATCTATACATATAATCAAGTCACCAAATTCATTGTGATATTTCAAAACAAAGCCAGAGCCATTATGACACTACAAACTAGAAGCTAGTTAACATAAAACAATTCAACACTGGACTAGAATCAGACAAAGAAATAGTAAACCTACAACAGACTGTGTACGCAAATCACGTAAAATCAAAGATGGCCGCGTTCAAATAAAACGCGGGAACGACGCGACATGCTAGAGCTGACATCTAGTTGCTAAATGCGTAATTTATTCGGAAAAGTTTTACACGTTTTGCAACTAAAACTATTGAAGGTAAAAGTTCAGAATTTGTAAGTTTGTTGTACGTGTTGAATCATAAATTATAAGTGCACTCATAAAAAAATACTATTACGATATCTCTACTGCTGTGCATTGGTATTTTATTCAGTTAAACTTCTCAAATGATTTAACCGAAGTCTGTTTTTATTTTTGATAAACTCGCAGGTGAACAAGGTGTTCGAAATCTACTATTAACTCTTTTACTGTTGGCCTTAAAACCTAGTTCCAGGTGTTTTTTTTTTAATTTTATGGCCTGGTAACTAGACCTTTAAGCCAAGTCTTCATTTATATACACCAGTAGGTATATCGGTTCACCTGAACACTTCACCTTATGTCAATAGGTGTTCTTTTTCTGTGGTAATTTTGACCACTGGTTGTCGGGTCTTGGCATTCTATGTATGTATATGTGACCCAGTAGCGGAAACATTATATGCTGTCATGCTTAATCTCGGATACATTTCGTGTTCTAAAGACAATGGTTATAGTAACTGCAAGATGTACACAATCACTGATGTCAAACTTGGCAACACTGAGGATCACAACTCGACAGCTAAGTAAGTTAGATCACGATGAACGCACGTGCGATGCAAATTGCAATAGACGACGCGATCGTAAAGAAACAGTTGAAAGGTAGCGTGTACTATGTATATCGTGGTTACATACATATGCATGCGTAAAGTCAGTCGTTGCAGCTGTGCGTAACTGATTCCGCATGTGTCGCTTATTGCAGTATTTATGTCACTCTTGTTTCATGCTGATAATGCATTGGAACTTGTCAGAACTTCGCGCTGTCGGAGAAATAAATGGCACAAAAGGCAAGGTGGCGCTTACGTAGCGATGCTATGGTAGAACAGGGCTGCTGATGATGATGAAATGAACTTGTGGCAGTGATAGTTACCCCAAAGTGGGAGGGGGTTCATCTGATGATGATTCACGCTTTTTTTAATAGAATATTTTGTTATTTAATTCACTTCTACTCAGCAGTGGACAGAACGACGTTTTCAAGGATTTTCTTATGTAGTTTTGATATTAATAAAGTGCTAAGTAATTTTTTGATTTTGAGTTGCTTTTTCGGAATTATTTATTTAAACTTTTCGTACCCAAAAAATATATAAAGGCAGAGGGGATTATATATACGTCCAGTGTGAAAATACTGATATAAACGTAGTTATTTGACGAACAATGATAGTCGGTTTATATTTAAAGCTAACCATAAACTATATATCTGCAAAATCAAGAATTTTACTACTCTACGACATACTCGTACTTAAAGCTCCTATCTCGTATTGCAAAACGAATCATCATCATCATCAGCCTTTAAATGTTCCCACTGCTGGGACACAGGCCTCCTCTCTGTGAGAGGGAGTGGGCCGTAATCTACCACGCGGGCCCAGTGCGGATTGGTAGATGTCACATGTCTTCGAATTTTTGGTTCTAGGTCATGCCGGTTTCCTCACGATGTTTTCCTTCACCGTTTTGAGAGCAGTGGTGATGAAATAAATTACACAAAGTAATGCGCCTAACTGGGTTCGAACCAACAACTCGTAAGTCGAGGCCGATACCACTGGGCCACCACTGCTCATATTGCAAAACGAATAGCGCATTTCAAAATTCCCAAACCACTGGACTTTATTCCTCCATTCCTAAATTCTACAACATTCAAAACCGTCCCACAATAAAATTCTGTTTCAAAGCATTCATCATATCTGCAGCCTTCAACTGTGACTATACCTACTAGCTTACTATACTAGCCCACTATACTTGTACACTTTCATACAACGCCGCAGTTCTGTCGGCTGGTCGCTAGCTCTGACGTCAGGCACTAAATAGGACAGACAGACAATGAAATTGTACTAGCTTAGCTTCTTTACGATTGTGGAACTTGTGATGTTAACTCTTCCGTGCTATGTCCCCCTGGTACGGACGATTGAAAACGCTTAGGTTTATTGGGCTGAGTAGCAAGTCAGAACGACTGTCGAACGAAATGTCATTTGAATTTTGAATATTAGAACTCTTTCATGTTGTAGTGCCCTGGTATTTTCTATCAGTAATTCTTCGGCTTTTCTGAATAAACAGGTAGACAATCTTGGATTTGAATTCACGTTGGTTTGGCACGACGACACTAGAAATAGAACTCTTTCGTGTCTACCTTAGGTCTATATTATTGACGAATGTTCACCTTTTGTACTGAATAGGTCAGACATCGACCTATTGCGTGCACTAATAATGTAGGCGCTCTGTCTTTTCATGATCCTCTGGTAGGTTTTTGTCTAAAAGCAACATTAAGAAACGATGAAGTTCTGGAAAACAACATAATATTAAATCACTCTTGTCTCCAAAAAGATAAGCAGAGGTGTACCTAACGGTACGTACACTTACATTTTGGCAGTTATTTTGGGCGAGCTGTAATCCATAGGTTAAAAATCCGTACATGTGGCTGCTATTAAAAAAAATCCTACTGAGTAAACCTAAATTGGCCACACTTGAAAGCAACCCCAGAAGCTTCTGCTTAGTAGTAACGGTATGTTATCACTAGACAAAACGATGCAGTTTTTGTAGCAGTTTTTAAAATGTTTTGGTCAACAAAATACAATCCAGATCATTCCAGGATAACGTAGATCCAAAAAGGAACAATACAATTCTCATTTCCCTAATTTATTCATTAAAACCCGGACAAACTTCACGCAATGTTCTATTAGGTAATCCGAAGTGCGCAAACACAAAAAATAATTGAACAACATTAATTAAAATAAGTAAAACTCTGAATCTGACCATTAATCAAGTTGACGCGGAAGTCCCAGGTGAACAGACGCAGTTCTCACGAATTAGCATAGATTCAATAATTCATTCATTAATACCGGGGTTTGGGGATACGAAGAGTTTATTCACAATGAAAATGTTAAGCTTTCAAAAGCTCTTTTGGCTTAGATAGGTGCTCTATTATTTGCTAGACATAATGTAGGCCCTTATCGAGGTATAGACAAAAATTATATCCAAAATGGCGATGATAGTAAAGCAAAATTGTACGGGACTGATCGAGTTACCAAAAGCTAGTTACCAAAAGTATGTCAGTGTTGCTTTTGGTCGTTCAAGAAATAATACGAAACTCGGAAGTTTCACTGAGACTCATCATTATCATCTCAGCCACAGGACGTCCACTGCTGAACATAGGCCTCCCCTTTAGATCTCCACATATACCGGTTGGAAGCGACCCGCATCCAGCGTCTTCCGGCGACCTTTATAACTTTTCACTGAAACTAGTGCAAATTAAAGAAAAACAAAAGTAAGACAAACTGAAAGTAAGACAAAAGAACGGGGTTGTTAGCACTTATTAGGTCTTCATTTTAAGTCTAATTCAGGTATTCCGCACGATGAAAGAAACGTCCAAGATGAAGTTCAGAAAGTACGTGTGACTCTTAAAAAAGTCACATTGATACTTGCCCGGGTTTGAACCCAAAACAAGTACAAGAATGGCGAGGCCCTTAAAAATAAACTATAAAGACGGACCTGTACTTTTTAAAGTAACTAGTTTTTGTGATACGAAGGCTTTTGATCAAGTACAAACTAAATGAAGCTGACAATGCTGCCTCGAAAGGTATTTTCAGAATTTTACTAATTAAAGAATATTTTAAAGAAACATTAACAGTTTTACTACAAAACAAACAAACTTTGATATAGGGGTCGTTTTGCAGTTACACTTTTTTTAGAAAAGTTTTCACCAGATGTTTAACTTTATGTAGTAATACAGTAAGCTTTCACGGTATAAAACTAAACTTGTCATTGTCACTTAGCCGTTATCTTCCATGACTTTGGCGGGTTGACTGTAAACAACGGTAGTCAACCTGCGTTCATGCATAGCGCTTGCAACAGCGTCGAAGTATCGGGAGCTCAAAATAAAGAACAATCGCAGAAGATAATTTTATTGTAGACTAGCTGACCGGGCAAACTTCGTACCGCCTCACCTTTTAAACCTTCCCTGGACTTCCAGAAGTAATTCAAGACCAAAATTAGCCAAATCGGTCCAGCCGTTCTCGAGTTTTAGCGAGACTAACGAACAGCAATTGATTTTTATATATAAGAAGAAGAAGAAGAAGATAAACAATAGAGACAGTGAAAAAGTTTAAAGATCAACCTAATTACTGAACACCAACAATTACGCTTGCTAGCCCAAATTTTATAAATATAAATGGGTGAAGGCAAGCGGGTTTACGAGCTACGGTTCAAGGCGACCCGGTTTAAATGCAGCGTGGTCCGTGAGTCATTGCAGTCGACCAAACATGTTGGAAACATCACTTATATCTTCGGTTACCTACTATGTAAACTATCAATGACTATTGAAGAGTAAATTCGAGTTTAGTAGATGTAAAAGTTCGATACGAAGATGAGTATGCCTTTTTCGGGGTGTAAAGTCATTAAATGAGTCTTCTGAGATGACTCTTCCTGACTAAAAACACCGTGTTCCATCATATGCCATTAGTGTTTCTAAGCTAAGGTATCCTGCTTAGACAGTCCGGAGACCCAAAACACTAGAAGCCTACCACCAGTTTTAAAATGAAATTACCTACTTCAGTGTGGGGAAAGAGATCTCTGCTCCTAGCAGAATTTGCATAATAGAGCTTATTATTTGAGGAAATAATGTGAGAATCTGGACAGGTTTACTGGATTGAGGCCCAGTCCAGTAAACCTGTGAATCAGCTCAGTCACTGAGCTGATTCAAAACTATCAAAAAACTTTTTAAAAAAAAGTACCGACTTCAAAACAAATACAAAAAAGTTTAAAATAACTTTTCTTTCGGAAGTCGGTGGCAATAGTCAATGACACAACAAAACAAAGCCACCGACTTCCGAAAGAAAAGTTATTTTAAACTTTTTTGTATTTGTTTTGAAGTCGGTACTTTTTTTTAAAAAGTTTTTTATTTACCCTTTTTAGTTTATTTATTACATATTCAACCCAAATTCTTGTAAAATACAAAATTTTTCTTACATATGCACTAATCTTGTAATCCGTCACAACATAAAAAAATCCATATCTCTAAAACTACTGAACCGATTTTGATGAAACTTGCAGTGTACCCTAAGTTGAACAATACCTAGTACAACAAAAAAAGAATTACTTAAATCGAACTTATAGTTTCGGAGATATGCGTGCACAAACATAAAAACATACATACATACATACACTTATGAAATTTGACACATTTGTTCAGACGCTGATATAGACTAACATATATGAAAACTGGGCAGTTCTGATAATATTACATACATACATACATACACTTATGAAATTTGGCACATATGTTCAGACGCTGATATACCCTATAACCTCCTTTTTTTTGAAGTCGGTAAAAATAGAGCCATGGCTCTATTTTTACCGACTTCAAAAAAAAGGAGGTTATCAATTCGACCCGTATGTATGTTATATTATCAGAACTGCCCAGTTTTCATATATGTTAGTCTATATCAGCGTCTGAACAAATGTGCCAAATTTCATAAGTGTATGTATGTATGTATGTTTTTATGTTTGTGCACGCATATCTCCGGAACTACAAGTTCGATTTAAGTAATTCTTTTTTTGTTGTACTAGGTATTGTTCAACTTAGGGTACACTGCAAATTTCATCAAAATCGGTTCAGTAGTTTTAGAGATATGGATTTTTTTATGTTGTGACGGATTACAAGATTAGTGCATATGTAAGAAAATTTTGTATTTTACAAGAATTTGGGTTGAATATGTAATAAATAAACTAAAAAGGGTAAAATAAAAACTTTTTTTTAAAAAAGTACCGACTTCAAAACAAATACAAAAAAGGTTAAAATAACTTTTCTTTCGGAAGTCGGTGGCTTTGTTTTGTTGTGTCATTGACTATTGCCACCGACTTCCGAAAGAAAAGTTATTTTAACCTTTTTTGTATTTGTTTTGAAGTCGGTACTTTTTTTAAAAAAAGTTTTTATTTTACCCTTTTTAGTTTATTTTTGATAGTTTATTTCGTTCTTGTTTGCAAACAGGAACGAAAGCTTTCTGAAAAGCCTTAAGGATGATATAATTAATTTAAATAAACATGACAAATTCAGATTTATTTTGTAAAACCAGAACCTACTCTAGAGCCTCAAAAATAACCTGCCTATTTCTAAAACAAATCCTAGGCTTCTCTCACGTCTCGCCGCAACGTATGTCAAATAAAATCTACACGTCGTTAATTGGTCCCGATTCGCTTGTCGGATCTGCGTGCCCAATAGATAGGTAGTGCTAACGATATTGTGGCCTATCTGCAAATATTCCCATGTGAAAATATCAGTTATATCTCTTGCATCCCTCAAAAAGCTTTCAGGTTTTACAGATAATTTTTTTACAATATATCTGCATGTAAATATTAGTGTTCTGATGCATCCGGTTAGAGTACATGCCGATCACAACATGCTTTTTTTTACATCCAACGCTAGTTTATATTTGTTTCTTGCGGGGATCGAACCCGCAACACGCTGCGCAGCAGTTGATAGATCAGCCACTGCGCCAACCATGGATAGTTGGAAAAAGTTAGACAGATGATGATTCCTCATCCTCCAACTTTTTTGGTGATGAAACTGGCTATTCCTAAAATCAAGACTTTGAAGACGGACAGCCCGGCAACACCCAGGGCCTAAATGATGGATATCCTCTTATAGAGAGCGTCTGAGAACCTGCAGCTACTAACATCATCATCTTACAATCCCTATTAAACATCATACGTTTTAAAAAAAGATAATCGTCTTGTACAGCCCAACGTTATCCACTACTTATTGATGAGGTTCCTCAATGTCAACATTATGCCTTACTGGAGCAAGCCCTGCCTGGCTTGTTTGTAAGTGAAAGCGAAGCTTTACAGCTCGTATGCACCTACGTGACTGACTTCTGCGTGTTATAAGCTTCTTTCTATTTATGTCAATCTCCACCAGTGCTTCATAAAGGTAAACTGCCACTCTAGCATTGGAGGGAACATTATAGGTATGAGTTGATAATGTACTCAACAACTCATCTACATATTATGACTAAGGTCTTAATTATACGATACTCAAAGACCCCTGAACAAAATCAACCGTCACTCACAGAAAATTCTCGGAAACATAAGAGAAAGGCATCGCTAAATCTGTAGGTGTGTGTAGGTAGTACCTACACATCACACAGTGGCGATATGTCAGCTATGACCACATAGCACAAGCGCTTACAAGACTAAGCTACGGTAAGCAGCTTAGCCCCCACGCGCTGACATGATTGGTGAAATTGTACAGCTAATGGATGTTATGAAGACAGATTGAAGTTATTGTGGATTTAAATCAAAAGCTCTCTCAATATTCAACGTTTACACTGTAGAATGCAGAAAATCTATTTAGTAACAATTATTCTAACCAAGAGATATCGTAGGTATCGTGTTATCCATTACTGGGTTATGGGGGTTAGATAGACTGATGCTCCATATAATATTTATCTTGGATCGGTAAGGTGAATCCGTTTCTAACTTATGTTAAAAACCCGTGATGGATTCAGTTGATAGCCAGCTAGTCCAGGTATAAAGAATAACTGATGAATTTCTCAGACTCAGACATCGTGATAATGTTTATTTATTTATGTACACACACAGATATTTACAGGAAAATATTTTAAAAGGAAAAGAAAAGTACAAAGGCACTGCTTATTTCTAAAAGAAATTTCTTCCAGCAGACCTGAGAGAGGAGAATTTGAGGTAGAAGATAAAGTGGTGTGTAGGAACAAAATAATAAATATTTTTACAAATACAAACAACAATCCAATACATACAAATACACAACTAAATATTAATGCAATAAATAAAATAAATACATAGATAAACTAAATACAAATAAATACCTAAATATAACAAATAATAAGCGAGGTGAAATGATAAATGATCATCACGTGGCCAAGGAAAGATAGTGATCTTTGACCCGTTTCTTAAAGATGGAGACAGTCTTACTGTCTCGTATTGTTCTGGTATCATATCGGTAGAAATACCGGAAAATCAGTAGTTTTGAGATACTGTAAGACTAATAGGGTTATACTAGACCTCGATATTTTTGGGAAAACGTATAGCCATATCAGATATTATTTGTAGTGGCAAGTTGGTAACCCATAACCCATATTAAGAATCCACTGGTGCAGTCAAAGGTCTATATTGCAAGCTTCAAAAGCTGTCTGTCCGTTTGGTAAGCGAGCTATGGAGTAATGTAAACACAAACAAACCTGTTTCTAGTGCAATTCAAATATATTCACGTTATGAAGATTTTGCGAAATTAAATTGACTAATGTTTGCACTTCTATGCTCCACTTTTAGTACTCTCGCTTGCATCAAAAGATAAATACGAGAAAAATATATGAATCTTATTCAAATGCACAAAACAGTCGCAGAAAACCTACCATTTGTTATGTAAATATCATTTATCATATCAAAAAGAAGAAAACGAAAATAAAATGAAAACAAAGTATGTGTACTGCACCAATCATCAAAGTTATAGAGAGTTTCAAGAACCATAATTGACACGTTCGACCTTAGCTCGCCGCCCGATCAAGGTCGAGGCTCGAGGCAACGGTGCTTAGTCCTCCAGGTACGCCTCATGGAGCTGTCAGCAAACTAACGGGCCCCCATAGGGTAAACGCCTGCCAGGTCCACGGTTCCGTCTGTCAATTAACCGTGACCCTGGAACTCAGTCAGTTAGAGTCGGACAGTACCTTCCTCCCCACACAGGATGGGAGGAGTCATTTGATGAATTCACCATCGAAAACAAAAGGGATTTAGTTTCGACTTAGACATGAGTTAAACCGAAAGAAACACCTAGTCAGTTAAACATCATCTCTATTATTCTACAATTAAAATCAACTACCCTGACCTAGCATACAGTACATTCCCCCGGCTCATCTTGAAAGCCTAATGCCAGCATATGCAGGGCCATTGTCTGAAGATGGCACGCTCCCGTAGATGCCCTAATGATCTGGCCGGCTACCAAAATGGCTGGCTCATGTAATTATAGCCTGATTCAACTGGATAGCACCCCTATTGGTGCGTTATTAACTGGAAGATAATTTTAATTTGAGAGGCTGAATGTTAGGTGCTATTTGGCTAGAAAAGGTAATCTAGATTTTACACACAGAAATATACTTAATGTTATGATGTTGCCATACCATATTTCTTTTCTTACATTGCTTTTGCAAAGGATAAGCTCAAATAAAAGAACATTTCCGTCTATAAATATGGAAAACTTCAAAGTTTTAACAATTTAAATAAATTTTTACTAGGATCTACGGATTAATGTGCAAAACCAAGATTACTCAACTGCTCATATTTTCCCAAGTTTTAGTAAAGATTTGGTTTGGTCAAACTAGTTTACTATAATGAACTTGAGATAAATGATAGCGTCAGGCGTCTCAGTTGTAAGCAATTTATACGGATCATATTGTCTCATCCTTAACATAGGTCCTATGATTACTATTTTCTATGAATCGTTTTATCTATTTAGTCTTCATCGTGGGCGTCATAACAAAACTATCTTTCTTTCTTTATCTTGTAGAATGTCGTCTAATCCAAATATAGCTAGTTAACAATGATAGAAACTTGAGTGCAGCACTCGACCTACTGACTCAGCCCCGACGACGTCGATAGCCGTCCTATTGTAAAGCATGTTTTATATTTAATTTACAAGTAACTATGTTACTGAAAATGTTTTTAAATTCATCATCTTTCTGCCCTCATCCCATTTTTTACAGAACAAACCTGCCAACACTACAACGCAGTTTAAATGGGGGTAATTTGTGTAAACTAGATAAAGGTACATTTAAAATTATTTTACACAATTACGCAAACAACAAGTAAATGCTTGCACCTTGCATCGTTTGCACAACAAACTTGGTCGAAATTCAAGAATATCTTGCATTTATCTATTTGAGATTTCATCATCAAAAGTTGAGATTTAACATCAGGCTTTAGCTTTCATTCATCATCCCATTCCAGAGATTTAGCGCGTATCTAGTAAGCGTCTATTTTCAGCGACCTGAATTTCATACTAAGTCTAAACAGGCTATTACTGTAGCGCTTACATATTCATTGTAATCTTATTGAATTCAGTTAGTATATTATTGTACTCGGCTAGCTTTTCTTTGCTGGTAAAATCATCACAAAGAATGCTCCCGCGCTGTGTGGATCGGAGGGAACTATAAGAATACTACTGAATAGAAATCCAAAGTGTTCCTTCAGTTGCCCTTTGTTTTCCAGGGTCACAGTTTTCATTACAGACGGTTCCACGATCCACAGTCGGTAACACGACCTGTCTTCAGCAACCTGGCATAGACTAATAATTGATCTAGCAAACTTTTACGCGGCCTTCACCACTGCAGTACATCTTTGACTGATCTACACCACAAACTACACAACATAGTGATTCAGACTTCTCATGACAAATCCTTGGTCCCTTTGTCTCCTGTGGCGTGTTTTAGGACTCAATTAAATTGGTACTAGAGTTAGTTTTAATTGGCTTCATAACAACTCGATTCTACGAGCAACAACACTTGCTGTTGATTTAACGGTTTTATTTATTCTAGTCGTATAACTTTCTTTATATTCTGGAATGAAATAGCCCCACTATACTTGAGTATTTCGTTTTATGAAGAACATAAGCATCTGCGTGCCATTACCCTACGTTGGTTGAATGTGGCTTTCAGTTCAACCGGTCAGTACCGATATTTAATGTGATTGCTTATCTGATCTCTACAAACCTGCTGGGTTATACGATTCAATAGAAGCATCATGAGGTTTGGTCCATTTGAAGAGCCTCGAGTGACAATGCTTAAATAGGTATTGAACTTGGGGGGGAAACATTTATGTAAAATAAAATGTGGGGTTCTTCAGGGCTCTGTCTTAGGTCTTGTCTTGTGTCACCCCTGTGCCTGCCCTAACCTAAATTACTAAGTCAATGGGCTTTTCAACATTAGTAAAGCTTCTATAAACAACTTTTGCCATTACATTAACCAATTAATTTCCGTTTTCACACCCAATCTGATAATTACCACTTACTCAATCTGCTATTGTAAGTAAATATGAGTCGCTAATGTATCACCCGACCTTGATGTCACACGCTAAAAACATTATAAAGTCATGTTTGTGAACTCTGGTTGGCATGATGTCATGCTTACGCAACTTTATTACTCTGTGGCTTATTGTATTGTTACTGGGAGTGTCTGGTAAATGTCTTGTGGAGTAAGAGTTAGGGGTAACTGGCTGACTGATGAAGCCTCGCCCAAGTTACGTCACTAACGTCAGATCGTTTACCCTGAACATCATTCGGCTAAATTATACACGAGTGTTGCAGAAAAAGCTGTAACCTTGGGGTCTTCAATTCAAGAGTGAATAGTTACTTGCGAGGTAGTAATCAAACGCGAGCTTCACTAAATAAAAAAGAAAAGAAGTCAGAACGTAAAGACCATCAGCTTATAAGCATAAGGCTGATTACTGAAACATAGGCCTATGTGAGAGGCAGAAGGCCGATGTCCACCATACAGAGCCTGTGTGGATTGGTGATATTCTTTCAATCTACGATATACAGATTTTCTTGCTATAACCTTAAACGCAAATCATGACCAAATAGCTTTGAGATATTTAAAATCCTTCAACCATTGTCATGCTAATTTTCAAAACAGCCACGGCATTCTCATAACAATTAATTTTAGCACATATTTCTAAAAACAGATAAACTGACTCAAACATATTCAATGAATTCGAGCTCGTTGCAGTTTCTCATTTAACTGTGGTTATTACTGCCAGTGATCTAATGCCAATTACTTCATCAAAGTGAGGAGCTAGTTATTTGTGCAATAGTCGAACATTTGCGTCAGCAGTTCAGTTGCAAAAGGATATTTGACTTGTCCAGATTTGGGCACGCCGCCATGCACGACGCGATGGTTAGACCACTCTTTGAGGAGTGGCTGGGGAGGTGCTACGGTGTCCTCACCTTCCGCCTGAAGTATGTCTTCAGAGGATTGGATGTCACCACTGGGAGTATCGCCTGGAGGACACGATGGAGCATACGGTGGAGGTGTGCCCCGCTTGGACTCCGTGAGGACAAAGCTTGCCGCCGTCCTTACGAACACAAACTTTTTAACTCAAAAAAAGTTTATAAACGAACTGACGATACAGGAGTAATTCTTAGTGTGAGGTAACATTAAATTTTTGATCAATTCAGTCAGGTTCGTAATAAAACGTTATTTTGGGTAGAGTCATGGACTAAGCCTTAGATAAACAGTTTAGTTCACTAGACTGTTCATATCCAAATAGGATTAAAGCTTAATTTCAGTAATTCGAGTCAATTCTTTACCCAAATGGACTTTTATTTACCTCTGAAATAACATGAATTGTGTTAAATCAACGCGTCCTCGACCGCCTTTAGAAAAGGGGTTCTACAAACCCGGTTAAAATAACATTAGGTCCAGGTATCGGGAAATTCTCAGAAAGGACAGAAACGGTCTTATTCTAAAACAAGGTTTGACGGTGGACCCACCATCCAGCCATTATTGAGTTTTGAACTCTATTCTGATAAAGTTAAAGTTTTAATTCTAGTAACTAACTTCCAAAACCTAGTGTAAATTGTCTTTTTTGAATTAGGAACTTTATCAGTTACGGTAAAGCTAGAAATTGTAAAAAGGTCCTTAGGGTCAAACCTTAGACGGCGAAAACCTGCCGGTAACCGTGACCCTGGAGTATAAAGCGCTAATAAAGGAACACCATGGATTTTACTTAGTAAGTACGAGTCTGTAAGTACGAGTCTGAAAGTCCTTCATGTCCGGGTGGGAGGACTCATTTGATGATTTTACCACGTCAAGAAAAAAAGGGGTCGAACCTTCTACTGCTCAATTTCTGTTTAATTGAGACACTATAGAACAAACATGAGAATCGTTATGTACATTTAAACAACAAAACAAATACTGGGTTAAGTAGAAATATCAACTAAAACTATAAATTCCTAAGTCCCTACGTAAGACCATTCGCAACCGGCATTCCTAGAATATTGTAGGTCTATAAATCTGTACCTAATAAGCAATTGAATGTTTGATTTATGTTTCAATATTACGACAGATTTGTCAATAATAATATAATCTTTCTACCTACATGAATCAGATCGAACACAACATTTTTTTCTGCTTCTCCGCTATTCTCTTCTATATAATTTCCCTGCGATATCCACGACAGTTAAATTCATTCTCCGGTACTTCGTCAAGCTACATTGCCATTGATGCTTATCTGGTAATCCACTGTTGATCTGAATCCACAGTTGCAGTGATTTGGGATTGTCTCGCGGAAGAATACCACATCGCAACACTTGTTTGCACCGATGGATTCGGAAGAGGTGTACCTATATGGCCAGGTACGCTAAGTCCAAAGTTGAAGCGTCGAGCCTGTCACCAACCGTATTCATATCACATCTAAGGTTGCTACTCAGAAATTCTTGTACCTTACTTTTATCGAAACCGAATCTTTTATCATAACAAAAGCTTTACAGTAATAGTATGCACGGCCATCATTTTCGTTTACGCCGTAAAAGAACGAACATTTCGTCACAAACTTTATTACAGAACATTTCCATATAAAAATACCATCGCAATATTCCCGCGCTGTCCTATCCCAAGATCCCGGGAAGGACAGTGTTTTCTCCGCGTTATCTCTTTAAACGGGATCTAAATCACGACTACGGGACCCCGGGGAAATTAAAACGAATCAACTATTTATTATACACACTAATGATTTTGTTGAAGATACTTTAGAAAGGAAAAATGTTGAGAACTTTAGATGGGAAGCAAGATTTGATTTAACTCTTAAAGTTGTAAAAATGTATGCTCTATTTAGAAAATCTGGCATCAGCATCGGTATCTAATAACTGGATCAGATTTACCAGAGTAACTACATAAGCTTAGACAAAGAAAGTAGTTTCCAGAAATTTGGTTGGTCGGAAGACCTAAGATCTAGACTGATAAACGTAGCTAGTTAACTAGAGGAGCTAACTTTGTATCTTAGGCCGTATCAGAATGTCAATTCTTTCCACAAAAAGCTAAAACCCTCAACATGTGAGGAAAAGATTTCCCGAAGTGGTTTACTCATTCACATGATTAGTTGCAGTAAAACAACCAGAAACCTGTTATTTTTATGTAATTGACTCTTTTCTGTCCTTTCATACTTTAGTATTAACACTGTAATAGGGCAATATTGTGAAAGACAAATAAATTTAAAAGAGTAACCATGGAATGTCTTGTTGGTTCTTCTAAATAGGTAACGACCAACCCGAATGGAGCAGACATCTACTAAGGTAATATTTGTATGCGCAAGTTATTATATCATATTATATTAGCATGCTTTTCCCCGAACTCAAAATATGTAACATCAAGTTTAGTATAAAAGCTAGATTCTATTAGAGAAACAGAAAACTGAAATTCGCTCCAATTCCAGTAATGTGGGTTGATGTATTGGCTAAGACGTCTCGCAGACGTATCGCAATGTATCTTGTTACTATTATTTGACATCATTTCTACAATTTTACTGAATGCCCTATCCATGATATCTATTTCTATTATAGTTGTGTTTTTGACCTATAAATGGAAGTGAGTTTTTTTGTCTTCGTGAGTGTAGGTAGGTACTGAAGTTTCGATGGACTCATTTGATGATTTTACCAATAATCAATGGATTCCCTAACTTTTTAAGTTCGAAGCGCACTTGCAGTTTAAATATTCTGTCTCAGCACCCATGCTAGTCGATACCAGGTGAAATACGAATGAAAACTTCCCTCTACCAAATGGAAGGGCGTGAAATCTGTGTGACTCCTTTCTGGTGGATTTTATGCATAAAGAATTTTGCATACACGCACTTGCGTGTATCCGATCCGGAGAATGGTCAACAAGAGCGTCTGACAACGCCCCTCTGTACTTTCTACGGCGCTCAGTTTGGGAGACCCTTTAAACCCAGGCTAAATCAATAAAACAGGCAGGGAAAACAAATCACACCTCCCGAGATTTAGAAACAAAACAAACAAACAGCAGCCATTTAAAACAAATCCGACTCATTAACCATTTCAAAAGGTTTTGTGCGAAGACCAAAAAAGCCACTTAAGTCACATTCCGGTAATATATCGCAGGCAATTGGCTATATCTACGCCCTCCAGGCTACTTTGAAAGCCTTGGGATAGATTCGCGTATATTTTTACACCTGGCAACCTTTTTAGCTGGTTAAGGCGTTAAGAGTAATGTGTTGCCAATATATTTTCTTTTAGCTGATTTTGGTAACTGATTTTGACCTAATACTGGTATTTTTAACGAAATTTCTCTCCTCTACTATTCTGATTTATTTTGTTGTGGGTTTCTAGACAGTTAAATTCATTGTCAGGCAATTCGGTGAGCTTCATTGTGTCGACGCTTTTCTGGTGGCCGCCACAGTTGATTCTGACTTTCAGGAGTTGCAGTGGTTGCAAATAAAAAGATGGGGTCGTCCCAAAAAAAGGAAAAGTTGGTAGTAACTTCACCATCTCGTTTTCTATAGACAATTTCACAAATTATTACCAAGAGATTTTTTTAGAAAACGGTATTTAAGCCTAAAAAGAACTATGGCCAAACTGCACCATTTTCATTAACGTTGGCCAGCTTCTAATCCTAACTAATACACAAGGTTTCTTTATAAAGTCCGGAACATAGTTTATTAGTAAGCCTTTATTACTTCCTTCTCTGGAGAAAGGGTTATTTTTTAATCAAGAAGAGGGAAAACTTGGCTAAGTTTCAATCAGTTACCAGCTTATAACTTTTTCTTTGAAACTTAGATTTTTTTTACAATATAAACAAAAATATAATCTGCTAGAACTACACATAGTGGCCACATCTGTGATTATTCAGTTTTTTTGTTGTGGATTAGTTTACAGACATTTTAACTCACGAAGCCAAAGAACCAGACTCGGAATAAATGATTTTGTAACAAATGTTTCTCCCGTATGGGAAACGAACCCATGACACAGCAGTTCAGCAATCAATCAGTCAGTCACTACGGCAATCGTGCCGTTAACCCCCATTTTAACGTCAACTACGAAATTCCAGACCACTACCACTACGAGAAAGTCCTATCGAAAAAAACTGAATAGGTACCACTTTGCCCGACCCGGAAATCAAACCCAGCATGTCCCGTCACAAAAGCCTATATTTTCCCGCGATGGAAAAGTTGTATCGATAAAAATCAGCCAGTTTTATGAACACTAGTGATGTACTGAAACTCAATATCGATAATGCGATTATGGGAGTCGCTCACAGCGCGTTACGTCCAGGCTATTGCCTCGAAGGGTTATTATCGACATCGCAACGCAATAAGCATTTTCATTTTAAGCGTTTGCACATTGTTGTGATCCGGAATAGGATTTTATTGGACCCAGAAATTGCTTGTAGGCGGGATTTAGTTTGGGAAAATGTTACGTGGGGGGTTGGTGCTGCTTTTCCGGGACTAAATGAGGACAGAACACAATTTGCACAAAGTGTTTTGCTAAGCGTAATTTTTAAGTGAAAGTTGACTGATGGAAGTCCGTATTTCTATATTATCAACAGTGGTACGATACCGACAATTAACAAAGTAATAACAATATTTTTTAAAGCTTCTCGGCCTTAGAAAGCCTCACTTCCTACATACTTGTAGATAAGCTGTAGAGAGCTGAGAACAGTGGTCTAATCACAGCTGGAGAGCTAACCTTCTTGACTTTGACACGACCGTGTGTGGAGTTTCTTGAGCACATCGTTAAGCTCGTCTTTCATGACCTCAAGACAGATATTGTTGGCATATTTATATCTCAGTCATCAACTGAAGGTCTCGCACAGTGTTTTATGAAGACCATTTTTCAGACATGGCTTTTTTATGTTAAAATCTGATAGTTTAAGTTATTTAGATGCATTATTTTGTATCCCCATTTCACTAGCATGTTTAGTTATTGAGATAGAATTTTTTGAAAATCGTCTTTTTTGCAACTAGCTATTTAGAAAAAAAATCATTTCTCTGAAACTAAATATGATACGCAATTATGACCTTAGAAACATCGACGGCGTTTTTTATGTTGCATATTTTAGAGTACAAATAAACTTAAGAACTTCCATAGATCCGGACTTATACGAGGTTTTTCTTTTTTAGATTTTATTTTTTTTCTCAGTAATTTTGTCGAATTTGGAAAAGTTATTTATACTGAAATTATGCCCTTTATCTTCCCTACGCACCACAAAAATACCACATCCCAATTGCGTGGAATGTAGAAGTTCTACCAAATCAAACAAAAATACAGGCCTAGAAACATGAAATTTTGCAAATGGTTTCTTTTTTAACCGACTTCAAAGAGAAGAAGGTTTTAATTATGTTCGGTTGGATGTGTTTTTTATTTTTTCTGTATTTTCACCGATTTCTTGGTCAATAATGGACCGATTTTAAACATTTTTTGGTTTGAACGGTTATACTTTCAATTTGGTCCCATAAAAATATTGTTATGATCTGATAATGACTTTCAAAGAAGCCTAAGTTTAATAGTCGAAATTCTAATGACCAACACATTCCATCAAATAAAAATTTATTCATTGTAATTCCGATTCGAAAGTGAAAACCCAAGCAAAAATAGTTTATTTAGAAGAACTTCTACATTCCACTCAATTGGGATGTGGTATTTTTGTGGTGCGTAGGGAAGATAAAGGGCATAATTTCAGTATAAATAACTTTTCCAAATTCGACAAAATCACTGAGAAAAAAAATAAACTCTAAAAAAGAAAAACCTCGTATAAGTCCGGATCTATGGAAGTTCTTAAGTTTATTTGTACTCTAAAATATGCAGCATAAAAAACGCCGTCGATGTTTCTAAGGTCATAATTGCGTATCATATTTAGTTTCAGAGAAATGATTTTTTTTCTAAATAGCTGGTTGCAAAAAAGACGATTTTCAAAAAATTCTATCTCAATAACTAAACATGCTAGTGAAATGGTAATACAAAATAATGCATCTAAATAACTTAAACTATTAGATTTTTACATAAAAAAGCCATGTCTGAAAAATGGTCTTCATAAAACACTGTGGGTCGGTCTCAACTAAAATAGGCGAATGCACCTATATCCATTGTTACTTTAACAAAAGAGCGAATTAGAACAGGGTATTGTTTCTTTGATTTATCCATACTTGAACGAAAATAAACATTTATTAAGAGAATAATACATAACATAAATAATCAGACTTTAATGTTCCCACTGCTGGGACACAGGTCTCCTCTCTGTGATAGGGAGTAGGTACGATAATCCGCCACGCGTACCTAGTGCGGGTTGAGGTTGGTAGATGTTACACAAAAAGAATAAGGTGCTCTAAAATCATCATCTCAGCCATAGGACGTCCACTGCTGAACATATTAGGTTAGCTTTCATCGAAAGTAAACACTAAAGAACTGTCTATTTATACGAAATGGCTGCTTAGAACGTCGGTAACCACTGACTTTGGCTTAGCTGTTGCTTAGGCACGACTATTTATCTCGGCCTTAGTCTTACAATTTCATAACACTCCCGTTAGCTTTGACGATATCCCCTCTAACCTCATGTACAATCATGGTAGGCAGGTGTTTGTGCTAAATGTTGTAGAATATCGGTTTGGTGCCAAATATCACGTCATTAAGCAATCTGTGACATGTACAGACCGGCTGGCAGTTACTGTGTTATTAGATGTATTGGTAGGACCATCAATTTTAATTAGTTTGTGGTGAGTTATTGGATGATATGGCCACAAAGGGCGGTCTAGGAGGGGGGCAGGCGGGTCACGTGCCTCGGGCGTCAGTTTCCGGGGGCGCCAAATCATGAAATGCAAGAAATGTCTAGTGATCAGGACAAATAAAAAAAAAATGTTTTTAGGTTTTACAATAAAAAGGTTTTAAAAGGCTGGAGTGGAGACGACGCCGTCAAGTTTTGTTCCGGTTAGAAAAAAATCATAGATCCGGGGTTGCAAAGGACTACCCATGAGCAGAAGTTCTGGTGGGAAAATCATTCGATCCCAAGTTCCCGAGAAAGGTCAGCAACGTTTTTATATACTGAGGATACAAGAGATCTTATTAAATGTAGGTAGATAAAGATGTAGGTGGTGTTATTTTCCATCAAAAGAAAGGTGAAAGATGTCTTATATTTACGTCCGATAAGTACCTAATAATTTTGTATAGACTTTGACGTAGAAAGGACCCGTTCAAACGCTTTGGGGTACTTGTGACGTAGGCAGAGACCTACATATTATGTCAGAGGCACTGACCTTTCACCTACAACAGCCAAAAACAGTTCACGAAAATTCACACCTTTCCTTTATTCACAGATAAAAAAGTAAAGAGACAGTCCACGACGGAAAACGAAGATAAAGTCGAATGAAAAATCCAGCAAATTAAAATAAAAAATAAAAAATCTCATTTTTCAAGTTTTTCATTTTTCTACTAAAGTTTTTTTTCTATTAAGTACGTAGATTTTATTCAGAGACTTAAAGAAGTGATGTTCTGAATAGTAATCTATAGTTGAGCGCCTGCGGGTGACAGGTAGGTACCTACGTTCACAGATAAAAAAAATATATTTTTCTATTCAAAGAGTAATCCTTTTTCTAGAATCTAGACAGTTGTAGACAATAAAAAGGCTTTAGAAATCAGTACCTTTGTTCCAGATGAGACTTTGGGAAAATCCAATAAATGGTGGTCTCGAGTTTTATGTACGTGGGCAATATTTCAGAAATGTGAGGTCAGCTTTTATTATAAATTCTTGTCTCGCAGTTTAGAAATAAACTTCTAATGTGTATGTACCTATTTATATTTAAAGTTTTGAATAATATGCTTTTGGCTAACTTTTATGAAAAATAAAGGTCACTGTCTAACGGAGATGAGTACTGAGTTCATGAGTTGAAAAGAACTGAAGTCTAAAGTAGAAGTATGAAAGAAGCTATTATGTTAAGCTAACAGTGTTCAAAACAGGATTAAAAACGCTAAAATTTATTTTTTATGATTACCACAATCGTACCCATGTTTTTATTGTTATTTAAAATGGTTTGCTTTTGGCCTGAATCTAGCCCAGAACTCAAAAAAAAACTGTTTGTCACCGAACTACGGAAGGATGGCTACTTATCGCGAGCCAAGCGGGCCTGGTGGGGCCTACCACTGCCATCTTCCACTACCACTACCACTTCCAACTTGCAGGTAGCCTGTCTTTTATTACGTAGAAAAAGATAGGTATTAGGCAAAATAGTCTTCCAATACGTACCTAAATACGTAGTAGTGCGAAATTATTGTTATTCAAAGAAATATGAACGTATTGCGAAAACTGTCGAAGTAGTGTACCTTTTATGCTGATACGTGTTATTTGATTTTATGATAGAAATACGATATTGTGTAGAAGTTGATCGGGGAATAACGTGAAATGTATGTTTATTGCTACCGACTCTTTCTTCAATAATATTGATAAGGATATCGTACAACATAGAATATTTAGGTCAAAATAAAGTGTTTTTTTTGAAATAGTTCAGACAAAGGTGGTTACTAAGAATCTGAAGCACAAATAGAATTATTCTGTGAAAATGTTTGTCATTATAGCAAGTGGGCATTTCTAAATAATTTCAGAAGCTTCAGTTCTCTAGTTAGACATTTAAATACCAACAGCCTTACTACAAAAACTTAAACATCTGTTGAACACTTGTCTAAAAAAAGTGTGACTGCAAAGCGGACCTTATTTCAACGACATAATCTGACATTTTTAGACAACTGTTCAACAGACGTTTAAAAGTTTTTGTGGTACGACGGTAAGAGTTTGGACAATAACCTGTAAGAATAAAGGAGAAAGGAGTTGGCAAGGATCATAGCAGGTTGTTTGATAAGTTATATTCCAAAGTAGGAAAGAGGTCGAACTAGTCGTATGTGGTATATGTATTTTAATACCTAGGTACAGTGCTAGCCGTGGCAGACCCTGGAGGGGCAGAAATGGTCAGACCAGGACCACAATAGGCCAGACCAGGGCGCAGTTGAAGAAGCTCGCACAGAGCCCATAAAAGGCTAGACACGACACTATCTAGGTATTACGTAATCAAGTCTTTTCCCATGAAGATAAACTAAAACAATAGAACATCACATTATGCGACACGGCGCGAAGCTTATAAATTCACATTACAAATTCCTTTGGTACCTACTTACTTCTTGTAAATTCATGCACTGTATTTTTAGGGTTCCGTAGCCAAATGGCAAAAACGGAACCCTTATAGATTCGTCATGTCTGTCTGTCTGTCCGTCCGTATGTCACAGCCACTTTTTGTCGAAAGTATAAGAGCTATTCTGTTGAAACTTGGTAGGTAGATGTATTATGTGAACCGTATTAAGATTTTAACACAAAAATAAAAACAAAACAAATTGTGGGGGTGGCCCCCCCCCCATACTTAGAATTGAAACTCAAAATTTTTTTTTTCAACAAACCCATACGTGTCCTATCTATGGATAGGTCTTTAAAAAATATATTGAGGTTACTAACATCATTTTTTTCTAAACTGAACAGTTTGCACGAGAGACACTTCCAAAGTGGTATAATGTGTGTCCCCCCCTGTAACTTCTAAAATAAGAGAATGATAAAACTAAAAAAATATATAATGTAGACTTCAATAAGAACTTCCAACGAAAATTGGTTTGGATGAGATACAATTAGCAGTTTTTGAGATATAGTACATTTTCAAAAACCGCAAATATAACTTTGCCATTCATACAAACACTATGAAAAAACAAAGTTATTTTTACTGTTTGTGCATATTACTTACTAATCTCAATATAATTATATCCCTAATCTATGCTTGTTACTACGGAACCCTTCATGGGCGAGTCCAACTCGCACTTGGCCGGTTTTTTTTTATAATGCCTACGTCTTCATCATCTGCTTGCCTTTTCTAAAGTACATTTGGGTTGTGAACCCACTGCTTTTTAGTGCTTGTAATATTTCCTAAATTTTTATTTCAATTTAGAAAGCAATTCCATATACGTAATTTTCCTAGCCAAGCTTTTCCAAAACTAAAATCCGTATGTTAACATCCTTAAATTTTCTAGTTAATCCCTATGAAAGCATTCTTACAAGCAATATTTCAAATTTCCTATTCTCCCATTTAAACTACAAAATATGCAATATAACAAATATGCAAGCTTTGATACAACATTTTAAGAGGGCACAGTATAACCCGGCTGCGGATGGATGCACCAGCTTACGGTCGTTAGATTGCAGCATGAGAGGCCTCTCATATTTTGCAGAATTGCACGGATCGAAGGGCTTTGTACCAATATTGGAACGCTTCGAATCGCCATGTTGGATTTGTATTTGAAATCGTTTTTATTTATTTTATTTTTTAAACTTGGAAGTTTGTTGTGGCGATTTATTATTTTTTATTACGAGGTTTTAAAATGAGAAACTTGTCCTAGATAATAAATTATTCCATTATACGCACAAGTTCTACGAGTATTTACATTATCAAACAAATTCCTTTCCCTAATAACCTTAGAAGTTATTGGTCTTTTAAGTTGGGTTTAGCATAATAATAATCCTAGCCTGCAAACCTTAATACCTAGATAAAACATAGTTACGCGCAGATTATGTTTACGACACATACTGTACCCAAGTGGTTACTCTTGAAGATAATTGTAATTGAGGTAGGTACAGTTCTCGCCCCACTCAAATATAATCTACGTCAGACCTTTATAAGATCATCAAGTCTTAGTAAAACCTGACCCAAAAGGCTTATGAAACTAGGCTACAAAAAACCCGTTCCATCGAAAACTATCGATAAAGAAAATCGATTATATCCGCCCATAAGCGGTAGTAATCCGGAAAATTCCGGTTCGGGGCGGCTCGCGCCTGAGTAAGCCGATGCCGGCCGGAGAAAGCCATGAATATGCATCGCTTTTGTGATTTAATGCCCACGCTTAGTTCAATTTCGATAATACGAAATTCTGGCGAGAAATATTAAGTTCAGCTTGTCGGTAAACAGGGAAGCTGGAGTGCTGGGCAAGTAAAACAAATGGAGTTTGCAGCCAATCATGTGCAAAATAGTTGAGCTTCAGCTTCATCGAACGATTTCTCAGTTCTAGTTCAGTGAATGAAGTGATTGGACTATGTGGAGACAGTATCTATATCCGGACTGGAAAATAGTTGCCAACGACAAAAATGTATTATAGTACTCCTATTAAATGTTGTCAACACAAAAAATATGGGCGTAATAATGCCGATGACACTAAAGGTTCAGAACCTATTCAAAGGCCGAAGACAAAGAGCTCAACGTATGAGCAAAAAAAGCAAATTAAAAAAAAAACCTTCGTGAGCCTTTCAATCTGCGTTTTCATTAAAGCAGGAATTTGTAATTAATCCATCTTAAAAAGGGTATTTTTCTGTTTGAACCGATTCTATCTGGTTTGCGGCGGTTTGTACAAGAACAAATGCTAATTGTACGAATAGATGGATTTCAAAGAAAATCTTAATTAGACTTGTTTATGTGTGTGACTCATTTGCAGAAGTTGATGTTTTAAAGCCAGGTGTAAAACATCTGTTGTTTAATGCATTCATTAATTTGAAATCTTTGCATAAAGCTCTTAACGAGGTCGTTATTAAATTAATTAGTTATGTAAACGTTTGATCGGATTTTATAGATCGAATTACCGATATTATAAGGCTTGGTAGAGCTGACATCATCTGTAGGTCAAAGTTAATAGCTGTTCATCAAGATGATGCTTTAAAAATCGTAGAAAATTTTGACCTAATTTTGAAGTTTCTAAAGTTGATTTTTGAGACGAATTTAGGAGGTCTATTTGGTTGACGATATCATCAACTTGGCAAGAAACGCCTTGATGAGAAGGACAGGTATTTTAAGAAGAAGCCTATTAAACTAAATTCAATCCATTCAACTCAGGTACCACAAAGCTATACCTACTTAGCAATGACTAATTTGGTAATTCCAGATAAAAATGATGTCAGATTCTCAGAAATCGAAAGACCTATTTTACTTTGTAATGCATTTAAAAACAAAGATGGCCAATCTATATGAATAATGTTTCCAATTAAATCCAAGGAAACTAACCATAACGACTTATATTTAGGTCAGACACGTTTAAGAACTTAAAAAGCCACTCAGAATACTAATAAGGGCGAAGCAAGTCTAAACATGAACATATGAATCAGATGCTAAAAATGCACAGGTCACTGACAGACTGCCAGGTAGACCGAAAACCAGCGGCGAAATCAAACAAATACATAAACATTCGTAAGTGTCGCGGAATAATAAAACTACAGAAGAATATAAATAACCTCTCACAAAAAAAAATATGTAGACCAAAGAGTAGTAGACATATGGAGTGTTCAATCTCTTTTACGAGAAAAGACGCTGGAATTTGCTACAAGAAGAGTGTGCCACTAATTGTTTTTTGAGTACAGGGGCATTGCGTTGACTCATAATTGCTAGCTGACACTAAGCGATTTCTTTGATTATCGCCGCATTTGCTATCGCAACAGAAGAATCACTTGAATGTGTAGCTCATGGTCGCGCAACAAAGAACTAAACGCAAAAATAAACGAAGACCAAAGAGTAGTAGATAAATGGAGTGCTCAAAGACGTCTTTTTCCATCGAACCTCAGTCGTATCATACGTGAAGCGCGGCGGGAAATTAAACGTCTGTCATTGGACATCGCCGGCGTCGCGTCAAACGGCACGTTTCCGATTGGAAAGGAGCAGAGATATGATCATTTGACTCGTGGGTCTTATTTTATGCCATATGGCGCTTACTATTATTCTGTGAACTGCGGGTATTTGATTATTTTAGTCTACGTAATATGAATTTACTACGAATTACGCATCTCACCCACCTAATGTTGCACAAGTTCTACATGGTGCAAAGTGAGCTATCCGCGAGATTAGTAGGTATTATATGCATTGATCTGACGGCAATCGTCAGGCAGTAGCGCCAAACAGGACACGTGTGTTCGTTGGATATAAATCGATATCTCCAAGAATCTTATTGTTTATTTCATGGTATTGCTCTTATTGCTGTTGTTTCCATAGATCCCGTTTATCTCCATAGAGATCTACTCCTTGGATTGGGCATCTACGGTACTTTCACAGTTATTATGTCTTGTGACTGGGACTGTAGCACCATAACCATTATTGAACTGTTTTTACTTTTTGTCTTTTGATAATTCAAAAGTGCCTGTAACTGGCCTACTTAACATAAATGCTTTGATTTTGATTTTAAGAATTTCAGAAATCACTTCCAGCAGCATTCGATTTTCGCTAAGATTATGATCACTCTGTCCTCTAAACTTATTCACAGTCAAACTAATTTAGCATGCGCAAACGCCGCCTGTATGATATCCTGCGTTAGTCACTCCGCGTGCTGTGAATACACTCGATCTACCTGATATGCATCTAGTTACTGACCTGACGTCAGGATTCTTATTTCCTTTTAATAGTTTTATAAAAACCGGTTAGTACCAAGGATGATGACTGTAGATTCTTGGGTTTCTAAGGAAGATAATAAACGACAGTTGCAAATAATAAACGAATAAATGCTGGTTTCTTTTGCAGTCACCTGCTCATTGTCAGATTAATAGTAAAAATCAGGGTTCTAAGTTCCATAAATAGAACAGATTCTTACCAAATTCAATCATTCTGTAAAGCTTAAAAATGTTTTTTGGAGACGTAGGCTACGTTTTTCACAAAAAAAATAAAAGCAGAGATTTTACTAACTATTCCTGACTTCTCCAGTTTAACGTGACCCGTCTCTCCACGTTTAGCATCTAGTTGAAAACAGCTACCTCCGCAGAGATTTGAATAGAAGGATATTTTTAGAAATCTGAACCAATACGGAATGGATAAA
The DNA here is from genome assembly GCA_950005045.1 of Agrotis exclamationis. Lineage (NCBI taxonomy): Eukaryota > Metazoa > Arthropoda > Insecta > Lepidoptera > Noctuidae > Agrotis > Agrotis exclamationis. The sequence goes on from OX465443.1 coordinate 628,283, forward strand.
ATGTTTAAAAATAGATGTTTGCGTAGCATAAAACGAAAAGCTATGTTTAGCCATCACGGCGATTGAATTCCTTACATTTGAGATTTCAAATTGGAATACCTTTTCCTCAGCAGTACCTAAATATGAAATTTGCTGAGTATTCGTAGCTAGGTCATTTGATGACCTAGCTACGAATACTCAGCAAATTTCATATTTATTTGTATATCGGCAAAATTATCAGAAACTTTAGTGTTTAACATTATAATATAATTATCTCCTTCTAATGCAGCTTTTATGTTAAGCGGATAAAGCGAAACTAGTTATAGTGCACGGACCAGTTCTATTAATTTATTTTTTCTTCATCATATCTAAGAAGGCAAATATGGGATAACATTTCTGTTGGCAACAACATAAAGTGTATGGCAACACTGCCAGCCTTACTTCCTGTTCACCGCTCGCACCCGAGGGCGCGGTCACGTATTCTTTAGCTCTCCACTACAAAAAGTTTCTAAGCATTTAATTGTTTAAGTAATAAAAGTTTATGTGATGTGTAAACATACAAACATTGTGGCTGGAACAATAAACCTATAAGTGAATCTTCAAAAGGCGTTTTCTTCAATATAGCCACAAAAATATCTCCCTGGCGAGGCTGGTGCCCGCCATTTTGGTCCTTCATACGCCGAACGCCTGCGTGTCTGCATTCAAGAAACGACTGCTCTAGTGAAACTAGCGATACTTATTTAAAAGCAGTCAAGGATACAGAAAGCAGCAGAAATCAGAACCTGTGGAAGCTAAAATCGTGTCCCTGCAAGAAAAATTAGTTCTCAAGTTCTACGTGTGTGTGTGTATGCGCGTCGCGAGCTAAACGCGCCCGATAATACACCACAAACACAGATAAAGCTACGTACGAGATCTTCGTCGCGCCGTTGGGAGCCGAGTCACAGCCGAGTGCAGCCGACGATCGACGATCGTGAGACGAGTGTAGCCGAGACAAGCCGACTTCACCCGAGCGCCGCCATAGCCAGCAGCGTTTGCGTCGCATCGCGCACTTCATCTCTGCGCTCATTGAACGTCGAGTGAAATCGCCATTTTGTGTAAATTCAATCCACGTTGTGTTTCCTTTGTGTCGTGCAATTTTTTAGTTCACAATGTCAACCGACTTGGGATATCTTGTTGCTAATCGAGGCTATACAAAGGCGTCAATAACGCGCCTCAAAAATAGCCTACAAGGTAAAATTCAATCTATACCTATTGAAAATCTAAAAGCTAAAAGGTCCCGTTTGGAGGAGGTATTCCGTGAATACAATAGATTGTGTGTAACGATTTTATCGATTGATGAGAAAGATTCCGAGGATTTTGGGCAGATAGAGGAACTTTACATTGATCTCATAGCCCAAATTAATACAGTTCTCGGAAATACTACTCCCTCCTCAGAAATCTCGGAAACTTCCCTGTCAAATCATAGTAATTCGCGAATAAAACTGCCTAATATTAACATTCCCACTTTTACGGGAAAGTACACAGAATACTATGAGTTTATTAACATTTTTAACGCTATGATTGATAAAGATCAATCCATGTCGTCTGTTGAAAAACTATATTATTTAAAAAGTTTCCTTCGTGGGGAGCCCCTTGCACTGATCAACAATTTGCCCCTTCAGGGACATAGTTACGCGGAAGCTCTGAAACTACTAAAAGAAAGATATGACAACGACACATCAGTGATTCAGGAACATATTTACACAATTATGGATATTCCACCAATTAAGTCGACACCTGCCAATTTAAGAAGCATTGTTTCAGATGTCAAACAGCATATTGCGGCTCTTAAAAACTTGAAGGAACCGGTTGAGGGCTGGGACAACATACTAATATGTATTATTTCCCGCAAGCTGGACCCTGCTACCTCCCAAGCGTTTACATTGGAGCGGGACCCTACGGTAAAACCAACTATAAAGGAATTGCTAGACTACCTAGCACGTCGTGCTCTGGCCCTGGAGGCCGGTAATTCTTCAAGGAAGCCGCAGGTACCAGCAATCAAGGCGGCCAGCCACGTAGCTACAGCACTGACAGCTCCAGCATGCCCTTACTGTAAGTCATCTGAACATAAACTTTTTAAGTGTGAAGCCTTTGCGCTTGCTGCTCCTGGACAACGGGTTGAATTTGGAAAACATAATAATTTATGCAAAATTTGTTTAGGACAGCACAAACAACGCAAATGCAAATTTCATTTTAAGTGTGCAGAATGTAAACAGGGGCACAACACCCTATTGCATGGTATTGATGCACAGCAAGCTTCAACAAGTGTGGCACTCAAAAGTACCTGCAACACAATGACCCCAGTGCTACTGCCTACTGCACAAGTTAGGTTAATTACTCAGTCAGGCAGCATTGTTTATGCGAGAGCTTTGCTTGACAGTGGGTCACAGGTTTCTTTTATCACTCAGCGCATGCTTGAATCATTAGGCTTGATCCCTGAGCACACTAACTCCAACATTGTTGGCATTACTAACATAGCCAGAACAGTTGACAAATGTATAAATCTTGAGGTTCATTCCACCATTTATCCATTCAAAGTAAATGTCAATTGTCATGTGGTAAAATCCATCACAACCAAATTGCCTCAAATGCATCTTGATGTGTCATCTATTACATTCCCTGCGAATTGCAAGCTAGCTGACACAAACTTTAACGTGCCTGGTGATGTGAACTTGTTGCTTGGAGCTGACATTTTCTTCCAGATTCTGTTGCCGCCGCTTGAGAGGGCTCCTCCAGGCAGCCACGCCAGTTCTGCAAGCGTCACTTCACAACAGCAGCCATCAGTAGTTCACACAGCACTCGGGCACATTGTCGCTGGGCTCACTAATATTCCACATAAGGAAAATCAGGTTGTATCTTTGCATTGTAATAAATGTAGTAGCAGTTTAAATGACACTTTGCAGGCTTTTTGGGATACTGAAAAAGTGCCTGAAATTTTCCCAGAGCAATTACCTGAACATGATTATTGCGAAAAGTTCTTCAAGGAAACTACTATTCTTGAAAACAATAAGTTTCAAGTTTCAATGCCCATTAAGATTCCATTAGAACAAGTAAACTCAGAACTGGGACAATCATTTCACATTGCATTTAAAAGATTTATCAATTTAGAGAAAAGATTGCTTAAAGATAAAAGTCTATTTCTTGAATATAAAAAGTTCATTGATCAATACATTGAATTAAACCATGGTGCGTTTTATGACATACGTGGATACAATATGTCTACAGATCCTGTCTATTTTCTTCCTCACCATGCTGTTATCAAGGAGTCCAGTCGCACTACAAAGTTAAGAACAGTGTTTGACGGCTCCATGGCTACTAATAAAAAGGTTTCATTAAATGATCTTCTACTCAATGGTCCAGTAGTGCAGAAAGATCTTTTCGAAGTTCTTATCGCATTTAGATTAAATAAATTCTTTTTTATTAGTGACATTCGTATGATGTTTAGATGCATTAATTTAGATCCTAATCAATGTTCACTGCAAAATATACTATGGCGTGAGTCACCTGACGCAGATATTCAGTGCATACAGTTGAAAACTGTCACTTATGGTCTCAAACCATCATCATATCTTGCTACTCGCTGCCTCATTGAACTTGCAAATAGGTATGAAAGTCAATTTCCATTAGCATCTAAGATACTAAAAAACAATACATATGTCGACGATATCTTATCGAATAGTCAAACCTGTACTGAATTAGTAAAAATGCAGTCTGAGTTAATTCAGCTTCTTGCTCTGGGGGGATTCCAGCTACACAAGTGGGCGTCTAACTGTGATTCAGTCCTTGAAAATGTTCCTAGAGAAACTCATCATTTTGGTGACTTGGAAATAGAGCGGCATGACATGTCTGTAAAAACCTTAGGTATCAATTTTAATGTCAATGATGACATGTTCAAGGCCAGTTGTCCCAAACCATACGACAGTACATGTGACACTAAGCGTGAAATATTAAGTTACATCAGTTCATTCTTCGACCCACTTGGGTTAGTAGGACCTATATTAACTCGTGCTAAAGTTATCATGCAAGCTTTGTGTGTCAGTCAAACAGGCTGGGACACAAGTCCACCTGAAGATATCAGGAAAATGTGGAATGACTTTGTTAAAGATTTATCTAATATGGGGACAATTAATATTCCTCGCTGTGTCAAACCACCTGATACTGTTTGTATCCAGCTGGTAGGATTCGCTGATGCCTCCAAGGTGGCGTATGGTTGTTGTTTATACCTACGCTGTATTGACGAACAAGGTAATTGTCATGTTCAGCTACTGGCTTCCAAATCTAGGATAAATCCCATTAGGAAAAAGTTAACAATTCCTAGGCTTGAACTCAATGCTGCACTGCTGCTTGCTGAATTGGCTGCAAAGGTACTACTCACACTTTCGATAAACTTACATATCACTGACACTCACCTATTTTCTGACTCTCAAATTGTCCTAGCATGGTTAAAAATCGGACCAACAAAGCTACAGGCTTATGTTGCAAATAGGGTAAGAGTAATTTCAGAGCTTTCGCGTGACTGTCACTGGCAATATGTTGATACTTTAGACAATCCTGCTGATTGTCTCAGTAGAGGGTTAAAGCCTCATGAACTCAATAATCATAAGTTATGGTGGCATGGACCAGCATTCTTGCATAATATAGAATATCAATTTCAGTCAATTGTTCATGAATCTCCTTTAGAGCTACCTGAATTAAAACCTGAAAAAAACACAAAGGTTGTATGTACCACATTAAATACTGATAGTTCTAATATCTTTGAAATGTTAAAGAAATATTCAAATATCAATAAAATGACTCGTATACTTTCTTATGTAATTAGATTTTGTAATAATGTTAAGTGTAACAGTACAAAACAAAAGGGTGTTTTAACAACTTTAGAATTAAGAAAGTCATTATTATTAATTATAAAATACGAACAATGTCAGTATTATGTAAACGAGATTAAGTGTTTGTCATCAAACAATCAAGTCTCAGGGAATTTAAGGCCACTAAATCCTTTTCTAGATAGCTCGGGCATTCTAAGGGTAGGCGGTCGTCTGCAGAATGCGCCCATATCATATGATAAACGACATCCTATCATTTTGCCTAAGGAATCTGTTGTCACAAGCTTAATTGTGAGGGATGAACACTTAAAAATGCTCCATGCAGGGCAAAAGTTGGTATTAAGTTCTATCAGACAACGATTTTGGATTGTCGATGGACTGCGAACTGTAAAAAAAGTAATACATAAATGTTTAACCTGTTTCAGACTGAAAGCGGTAGCGGCATCTCAGCTGATGGGTTCCTTGTCTGCAGAGCGGGTCACCGCATGTCGCCCGTTCCAGAAGGTCGGAGTGGACTTCGCTGGGCCGGTATCCGTCAAAAATAGTCGTATCAGAAAACCAGTCATCAGTAAAGGTTACATCGTTTTATTTGTATGCTTTGTAACAAAGGCGATTCATATTGAATTAGTATCTGATTTAACGACAGATGCATTTCTCGCAGCTTTCAAGCGATTCATTGCTCGACGTAACCTGCCCAGCGACGTTTTCTGTGACAATGGCTCAACTTTTAAAGGGGCAAGGAACCAATTAGATGAAATGTATCGCTTGCACGCTTCTCAAAGTCACCAAACTCTTGTAAGCTCATATGCTGCAGAACGCGGTATCAATTTCCATTTTATACCTAGCTATAGTCCAATATTTGGCGGACTTTGGGAAAGTGGCGTCAAAAGTGCAAAACACCACTTGAAACGTGTCGTAGGTAAAGCCTTACTCACTTATGAACAATTGAATAGTGTATTAGTAGAGATTGAAGGTGTACTTAACTCCCGTCCATTAACTGCTCTTACAGCAGATCCTAATGATTATTCTTTTTTATCACCTGGACATTTTTTAACAGGCGAAACTCTTAATTGTATTCCTGAACAAAATTTGAGCGATACTAATGTTAATTTATTAAAATTTTGGTCTGTAATCACTAATATGAAACAAACTTTCTGGAAAAATTGGAGCAAGCATTATTTGACTCTGCTTCAAAGCCGCCCTAAGTGGCGCGATAATGTTCCTAATATTTCAATAGGTAGTTTAGTTATATTACGTAATGACAACACCTCACCTTTGCAATGGCCCATGGCTCGTATCACTAATGTTTTTCCAGGAAAAGACGGCAAGGTTCGTGCCATAGAAGTAAAAACTGCTAATGGATATACGCACAACAGGTCCATTACAAAGGTCTGTGTGTTACCTATAGAGGTCTAAGTTTTTTTTTTATTAGATATAAGAATTTAAGTGTTACTTATGTCTTTAATTAAGTATATTACTATGTATGTACTCGCACAAATAATATGCGAGTCAAATTTCAACTTCTTTATTATAAAATCAATATTGATTGATTTGTAATGTTGTTTAGTATTAGTTAACTTACTTTTCATTAACTTAATGTAGTCCTACTGCCGTAGGCCCCCCCCAACTTATGTTGGCAACAACATAAAGTGTATGGCAACACTGCCAGCCTTACTTCCTGTTCACCGCTCGCACCCGAGGGCGCGGTCACGTATTCTTTAGCTCTCCACTACAAAAAGTTTCTAAGCATTTAATTGTTTAAGTAATAAAAGTTTATGTGATGTGTAAACATACAAACATTGTGGCTGGAACAATAAACCTATAAGTGAATCTTCAAAAGGCGTTTTCTTCAATATAGCCACAAAAATATCTCCCTGGCGAGGCTGGTGCCCGGTATGTTGTATAACGATGTACAACCTCACATCTTGATAACAAAAACTGCCATCTACCAAACAAAGTTCTCTTAACTGAATATTGGTCATAATGAGCCATCTCAGCGGAGATAAGCAATCAACGCGGTAGATATTATAGTATACTTCCGAAACTTCTAACGTAAGAACTCAATCACACATATCCCATCCTGTTAACACTAAGACTTCATGCTCATTTCTAACTTTAGTAATTACAAGCCAAGGGCAGATTGACGCAACCTAACATTGTGAAATCCCTGTCACGTTTACACCCCCACAAAATATAAACACTCTATTAAACCCAAAAGCACACAGTTTACTCACCCAATATTTAACAATATTAATCACTATTAGTGGCCCAATTACTCCACGTGGACCCTTCCCCCCTGTCTGTGCGACTCAGTGCAATACAGATTGATTGTCAATTACCAGCCCGGCCCGAAGGGCTCTCAAAATGGCGAGCATTTATCGAGATTTCGATACTCTGCCCGTTTTTAATTAATGGAAACTTAATAACTGTTTACAGTTGAGTGGACTATTTGTGAGTGGATCAGTTTACTTTGTTTTTCGGTGTTATTGATTGGGGTTTACGTGTCATGGATGTTTACTGTGCCACAACATTGTGCTTTTCCACAAAACGATTTTAGTTAGTGATTTAGCAGATAATACAATACAGATACAAAACACAAAATAAATCTAGATATCTTATTGACAGCAGTTACTTCTGTCTCCAAACTTTTAGCATATCGAAGAGTACAACAATTCACGAAAAACTCTCTCCAACGATCCAAAATTGGTATTTCACTTATCTAAATTTTAATGCAGTTACAGAAAAGTTCCGCGACGCCATTATCGAGTTAGAAAATACAATTTCATCGCGATTCCGAACTCCAACTAATTTAATTACGACTAATAAGCGAGTTGACGCGCGAAACAAATGCGTACAGTAGGGTCACATCACTTGTGATGCTAGTATAATAATTCGCATATGGCACGTGCCGTATAAATAAATAAAAGTATTTTATAATTGTTGCATTTTTACTTTCGCAACTTCTGCAAATATTCAAAAAAATTACACCGCCCGATGCTGCATTTTGTATCCTTTTGCTCTTTATTGCTATGATTTCTTGGAAAGTAACGCTTATTCCCACGTTTTTATATAGCAAAGTTCACACGCTGATTAAGACTGACTTAGAAGCACCATAGTTTTTGATAAATACGAAAAATAGCAATTTGCGTTTTTTTTTTTGCTGAAAATTCCTTCAAGTTCGAAGTGAGCCTTCTGTATTTTCTACTCCGTGTTCTAGTGAATGACATCGAGGACAATGGAGAAGTTTGTCTGGGTTTTGGGGCAGAGACAACATTGTTATGTCGTATAATGTGCTACGAATGTGCTGATACTCTTTGTGTGAAGGAATAATGTTTCAAGTTGAAGAATGGTTTAACGACGGCGAGCGAAGATTAAAGCTTCCAAATCTTTTTGTATGTCGTGCACAAAATTGAGCTGAAATTGTGTTTATTTAGGTCAGCTTATAATTTCCCTGACATAATTTAATACGCCAAGAATCACAGTAAAAAAATTATTACCTATGTATTTATTTGTCGAAAACATAAGGGTCAACTGGGGTTAAATGTGATCACAAATTTTTATATTATCCTGAAGGCAAAACTATTTGTAATAAAATGCTAAAACATACATCATCATATTATTATCATGACTATTTCCATGCCAACGTTTCACACGCATTTCACAACACAAAAAAAGTTCACAAAAAATATCAATAACCTAATTTCAAACATAATATCCTGTCATCTAATTCCCTAGACAGGGCAAAGCATGCAATCTCCGGGCAAAGTGCCAACTCGTCTTCCGGTACCAAAAAGTACCACCTGCGTATCATCTGTCACTATATGACACTGTTTAGTGTCAGGCACCGCTTGTACAGCCTATGACAGCTACAATCCGTTACAAACCTTTCTCTTGTAAAAATAAAGATCACTTTCCTTTTGACAAACTTATCGGTTAGTGTAACCCACCAGCAACCTTATGCCTTTCAAAATAGAGCACACAATCATAGGTCAAATAACTGTGCAAGTGCTGTATACACGTTACGTCAGTCTCAGGTAGTAAAATCAACGACAAGGAAGATTTCCAGGAGACTTGTTTTTTTTTTTGAAGTGTCAAAATGTTTGTCAACAAAGAGGTTAAATGGATCCCATGTGGTGATGGGGAAAGGAATGGTGTTTGGTTAGAATTTATCTTGTCAGGTGGTCAATTTATGGGTTATGGTATAATAGATAGTTCTGTACTTTTTTTGGAAAGAAGATTAAGTAATTTGATTGTAACTTTTATGCTATTAGTTTTAATTTATGTGAACAGAAGAAAAAAAAACAAAAGGTTTGTAACCCTTTTGTTGTTGTAAAAAGTTGGTAGACTGTAAGTTCCAATAAAGAATGGAAATATTGAATTGATATTTTCCAAGCTTTCATTGAATACAAAACATCTATTTAATAAAAATCTTATTGTTATATTTTAATGAAATCTGTAGGAAACCATTTCATAGAATTGGTACAATATTAAAATTGCCAAGACTTTTTACCAAGATTTATTTCTTTTGACATAGAAATACCTACCTAAATTACTAATTTACTACTAAGAGTCTATTAGATTTAGTCTAATTTGATTCGCATTACTAAATCTTTTATGTAGATGTAGGTACTTAATGTTAGAAAGAGACAAAATACACTGTGGATACTAATCCCTATCAGCATCCGGGATCCATCTCATCTTGATGAGACGCGTGGAGATTATCGATGGTATTTGGCAACAGACTACAATTAGACTAATAAGAAAGCGATGTAGTAAAGCTGTCGATGGATATATGGAGATAGAATTACTTCTTTAATTAATTCTACTCTTATAGGAAGAGCAGGGTCTTGGCAAATCTCACATAGCATGTCTCAAGGCAAATTCAGTTTTAGATATTAGTTACACACATTTATGTATTTTAGACCCAAGTTTCAATGGCACATTTGAAACCATATCTAATTCCTTTTAAAATTATAGACAGACTTAATAATTTAACTGTTATGTCACTATGATAATTATGACAAGTTTTTCCTGACACATTCATAAAGGCGCCACTAGTAAAGGACTACAACCTGTCAAATACGAAAAACGTATACTTCTACCCAGACCCGTTACTTGGGACTGGGCAGACAACTAATTTATGACTACTTTTGTTAGCTTTTGTTACCTGTAATAGCAATTGTATGTGTTATTGAAATAAATAAATAAATTGCGCGGTGTCAAACTTAGTTCCTTCATTCGCCACGTATCATCATAAGCTGGGAGAATCGTATGAAGAGAATTTCACACGTCTGGCACTTAATTACTTGACTCTCCTTACAACGTATGTACAGAATTATAAACAAGATTGTTTGGTTTTACAAAATCGTCTGTCGGTCGTGTAAATGGGTATTAACTGAAAGGTAGAGTCCGCGCTGCGACTCAAGTACTGCGGAAAATTCATGATACATACTACATTTTTTAATTCAATTTAATGTAATGAGCGACTCAAGACAGCGTCGTATCAAAAGGACTTCAATCGTGGCGCGGACTCTAAGGAGCTTTCTTGGAGAGACAGACGTTTGATAGGCTCAACTGTCAATGAGCTACATGTAATATAGGGTTACCAAGATCTTTTGGTGATTGAGTAACACAGACAACAGGTTGCCAATGTTAGTTCCGATGTTGACCACGCGTCAAAAGGCGCTGTATAAGTTCTAATGTCAAATTATAAACATCACTTCTGAGTAAGTACCGGCCTGTAGCAAAAACACATAATAACATTAACATGAATAATATTAACGACCGTCAAAGCTATGGTTTTTGTCCCCGTTACAGCGTTTCCCCTAAAATAATGCGACCCATTAGTTATCACAACGCAGCTACGTGAGCAAATGAAATCTCCTACTCTGCCCAAACTTCCAACACTCATAAATACACAGAACATAGTTGGAAAACTCGATTTGCACATACAGAAGGGCAGAAAGCGACGTTCAGAATTACAAGCACGCCACGCCACTGTGCTTTGTTAAGTGTTAAGTCAACAAAAATAGGGAAAGAACTTGGGAAAGCTGTCGTACTGAAAATGCTCGCTTTTTTGAGCAAATAACGAGGTTTCCTTGATCTACATATTTCAGACTTTACTTAGGCTTTCCCAGATTTTCAACACAAGTATTTACTTAACAATCTTAGCATATTGAAGTAAAATGCCGGAGAGGTTGTCGCAAAGGTAAACATTTTTGTCAGAAAGTGTTCTTGCTTTTGTAAATCTGGGAGACTAATGAAAGACTACATGGTAACAGAGATAAACTAGTTTGTTTATAAACACGGCGAATGTTTCGAGGGACATTAACGTTATCAACTTGGCTCTGCTTTTAATTACCTTTTCCAGACTTATTTTCGAGTAATTCCACGGAGTTTAATGTTAAAAGTTTTCAAAGGAATTTTTATCTCGAAACTTCCTAACAGAACAAACTTTTAAGGATTTTTGTATAACAAAAGCGTCGAAAAAGAAGAGGAACGGCCACTTGTATTCTTATTGTAATAATTAGCTCATTGAAAACAGAGTGTCACAATAGACAGAAAAAAGTTTTGACACAAGTAATCTTTTTATTCAGATTTTGTAACAGAACAATGAGATACCTTCTATTTACTTGCATATATTTTACCATAACAAAACCCAAATAAATGACTGTAATTAAACACAAAAGCAAATAGTGGTCTCATAAAAAATTAACCCTTTTAGACCATAGACATTTATAAATTGTCAAATTTTCTCGAATCGGTCTCCCGGGCAATGCTCAGAGCAATTTTCGTGATCAACTGAGTGGATGATTGTTTAAATTGCTCGGCTTGTCTTGATGCGTAACAACATTGCTTTAGGCAATTTATGTAGCATTTTTATGGTTTTTTTATTTTATAACTGAAGTACGTTTAATATGAGATATTATTACTTTTTGAGAGGTTCTAGACTAAAATAGATATTCTAGGTATTGAAGAATAAATTAGAAAGGAATGGTTTTATTACACTTTTATTACCTACTGTCTATATTTGATGAGTGGGCCGTTTTGCCCCAATTCACCCGAAATAAAAATTTTAATGCATTGTGAAAGAAACTGATGGGTTTTAAATTATTTTGTAGATAATAGTTAAGAATATTTTTAGTTCTCTATATTGCTCTTCATTACTCAAGCGTTTTTATAAGTACATAATCAATTATGTCTTAGTTTTCCGACATCTTTGGATTACATCTATGATGAACAGGCACAATCATAATTTAATTCTATAAAATGCAATTTCCTTGCCCACCTAGCGAGCTGCCAAGACCGGGTTGTAAAACAAATACTACCCCGGTCCAGCAGATTATGCAAAACGGTTTATTTAAATTTTATATGCGACCGCCATTATCATAATGTTTTACCGTTTCCCTCCAAAACCGAAGGATTCTGTTTGTCCTTATTTTGTTGACATTATATGTGATGACGTCACATCCGGCTGTGTTTACCTGGAACAAGAAAAATAAAACGTTAGAATCATTGGGCATCCTTTTCGTCTTAGTAAGCAAGATATCATGACAGAGGACGAAATATATTCAAATTGTTGTTTATTTATCATTTCCCACGAAGTTGGGTGTTTCTCCTTGTTTTTATTTGCGTCGTCGGCAATTGCCAAGCCTTTTATAACATGAGAAAAAACCTGTAGGTAAACGTTAAAATGAAATAGAATAGCTTTGTACTAACCAATAAAAGCTAAAATTGACAAGTCTTGGCAGAAAAATTTGGTTTCCCGTACTTATAGGAAACAAAGAACATCAGTTGCATAAGTAGGTACAGTAGAATTATGTCGACCCTGAGAAATTGGGAAAAGGCTATGCAGATGATGAACCATAAATACACCGCAAATCTAGTGAACTTCCAAACTAGAAGCAGTTGAATACGAGAGTTTTATTTTAAAAACGCCTGTCTTCCTGACTTACTCAACTTAGTGACAGAGAAGGTAAGGAAGACCCCTCAAACCATAAACAATAATTCCAAAATCCTCTCTTCATTCCACATCACTACTTCATAACTCTGCTCACCTATACAGTTAAAACAGTCGTAAAGCTATTTAAAACCACTGTTTAATAAACTGCATAAATAAATAATGGAATCACAAATACTAATCTCCGTACTAAATAGGCGGCAAATACGCACAAAATCGTCCTGTTAATGCAATATGCATTTCATCTAAATGGGTTTATGAATATTAATGCATTTGGCAGGGCCATTATAACATCTAGTTAGGCTAAATACTAGGCAGGCTTCTTAGCTAGGTGTGTTATGATGTAAGAGTTCAGAAATGGAACAGTTCGTGTTGTACAAGAATCTTTTAAAATTGGAACTAACGACGCCATTTTGTCGTACAAAACAATGAAACAAAATGTCAACCAATCGCTTGTCAATGTCATCGTTTTAGCACGGCCAAACAATGTTGTTCTTAAAGACAATAATTGTTGTAATTGAGAAAATTACAAATGTTTCTGTAGGTAAACGAAATAACTTAATGAACAAAGTAAATCTTACTTAATCCTATTGGCTCACTAATTCCCAGTTTCAGCTCAAATCTTACGAAATGTCTTACAACTCGTACTTACGCCTTTGGTAACATTTTTGGGAGATTAACCTACAAACTATTCAAGGATGAATTGGTCTTTCGAGCTGTATAAATTACGATTCGATTTTGTTTAGAAGATAGTCCCTACTGCCCAATTTACATTGGTAAAGGGCAGGGGTGAGTAGTCTCTATTAGTACAGACGAGACTGGCTGGCACCTGGGCACCAGCTATTGACTCGCTATTGTCCAGTCGGTTTTGTAAGTGAAGGAAAACATCGTGAAGAAAGGACTTATTTACTTTTTAGGGTTCCGTACGTCCGAATACAAAAACGGAACCCTTATAGGATCACTCGTGTGTCCGTCTGTCTGTCGCTTACAGTCAATTATCTCCGAATCTACTAGACCGATTGGGTTGAAATTTGGTACACATATCAATTCCTGTGACCCAAGCACAGAGGTGTGACGTGAATAGATGAATTCTGTATGTGGGAGGTAATTTTTGGGGGGAAGGGGAAAATGAAAAAAAAAGTTTTGAAAACTGCATCGTGTGACATATCAAATGAAATGTCTTGTTAAGACAATCTTAAACGTATTTTTTTTGTTATTTTAAAATTAATAGTTTCCAAGTTATTCAAGAAAATAGACGAAATTTGACCATTCCCCCTCCCCTCTTATCTCCGAAACTACTGAACTTAAAATTTTGAAAAAAAAATACAGTAATTAGTTTTCTACTTATAGATTATAGGAAAACCTATAAGAAGTCCATATCTGTATATGGGAGGTAATTTTTGGGGGGGAAGGGGAAAATTAAAAAAAAAAAATTTGAAATCTGCATCGTGTGACATACCAAATGAAAGGTCTTATTGAGACAATCTTAAATATATTTTTATTGTAATTTTAAAATAAATAGTTTCCAAGTTATTCAAGAAAATAGACGAAATTTGACCATTCCCCCCCTTATCTCCGAAACTACTGAACCTAATTTTTTTTTTTTAAATACAGAAATTAGTTTTCTACTTATAGATTATAGGAAAACCTATAAGAAGTCCATGATATTAAAATAACATGGTAAATCACTCAATATTGTGCGTACCAATTTGGGTCAGATTTAAAAAAAAAGTGATATTTAACATCGTACGGAACCCTCTTCACGCGAGTCCAACTCGCACTTGGCCGGTTTTTAATTATTCTTTACATATCGTGTTTGACATGTATTTAAAAATCAGGTCTAAACACCATACCTATCAAAGTTTAGTGGGGTTAATTAACTTTGACACCAAGAAGAGGCCACATCCACGCACGAAACGGAAAGAAGACGAACATTTGGCAATTTTCGATCAACGTGGGTGAATTTTCTTTCGGCAAGCAAACTTAAATCTAAGAAATGAATTAATAACGGTTAGTAAAGCAAGAAACCGCACTTAAGCTGCACGCTCAAAGAAAAGGCCATAAAACTCCGCATATCTAGTAACCAGGGGAAAACGCTTTACGTAACAGTAGTTCTAACCTACTGATTACATTCAACTGTGGGTGTCACTGGGTGTTTCCTACTGCGATTCAATTTTATATTTTGTGATCTTGCTTGAATGCTTAAATCATTGTACTGTTAGATTTTCAACTTTCGATTCTAAACTAACAAAGTACTGCAACTGCACTTTTATTGAGACATTCGTTTAGGTATTAGTAGTCTGTTTATAAAGTATGTTTTAAGTTTGGAAACGCACCCACGTGGCCAAGACACAAGAAAAGTTACTAGTTTCGGAGAAAGTTTTTTTTTAATATAGAGAGTTTTTTGAAGTCCTAATATACACCTGGCTACTAGTATTCGGCTTGTATTAAGCCATCTTGGTAATATGACATCAAAGTTTTAAACAAAAAAGTAACATCATATTACGGACAAGCACTGGATCGGACATTGGCTGGAACTTAATGAGACGGTGACAAGAAATTGACTGTTTATTTACAGGAATTTCACAATGACATAGTGCAGTGTTTACAAGTTATCCGCAATTTGTCAATACAATTTTGTCTGAACTTGAAGTTAAGCATTTACTTTATAGACAATTGTGTGACGCTCATAGCGATATGACAAGTCTGACAAAAGCCAGAAGTTAAATTACCAATTTATTTATTTAATTAAATCGGCGTACTGAAGCTCTAGCATGACTTTCATGTTTTTTTGACGTCAAGTAAACTAGAACATTGACGTTACACTGGAGGCGCACTCCAATCAATTTTCCATACATAAAACATATAAACGCAGCAAATACTTCAAGTACGCTGTAAACAGAGTACAGAAATCTTATGATAAGGCTTCGGTACTGATTTTGCAAACTTTGTTGTTTTACTGACCCAATCCAGCAACTACGACAAAATGGCGTAAGTTGGGCACAGTGGGTCGTGCGAACGGTCGATTGAACTTCCATGTCGCACCTTAAAAGGGATTATTGACAATTTGCTACGGGCTAAAGATTGCGTAGGTATTTATTGGTAGAACTGTTATTAAGTGTAGATTGTAAAGTAATAGGTTGTCATTGAACATGACAACGTAACAATTTCTTGTTTTTTTAGCTAATTGAAGGATTGATAAAAAAAGTTACCGCGGTTTGGACCATAAAGGGCCACTGTAGGAAGAAGATTTAGTTGGGAAGAGCCAACCAGTCCATCCCACTTATCCTAAAAAAAAGCGTAATTAATAACTAAGGTTACCTATAAACGTTAGATACGCTCCACGTCAAGAAATAATCACGATTCTGTTTTGTTGCCAGTGTCACTTGAATTATAAGTATTATCTCGGTCACTCATTCATGGGTGGTCATACAGAAATTCTTAATCTATCTATAGATTCATGCGAGTAAATTCTCTGAGTACACGTTTGTTTAATTCTTAGGTAAATAAACTAAGATTCAACGTTGCACAATCTGCAGTCTGAACAACTAGGTTTATGTATGTTCATTTGCATTGTTACCTAACACACCTATTTATTATGCTAGATTATGATGTAATGAAGTATTTGCAGGGTATAGGTACCGATAGGTATTGGGTACATCAGTTGTAAGTAGGTACCTTATTACTTTTGTAGAGATATACATAAAAGCGGGTGTGTAAAGTGGGGCGCCTCAAACTAGGCTATCACGACATCTGATACCGAAGGAATGTCACTTGCCCACAGGGTTGCCACTTCAAACGATGGAATTTGTACTTTTGAACAGAAAATAAAATCTATTCTTCTTTTTTCTTATAATATTTTGCTAATAAACTAGAATTAAAAAATATATAGAGATTTTGTTTTGATTAGAAATTATGTTAATTTCTAAGAATGGCTTTTCAGTATAATATGTTTTAAAAAATCACCAACCTACTGTTTGTTC
This sequence comes from Agrotis exclamationis, assembly GCA_950005045.1. NCBI lineage: Eukaryota > Metazoa > Arthropoda > Insecta > Lepidoptera > Noctuidae > Agrotis > Agrotis exclamationis. Next base: position 645,067 of record OX465443.1, read on the forward strand.
ACCTAGTTCTTCCTATTTAGATCAAAGTAATAATCCTAACATATTATGTTAAGAGTTATGAATTGTGTTTCTTGATAACGCGTTTTTTAAATCATAACTATAGCATCTACTTTTCCTCGCTTATGAAGATTATTTTTAAGCTTGGCAACCCTACCACCTGCAGGCGCTGCACTAAGTACACAGAGGTAGGAACACAATAACGTATGCGTCGCATTCCGTCTACGCCTCGATTCTACGTGAGCTGGAATAATTTGTTCTTACTTATTGCGTATTACTTGTTTAATACAGAAAATAAACTGTTTTATTGCGGAGTAGATGCAATGGTGACAGCCTTGTGTTGATTGGCGATTAGATTAGTTTCTACGAACTTAGCAGTGTATTAAAAGTCATTTACCTATCACATCTTAGAAACCTTTGAGATGTTGAAGCTTACAAATAAGATTCCACAGACACAGAGCAGTTGAGTGGTAAAGTTAAGTAACTATTATGCCAAAATGCACTGACAACGTAAACACGCTTGTGTCTATGTAAGTGCATTTTGGCGCAATTTAGGACCAATTGAAGCTTCAGTTCAAGTTTAATTTCAGTTCTGTATCTTACATTAGGATTAATCAACATCTTCCTACCCTTATCCCGTTTTACTTAGAGTCAGCGCAACACGTTTCTTATTCCATTCTCCCTGTTAGACGTCAAAGTTTCATTTACTCCTTTTTCATATCATTGCCTTACACAGTCCAACCATCTTTACTTACACTAAGATTAATAAGGTAAGATATGGTGTAACCTTTGGTTTCAGCAATGTGTTAGTACGTGTTTAATATTCAAATGCATTTTAAAACTGACAGACTAAAACTTCCTGGAAACTTCTTGAAAGCACAATGGAGTACTGTTTCCGCTGACATATCGTCAGTAATCTATGCGTCTCAGTTCGCTATTGTCCAAGAAACGAGAACCGTAGATAATCGAGTGGAGATTTACGACCGATTCGAGAAAAGATCCAGCTTGATCACATGCATATAAACTAACAAGACAATTCGTCAGGGGTCTGCACAGTCTGATGATGTACATTCATGGTCCATTAGTCAGTATTAGTTCAACAGAAAATAGCTATCGATGTAGCTGGTTCAAATTGGATATCCGGAAAAGGAAGTTTCTTTTTTCTGCAAGAGTCCGACGTCTGTCGATGAATGGTGCCGTCCGGTAATTGGTATTAGCCTCGTTCAAGATACCACTCTGCATTATTCGCTCTGTGATCTTCAAAAGCTTTAAACGAACACAAATATTTGACGTTAATTACGCCTTTTGCGATTTGCGGTGTAGGAGGCCTTAATACTAGATGCTTTAATAATATTTTAGTTTAAATAACCCTGTTATCTACATCTTCTCTCTAATGTGAGAAAATGATTGATGATCAGTGACATTGGTCTACATATTTTTATCCCTTGTGTACACAAAGATAAGCGATAAACCTGCTAAAAAATAGCACACTGATCTAATTGTTAGGTCAATAACCTAGCATTCTGTTTGATTAACGATGATGTACCTGTGTCTGACCTCCAATATTTTCACTGCCATAACATTTTACATTATGTGAGAAAACTTCGTGAAACTCGTGAAACTAGACAATTTATCAATTACTAGCTGACCGGGCAAACTTCGTACCGCCTCTAAAAAAAACCTTTTAAACCTTCCCTGGACTTCCAGAAGTAATTCAAAACCAAAATCAGCCAAATCGGTCCAGCCGTTCTCGAGTTTTAGCGAGACTAACGAACAGCAATTGATTTTTATATATAAGAAGAAGAAGTACTTACTCGGGCAAAATACCTATATAAGCACAAAAACGTTTGAAAAACCATCCATCACTATGAATGGCGAAGAGATGCCATTATTGCCAGTTATAAAAAACACAACTTGAAAAATGCTGTTGTTTTTAAAATATAGATAAAATACGCCAAAAAAAAAATAATCATCCTTAACCGAAACAAGTATTGGCTGTTGGTAATTTAATGCAAAACATCAAATGATTATCTGATGGGATCGTGCAACAATCCATTTATATCGTAAAATCATTATGGCCGACACGCCAAAAGCCAAAATGGAGGGAAATGCTTCTCTCTAATGAGTTGTTTTCCACGGTAATGTGCTTGTAATATTGGTTTCTGATGTTGTTACATTGTCAGTAATCTGAGAGATAAACAAATAATAGTTTCTCGAAGTACTTGCCAGAATATTATTGGTTCTGTTTTTGTTAGTTAATTCTCAGCCAGCGTTACATTTTCTTTGTCTTTACCTTAACAACAGGAAAATGCCTCAAGTTAAATAAAAGATGAAAAGGACCTGAGAAGACTGGCTTAGGTTGCAAATAATTGCAACTTACTTCCGTAGGTCTACAACTCTGTGCAATATGCAAGAACAGTAGTACAATCTCTCTCTCTCGAAGGCATGTGCTTAGCAGTAGAAAAGGTGTCCTGCTCTGCCGCGGAGCCACCATGTTAAAATCCGATCAATCATATCTTAAAATGGTGTACGTCAGTGGTACATAATGTACGTAAACTGTTATTGATGTACGTGTATCAGGTATTGATAAAATATACATTGATTGTGGCTCTGCTGGGGAGCATACTCTCTAGCAGAGCCACCTAGAATACACACTCAGGAAAGTTAAACCTTACTTTTTTTCGATGAAAGCCGTTGTACGTATAGTGCTTATAACGTACGGGTTGAAAAATATTTTAATTAGTCAGTGGTTTTTTTTTTATTTTAATGTTTTTATAAAATGATCAAATATGTGTAGAAATCTCCTGCTTTTGTTTTGTGTCTTGTCCACGACACCACAAGGGTGTGGTTTTAGGGTTCCGCAGTCAACAAGAAACCCTTACATGTCCATCTGTCTGTCTGTATCTAGCTCAGAGACAATTATCTCCTGTACATGCAAAGTGGGGTTGTTTATTTTTTCTCTTGAATTTCGTAGTGTGGGATGCCGTTAGATAGGTCTATAAGAAAACCGCTGTGATGTCTCCCAGACGTGTCGATGACATGAGTTATTTTATATCAGCAAAAGTTGTTTATAGAATATGCCGTTCAGTTAAGTTAAAAACGTAATTTAAATAACATTTATTTTCTTAAAATAAATTATAAGTCAAGTTTGTTAAGTTTTGTTAAATTAGCTATTAATGTAGTTTAATGAAAATTGATATACTCAGTATTCTAAATGTTTTTTATGTTATAAATGTTATTTAAAATAATGTTTTTAACTTAACTGAAAGGAAGATTCTATAAACAACTTTTAATGATATAAAATAACTCATGTCATCGATACGTTTGGGTGACATCACTAGGGCATGCAGAACCGGACCCGGTTTTAGAATGTGCACACCCGGTTCTGGACGCGGTAGGAAGTGTTTTTTTTTCTGACACTTCATTAATTGGATTTTTTTTTACGTGGCAAAATCATCAAATGAGGACGGGAAGGACTGTCAGACTCGTACTAACCAACATTCAAGGTTTCCTTAAATAGCCCTTTCCGTTCCGGAGTCACGGTTACCTGATAAGACAGTCCACAACCCCAGCAGGCTTTAGCCCTCTAAGGGGAGCCCCGTCAGATTGCTGACAGCTCTTTGAGGTGAGCTTAGAACACGGGGCGCGCCGTCTGCCCGGGCATGCTCCATGATCAGACGCCAAGTCATCCAGTACAACCTCTTTGCCGGAGTGCTGCCCTGGGATCTGGAGGCGACGGCCCTCCAGCGCGTCTATGAGTGGCGCGTGGAGGCGCAGCGTTGGGGCGAATCCCTACTGCCTCCACAAGTCGAGGCGTAGCGGGAAGAGCTCCGGCGCTATCTCAGGGCAGTATGGAGGGAGTGACTGTCGCAACCGAGGTCCAGGCACGCCGCGACTGCAGCGGTAAGACCCCTTTTTACCCACGACGGAACGGAGCAGGTATATGCGTTTAGGGTGAGAGATGTTTGTGTGTGCGTTTGTGTGTTTTTGCGTTTGTGCAAAGTAATGTTTCCACCTATCTTCTAAACTAATGATCCGATTTTGATGCGGTTTTCAATAACGGGTTTGTGTTTGATGAGTTCATGTTCTTAGACAGGTGTCATGGCTGTAACTCACTAGGGGGCGCCACAATATTAGTGCAAAACAATGGGTGCGTTTAGCCGATACAAAATCTTGTCAGCACTAAAAGAAAAATGGCGACTGCTTAACAGCATAGTCTGAGTAGGCTGAGAAATGATAAATGGCTATATTCAGATTGGATAGATACTTGGTATTATAAAGGGCGCTACGCACGGCTAAGATACTATAACATTTTATTTTAAGATGTTATCTTACGATAATAAATTCTTATATCGCTCTCTATCTTAAGAAACGAAAATATGAAATATATTCTATCTTCGTCGTGGCTGATGGTCCATTGAATTGTATGGCGAGCGATATGGTATCTTAAGATAAAATATTATAGTAGGTATCTTAACCGTGTGTAGCCTTATAGCCGGTTAACACTGACAACTATCCGGTAGTTTGACATTGACAAACTCAAAAAGTAAAATGACGGAATATTCAAGCTCTAATTGCTAACTTCACTCTCGTCTGACCTCAGCATGGTTTCAGCCGATAATAGTCAGCATAGCTAACTGTTCAGCATATTCTGTTCAGATTTTGTATCGGCTAAACGCACCCAATGTTGCAATATAATCAAAACGAAATGTCCGATTCAATTCTGTTTTTAGCAATGTGTACGTGGTAGCTTAATGCATGTTCCCAAATAATAAAAATTACGTGTGTAACTCACTAGAGGGCGCTACAAAATTAGTGCAAAATAATATTGCAGTAATTTTAAAACGAATTGTCCGATTTCAAAGCGATTTTCAGCAATGGGTTCGTAATTGATTGGTGCATGGTCTAAGATAAGTCTTATGATATTAACTCATTACGGGGCGGTGCTATATTAGTTTGAACCAACAGAAAGCAATTACTGTATAATATTTAAAAAGGAACTTAATTCATTAAACCAGCTAAAGGTTTTCTAGTGACGTGAATACATAAAATACACTTATGAATATGATTAAATTTTTGTTGAAATTTCATATAAATATGTATAAAAGGCAGCCCCCGACGGATATACCTCGGTTATTTTTACGTCTATAATAATATTTCGTTACATAAAAATTGGGTAAAGTCGACGGTTTTGAGTTATTTTATTCTTTTTCAATTAGATTTTTACCGTAGTGGTTTTTTTTTTCAAAATTTTTAATTTTGCTTAATTTTTTAAGGAGTGGCTGGGTAGGCGTCACGGAGTCCTGACCTACCGCCTGACGCAGGGCCTCACCGGATGCGGAAGTTTCGGGAGGTACCTGTGTCGGATAAGGAGGGAAGAAACCCCTGGGTGTCACCACTGCGAGGATCGCCCGGAGGACACGGTGGAGCATACGGTGTAGGACTGCCCCGCTTGGGCAGAGCACCGCCGTGTCCTCACGGAGGGGATAGGCGGAGACCGCCCGGCATTGATCGCGGCCATGCTGCTGGGCGAGACGGAATGGGAAGCGGTCGCCTCCTTCTGCAAAGCAGTCATGCAAGCGAAGGAGGAGGCGGGCCGCGTGAGGAAGAGGACAGCGTCTTTCCTTCACCTCAGTCGCAGTAGCAGTTGCCCACGGCAACGGACGTCGCTAGACGATCTCCGGCCACCGTAGGCGTGCGGCGGGTAATGGGCGACTCGCTGTCCGACCATGGACCATACCCGGGTTGACGGCACGTTGTGTTTCACGTGCGCCTCAAAGAGTTTCAGCAAAATCACGTGGGCCTCTAGAAGGCCAAAGCCTGTCGGGGTCACGGGAGTTACGAATTACCGTGACCCCGGAACGTAAAGGGCTATTGAAGGACACCGTGGATTTTAGTCAGTACGAGTCTAACAGTCCCTCCCACTCTGCCCCAGGTGGGCGCTACTCATTTGATTTTACCACGATAAAAAAAAGTCACCCAGTACTCGCCGTCCGAATGCCTGCGCCTATACGGTGGCTGGAAATCATCTCGCGACGTCTATTGTCATAGACGTCTCCCGCGACGGTTAGCCGCGGGCTGTGCTGTTCTCCTACGCTAGCATGACTGCGTCGCAGAATGAGCCGACCGCGGGAGGTCATCGCCACCTATAGCCTCCGTGAGGACGCGGTGGTGCTCTACTTAAGCGGGACACACCCGCAGCGTATGGCTCGCCGTGTCCTCGGGGTGATTCTGCAAGTTTTGACACCCAGACGTTTTTTCCCGCCCGATCAGACACAAGAACCTCGCGTCCGGTGAAAACCTGCATCAGGCGGAAGGTGAAGACGCCGTGTCGCCTCTCCAGCCACTCCTCAAAAAGAGATCTTACACCGCCGCTATTGCGGCGTTCCCGTTATTTGCAGCTAAGTCGAAAACAAACGCAAAAATGATGTTTTGGCACATTTTAACCAAAATCTCATTATATTCACCATTTTCTCATAGTACTAACACTCCAAAGTGTTGTGAGCGAATGCTACGTGTATTATAAGCTATACAAAATTACAATAATCTTATCTTAACTGGGTCGACCCGGTTCCATCGCTCTCAGAACCGGCTCCGCAGACTTCATCATATACCCGGGTTTACCCGGATATTCCGGAACTGGGTATACCTGGGTGCATGCCCTAATCACAGCGGCTTTCTTATAGACCTATCTAACGGCATCCCACACTACGAAAATCAAGAGAAAAAATAAACAACCCCACTTTGCATGTACAGGAGATAATTGTGTCTGAGCTAGATACAGACAGACAGATGGACATGTAGGGGTTTCTTGTTGACTGCGGAACCCTAAAACCACACCCTTGTGGTGTCGTGGACAAGACACAAAACAAAAGCAGGCGCTTTGTACACATATTTGAACATTTTATAAAAAAATTTAAAATAAAAAAAACCACTGAATAATAAAAATATTTTTCAACCCGTACGTTATAAGCACTATACGTACAACGGCTTTCATCGAAAAAAAGTAAGGTTTAACTTTCCTGAGTGTGTATTCTAGGTGGCTCTGCTAGAGAGTATGCTCCCCAGCAGAGCCACAATCAATGTATATTTTATCAATACCTGATACACGTACATCAATAACAGTTTACGTACATTATGTACGTCTGACGTACACCATTTTAAGATATGATTGATCGGATTTTAACATGGTGGCTCCGCGGCAGAGCAGGACACGTAGAAAAGCTACTCGTTTTTCATGTTTTTTAGAATAAAACTGTCGACGAAAGTGCAAGCTATTTCCGCCCAAACCCTGAAATGAAAAAGAAATAATTTTGATGCCCAATAAAGTCATCATCATCAGCCTATAAATGTTCCCACTGCTGGGACACAGGCCTCCTCTCTGTGAGAGGGAGTGGGCCGTAATCTACCACGCGGGCCCAGTGCGGATTGGTAGATGTCACATGTCTTCGAATTTTTGGTTCTAGGACATGCCGGTTTCCTCACGATGTTTTCCTTCACCGTTTCGAGAGCAGTGGTGTTGAAATAAATTACACAAAGTAATGCGCCTGACGGGGTTCGAACCCACGACCTACTACTCGTAAGTCGAGGCCGATACCACTGGGCCACCACTGCTCCATAAAGTGCTCATATTTAATTGTTTAAATAAGTATTGAGCAAAAGTTGTTTACAGTGATAAGGATTAAAATTTCTAAGAGGCGACTGATAAAGAAAACTAAGGCGGCAATAGAATTAAAAATTAAAACAACATCACCAAAAAAAAATAGCTGTAAATCACAGTTGTATGCAGTAAGAGCCATGTATTTGTACCTATGTTTGTTTATAAGTACCTAACTCGGTAATTGTTGGAACGTTTCTAGAAGTGGTTACGGTTCTCGTTATTCGTTATCTTAACTGCATTAGTTATTGCTCGTACTGTAATTGACTGGTCGTTGAGTTACGCTGTAATAGACTCGGTGCAGCAGTGGTTACAGATTCATTAGAGCTTAGTCAAGATCTTATGGAGAAATACAGCTGGAATTATTTGGAGCCCAAAATTCCTTATTTTGTCTTTTACTTACTTGTCATGTTAGTTAAGTTGGCGCAAGGCGTTTCCATCTTCCATTATTCTCTTTTTAAAGTATCTTAACACACTAAACACTTATTAATTATTATAATAAACATAGACAAAGAGAAAAATACAGCATACAAGCTCAATAAAATCAAGTCATATTTCCATAGCCGTCCTTTAAAACCGACACGTTTCTACCAACGGGTATAAATTAAAAACTTTCATAAAACAACTCGTTTTCGCAATGGCGCCCATTAGTGCTCCGTGATTTACGTGGCCACATAAATTTTTAGAGGTTTTATTCATGGATGACCATTAAATCATTCAATGTACGTGTTTCCAAATACATTCCGTAGATCAGAATAAAATTTTATGGGATCAATAAATGAACAGACATTAGCTATGGCCACTGTTACTTATAAATGGATATTTAACTGTATTATACCTACTTAATACAGAGGTTTTTCCAGAAGTTCGAAAACAAACAGGCGCATTAATTTGTGTAATTTATTTTATCACCGCAGCTAAAATATGTGGGGATGTGGGGATCAGAGTCAAACAGCTTGTTTTTTTCACCTACTGAGTTTATTTTCCAAATCTCAACTACGACACGTCTTACTTTTAAACAGTCCTCAAAACGGTGACAGAAGAAAGCATTATGAGGAAGCCGTTATGTCCTGGAACCTAAAATTCAAAGTCGTGTGACGTCTACCACTTTGACCACATGGTGACTTACAGCTGGCTCCCTCTTACATGTAGGAGGACTGTTTCCCAGCAGTGCACAGTGTGAAGATTTAAGGTGATTATTCTATGTAAATACAAAAGTTATCAATTGAAAGCTTTTGTCTTTAAGCTGATTCTGCCATAATTATAAAAAACAAGCAATTTCCACAAATCATGCGAAACAATTTAAAATCAGTGTGAAAGCAGCTGTTTGTTACAAAATTTTTAATGGCTTTCACCTACCCTGAAACTGGGAGTGAGCTCAAATAGGCCCATTAATTAATGCTGACACATTTATTCTACGGAAAGCCAGTACACATTTAAAACGATGACAGTAACTCATTCATTAGTCCAATTTTCAGAAATGCTGAAATCGCCGGAAAATGTCCATTTCTTATCTGTCACTAGATATCATTTTCTTCCATGTAAGTAGATTATTAATATTGATTCATGAAAAATAAAAAAGTAAACATCCTCAGTCAGGGATCCATTATCTTTTCTGTGATATTTTTCCGAATAAATGCGACACGGAAATGACACAACTCCATGTTAATAATTCTGACAGCAGCCACTGTTATTTTTTCATATGACAATACTGTTAACAAAAGTGTCATGGCGTCCCTCTCTGTTATTTTAATAAATTATGGATTGCATGTTTTTTGATGTTGATGATGGAACGTAAATTGAGATTTTTTAACAAGTAACATTTATTACTCATATAATTAAAGTGTTGTTTTTGTTCCGTTTGAACGTTGTTCGCAAAATGTGTCATTTCGTTGTATTGTCTCTACTATCTGATCTCTCCTTTTTGACAATCTAAGCCGAATCCTGTGTTTCTAAAGATGTCCCGAAGCATTCCGTCGTCCTTTGAACTAGGAGACGATCAAAATGAAGAAACTCATTTAAATTCCCAGGATTTTCTTGCATACGTGTGCAATGTAATTGGAAATGGGAAATATATTGAGTCGCTCGTAAGTCGTATAATGGAGCTGGATATATTGGACATTTTGTCTGTAAAATGTTTAATATTAAAGGAGTTACACTGAATATTCTTGTTCAAGTAATTGTACGAAATTGCCGATATATTCTAATTCACAAATGTGGCTGCAATACCACGGTATCTGGCTAATCCCTACTATTATTTCTCTCTAATACCGGCCACATTGAACTACAGCTTAGATCCGTTTCCCCATAAATAGATATAACAAAGCCAGGCAAATCGGTGGGTGGTCTAGTTCGCTATTAGTTAAGCCTTAAAAACCTGAATGTTGGACACGCATAATGGGTTCTGTACAAATTGGAGCTGAGATTTATATAATTGGACTCAATTTATAAGTATGTTTTCTCCGTTTTTTGGTTTGATTCATAAAAGGGTAAACATGATAATCTACTTACACTATTATTAAAAAGGATTAAGTTTGAATGTTTCGATGTAGGAGTTAATCACCGATACTTTAAGTCATCCAATTTCAAAGAATCTTTTTTTGATTGAAAGCTCGCTAAATATTGCATAATTAAACTAGAGAAAATACTAACAACTTCAAGCGACGAAGACTCGACATTTGGCTCTAGGCAGTAGGCGTACCTTCTGTGGAACCACAAAAACTAGTTCATTAGTTTGCCTGATACGGTATCGACCAGCTCGATAAGTCAACGAACTTTAGACTAAACGCGCCAGACCGAAAAGAATTAGCATTAAGCCTTGACTTTGGACAGAATCACCAGACTTGACTTCTAAACAATACACAATGGTGTTAGTTGATATAGCTTTGTAAACAAAGAGAATTCTCTAAAGTGCTTTGTAGTAATCATTTTAATACATTTGTGGAACTTCAGAGTATTATTGCTCCCACTGACAACCCTAAGCTTGTGTTGATAAATTACTCACATTTTCTTTAGACAGACAGTATCTTCGGTTGTAAACAAATTAATACTTTAATAAAACATTGATTTGGTATCAGGTGTTATCTGGTCATGTAATTTAAATATGTAGGTATATAGTATTTGTTGCATTTTTCATTCTAAATTTTGTTCAAGGCAATTAGTAGCGTTCACAGTGCTATGCCATTTTGATAGATGGCAGCCGTTTAATCCCTTCCTGCTATTTCTCAGCATCGTGACTCAGTTATTAATAAGGCATTATCGAGCTTACTACAATGCGGCAGCATCGTGTTACCTATAACAATTAAATCTATTTTCTCTAGCTACACTATATCAAAGTACCGTGGCTAATAATGGCGCTTCGCTATGATTCAATGTCTAAAAGCAGAACAATGGTAGCTCTAATACCTATAGTTAGATGATTGTTAGTAACGAGCCTGATCGCAGAGCCGTCACAACTAATCACAGAACAATATCACTTTGACATCTGACAGATAGGGAACGTCAAACGATCGATTAAGTGTTATTGTGGGATGGCAACACCGATGAACATAATTTTTCGCGGTATTTTTATGATGCTCTGGGATCGCCAACGAAGAAAGCACCATCTTGAAATAAATCCTACTTTGAATAGTATTGAAAATTACTCAAGGTAATGATAAATTATATGAAGATCATTAAAAACACGGTATGTAAATAAAATTAATTATGTTTATGGCTCTCTCACGTTCTGCTTAAATGTCAGGTCATGATCAATAGTCTATTTGATCCAAATTATAATCCTTTTTCAATTGATAAAGACAAACAATGTTAATTCTGGGTCACAGTTGGAAAAACATTGTGCTTTCTGCTGAAATCAAATAAAGATGGTGAGGTTACATCTAGCACTTCACTTGAGCAAATAGCTCAGTTTTATTTGTATCGTCGAGACTTGCTGCTGTCTTATATCCGCCTTTTACAAACATAGTAAAGCTTTGGCCGGCGACTAGGCCCATATTATTCAAGAAAAACTTGTAATGGACGATTTTGGACGCTAGAAATCATGATTACAACAATATCAAAAGTTTAAATAGTTGATTCTGTTTGATCTTTTATGAATAGGTACTGGCCCAATAGCTTTATTTAAACCCAGTCAAATTACGCTTTTGACCTCTTTTGCTAACGTAACTCTAGACTAAATCTAACACTATTGTAGAAAGTAAATACATCCATTAAAGAATATCTCAAGTAAGAGCACATTATTAGATAGTCGAGATAGAATTAAGAAATTCCAAATACCAAGGCGATTCCCCACCGATAGTGGTCTAGCGGTATTTGATCCAATATTCAAAGAAATGTTCAACATTTTACAATCTTTTTAAAAGTACTTTGCTGTGTTCATTGCAGTGTGGGAATTTAAAAGGAAAGGAAATTCTGTGAAGTTACATTAAAAAGAGTAATTTTCTTCAAGATACGAGGGTACTATTTTCATTTCCATATCATATAGGTACTTAGCATTAAATAAATTCTCACAAATTACATAAATATGCTATATTTTACATAACCCATTTGTCGTTAAAGCTAGCAGCGAAAACAAAGTACCATTATAAAATAATATCGAGCAAAACAAAGGTCCGTGTGCTATGTTTTTGACACTTTGTTGGAATCAAATTAGTTTCGCAGGGAAATTTAGTAACGTTATACAAAGTCGTGTCGTTTTTTTACCTTTGTTACGGTCATTGGAATCAGGAGCAGGGTAGACTGTGGCTGAAGGGCATTCACAATGGCTGGCTATCGTGTTTCTATGGGATGCGCTGAATAAACGAGTTTATTTAACAACGCAAGTAACGCAACCATGGATTTGACATATACAGGGTGATTTGTAATTCGATGCGGTCATTGAAATGGATAATACTAGACCTTATTTGCAACAATTTTAACCCCGACAATATGGGGTCTAAACTGACTGGTTATAGAGATATCGAACTTTAAAGATTTTTCGAAAAAATTCCACCTCTCCGTCATTAAGTGCTTATTGTTAGAAATTAACGATAGTCACCACTTAGAATTTATGCTTTTCTGATAGAATATGAACGACTTAATCTAGTGAATACATGTTTGTTATAAAAATAATCATATCTTGGGAAATTAAGTATTTTTACCTGTCCTACAAGTAGGGTGACCCAACTTTTATGCACGCCAGTTTAGTTTTTTTTGTGAAACCAGAGCTTATAGACATTCCATCATTGTACATTTGTTTCAAGTAGCTGTTTCAAATGAAAGAAAATTGATGGTTTGACTATCTGGTCCATAGGTAAAAATATTCAAAATCAAAATCAAAGCATTTATTTCAAGTGGGCCAGTTACAGGCACTTTTGAATTGTCATAGACAAATAAAAGAATATAATTAAACATTAAAGTTAAAAGTTATGGTGCTACAGTCCCAGTCACAAGACATAAAAACTGTGAAAGTACCGTAGATGCCCGTTCCAAGAAGTAGATCTCTATGGAGAAGAACGGGCAAGAAACTCCATGGACACTCTTTTTAGATCGCCAAAATTATTACAGAACCTTTGTTACATCATTCATTTTGAGGTGGTACATTATGTGAGAACGATGTAGCAAGTTTTTTAATTAAAAGTGTCCATAGTAACTATTAAAACAAAGACAATTCAAAAACAAAATGATCAATAAATATTAAAATAAACCATGGCAGCTAAGAGATGACCAGTCCCAACTGACAGCGCCCGTTCACGAACATGACAAATGCATCAGCACCATTCAGCTCAACCATTTTGAAGGGAGCTAAATGATCCAACACACGCGCCACCATCAGCGAGACATTTGAGTGAGCATGACACACTCTCAACTGCCAGGGTAATTCAAGTCAACAAGAGACGTAGGTACCCAGTGAATGACAGCTCTAAAGTACATAGTACTCACACAATGTCGGCTATGACACTATATAATACAAGGAAGATTGAATCTATACAATGCAAATACAGTTGTACAATCTTCAGCAGCTCCAACAATGGTATAAAGTATATTTCTACTATCAATTTATTTATACATTCACTGTCTCATGGAGCAGGACCAGCATGGAGCCAAGCATTATTATCAGCGATATAATCGCCCAGTTTGTAATATGCCTGCTTACAAAGTGTGCGTTTGATGCATGTTTTGAATTTAGTTTCATTCAGTTCAAGAACGTTTTGTGGTAGCTTATTATAGCATTTTAAACAGTACCCCATGAAGGAAGAGTCTACTTTGGCGAGTCTGAAGCCCGGCTGAACTAATTGGTCCCTATTATATATATATATTTATATTCCAGATATATACAGGGTGATTTGTTATTCGATGCGGTTCTTGAAATGGGTGATACTAGACCTTATTTGCAACAATTTTAACCCCGACAACATGGGGTCTAAACTGACTGGTTTTGGAGATATCGAACTTTAAAGGTTTTTCGAAAAATTTCTACCTCTCCATCATTACGTGCTTATTGTTAGAAAGTAACGATAGTCACCACTTAGAATTTATGCTTTTCTGATAGAATATGAACGACTGAATCTAGTGAATACAAGTTTGTTATAAAATTAATCATATCTTGGGAAATTAAGTGTCATAAAGTTTCTGTTTTGAAGTTTTCTGAAAACTTCCCTTGTCTTTCAGAGCATATTTAAAAAAATAAATGTATGACACTTGGTTTACAAATTACAGGAAAAACTTTCTTGTCTCATTACGTTTCTAAAATGGTGCCACAGTACTAACTTTTAGTTAGTGTCTGACCAGGAAATTAGGGTTGTTACTGACAAGGTAGTAAATCAACGAAAATCGGTTGCAATGTTTTTTCGACCCAACATTTTTTTTCTGTGGTTTTTGTCCAAACTGTTATCTGATATTAGCTTTTTGAGACAATGCGCTAAATCTTGGTCGATGACATCAGGCAAAATCGCGCTTTATCTGGAGTATTTTTACCTGTCCTACCAGTAGGGTGACCTAACTTTAATGCACGCCAGTTTAGTTTTTTTTTATGAAACGAGAGTTTAAAAACATTCCGTCATTGTACTTATGTTTCAAGTAGCTGTTTTAAATGGAAGAGAATTGATGGTTTGACTATCTGGTCCATAGGTAAAATACTCCAAATAAAAACCGACTTTGCCTGATATGATTATGTAATTACGGCCAGGATTAAGCGCATTGACTCAAAAAGCTAAGATCAGATAAAAGTTTGGACAAAAACCACAGAAAAAAAATGTTGGGTCGAAAAAACATTGCAACCGATTTTCGTTGATTTACTACCTTGTCAGTAACAACCATAATTTTCTGGTCAGACACTAACTAAAAGTTAGTACTGTGGCAACATTTTAAAAACGTAATGAGACAAGAAAGTTTTTCCTGTAATTTGTAAACCAAATGTCATACATTTATTTTTTTAAATATGCTTTGAAAGACAAGGGAAGTTTTCAGAAAACTTCAAAACAGAAAGTTTATGACACTTAATTTCTCAAGATATGATTAGTTTTATAACAAACTTGTATTCACTAGATTCAGTCGTTCATATTCTATCAGAAAAGTATAAATTCTAAGTGGTGACCATCATTACTTTCTAACAATAAGCACTTAATGATGGAGAGGTAGAAATTTTTCGAAAAACCTTTAAAGTTCGATATCTACAAAACCAGTCAGTTTAGACCCCATGTTGTCGGGGTTAAAATTGTTGCAAATAAGGTCTAGTATCACCCATTTCAAGGACCGCATCGAATAACAAATCACCCTGTATATTCCAGATAAAGACCGATTTTGCTTGATGCGATCGACCAAAATTAAGCGCATTGACTCAAAAAGCTAATATCAGACAGCAGTTTGGACAAAACCACAGAAAAAAAAATTTGGGTCGAAAAAACATTAGAACCGATTTTCTTTGATTTACTACTTTGTCAGTAACAACCCTAATTTTATGGTAAGACACTAACTAAAAGTGGATACTGTGACACCATTTTAGAAAGGTGATGAGACAAGGAAGTTTTTTCTGTAATTTGCACACCAAGTGTCATACATTTATTTTGAAAAACATGCTTTGAAAGACAAGGAAAGTTTTCAAAAATCTTCAAAACAGAAACTTTATGACACTTTATTTTCCAAGATATGATTATTTTATAACAAACTTGTATTCACTAAATTCAGTCATTCATATTCTATCAGAAAAGCATAAATTCTAAGTGATGACTATCGTTAATTTCTAACAATAAGCACTTAATGAGGGAGAGGTGGAATTTTTTCAAAAAATCTTTAATGTTCGATATCTCTAAAACCAGTCAGTTTAGACCCCATATTGTCGGGATTAAAATTGTTGCAAATAAGGTCTACTATCACCCATTTCAAGGATTGCATCGAATTACAAATCACCCTGTATAGACGCTTTTAACATCGAGGAAAAGTTAATAGCAGATAACAATTTGTCTCATTTTATAGACATTTTATCTCATTTTAGTTCAGATTCTATCTATGTCGTCACCTTATTAGGTGCTTAGGAACGACCAACTAAAGAAAACCTGGTAGTTATTTGAATTGAATCCAGAAACCGCAAACGACTTTTGTCCACAATAAACAGTTAGGTAACTCAATAAAGACAAGTCTTGTAACAAACTTACGTTCGACCCAAAACTGACTAACTGAATAAATGGTACCTGCACAGCCTGAGTTAGATGTGGACTACTTTTTACTCCGGTAACTTTTACAACATTTATTCACGAACCTGTAAATAGTGAAGTTAGTATAAACAAGGTTCAAGGCGGGTAGTTTGGTGCACAAAGAATTTCTGAAACAAGGGCAATCGATTCCAAATAAACTTCCACTGTAAAAAAAAAAACATAGGAGGCTCGGTTTGCAAAGTGGTATTCTTGGTGTTTATTGACATGACAACTGCAGCAGTGTAAAGAAAATAAATTACTTTTGTAAATGTTATTCAGTCTACATCCCCAAAAACAAGAACAAAACACCCACTACACGCTCTCTACATCATTTATCATCGGACCCGACTCCGCGCTGCAGACGGGACCAGTGTCAGCCCTGTGGGTCCTTGGTCCTCGGGTCCCAACTCACACCGTATTAACATTTCCGGTAGCCAAACAAAACCCATTTTACTTCTGAACACCTGCAAACTTGGAACTCGATTTCGTTATCAGCGTTCCAGGGATGGGAATTGCCTTAACAATTTTCTCCGTAAAATTAAGGGCGTCCGCGCGTTAGTCGCAGATGCTTCTCGACTGGCGGATTTCGGAAAATTTCCGTAGTAATGCGCCTCGTTATACCTGTATAATCTGCAAGTATTATAATTTTCTTGGACACCAAGATTGGAGATTTTCGAGTTTCCATTTCCACAGATTGGACTTGTGCTTTGCTTTCGAGAATAAGAGACCTTGCATTAGCATTCTAATAACGTAGATCTTCGAAATTACAATCGAGAAAAGCAAACTACCCACGTAAATTATTTTACATACGATTTTATTGCTGAAAATAATTTTCCTTCGAGACATTAATCAAGGCATTATTAAAAGAAAATTCTCCCCGATGGGAAATTATCCCAATTAAGACGTGATCAAATTAATTAGCTAACATTAAACGGCTTCTTAGATGATTTCGTTGCGAAAATAGAGACTCATCTTTAGCCAAGGGCCCAGAGGAGGATAATGAGCAGCACTCCACTCATAGCCTGCCTTCACTGAATGGTTATTGAGAGGCGGTTGAATGAGAGTTAACAAACCAACGGCTACATGGGTAGTCAATATTCAGAAAATCCCGGGTAAAATGTAGTTGAGACTCTCGCAAGTTAGGGAAACGTCTTGTTGCCTTTACATAGTCAATTTAACAAAACTATAATATTCCTAAAGATCTTCCAATTAAAATTAAACGTAATATCTTACAATTTTCCTGCCATAAACTTTATACAGTAATGACTGTTAATAGAACCAGACGCAGACATTTTATTACGTCACTACTAAATAAAATGGCACATTTCAACGCTATAGTAATTAGAAACAGGGTTTATTTGAGGTCTCAAGGGTCAGTAATCAGGGTTGGAGTCAGCGAAACGTAGCTGCCCTTATTTAGACCGAGCCTCTGAGGTAGTAAGTAACAAAACATACTGTTTGTATTATTTTGTTGAAGGTTGGTTGCTATCTTTTTAGAAGATCATAGACCCGTTAAATTTTTGAAAGTTATCACAAATAAATGTTTGAAGATATTTATAATTTAATCGAGACTTATGGTATCCATCCTAATATCCATTGTTATGGCGTTTAATACCCTATGATGTAGATCAACTATTGATCAAAAATAATTTAAAAAGAAAATGTTTCTATTGCGCCGATAGCCATACTGGGAACTAAAGCCGCCATCTTAATTATTTGTTTGCACAGTCAATTTTGTAAATGAGTATCAACAGCCACTTGAGTACAATAAATACCTCCAAAAAACAAATGTGTCTTTCGCTCTGGATGGACTGACTGGCGCTCTATCCAGAACGAAAGACACATTTTGATGTTTGTTGCTTCCCAAAAAAAAAGCGCCGAAAAAACCATTATGGAATAAATAACCTTACTTTTTATTTACCATAAACCTCATAGGGGTCATTATGCACTTCGTGGTCATGTTTGTACAATATAATACAAGCTCTTCATAATGATGAGTACAACTCAAGATGTTTCTCTGATGAACAAAAACTAAGATTGTAGCCAAGTAACCTATTTCACTGTACAGTTGTTAAGTTATCGATACAACGAATGATTAAGCATTGCACAAACTAACACTGATTGTACAAATGTACACAGTTACATTGAGCGTAAAGATCAATAGGGCACCCCTATAGAAACGCGTCGCTATGGAACCCACCTATGGGCACTGTGAGAACAAGTTCCCCGTAGTTTACTATTCATAAGTTATCTATAAGGAAAGTTCTGGGACCAGCCATTTATTATTCGGTACTAGATGAACCTTAGAAATTCCGTCATGTTAGTATTCAAATGAAATACGGACCATAGAATAGAATTTCACCTTTTTTTGGTGGTGATTTTACTATACCTACATTTAAGATTCTTGGTAACTCAAGAACGCAACATACGTAGAGCAGACTCCAAAGAAATTTGGAGAGAGATGATGATCATGGTTTACCTACAACCTACAGTAGGTACCCAAATTTTTGACTTCTTCAACTTTAATCCTAAATAAAATGAGGATAATATTAGATAATCGAGTGAGAAAATACCAATTTGATCTACCCGCAAAAACATAGTTAATATTAATGAATGCATACCGCATAAATCAACGATATCTACCTATTCGCATCGCTGGTTCAATAACAAACAGATAATTTATTTATGAAGTTATAGTCTACTTTATTTAGACAAAAGCTTATTTTATAGTAACTAGACCTCGTACGTGTTGAATAAGGTCTACTGTAATAAATTCGGCTTTAGAACTTTTATTAAATTGATAAACTAAAAATGTCTCCATTTGAGAAGAGGGCACTGACCAGTCAGACCGAGACTAAACCCAAGCTTAAGATTTGATCAACCCCTAGGATTTCAAAATTTTATTTAAAAGAGAAAACTATTTGAAGTATTTTAAGGAGTTTGTGCCACAACTAAATCTTGGAATAGTAGTACTACTTAGTAGGTAGTTAATTCCATTTCAAGAAGTCCACTTAAAAAGCCTTCAATTACCGAAAAATCGATAAACATAACTTATAAAGATGGAGCGACTAATCCATCTAATTTACCTATCACCAGCAGAGGAGCGTAAAATTACCTATCAACGTCGTCATAACTTATAAAACACGTATTTCAGACACTTGTTTATTTTTGTAACATAAATATTCATGATACGGACTCAAAGCCCCTTCATATTAAAGCTATTTATAACTGCGGGATCCCGGTACGATGGTGTTTACTTCCTTATTTCTCCACGATACACCATAAGCAGCTGCGACTTAACGGAGATTGGTTTCAAGTTTGCAATTTTCCGAATTTGGTATCCGATTTGTGATTTTATTCGTGTTAAACCGTTTCGGATATCGATATTCCGATGGTAACGAGAATTTGAATAGATTCGGTTGGAAAATCATATTCCATTAAGGGAGTGCAATGTTCACACGATACCAATCGACGCGTTACCGCCCCGGTCCGTACAATATGGCACTATTCGTCCGAATGTTCATAGAGTTCCTTCTCAAGGCCATGTCGATAAAATTTGGTCACTAACTACAGGTATGTGTTTTACTGAAAAAAGGGAGAAATATTTCAAATATTACTTTCGACAACAAGTAGTTAAGTGTGTATCTTATTGGTACTCTAACTATTAGCTATGACAGAATGAAAGTAGATCTAATATTAAATACCTATGAGGGAGAGACACGAGGCACATGATAAAGAAAAATATGAATAAAGGAAGCTTCAGAATTTAGCAATGGGTAATATACTAAATAAACATAATATGTGTTAACCAGAGAGACTAAAACTAGGGAAAATAAAAGGTATCACAGTTTAATAACTTCACACTTCAAAAACGACAATGAGTAGGTAGGATTTCAAGCGGTAATAAACGCAGTTTCATGTAGACAAATCGGCATGCATTGCTTTTGAAGAATTTCCCAATACCTAACTAGATCATGAGTCAAATGGTACTTTGTCGAATAATAAATTACGGTCAATCACACAATGTCATCGAAGCGACCAAAATGCCTAACTAAAATAAATGTCGTGAAATAAGACGCCACTAAAAAAAAACCGACATAAAACGAGGAGGAACCAAGTGATTTATCTGCAAAGTTAGCGGCCATTTTGATGCCGACCTCATCGGCATACTGCCTCTTCTTGATCAAATATTTAAAAAAGTATGAATATAAACGGAGGACTTTTTATAAGCACTGGGGTCGTAAGTTTTTGTTAAAACGATTTTTATG
Organism: Agrotis exclamationis; assembly: GCA_950005045.1. NCBI lineage: Eukaryota > Metazoa > Arthropoda > Insecta > Lepidoptera > Noctuidae > Agrotis > Agrotis exclamationis. Next base: position 665,658 of record OX465443.1, read on the forward strand.
AAGAAAATATCGGATATTTTATTTACCACGCGAGCAAATCAATATCTCCGATTCTTCCGTTGTCGATGTTTATTATGATTATTATTTTAATCAAAACGAAGACATGTTGAAACAATTTAGGTAACGGAAACGCTTCTCCATAACCCAGCCAAAGAACACCAAGAAACAATCACGATAGGTAGGCATTAGCCTTCGAGGCTTTCGCTTTCATGTTTAAAACTTTTAATATTTTTATCTGTACATCAAAAGCAATTTTTCCACTCAATTAAGTTGGCGCAGCTTTTTTTCCTCCTCATCTCCATCACTTAGTAACAGACCCGTGATGCTTTGTTTTTTCCCGCCTCGGTGACAGCGGGCCATTCTCGACGCCATTTTAAAAGCATTGGACAGGAAGTGTTTTTGACAACAATTATCTTGTAGAGTAGGTGCCTTGTAAATTAAGCTTTTCATTTAAAGCCTGTTTAATTAGCATGAAATTGTAAATGATTACAGCCGGAACGATGTTTTTCAGCGGAAAAGATAACAGTACAAAAGAGTGAATAATTTTATTGTCTTCATCCCAGGTGGAATAATTTTGATCTTCATAAGCATACACCATATTACGAAAAAAACATGAAAAGATAATTTTAAACAAGGTATTAATTTTCTTTCTTTACCGATCCGTATCCTGTACCCTTTCCAAACCTACGAATCTAGCTGGACCTCTTATGTATTTGATGAACTTTTATTTCATTATATTTAGAAGTTTCCGCATAGGTACTATCGCGAGCACTGCCGCCAGACCACCACTAAGCTCATTTTTGCTTGCACTTACAACATAGACACGCTCTCTAGCCCCGCCCCGTTGGCGGTTTCCTTTGTATAGAAATAATGAATGAAATACCGATCGGCCGAGCGCACTGACGACGCACGCCAAACGAGAGTTTTTTTTTTCCGCTTTCCTAATAGGCCCAAACTTTAAGGGGGCGTGGCTCGGCGCCTCCGCATGATTTATGCGAAAAAAAATTTAACTGGGCAGGCGGAAAAGCTCGCGATAGTACGTAAACCCTTAACTAGATAACTTTTCTTTTTATCTTACTGTTAGTACTTACTTTTAGCAAATGTAGTAACTTTTCACATTTCAATGACAATGTACATTTTGTGAAAACTTTTCACGATACGACGGTTCAGTCAGACCTCCGTAACAAACGGTCCAAATCACTTTGATATCATAATTGTAACGTTCCCAAAGTTTCTCAACCTTGAAGCAGCACTCGATCCCAATCAACGTCTCTCAAGTTTTCGATAAAATCCATCGCTTGGAGTTGTCACATCGAATAAGGCTGTTGGGAAAGTCAAGTGTATTAAAGTGCTGAGCGAGAATCTTCACAACCGTTATGAATTGGATTCGTTATGAATATTTTCTTTGCCGCTGATGAAATCCACTTTTCTCTTGTTAGGGAGCATGTGTTAAGTTTAAAACTTGGAGTTCAGGAGATTGAGTATATCGGGTATGAATTTGTTTTTAAGATAGCAGAAATTTAATCTTTTAAGTAACATAATCATATCGTCGACATAAAAAGTTGGAAGCCTTCTAATTTTCTTTTACCGCTTTTCCTGTTGCGCAGCTTTCACACAAACTTTATCCACTTTAATCTTAGTCTTACCTCAATCCAAACCACAATACATAACTTTTAAATACCCACATATTATTATTTAACATAAATATCATATTAATACACCAGTTTCTGGGTACATTTACAACCTGTTGGTTAAGTGTCGCAAACCGTGGCTTGACCGCAGTTTGCAAGTATTCCGGTCTAGTCTAAGCCACTAGTTGCACTGACTTACTTAGGTTTATCTAAAATAGGGCATGCAAAACCGGGTCCGGTTCCGAAATTTGCAGAACCGGTTCTTGAGGAGGCCAGAACCGGGTTACCCGGTTCTACCCGGTTCCAAGCGAACAAAATGTTTTTTTTTATGAGGATTCGTCTGCAAATTGTGAATAGAGCTTGGGGACAATCCAAATACTGATTCATTAGTTATTTTATATATTTTTAACAAATTTTGATTTATTAAAAAAAAAATAACACGTTGTAACACAAAGTAGAGAGAAAATTGGAACTTAGAAATTCCAATTTTTTCTTTACTTTGACTTACCTACTTACCCAGATAGCATTAATTTTAAAGAACTGCATATATGGTGACAATAAAGACAACTTAAGTACACAATTTTTTATAACTTCATTCTAAGACAGTTAAGTCGAAACCAATCGTAACTTTTGTGTTTTAGCTCATTTCACTGAAAATACTAACGTGATCATCACTTTTTATAAAACTTATATTTCAAAAGTAACTTGAACAATTCCAAATAAAAGCTTACGATGTGCCCTACGCTTCATTATTTGGTAGCCGAGTTGTAACTATCGCTATATATTCCAAAAAGATCGCAAGCAACGACAAATGAAAGCTTGTAATATGCCTTACACTTCCTTCATTGGAAGTTTTATTTTTACTTGGTAAAATCATCAAATGAGGACGAGAGGGACTGTCAGACTCGTACTGACTAAAATTCAAGGTATCCTTCAATAGCATTTTACGTTCCGGGGTCACGGTTACCTGATAAGACAGTCCCGCGACCCCAGCAGGCTTTGGCCTTCTAAGAGGAGCCCCGTCAGATTGCTGCCAGGTCTTTGAGGCGTGCAGAACTCGGCACGCCGCACCGTCTACTCGGGCATGCTCCATCATCAGACGCCAAATCACCCAGTATTCGTCGTCCGCATGCCTGCGCCTACAGTGGCCGGAAATCGTCTCGGGACGTCCATTGTCGTGGAGGTCTCCCACAACAGCTGGGTCGACGAAGGTGAGGACGACGTGGCGCCTCTCTAGCCACTACTAAAAGAGGGGTCTTACCACCGCGATTGCGGCGTTCCCGTTCTCGGGCAGCTATGTCGAAAACATACGCAAATATGATGTTTTGGCACATTTTAACTAAAATATCCAATATATATTCACCATTTTCTTATAGTACTAACACTCCAAAGTAATGTGAACGTGTGCTGCGCCTAATAAAAGCTTACAATTGCCCCTTCCCTTCATCGCATGGAAGCTTTCGTAGCAATTCGATGCAGTGAATGCAACATTATAACAATCTTATCGGAACCGGGTCGACCCGGTTCCATCGCCCTCAGAACCGGTTCCACAGACTTACTCCAATACCCGGGTATTCCAGAACCGGGTAGAACCGGGTGCATGCCCTAATCTAAAACGGATTAAGCCGTAATATTTGCTTAGCCTAACTCCGTTTACCTCTCTTGTTGCCCCAGCTTTATTGCCGGTATTACGTAAGACATGCACAGATTGTGTGGTGACATTGCATTTATGGCTTGGCTTACAAGATAAGCGGTATTTCAAGCGATATCGCAGGGAATTTGGTGTAATAAACATGATCTTTTGTAGATTATTTTAACTTCATTAGAGATTCCTCTCCACACGGAAAGCATGTAACACAACATTGGTTTGCAAAAAAGAAACATATTTTTTGCAAATTACGTTGGTACAATACAATCAAAATACTCGCTATGGTAATATTGCAATTAGGAATTTTATAAATTGACCAAAGAATCCTTCCAGCAAACGATACAAAGCGAACGAGAACAGCAACTTCTTAAATATGATTCAATTCGTTCGTTTACTCGTTCATTCATTCAGTCTTTTCTGCGTAGAATTGAAAATAACCATGTAATTCCATTTCAACGGTCTCAAAGGGAACACGGCTTTGAACAAAAATTTGTCCGATTGTATTTTTCAGAGGAGAAATTGTAAATTTTTCAACTAATTATAATTGTTGGGCGTCTTCAAAGTTGTAAGGAACTTCGTTAGGGAGTTTTTTACAAATAGGACTATCTGCTTTTGTTTTACGAGCTCACCAGAAAGTACTTACAAACCATGATAACGCAAAACTTAGTAGTCTCACGTCTCAAACTGCCTACTTAATAAACACGAGCCGTATTGTTCCAAATTGTCATGAACTTAGTGAGATAAATGGCAGGTTTAAAAATATTCTATTCAGTACCTTTATAAAGCTTATTTTTTGTATAACCAACTGGGAGCCTGTGCCCTATTTACCCTTCAGGGTTTATATTTATAAGGTATTTAAACAAGATAACATAATTGGGTCCTATTCATTTTCAAGCAGATGGATAAAATTAACATATTTCGTGCTAATTTCATGCCAGTCGGGTCAGGGAACTGATTATACAGTCCGCCCATGTTTCTGCCTTTTTTTCACTTTTGCACTCGTCTCGCTATAAATTATACATCCCATAACTGAAGAGCTTATTAGGCTGAATTTATAAGGGCCTGGATCAAAGGTAGAATCGTTTTCGAACTCCATTGATGTTGGCGACTGAATCTAATGACGTGTTTAAGCATAAATTGGGTGATAAACAAGCTACCTGACGTCAAACATATTGGATTGTGTCGCAAAACGTCAAGTCAGGGTCGACATACTTTTTGGCGATTTGTCATGCAACCCAAAAAAATTCAGAAGAGTCATTAAGGTGGTGAAGGTCATAGGTTAGCAAGTCATCTTTATTAACAGCGTTGCAGTTTAAAACGTGACTTGCTGCTGCTAACAGCAACAGTAAAGTAATATTGCTTTTGAGCTTCCACAAGCTTTTAAATTCATGTTTTAAGACAATACATTCTCAAAACAATGAAGATCTGGGAATTACAAAGTTCAATATTAACCATGGCACAGTTTTTACGACCAAAATTAAGAATTTACCGCCCATTACAAAATAAATTATTTGTCTTCGTTTCATTCTGTGCGCAAAGAAAAATTCAGGTCTTTTCATTTATGATTAATGTTTCTATAATTACAAGGTAGGATGAAACTCGACGGATTGTGGGTTGTGGGCGTAGATATTAAATGTATATTGTTTGTAAAGGAAAGATTGATTATGTCTTTACAAAGCGCTTCTAAGAACTGTCTGGACGAACTTGGTGTGAAGATCATTTCAAGACTGCTATTTCTTCTATCATTTCGTCGTGTTTTTAGAGTTCTCTTGGTTAAGAACTGTAAAATAAAAGAAAAATAACTGTTTAAATAAAACTGTATGCTATTTGAAACATAAAGCTAATTAGAAAATACAAAACAAATAAAATTCGCATTTTGCATCATTTTCATATCGAATTGTATACATTAAAAGCGCAGCAAATTCAGAGCAACACAATATTGTTTTTAATGTCAGCTGAAATCTGTAAACGCTGGGTCGTTTTAATATACTTTTCGAAACTATTTCTTACTTTTTGAAACCATAGCAATAAAAATAATATCAGTCAAACAAAATCCATAAATAAATCTACTTTATAAGCTAAACCTTATACAAAACTAAAACTACAGAAGCTTTTGTATAGCGAAATCAGGCAACTCTAGCAATATTTAGCATAAACACCGCCCACATCTTTCTATAGAAATCTAGAGGCGAAGTTGTTTACAAAAGCTATTAAAAGCATCAATTAAACTAATGAAATACATGGAACCATTTCGCCGAGAACAGTTTAAAGCTAAGCAGAGTCTGAATACATAATGATGTCGTGGAAACTTGAAGACAGAACTAAAAGGTGAGGTCTTCGTCAATTACGAATTCAAAATAATGTCGTTCTTGTGTCTAATGAATTCCTTGGAAGGTTTTTGCTTGAATGATGAATAAAAATGTGTTTATTTACAGTTTGATTAAAAATGTGTGCTGGAAAAGAGAATGAATTAGTTTTGAATGCCAATAATTAAAGGAGCTTAATCATTAACACGTTTCACAATTCTTACAAACACAGGAATAGCTAACCTAAACCCTAAACAAAACTTTCAAAATTAAATCACGTTTTCCCAGTTCCCAAGCCTTTTAAAACCGCTTACAAAACACACAAGAACAAACAGTGACCAGCATTTCGGCACGAAGCCTCAATTCCAATCGTGAACAAGCAGGAATTTATTCAATGAACTCGAAACACTTCGTTTTGTACTAAAATTACCAACACAATACGCTCATTGGAATAGTGAAGTTACTGCGGTATTCAGAGCCGCATTCTTTCAACTGATAAATTAAAGTAAATATTAGACGATGTAAAGGAAGAGGTGCTTTAGGAACCATGACTTGTTTGTTATTCCATACATTTAGTAAGACTAATATTTTGTTACAAAAAGTGAGTACTTATTTCTAGAAAATGTTGCCTTAAACTAATCTGTCCCGTATTGATGAGGATTCTACCTAAAGATTTTTGTGATACTAAACTCATAAGAATACCAAGAATAATGCAAATCCATAAAGGCATTGTCATAAATAACACCCACTTTGCAATTTTTGTTGCGAACAAGCATAACATTTACGAAAAGAGGTTTCCTTTTAAAAGTCCAGTCATTATACATGCAAAAGCGCTCGTTACTGCAATCAAAATTCACAGTGCTTTTGTAACGAGAATCAAGTGACCTACTAGCGTAGCAAGTGTTAATTCTTGAAACTATGCAGCAAGCCATTGAACCAAGCATTTTGTTTGATCAATGCTCTACTGTTTACTCACGTTAGAACCAACACGAAAAAAGTAACATCCACTTCTATTACCAACAAATAAATACTTCAAACAATAGTAAAAAATATCCTATTAACAAAAAATACACAAACGTAACTTAAATGAGATTCAGCATGCCCGATAAAATATACCAAACACAAAAGATGGGAGAAAAAATAACCAACAAATAAAAAAACAGGATCGGAGACTCGTTAATACTAGGTCTCTTTTGACACACGAATATGATTTATGTGAATTTAAGTCGTATGACAATGGAAATAACGTACAAAATTCTGGCACAGACAAAATTAAAGAATTCAGATTCAAAGGCGTCTCTTAGGAAACTTTTACGAGTTGTTCCTTTTAGTTAAAGAGCTAAAAAAGACATTGGCTGGATTCAGAATACGTTATTAGGTCTAAACAGATGAGCTTAGACAAGAACAGAGAGCTTTTGCAAAATAATGAAGTTTTATTCTCAATAAACGTTGAAGACCTTAAGGCTTGAAATTACACCTGTTTTAAAGATTACAACACTTAGTTTGATGTCAAACTTGGCAAGTGTTTTAATCCACCGAATTACAACCCAAAGTTCTGTGGGCCCAACACGGCAAAAACAAGTTATTGCCTACAATAGCGCAACACCCTTCAAATCTTCAAAGTTTATAACCGCAAAAACAACTTTTGAGGATTAAACAAAATCAAAAGTACAAACTTAATAATCAGACAAATAAAAATAATGCATTTTAAAGCAACCTAAACAATTAGGTATGCAGGCGACGGGATCATTTAAATTCCATGGCCACGCCAATCCGCCACAGGACGAAGGCAATCAAAGTTACCAAATGAAAAAGTTGCGTTCAACCGATCCTTTGCACGGATTGTTTGTTTTTCTTATTCTGTCTCGCTCGTTTATGTTCTCTTTTTATTATTTTTTATAGAATTCTATCTACAATTTCCACAAGGCTAGCCTGTCGTGCATTTCTGGAGGGAGAATTTATCACCGAATGTGTAACAGGAGCCGAGTGTATGCGGAAACCAAACTGTTTCATGTGACAAACGGGATTTATTACATGGACTACCGCTGCATATTCAAGTGGCTTTCTCTTCGCATTTGTCAAAAAATCATTACCTTTGGCGTCTATAGAAGACAAATGGTGGGTATGTACGGGGAAGAAAAATGTACCGTTATTGACTTCTCTTTACCAAGAGCTTTCAGCAAAAACTGCGGTTCCAGCAAGAAATGTAACGGATTTGGCAAGCTCCAGTGGTTCCCTTTGATTTATAACCGACTCTTGGGTTTTTTTTTGAGGTTTTACACAAAACGTATTTCAGATATCTTATTCACAGCGATCCCAAACTTATTGTGTTATTTCTGTTATATTTTTTTCATTATGTGAAAAGTTCTGGGCTTATTAGCGACACATTTATTCTTATAAGTACTATCGACATCTTTCTCTTGTTATTCTTCAACCACCAACACATTTCACTCCAAAATTAGAGAAAGTTCTCAAAACTCAAGATTTGAACAAGCAGGCGTGGCCATTCTGGCCATAATTGTCCGCCCACTACGACTCTATAACAGGAAGTATTGGGTAGACATCTGCAGACTATAAGAAAACCATTTTACGTCCATTATAAAATTGAAACAAAGCTTTGTTGCCGACGTGAACAAGAGCTTTATTTCGAAAGCAGTCACCGGAACCCACGCAAGCAATAATGTAAGCAAACTAGCATGCTTCAATACTTAAGAGATCAAATCGTGGAATGTTGGCATCAGAACAAATTCCTTATCAGCAGCAACATCCTGAAATTAAAGCGGAAAACTCACCTTATTTCATCCACCGTTATTTATAGGGAGTCGGATATCCAGAGACACTCCCTGACTTTGTCTTTGTTTACTGAGATTCTTCTGAACTTTACCTAAAGTATGTAGTTAGTTCTTGTCCCTTAAATAATTCCTGATAGTATTGGTTATGTGGGTTGGGTGGACAATACGGCTAAATCGTCGGTAAAATTGATTGTAACTGGGTCACGAGCTACCCACGTTTCTTCAATCTCTTGACTAATCAATAGTCGATCCGTAAGATTGTCTGCGGTGACTCGAATTTTTCTGAGCAGATTGTAATTATACCCCTGCAGACCCTGCAGTCTATTACCGACTTTTCCTATTAGCATTTTTTTACAGTTCGTAAAAGGTGAGTAATTTTTCCGCCATTCAAAAACGTTCGGCTGACTTCTCCGCTAAAGAAAGCTCGATGAAAGGAACAATCTTTTCTATTCGTTTTTTCACAATGACGTGGTTTTCTTAGGAATTCGTTTTGAAAGCAGCAAAGGTTAAGTCGAAAATTGAGATATCGATTGCGATTTGGAACATATTCGAACCGATTACATCAATTGATAACCGTATTTTACAAAAACAGCGAGTTATTGGCAGCAGTTCGCTTCCATGGAAATTTTAAAGTTCTGAATAGCTCATAATTAGGTAACGAACATATTCCAAAGCAATCACAGGCTGAACATAGTTTCAAAGTACTTGAAGCTTGTATTATGTACATTTGACAATTACCAGTGCAGTTCCAAACAGCTTCAAATGTTTCAGTTTGCTTTGAGTACTATTATAGTGCATACGGGCCACTTGCGACAACTTCGTGGAGTATTATAATTGTACTCCGCAGCAGTTCTGATTCGTTATTCAGTTTAATTTTCAAATTGTTCCAGAGGAATGAAAGGCAATTATATGCTTTGACGACATAATATTTGCAGACCATGTTTAATATTTTGTTCAGATACGACTCATACAGCGAAGCGGTTAGAGATGAAACAATTGTTGAAGATGGAGACTTGAGAACATACACAAAAATTGAAGCAAAACCATTAACTGTTATCGATGTTTAGTCAAAGCAAATAGAACTCAATTGAGTATACCGAATAATAGATTAACAGAAAAATCTAAACACTCCTATATTTGTCACTAGCAGTTCGCCCGTGACTTCGTCTGCGCGTATTTCGAACTTTTTATCTGTGAATTTCTACTCCCGGCCACACTCCTTATGGGATACTTTTGGAAAATCTAAATCAATATCCAAAAAAAATCTATCAAATCAAAAACAACCCCTCGTGTGTTCAAATTTCGCAAAATCACGCCTGAGGTAGCACCTACGTACTACAACAAACCCCTAAGCAAAATTTGAAACTCCTAACTATCAAGAACAAAGTCGCGTCTTAGTGAGCATCTTTTTTTTAGCGTGTTAAATTCATCAAATGAGTCCTCTCACCCAGGCAGGGTAGGAGGGACTGTTAGACTTGTACTGACTAAAAGCCAATTCAATAGCCCTTTACGTTTCAGGGTCACGGTATTCGTTAGTCCCGCGACCCCGGCAGGCTTTGGCCCTCTAAAGGGAGACCCCGTCATTGTGCTGACACACTGTGAGGCGCGCGTGGAACATAACGCGCCGTCTACCCGGGCATGGTCCATGGTCGGACAGTGAGTCGCCCATTACTCGCCGTCCACATGCCCGCACCTACGGTGGCCAGAGAAATTCAAGTTTTTTAAATTTGGCACTAAGGTCCCGTCCCCATCAGTTCCCTTGAGCGCGTGGAACACGATGCGCCGTGACTTGGGCCTTGTCTTTGGTCGGACGGCGAGCTCAGCGAGCCCATTACACCCCGTCCGCAAGCGGTTGGATATGCCCCGCGATTTATATTTCGCGAATTTTGGAACTATTTAGTACGTACCTCATTTTGCCATAGCAAAAAGACAAAATAGTAGAAGTCTATGGGCCTAGGCTGTATGGGCTTAAGCCCTTTGCCTTTTCCGTTAGAAGCAAAGAAAGATACCAAAAAAAAACTATGGGCCTGTCCTGTTGCCTAGTAACCAATGCTGTTGATTAAATAAGTCAGAAAAACCTTGTTAGAGCCCACGATAAATCAATTTTAGTACGATTCCCAGATGATACTTACATATAATTATATAGAAGTATTTGGTATAGGAGTAATGTAGATGAATAGGTTTGTAAAAACGTCCACAGGATACTCTCCTGTTTCTGTCGTGAAGTGTCTCAACAACAAACTTGGTAGTGTCCACGAATGGATTAACACATCAAGCGATTGTGTCATGCCCAGCCCGTAATTTTTTTTGCGGTAATATTTTAAAACTGTGATAGGTATCTCCTAATATTCATTGAAATCAAATGATGTCAAGGGCATTTCGTTCAAAATTAAATGCTTGTGATGATTAACGAATTTATTTGGATGAGGATTAATATCATGTTAATGAAAATACCTTCGCAAATAATGCATTATTTTAAAACAAATTTGATTTCCATAAAAAAGGTTATAGTGACTTAACCTTAAAAGATAGATATATCCTCTCGCGGACTTTATTTTAGGACTTTTTATGAGGAATAATTCCGTAATACATATTTTTTGCGTAACTCTAACCGTTTACGCAGCGCACGCAACGGAAGCTCTCGAAAAGGAATACATTTTCCCGATTTTGAAACATTTTTCATTGCTGCTCCGCTCCTATTAGTAATAGCGTGATGTTATATAGCCTATGTTACTCGCAGATAATGTAGCTTTCTAATGGTGAAAGAATTTTTAAAATCGGTCCAGTAGTTTTTGAGTTTATCCATTACAAACAAACAAACAAACAAAAATACAAAGTTTTCCTCTTTATAATATTAGTGTAGATTATAATCTTTAACATGAAAACTAAGGCCAAAAACCCGATTCAGTTTAAAATCGATTTGACATTTTAGCCCATTGGAATTAATGAAGCAGATAAGATAAAACATAAAACGCAGTCTTTCATAAAACCGTACTACGCGATCCATAAAAATGAACCGAAAGTTCTAGTAAGCTCTTTTCATTATAAGTAAGATTATCTCCAAACATTTAGGAATGAGAAAGTTAACCTTCGGCCTAAACTTAATAGAAGTATCAGATATAATCCTATCTGTTTACCCGTTAAAACAAAGATCCGGAACAGTTTCTAGTGAGTCCCAAATACGAGTTATTTTGTAAAGGTAACTCTTAGATGGTAATTACTGGCACTGATAGCTGTAATGAAAGGTTTGTCCTACTTTAAGTAGCGATAACATTTTACGGAAGAATTCGTTGTTTCTGAACAGAAAACGACCTAAACATTGTTCAGACGCTTTTCATTATTTTCCTGTGAGACTGGAATAATAATAACAGGTAATTGAGCTAACATTTGCAAAGGGGAATGCCTTTATGTCCAAATTATTGATATAATGAAGTTTTGAAAAGAGAACGCTCTTCGTTCTTTCTAATTAAACTAATTATGACAAATGTCGGGAGCTCATAAATCAAAAAGTTTAGAACTTTGTTCCGAAAAATACGATTCTTTTAAATAAGATTATAACAGAGTAAAAATGGAACAAAACTCGAGGCATACGCCTACACAAATGGTTCGCCGCACTGTGACCACCTGCTATCCTGTCACATGAACAAAATACACAGTACAGGGGTAATGTAATTCAATACGCTTTGAGCAGATGCGGAACCATAAAAAAATACACCACCTGCTTGTTTGGCACTCGACAGGACGTGAAAATCTGGGACAGGCAAAGGTGCTGAGAGATCGAGCGCTAACGTCAAAAGCTTAGCTTTTCGATAAAAACGACGCCGTCGATATATTTTTGAAGTAAGCTGATCGATTCTAAATTGGTTTGTAGATTGACAACAAGGGAGATCGTCAAAGTTGTGCTTTTGAAATATGGCAGGTTTCAACTTTTCCTTTGTGACTACGAATAAAAGTTTTTATTTGGAAATCGTTGAGTTACGACGACGTCCAAATAATGATAATAATACACACAAAGAAGTACCGTTCAAATATTCAAATATATTTCTCGGAATACCAAATTCGAAATCGTGCAAAACCAACACTACGCCGTGACCTAACGTGGTCGGTCGGAAAAACATACCCGCCACCGCCACATTCGATGGAATAGCAAAATTTATTGCGCAGCGATAGAACTCTTTATGGATTCAGCCAAATTCAACCAACATATCCAATATCAAAGGAAAAATGTGTGTGCTATGAAACCGAAAAAATCAAGCTTCATACAACCGACATTTTCAAAATCGAGAACCCGGTTTGGCTCGCGTTTTTCAAACCGTGTTTTTGCGAAGCATGCGTGTGTATGCAATTGAATCCTTTTCAATTTGACACTCAATATACAGTTCATTCGCACGTGTGACTGAATGGTGACGGTTCTGCGTTTATCAGTCAGATTGATGGTAACTGCGCGATGCCTTTTATCTGTTTTAAAAAATGGGCCCATGATTAGATCTATTTGTTCGTTAGACTGATAAACTACCTGCGTTTTGTATCTGGCAAGTTTAAATCCCTCTATGTTGATACATCCAGTCTTTTGAGTTATCAATATTGACACAGATTTATTTATCTATCTATTGACAAGGGCAAGATACAAGTTCAAATAACCGCTAATGCTTATAGGTTTATCACATTCATCCATAAAGCAACTGTGCTTCCAAAATGTTACCACAGCATTCAGTACTGAAGGTGCGAATTGAATTTAAAATACATTTTCCATTTGGAGAAACCGTTATCAGCGGCCCTTTGGAAAGCGAAAGGCTTTTTACACACTCAATGTAATAGCCTCTTTTAAATAAATGCTCAGGTTATCAAACAACTCTCCCAAAAGGCTTTTGTGTAGTTCACGTCAGGCCCCAGGGATACCGACTGAGCCGTTTACCTGTGAATTATTACCTTTCATGCAGATTCGCTATTGATACAACCAATATTGATGTCTAGCTCTCAATGGGCCACTAGAAGCAGTCAGCTCGAAACTGTTTGCAACAGGTAATCTCCACCTCTCTATTAATATGATGAGTTATTCAAAGCTTTCCCAGAAGCATAAACTTATCTATTGAATTAACTGCAGTCGGTCTATAAGCTGTGAGGGTATCATGCAATAATTTAGCTTTTATGGGAATTTCGATAAAGCCGCACCGCTTAAGCCTAGACAAGTTTGACAGCTTTTAGCTGTCATGGACGAGCATTAATGGCGTATGTCTATCCAGCAGGCCCCAACGAGATTTATCAATAGATGATAGCTGTTCATAAAGACAGTGTTTTGTACCTAAAGAAAATAAATAAGATATATTTTGTACCTCGACAGTTTTTGATTTAATGACGATTTGATGAAGTGTCTAGCTAGCGGGCCCCTTATGATTATTTTTTTTGTTATTATACTTTCAGATCTCCTAATAGTTCTCGGAGTTAGCAACTATTACGTACCTTACAAAACCAAAATTTCGACTTTCTGTGAGCTATACTTTAGAAGATATTCGTTATTGAGACAAACGTCCAGCCAGCGGGCCCCTTTTTAAATACTAGTATTTTATGTCAAACAATAGCATTAGGAGCTTGATACTATTATGTACCTTACAAATCCAAAATTTCGACTTTCTGTGAGCTATACTTTAGACGATATTCGTTACTGAGACAAACGTCCAGCCAGCGGCTATGCTGCCGGGCGAAATAGAGTGTTAAGCGACCGCCTCCTTCTGCGAAGCAGTCATGCTAGCAAAGGAGGAGGCGGGACGCGTGAGGGAGAGGTCAGCGTCCACCTCACAGCCCAGCCGCAGTGGTAGACGTCGACGGCGACGGACGTTGGCAGACGATCTCCAGCTACCGTAGCGCGTAGGCGCGGGCATGCCGGCGGTGAGGAATGGGCGACTCGCTGTCCGACCATGGACCATGCCCGGGTCGACGGCGCGTTGTGTTCCACGCGTGCCTCAAAGAGTGTCAGCACGATGACGGGGCTCCCCTTAGAGGGCCAGAGCCTGCCGGGGTCGCGGGACTACCTAATACCGTGACCCCGGAACGTAAAGGGCTATTGAAGGACACCGTGGATTTTAGTCAGTAGAAGTGTGACAGTAGTAGTTTAAATGTTTGTGGTGCACTACTGTAATAAAGAAAAATAAATTGTAATGAAGAAATAAGTGGGTTTCCTTAATATACAGGATTCCCAGGTCTCACTTCCTAACTGGGTCAATATTTTCAACAGGTGCCCAGCACGCTTCCACTGCGTCTTATAAGAATTTTATAAGTAAGTAGTTTTCATTGTGTATTACCTCCTTTTGTAGCTGGTAAAAGACTAGTATTAAAAAATGGGCCCGCTGGCTGGACGTGTCTCAGTAACGAATATCTTCTAAAGTCTAGCTCACAGAAAGTCGAAATTTTGGATTTGTAAGGTACATAATAGTATCAAGCTCCTAATGCTATTGTTTGACATAAAATACTAGTATTTAAAAAGGGGCCCGCTGGCTGGACGTTTGTCTCAATAACGAATATCTTCTAAAGTATAGCTCACAGAAAGTCGAAATTTTGGATTTGTAAGGTACATAATAGTATCAAGCTCCTAATGCTATTGTTTGACATAAAATACTAGTATTTAAAAAGGGGCCCGCTGGCTGGACGTTTGTTTCAATAACGAATATCTTCTAAAGTATAGCTCACAGAAAGTCGAAATTTTGGTTTTGTAAGGTACGTAATAGTTGCTAACTCCGAGCACTATTAGGAGATCTGAAAGTATAATAACAAAAAAAATAAACATAAGGGGCCCGCTAGCTAGACACTTCATCAAATCGTCATTAAATCAAAAACTGTCGAGGTACAAAATATATCTTATTTATTTTCTTAAGGTACAAAATACTGTCTTTATGAACAGCTATCATCTGTTGATAAATCTCGTTGGGGCCTGCTGGATAGACATACGCGCATTAATGACAAATTTTAAGCCGACAAAGACAATAATAGTTTAACACACCTAAAACTGCTGATATATTCTAAAACAGCGGGTAAATTCTACACGTAATCTTAACTACAATCTAATCCTTTTACTTAGTGAAATTGGTGTTACAATTAGCATAAATTTAACTCCAGCAGTGGCCCTTTCATCCCAGGCTAAATTCAGCAATGTACACTACTAAGTTTATGGAGGCAACAATAGAACCGTCGACAATATAGAAACGTAATACAAGTGTGTATGTATCGTCTGCGCCATTGTTTGACAGAATGTTATGTAACTTGAATATTAAATAGTCGTTTTCATTTAACCTTCCTATACTCGCGCCAATTTTTGTAACACATATACTCGCGCACGGTGTCACAGACCGATAGTTCGCACCCCTACAACATATTTTTTTACTATGAAGCCCAAACAGTATTATTAATATTTTAAAGTTTAGGATATAATGAAACAAAATTGTATGAATAATACTTAATTTATTAATTATTTTACTGACTTTCAGTCTATCACAAATCAGTCTTCGAATCTGAGATTTTTTTCTAAGTACTAGGCAAAACAAACATAAAATCTATACTTCTTTTTAAAAACAAAATAAACTTCTAAATAGTAATAAACAACATATCAAAGGACATATTTATCTATGTTTGGCTTAGTTTTGACCCTCACCCTAAGTAAAAATCGCGGGAACTTTCGTTACTTTCTACCTCATATATCTCGTCATTTTCGTCTTCTTGCTCGGTGTCTTATGTCTCTTCTTGTACCTCCACATAGTCTTCCACCTCACTATCATTTTCGTCTTCATAGCTAGAACCAGAACTTAATTCATCCAGCAGCAATCTGATGCGATCATCGTCCATTTTGATATGAAGTATAATCTAAAAAGAATAATAAAATTAGTCAAAATATAATATAGAACAACAAACATACATACATTTTACTATACATACGTCATAAAGTATTCAAAGTTTGTAAAAAATATATAAATGCACTAAATATATTACATTATTACTTACTCAAAAATTTGCACCTATACTCGCGTCGGTCTCACGGACCGATTGGCGCCAAATGCTGTAGAAAATTATCAAATATTATCCGCTCTGGACGGGCCGAAAGTGATTGTAATACTTGACTGACTTAAAACACCCTAAAGTTGCACTTAGCGTTCCTGTGCCGCGGTGCCCTTTTAAGACAGCCCCGCGACCTACCTTTTACAATTCCATAAATACTGTTTTAAAAGTCCTCGTTAATTTTTCTGATCATACATACCTGATCTTGCCGAAGAACCACTCTATTGAAAACTAAAAGAAAAATGTTCTAGATGTATCGGCGAATAGAAAACTGGAATATTTTATTGACTGTATCGGTATTCTTAATGCTACCACACATTTAAAGAACGATACACCCAAATCTCCCAACACAATGACATGCATATTAAGCCAAGAGCATCTTCAACATTAACATACATACATTTTACTATACATACGTCATAAAGTATTCAAAGTTTGTAAAAAATATATAAATGCACTAAATATATTACATTATTACTTACTCAAAAATTTGCACCTATACTCGCGTCGGTCTCACGGACCGATTGGCGCCAAATGCTACAACACGTGCGCTTCGCACGAATGCGCGGCGAACACTAAAATGAAGTTAGCAACAAATCCGGCAGCTAGCAAGGACCTCGACTTCTTAGGATTTTCGTGCATAAAAATAATTACGAAAATAGGTTTCGTCGGTCTCACAGACCAACGCGCGAGTATAGGAAGGTTAAACATTTGTACAAATGTGCATGGTCAGTGATTTGAACTTTGGCATTGTTTTTCGTGACAAAGCTGCGTCACCTGTATAAGGTTTGTATCCTTGTAGTCTAAGATGAACGATCCTAGCTTCTTTTTAGGGTTCCGTAGCCAAATGGCAAAAACGGAACCCTTATAGATTCGTCATGTCTGTCTGTCTGTCCGTGTATGTCACAGCCACTTTTTGTCGAAAGTATAAGAGCTATCCTGTTGAAACTTGGTAGAAAGATGTATTATGTGAACCGCATTAGGATTTTCACACAAAAATCAAAACAAAACAAATTTTGGGGGTGCCCCCCATACTTAGAATTGAAACTCAAAAAAAAATGATATTGAGGTTACTAACATCATTTTTTTCTAAACTGAACAGTTTGCGCGAGAGACACTTCCAAAGTGGTAAAAAGTGTGTCCCCCCCCCGTAACTTCTAAAATAAGAGAATGATAAAACTAAAAAAAATATATAATGTAGACCTCAACCAAAACTACCAACGAAAATTGGTTTGGATGAGATACAGTTAGCAGTTTTTGAGATATAGTACATTTTCAAAAACCGCAAATATAACTTTGCCATTCATACAAATACTATGAAAAACAAAGTTATTTTTATTGTTTGTGTATATTACTTACTAATCTCAATATAATTATATATCTAATCTATGCTTGCTGCTACGGAACCCTTCATCGGGCGAGTCCAACTCGCACTTGGCCGGTTTTTTTTTGCAATATCCTCGCCACCACGAAATGTTCAAAGATCCCGTAATACAATATTTTTTTTCATTTCCCTCAAGGAAAAAACATTTTTACAAATAGAAAATTCAGTTGCGACTTTCAAAGAGTTCATTTATTTGATTCCCTTTAAGATTTTTATCTCCCACGGACTTCGTTTATTCGGGACAGATACAATCTTTTCGTCATAAATTCTCTTATCTTACGGTACTTTGTCCACAATTGAGCAACCGTGTTGAGGACGCCAGGGCTCCGTGAAATTGATTTTGAGACAGTCTGAGATTGCGAGGCGGTGCAGCGCAGTCACGAAGATAGCGGGACACTTGAATGTGGAGAACGTGCAGTCGTGCTTATTAAAACTTCAGGGAAATAATATTGTTTCGTCTTTTGGGGAGGGAAACAAGAAAAAAAGTAAGAAAATACGATTTTTCGAGGATCTGTCCTGACGAGACGTGCAGAACTAATTCGTAGTCATATCCCGAGGTTTCATCACACCCCATAACATTGTACCTAGCCTTCAGCATATAGTAGACTCACGGCCGATCTTCCCCGACTAACTAGCGATTAGTATTCAGGACTCCAGTCAGTTACGTGCTAATAGCTAAACCACGGATCATTGTCCTTTATTCGATTTAAAATTGGCTCCTCCGTTTCCCTTTTTCTTCTAATCTAATTACTTGAATTGTGTCTTCGGTTTCGAAAGGCGATATCTTGGTTTTCTCCTACCTTACGGTTAGTCTTTGAAGTTTTTAGAACATTTTTATCAATTGAGAAGTAGGTCTAATGGTTTATTTGATGATTTATTGCTTAAAAAAGCTAAGTATTCGTAATAGATACTCTATCTTCATTAGATTTAGTGTTACTAAGTTAGTCATTTTACAATTCAAACAAGAATAACAAGTTACAGATTCAGATTCAGGTTACATAAATTCAATATCAATGAAGCTACATAATGCAAGTTGACATTGTCAAATGAATTAGCATTAGTCACCGATGCGCGTGTAGACATTCAAAATTATGCAAATATCTAATTAATTCAGGTTTAATGTTGCCATTTGTAATTTTCGACCACCTATTCAGTTAGCGAGGAAGCCTAGAATCTAAATGCTGCCTAAATAATGGTATGTGGGCTTCTATGACTCTATGTATGATGTGATTATTTGCGGTAGGAATATTGAGTTGTTCATCAGTGAAACATTGACTATGTGGCTCTCCTTTGTTATAAAATGTTGATGTAAATTGAATAATTTCTTATGCAGCGGTTTTGAGCTTCCTGTTCATGTTGCGGCTATAAAAGGAGTAGTTGAGGTTTATTTATACTTGTAAGGTGATGCAGATAATTAATGTAACGATGTGTATGTTGTCATCTAGATGGGAAGTGATTAAGATTTGGTATCTTCAAATGAGACTTGATGCTCCACTCAACCAATTCTGGTTGCTGCTTAAAGATTTCGCCGACCGGAACCTTAATTTACCGATAGATCGTTTAATCTTACGTGTTAACAACAGTCAAGATCATTTACTTTGTACTGAACTGCATCCAGGATTGAGACGGGTTGTCATTCTAATAGAGTGAAGACTAGAAATGTTGATGGATAGAGAGGAAAAGGAAGGAGAAAAGTTGGATGGATTGTGTGAGGGATGACATGAATGAAAAAAGTGTAAATGATAATAGTGTTGCGCTGACCCCAAGTAAAACGGGATAAGGGTAGAGATGATCAATGCGCAGTCGCGCGCAGTGCATTAGGATTATAATCTTACGCCCATTTTTCTTACATGAGTTTAAATATTGCAACAAGTACGCGAAAGACCGCAATACCTATTTTCTAGATAAAACAAACATTATTATCATATTTCTTACGAAAAGCAACAAACGGTGTCTGTCAATAATAGCTGAGTAAACTATAAATATCCAAAAACTACAAGTGTGACTTGAGCAGACAGACTCGCATCACAGTGTTTGTTTTTCTGAATCAGCGAATTTTACGCCAATGCTATTCAAACTTCGCATGGCAACTAGATTTTTCACACCTATTCTTTTGTATAGTTTTTGCTTCATAAATTGACAAGAATAGCTCTTTATTGCAAGGACAAAAATGGGCTATTTGTATTCTTTTTTTCTTCTTGTAATGAAGGTAGAATGATGGCAACGTAATTGGCGTTTTTGTGCATCTTTTTTGGTCTAAAGAAGGTGTCTGTATGTCTATCAATGGCTATTAAGTTATTATGTGGTTGAAAACTAGGATGTGAAAGGCAGAGTTGACTGACTGATCGTCCCTTTCAAGGATCGTGGTTGATTCAATACTTATTAACTATTAAGATATTTATGACGATACTCCCACAGTTTAGTGAGGTAATAAATGTAACATAGAGCACGGAATCGTCGGCAGCGTCTAGACTCTAAAGACAACAGAATTATTCTTCTCTCCGAAAGTCCGTTAATGGGTTGAGCACAAAACTTCTGCTAGCCTTGAACGCCGTCAGTTTCTACGTCATAATTACCGCAGTGTGAGTAAATAGTGACACGCTTAGTTTGTACGAAAAGTGTTGACAATGCCGCCTCTAAACACGGATGCCGTGCCGCCTCCGTGCTCTGTGAACATTAAATACAGCTTTTAACTTTGAACGTAAATCAACTGAGCCTCTCACAGGGCAGAGAGACATAGTTGCCTCATAAATTATATGGAAAATGTATTATTCATGGTCTCAATATTACCAAAACCATTAAATATCTTGCCTCTTCTACAGAAGGTACCAAGTTTATCACAAAGATAATCATGAAACTGCTGACCATCATAATTATGTTATTAAAAATATAACTTGTACCTAGTACTCTGATAAAAGTATTGTTTAGCATGTTGTTGCTATGGCAACAAAGCTAGTTTGTTACATATTCATACAGAAGCCTTGAACAGACATAAGTTCTAGACTGACCGAGTTATAACTTTGAGGTCAAAGCATTCCTAATGACATAATTTGATATTAGACTAACAAAATACATATTTTAACACAGACCATATTATTTTTAGACCAGAGTGGTAACAAACCAACATTCAGCCTACCTAATGGGAAGCGGTCATCATAGTCTATGGACAGCTGCAATACCAGAAAACTGCACCGTAGATTGCCGATCCCTGCAGAAATTCTCCACACCGTTTTTGAAGAGCCCCATATCATAGCTCAATAGGAAAACCTCGGAACAGGGTAAAAACATTAATCTAAAAATTATGCTATGGTTTGACCTTTTTTTAGGGAGGGAAATCATAAAATAAATGATCCCTTTTAGCTTTCTTTACAAAAAGCTTTCTAGTGTGCCAGAATTTGTCGTACCAGGAGGGAGTTTCTTGTGAGGTTAGCGTGTATTCGGAGTCAGCAGATAAGACTCATTTTAGAATATTCCTAGCTACATATTTGCTAAATTGTCTTACCCCAAAAACAAAAGATTCCTTTTTACACAATCATACAGTTTTTTCAGCCACGGAAATGCAGTTACTCATTGAAAGCTTTTTAAACCTCTCATGTTAATTAAACAGTATTAATTGTTAATTGAGTTTACAAACAGTGTCTGTTGCATTGCATCTATGAATCATGATTATATTGGTCTTTGAAAAAAGGTTTGTAAGAGAAATATTGTCTCTAGTAATTATGGAATAACTGACAAGCTTTTTGGTTTAGTTTTTATCATATTATTAACTCTTTCATGATGTTGCATGCTATGTGCAATATTTATGTATTTAACCGGTGTAATGTGGAGGCGACCAATTGGTCGGCATTCAATTGTCAAAACAATAGTTATAAAAATGGCCACAGTTCATGATGTAATTAAAGCTCTATTTTAAACTGATACAGGTAAGTTTAATTTATATGATTAAGTTCCAGTAGGTTTGGTCAGTAAAATAACTTGAGAAGTGTAGGTTTTTATTTACAATAAGATTGTGGAAAATTTTAAGTATCTGTGTTACATTTATAGCTTTTAAAAGCTTTCTATAAGCCCAGCCATAAAATAAATGAGAAAAGAGAGTGGGAATGTTTGTTCCCATATCAATATTATCTCCTGGGAGCTTTTAAAGACAGCTTTTATACAAAATTACGAAACAATACAAACCATGGTGATTTCATACATGAGGCCAGAATCCATTAATAGATGTATTATGTAGCTGCGTGATAAAAACAGTGAAGAACATTCATAAAGTGAATGAATCAACTGCTTAAACGAAGCCAGCGCTCGCCCACGGCACGAGGAGCCGCGGAGCCGCGCCGAGCACCCGAGCCTGCCCGTGTGTGTGTATGCATTGTGCATGGCAAGAAGTCGTCAAGCCGGTCCCACTATCTCACACCCACTCAACACTCAAGCCACACGGTACCGCATACACCTCCAACCAATCTCATCGACGCTTCACACACCAGTTTCAACCATTTTCAATATGAAAATAAATTCATAACACGAGAAAAAAGAACAAAACCACAATTCGTATTTATATCACACCGCTATGTTATTTATAAATGAAAAATGACTCGGGTCAATATCAAAAATAAATTCGTCCCAAATTACTCTATCACACACGCCGGTAATATTGGGTAAATGATAACAAAATAAATAATGCACACGTAAAAATGACTTACCTTCATTGTCGTTGTTTCCCTCAGCGCTGAACACCGAAGTCGCCAAAACTCCGACGCACAAAACGGTCAGAAACCTCACAATCATTTTAACTGATTATTATCTTACACTGAGTTCACAGTTTTATCGAAAATAACAATTTATACACTCGACATAATCAAACCGATGACACTCGCGCTGCCGAGCAGCGATCAGCCTTTCGCAAATGGCGGTGGATGACGGATGTGTTCATCGATTGCACTCGAGCCTGCGCGTTTACGAAGTCAATTTTAAAAAGGGGGAATTTACTTGCAACACTGACCACGTGGGAGATTTTCTAAAAATATTTTTTGTTGATAGAATGAAAACTCAGTAATTTAGACCTCCTTATTTCTTATTCTCTAACACATTTGATAAGGTGAAGAGCTGAATCATGGCTATCGACTTATTAAGTATTTAAAACATGGAGAATTAAGTGCTAAACTGGCAACTTTATAAATCTCAAATTGTGTCACAATGTTTTATCTCTTTCGATTGTGTCTGCTTTAGATGTGCCAGAAAGAAACAAAGTATTCGTGGGTGTTTCTAGTGCTTTTTTTCAGTTTTCCCTACCTTGGCTACAATTTTCTAGAAACAACGGGAACTTCTTTAATACAGTAGGCAACATTTGTTTTGTATCAAAGAAAATGAAAAAGAATTACGATAAAGATATTTTCTTTACGAAATATGCATTACTACAACAATTTCAAAACGGTTACACAGAATAATTTACGCGATCATCGTTTGATGATTCTATATTGTTTACAAATTATTCTAATCGGTTATTTATGTTAAATAAATAGTAATTTACTTTTAATGAAACTACATTCTGAATTCTTTGAGCTTTCCGTGAGTATTTTCTATTCGAATGTAGCTATTGCAGTTTTTCAGTACCTAGTAATAGTTTTTGTTATGAGGATCTCGCGCGGTCGGAAATATGAAAGATATTTCATGCGCGGACAGGTCCAGCGAGAATCGCCGCGCGGCTTAGTTAGACGCCCCAAAAACAATAAAAGTAGGTACCTACTTACCTCTCGCACCCGGCATTGGTCGAGGCCATGCTGCGGGGCGAGACGGAGTGGGAAGCGGTTGCCTCTTTCTACGAAGCAGTCATGCTCGTGAAAGAGGAGGCGGGCCGCGTAAGGGAGAGTACAGTGTCCTCCCTCCACCCCAGCCGCAGTGGTAGACGTCCACGGCTTCGGACGTCGGCAGACGATCTCCGGCCACCGTAGGCGCGGGCATGCAGGAGGTGAGTAAAGGGCAAGTCGCCACCCGACCATGGACCATGCCCGGGTCGACGGCGCGTTGTGTTCCACGCGCGCCTCAAAGAGTGTCAGCATGAGGGCCAAAGCCTGCCGGGGTCGCGGGACTTATCTCATTACCGTGACCCCGGAACACAAAGGGCTATTGAAGGACACCGTGGATTTTAGTCAGTACGAGTCTGACAGTCCCTCCCGCCCTGCCCGGGGTGGGAGGACCAAGGGAGAACTCATTTGATGATTTTACCACGCTAAAAAAAAAAGTAGGTACCTACTTGTAGATCATAAAAATATTTTTGCTCGCTGCGAGATTTGAACCTGCGACGCGCAGCACAGCAGTTGATCGCTCAGCCACAGAGCCAACCGTGCCGTTTTTCAACCATGATGTCGTAGCGCGTCGTAGGCTTATAAAACTCCATTGAAAGCAATTTCAACCTTCATGCGTGCTCTACACTATCGTCAGTGATCGTTGATCGTGTTATCATCTATAATCGGCACGCGATCATTACAAGATGGATGTGGAGCATGATGGTGCTGTAATCAATTCAAAATAAGGAGGGGCGGAGTCTTCTACTACAGGCATTATTTGTCTAAAAGAAGATTCCGAACACAAGAATTGTAAAATTTGTAAACCAATTATTTGACACAATAAATTTTATTTTATTTATTTATTATTTAACCATCGGTGATTGGGTCAATCTTCAAAGTGATTAAAGACGATTATGTGGGACTGCATACCATAATAGATTTCTGTCAGAAAATTTCTGAAGTTCGCCGGAGGGCACTTGCTGCATACATTTTGTATTGTAATGTATTGTAAAAGTTACCGGATCAAAATTTCTGATAGTATGCGCGATGCATCCAGCGAGCATCAAAATTTTTCAGGCAGAAACTTGTAGTATGCGGTCGCACGTAGTCTTTTTTATGTAGATAAGCATGTTTTTTAAGATATTGCATAGCTTATAACGCGGGCTCTGAGCGCGGCGACCGAATCAAGCAATTCCCTAACGAAAAAAACCTAAAGAAAATAATCTAACACCCCGCATCATCTAACGTCGTTTCAGTTCGGGAGACTTCGGCAATCATAAAAACATCCGTCATAAAGACAATTTACTGTTTTTTACTGATTCTAAACGGCCAGCTACAAAAGGAGGTTTTCACAATGAAACCAACTTTTAAAATTCTCTTACAACAAAGCAGAGTGGCGCAGTGGAAGCGTGCTGGGCCCATAACCTGTTGAAAATGTTGACCCAGTTTGGAAGTGAGACCTTCTTCTTCTTATCGTGTCGATGACAATCTTAATTGACTCGGCCCAGCTACGAGTTTAGCGCTCTCCGAACAATCCATCAGCTCCTGTAACGAACAGTCGGCAGGGCATGCAGGGCATGATAATAAGTGCCTCATCGTTTGTGGAGCAGCACCACACTTACAATCAGTAGAGTTATCAATGAAATTCCACCTAAGCAGGTTTTCTTTGCTTCGAAACCTGGGAATCCTGTTTATAAAAGACCTACTTATATCTTCATTGTAATTTATTTTTATTTATTACATGGTGCATCATCATCATCATCAGCCGGAAGACGTCCACTGCTGAACATAGGCCTCCTCCTCCCGCTTAGACCACCACGCCGAACGACAATTCGCCACTTGCATCCATCGGTTGCCCGCGACCCTCACGATGTCGTCGGTCCACCTAGTGGGAGGCCTGCCTACGCTGCGTCTTCCGGTTCGTGGTCGCCACTCGAGAACTTTTCTTCTTTTTTTTTTCATCGGTTGTCAGTTCTACGAGGGATGTGGCCTGCCCATTGCCAGTTCAAGTTGCAAATAAGTTATCTCGGTGTGTAGTGCATCACAAACATTTTAAATAAATGATATTCTCGTTAAATATTCGCAGTAGGAGATAATTTTTTTTCTTTTGTTTTTTAATGCTATGCAATAGCTTTACCACACACGTATTTTTTTACCGACTTCAAAAAAAAGAAGGTTATCAATTCGACCCGTATGTATGTAATATTATCAGAACTGCCCAGTTTTCATATATGTTAGTCTATATCAGCGTCTGAACAAATGTGCCAAATTTCACAAGTGTATGTATGTATGTATGTATGTATGTTTTTATGTTTGTGCACGCATATCTCCGGAACTACAAGTTCGATTTAAGTAATTTTTTTTTTGTTGTACTAGGTATTGTTCAACTTAGGGTACACTGCAAGTTTCATCAAAATCGGTTCAGTAGTTTTAGAGATATGGATTTTTTTATGTTGTGACGGATTACAAGATTAGTGCATGATTATGTAAGAAAATTTTGTATTTTACAAGAATTTGGGCTGACTATTTAATAAAAAATAAACTAAAAAGGGTAAAATAAAAACTTTTTCAAAAAAGTAACCGACTTCAAAAACAAGAACAAAACAAAAAAGGGTGAAATAACCTAATTAATAACTTCTTTCGGAAGTCGGTGGCTAAAAATCAATGAAATAAAAAATAAAGCCACCGACATCCGAAAGAAGTTATTAATTAGGTTATTTCACCCTTTTTTGTTTTGTTCTTGTTTTTGAAGTCGGTTACTTTTTTGAAAAAGTTTTTAAATGGTAAACTCATATCAATGAGCCATCCACCCAGGAAAGGACTTGAAGGACTGTCACACTTGTACAGACTAAAATCTACGTTGTCGTTCAATAGCCCTTTATGTTCCCGGGCCACGGTTACCCGATAGTCCCGCGATCAAATAAGCATGCTATGAGGAGTTAATCTAAAAAATAAAACTTTTTGAAAAAAAACTTTTTGAAAAAAAGGGAACCGACTTCAAAACCAAACACAAAAAAACTGTAAAATAACTTTTCTTTCGGAAGTCGGTGGCTTTGTTTTTTATTTTCATTGACTATGGCCACCGACTTCCGAAAGAAAAGTTATTTTACAGTTTTTTTGTGTTTGGTTTTGAAGTCGGTTCCCTTTTTTTCAAAAAGTTTTTATTATTCCCTTTTTAGTTTAGAAATTCAACAAAGATCTTAATATATTCGGCGTCTTTGAAAATCTACAATCCTAGTAAGCAACAAAAACGGATCTGTACGGGCAACTTCACGAGATATCCATTATTATTATATAGTAAAACCTTCCTCAGAATGTATCAAATACTTTTCTGAAAACCGCATCAAAATCGGTTCAGCCAAACGCGAGATAATCGCGGACAAACATGCAATGGTCACTGAAAATCTACAATCCAAGAAAGCAAAAACGGATCCACGCGGGCAACGTCACGGGATATCCATTAGTGTTACATACTAAAACCTTCTCCAGAATGTAATGAACACTTTCCTGAAAACCGCATCGAAATCGGTTCAGCCAAACGCGAGATAATCGCGGACAAACATACATACATACATACATACAGGTCGAACTGAGAACCTACTTTTTTTTTTGAAGTCGGTTAAAAATACATGAAAACGTTCTTGCATTATTTGAAATAGTAGTTTTCTTTTTGTTTTATAAATGAGGAAGTTGATCATTGATTACTAAAAGTAAATTGTAACGAGAAAATCTCTCTCTCTATGACGACAACATTAATCTAGAAATACGAGCAAATTGCTTCGCAATACAAGCTTTATTTTTTATTTGGCTTTTGTGTGAGAAATTAACAAGAAATAATACAAGGAACATTCAAGGAAGTTGTATATTCTTCGTAAATGCACCACCGGTTTCAAAAATAAAAGAAAATGAGTGCGCAATGATAATATTTTTCTCTTGGCAACACCGCAGTTTCGAAAGTTCAATTTCGCATGGCGGACGTGCAAGTGAACTCTGTTATTTGTTGGTGATAATTTCATTTATTATCTCGTTGTGATTCCCTATGGAAAGACAAATTCTGATGCTTCTATTTCTTTGTGGTCGTGCTTTATTCATTCCTTAACATTAGATAATGCTAAAGTTTTATTTATAGTTGCATTTGTGTGGACTGCATAGTGTTTCTCAAAAATGGGAAAATGTGACGAAGCTAACGTTGAAGTTAGCATGGGGGACTCGGCGTCCCCTACTATGAAACCTGATAATTTCTCGTTCACCCCGCCTCCAGAGGCACCAGTGTTCGAACCCACGCCAGAGGAGTTCCTGGACCCCCTAGCATACATCAGCAAAATACGACCAATCGCTGAGAAATCGGGGATTTGCAAGATAAAACCACCAGCGGTGAGTAAATTTCTTTGTTTCGATAGGCAGTGTGTCACTAAATAGGCCTTCCAAAGTGCGTTTGTATCGACAAAACACGGATATTGAGTAGTTTTCTAACCATAAAACCACTCGCGAATTACGTGTGATGCAACCATATTACCTCGACTTATTATGCTGCTCGTTATCTAAATTTAATTTTTACCTTCTAATCCCCTGTATTACGTGTCAAGTGCCGTCTGAATACGGTTTCAGGCATCATATTCTGATTATTTAGACCTAAATGCAGCTGCATATTGTATTGTGGAGGCTGGTTGCCATTTTGTGTCATGCCCTCCTGCCTACGATAGTTTAGATAAAAAAAGAACTATCGCGAGTTTTTTGTCGTGACTAACTGTAATCTCCACAGTAGTTGCTGGATGCACACAAAAATTTGACAATGAAGCCTGCTGAACAAAATTATTAAGATTTAAGTAGTAGTAAATACAATAAGAGAATGAATGTGCACTTTGATATAGATATCTAAATAAACTATTGGTATGCAAGACCTACTTTCTGTGTATTTGTCCATGAAATTGTATGAGACACTCACATGGACAAGACTGCTTTGTCATCCATCTCTGTAGAACAAAAAATAAGAATTAAACCAAATTTTAATCATGGTGACATTTGTAAAAAAAAATGGCAGATAATTAGTGCACTCAAGACTGAGTTGAACTCAAAATGTTTAGCTGTTGCATAACATTTATGATAATCATTGATTATGAATTTATCTCCAATATTTTGTATACATTCAGATTATTTTGCATGCTTTTGTAATGTTCTCCATCTTATAACAACTATATTGGTACATGATGTACATAATGATTTTAAATTAATTGAGTTCGGATTGTGTTATACATTTTGTAATAGCTGTAGAAAATAACAGTACTAGAGTACAAAAGATTGTAGCTTCAAAATAGAAGATAGATCATAACAAAGACAAGAAAAATATAAATAGGTTAACTATTAGTTGAACAACCCCCTTTGAGCAATCACCCCCTGGACAGTGAACTAAGAAAAATCATTTTTCTGTGTTTAATTAAGAATAACCTATTATTTGAATGTTAAAAGTGCACTGTACTAAAGATCTGATTAAACTTTAAAGAAAATGACATTTAATTTATAATCATCATTTATAGCCTTTGCTGGGTACCTATATAGCCTCTCTTTGTACTCTCCATTTTTATGGCCTCATATTGGTTTTTACCGTTGAGTACTCGCATCATGATAATTTTATAAAGTCCATCTATTTTGGTTGCCAATTATTTTAACAGTTTTTGAACTGTGAGTGCCAAAAAATAACTATCTAAAATCAGTAAGTTTGTATGCTCATTTTTATACTTGCAACAAGAACTAATCTAGAGTTATTACAGTGGTTTTTCCTCGTTTTTAATTTACACTATTATTATGTGTAGTTATGTCACTAGGTTTTTTTAATTTAATAGCAATAGACATATATATGTGTGTTATGTGATGTTTTAAAAGTAAATCTTGTATTGTTAGTGGTTGCTATAGCAGTACAATTTCAAATATGGTCTTAAAGTAATAAGTTTAAAACCTACATTTGGCACAAACTGTTTATATTCTACTTTAAAACGCTGTTGGTTCACCATTTTCTATAAAGTAGTATTATTATCAAGTGATATTGAATTAAATTAAGAGATGGCTGTGTTTCATGTTAGCTAAATGATGAGTGTCTATCAAAAATGTATAATGTTAACATGCATTCAGTGTACCCCATTAGGAGTAAGAGTAACTTTTAACAAAATCTATAACATCTGTACTGTCATTAATTTACCAATTTAGATCACTAATTCAAAATAAATCTACATCATGTTTCATTTACAAGAATTACTTACACAAAGGAATTAGGAAATATTTAATGTTGTCTTCATGAGTAGGGAAGACCTAGAAACAATGGATGACCTGTGAATGGCAATATGGATAGCAAACAGGTGATTACTAAAAGAAAAGAAGGACATTTTGCAATGACCTCGAGGGCAAGAGAATAATAAATGAAGATATTGAAAGAAGACCTCTATATAAAAATAATTATGTGAAGTATTTGTAACAATCCACAAAACAATCTTAACTAATATGCGCTTTTACATCTAAACCTCTGATTTTGATGGAATATGACACAAAAATAAAATATGTGGTGAGTGAGTGAAGTTGCTGGTAAAAGCTAATTTTATTTAATCTATAAATATTTTATCTCAGGGATACAGATATATAGAAAGGCGGAATAACCAAGTGATGGGGGCATTCCCTACATTGTGTTGTTTACTAAGGTAAAATATTAGATTGAATATCATTCAATCTGCCAGGGTTAAATACTAGGTCATTCAAGTCAATTTATGTGTTAATTATAATGCTAACTCATTTTAGCTTCGTGACATATTTATGCAACAGGTTTTTGACACTACTATTGATTATGCTGCCGCCATAATCCAAAAGGACGCATCTACATAAAATGAGAAACGGAGAAAAAAAATAAAACGTGTTTCAAAAATAAAAAAATTCGCTGTGTGTAAGGAAATAAACCAAATCGCTAGTTTTTGGTACCAAAGGGTGTATTACAGTTTGATCTATCGGGAGTAATATGTAGACTTAATAAAAGTTATATTATTTTTTAAATAAATCAATTTTTCCTTTTCTTTTTAATAAAAAAAATGCAAGAAAATACGTAATACTGCAATGAAAAGACGCTTCTGGCCATATGCGTCCTTTCAATTTAGTATTTTTTTAAAACGTCTTTCCTACTTAGAAATAATGTGTTACCAAGCCATAAAAACTAAATTAAAAAAACGTAAATAGCCATTTGCTGCTTTTCAACTTAGTAATACCGTGAAACATGGATAACGAGGGCCTGAATAAAGCGGCATATTTGTCTCACTAAAAGAGGTATTCCACTTACCCAGTGTCTCAGACATCCAGGTATACATAAATATCTGTCTTATTTACGGAGAGTTCAATTAATAGAGATGATATTAGACTTATTAATTTCATTAAAAGGGTGCGCTAAATAAAATAACATATGATATAATTACATATTTTAAACATTATCCGAATTAAAAAATGTATACAGGAGAGTTTATCTCTCACTCACTATATAAAACAATTTAGGCACATTTGCGGGTGGACTACAAATTACTGTGTGTTACAGTTTTTTTGTGCTATTAATCCGTTATCACAATTAAAGTCGTTTAGTTTACAGAATTTAAAGATAACAATTAAGCAAAAGTATTTACACTTTACACATATATATAGTCTCAGTAAAAGAAGTTAAAGAGAGACGTCATTGGGACATTTAAATCGAAAGAATAATTTTCAGAGATGTCCAGGTTTATTTTGTCCCATTAACAGTGATAATTCTGTGCTAAAGTGGACCTCACCATGATTTCCAGTGTCCCACGGGCATTCACTGAACTAATATTCAATTAATTTACAAAAAAAAGACCCCTTTTTAAACTGAAGTAAGTACGTTTAAAATGATAATTATTTTGTATGAAATAGAACACAAAGTATAAGAATTAGGCTTAGCTATATTATTAATTATAACATAAAGTTTTAAATGTTACTATGTAGGTACAACAAACAAAAATTTTGTATTAAAGCTATCTATGTATGGATTATACTCAATATCCTACTTCCTACTAATATTATAAACGTGAAAGTTTGTTTGGATGGATGACTGGATGTTTGTTACTCTTTCACGCAAAAACCACTGAACGGATTTGGACGAAATTTGATACACAGATAGTTTATCACCTGGATTAACACATAGAATAATTTTTAAGCCCGATTTTATGTTCACGTGGGATCATTTTCGATTTGTAGCGGGCGGAGCCGCTGGCAAAAATTAGTTAATTCATACATTTGTCTTCGATATCAACTTGAGTGAGCAATAACAAACCGCTTTCAATATAAAGCTTAAAAATCTTCTAAAAACATTTTTTTTAAAGTTTAAAATAACTTTTCTTTCAGCAACAAAGTCGGTGCCACAAATCTCAATGAAATAAAAAACAAAGTCACCGACTTCCGAAAGAGACGTTATTACATCATATTTTGTGTTGTTTTATCTGCAGACCATTTCCTCATTGTGATAGTTAATATTCAACGCAAAAACAAATTCGAGAAAAAGGCGTTTTCCTGAAATTTTTATTTTTCGAAATGACTGAATCTATTTTAATTAAACTTTATACGCATAAGTAAGATACATAGGCCTAGTATTTAAAAAAGATTATTGGTATCTTTGTTTTTATGGAAACTTTAAAATCAGTGTAATTTAAACCTGTAATACTTATTTTTGCTCTAACTACCTGGACGCATCTGAAATGCAGTATTCCAACCGCGAGTCCCACTTCTCCCCTCATAACTAGCAAAACTATGTAGAAAAGGCATTACTGCCAGAAGTGTCTTTTCATGTTATGAATTGTTAAATATTTTGTAAATAAATGAGACGCTTCTACTAAAATGCGTTTTTTCAACTTAGTGTACGCTAAAAACGTCTTTTCTGTTTAGTAATATTCCAGTCATATCGCAGATACGTCTTTTTTAACAGTTAGATTTACAGGGTTCCCTTTAACTTATGAGAAATATAAAAATACTGGGCGATGCCATTTTTTTTACTGATTCAGAATATGTATGTAACTCAATTTTGACAAAAAGTGTAGATACGTCTTTTTTCCTAATGACGGCAGTATGGTAGTCATGCTAAAAGGTATTTTTACTGTTATTTAAAATAGTACAGTACTGGTATCAAAATATTGGGTCTTCATTGATGCTTGTTATATTTATTTTTGCAAAAAAAAAAGTTTTTAAAAGCCAACCAATAAATAAAATAAAATAGCCTTTATTGCTGTTTCTTTCATTACAATTAACTAATACATTGTTACTTACTAAAAACTTAATTCTAACTTAGATTGACGTATTAGAATGATCGGCAACTGGTTGTTTTTGTGGAACAGCTTGTCTGTCGACAAAGGCCTCCTCTAAAGATTTCCACATAATCCTGTCTCTTGCTAACCGGCTCCATACCGGGCCAGCTACTTTCCTGAGGTCATCTTCCCATCTTTTGTTTTGTCTGCCTCTACTTCGTTTTCCATCTCTTGGGTACCATTCTGTTACTAACTTAGTCCATTTTTCTGTATTTTCTCTTAATATATGACCCGTCCAACGCCATTTAAGCTGTCTATAGGCTGTGTGCGCATTTTTAAATTTGGTTTTCTTCTTAATTATTTGTAATTTTACTCCATCTCTTCTTTTTATACCTAAAATACTCCTTTCTATTGAATTTTGGCAAACTTTTAATTTATTTTCTTGTAACTCTGTTAACCCCCATGTCTGGCAGCCGTATAGTAAACATGGCATAATGCATATTTCGTATACTTTCTTCTTTCCTGTCATTGGCATATCTTTATTCTTCATTATTTCCTTAAGAGACCAAAACTTTTTCCAAGTGTTAGTTATTCTTCGTTCTATTTCTTTATTCATGCAATCATCTGTAGATATAAGTTGGCCCAAATATATATACTCCTTTACATACTCTATTTGTTCGTTATTTACTGTAATTATTTCGTAGGCTGCTGCTTGTTGGTTTTAGTTAGGTTCATTGTCAGGCCGGCCAAAAGCCAACCAATGCAACTTGATAAATAAAATATGTCATTATTGTGAATTATGTTCTAAGTATTTAAAAAGGTATTATGAAATGTTAGCCTCTAGTTACATTTTCTTTCAAGATAGTTTGTTAGGCTGGTTCAAAACAACATAAATCTAATGGAATTGAGAATATTTCAGAAAAAATGTGTCTTTTCTGAATAATTCATCCCCCAGTGGGAGTTGTTCATCTTCTCAATGAGTGAGAGCTTTGTGACCAAGGTTGAGAGCCAGGTCTAGGGCCATCCTTGAAGTTGCCAAAAAATAAAATACAAATATAACATAATACTGTGAAAAAAATAAGGTTGTATGAAAAAAAAAAAGGCTTTGTTTATCAACTCCTTAGTGTTACAAAGTCAGTGACCTATGCAACAGCAGTAAAAAAAAATTGAAGTTTACTTGATTGATACATAAATAAGTACTATTTGTAACCTACTGACAGATTTTTTTTGATGACTTTGTAAAGTGGTACAGGAAAATGACAGGATTTTTGCCTTATGTTATGAAACTGGAGTTGTGGAAGTGTTATTAAATAGGTTTATGGATCATGAAATAATAAAGTAAACATTGAGTTGAATTTGTTTTTTTTAAAAGTATTGGGACTTACGAAGGAGAAAGTAATTTTCAATAGGTATGGTAAATAACTTTCATTTCAATGAGGTGTTGTTAAATATTTTTGTTTTTACAGGCGTTTGTTGATTTTTGACAGTCTTCCAAAATTTACTTAAAAAAAGAATTATTGGGTTTACAGATAAAAACAAAGTTAAAACAAAACTTATCTCTACCTGTGCCATTACTTGGTCACTAAAGTGTCACATTACTCAAACTACTTTATTACTATAGTGCAGCTAGGTCGCTAGAAACCTGATCCTCACTGATCTAGTTTAAGATTTACACAGACAGTGCCAGTACTACATTTACTAGATAAAACTGGAACTTTGAAACTACTTTGCATGAAAGCAGGAAAACTATTTGATGCTGATTTTTTTTCCCAAAACTCTTGGGCCATGTTAAGAGCTATTCTATAATGTAAATGAACTTTTTTGCCATTTGCTTAAGTACAAAAATGATAATAGTTGAACAATAATAAAAATTACTTGTGAATGTTTTGCTCTTGAGTGTAAATACTTATCCGATGTACTTTACTATTTCCTTATTTTAAGTACTAAGAGATTCTCTATGATAGAGACCTTGATTTATTACCAATAAATTATTATTACCAGTTAACATTTATTTTAAAAATTAATTATTGTAAAATTAGCTTCTGCTTAGAGTTATGACTTACTCCCATCTCTGTCTTTCACTTGTATGTTGAAAGATGTGTGATAGTGATAGAAATAATGCTTAGTCAAAATATGAGTTTATAGATCTCAGCTTAACCCTTAACCACCTGACCCCTAATTCAGTTACGTAACCACCTGCGCGCGGTCACAGTGACCGCATCGGATACACATGAGTTTTCTCAGGATATTAAAGTTTTATCATAAGAATAGATACATTAATAATACTCTTTAATATAATATATATTAAATTATTTATTTAAGTGAAAAAAGAAACAACAACAAAAAAAATCTTCTGATAAATGTGAACAATTAAATTGCTGGCACATTTTAACTAAAAATATAATTTTGCTTACATAATGACATCTATCAACATAGGAATAAATTATTGTATAAAATTTGGACTTTCTTTAAAGAATCTGATAATATTCTAATGACATAAAAAATATAAAGTATAAAAAAAATCAAAATTTCGATAAAATTGCAGGGGGTAGTCTTACAGTTTTTCACGACAAGTTTTGATAGAAAATTCCACACAGATTGGTTTTTTACAGATAAAACACAGATGAAATGTTTTTCTTTTCTTCTTGGGAACAAAGTTGAACATGTTTTACGTGTTTCGAGATGATCAGTTCCAGAAACAGTAGGCAATTCGTCTCGTGTAGAAGACGACTTTTACAGGCAGTCACAGTCTTCTAAAATCACAGGAACTTCCAAATCCTCAGGTTCTACATCATTGCAACTCTCATCAAGGGTATCCTCCACATCCGACAGTTCCTCCTCTAAACATCTCACAACATTTTCGTTGTTTACATCCATTTTTACGCTAAAATACGAAACATGAATGTAATACACAGTAATCACATAACTACCTGCACGCTATCACCATGACCTTCTTCTTCTTCCTGCCCTTATCCCATTCTATTTGGGGTCGGCGCAACACGTTTTCTTCTTCCATTCTCCCCTATGATGTATCATTTACTCCTTTTTCTTTCATATCATTCCTTAGACAATCCATCCATCTTTTCTTTGGCCTTCCTCTTCCTCTCCATCCATCAACATTCATACTCATCACTTTCTTAGTCACATGGGTGTCATCCCTCCTCATCACATGTCCATACCAAGATAGACGATTCCCTTTCATTTTTCTGTAACAGGCGTCACTTTCAAACTTCCCCTTATAAACTCATTCCTTACTTTATCCATTCTTGTCACTCCACACATCCATCTCAACATCCTCATCTCCGCTACGAGTATCCTTGTCGAGCGCACACGCGACTCTTTACCACCAACAGAAAAGGTAGACAGACTCACACTAACACAAGATAACAGATTTCGACGAAATTCAAATTCAAAAAGTTGTTGCGGTCACCATGACCGCTGGCAGGTGGTTAAGGGTTAAATGTCTATTGAGATTTCAAACAAAATTGTATTGATCACTCACTATGCAGAATGTATTATGTAAACAAAGATTTATTTTTATTTTCTTGCTTAATGCAAGTTGCAACTTCTAAAATATTAATAATGTCTAGTGTATCTTTAGAATAATCATCTTTATAACATATTGTATTGTTACAGCATTGGCAGCCCCCATTCGCAGTGGACGTAGACCGGTTACGTTTCACACCAAGGATACAGAGACTCAATGAATTGGAGGTAAGAATAATGATTAACTGCTTCCTTCATCACTATAGCGTAGTGACGAAGTAAGTGGTAGACCCCAGGGGAAATGGAATCTCAGAAAAAGCCAAGTGTTATTGAGTTTTGAATTTTTGATTAGGTAGTTAATAATGGTACTCCTGGGCAGTAGGCTCTTATAAGCTAAGATGTAAGCGAAAATGCCTTGGACTGGGAGTGCCGCTCTTTAGGGGTGGGCTACACTCCGCAGTGGACGGTAATTGGCTGATATGATGATGGAGCAGAACTGGCGAAATATGGCTGGTACACCTGTGCCCTTCAGGCTCAAGGCCTGCAGACGACGTTTCAAATGTAAAGGATGAATTATTGAGTCTCTGGCCCAAATGCAGTTGCAGCCTGCAAATATTGCAAGCATTTAACTTGTGTTGAATTTTAATTGTTTGAACCAATACACAGCCTTGCAGCCTTATGTGTGTTGTTTCTGCATGACAATATTTATAGTGAAGGTACAAAGAAATATAAGTTTGTGAATTTATAGTCTTTGTTTTGTGCAGACGCTACCACGGCAAGCTAGCGTCTGTCAAAATTCTTTAATGGATTTTCATCTTTGTGACAATGATTAAAGGTTCATTTGCGATTGGCAAAATTTTACACATATTTTTTTT
Source organism: Agrotis exclamationis (assembly GCA_950005045.1). Classification (NCBI taxonomy): domain Eukaryota; kingdom Metazoa; phylum Arthropoda; class Insecta; order Lepidoptera; family Noctuidae; genus Agrotis; species Agrotis exclamationis. The sequence goes on from OX465443.1 coordinate 702,878, forward strand.
TTGAGTAGTTATACAGTTGAAAATCTATCAAAGACTATGACACGAACGGACGAAACGCTTATTTAACAATCTTCAATAGATTTTCAACTTTAAGCCATAAAGCATAAAGCTCAAAAATCGGCAAAATAATTTGATAAAAAAAAAACAATCAGTCGCTTAAGCACTATAAATAGGCAACTGCTGGCACCTCAACTTCAATATTAGGTAATTAGTCTTTTTTTAAACTTCCGAAAATTTATCGTACTATGCAAGTTTTGCATTTGAAATTCCACATTCATTATTTTTATCATGCTCATCCAAATCAGATAGTAGTCGTTGAATAATTAGTTTATCTGCGGGCGCGATTCAACTCGTACAAACAGTTTGATTGGTTAGTTAGCGAACTAGCATAATGGCTGACTAATCAGGGATTAGTTAAACTGCAAGCTAAAATGCTGATCTGTGTTTAAATAGAGTTTACCAGTTCAAATTGGTGCATACATTCGTATCGGTGAATTAGAATGCAGATCGTACTGCAAAAATTTTTTTTTGCTTTTCTCAAATGAGTATGAGACTTAAGGCGGAAACACATTATTAAAACGCGACGCCACCCGATGAAACGTGATGCGTGTTGACTCGAACAAATGTGCAGGCATGGCGTCGCGTCGGATGTTCATAGTGTGATTCTGGTCTATAGAAAACAATACATTTGATTCGACTCAACACGCATCACGTTTCATCGGGTGGCGTCGCGTTTTAATAATGTGTTTCCGCCTTTAAGCACGAGGTGGAGCGGAGAGGACTCTTACTTACTAAAATGTTGTTCCTTTAGTTACCCTGTGCATTCCAGGGCGACGGTATCATGTCCATACAATCCCTTGACCTCGCTAGAAGCCATAGCCTGTCATTCCAAAGGTTGTGCATTGTTTATCGGCGGCACTAGCACCTATTACTACTGGTAGATTTGATTATGAAATGCTGGGAGGGAACTCCCTAGACTAGAAGGACAGTACTTATCTGACTATTATGACAGCTAGATCTGAGTAGACCTGCTGGGAAGCTGCAGGCGTGCTATTCTTTATGAGACTACGATGGGCTCGTCCACGTGCTTGTAATAGATTTTCAACTTTATTCTCTAGAATGTAAAGTTGAAAATCCAGCGCTGCTGAGTCTTTACATTCTCTAAAGACTGGTCTATATGAACTTGGACTAGGCGTAAGGAATAAATACATAGGTCTATGGATCATAGCAGATCGCGTTCTATGGACATCGGACAAAGTCATGAGTTTATGAAGCTAACTATTGATTTTATTGCAATAAATGGGCCACACCCGTTTCCACGTACTTGCATAAATACATATTTCCATGAATCCAGATATATCGAAAATACGTGGCCCAATTATTTTTTCCCGGAAATATGTGAAAGCATTGCAGATTTAAAAGGCTTACAGTTTCTGGAAATGGAAAGGTTAATAAATATTACGGCTTTTTCCCGGAACAATCATGTAGAGGCAGAAAGGTGTTACAGTATTTACGTCAGTTATTTTGAAGTCTCTTATAGTAGGGGTCGACCCTATTGCCATGATTAGATACCACATATCCTTGGGATTGCTACTGAGGAATCTCTGAAGGAAAACTCCAATAACTTAAAAAAAAATCTCTTCAAAGTTAAGAGCGCATATTCTGAAAGTTGGCAACGTCGCAAATAGTTGTCAAATATTAACAAGTTCTAATTAATTTAGCAATGTTACTGTATGGAATTCCTAGGCAACATTTTATCAAAAATAACCTCCTCCTTTTTGAAGTCGGTTAATAAAATAAGATCAGCAGTAATGCTTGCAAATATAGTAGGGGAGGCGAGGATGCAGTTCCTCAAGCGCCATGGCAATCTATTGGATTTGAAAGATTATGTTTTACAAAGAAAAAAGTTTATGACAAGTTTTCTATTTTTGTGGGAAGGAGACCGTGTAAACATTTTTAAAACTGTAAAAAAAAAGTCGTAAAGAAGTACTCGAGCGCGTCAGCCATTTACAGTGTAAACGCGCTTTATATGTCTGATAACCATTACATAATTAATATGTAATGGTTATCAGAAATATAAAGCGCGTATCTGACGATAAATTCAAGGGGCTGTCTGTAGCAAGCGGTTGAAAAACCAAAAACGGAAACGCCTTATAAATACTTAATTAAAACTAATTAGACGGAACGTTGATTGCTATAAGGAACGAGCAGGCGTTACGTTTTTGTTTTACAACTTCAGGACTCGCTCATTTCCTAACGTCACGCTCAAATTGTCAGATTATTGCTATACTAGCTTTTCCCAGCGGCTTCACTCGCCCCCCCCCTCCCCCCTTATTGCCTATGTTACTCAGGACCAAAGCAGATTTCAACTGGCGAAAGAATTTTTGAAATCGGACCAGTAGTTTTTGGGGCTATTCATTACAAACAAAGTTTTCCTCTTTATAATATTACTAGTAGTTGTTTCAGGCCACTATCACTAGTATGCGATCATACTAGTGGCCTGCCTCGCACGGGTATATTAAGAACCGCTCGTCCGATTTTGTGCAAACTTCACATAAAGCATCTACTAAATAGTTCGAACAAAGCCTAAACATTTGGTTTGGATAGGTTAGCCCGTTCTTGAGTTATAACATTACAACGAAAAGTGGCATTGATTTTTATATATTAGAAGATAGTATAGATACAATTTTCTGACCGTAATTAATCTACGAGGGGCGTTCAATGTATTCTCGGTATGGGTATGTTAGAAACACGATAAAACCTTGAAAAAAAAATATTTTTCAATATAGTCTCCCAGTCTGCTCAGCAGGCGTAGCATGGCGCCGTAGAAAGGGGTTTTGTCGACGGAAGAATAGACAAAATGACAGAACGTAGAAATAATTTTAGCGTTTTAGGCATGGTAATGTAAAAAATATAGAAAATAAACGTTCTATTCTTAAATAGTGTACGAATGGTGTCATATTTGTGCAAAAAAACAGTCGATTTGTTTAGAAATAACGATGAAATAACTTTGTCTTTTCTTCGTAGAATAGAGATAGAATCGCCATGCTACGCGTGCAGGAGAGGGACAAAGTAGGCTAGATAAAAAAAAAAAAAAAAAATAGTCTCCCAGGATTTCAATACATTTGTTTGATCGCGAAATAAGTTTTTCTATTCCCTTTAAAAAATAATTTTCTTCTTGGCCCGAAAAATGCTCATTTACAGCGGACTTGAGTTCATTATCGTCAGCAAATCGCTTTCCCCTGAGGTCTTTTTTTAAGTTTGGGAATAAAAAGTAGTCACTGGGGCCAGGTCCGGGCTGTAGGGTGGGTGGTTAATTTCCTCGAACCCGCATTCTCGTACAGCAGCCTTGGAGAGACGCGCAGTGTGAACCGGTGCGTTGTCGTGAAGAAGCAACACATTCTTTGCCAGCTTTCCTCTTCTTTTTTCTTTTATTGCTTCTCTCAAACGCCGTAAAGTGGTTGAGTATTTCTCTGCGTTGATAATTTCACCTTTTTTTGTGTACTCAATCAATAGTATTCCTTTAGAATCCCAAAAAACTGTGGCCATGATTTTGCCAGCGGATGGAGTGACTTTGAACTTCTTCGGAGGGTCTGATCCCTTTTTGTGCCACTGCATAGACTCCTGTTTACTCTCGGGGTCATAGTGATGAACCCACGTTTCATCACCTGTAACTATCCTTTCGAAAACACTAGCTGGATCGTCACCACACAGCTCTAAAAACTCCTTAACTCCTCCGCGGCACCCATCTTGCACTAACTTTTGTAAGGTTGAGATAATCATGTAGTATAGTATGTATAGTACCAACGGATAGCTTAGTTATTTCTGCTAACATCTTGATTTTTAAACGTGCATCTTCTAATACAAGTTTTTCGATAATTTTCACATTTTCTTCGGTAGCCGCCGTGATTGGCCCACCTGGGCGGGGATCATTTTCGATACTTCCCCTGCCTCTTTTGAATTCACTTGACCACTTCTGTATGGTCGATAATGAAGGAGCAGAGTCTTGATAAACGGCTACCATTTCTTCATGGATAGTTTTTTGGGATTTTCCTTGTTTAGTGAGGAATTTAATCACCGCACGATGTTCGACTTTCTTCAACATTGTCGAGTCAGTCATTTTCGTCGTCGTTGACTGGAGGTAGCAAACAAACTAATGAAGTTATCAACATGAAATTTTACACAAATACCCTCAGATAATGTTGTTAGCTAATGATATACTTTAATTACCCACAATAATATCAGATCACCCCGATACCGAGAATACATTGAACGCCCCTCGTACCTCTTCTTAATTTGACGCGCTCGAGTTATTCTGAGGATATTTTTTTTACTAATCTGACGGGTTCCCCCAATACACCCCACCATATGGAGGGTTCATACTTGGTACAGGTACAATAAAGGGTGCAAGGATTCTCCCTATATAGCTATCTGATACGCTCGAGTCACATCAAAAATCCCTTCCTGGCCGCCCCTACTACTACGAGACGCTGAAAAAAAATTATTAACAAACATATTGCTTATTTATTTAAGTTATTTAGCATATCCGATGCTCACAACAAAGCGTATAATGAGGTGTTGCAGGCTTCAGTTAGCTCGTAATAATCATGTACCTGTGCCCTTGAAGGAGTAGTGTTTGAGTTAGTGTCCATTTTAATTGTTAGTTTTAAAGGTCATTATCAGTAATTGTTGGGGAATTGGTAGCATGTTTTGTTTACAGTGGAATTTGTAAATCAGATTTTTCAGTTTATCCGAAATCGCACATACCTAGTTTGCGCTACCAGGTTTAGAAGTATCATGTTTTATACTGATATTGTAAATGCGAAACTAACTCTTGTTTGCCTGGACATGGACGAAAATTAGCCATATGATAGACCATGGATAGTACAGCTTCACGTAACGAATTCACTGCCCTTATGGGTCATGGGTTAGGTAGAGTCATTAAAAAGTAAAATAAAAGTGTAAGTTGAATGAACATTAATTACTTAAATTCGATTATAAACTAACTGTTAATAGCGCCTTGTTAAAATATCAGGCCATGGCATGCTAAGACGGACCCCAGAGCATACGTCTAATTGTGTTCTTTGTTCAAGTGTAAGGAACTTGAATCATGGAGTACTGTGGTGAAAACTGACTACCCTCGAAATGACTGAACCAAGATCTGGGTACACAGGCATATCCGACGGCAAAATTAAAAGTATTTACAAAATTTTGATGGATTAAATGATTACCACTAATAATAGTGATGGAGCAATGTAAATAGACATACACTTCAACAAATACCCGAATTTGATTGAGTTATTGATGTTTGGCAAATAAAATAGCAGATGAAAGTATAAAGCAAATGTTTCAGAATCAAAATTGTTTAGGCAACAATATTATTGTAGGGTTATTGATAAACTGTTATCCAACTTTTACCATTATGCGGATTGGCCTCATTATTTTTTCCTAGGAAAAATAAACTAAAACAACGGCTTCGTTTTTTTCCCAAAAGAAAAATAAAACAGTCGGCTTCGTTTTTTTTTCCAAAATAAAAATAAAACACTCTTGTCCGTGTTCTTTATTTAAGATAATAAAAAGAGTTTAATTTGCACTAAATGTGACACACAAGTTAGGGGAAAATATGAGTCACATCTTTGCGAAATGGCAAATAAAACTGTAAGACAGAGACAATGCTGGGTAACAGTCAGCAGCTTTCCGCTACAAAATGCTCTTGGATCCACAAATACCATCAAAGAACCAGGAATTCCTGGTTTTTCCGATTCTGTCATTCATATTGCACCCGCGCGATGCCGGGGCACTAAATTACATACAACTCTTATTAAAACCTCAGTCGCCTAACTGACTCATGCCCAGATATCGATCTAGCCCTATTGTTAGCTAGGCGCAGTATACTGATTCCCACGAGCCTATTTCTGTTACAATTCTTAGCATTTAGAATTTTCAAGAGGATTCGATGTGCGAAATTTTGGAGCAGTTTTGACCTAAATTGGAGACATTGTAACTTACAAGACTAGAACACCAGGACTTTGGGGATAAATTCTGGTGATTTTATCTGACAAAATATGAAAATTGAACTATACAATAAGAGTTCAGCAAGCTCAGTAGTTAATTTGAAATCAGCGAGCTTTTAAAATGGGACTGTTATTTTCTCATACAAAAAAACCTTTTTGGCGTCTGATATTCTCATTCATCTGTATCCCGTGAACCTTTAGCCGCTTCTGGGGCACACCTAGTTTGTTTCGATCACATATATATCCATAGCTTTCTATCAATTTAGATCCAGGGCAAAAGAAATCCAGGCAAATAAAACTAATCTCAATAATTTAGACGAAGACCACATGGCACCGCTTGACCTGCTGCGGTCTGGCGAAGACGGTGAAGGATTTTGTTGCGGTTGAGGGGAGTACGTATGTCAGGCATCAATAGATTTCATATAAGCAAATCCTACATGAGATCAGCTTTACAGCTTGATTGCGTTCATCTGGCGTGGTTTGTGAGAACTCTTTCTGGAAGTCCAAAGTCCCGAAGGCCTGTATCGTATTTCAAATAAGATTTTGATTAACAAAAAACATTTTCTTCCCCAGGCGATAACCCGCGTGAAGCTAAACTTCCTGGACCAGATCATCAAGTTCTGGGAGCTGCAGGGCTCCGTGCTCAAGATCCCAACTGTTGAACGGAAGCCACTGGACCTTTATGCACTGCACAAGATAGTTAAGGAAGCTGGTACGTGTCTCACATCTTTTTTTTTTGGAGTTGGGTGTTTCTGGTGAAGACAGTGTTACCATCACTCATGCTGTCTTGATCGACTTTAATACCTTTGAGCTTGGTTTTGGCAAACGACATACATGATTACAAGAGAAGAAAAGCGTAATATGTGCCACTATCGTGACTTTTTTCTACACACTACAGTTTTTTGACTGATTTTTGAAATAAAATTCGAAATATTTGTTCGTACCGACTTGTAGAATCGTTACCGTTAATTAAAATGCACTTTGCCAAACGTAATCGTTTGGCAAAGTGCATTTTAATTAACGGCATTTTATGTCATTTACGACAACGATTGCATAGTTAAAATAATTATGCCATAATATAACTTGAATTAAAACGCATGTTTAACCATAATATTACTATGATATTATGGTTGCTTTTTCTAGATATTATTATTAATTTAATTACGTTTTATGTAAATTTACATCCATTACACTTCATAATTTTTGATATTCTTGAGGTAAACTGGTTCCCATAATATGGTTTTTCTCGTTCATTGTCTTCGTTCAATTCAGCAAATCTCGTTAACAGTAATTTGCTTATGCTGAAGTCTTAAAAGTTCGCTCAATTTTATGTAGGAGTGATTCACGTGTGTAATTAATTAATTAATTAAATTGATCCGTCCTATCCCATAGTATGACTCAACAGGAACAGAAATCTATACTTCCATACTATAATTATAAGGTTGTATGACTCTCTTTTTTTTTTTCTCATGCTTGGTCGAGTGAATGAATTTTAATGTTTGACGCGCTCGTAGAACATAATCTGGGTCATAACTCAAAACTTATCTAAGTATCCTAACCTAGGGGTGCTAAGACAGGAAAGGGGTGCTAAGACAGGAAACCTCCACGTGCGCCCGTGGACTGGAGTTCCCTCTCGGATACGTCCGGGGGGAAGACCAGTTTTTCGGGACGGTGCACCCTGGGATGCGGGCAAAAACTCTTCCTTAGGCACTGTGTGCCTAAGGGGTCTCTTTGCCCGTATGCGAATAGCCTGTCGGGTGGACGCTCCAACGCGTGTCCCTCTGATTAGCAGAGGGCACAGCGGCGGAGCGGGCTTGCGGACGGTGAGCAATGGGTAGCTCGCCGTCCGACCAAGGACCAAGCCCGGGTCGTTGGCGCGTCGTGTCGTGTTTTGCGCGTGCCTTCGGGGAGTAGTCAGCAAACTGACGGGGCCCCTTATAGGGCCAAATGCCTGCTGGGGTCGCGGGTTTTTCTTAACCCAGGATACCGTGGCCCCGGAACGTAAAGGGCATCCGAAGGAACACGGGTGGATTTTAGTCAGTAAGAGTCTGACAGTCCCTTCCGCCCCACCCAGGGCGGGAGGCTTCATTTGATGATTTCACCAGCTAAAAACAAAAAAAAAAGTATCCTAACCTAACATAGCATACTTTGCCTCGGTAGTATTCGACGAAAGTACCACCCTTTAAACGGAAAACCCTTAAAAAACACTGACGTTCTTGAGGCTCCACCGCTTAACTCATTCTTCAACAAAATTCCTTCCCCAGGTGGCTTCGAAGTATGCTCGTCAGAGCGCAAATGGTCGAAGGTGGCCCGTCGCATGGGCTTCCCTCAAGGCAAGGGCATCGGCTCCATCCTCAAAAACCACTACGAGAAGATCCTGTACCGGTATGACATCTTCAAGAACAATGGAGCTGTGGATAAGGAAACGGTCAGTTATTTTTACTTTCCCTTCTGTTTGAGTGATTTTGTGGTCAAATCAAATAGTTCGCGCGGTTGTACATTGAGCCATCTGACGATGGTAGGAACTGCCGAAGTTTGTCTGTGGATAAGTCAATTTTCACAAAGTCAAAATAGATTTCGGAACCATGTTGGTTTTTGAAGGTGAGATAATATCAAAAATGTTGCACTTCATGTTATGCGACTTCTGTAAGAATCGGTTGTTTTTTACCGACTTCAAAAAAAAAACGGAGGTTTAAAATGAATTTATTTGTGTGTAACGATCATAATTAAGGTGACAAAAATAAAGAACCAGTTAACTCTTAAATTGATGCTATTCGAGTTCTCCGCGAGTTCTCTATGAATTCTGTACCTACAAAATGGCAATTTTCGGTTCGTAGCTCACCAGACAAACCATTCGTCTGGTTGGAAGAAAGAGGAACTTCACTCCCTGTTCCTTAAACCCTCTAAAAGTCTACACTTTTAGAGGGTATCAGGAATTCCCAGGTTATAATTACTACTAATTGTAACCTGGGAATTCCTAAATTCTAGGTAAAAACTAGAGCAAAGTTATTTCTTTGAAAAGGGCTTGGATTTCTAACTAAGCAAGACGATAAATATCAAATGAAAAGTTTAAGTAGATCAGCTCACGAAACTTTATTTAAACGAGCGTTTTGATGAAATATCTACTAGTGACTTAGTTTGAAAGCTTTGTATCCTAACCTTGATAAACAAGAAGAATAAGTCAAATTATTGTATGATCTTTGTAGGTATACAATTTTTTAGCTTTGTTTAGAAATATTGTTAGTAAAGATTAATAGAGCAAGTCTCACTCGACCCTTCAGGATAAATACTCCAGACGCTTTACCAACTAGGCTATGTATCGCAGTCCTGCCCATCATCATCATCATCATCATCAGCCTATAAATGTTCCCACTGCTGGGACACAGGCCTCCTCTCTGAGAGAGGGAGTGAGCCGTAATCTACCACGCGGGCCCAGTGCGGATTGTTAGATGTCACATGTCTTCGAATTTTTGGTTCTAGGATATGCCGGTTTCCTCACGATGTTTTCCTTCACCGTTTTTGAGACCAGTGGTGTTGAAATAAATTACACAAAGTAATGCGCCTGACGGGGTTCGAAACCACGACCTACAACTCGTAAGTCGAGGCCGATACCACTGGGCCACCACTGTTCTTCCTGTTACTCTAAATCGGTCATTCTAACCTTAGAGAAACTTCTCATGTAGAAATCAAAGCATAATTCACTCTAAAGACACAAAATCCCCAGGACATCAAAATAAAAGGCGACCAAACGCCAGAGAAGGCAAGCGGCACCCGCAGCCGCTCCACAAGTAAATGTACGGCGGCGGCGACCCCGCCCCCGGCGGCGGCGCGCCGGTTCAAGCCCGACCCGGACGGACCCACGCCGGCCGAGACCGTGCCGGCTGACCGCACGCCGGCACAGCTGCAGGAGGAGGCCATGAAGACTCCCGTCAAAGAGGAGAACCCTGAGACTCGTAGGAGTGAGTATACCATGCTACTTTTTGTGTTTTTGCATCGTGGTAAAATCATCAAATGAGTCCTCCCACCCAGGACAGGGCGGGAGGGACTGTCAAACTTACACTGACTAAAATTCATGGTGGCCTTCAACAGCCCTTTACGTTCCGGGGTCACGGTAATTCGTTAGTCCGCGACCCCGGCAGGATTTGGCCCTCTAAGGGGGGCCTCGTCATTGTGCTGACACTCTTTGAGACGCGCGTGTAACACAACGCGCCATCGACCCATACCATGCTTCGTTGAACAGATTGTTCCAGGAAAATTCACTGCTTAGGCTCGATTTCTACCAAAAATGAGAAACGCGTGCAAGATTCGACCAATCACATGAGAGCTGAGAGCCGAGATTTGAATTTGAACTAATGTGATCGGTCGATTCTCGGACGTAATTTTTACGCTTCGCAAATCTCTATTTTAGAATACGAGTCTTAGCCATGCCCTCTAATATGTTACAATTGCTGTGATCAATGTCAAATGCTTACGATTAAAAATAAAGAATAATAAAGATCTTTTCAAATGTCAGACATACTATATACAAAAAAAAAAGAAATAATACCTACTTAGAATGAAACTAGATTCTTATGAAAAATTATAATAATTATAGTATTCAAAGTTTTTTTTTCTTTTTAACACTTTGCGTACAGATCACGCTTTATTTTTTTGGTATAAAATGATAGATAACTTTTGTCATTTTTGTTTCGTCTGCAATCCCTGTGAAACTTCACTTATTTTTTGATCATCTGCTGAGGTTCTGTTGATTTTGTAAATCTTTTTATTCTGGACATGTTATTATATTACAATAAAAAGATTTTATTTCACAGGGGCCTTAATGGTCACTTAAAACGGTTTCGGGTTTCTGCCCTTACATCAACATGTCCAATCAGATTCTAACCACAACCTCCCCCCCAGGTCCTCGCGAGAACAAGTGGATGTCAGCAGCCGGGTCGTGCGGCGCTCGTTCCCGCGTCCCCCGCGCCACTCGACTGCGGGAGCACCGCATGTCCAACATGACGGTGTCCGTGACGCCCGCGCCGCCCACCAGTCACGCGCTGCATCCTGATGACCCGGTAATATTATACTGTTAGGACTTCCAAATAGGTCCTGAAGACAGCTGGAAAAAATTATGCCGAAAATCTACTATATAAAAATAAGTCGGGTTTTCCTTCCTGACGCTATAACTCATGAACGCACGAACCGATTTCCACGGTTTTGCATTCGTTGGAAAGGTCTCGGTCTCCGTGAGGTTTATAGCAAAGAAAATTCAGGAAAAAAAAATTCTTCTCTTAATCACCAAACGAAATGTTACATAAAACGAAGCCATCTGGTGGCGAAACGGAGTTCGCCGGGTTTGCTAGTCTGACTATAAATTAAACTTAGATATAATGCTGCATGTTTCTTTTGAGATGATAAAGAAGTGCTGTTCAGAAGGCTTGTAATTCCCGAATGTTTAGGCAATATTGTGCCTAATTTTACACCCAAATTTTACTAGTAATGTTTAAGTTATTTTTGAAAATCCCGATCAAGGCCAAATGAAATATGCAACTCTATATCTCAATAACTTTGCGGATTTGGGACACCAAAGAACAAAGCAATGTGCGTTACTCATTTCACGATTTTATAAACCTCAGAATACAGAATAACATGGACGACGTCTATGATGAATGAAATGTAAGGGTTTACTAATGGAGGGCTCAAAAACATCAATTACATTATTTTTTGCTACGTTCTAGTCTAGTATAACGAGAGCGACTAACGCTGAAAATTAATAATCTATCTCGGTTACTATCTCCGGTTGGATCTTTGTGTGCAACTAATCAACAAACAACCGAATTTGACTATCCTAGTCTTAGGCCGTGCGCTGCGTTAAGCGGGCGTCGGTCGCGGCCGCCCGCGTGGCGTGCTGTTTCATGTAATCTCTATAATCAGCGCAGCGTGCTGCGGGTCGCCCGTCGCACGCGGCGCGGACGGCGGACCCGCCCCGCGGGCGACGAGTGTCCGTGTGACGGAGTACGCGAGCGAAGATGTTTCTAGGAAATCAGTGAGCGCCGTTGCGTTAAATTCTCCTCACAACAATCTAGACGTGACATAAACATGATATCGACTGTACACCCGCGCGATCAAATTGGACTGGCGGCGCTGCGAGAGGCGGGAGACGCCCGCTTAACGCAGCACACGGCCTTAAAGACGTTCAATTGGTAGCAGCCTTCAAAAACAAAGGAACAGGGTTTGGATTGAGTTTGAATATTAATTTCGGGTGTTTGTGTCGTTCCAGTTGCTTTTTTCATTCTCGTTTGCTCTTTCTGGCATGTTCTGTATTCTGAGACACACACATGCTTCTAAAATAAACACGAACTAAAAAATCAACTCGCTGAGATTAACCATAGTTAAAAAAAACATAATTTGTCACACAATTTTGATGTTAGCTTATTTGATGTTGTATATTATCCTGAATGTTAAATAATATGGACTCTGTATGGGACACGCAAAACTTTTGCTTACCGGTTGGAGTAAAACAGGTGAGTACTTATCACCATAAATGTCAAACGAAATTACACCTTATTTTCTTTACATTTTCTGTTGATTACTGTCTATTTTTCTGTTCTCTTAATGTTCAATGTTGCATGATTACAATATGCTGGCACTATCCATCTGTTTCCTTCTGTTTAGGGGCTTTTTATCCTAAATCCAGGGTAAGAGTTGTCCGGTATGGGGTTCAAATGGTTTTGTGAATATTTTTCTTTATACATCTACAAAAGGAAAATGCAATAGCGATGTTTTTTTTGTAAATAAAACGTTTTTTTTTGTAAATAAATACTATTTATGACACGTACTGTGCTCTTGCAAATTAAATGTCATTCATACTTGTCCTTAAGCAGTCCTTTTTCCATACTTACTCTAAACAAAGCACATACTATTTGTTACTCTCAACCAAAATTGTGTACATAACTTTCACACTTGTTTCCTTTAACCGACTTCAAAAAAAGGAGGAGGTTCTCAATTCATCCGAATCTTTTTTTTACATCAGAAATTTTTACAGAATATTTCAAAACTCAAAATTAAATTTTTAGCTGGGATGTTTTTGTTTTAGTTTAACTGATGCTTTAAAAAATCGCTTTTAATGATGTGCTATGAGTTTATCTTTCCAAAGGGGAGTGGGGCACACTATGGGAGAAAAAACACATGACTTTAAAGAAACATGGAACAAACGGAAAATAAAAACAAATAAATTCTCTTTGCTCCAGCTAGCGAAGTACATGTGCCACGTGTGCGGGCGCGGCGACGTTGAGGAACAGATGTTACTGTGTGACGGCTGCGACGACTCTTACCATACCTTCTGTCTGCTCCCCCCGCTCGCTGACGTGCCCAAGGGAGACTGGCGCTGTCCCGTGTGTCTGGCTGAGGAGGTGGGTACAACAGATGTTACTGTGTGACGGCTGCGACGACTCTTACCATACCTTCTGTCTGCTCCCCCCGCTCGCTGACGTGCCCAAGGGAGACTGGCGCTGTCCCGTGTGTCTGGCTGAGGAGGTGGGTACAACAGATGTTACTGTGCGACGGCTGCGACGACTCTTACCATACCTTCTGTCTGCTCCCCCCGCTCGCTGACGTGCCCAAGGGAGACTGGCGCTGTCCCGTGTGTCTGGCTGAGGAGGTGGGTACAACAGATGTTACTGTGTGACGGCTGCGACGACTCTTACCATACCTTCTGTCTGCTCCCCCCGCTCGCTGACGTGCCCAAGGGAGACTGGCGCTGTCCCGTGTGTCTGGCTGAGGAGGTGGGTACAACAGATGTTACTGTGTGACGGCTGCGACGACTCTTACCATACCTTCTGTCTGCTCCCCCCGCTCGCTGACGTGCCCAAGGGAGACTGGCGCTGTCCCGTGTGTCTGGCTGAGGAGGTGGGTACCTGGGGACTGAACTTATTGACATGGAATCCGTTTGGGTCGATCGCTTATCACCAAAGCCCGGAGCAGGTAGATTGATTTGAGGTTAATAACCTGAAACATATAAATTAATATGGACATGTCTCCGGGATTCCTATTTTAAAGAGATTTTCTGGAATTTTAAAATTGTTAGGAACATGTAGAATGAAGACATAAGCACTCGCTGTTGGCCGCAGCTCCGCCCGCGTGCATTTCAATTCAATCCCGTAAGTACTGAAATAAAATCCCGGGAAAAAGGCTTTTCCATGTTATGATTTCTATGACAGTTCGTGAAACAAGTACATAAAATCAATCCACCTAGTCCAGGCTTTACTTATGACCACATTTTTGACTAGACACCGCAGTTGAGCTCGACACTGTGTCATTTTCGATTTTATTGCATGGATAAAGTTTTTTGACCTGTTCAAGCTGATACCTCGTTGATGGGTGTGGTTACTCCCTATATGCACAATAGATTGTGGTGCAGCTTGTGAGAAAAAAATATACAGTCAAGCTGTTAGTAGTGCATATTAGTTTTATTATGTGTAAGTAGCATTATTGATGTTGCATGCATTCAAAGTAAAAAAAAATCGATGTAGTTTTTGACTCAAAAAAATATAATGCAATCCAAACCTCTACTCGACACATATTTCGGCCGTTCACCGTTACCGTCATAATCCGAAGATATTAACGAGTCGACTGCTATAGCAAAGGATTCCCTATAGCCACTTTTTCTTTCTGATAACATAACCTAATTTGTTGACTTCTGATTGCCCTAGGTATCAAAACCAACAGAAGCGTTCGGGTTCGAGCAAGCGACGCGGGAGTACACCCTACAACAGTTCGGAGAGATGGCTGATCAGTTCAAGTCGGATTACTTCAACATGCCTGTACATGTAAGTATAGACTATTGAACTTGTAGGATGGGCTCGCTGGCGGTAGATACTGAAGGATGGTTGGTTCTTCAAGTAGGTTCGGCGCTAATAAGACTTCGGAGTACTTTCTTACTTCTTGTTTATTATAATACTGCTGGTTTTCGGAATGAATGCCATAGAAAACTACCCCTTTTTTATAGAGAGCTCTGACCAATCAGAACCCTTAAAATTTGCACACGACATTAATATTTTTTCCTTCAGCCAATCAGAGCAATCCATTTTTGCACACGGCACTTATGCGACTTTGTATGGGGAATTTTAATTTGTCAGTTTTCTATGGTAAACCTTCCCCTTTTGCTTTACAATTTATCTTATAGCCTAGGGGTTAACTTAGTCTATCTAATTACATAAAAACCTTATCAAAACCTTAATTTTTAGACCTAAAAAATGATAAAAAACTAATTTTATATCAACCTACAGGCAGAGACACCAAGTGCCAAAAATTGGAATTACAATTATTTATCATCGTTTTTGAGGGTATTTGTAAAATGTACACTTTTTACGTCTACCTAACACTTTGCTTACATTTTCGGGACAACACAGTTTCTCAACTTATTTGACGGTGTATGTAAAATGTGCATTTTTATGTTTACCCTACTATGGGTTTACTTTGTGGCATCAGCAGAGACACCAGGTGGGAAAAATAAAAAACAAAACAAATTATCAATATATTTGAAGGTACTTATAAAATGCACATTTCTACATTTACCCAATCCTTATTAATTATAATAACAATAGTTTTATTGCTCAAAACTAGCCTAATCTCTCTAAGTACTACATATTTACATAATTGCTTGATGCGATTATTATTCGTCGCTAACAGTAAGTATATTTGAAATTACTGGTTAATCATCTTCATTTTTCTGCCACTATTCTATTCTACTTGTGGTCGGCGCAACACGTTGTCTTCTTCCATTATCTTCTGTCAGACGTCACAGCATCATTTACTTCTTTGTCCTTCATATTATTTCTCACTCAATCCATCTCTCTTTTGTCTTTCTCTTCCTTTGATATTACTGTTTTTTTTTTCATACCTTCTCGTTTTCTGAAGCCGCTTTAAGTCATAGACTTTCCGGGGTCACGGGACTATCTCATCAGCTAAACATGACCCTGGAACGTAAAAGGCTAGTGAAGGATCCCGTGGGGTTTATTCAGTACAAGTCTGACAGTAGGGTCACAGTAGGGAGGACTCATTTGATGATTTTACCACGATAAAAAAGTAATATTAATTTTTATTAAGAGAAGAGAAAGTTTTGCGACCAAAAGCTGATAATTACACAGTGAAATTGATAAACATTTTATTTTTCACTAGATGGTACCAACATCGACGGTAGAGAAAGAGTTCTGGCGCGTCGTGTCTTCAATAGACGAAGATGTCACCGTGGAGTATGGCGCTGATCTACATTCAATGGACCATGGCTCTGGTGAGTTTCATGACATACATTGTATTTCTACGACCAAAAGACGATGTTCTGCTTAACTTCTGTGTCACTAAATGTAATGTGTATTTGTTCGTCTTTCCCTATTCTTTTTTAAAAGACTTTAAAACGGTTTTTAGGGTTCCGTAGCCAAATGGCAAAAACGGAACCCTTATAGATTCGTCATGTCTGTCTGTCTGTCTGTCCGTGTATGTCACAGCCACTTTTTGTCGAAAGTATAAGAGCTATCCTGTTGAAACTTGGTAGAAAGATGTATTATGTTAACCGCATTAGGATTTTCACACAAAAATCAAAACAAAACAAATTTTGGGGGTGCCCCCCATACTTAGACTTGAAATTCAAAAAAAAATTTTTTCAGCAAACCCATACGTGTGGGGTATCTATGAATAGGTCTTTAAAAATGATATTGAGGTTACTAACATCATTTTTTTCTAAACTGAACAGTTTGCGCGAGAGACACTTCTAAAGTGGTAAAAAGTGTGTCCCCCCCGTAACTTCTAAAATAAGAGAATGATAAAACTAAAAAAAATATATAGTGTAGACCTCAACCAAAACTACCAACGAAAATTGGTTTGGATGAGATACAGTTAGCAGTTTTTGAGATATTGTACATTTTCAAAAACCGCAAATATAACTTTGCCATTCATACAAATACTATGAAAAACAAAGTTATTTTTATTGTTTGTGTATATTACTTACTAATCTCAATATAATTATATCTCTAATCTATGCTTGCTGCTACGGAACCCTTCATGGGCGAGTCCAACTCGCACTTGGCCGGTTTTTTATGTAACCTTTCCTCTTTTTCTTCAGGATTCCCCACAAAAACACACGCACATTTATATCCTGGCGAACAACAGTACGCAGACTCCTCGTGGAATCTGAACAACCTGCCGGTCCTCGAGGGTTCTGTACTAGGACACATCAACGCTGATATATCTGGCATGAAGGTATGTTACCTACACACTGGCTTGCGAGAAATGGGTTACTCGCCGTCCGATCATGGACTATGCCCGGGTCGATGGCGCGTCGTGTTCCACGCGCGCCTCAAAGAGTTGTCAGCGATATGACTGGGCTTCCTTAGAGAGCAAATGCCTGCCGGGGTTGCGGGACTGTTTTTTATGGTAGCCGTGACCCTGGAACTTAAAGGGCTATTGATTAAGTACAGTAAAAGTCTGATAGTCCCTTCCGGACGTGGGATAGTAAAAATCTAAACACTGCCATAAAGATAAACCTATACCAATAAGCATCATGTTTGAGGATTTTCAATGAGTTAATGGTAGTAAGTTTCAAAACCTTGGAAGTATCTTTTAACAAATCAATTTTTTATGCCTTTTGTCAGAATTCTAACATTGTCACTTTGTTTTCAGATCCCCTGGTTATACGTTGGCATGTGCTTCGCAACATTCTGCTGGCACAATGAAGATCACTGGAGTTATTCTATCAACTACCTGCATTGGGGAGAGCCTAAGACTTGGTGAGTTTAGCCAGCCCAAAACCTCATACACCCACTTCTCATGTCCACAGGATTCCAGAAACCTTCGTAAATGAGTGTTATTGTTTCAAATTCTTCTCATAACTTAACCTGATGAATCTTCCTCCCAGGTATGGAGTACCAAGTTCAAAAGCGGAGCAGTTCGAAGCTGCCATGAAGGCGGAGGCTCCAGAACTGTTCCAGCTGCAACCAGACTTGCTGCATCAGCTGGTCACCATCATGAACCCGAATATCCTCATGAAGGCGGGCGTGCCTGTGTATAGGTGAGTTCTACCTTGTGTTTATCTTAATTATGTCATAATCTGGGTCTACCAGCGAATTTTGATTGTTTTGAATGAGAATTCGAGAAAAACTCAGTTTGAACGATTTGAATTCGAGTCGTTGGGCTCCTGCATTCGAACCGAATACCCGTACTTATTTTCTGAGGTACGCTAACGTCAAGTAATCGCATAAGAGAAAGTAATTTTAATAGAACTACATTGCGTTCAGGCTCAGAATGTCCCTTTCCCAAAATGTTCCTTGGTTTCAAAAAGTCCCTTTCCCGAAATGTCCCCCCCCCATTGTGTCCATTTCTCAGAATGTCCCTTTCCCGAAATGTCCCTTTCCCGAAATTAGGAAATATGTATAAACATAATTTGATGATGCAGGATGGACCAACACGCGGGCGAGTTCGTGATCACGTTCCCGCGCGCATACCACGCAGGATTCAACCAAGGATACAACTTTGCTGAGGCTGTCAACTTTACACCTGCTGACTGGGTGAGATTATGTTTTTATTTCGTATTTTTTCATTCCTTTACTTCTCTGTATAAAATTTAGAACCTTTCATTTGCTGACAGAAAGACAAGTAAGTAAGCAGACAAGAGATCATATTTTTGCATTCATACGCGTTTTGTTAGAACTGAGAAAGCACGCGCGAGTTCGCAAAAAGTTTAACACAATATGCGGCCAGTATAACACAGTTTTAGACAAAAATTGTCACACGCTGACAAAACCTAGTTTTTTGTAACTACCTAAAAATGTCTGTTTTTTTACCTATTTTGTCGTCTGTACTAACAAGTTTATAAACTTATGAAGAACATAGAAAGTTCCTTATTCCAAATCAACAAACCGGGACTTCCTCTGACCAGATGGGAGTTTTTAGTCTGACCTAAGTCTAAATCTGAATTCCTTCCTAGCTAAAAATGGGTCGCGAATGCATCGCCCACTACTCAACACTCCGGCGCAACTGTGTTTTCTCCCATGACGAGCTGGTGTGTAAGATGGCGCTGGAGGCAGACTCCTTGAGCCTCACCGTGGCACTGGCAGCTTACCGGGACATGCGGACCATGCTGCATGATGAGAGGAAACTCAGGAAGGGACTGCTTGACTGGGTAAGTGGAATATCATGGACTTTCTGAATGATTTGGTTTTGCCTTAAGTTTAATTGGTAGTTAAAAAATTTAAAGAGGTGTTGTATAAATTACTATGGTCCTATTTCTTCTCGATCACTCGATCGGTGCCCCTTACTATGATTTTTATATTTTCTTCAAAGCATTACAAAAGAATTTGGAACTGGCTTGCGTCACACTCTCCTAATGTCTTCACAGCAACAGTAATGAGCAGGCAATCAATGTAAAGGCCTGTATGATGTATAAGCGTAGCACTTCTGCTCTAAAATTTAAAGTGTTATGTTTTCCAATGTTTCGACTTCAAACCACCTAATTGAACCTTTTTTTCTCCCCTAGGGTGTAACGGAAGCAGAACGTGAAGCCTTCGAGCTGCTACCAGACGACGAGCGACAGTGTCAGCTGTGCAAGACGACGTGCTTCCTGTCGTGTGTGACGTGCGTGTGCACGCCGCACGTGGCCTGCCTGCGACACTACACGCAGCTGTGCGACTGTCCCGCGCACGTGCACAAGTTGAGGTAACATACAGTGTCAGCTGTGCAAGACGACGTGCTTCCTGTCGTGTGTGACGTGCGTGTGCACGCCGCACGTGGCCTGCCTGCGACACTACACGCAGCTGTGCGACTGTCCCGCGCACGTGCACAAGTTGAGGTAACATACAGTGTCAGCTGTGCAAGACGACGTGCTTCCTGTCGTGTGTGACGTGCGTGTGCACGCCGCACGTGGCCTGCCTGCGACACTACACGCAGCTGTGCGACTGTCCCGCGCACGTGCACAAGTTGAGGTAACATACAGTGTCAGCTGTGCAAGACGACGTGCTTCCTGTCGTGTGTGACGTGCGTGTGCACGCCGCACGTGGCCTGCCTGCGACACTACACGCAGCTGTGCGACTGTCCCGCGCACGTGCACAAGTTGAGGTAACATACAGTGTCAGCTGTGCAAGACGACGTGCTTCCTGTCGTGTGTGACGTGCGTGTGCACGCCGCACGTGGCCTGCCTGCGACACTACACGCAGCTGTGCGACTGTCCCGCGCACGTGCACAAGTTGAGGTAACATACAGTGTCAGCTGTGCAAGACGACGTGCTTACTAAATATTTCAAATGGCACTTCAACCAAAGACAATTGGCGTAGGAAACTTGACCCATTACCTGGCAAAAGCCATGCGATGTTTGTTTGTAATGGAGACTTGCTTTTGTTTCGAGGCCGACATTTTTTCGAAGTCCGGCGCCAAACAGTTTTAACTATATTCCGTCAATACGCCGGAGTTCCAATTCCGTCTGAGTTCCGTCCACTTTAGACCTCATCTTTGTCACTGGGCTAGAATACACATTAAAAAAAAATGTAAAACAACTTTCTTTTTCTGTCTCTCCTCCAGATACCGTTACACCCTCGACGAGCTGCCAGCTATGCTAGAGAAGTTAAAGAAAAAGTCGGAGCAGTTCCGCGAATGGGCAGAAGCTGTACAGAACGCGTTAGACCCTGATACACCCAAGACCTGCGACCTGGACGGACTTAGAGCGCATTTGAAGAGGGCGCATGATCTCAAGGTAATGGGGAACTTTGGACTTAGAATTTAGGATGGAAGAGGGCTGAGAATAAAGTTAACATTAGTGTCTTCAATATTTTTAATAGTTATTCCTTTAGAGGCAAGAAAATTAGTTTTTGTGAACATAGTACCTTTGTTTACTTCGTTAGCAATTTAAATGTATATAGACTTCGTTTTTTACATATTTTTTTACTGGAATATTAAGATGAATAAAGTGCACAAGAAACAACGCGATGAACTTTTTTTTTTTCTTTATTTTCCTGTTCTATTTCAAGTTTCACAAGCTCTTGGACCGATTTAGATTAGATATTATTGTATGGGGTTGTGGGACTATCACAGGACAGTCTCTTCCGTTCTACACAGGGCGGGGGAGAGTATTTGATAAATTTAGCACAGCAAATTTTTATCTTTCCACCAACAGATGCATAAAACCGAGCTGGTCCGAGCGCTAGAGACAGCGATAGAAGACGCGGAGAAGTGCGCCTCAGTGATCCAGCAGCTGGACCTGAACAAGATGCGCACGCGCACGCGCCACCACGACCCCAAGTACCGCCTCACCATACACGAGCTCACGCTCTTCGCCGCGGAGATCGATGGACTGGCCTGTGTGCTACCTGAAGGTACAGTGTCTATTACGATAATTGTATAACTTTTTTAAAGAGAGGAATGGGAGATCTCCCAAAAAACCCTTTTATAGTCTCCGCCAGATAACTCTGGAATAAAATCTGTTGACCCCTGTGTACCAATGTATTCCAATATTTCAAAACGATAAGAAAAAATGCAAAGTGTCGTAACACAATCAAAACAAACGTACCGTGGTAAGAGGCGACCTTGACCTTATATTTAATTTTGAAATTCGAACGATAGTATTATGACATTCGAACGATGCATTATTAGGATCAATGACCATTATTCCAGACTTATCTGGCAGCGAGTTACCCTTTATCCCGCACTGTTTTCCTATATAATTTCTAACGCCACCGATTCCTGGCGACATTCACTTGCGCCCGAAATTAATATTCAATCTGATCCTTCTTTGCTTTTTGACGGCAGCTAAAATCTCGGGATTTTTTTTCTTGTCGATTTGAAAAATTGTAATACATTGGTATACGAATTTTATTCCAGACTTACTGGCGGACACTATAGCAGCCATCTTGTCGACTTCCACTATGTCCATTAAAGACTGGGGAATGTTGCATATCTTTGAATTTTTACACAAAACATTTAATGGCTGTTATGAACTAGCTTTCTGTGGGCAATTGAATAACAATAATTTATTTATTTTGTGACAGGTTCAGCAGTAAAAGAAGTACTACGACAGACATCGGAGTTTGAAAACCGAGCGACGGACTTACTCAACAAAGATCTGGAGAAGACGGATCAAGCTTATGTCAGGGAATTGGAGGAGGTATGTTACTATTTTAGCAATGGGCAGGCCAAGGGGGAGGCCTATGTTCAGTAGTGGACGTCTTCCGGCTGATGATGATGATGTTACTATTTGTTTACATAAAATGAATGTATTGGAGGGGACTTCGTTTAATTAGCTTTTAATTATTGTCTAGCACGAGGAAGAGGAAGGCCAAAGAAAAGATGGATGAATTGTCTAAGGAATGATATGAAAGAAAAAGGAGTAAATGATACTGTGGCGTCTGATTGGGGAGAATGGAAGAAGAAAACGTGTTGCGCCGACCCCAAGTAGAATGGGATAAGGGCAGGAAGAAGAAGAAGACGAAGAATTATTGTCTAGCACTTTTTATTACTTTTTGAGGCGTAAATAAATATTAGTTTTTTTTTAATGAAAACGTTGCCTCACTCTAGGAATTTCTCCTATGTCGTAAGTGCGTTTACAAACATAGAAACTCACGTAAACAAACACCCAGAACTCGAAACAACTACTTTGTTCTGTGCGGGGTCGAAACCGCGACACGCTGCGCAGCAGTGTATCGCTCAACCACTGTGCTTACCGTGCCGTTGTTTGGACTACTTGCGTCTCGAGCTACGTTTACTGACAAATAGTGCTGTAGTACCAGCAAAATGTAGTACATTTAAAAATAAAATAAATGAGTTTGTAAGTTAACATATTTATAAATGAATCTCTCCCTCTCTTCCAGACCGTAGAGCTAGGCTCCCGGCTGTGCATAGTCCTCCCGCAGCTGCCTCCGCTCCAGGCTCGCCTGCAGCAGGCTCGGTTCCTGGAGGAGGTGCGCGGCTACCGCGAGGACTGCTCCACGCTGAGCAGGGAGGTCATCGACCGACTGCTGGCCGCGGCAGACCTGGTCGTGCCGCACCACAAGGTGGAGATGGAGAGGTCGCTGCTCTATAACCTGAAAGGTAAGGATAGGGCCTAGATGTGTTCCTAATGATAAACTCCTTAATCAATTGACAACTTAATTCTTTAGAGCAACGTTTCCCATTTGTCAGGTCGCGATCCGGCAAAACTAACCTAGCTAGTAGGTCACGAAGAAGCAGTGTGAAAATTGCCGGGCCATGACAGAACAATGTTTGGCATACATTGCTTTAGAACATAAAGTTGTAATGCAGGAAAAAATCTAACCTATAAAAACCGATTAAGAAATGGAGCGTTACCGATAAAAAACCGACCGTCTAGGGGACAGGCATTCATCAGAATACAGAGCTTCAAGGAAATGTTTCAGGAGTCATCGTTTATCTTCGGAAATACGAATGATACAGGACATTTTAGAGTTGTTTTGCAACCATTGAAGTACAACTGTGTATAATCTTCAAACCACCTCTTACAATGAGTTGCTCTGATGAAGCTTTTTTTAAAAGGGAAGGGAGGGGAATGAAACAGACTTTGTTGAGCATGACTGCAATTTACTAGTTGGTAAGGCTTCTGGTGTACTGAATCAGAAGGTCGTAGTTTCAAGTCTCGCAATCGAAATTTTCTTTCTGCGTAAAAGCTACAAAAGAATATGTAATTTAAAAAAAATTGCGCTCAAATGTTCACCATTGCCCATAAATCTCAAACTGCGGCCATTTTTTAAACAATTTATTGTTTTGACAATTGAAAACCGACCAATTGGTCGCCTCAACATTAAACCGGATAAATAAAATCTGACAGAAATACCAACCATTCTTTCTTTTTCCAGCCCAAGTAGATGAATGGGAATCCCGCGCCCGCGCAGTCCTCATCGACACCTCTAGAAATCCACAGGCGGAGGCCGGGCCTCCACAGTACACCACGCTAGCAGAACTGGACCAGTTGTTAGCTGATGGAGAGGAGATTGAAGCAGCCTTGCCGTCTTATCATGCGCTACAGACTGCCGTGTCACATGCCAAGGATTGGCTTAGTAAGGTAAATATCTGAGTAGCCTTTTCCTAACTATGTTGAGGTAAGATTCCAGTTGGCTGGAAGCGACTAAGTACAAATACCGGCACGGTTCTTGAGCGCTCGGCGTAAGAGTGGGGATCGCTTTGCGCATCGTACACTTATCGACAAATGAAACGCACAATAAAACAAATAAAACGTACAAAACAACGAATCCCGAGTGGCGGCTATGACGCGATGCGGTACGGCACGCTACGCGGGCCAATCACTACACTTTCCCCGCCCCCGCGCCTCACTTCATCTACCAAAGGAACCTAATAACTTACTTCTGCGCAGGTGAAGGTCAGCGCTCAAGATCCATGCCGGTATCTGTATCAGTATTTTACATGAAATGTCTTATTCCTATCTAATCTTTATAATCACTCTTACCAAAAAGTGTTGTGCTACTTTACTGGGTAGACTAGTTGCCAAAATGTCTGGAAATCTTAGGCATGGATGGTCTAAAATGTTAAATACACTATGTTTTTTTCATCATATCTATTCAAATAGAGTTAGTTTGTTCTTCTGAAACAGGGATCAAAACAGTTTTTTTGGAGGAAGGAGGGACCTTTTTAAAGAGGGACTCATAGTAATTAGAATTCGGAATGTGGATATTGTCAGTATTAAATGATTTGACTTTGAAATGACAAATAAAAATTGGTGAAAAATTAAAAACGAGCGATCATTACCGATTCATGGTCATAGTTGAACTAAGAGTTAGACTCAGTCAGACTTAGTCTACTCTAACTTCTCTGTTATTCTTTTCTGAATGATTTCGTATCCTGATCTGATCTTGTTTCCACAGGTAGAAGAAATGCAATCAAAGGAACTGTACCCATACATGCACAGCGTAGAGAACATCGTCCGTCGCGGGCAACAGATCCCACTGTCACTGTACGAGAAGGACCAGCTGGCGCAGGCGCTACAGTCAGCGAGGGACTGGAAGAGAGGGGCCGCTGATATGTTCCTCAAGAGGGTAAGTAAAAGGGGGGGTGGGGGGTATAACTATATGAATGAATAGGCTGATTTACTCAAAAATATTATTTGTCCAAAAAATAGATTATCAAAAAATATTTGACCCGTATTTTTTCTTTTGCTATGTAAACCAAAATTGACGAAGACACAACGCTTTTAAAAATCACAAAACGTCACTCGGTCGGTATTATTTTTAAAGTTGTTATGACGTCACAAGCCCCCACTCCCGAATTTCAAAGCGTTTTATATTTTCCAAAATTGATTGATTTAAAAAAAATACGTGTGCAATGTTTTTCAATACTCTATCTGACGGACTAAACAGATTTGCAATATTTTGTTGCTACTGTTTGTTTCTTAGTTTTAATGACGATTTAAATTATAAATGCTGGGCTGGGTGCTTATGATGTCAGAACTATGTAAAAAATATAAGTGACGTACACTGATAACTGACGGACTAATCAATTTTTTACTTCTTTTCTTTTGACGATTTAGTTATCCAATTTTAGTATTAATTACCAACTTTTGGGTTCCAAGAGTTTGATTGAGTAATATTAAAAAAATGTTAAATCAAGCTAGCGAGCCACAAGTCACATATAAGTCACACAAGCTTAACGTAATGTTAAGCTTGTGTGACTTTAATTTGACCAGAGAAAATCTTTATTTGGCGTCTATCCTCCCACTACTTTGGCTCTGTGTAAGCTGAATTGTATTTTCCGACCATAACATTGATATTAGATTTAACATCGTAATCATGCAGCATTTCTGTCAGCGATGTTTTTAATCAAGTAACGAAACATGAATTTATGTTATGTAATTGTAAATTTACTCAAGTCAAATCATTTATTTCAACTCCTCAAAGATCATCGAGCCATCAAAAAGGCAATTGTGATCGTAGATTTTTAAAATTAAAGGAAATGGTGTGGGATGGGATTGATTCTACACCCGTTCGCAAGGGTAGGTTCTTATGGAGAAGAATGGGCAAGAAACTCGCTCATATGTCTCCCTTTTTTCCAGAACTGGCCATACTCTCTACTAGAAGCTCTCTCCCCCCGTGTGGAGGCAGGCGAGGTCGGCAGTCGACGGCGGGTGAGGGGCGGGGCGGCGGGGGCGGCGGGGGGAGAGGGAGCCTCCTCATTAGAAGCGGGACTGTTCCTCAGAAACTTCAGCGAAGACTCCACACCTACTGACATCGTGGCTGCCTTCAAACATGCTGAACAGAGGGAGTTGCAGCTTATTAAGGAACTGAGGTGAGGTTTAAGATGTGTATTCATTAGGTAATATTGTTGCTGTAATATTTCTGGTGAAAGTAGCAACATGTTTTGTCTATGATGCTGGTTTAGATCGCTCATTCTCCAAAATGGAGAAGGCCTTTCTCTCAGTAGTGGGAATATAATGACTAATTAGGCTAGCTACGTACATACATAAGGAACGAGACCCATATAGCAAGAAGCTATGATTCGTTCATACTATTTTCTTTTCTTACATGTCTTTTGATACAGAAGTCTACTGCCTAAGAATATAACTCATAACATTGTTACTTCTACTTTAATCGTAATTTATTTGGTCGTTTCTTATAAATCATATAGTACAGTCACAAGCAATACCATGTTAACACTTAACAAAATTCAAACACAATTTACTCGTAAAATACTGGTTTCCATTTTGAAATAAGACCTATTTCGTAATAGTTTGGCTTCCGAAATAGAAGTCTAATGAAAAGGCAAAAGTTTAATCAATATGGTAGCAGAACATCGCTTTTGAATACTGCTTAGTATTTTTTACATAAAACGACTTGGTATTATAATTTTCTAAAAGTTATGACTCTATAGTAAAGATCCCAAGACTTAGATGATACTCACCATATGAATAGTGAAAACCTAATACCAGCAGATCCATTGACAAAATAATGAATGTTATTTTGTTTTACCGTAGAGCTCGCAACATGCGCAAAGAGGTCCGTGCGCCGGTGTCTGCGGGCGTCACCTTCTGTACGTGTCAGAAGAGACAGTACGGCGTCATGACGCAGTGCGAGCTGTGCAAGGACTGGTTCCATGGTGAGTTATCACCATCTCTTTAGTCTTCTTTCTATATGTACCTGTTTTTTGACGTTTCATAAGTATCCTAGTGGTCTATGCTATAAAAATATTTGATTTTGTATAGAATCAATCTTTACAAAATCAAATATTTTTATAGCATAGCATAGTATTTTACTTAAAGATGATTTTTTGAGGAAATAAAAATTCAGCTGCGCGTGGGATTTGAACCTGCATCTTCTGGATAAGTACTCCAGACGCCTTACCAATTCATATTCAAAACGTTCAAACGAGGGAATAGAAGATCCAGCATCCGAGTGTGAGTTGCGGCAGTCTAATCCCACTCGCAGCTGAATTTTTCTTTCCTCATAAATCATCTTTACGATGCACTTCGCATGCGTTAATGCGTTTAAAAATATTTTACATGTAGTGGTTGTCCATCTATCCACAATCCAGTTATTGGATACCGCGGTACCCCTTGCTGGACCGGTTGTCCAACTTTTTTCGTTTTTGTTTAGAGCTATTTAGGCGTCGCGTTTGATTATCCATATTGTATACTAAGATCTACTAATTACTACTACCATGCACCTGGAAAATTTAAACTGTAGTGCTTATATTTGAAGGTGAAATTGTGTCTTAGAGAAAATAAAAGTGCACATTGCAATTGACCCATTTTTGTTATGTTACGAAAATCCATTACGTTCATTACAATAACTCTTATTTTCCCCACAGCATCATGCATAGCTGCCGCTAGAGAAGACCGTGAGGAGTCACCGGAACACGTGGACGTTCCCTTCCCCAACATGGAGCCCAAGTTCCTGTGTCATGAGTGTATGAGGACCAAGAGGCCGAGACTCGACCGGTTATTAGCTTTACTGGTAAGTTTATATCATTTATCTTATTATAAGGAGCTGGAAGGATGGTGGCATTTTATTTGATAGGCTCTTCCACCAGAGGTGTGCTATGTATCTGTGCTGCAAGGATGTAAAAGCTGAACTACGAAACTGTGTGACCGTTTCCACTGATGTTACGCTATGTAGCGGTGCGAGTAAGATGTGCTATGTAGCTGCACTAGGAAGATGCGCAGCTCTTGTCGGGGTCGCGGGACATACGTATACCGCGACTCCGGTACGCAAAAGGGCTACCGAAGGACACCGTGGATTTTAGTCAGTACAAGTCTGACAGTCCCTCCCGCCCTGCCCGGGGCTGGGAGGACTCATTCGATGATTTTACCACGAAAAACAAAAAAAAAGGAAGATGCACAGCTCGAGCTTCAATGTATCGATAGTAGGGAATACGACCCATAGCACGCCTCCATTCTTCCATATAAAAAAACACATCTTAGTTGAATCCTTTTCCACCAGTGCTGAATATGATTGGTGGATATCAAATGAATCCGCAGCAACGTATCATAGCACATCTTTGGTGGAAAAGCAGCCTTACTTTGAGAGTAAGGGAGCTTCCTCATGACGCGATGCGAGGCGATTCGACCGATTCCAACTACAAGTGAAAATCAACCTTACCACTACGACTTATGACATAAAACGTGCGGTTATTTACGGGTGTTAGGCCGGCAATGGACAACTTTCAAACGGCTAATCGGACAAGTAATGACCTACTTTCAGAGTATGAGGTATGAAAAATAATGTTTCTGTCGAGGAAGACTCTCAATTTTTTTCACTTTTTAACTCTCCATCAGAAAATAACTCAAATCTAAGTAAGACTCTGAGTCCGACTTCGAGTCTGACCGAAATCTAACCGACTCATACCAAGTTTGTCCTATTCTGAACGAGTCTGACCGACTCTAATCGTGTCTGACCGATTCTACGTTATCTTCAACACTTATCTTTCAGGTGTGGCTTCAAAAGCTACCTGTCCGCCTGGCCGAGGGCGAAGCCCTGCAGTGTGTGACGGAGCGCGCCATGTCCTGGCAGGACGCGGCACGAGCGCTGCTGGCCAGTCCGCTGCTGGCCGCGCTGCCGCTGCACGAACACGACACACTGCAGGCCAGCAGGGAGAGGGCAGACAAACTTAATGCGGAGCTCAAGAAGGCCACGGGCAGGGCACATGACTCACATGCTGCGAGTGCTAGGTAAGTTAGGACATAAGATAGATAAAGTCCGGTCGCAGAGTAGGAGGAAATTCGTACATTGACCTCTTTACCTACTGATAGTGATCACAAACATTTTTAACCGACTTCAAAAAAAAAAGTCTGTTCTCAGTTCGACCTGTATGTATGTTTGTCCGCGATTATCTCGCGTTTGGTTGAACGGATTTTGATGCGGTTTTCAGGAATGTGTTCATTACATTCTGGAGAAGGTTTTCGTAAAGTTGCCCGCATAGATCCGTTTTTGTTGCTTACTAGGATTGTAGATTTTCAAAGACCCCGATTATATGAAGATTTTTGTTGAATATCTAAACTAAAAAGGGAAAAACTTTTTGAAAAAAAGGGAACCTACTTCAAAACCAAACACAAAAAACTGTTAAATAACTTTTCTTTCGGAAGTCGGTGGCCATAGTCAATAAAATAACAAAGCCACCGACTTATTTTACAGTTTTTTGTGTTTGGTTTTGAAGTCGGTTCCCTTTTTTTCAAAAAGTTTTTGTATTAAGCAAAAGGTAACCGGTATGACAGTATGCTGTTATGCATACTATCGGTGAAAGATTTACAATCCCTTAGGACGGCGGCCATTGCATCTGTGCAAGCGAGATTCATTATATTTACGCGGGAGTGACAGAGACAGGTAATAATAGGTCAATGTACAAAATTCATCCTGCTCTACGACCGGACTTTAGAAGTCCATCAGTCTGGGTCTGGGCTCTTGAGAGACGAACCTTCTAACTATACGCGTTGTGTCCAGGAGTACTAGCCTTCTGAATCTAGCATCCAGCTGCCAAGCGAGAGCCTCCTCAGATGTTAGTCGAGACTCTTGGCGATTAAGCCATTGGCAGACACGACTATCGTCATAATGACGGCAGACAGCTTCTTTAATACTAATTTACATAATTATGATAAAAGAATAGTTATGACTTTTAAATTGACAAGAAGAATCTTGTAATGACTGCCTGTATTCTGCGGCAGTCTTTGCAGCAATTTGACATCTGCTGGTTTATTTTAACAGAAATATGTGTTTATTAGTGGTCTAGGCCACTCGTGAACTATTCTCTTGTATAATAAATCGTGTTAATGTGTGTTTTCCTTTGTCACAGATCATCAGCGAGTGTAGAACACGCGTACAGCGCGACACCGCGATCACCGAGCACGCGGGTAGCGCCCGGATTATTACAGAAACTAGAAGACTTGATGTTAGAAGGAGATTTATTAGAGGTAATGTACGATTTAACAAATACTCAACAAATTGGTAAAATGATGATCCATCAGTCAGAGTTTTGAAAATAATAGAAAATTTTTTTTCTTTTATTATATTGATGAATATTTACACAAATAAAACGCATAAAAAATTCGAGAGCGAGGGCAGCTTGTGACGTCACATCTATTTAAATTCATACCTAGGAGTGAATTTTAAAATCTTCGTATCTTCGTCAATATTGGCTAACTTAAAAAAAAGAAAAAAAAAATAGTAAAATACTTTTCGATACTGATGAACTAATTAGATTTATTTGAGGTTATCTTGCTCTTTAGTAAAAATTGATTGTAAGGATTCTCAGAAGCTCTTAGTTTCATAATTATATTTATTTTATTTATTTACTTTATTTTACAGAAAGCTTACAGACTAATAACAAAGTTGAATCATTCTTTATGTTTGTGGACAGTTGCTAATTATAAGCTTCCACATATATGTTAGTAATTAGCAAATCTCAACTAATATTATGCAGTAACATAAACAGAAAAAGAAAAAACAAACAAGAAAAGAAACATGACAAAAACAGAGCCAGGAGATTGTGTCAATATTGTGCCAAGCAGTGTGACATTAAAATAGAACTATTACCTATCGTCACCAAAATAGTCCTTACTTAGGATGTTTCTAATTTTAAGTGCGCTGGTGTTGAATAAATCAATTTCCAAATGTGATGATAAATTATTAAAGGCTTTTACAGTGCGTATGCAGAAGGCGTTCCGCCTGTAATTAGTAGAAGCAGCTGGTGCTTGTAGTAGTGGTCGCTTCCGTAAGTTATTTTGATTAGTTCGAATAAGAATTTTGCTAAGTAAATCAGGACAGTCAATTGAGCCATTTGCTATGTTCGCTAGAAAACAAATATCACTAATAGTTCGTCTTATTTCCAATGGCAAAAAATGGTACCGTTTACAACGGTGATCATAATCATTTGAAAATTGTTTTGCTTTATAATCCAAATACCTCATAAATTTTCTTTGGACAGACTCAATACGAGATTTGTAGATCTCATACTGAGGATTCCAAACTGGAGAAGCGTACTCAAGGTGGCTGCGCACGAAAGAGCAATACAGAACTTTAATAGGTTTCAGAGAACGAAAGATGGAGCAACTTCTAATTATAAATCCTAATGCTTTAGATGCTTTATTAACGATTGATTCTATGTGGCTATCAAAAAGAAGTTTACTGTCATGTATTACGCCAAGATCTCTGATACTATTTACTTTGGTGATGACATGGCCGTCCAACGTATATCCAGGACCAATCACAGAATTCCGTCGAGAAAACACTACCTGGTAACACTTGGAAACATTCAGATTTAGTTTATTATTTTTACAGTAGGATATAAACCTGTCAAGATCGGACTGAAGTTCTGCAGTATCAGATAAATTACGTACTAACTTGAGGACCTTCATATCATCTGCATATAGTAGAATATGTGAGTTTTTGAAGCACTTTTTAATATCTGATATAAATATAGTAAACAACAAAGGCCCCAAGATCGAGCCTTGAGGTACCCCGGATGGAACAAAATTCCATTTGGACGTATAACCTCGCAAAACTACAGCCTGGGAGCGATTGTCTATATATGAAGAGAACCATCTAAATAGATCACCGTGTATTCCCACAGATAGTAGCTTCTGAAGAAGTACACGGTGATCTATACGATCGAAACACTTACTATAGTCAGTGTATATCACATCAACTTGGTGTCCGGCATCCATCCCAGCAGTTATAATTTCATTTGACAATATCAGGTTGGAAGCAGTTGACCGCTTTCTAAGGAAACCATGCTGTTCGTTGCTAAATTGACATTCCATAGCTGAATAGAGCTGTGTGTGAACTACTCGCTCTAGCACTTTGGAGAGTAGGCATAATTTAGATATGGGTCGGTAGTTCTCTATATTAGATTTGTCACCTTTCTTAAAGATCGGCGTAATGAATGCCGATTTCCATATCTTAGGAACGACACCTTCTCTCAAAGACCGCTCAAACAGTAAGCAAACTGGTGTTACAAGACTTTTCGCGCAATTAATAATAAAAATAGGAGGTATCATATCTGGCCCGCCAGATTTAGAGGGATCCAGACCTTTAAGTAATTTTAAAACCGTGGCCGGACACACGCTTATTGAACCAAGATTCATCGAGCTAGTGGAAGTGGTGTCTACGGCACTACCCAGATCGATGGGTTCAGAATCAGGTTCTTGAAAGGTCGATTGAAAAAATGAAGCAAATAGTTCAGTGATTCCCTCGCCAGTATCTGCAGATGTGTCCAAATAATACAGAACCTTGGGTAATGTATTGCAACTTTTTTTACTTTTTATATACGACCAAAATACTTTTGGGTTCTTGGCAATAGATGTTTCAATTTTATCCAAGTATGCATCAAAACATTCCCTCTCTAAATGTTTAGCTCGATTTCGCAAGATAGAAAAAGAGTTGTAATCTGACAAATTACCATAATTTTTGTATTTTCTGTGAAACTTATATTTTTCTTTTAATATTTTAACTAACGCGCTGCTGTACCAAATAGGATGAGATGACTTTTTAAATGACTTAACTGGAATGTATAAGTCTCTTAGTTCGTATAGTTTATCATAAAAAATACCAACGGCCTGATCCAAGGAACCAACCGTCAACAATAAAGTCCAGTCTATGGTATCAAGTGCAGATGTAATGGCAGGGTAATCGCCTCGGTGAAACATGTATTTAATATTATGGTTTTCTATGTATTTATGAGTTTCCACGAAGTCGGCGTTAATTACCAGTGGTTTGTGATGCAAGTCGATAGGTACCGCTAAAGGCTCGATACACTCACTCACTTTTATTGCACCGTTTGAGAAAACAAGATCAAGAAGTCTATTGTTGATATTACGCTCACCATTGAACTGCATCAAGTTACATGTATTTATGGTGTCAAAAAAATCTAAAATGTGTCGAGAAGATATATTCGTAGGACGTAATTCAGGGTCATCATTTGAATTACACCATTCCACTTCGCTACCGAAGTTGAAATCTCCAGCTACAATAAACATATCTGTAGGGTGGGTTGATGTCAGATGGTTAAGCCTCTGATGAAAGTTTTGTAACTGAACTGTGTACGAGTGACCAACATTTTCTTTACATAAATAAACGCCACAAATATGAATATAATAACTTACTGCTGGTTTGGACCTCTTCAGAACAATGGTTACCCAAATATCCTCGGCGGTGGAACGCCAGTCACAACGTTCCAAAACGGTCAGATCGTTCTTTACCGCGATCAACACTCCACCACCACGGGTTTGAGTCGTCCTACAATAGTCACGGTCTCGCCTCCACACTATATAACGTCCATCGAATAACTCACTGCTGCAAATACCATCAGTTAACCATGTCTCCGTGAGTATCACGATATCATATGAGTTCATGCAAACATTACGGTATAAGTTATTTGTTTTCGTGCGCAGACCACGTACGTTTTGGTAATATAAATTAATCATTATTAAACAATACAATAACACTGTAGATAACAAGAATCAAATGATTATGATGTACTGATTTAAGTAAATTAAATAATATAAGTTCGTATTGACTGTTCCGATAATAATAGAGTAAAACGGAGGTAGCAAACCAAAAAATATGGAATTCAACTAAACACACCAAAACACAGTGCCTAAAGACACATAAATTGGAGAGTATCGTTACTAATGAGTTTAGATAAGGGACAAAAGAATTATAAGCGACGGCGCAAGTACGATTAGTCATAACTGAATGGGAGAAACACTGAAATTCGCACCTTATTTCATTACATATAAAGTCTAAATTAGCACGGTAATAGCCGATTTGGCCACAAAGTTTTTTACAAATGAGTTTAAACTGCACTATGGAGACACACAATAATTGATGAAATACGCAAACAGCACACATAAAAGCACGGTTCTCAAACTTTTCTTCGGCGGATTTTGTTGATACTTTAAATGTTAATTGAAACTTATTCTTTATTTTAATTTTGTAAGGTCTCTTTCTGATTTCAATACTATTATGGGGGACGTATCGGATTTCCTCGCGTGTATCTTGCAATGCTTTACCCAAACATAGCGAAAATCCATTTCCGCGGCTGCCTTTTTTGTTTTGGAGAGTAAAGCTTTATTGTACAGTGTCAAGTGGTCATTGACGAAGATCCGTTGGTTCCCTGGTAGACCAATAAGCCCTGTAGTTAAAGGAGTATCCTTGAGAGCTATCCTTGCAGCTGCTATAAAATCCTCCTTTACATATCGACTGCAGAAGCATACTATAATTGGTTTCGTGTGATCTTTGTCACGACTTGGCACCCGAGTAACAAAATTGATCTGAGCTTTGGAGACAGGATAGTCAATTATTGTTCCAATCTTGTCCAAGATGTTAAACAAGTTCTCGTTGCTTGATTGGGGTAGACCTTTGATTTCGACATTGTTCATTCTAGCCCACTGCTCCTTAGCATCATTTTCCTCCTCCAGCCTGTCCAAACGGGATTGCATGACACCCACTTGCTCTTGAACTTTTTCTACATGCATGAGGCGCGCTTCGAAGTCCTTAATTCTGCCATTGAAATCCTTTAGTTCTTTGTTCGTTTCACCTATTGAAGACTTCAAAAAGGCAAATTCCGTACGCAGCTCGGTTATCTCGTCCCTCAATGATTCCAGGGGGGCTAATTTATCAGCAAGAGCTCGTATCTCCTTGAGTATAAGAGACTCTGACTCGATTCTCGGTGACAATGGTGGTTGAGTATTGCTGGCCAGTTTACATTTGCTGCAACGCCACGTAAGCTTTCTGTCACCCAACCGCCTGTAGCCAGCCTCCGTTACACCCGCGCATTGGAAATGCAGTTCCTGGTTACAGCTCGTGCAATGAGCTCCGTCGGATAATTGTTCATCACACGCGCCACACTTGCTTGTATCCATGACTTTATAATAATATGCGAAAACAAAATAGAAGTTTGAGATACGCTGGAATATTGGTTAAACGGTGATAGGTGTAGGTATCGAAAACGACCGTACGGCTAGGAGCCAACGACGGGACTGGGATTATATTCGGTTAAAGAAAATATTCTAGACAGATGTCTAGAATTAGAGATCTAAAGATAAATGTGAGTTATCTTTGACATTATGATACTCATAGCTTATTCTCTTCAAGGTACGGTTAGAAGAACAAGTTCAGGTATGGAGCGCCGTGGTGGCGTGTCGAGGTGCGGAGGGGAGGAGGGCGGCGCGACACGACGCGGGGAGGAGGAAGAGGCACACCAGGGCGCCCCGCCATCATCACCAGATCAAGAGGACCAGGACACGACATCATCACGGTGAGTACCATGTTATTTAGGTAGAGCTGTTTTATGTACTTGCCATAGGTAAGAATAATATGGATATTCCCCGAGTCCCGGGATTTGGTAAACAATTGAATTCTAGTGTCGCAGAAAAAGACAAAAACAGGTGCGTCACTCTAGCGACAGAAACACCGCGCTATTGTTTTCTTTTGTTTCCATAATACGGCTACATTACGCGTCTCGATCGCGTGGAATATCCATATTAACATCAATAGCTCTACCTATTCTGATCTATGGTTATGAAGCGATTCCACAGGTGTCCGACACAAATGTTCACTCTGGTAGACTCACTCAAGCAAACACGGCCAAATTGTACACACCTGGATACTTTTGTGCGCGCACACTTGAGCAATAGACTCGTTATTTGTACGTGCACATTGTTAGACTTGGTTCAGAGAAAATGTTCCAAAACACAAATATACAGCACTGTGCGCGAACTAAAGTGACGCACAGCCTTGCCGGTGGACACAGAAATACCAGCTTAGCACCGGTACTACAGAAATGCAAGAACAAAGTCGGACATTATTTTCGTGGAATCGTATCATTACGTTGTCACTGGTTAGGAGCTGGGATCCAATTGGACTGACCGCACTGTTAACGTAGTGGTCTATCAGTAGACTGCTTCACTGCGTGTTGGGCGTTCAATTCCCGCACGGACCAATTATTGTTGAAAGATTTGCAGTTGTTTTGATTTTTTTAATTTATTGTTATTTACAACTAAATCTTAAATTCAGTAATGCCCCTATATACTTGAAAAATGTAACACATAGTCAGGCTTTAACGACTCTTGAAATATTTTGCTTCTAGACCATGTATTGCTAGTGTTCTTAAATCAACATTATCTATTGCTGGCTACGTGGCCAAATCGAAATCAAACATTCACAAAATAAATTGACTAAATGAAATAATTTTATCTTTATTGCAGTAGCACCAGTCACAAAACCAACGCTCAAACGAGGCACAGCAACCACTACAAATTATTTAAATCGAAAACAGGTATGTTTAATAAATTCAATAATCCTTACCTTACTATAATAATTTCGGGCACGCCGCAATCGCGGCGGTAAGACCCCTCTTTGAGGAGTGGCTGGAAAGACGTCACGGCGTCCTGACCTACCGCATGACGCAGGTCCTCACCGGACACGGAAGTTTCGGGAGGTTCCTGTGTCTGATAAGGAGGGAAGAGACGCCCGGGTGTCACCACTGCGAAGATCGCCCGGAGGACACGGTGGAGCATACGGTGCAGGACTGCCCCGCTTGGGCAGAGCACCGCCGTGTCCTCTCGGCGGCGATAGGCGGAGACCTCTCGCGCCCGGCATTGGTCGAGGCCATGCTGCGGGGCGAGACGGAGTGGGAAGCGGTCGCCTCCTTCTGCGAAGCAGTTATGCTCGTGAAGGAGGAGGCGAGCCGCGAGAGAGAGAGGACAGCGTCCTCCCTCCGCCCCAGCCGCAGTGGTAGACGCCCACGGCGTCGGACGTCGCGGGACGATTTCCGGCCACCGTAGGCGCGGGCATGCGGGCGGCGAGTAAAGGGCAACTCGCCACCCGACCATGGACCATGCCCGGGTCGACGGCGCGTTGTGTTCCACGCGCGCCTCAAGGAGTGTCAGCATGATGACGGGGCCCCCCTCTAGAGGGCCAAAGCCTGCCGGGGTTGCGGGACTTATCTCATTACCGTGACCCCGGGACATAACGGGCTATTGAAGGACACCGTGGATTTTAGTCAGTACAAGTCTGACAGTCCCTCCCGCCCTGCCCGGGGTGGGAGGACTCATTTGATGATTTTACCACGAAAAAAAAAAAAAAAAAAAAAAAAAAAAAACTATAATAATTTACTTACTACCTTATTACCAGTGACTTATTACAATAATTTAGAACTTCATAATAGTAGTTTATGAAACTGGTACATAATGAGGGGTATTATACACGAGTGTGAGTTTAAAAAACGAGCGAAGCGAGTTTTTTAAAAGTATCACACGAGTGTATAATACCTAGTTATGTACAGTTTCATACACTACTTTATCTACTTTCATTGAACACGAATTGATCAAATAAAAGATAAAGATTGACACAGTATTATGGCGCCAAAATTCTCGTTATCACCGCGCATGGGCCACAGCGCGCGCAGCCACAGATAAAAAATCAAATGAATGTATCTATGATCTGGTATCTGTATCGTAATGAAAAAAAAAATTTATTACTTATAACATTATTTTGTTAGAGAAATAGTGTCATAATTTAATTTTTTAATTTCATTTCGATATACTGTGTGTAAAGTACGTCATTATAAACTCGTTTTGAGTTTTGTATTTTGAATTTAACGATATGAGAGTAGATAAAATATTTTAATGTAGGTATACAAAGTCATTAAATTGAAAAAGTGGATCTTGCAAATGATCGCTGACAAACCAAAACAAATCGTTTATAGATCGTTTCTCACAATAAACAGGGTGATAAGTTGGGATTTTTTTTTTGCCATAACTTTAGTTTATAATGTTTATTTCCAGGGAATGTCATCAGGCTCAGGTCTGATGATGCGCAAGCACTACATGGCGCGCCAGGAGAGACGCAAGAGAGGACTAGCGCCCACCACCCGGGGGAAACATCCCAGGCAGACCAGGATGGGTGAGTCACGATTACATGTTATTTTCTTAACAATATTAACCCTTTTGACCGCCCGAATCGTATACAGGGTGTAAGAGACATCGACGCACAAACGGATACCATGGATCCAGGACATGATTCTGGACCTCCCCGTATTGGAATTTTTCGTCGGTTTTATCCTATTCTTGTTTGTTTGTCGTTCCGGTTGGACTTTTGCAACTCAATTCTGAGGCACTTCCCGATAAGCTAGCAGGCTGAAATTTTGTACACGCTTTGAGTTCTGATGACAATACATGACTAGCTAAGAAACGTCATAACAAATCCAATATGGCGGCCTCCCCAAGATGGCGGACTAGCTGTTTGAAACCCACCCCCATGATATGGGTATCAAATGAAAGGGTTTGCTGTCAGGAATACGAAAAAAATAGTCACGTGACTTAAATCCAATATGGCGGACGTCCAAGATGGCAGACAGGCTATTTGAAATGCGACCCTATGATATGGATATCAAATGAAAGGGTTTGCAATCAGGAGTACGAAAAAATAGTCACGTGACTTAAATCCAATATGGCGGACGTCCAAGATGGTAGACTGGCTGTTTGAAATCCACCTCCATGATATGGGTATCAAATGAAAGGGTTTGCTGTCAGGAATACGAAAAAAATAGTCATGTGACTTAAATCCAATATGGCGGACGTCCAAGATGGCGGACAGGCTTTGAGGCACTTCCCGATAAGCTAGCAGGCTGAATTTTTCAGTGTAGCTTCAAACCCGACAAACAATGATAAAAATAATAAAATAATTAATAGATTTAAAAAATCTAAAAACCCACGTTTTTAAATGTCCTAAAAATAAGAAAATAACCCTACGGGGCTGAGAGAGGGGCCACTCAAAACGTGGGGGCGTATCTTTGCAAGTTACACCCACGACCTATACACGTCATCGTCATGTAAATATATCCCATAAATAATCCCCTAAATAATATACGCCCCCACGTTTTGAGTGGCCCCTCTCTCAGCCCCGTAGGGTTATTTTCTTATTTTTAGGACATTTAAAAACGTGGGTTTTTTTTAGGTTTTTTCACCATTTCTAGTTTTATTTACATTGCTACTTTTAGTGAAAGTAGTGAATTAATTACTTTTTTTATTAAAAATCTCATTGGGTTAGGTAAGAATAACGATTATGAACAGTCTAAAGTAAAAAAAAAACTCCAAACTTTTTTTCTGAAAAATCTGACAAAAATTCCAACACGGGGGGGTCCAGAATCATGTCCTGGATCCATGGTATCCGTTTGTGCGTCGATGTCTCTTACACCCTGTATATGCGACAAACATTTCCGTGCGACAAACATTTCCGTGCCCCCGTATTTATGCGACAGAGAATATTCACGATTTTTATTGTTTTGTTCGATATTATTGCGTCTATTCTATATCTCTCTATTTATGTAGATAGATAGATAGAATACTTTTTATTGTACACCATGATATTTTACAAATCGGAGCAGAAAGAGAGGAGAAGGAGGGACACGGCAATTGATTTTTAGCCAAGCACTTAAAAGTTAATACCGTAGAAGTGTACCGTACTATACGTTCTTCATCTGATTCGACCCATTGCTAGCTTGGCAATTTATTTTAGTAATTGTTGCCCTGCACCATCTGAAACTAGCCCAGCGACCGTATTATGACTTCTTAAAGCCAGAGTAGTTCCAGTGAGGGAAAAATACAGAAGAAGTCGTCTTCTCTGTTATACGAGTTACAACGATTTTCTGTTGTTCCTTCCGCCCCTTTTATTATTTCAAAAGTTCGAACAATACATAAAAATATTTAAAAAAATGCGTCGAAAATGTAACGTCACCGAAAGTCATTTAAAAATGGAATGGAAGATTTGACCTCGTCGGGCAGGACTGCGATAGCCTAGTTGTTATTAGCGTCTGGAGTACTGATCCAGGAGGATGCAAGTTCCAGTCCTGCTCGCAGTCAAATTTTACATGCCACAAATAAACCACTAAACCATTTGTTTTCCTTCGTCCTCAGGTCAGCGCGCAGCAGCAAGCAGTTCAAGTGCAGGTCGCGGCGCAGCCAGCAGCACCCAGCAGCGACGCAGCAGTTCATCATCTGCTTCATCAGCTGAGGATGATGAGGACTGCGCGGCCAACAACTGTCTCAGACCTACTGGTGGGTATTGTACTCTATTGCTTTTGACATAAACTATGTTACTCCTAGGAGAGAAATTCGGTATTTGACACTATGAGCTGTTTTTACTTAGGATACCATTAATTTTCAATAAACTGTTACAATAGATTTTTGTAACTCTAGAATCAGTAAATACTAAGATCATTGAGTTAATCAACTAGTGACGTCACAATTTGCTTTTGTAGGACAAAATATTGGGAGTATGGTGTTTTGGCAGTTCATAAAAAGTATTTTAATTGATTGGCGGTCCAAATACCCTAGTATTATT
The DNA here is from genome assembly GCA_950005045.1 of Agrotis exclamationis. Lineage (NCBI taxonomy): Eukaryota > Metazoa > Arthropoda > Insecta > Lepidoptera > Noctuidae > Agrotis > Agrotis exclamationis. The sequence continues at coordinate 743,706 of OX465443.1, forward strand.
ATGTAATCTTATAAGTTATCTTTCTTATTCGTTCACAATCCATCTTTCATTTCTTCATACATCCTTGCCCTTCATTTTACAACATTTATATTATTATTATATTTCTTCATCGCATGTCTTTACCGAGATAGACGACTTATTTGTTATTTTTTTTTTTATAACGGGCATCAAAATTCCTCCAATGAACTATCTTTTATACGTTTTTGTTACTGTAAAATTCATTTCAATATATCAGAATATTGAAATGTCCTTTAGATATCATATTTCTTCATCCGTCTTTTTCATTTCGGATTTGCAAAAAATGCCTAATATATATTTTCCCCATTAATTTGAAAGGCATCCGTGGTTACCCTAGATAATCGCGTTTTATGTACGGTCTGCTTTTCCGCCTCCTTAATGAGCCGTGTTCAAGTCATACATATGTACACTACACACACTAGTTAACCAATCTTCTATTCACCACCAGGCAAAGAAGTAGACTGGGTCCAATGTGACGGTGGCTGCGACCAGTGGTTCCACATGCACTGTGTGGGACTGTCGCGGGGCGCGCTCAGGGAGGACGACGACTACGTGTGCGGGACCTGCGCGCTAAGGGGCCGCCAGTAGTCTGCCAGACCACACATCACTCGTTACGGGGCTAATAAATAGAGGCGGGGTCTGTGAGGACCTTTGAGCAAGTCCGGATATTTTTTATTGTAATTTATTTTCCCTTGGTGTTTTCTATGATAGGTAGGTAAGTAGTACCAATGAAAATTATTCTTGTTATATTGTATTTATCAATGAAATTCTGTGAGTTAAGTATAGTCAATTCCATACAAAACTAACCCTTTTGGTACTGATGGATGTCACTATTAAAGGGAGTGACTTTTCTCTGAAGTTGACTGTACTATGTCACATTGTACAGATTAATTTTCATTTGTAATACTTAGTTGAAAATTGATAAAAAAAAATACAAAATATTCAGGCTTGCTCTAATATATTTTAAGCACGCCACTGTTCCATGCATCATGTAAATAGGTTTAAAGCTCCGATTAACGGGTCATATAAAAAAACAGGTGCTATTACTATCATAAACGGGTCTTATAGACCCACCAGCGGGTACTATGCACTCGTTTCTGGTTCTATAGACCCATCAACTTTGGGGCCTTGCACCAGCCTTCCGAACAAGTGATACGGACATTTTGTTATGTAGTTGAGTGACAGTGAATATTATTGTGTTTCTTTGAACGTTGTAACTGGTTGAATTTTAACATGAATATAAATTAATGGGTTATAAGTAAAATTGTTGAAATTGACTCAGTTGTTGTAAATGAAGTTGGTAAACATTAGAATTTTAAAATACAATGAAAATTTTTAGTAATAATTAGTCAAAATGAACAAGTAATTTAAATGAATGAAAGAAATGCCAATGATAGTTAAAATTAGGAAAAATAAAAAGGTTTATAAGTTTTCATTGTGTCCTAAAATCCCAATGGTTTCTCAACTTTTCGATAACGCAAATACATAATATATAAATATGTCCATAACAAAGGTAAATACATAAAATATTGACGTTCAGAATATTTCTGATAGAGAATAATATAAAACTGAAAATATTGAACATTGTTGGTTGGTACATTTAGGACAGAATGGGGGAGTTTCGAGCGACAATAATACAAAAACAAATAAATACAGTTTAAAAAGGGTTATCTACTGATAAATTAAAATTTGATCTACTGTTGTAGAAAATAGCAAAAAAAAACAAGTCCGTGTCGGATTTAGCGTTTTTATGCAACTTATCTACGGCAAATTAAAAACATTAGCAAATAATGCTGGTTAAAACTTTCGTGTCATTTTCGCTCAACTCTCCCCCAATTTACATAAGGGTAGAGAGACAAACGTAGGAACAACTCGACATAGCACTTGATTTAAACGACGCAATCAAATTTGAAGCTTATTGCAAAGCTATATAATTGATTTTACAACGGTAACGTTCTCATGAATTTGCTAAACGCAAAGCATTTAAGATGAAGTAGTACAGACCAATTATTTTGTGATGGTAGAACGAGATAGCACGAGAAAGCTATGAGTTAGACAGAGATAGAATGCGTGTCATGGCCGCCATCGCAATTGATTGGATCGGTTATTTAATTAAAATAATGTTTTAAAATATTATCTCAATGTGGTACAATGGATTTAAATCAATTCAAGGCAATTTGTTATGACACAAAAATCAAGTTATATTTAGCAATAGCACTTATGGGTTCAAACCCGGGCAGGAACTTATTTTAGTGCAATATCATTTCATCACTTCTCGAAAATGGTGACGAAAAACATTATGAAGATAGCTAAATGTCCCAAAACCAAGATATGGTGACATCTACCAACCAATACGGGGTTCACATAGTAGATAACGCCCCACTCCATGCCAGACAGAGGAGGTTTGTTTCCCACCAGTGGGATATTATAGGCTGATCATGATGATGATGATGGCCAATTACAGCCGACTTCCTGTCACAAAGAGGAAGCTCGTTTCCCAGCTATAGGAAATTCCCAATCCAATGTACAGTTTATTGTGTCGTAACAAATACTGCCCAGTAGCTGAAATTTAATGAATCAATGTTTTAATAGTAATATAATTCAATTATAACTGTTGTTCAAATATAAATGTTTTTACCATATTTGTGGGATTAGTTGTCTCGATACGTGGACAGTAGCGATCGTTGTCTGTAGTGATACCCTCAACCCCCAATCCCCCCTGGCGTTATAGAGGGATATAGTTACTGTAGTGGTAATTAGAAGGGATATTAAAATTAGTAGTATTTTTAATCATTTGCCTAGCATTTCCCAACTATATTGGGATCGGCTTACAGTCGAACCAGATGCAGCTGAATATCAGTATTTTACATGGAGAGACTGCCTATCGGACCTCCACAACCCAGTAACTGGGTAATATGAAACCCCGTGGTAAGACTGGTTGTCAGACTTTTTGAGCTTCTGACTAACAGTATCGACTGTCAAAGATCTACAAATGACAGCCGGGACCAACGGCTTTACGTGCTTTCCGAGGCACGGAGGATACTCGATATGACAGATGGATAGATTATTACTATTTGTGTCTCTTAAAATATGATGCCCTGGTATTAGGTAGTCTTCGTGGGGAAATCGATTGGAGTCTCGTTAAAATACTCAATACAGAGACTTTTGGATATGTTACTTGTCAAAAGGGTTAACAAGCGCTCTCCCAAACGCGATTGAGTTTGGGAGAAAAAAAAAATGGGAAGCTTGAAATGTTATTCATCAGAAAGGGTACTTATTGAAAAGCTGCTGATAAGTGTGTTGGGAAAGACCAGAAGGCGTTATAATATTGGTACGCTTCCAACTGGATAATTGACAAAAGTCGGTAAATAAACTAGTCTGTGTTTCCTGACCTTGGGTCTTAAACGGGAGCATATCGTTAAATAATAAAAACCTCGTCCAGACATTAGCCACCATTACAGTAACTATTCCCACTTTAAATAAATAAATATCGATGTTAAACCAATGTTGTTAAAGATATTAGCGAAATATACATGTCTCTCTCTCTCTCTTCACGAGGTTGGTATCTTCCGAGCGCGACAAGAGCGGGACAGGTAGAGTTTTATTATTTTTATAACAACACGACAAATAATTAAGGAACCGGGACTGGGAAAATTGTATAATTATGTATAATATATATATAAAATATTGTATAAAAGGACTAGCCATGTATGTACGGAGATATTCGCTGAACAGTGTGAAGTGTAAAGATTTTAATGATTAACGAGTTTTGTAAGTTTGTCTAGTCCTTAATGAATTGTTTGGTATAAATTCTTATGCGATAATATCTATCATGAGTTGAAATAAGTGCCGAAATACTTCATGGTATGTAAAAATTTGAAAGTTAGTTAAACTGCGTGAAATTCAATGTAGTTGTTCGCATCAGTTTTTACACCAAATAAATTCCACTGAACAGTAAAATTGTATTTGTATTTAAAACATTTTCCAGTCCTGTCAATGTTAATATTGAATGTAGCCAAATATTTTGAGATTTTATTTACTAATTTTGTATTTCATTTACTTTTCCATGTCGTTGAAAATTAGTAAATCTTATTTCTTTTTTTATTACTATTTAATTTAATTATTTACTACTAATTGTATTCTTAGTCTAATTCTAATATTTTGTTTTGAACAAAATCTTTTTTAACGATATTGGCAACATTCATGTTAATATTACAAGAGTGCTTCGAGATGACAAGGTCTTTGGTTAGACGAGGAAATTTTGTAAATATTTTTTAAGAAAACGTTAGTGAAAAAATTAAAAAGTTTTTAATGAAATGGAAATTTTTGCAAGAAACTGATAGTGTAAGTAGTAGGTGTGTGTGCGGAGTGTTTGTGTGTGAAACATTGGGCACTGTCGTCGAGCTATCGAAAATTACTATAACTTAACTAGAACTCCGAACTAAAGGAGTCAACTCGCCCACAGTGCCTTCAATGTCTTTTTCTAATAATATTTGTGTAGACAGGATTTACAGCATAAAAAAAAAGAATTTCAAGTATTACCGAGCTGAATAGTTACATTCACTTTTTATGACATTTTACACTGTTACACTAAAAAAATATTAAGTTTATGTAAAATAATCGTGGTTACTCTGTAATTTTTTATTACTCTGTGTATTTCGAGTAAAAAAAAAACAAGTTTATCCTTCACTTAGTTCTGCAATAGTTTTGCTATATATAAAGACACACACAACACAAGAGAATAGAAAAGATATGAAGAGATATATCAAGAAATACTGACAATTCTTCTGTTGATAGGGAAGTGAGAATTTCAACCATTTGTTCACTATAGCTTGTGTTCCCCGACCAAGTAGTGTATGTGTAAGCTTCTCAATGGTCGAAAGCGTTTATCATATTGTACATAATGTTTAAATGTAGTTCGATGTATGTATATTGAGGCGTTGGCGTCATCATCGTTAGAATAATCTTATAAGAGCTTGCGACACTGTCGCCTAACCATTTGTAAGAAGATATTAAGGTCAACTCATAACTCACGTACGTATTATAGCGTACGAACGTACGTATTTCAACGTACGTACGGTCTGAAGTGTGAGTTGTCTTTAAAACAACATATTTTTACAGATATTAAGAATGTCTTCGAAGAATTTTGAGGTATTTTAAGTATATTTGACTGAGTTAGTATCTGTTCCAATATGTTTGTATGGAGAATATTTATGCACTGGTCTTTCTTTTGTGAATCAATGTTTATATAATAGTTTATTATAAGACAATTAAATAAAGCTAATACCTTACCAGATATTCTTTTTCTATTCCATTTGTGTGAACCGATTTTGCTTTTTTCCCCTTTCATAACTTTAAAAAAATATAGTGGCTTATAATAAAAAAAAATATGCGGCATTTTAACTACATGGTCTGTTGATTCCTTGCTGAAATACACGCTTTTATTATTTTTGTACAAATGTGTTCTAAGTAAATATAATGTCTCGTAAATATACAGTTTACGAAAACTGTGTCCACACAAATTCTAAAAAAATGTCATAATTACAATGATATCTGTCTTTGGTCTTTCTTCCACAAAGGTGAAATACAAAAACAATTAAATTTCGGTTGAACTGTAGTCAAATACTTTTAATAGGTTACTTACTACTCAGTGTGGTTCATTACACTTCCAAATTAAATAGCCGTTTTTTTCCCATAAAGAATAATATAAGCCAAGGGGTTTCATTTATCCAAAACTACACATAGATAGTCCTCTAAAATTTGAAAGTACCGTTCTGGTAAGGTATTTATAATATTATTTATGTAGCAAAGACCGCTATAATAAATTATACTGGAAACTAAATATATTATTTACTACGCTTTCTTGTAAGTACTGGTACATAATACACAACTCTGCATTTCTTACTTTACTTAAATATAATCAAATATTCAGAACTTATTTATTGTTTTATAAGAAAAAAATACTTAATATAATATGTTCATTGGCTCATTTTCATTTCATTATGTTAAGATGTAAAATAAAATTCATTACTATACATGGATATTTTTACAAATAATTATTATATTCTCGTTCAAATAATTTGATAAAATCAAGTTATTTGGAAGATGTTGTGTGTAAAATATTATCTTTAATTTATTGAAGAGTAGAATTTTTTACTCGTCTTTCTCAGTTATTTTGCCTCGACCATAACAATGAATATTACAATGATCTTTAGTCATATGCGGATACGGCAGTTTGTTTGCTATCGTTACTGAAGAGTCTCTCGTACTACATTTATCTTTATTGTTACAACAATAAGGTTGTGTTTTAATTAGAGGTAAAATAACTGAAAAGTCTATAATTATAAAATGCTGAGTTGTGTCACGTGACCATGCTGCTCTAACAGTATGACAAATTGTAAGCCAATATGAACTCTATCGCTTAGTAGACAAGATTTATATTTGTTACAAGACGGCTATCGCCAGCCATTTAGCGCTAAGTCTCAACCGTTATATTTAGTTATTAACGTTTGGATTGTTGCTAGTTTTAATTGACGAGGTGTAATTGGTTTGACTCTTTAGCCTCATTTAAGCGATGCAAGAAATTGCATGCGAGTTGCATGCAAGAAATGCATGCGTGTTGCATGCAAGAAATGCATGCGTGTTGCGTGCAAGTTTGACAACATTGCGGTATTTGTTTGATAAACTGAATTCATTGTACATTAAATAATCCGCAATGTATTGAAACTTGCATGCATTATTATTATTATCAGCACTACAGTGATAAAGAAACGAAAAATTCAGTTGCGAGCAGGGTTCGATCCTGCGTCTTCTGGATAGGTACTCCAGACGCCTTAACCACTCGGCCATCGCAACCACTACTCACAAAGTTGAATTTCTCGTTTCCTTGTTTTTCGAACGCTGTTTACACGTTGCGCCATCTATTGGTAGTGTATCAAACTACTTACCTTTGTGAGTAGTGGTTGCGATGGCCTAGTGGTTAAGGCGTCTGGAGTACCTATCCAGAAGACGCAGGATCGAACCCTGCTCGCAACTGAATTTTCGTTTCTTTAAAAATATTCTCAAATCACTCATCCCCACGGCAGTGTTGAACCTACGGTTTGTCTTTAGTGGAATATCAACTTTATTTACAATAGTATAAAGTTGAAAATCCATTAAAGACAAACCTTCGGTCCTCGACGTTGAGACAAAATTTTACTTGGTCTTCGACGAGCTCGATGTACAGTCTTATGGAGAATAGCATAGCTGGGGCCGTATTATCTTAAAGCCAGAGAAGTTCCAGTGAGTACGGCCGGGTCTGATTAAAATGACAAAAAAAAATAGGTACTTCCCAATCTCGTTTTTTTTCACCAATACCATTCTAAAATTAATATTTATACAAAACTCAGTCAAACCAAATGCACCAATGGAATGGCTGTAATACAAACTTGAGTTGTGTTGATCTCTACAGCCCTCGTCTGATCTGATGTTACGTTACTGTAATGTATTTATGTATGCCCGATACCTGCGCAAGCGCCGGTTTGGTCAATGGCTAGGTATTTTAATAACAACATAGTTGGGAAAAGGCTAGATTAGATAATAGAATAGAAAAGATATGAATTAGAAAGAATAGAATTTTTAATTTAAATTAATTGCTCATTAAAATATCGTTTGAGACTTACTATAATTTGTGAATGAAATAGAAAGTGTTCCTGTAATAAAAACTTAGTTGATTTAATTTGGCACTTACTATTACCCACATTTTTAGACTAATTACCGCCTGTGCTATGTCAAATTATCTGTCAAGTGCTAAATTAACTCAATTGATTGTATTATACATACTGTTCAATAATTTCAAAACTACCCTCCTGTTTGACTAAACCGTCGAATCGTGCGCAACCATATTGTACAGATAAATATTTAGTTAAGTGAAAGTCTACGTTTGTCCAACAATACTGGAGGCTGAGCCAAACCTGATAGTATTCTAGTGTAAAATTAAACTGTTTAAATGTAAATGAACGGATGCCAGCCCGTATCGTTGGACAGATCGACATATTGTGTACCAAATAAATATAGAAAATTATAGAAAAATAAACCGTGTTTTATTTCATTTCATTATCCATCTGTCTTTAAAAGTATGAAAACCACTTGGGTAACGAATTACTAATTACTTTCTGATGAAAGCGATAAAAAATCTGCTGTCCAATTCCATCTGGTTAGACTGAACCCATACTTCTCCAGCTTCGTGGGTGCGTTTACAAACATTTAAGCTCGCTTACTGAACACTGACCCGAAACAACCCGTTGGTACGTAGATCATACAATTTTTTTGCCCGTGTTGGAATCGAACCCGCAACACAGTGCAGCAGTCAATTTTAGCCAATGCGCTAACCACAGTCAGTAAGTTAATGTTTTTTATTCAGCCGCACCCATTTTGAAAAGAAACTTACCAAAAAATATGTAAGGAAAAGGCTACAAATAACGATACGGGTGTTTTTCCGTCTGAATATATTCAGAAGGAAAAACACCCGATCTAGTATCAATCGCCGATACGGTCTATTTTAGTCAACAAAACAAGTAAAGTATACACACTTACAGGTGTCAATCGATTTCGAATCGCTTATCTGATAATAAAATCGTTATCAGTGATAAGATTACTGCTCTCCTTTGTTTAGTTGACTTTGATGATTTGCTAAACATTTAGGTAACCAATCGTTTGGAAATATTGAATAAATAATAAAGTTGGATGTACGATAGCGATTTTGCTAATTCTGAAAGGGGCGACAATGGCTCAACAGTTATAAAGTCTCGAATCGGGTTATATAAAAAACAAAGCAATATAGCCTTTTCTTCAAAACAGGCTGTATTATCAGCACTTTAACCGACATAAAAAAGGAGTAGTTTCTCATTTAAATTCTCAATTCTTTTTCATTAAGTACTCTATTTAAAAAAGAAAAACTGTTCTCACTAGAAAAAATAAGTAGTGGAGTAAACTCCCCACAAACACTGTCTGTTTGTATTTAATGGAATCTCGCCGGTCGAGCAAGGTAGTTGTCATCTTAGTTCAGAAATTGAGTGTAATGCTTCCAGAAAGGGGGCAGCCCAAGTCCTACGTGCCTCGGCTTAGGGCGTCGTTGGGGGGGAGGATAGCAAGGGACAATGGTGACCGACAGCCCGCCGTGAATTCCAACTTTACTCTCGATGCCGTTTTGAAAAGAACGCGCACAGAAAGCATTGGTCTATATCTATGAAGTACGTCAGGAATACCAGTGGATAGAATAAAAAATCCATCATTTTTTTTTTGATTTTTTGTTAATTTAGCCTTTTCTATGATAAATGTTTCATTCAATCAAAAGTGGCTTTTCTGGTCTCTTCACTTACTTTGCTTCCTATCTCTCGTTGTTGTTTTCCACTTATATAATGCAGAAAACCCTTTCATTTTATCGTAAGTAACAACTTAAATTCTAATTAGCTAATGCTGAACATATCCGTACTTGTGGACACTTGTAGCGTCTTGAGTGGGTAGGTACAATCGACAAAGTTGAATCATGACCCATTTTGACAAAAAATCGTTTGTATCCGTCAAATTAACAAAGGTCAAAGTTGTTAACATGGATAATATGTATGTTTAAGCGAATGTAGACCTAATTATATTTGAATGTCTGTAAGAATATAAGCTTATGGTGGGTCATGATTCAACTTTGTCGATTGTACTTACTAATTCAGTATCCCAAACCTATAATATCTTGGGAAAATCGTTATCTTCCTGGTTAGCTCAACTCTTTTTTTTCTTTATTTTTCTGCCAATCGTCACGCTATCACCGAGTGACACACTTATGCACAGATCTAGAGATATCCACTCCTGCACGCGTACCATGGCGATTCTATCTCCATTCTACCAAGAAAAGACAGAGTTATTTCATCGTTATTTCTATAAAAATCGACTGTTTTTTGCACAATTATGACACGATTCTTACCCCATTAAAGAATAGAAACATATCTTTTCTGTATTTTAAACATTGCTATGCTTAAATCGATAAAAATATTTTACGTTGTGTCATTTTGTCTATTCTCTCGTCGACAAAACCTGTTTCTACGGCGCCATGCTACGCGTGCTGATACGTATTTTTTTTGTAGTAAAATCATCATATAGGTATGTCCTTCCACCCAGGGCGGGACGGGAGGGACGGTCAGACTCGTAGTGGCTAAAATCCACGGTGTCCTTCACTAGCCTTTGGCCCTCTGGCACGCGTGAAAAACGAGGCGCTGTCTGCCCGAGCATGGTCTATGATAGGACGGCACGCCACCTATTACTCGCCGTCCGCATGTCGAACGTATCCTAAAATTATGCTTAAATATTTCCAACCCGAGTTGTACCAATTTATGGTATTTCTGGATGCCGGATGTGTGAGATTAGTGGTGTATAGCCTAATGTTAATTACTGATTAACTTTTTTTTTGTTTGTTTTAAGCAGTAAGATACCAAAAATGGCGTTGGGTAGGTGTTATCCTGCCGGGGTCGCTCGACTGTCGTATTCGTAAAGGGCTATTGAAGGACACCATGGATTTTAGTCAGGACAAGTTTTTTGATGATTTTACCACGTAAAAAAAAGCTACTTGTTTTGCTTTGATCGACTGATGATATATAATAGGACATCATGGGTGAAAATCATTAAGAAATTAAACGTTTTATCTCATGATCTGCCGATTACTTGAATAAATAACAATTATCTACAATAATTGATTGGCATGACGATTTTGGTTCGATTAATTAAATGGTCCAATCAAAATTGATCTGTAACACGTGTAGCAAGGGGCCTATCAAATGAAAAAAATCAAACAAACTTATTAATCTTATATTTATGAACACAATAACACATTGGACACCACACAACAGCGTGCTCTTATGTAAAACTTATCGTTGTAATAAAAATTGTACTATTGTAGCTTAGATAACGTATCTACATAATATCTCTTCAAATCTTCGCGAAAGTGTAAAACAATCGTGGATTATCTTAATAGTCTATAACCTAATGTAGTATGGGAGTGCTGAGCCTCCGCGAAGACATCGTCCTCTTATAAGTAAGAACTGGACAGGACTTGAAAATCATCCGCTCTTCAATCTCTTGGGGAGCCAAAGGCCTGCCTCTGAACTCATCCTCGATTTGCTGCAAGGTCTTCCCTTTAGTCTCCGGCAGTAGAAATGAGATCACCAGTAAACAGTAAGTGAGAAGACACGCGTACAGGCAGTATGTACCGTAAATGCCTATGTTCTCCACTAATGCTAAGAAAGTTTTTAGAACTAAGAAGAAGGAAGCTGACATGGTCGCTAAACTGATGCTTCCTCCGATACTTCTATATTCTAGAGGAAACACTTCCCCACCGATCACGTTTGGTAATGGAAGCATGCCTGTAGCTACTGTGAAGAACTGCAGATTGATGAGCAGTGCTGGGATCCATACAGCATCGTAAGTCAGCAAGCCTTCCTTTTTCATGTACACGTAGAGAGCTATAGCTAGCTGACTGACTACACACAGACCTCCAGTGAGGAACATCATGGTTCTTCTCTTAATTTTGTTAATTAGGAACACTGCTGCAGTGTTGGAGATAAACCTCTGTGTATCTAGGAAGATCATCCAGAAGTGTGGGTTGACGTTGGGACCCATGATTAAGGTGATGATGGTGGTGGAGTAAGCAGCCATGGTGGTGCCTCCAGCGAACTGCACCATGACGTACGCATGGATCATTATAATGATAGGTTTGTAGAACTCTGGCTTCTGAATCGTTGCCATTGCAGTCTTCACGCGGTTAGGTTTCCTTCCAAGCTTTTGTTCTTGTTTCGCCTTTTCGAAGGCCATCCGTGCGTTTATCATTTCTTCAAGTTCGGCGTCTTCCGTTTCTCCTCGCAGCCAGTGGAATACTTCTCGACATTCTTCGTACCTTCCTTTGCCAACGAGCCAGCAGGGTGACTCAGGAGAGTATATCGTCATTACTAGGCTGAAGAATGAGAAGAACACGCACACGAATGCGGTCCTCTGCCAACTGAGGAGAGATCCAAGTACGTGGACGAAGAGTATACCGAAGGCCTGTGTCAAGGAGACGGTGGTGAGGAAGGCTCCTCTGTTCTTAGGGCTGGCGTACTCCCCGATTAGGATGGAACGAAGAGGAGAGAGCATGCCAATAGAGAGACCTTGGAGTATCCTCCCGATGAGTAGAGGCTAGAAAACAATGGTATCATTATAAGGATTTCGATTCAGAAAACCTAAAAATTAGATAGTCCGTCAATGGAAAGAAATAAAACTAAGTTGTAAGTGATATTTCTGTTTACCTCATAAGTGGTCGCCATCATTGTAACGAACCATCCGATGAGAACAGGCATAGTGACAGCTAGATGAGCAATCCTTCTGCCAAACTTCTCCATGATCGGTGGCGTGATGAAGCTGCCCAGTAACTGGGTCACTCCTAATACTGATGCTGTAAAAAATAATAATCCGTTTGAAATTAAAAGATATACTGTTTGCGAAGGGGATTGGGTTGGAGGAGTATTTTTTTTCTGCGACTACCACACTGATGATTTGAAAACGAAGTCTGTCATAAAGGTTCTTCACCAATTTGTAAGATTTATTCATTATTTACAGAACTAGCCGATTTGCTGACTCGGATATTTACTTTCAGTTGGAGGTCATACAAGTATTTGTTTCGTGCGGGGTTCGAACCCCGTAATACGCTGCATAGTTGATCGCTCAGCCAATGCGGCAAGCCGTCAAATCATCATTAATTCTATTGGAACATCAACTGAACTGCTGGCAAAAGACTCACAAAACCAATTATGGGTACTAAGTCTGCAACGTTTACGAGTAAATCGTCTCGAATTCTCAATAGGTGCGTCCCCACAGAGCGCGCAGCCTCGGGAGGCATTTTCCGCGCGAAGCAGCTGGGTTGGTGTGGACGTGTCTCGGGCGAGGCAAGTGACAGCGCTGCCGCGGTGGAGCGACCGAGCGCCCGAGCCATCCAGTGTCGGCTTTTGTTTTGCTCGCGTATATTGTGTCGTGCCTCGGTCGAAAAACAATAGACGCGTCCACACAGAGTGAGCAGCTTCGCTTGTCAGTTTCCTCGCGCAGCAAATGCCTCGCGAGGCTGCGCGCTCTGTGTGGACGCACCTAATGAGACACCGTTCGCATTTCAAATGTATTTAGTTAGAAGATAGAATCTACGATGACTAAAACCCTTCGTACACAACGCGACGCACATCCCCATCATCATCTATTTTTTTTTAGATGAGCAGTCACTAGAGTCAACCAGGTAACCGTGACTCTGAAACGTAAAGGGCAATTGAAGAAACCCGGAGATTTTAGTCAGTACGAGTCTGACCGTGCCTTCCGCTCTACCCAAGGCTGTGAACTCATTTGATGATTTTACCACGTAAAAAAAGTGTGCATGTAGCGGAGATGAGGATGTTGAGATGGATATGTGGAGTGACAAGAATGGATAAAGTAAGGAATGAGTTTATAAGGGGAAGTTTGAAAGTGGCGCCTGTTACAGAAAAAATGAAAGGGAATCGTCTATCTGGTATGGACATGTGATGAGGAGGGATGACACCCATGTGACTAAGAGAGTGATGAGTATGAATGTTGATGGATAGAGAGGAAGAGGAAGGCCAAAGAAAAGATGGATGGATTGTCTAAGGAATGATATGAAAGAAAAAGGAGTAAATGATACTGTGACGTCTGATAGGGGAGAATGGAAGAAGAAAACGTATTGCTCCGACCCCAAGCAGAATGGGATAAGGGCAGGAAGAAGAAGAAGACCACGTAAAAAAAGTCTTACCTAACCATGATGCAGCAGTACTGCTCATGGGGATCATGGAGTTGGGCACGAGGAGTTGCGGCAGTAAGATGGCAGGGAAGCCGATCACGCAGCCGTGCCCGATGATGTTGCTGCCCACTGCCATCGTCACGAAGCACTAAAGAAGCAGGGAGCACTGTTAATGCCTACTAGGTGTAGAGGAGAACTAATGACTGCTTTCCTTTAACACTAAGAATGATCTAAAATTTAGATCATTCCTAGTGTTCCCAATCTAAATCCCAATGTTGTGGGGTTCATTTAGAATAACCCACAACATTGTTACAAAGCTGTTCGGGCTGTTGGGTTTTCAGCTATTGGCGGTTACCTACTTTGTCGTTTGATTGCGCTAAGGCGAAAAATCAGGTACTTAGGTACTTTCTCTTCTTTCCAAAAAATGTTAGCCCGTTAGCCAGTCTGTATGTGGATTAGATATACTGTCCTGAGTCTATGATGCGCCCCACGAAGAGTTTACATGTAGGTATTTAATAAATACCTACACTTATTTATAAGCGACATTAATTTATGATTGTTCACCTGATTTTGTTGTTGTATTTCCCATTAAACTTTCTTTTTTTAAATAGGTCACATTCATTGGACCCAATTAAAAAAAAATCCTATTAATATATATATTTTTTTATTTCTCACGAATTATTTCAATGACTATATTCGTGTTGGTGCGAGTCGAAGTGTTTTGTAGTTTCAATATCTTGAATAAAAAAAGAAAAACTTACTTGTCTCCAAAACGGTGAAAGTCCTCTCTTTCCCATTTTCTAAGATCACTTTCAACAATTAGTCTCATTAAAAAAAAACACGTTAAACTAAAACTCCAGTTAACTTAAAAAATACACTAATTTAACATTAAAATTAGTATCACAATAAAAATATCAGTACATTTTTAAGAGGTTTTGCTTAAAACAACTAATAGAACAAAACACTCGTATTATCCGATTACAAGTTTCATGTTTATGACAATGACAATAAAATATGAAATAAAGTATGTTTATCATTTTAACTGCACTCAAAAGTATTATAGGGAAGTATCGGTATCTAAGGGCAGATACGCACTGGCACAATTTCACTATCCCACTAACTAACAATACTTTTGTCGAATTACAATTTAGATTATGATAAATTCGATGATGGATCGATATTATATCACTGAATTGAGATATTAAAACTAATTGCGACAATGAGTCTTATATCATTAATTGCTTGTTGCTGGGTTGACAATACACTTGTAATATTTGCACGCGTGTCAAAATCTTTATTAATTATTAGTCATTGCTGTTGTCTTATATGTTTAGACTAGCTGGAATATAAAGACAATTCAATTTATAAAGTTAATAACCTGCATTGTCTATTATTGATATGATATTGATGTAAACTATCCGTGTGCAAAATTTCAACCAAATCGCTTTTGTAGTTTTTGCGTGTAATGAACAAAACTTCTATTCGTCAATCCACCTATCCATTCTCACACATGAATGTATCTATTTATATTGTTTCACGCAAACTTTGAGAGAAAAGAGAAAATGTTAATATCTAGAATTTTTCAATAATTACGAATTCAGTGTAGGTTTGGCCCGGTCTGAGTGCAAATTGGCGTATTTTTTTACGATGGTATAAAGTACATACTTATAGCGTTTATCTCGTCTTTAATTTTGTAAGGCAATTTAGGTATTTGTTAGGTGTATCTTTTTATGGTTCTGCCCATAAAAATATATGGCACACTGTCACAATAATTAGATATAAGCCAAATGATGGAAAAACGAATGTTTGGTCTGTAAACCAAAAGTTATGTAACGGAACTTTGAAATAACTAGTAGAAAAAAAAGTTGCCGTAATTTATTCAATAAATGCTTTGAATTTTTATAATTGCGAATGCTAGTGTGTTAAAAAATTACCTCTCAGATGGTAAACCTGTATTTCTAAAGCCTCCTGTAGACACACGCGATTAATCGCGCGGGGCGACATGTCGCGGTCCATTCGCAGTATTTTTAACCGACGAAAAAAAAGGAGGAGGTTCTCAATTCGACATGTATATTTTTTTATTAGAGTGGAAATTAGCTTGGCTCGTTGTCGCAGCGCGTTTAATCGCGTGTGTCTGCAGGAGGCTTAATTTAGTGTAAAAGTAACCCAAAACCCGTTTTATTCATCAAAAATATCTTTGAAACACCGCTCTTGTAGCCCCAGCCTTATTTGAGCACGCGATATCGTTTACAACAGCGGCACAAGCGATACTATTGACTTTTATCTGCAGATATCGCGACAGTGATGCGTTGTGGTCCACGCGGCCGCCGGGTGCTGTGGTGTGGTTGCTGGTGGGTGCTGACGTCAAAGAGTCGTGATGATGAAAGATGCCTAACGGGGTTTTAGGGCCCTGATATGCAAAGCGCAACCGCAGTAAGATTCTGACAGACCGTTCCCCTTCAACCAGGGCGGGAGGACACATTTCATACCACCTAAAACAAAACGAAAAATGGTTTGCCCCGGCCCCATGCTCACACAAAAGAGAAAGACGAGGAATGAAAACGTCATCAGGAAACCTAGTTCTGAATGGTGGGACCCTGTCAACCTTACTGTAACAGGAAGTGGGCGACAATCCATCACTCAGCACCAGCACTGCATAGAATCTTTACGTTTTTGGACTAGGACAACTTACTCTGTTTCGCCACAATGTTTTTCTAGCAAATAATATACTATCATTGATTGACATAGTGATTCATTCAAACAAACAACAATCCACTGTTGTTCTGTAAGCTGGATTAAGTAGGACAATCACATTGTTATCAACCGCCTAAAAGTCTGTTATCTTGAGCTTATTAGATCAATGTAACGATGAATGGCTGATAGTGCTCTTATGGAGGGCTTAGACAAATGATCTCGATTGTCAACAATCGAACTATTGTTCCTAAAAGGTGACAATAAATAAATTCTCGCTGAACATTGAGACAGGACGAGAGTTAGGAAAAGAGGAGAATGAGAAATAGCGTCTACCTAATGAGAATTCCTGCGCGGGCAATGATTGCTTGATTGTACAATTTTCTAGTTTCTGTAGAGGTGTACAACCTCATCACACCAAGTGCTGAGATTAAGCCATCGCACAAATTAATGACGTGGCATTTATTTTTCAAACATTCTTCTTCTTCTTCCTGCCCTTATCCCATTCTATTTGGGGTCGGCGCAACACGTTTTCTTCTTCCATTCTCCCCTATCAGACGTCACAGTATCATTTACTCCTTTTTCTTTCATATCATTCCTTAGACAATCCATCCATCTTTTCTTTGGCCTTCCTCGTCCTCTCCATCCATCAACATTCATACTCATCACTTTCTTAGTCACATGGGTGTCATCCCTCCTCATCACATGTACATACCAAGATAGACGATTCCCTTTCATTTTTTCTGTAACAGGCGCCACTTTCAAACTTCCCCTTATAAACTCATTCCTTACTTTATCCATTCTTGTCACTCCACACATCCATCTCAACATCCTCATCTCCGCTACATGCAATCGTTTCACATCCATCTTTTTCACAGCCCAGCATTCCGATCCATACAATACGACAGGTCTAATCACGGATTTGTATATTTTCCCCTTTAACTTGAGGGGCATCCGTGGGTCGCAAGTTGTTCCGGTGACCTGTCGCCATTTCATCCATCCCGAGTTGATCCGGTGTGTTATGTCTCGGTCTACATCGCCGTCTCCTTGGACAAGGAGATTTATTTTTCAAACATTAAATATATATAAAAAAAAACAACATTTCTTTTATAACAAAATTAACACTTCATGTACTGTATGTTAAGCCATACATGTACGGTTTTTAACATAAATTACTCATTAATTCGCGTCTTCTGAATAAATACTACAGACGCCTTATTTTGTATTTCCTAAAAATAATACTACTTATTGTTATTACCTACGTGGCCACCTTCCCATTGTCCCCATTAGCTTTCAACGGATCTCTCTCTTCCTCAACTGCCACCACTGCTCTTTACTCATCCTCAATTCCTGCAGAATCCTGCCTTTGGTTTCTGGCATCAGGAACCATATCACAATCAGGTAGTAAATCAGTAACCCAGCATACACAGAGTAGGTCCCACTAATACCCACACTTCCCATCAGATTAGGAAACGTTTTGAGGACCAAGGACAGTGTACCAGCTACGGATGCTAAGCTGAGGCTTCCAGCATTTTTTTTTTTATTTATTTATGTGTAATGGGTTTGCTCTTGACCTTAGTCTAGGACAAGAGTGACTAAGACAAGGTCGACGATGGAGCGAGCTTAGCTATCACTCTTGGTAGAGGCACCATACCCACTGATACTGAGAAGAAAAGCACGTTTAACAATATCCCAGGGATCCAAATAGATTCTGGATTCAGTAGACCTTGGTCATTTGAGTAGACGTACGCAACTATCGCCAAATGACTGGCCACGCAGAGTCCTCCAGAAGCAAACATCATGATTATCCTCTTAAACCTGTTTATGATGTACCTAAATTGCAAAAGTATTTACGAGGATTCTCTGGCTGTCAAGTCCTAACATCCAAGCATCAGTGTTGAAATTAGAATTCATGATCAGTTTGGTGATAGTTGTGGCGTAGGCAGCATTGATGGGTCCTCCCGATAACTGTCCCATGGCATATGCGTCGACCATCAGGATTATTGGTTTATGAAACTCCGTTTCATCAAACTCAACTTCTTTGACATCAAATTCAACTTCTTTTGAGTGCTCATAGTCTTCTCGAACTTTATTTTTGCTTCGATCATAGCTTCTAATTCTTGGTCTTCCTCATCTCCTCTTAACCAATGGTAACTAGCTAACTAACTTCCCTGTATTCATTATACTTTCCTTTGGAGACCAGCCAGCTTGGGTATTCTGGAGAGAAAAGCGTCATGACAAGACTGATGAAGGGAAGGAAGAGGCAGACCAGAACAGTTCTTCGCCAGAGGATGGAGTGTCATGCCAAATCATAGGCCGCTTATGATTCTTCCGAGGAGTATTACCTGAAATATTTTGATTTATTTGCGGATAACTTTTCTAATACTGATGGTAAAATGTGACTAAGGGAAGCAAAGAGAAAAATGTTGAGCGCAAGTATCTTTCCACACACGTTACTGTATATGTATATCGCTACGTGTTTGGCTACTTTAGGTATTTATCAATTTTTTTTCAATTTGCAAGGTTGCTAGTTTAACCTCCTCCTTTCTTAACAAAGTGGGGTTTCTTACCTCAACACTATTAGACAAGAGAGTGATCAACCACACCACGAGAGCCGACACGCTGACCGTAACGTGTGTTAGTGACCTCGAAGTTTGCTTTTGCAAATCATCATTATCCTGCCTTTGTCCCAATTTATTTGAAGATAGCGCAACACGTTTATTTTCATTCATATCATTCTTCACACAATCCAACTGCAAATAAATATAAATGAATTTGAAAACTTTTACCTATCCAAGAGTCAGCCTCCTTGCTGGTATGTATACAGGTTCATGTAGCTGAGGCAGAAGCACCGCAGAGAACCCCACCACGGCACCATTGCCGATCAGGTTGATGCCCACCGCTGATGTCACGAAACACTGCAAGAGATTTATTATTTTGAGACCAAGCAAGGGCCTTTCCACTATAATTTGTTAATCTAACTGAGGGGCGTTTGTCACTCCAGGACTCGTCCACTACACCGGCCATCGGTCCTTCGAGAAACATGGCTAGCTCACTGCCACTTCATTTGCTTACTCTGTTAGCTATGTCTGTTATGCCTGCTTGATTTAAGCTTGATTTCTGACCCAAAAATTCGTTTTCATTCGTGCAATATCCCGGTTGTTACTCTATTTGCATATAAATCGATAAAAAAACAAGCAATTGATAAGAATAACACTACCAAAACGTGTGAGTTGATAACACAGAGTTATCATAATTACCAAATGATAGTAGTATAGCCGCTTTTAAAATGAATGAATGTAATCGCCCAAAATTGGTGAAAAGGAGCTTAAGATCTTACTCAGTAAAGATAATCTTACTAACCTGTTTCAAAAGCGGAGAAAACCTACTCACCCCTCTCGATATTTTGACTTGTAACAATGCTTAAATGCTCTCAAAGTCTCATGTTATCTACACATAAAATATTGGCAATTATCTGATCTAGTTTCGGTATCAAACATGATAAAATTAATTCCAACACAACACAAATACAACAAACTGAATCCCAGTAAAGTTACAGAAAGAGAAATTTGTTTCATAATCATACGCAAATATCAACATGAACAATTGTTACACACTGGTAGTTCTTCTTAGCGTGTCGTGTCTGACAGGCAGTCCATAACGACTACTGGTTTAGCGCCTGTCCTATAACAAGCTCGTAGGCAGTTTTATATTTGCTTGATAAATAGCATCTTCATAAAAAGCAAGGAATTAAAAAAAAATCTCTTTATTTTGTAAAATTTCAATTGGAATAGTTATTTCCACTTAAAAGCTACGTGATTATATAAACTCTGAAACTGTGGTGACCTAAGTCGCTACTTGCCCCTTCTCCGCAGTAGCCTTTATTAAACGCCTCCTTTTCTCAACCGCTGCTCCTCCCTGTGTACTCATCCTCAATCTCTTGCAGAGTCCTGTCCTTGGTTTCAGGCATAATAAACCATATCACAATCAAACAGTAGGTCAATAACGTAGCATACACGCAGTAGGATCCAGAGATACCCACAATAGCTACCAGTCCAGGGAAGGTTTTCAGGATCCCGAATAATGTACCAGCTACGCCGGTTAAGCTTATGCTGCCAGCTAAACTTCTATACTCTAAGGGAAATACTTCTCCAGCTATAATGTTTGGCAGGGGCACCATGCCCACGGAAATTGTGAAGACTTGCGCATTCAGAAGTATACCTGGAATCCATATAGCTTCTTGACTCAATATGCCCTGGTTTTTCAAGTAGACGTACGCAGCTATCGCTAAATGAACAGCCACGCTGAGTCCTCCTATAGAAAACATCACAGTTCTTCTTCTAAACTGGTGTATGATTAAAATTGCTACGGTGTTCATGACTATTCTGTGGGTATCAAAGCCTAACATCCAGGCATCAACGTTCACTTCAGGGTTCATGATGAGTTCTATGAGAGTTGTGGAGTAGGCTGCAATGCTGACTGCTCCTGATAATGGCCCTAAGGCATACGTATGGAACATCAGAATTATTGGCTTATAAAACGCTTTCTTATGCATAATCTCCATTAATTTTAACTTCTTATGAGTCTCGTCGAATTTCATCTTTGCTTTGATCATGGCTTCTAATTCTCGCTCTTCCTCATCACCTCTTAACCAGCGGAAGACTTTCCTGCACTCATCGTACCTTCCTTTTGCGGCCAACCAGCTTGGAGACTCGGGCGTGAACAGTGTCATGACTAGACTGATGAAATGGAGGAAGAGGCAGGCGATAACAGTTAATCGCCAGTTCAGGAATGATCCCACGAGATGGACGAAGAAGATGCCAACGCCCTGTGTGAGGGCTATGGTGGTGAGGAAGGCTCCTCTGTTCCTTGGGCTGGTGTATTCACCGATGAGGATGGAGCGTAGAGGCAGCATCATGCCGAACGACAGGCCGCTTATGATTCTTCCGATGAGAATCACCTGAAAGTGTTCAGTAGGCTTTAACTTAAATTATTGATGAAATAGATGAACAATATGGGAATACGTTGTTGAAGAGTTGCCTAAGGTATCATACAAAGGTAATCCATGTATATTTTCTGACGCATTTTGTGTGACCACCTCTAAAAGAGTAAATAAAGAAATTCTTAATGTGGTTAACTATACATTTCCTCCACCCTGGCATCGTCTTTGTGTAATCCGGGCCTTGGACTTTTACTGATTTGAAAGACAAGCCTCACCGCTATAAGCGACTTATATCTAATGAAATTACTTGTCTATCTTCCTCCTTTTTAGGAAAGTCGTTTGTTTACCCAAACACAAGTGGCGAAGAGTGTGATCAACCATCCTAGAAGAGCAAACGCGCTGACTGCGTAGTGGGCCATCTTGCGTCCATATCGGCTCATGATGGGAGTGGTCATGAAGACGCCGATTAGCAGGGTTGTACCCACCGATGATGCTGAAATATTGAATGCATACTGTAGAATTGTACTTAATGTATACGTATGGGAGAAATATTTGCGACACATCCACGCAATACAGTTGTAATGTTGTGAAGTTGATGTTCAAGTGCAGACTAGGTACCTATGCCTTAACTCACTGCAGCTGATTGGTCCCTACACCATTATAAACATGCAACAGATTAAGAGGTGGATTGAATATGAAAAGCTTTACCTATCCAAGAGTCAGCTTCCGTGCTGGTTTGTATACCAGAATCTGGCTCATGTAGTTGAGGCAGCAGAACTGAGGAGAATCCCATCACAGCGCCATGCCCAACCAGGTTCATGCCCACCGCTGTTGTCACGAAACACTGGAACAATGGACTGAGGACTGAAACTTTAAGCAGTCCAATGCGCAGGCGCCTGTGACGGGGACCTGAGCGGGCGCCTGTGACGGGGACCTGAGCGGGCGCCTGTGACGGGGACCTGAGCGGGCGCCTGTGACGGGGACCTGAGCGGGCGCCTGTGGCGGGGACCTGCGCGGGCCGAAGGCGCTCGATGACGGACTGACTGCACGGGCTAATTTATTTATAGATAATAGAAAGCGACACTGCATGAATAAAATAATTTGGTTGCCGCTACTGGGTTCGTTGTGTTCCTACACGCATAGGTTGACACGCTATGGGTGCATGTCGCAGCTACCTGTCGCTGGTGTTTGTCACAAGTGCCTGTAGCGGGTACCTATCGTGGGTGCCTGTCGCGGGTGCCTGTCGTGTGTGCCTGTCGTGTGTGATTGGCGCGGGTGCCTGTCGTGGGTGATTGGCGCGGGTGCCTGTCGTGGGTGATTGGCGCGGGTGAACATCGCTGCGCAGCGCAGTTATAAGCCTGGACTGTCATTATTACAGCCAAAAGACTTCCATTAGACGTAGGACTCGCAATCGCAACCACTGATCATTACTGATCTTTTAGTTTAATAAATATCTTACTTGTTTCAGGAAAGGTGAAAATCTACTCTTCCCTCCCTCCATTTTCAGTCAGAATCATTAAAGAAATATGGAGTAAAGACATTATCGTCGAGTCCATCTTAGATTAGAATTTATAACCTTATTTTCATCATTAGAGACCCCGGAAACAGCTCATACCTTACTTTTAATATAATTTACAATGAAATGGTTATTTAAATTTGTGACTGACATTACGATTGACGTAAAGATAGACGAGTTATGTCTGTCACAGTCAAAACTTGACGTTCACGGATGAGATTTAAGAAAAATAATATCCGGGCGTTTAGTTCAAAATAAGGCCACAGCATCTGTGGCTTGTTATTTGGAGGCATTCCATCACGCGGCACTTAGAGACACAAGTGTATAAAGCTTCGCTTTGCAATAAATTGTATGTGGTTAAATCATCAAATGAGTTCTCTTGCCCTGGGTGAAGCGGGAGAGACTGTCAGACTTGTATTGACTAAAATTCATCGTGTTCCTTTATGTCCGTTTACACAGTTGGCAGGCAGTTGGTCCTTTAGGGGGTTCCCGTCAGATTGCTGAGCCACGACGCGCCGTCTACCCGGGCATAGTTCCTGACGGACGGCAAGCTCTGGTTTGTGATCAATTTTTACACGTTCTCAATCAGCTATGTTGTCATTTTCTTGCGTGACCTCTGATGTTCAATGTAGTAAGTTCACATTGACACAGAAAGTAGGAGCTATTGCATCATACGAGGAAAAACCGGTCCAGTGCATAATCTTGAATAATAATACGTATAAGGATCAGGTAACATTTTGTAATGTCGTGTCGTTTAAACTAGATACTGACTTAACTCGCCGTTACCTTGTGTCAGACCACACAGAGATTTAGTCATAGATAGAATACTACATAAAACTAGTAAATTTTGTAGGCACTTAGGTACTTATTAAGATGACTGAAATTTCCCGTGGCTACTTTCAATTCTCACCCCTCTATAGCCTGTAATTATCTTCAGGTAGGTACATCCATATATCCTTATGACATGTTAATCATAATCGGTCCAGCGGATTATTTGTGAAAGTGTACTAAACAAACAAACGTAATCACGTTCGTATTTATAAGATGGGATTTTGTAGGTACAACAGTTTAAATAACTTGAAAGGTTGATCGTAGAAGAAGGCTTTTGCTTTTCTGATAATGTGTAATAATAAATCAAAAGAGTTTGTGAAAGGAGTACAATGTCAGAATCTTAGCAGATGGGGTTATGGTTTCTGTCTACTCCCATGAAAAATGGTAGTTAAAGTATACGTTTCTACCATTGTGTAATTCTAATAAAATTTTACCTTTAACTTTGTTGATTTTCAGCGCACATAAATATAAATAAGGAAGGTAATATTATATGTTCATTTTGTACAACAATATCACATTTATTATCAAAAAGAAATTACAAAAACGTATCTACTAAGTACTTAAATACTTACAAAGATAATAATACATAATTACAATTGGCCGCTTAATATCTAATTCCTATGGCCTATTCGATTATAATTATTATCAATGCATTACCTGTTATAAACAATCATACTGTTTGATATAATTATTATATCTGACAAACAAGTTTTAATAAATAATCAATATGCGTAACATGACACTGTAGAAACGGGTTTTCTGGATAGAAGTGTTAAACAAATTATCTAAAGCTAGGTTTACCAGAACAAAATTGTCTCGCTCTGAGATACTGCGTTTCATTCTAGTATCCCTGGCATCAAGACATCTTTTACCGATATTGTACAGAAGAATAGAGAAAATGACAGAATGTAGAAAGATTTCTGCCGTCATATGCATGGCGATGTTTTCAATGCAATTTTTTTTTCCATTCTTCTGTTATTTGAGGATCGTGCCATAATCGGGTAAAAAATGTTGATAGGCATAGACGTAACAACGTAACTTTGTCTATTCTTAGTAGAATAGAGGTAGAATTGGTTATTCTACGCGCGCAATTAAGTCTTCCTAGATTTTATTGTCATCATTGTAAAACTTGTGGAGATCGGATAGATAGTTGATCTTGTATTCTGTTCAACCCGGTTGGACTGGAAGCCGACCCCAAAATAATTGGGAACAGGCAGGCAGAAAATCATGATGAATGCTGTAAAATATCTAATTAAAATTACCGCTTATAATAATCATTCGTTTTCTAAAGGCCCATTTGCAGAGCTGTTCAGTGTTCATTAAACAGGTTAGGTAACTGCTAACGAGTTTATCATTTTGTCTCTATCACCTTCAAATGATTGACAGAAATACATTAGTGTTTTAATTACATTCAGTGTGAAATGCATATAATGGTTTCTGATATGTGCTTAAAGCAATATCCTTTCCTACTAAAAAAAACAAAACTAAAAAAAAACTAAAACTAATATTCTCTACTACACAAGACTTACTCGTACACTGTCCGTGTCATGGGGCTCAATATAGACATAAAGCTATTTTGGAATTACTTAAACTTTTAAGCAGACAATTCAATACAATGTCTGAAGTTTTGCTGACAATTAAACATATTAGGTAGGTACTATTATCTTAAAATCACAGTGAGTTCACAAAAGTGTCTACTTTCAGATCTATCAGCTGTCAACTTTAGACTTCTCAACGTCCACCTTTTCTTTATCCCTCAAACTCTGTCTCACTTCCAACTCTTCTGCTACCAGAGGCTTCCCTCTGAAATGATCCTCAATCTGTTGCAGAGTCCTGCCTTTGGTCTCCGGGAGTAACCACCAGACGATGCATAGGTTATATGACATGGCAGCTGCATAGACAGCATAAGATCCATGAAGACCTATGGTGTTCAGCATTACTGGGAAAGTTTTCGTGACCAGGAAATATCCAGAGGCTATGGAGATAATGCTGATGCTGCCCCCAACGCTTCGATACTCCAGGGGGAAGATCTCCCCAGCGATGACATAAGGAAGACAGACCATTCCAACAGCTACCGTGAAGAATTGTATGTTGATCAGTAAGATAGGCAGCCATACCGCTGTGTACGTCATCCACCCTTGGATTTTGCCGTAAACGTAGCAAGCAATAGCTATGTTACTCAGGATACAAAGACCTCCAGTTGCCATGAACATCGTTCTTCGTTTCACCTTGTTAACTACATACACTGCTATAATATTGGATATATTCCTCTGAGCATCCAGAGCTATCATCCATACGTGAGCATCTACTCCTGGACCAGCCAGGTGAGCGATGACGGTAGTGGAATAACAAGACATGAGGGCTCCACCAGAAAATTCTCCCATCAAGTAACTGTGTATCATTATCACTATCGGCTTATAAAACTCCTTCTTTTTGAAAAGCTCCATCAGATCTTTGCAGTTGGAAATTGGCACTCGCTTCGTTTCACACCTAGCTCTGATCATCTCTTCTAATTCTTGCTCTTCTCCATCTCCTCTAAGCCATCGGAAGGTCCTCCTGCAGTCATCATACCTCCCTTTATCTGCAAGCCAGCTAGGAGATTCAGGTATGAAGAAAGTCATGAGAAGGCTGGTTAGAGGAAATGCGAGGAGGATTAGAATGGTCTTCTGCCAAGAGACTAGGGATCCTATAAGGTGGACCAGCAGGATCCCGAAGGCCTGGGCTACGGACACCATTGTGAGGAAGGCACCTCTGTTCTTCGGGCTGGTGTATTCTCCGAGGAGGACCGAGCGTAGAGGCAGCATCAGGCCGAAAGACATGCCGTGGACTACTCTTCCTATGACCATCGCCTGGAACATAAATAATTTATGATTAGTTGTCTTCTTATAACAGTCCCAATAATCGATTATGAACAGATGACTAAGCTTTTCTTTTGCACTTTATTTCAAAATAATATATATACTTATATTACCATCTCAGTCAAGCGCAAAATTCCGACCTCCATTCCGCGCTGATATTGAGAAATTCTAATGGAAACCCCAAAATCAATCGGCTATACCTAAGAATTGTCTGAATTCTGCCACACTTTCTAAACAGACTAAAATTAGTGTAAAAGAAGGTTTCCCTAATACACTTACTGTGAAACTCTTGGACAGGAGTATGACGGTCCATCCGACGAGGATATTAGCGATGACCACGAAGTGTGCGATCTTCCTGCCGAGCTTCCCCATGATAGGTGGCGCCATGAAGCTGCCAAGAAGCAGCGTGATCGCCGTTACAGAAGCTGAAATAAAAACAGATTTATTTAAGAAAAAGGTAGAGCTTCTCTCTCAAGCAGACGAGGTCTCGACAAGTCAAAACAAAGGAAAGATAACATGCCACCTGCCTGTGAGAGATGAAAAAAATTGAGAAGTTGTTAAATTATGGGTTGTCAGTACGTTTTGAGATAGAGGATAGAAAAGGCAAGGTCCATACTTTAAAATAAAACTCTACAAGTTACGTGCTTTGGCATATTCACGAGCATATTACAATGCCACATTACATGCTATGGCTCGCAATATAATGTGATCTTGAACGCTTATTAGGCAATCAATCAAATCAGCTTATAGCACTGTCTGGACAGAGGCGGCCTCCATGGTGCGTCACAAGTTCACAACATCTCGTCTTTCGGTTTCCTTATACAGTTTGTCCGAAACATCTTTTTAAGGTCGTCATTCTATTTAAGATATGGTTGAGTCTGGGGATCTAATCTCAAAGCCCGAAACCCGTGGTTCGGCCTTATTAGTAACGGACACTACGCCTCGTGACATCGAGCCCGAACTAAGAATGAATGATAATATTACGATTTCGCAGATAGCTCCTTAGTGCATGGGCCACCACTCATGACCTGCGGAAAATTCGTGGTGTACTACATTATTTTAATGCAATTTGATGTAATGAAAATGATAGACACTAACGCCGCGTCAAAATGACTTCAGTCGTGGCGGTATTTTATCCGTCCACATTTATATATTGATGAATAACGTTCGTACATCCGTATCCAAACCCGTGTCGTCGCTCACGGACTTAGAAAGTAGACCCCGTGCACAAAGTATCGTATTATCCAGTACTAATTGGGAGGTCTCGGTTGGGCAGCGTTCGGGAAACTACGCAATGTCTTTTCGTCCGACATACCGCAGTGCCTCAAGACGAAAGTCTTCAACCAATGTGTGTTACCAGTGATGACTTACGGCACCAAAACGTGATCTTTCACTATCGGCCTCATCTCAAAGCTCAAAGTCGCTCAACGAGCTATGGAGAGGTTTATGCTCGGTGTTTCTCTACGTGATCGAATCCGAAATGAGGAGATCCGTAGACGAACTAAAGTCACCGATATAGCCCACCGGATTAGCAAGCTGAAGTGGCAATGGGCAGGCCATATTGCTCGCAGAGCAGATGGCCGATGGGGTCGAAAAGTGCTAGAGTGGAGACCGCGGACTAGCAAGCGCAGCGTAGGACGTCCACCAACGAGATGGACAGACGACCTTATAAAGTGCTAGAGTGGAGACCGCGGACTAGCAAGCGCAGCGTAGGACGTCCACCAACAAGATGAACAGACGACCTTATAAAGGTCGCCGGAAGACGCTGGATGCAGGTCGCTTCCAACCGGTATATGTGGAGATCTAAAGGGGAGGCCTATGTTCAGCAGTGGACATCCTATAGCTGAGATGACGATGATGATGAATTGGGAGGTCAGATAGGCAGTCGTTCTATGTAATATACGTATTAGTATTCAGTTGCATGCGTTTATAATGGAAGCCAGTTAAATATTATTATCTTAATTTGAGATGGGTTTGTTCCTGACTCTAGTCTTGGTCAGAGGCGACAGACAAAGTGTACGGTGGAGTGAAGAGCCCAGAAGAATCCTATTCACTCTTACTTTGAAGGGATTCGGGTTGTATGCGGTCGGGAACACAGCTGCAGGTAGTGAGTTGCAGTCTTTTAGTCTACGCTTTATGAAGGATGATTGAAGCGCTTAGAGCGAATTAGTGGAATAAGTATGGCGATCTTATCTAACTGAGGGCTGTTCCACGTTGAAGTTACGTGTGGTTATATCTCAGTTATTTATATTATTTTACCTAATTTACCTAATTTTAAGCCTGGTATAATAGTGATCTAGTTGTATACTGTTTTCATTGTTTTGCATACCTATTTAATTAACGAAGCTCTATAGAAGTAGTCTTTTTGGGCAATTGTGTAAAAAATGTTTTTACATAAACATTTCAAATTCAGAAACCTAAATAAAGATTTTTTTTTGTGTTCCCACCGCGTGGGCACTTCGTATTTAAGCCTTTGTCAAACTGACAGGAGAAACGAATGCGTGCCGAAGCGTTTTTGTTTGTAATGTATGGAATTGTTTGAAGCCAGTCACATAGACTATTGGACCGCTTTCGTTTTTCAATGTGACTGGATTCAAACAATTCCATACATTACAAATAAAAACGCTTCGGATTGCATTCGCCTCGCCTGTCTGTTTGACAAAGACTTTAGTGATCAGATAAGTTCTCACGCAATACTATGAATTTCGCTTATTTCTCACTCATTGTATAAAAACCAGTCTGTAAGTTTGTCTATGTGTATCTAGATTTAACTCTATTGTTGATTTGATACATTAATACGTGATTGACCTTTTAATCTTTTCCTACGTTATAGCATGCATGTAAAAAGAATACGGAATGAATTAGACGTATTATGAGCATTAAGTATGTATTTTAATTTACATTTAAATGCAATAAAATGTTTCGGTATTTGTTTCTTATTTTAAGATACGGTATTTGAATAGCTATTAGTCCATTGTAGAGTTACATTTGGTTTTGCATTTGTCAGAGGACCCAATTTTATTTGTCAAATGGGTTAGTGTAACGTTAAATCCAAGTTTGTGGGTCGCAACCTTTGTCCCGCGGTCGCCATCTTTGTGCAGGTGCAGGTGGTTGATTTCTGGCAAATTTTTATTAGTCGCACAGAGCCAGATACCTTCGTTTTTTGTTGCAAATTAAATTCTCTACAACTTTGGTAGTAAACCCAAAACGCAGGGGCATATTGACGGGTAACAATTAACCCAAAGAACCTCAAAAGCTGTATGGCTTACATTTCCTTTTCGAAAAATTACTACTAATTAATAAGTTAGGAAACGGGCCATGTTTGCGGGACAAGAAATTACCCAAAAAATAGAGAGGTTTGGAAGGCGAAAGCGGAGGCATTTCCTGAGCAGTGGGATACAGTATAAGCTATAAAAAGAGTTATGACAAGCACTCAACAAAAACCTAACTTACCAATCCATGATCCCTGATCCTCAGTGAGGGTGATGTGGGAGCCAGGTTCCTTAACCTGGGGCAGCAGGATGGCGGGGAAGCCCACCACAGAGCCGTGACCGATTGTGGTGAACGATACTGTTGCTGACACGAAGCACTGGAAAAGACAAGGAAAACAGGTTTTGAAGGGTATTAAAAGACTCTGAAATAAAAATTGTATTGTGTTAGCCCTGGATCGTGAAAACTGGAAGTCATGGGGAGGGGCCTTTGCCCAGCAGTGGGATGAAGGAGGCTAGCAGTATCAGTATCAGTCAGTTACAAAAAACTGGCCATGTGCGTTTCGAACCACACACAATGACGGGTTCCGTGGTTGAAAATAATACAAACTTAACTAACTTAAAAAATAAAGGTTAACAAACTTAATTTGCGGGCGAGTGCACTCACTTTGTCTAATTGAACTACAATTAATATTAGTTTGTAATGATTTGTTTCTGCGATAGAATATTGTAGTAGGTAGTGTATAGCTAAAAATTGCCAAATATCGGTCTGATTTATTTATTTGTACTGTAAGTTTTCCCTTTTTGCCAAATTTGAAGATTCTACGTCAACAGAAAGTACCTCATAGGTTTTGAATACCTACGTCGGGGCGTCAAATTACGCCATAAATGGCTATTTCTACATTCATCATCATCATCAGCCTATAAATGTTCCCACTGCTGGGACACAGGCCTCCTCTCTGTGAGAGGGAGTGGGCCGTAATCTACCACGCGGGCCCAGTGCGGATTGGTAGATGTCACATGTCTTCGAATTTTTGGTTCTAGGACATGCCGGTTTCCTCACGATGTTTTCCTTCACCGTTTTGAGAGCAGTGGTGTTGAAATAAATTACACAAAGTAATGCGCCTGACGGGGTTCGAACCCACGACCTACTACTCGTAAGTCGAGGCCGATACCACTGGGCCACCACTGCTCTCTCTCTATTTCTACATTTACATATAAATATTATGGATTGCGTCGACTTAGAAGTTTGATTTTCCCTTTTCCAAGGGATTACTGACCTCAGTAGATGATATTATTTTGATATTATTACATAGTAATCCTGTGGGTTCCATTTTTAAGGGTAAAGGATCCTTAAAAATGCTATCAGCCTTACTACAAAAACTTAAACATCTGTTGAACACTTCTCTAAAAAAAGTGTGTCTGCAAAACGGACCTTAATTCAACGTCATAATCTGACATTTTTTTAGACAAGTGTTCAACAGAGGTTTAAAAGTTTTTGTGGTACGACGGTACATGTTTATTTTTAACTGCTATTATAATATTTTATCCAATTTATAATATGGTACTTATTTTTACCAAAACTTCGCTATAATGTAACACCAATTGTATACAATCAAATGAATTCTTGTCGGTCATTGCATCTTATTGAGGCTGACTGTAGGTATGTAAGTAAGTAGGTATCTTTATTTAAAACTAGGATGGTATTTATTTGTGGTGGTAAACTCAATGAGTAATCCCGCTTTGAATGGAGCGGAAAATTCAGTTAGACTCTTACCGACTAAAAATGCACCCTGTTTGTTTGGTTGCCCTGTACGTTCCAAGGCCATTGGTCAAGCATTGACCCTGGCCAGTAGGACTGCTACCTAAGCACAAAATCCGTCGCTTCGGTCGTAGTGTCCGGCTATTCCTTTTTACAACTTACGTTTATAAGATTAGTTAGTGATACGAACTAAAAATTTGTGACATGATTGGACACTTGTTCCGACCGATGTGATGTCAGAAATAATGAATTCAGAACTAAAAGGGAGTAGGGTTCCCCCAAAAGTTTTGAGTTACTTTCGTAAGAGAGTAGACCCCATGGTACTTGATTGGACGGCGAGCTACGCCTGCAAACCCGCATTCTAAATTAACTTGGAGAGGTGTAATGCCAGTAGGTCATGGTCGATTATTATAACAGATAGAAAATGTATATAATTATATCTTCACTATACTGTATCATAATTACATTATTATGAGTCTGTAGACCGCACATTAGTGGTAAAAATCCAGCCAAGTGCGTGTAGGACTCGCTCATAAACGGTTCCGTATCATTTATTTTTAACCGACTTCAAAAAGGAGGCGGTTCTCAATTCGGTTTCTGTTTTTAGGGTTCCGTACGTCCGAATACAAAAACGGAACCCTTATAGGATCACTCGTGTGTCCGTCGGTTTGTCGCTTACAGTCAATTATCTCCGAATCTATTAGACCGATTAAAAAAAATATTGAAAACTGCATCGTGTGACATATCAAATGAAAGGTCTTGTTGAGAAGATCTTAAATGTATTTTTTTTGTAATTTTAAATTAAATAGTTTCCAAGTTATTCAAGAAAATAGACGAAAATTTGACCCTTATCTCCGAAACTACTGAACCTAAAATTAAAAAAAAATACAAAAAACACTTTTCTACATATACATTATAGGAAAACCTATAAGAAGTATATGATATTAAAATAATGTAAATCACTCAATATTGTGCGTACCAATCTTCAATTATTCGTAAATTTCAATTCATCTATTATTTGTTTTCAAATATGAACACCGATTACTCCAAGGTTTCGGATCCGATTTTTGTGACTCTTTTTTTTTATTCGATGCAGTATACTTGCCATTTAGTCCCAAAACATTTTCATTCGATTTGGTTTAGTAGTAATTATTATTTTTATGAGATTTTTTCAATATTATTTGTTGTTATAAAGGCAGCACTTTCATCATCTGTGAAAAATCAAATGTCTAACTATCATGGTTCATAAAACGTTGCCCCACACCACACCCACACTAGGAATTTCACCTGTATCGTGGGTACGTGGGTTTATAAGATACACCCTGGTGACAGACGGACGGACAGTGGAGTCTTAGTAAATAGCTTTCGGGTACCATCATCTGCCTACCTATAGCCTTTTCCCAACTCTATTGGGGTCGGCTTCCAGTCGAACCAGATGCAGCTAAATATCAGTATTTTACATGGAGTGACTACCTATCGGACCTCCACAACCCAGTAACTGGGCAATACGACATACCCCATAGTAGAGACGTCAGACATTCAAGCTTCTGACGTCAAAGATCTACAAATAACAGCTGGGACCAACGGCTTTACGTGCTTTCCGAGGCACGGAGGAAACTCACTATTACAGTTGGTCACCCATCCACAGACCAACCGGCTTAACCCGGAAGATCGACCTTTGCGGCTATAATTATTTAGCTACGAGCTCCTCAATAGCTTTTTAGGTACCGTACCCTAAAAAACCAGTAATAATCGCATTCTAATAAAATTCTGTACTACGTACTTCTACTCAAGGTTAATGTGACGTGCGGTTGAGTGTACAACTACTAGCAATACTTTAATTAACGACTAATAAAAACCACTTGACGCATTGTTTTGTCGTTTGATACACTTGACATCATGACAGAGTTCATTTATTTTATATAAACAGTCTTGTCATACAGTTTTTGTCAAAATGAAGACTTCCGCATGCCAGAATACTGCTGTTAATTAGGTGCGTCCACACAGAGTGCGTGCGCAGCCTCGCGAAGCATTTGCTGCGCGAGGAAACTGACAAGCGAGGCTGCTCACTCTGTGTAGACGCGTCTATTGTTTTTAGACCGAGGCACGAAACAATATACGAGAGCAAAACAAAAGCCGACACTGGCACATGGCTCGGGCGCTCGGCTGGCAAAGGAGTGGCAAGACGGTAGTCTGTAGTACTATCTAAAGACAGCGACGGCGCTGTCTTTAGATAGTACTACAGACTACCGTTACAGACTACCGTTACCGTACAGACACCGTAGATTCAGCGCTGCCACGGGGCAGCGCTGAATCTACGGTGTAGTGTATCTATTTAAGACGTACAGTTACGGTCCACGATTAGGGTTACCAACTTTTTGTCTATAAAATATAGTATTTCTGAAAATATTCATTTAAAAAATATAGATGGCAAAAAAAAAAGAAAAATAAAATAGTATGTGGTTAAATGTACTTTATTTTTTATATTAAATGTTTTTGCTACTCTGCCTGTTAGCTATCGTATGTCATTGGAATAAGATCGCGATTGCGTGCGTAATATTTCGCACGTTCCGCTTTAGGTACGCAAAATATAGTAGTTTCGCCTACTATTATATATTTTAAAAAAATATAGTTTTTGATCCCTTAATATAGTAGGATACTATATTATATAGTAGGGTTGACAACCCTATCCACGATGTTGAGGCATTCGTCTTTAATGGATTTTCCACTTTATGGTCTGGAGCATAACGTTGAAAAATCTATTACAAGCTTGTCGAAGAGTTCGTCGTAGAGTCATAGAGAATAGCGTAGGTAGCACGTGAGAAGAGCTTTTGGATAGACTTTGTGGAGGCTTGCAGAGGAATAGCAAAGGCTACATAGAAAAATGCTCTTTATTCATATAGTCATAAAGTTGCTAATAGGTTGCTCCTTTGGTTGTTTCAGAGGAAAAGCACAACACGACACCAAAATAACAATAAACATATTCAAAACTTAAAGAGGTGTGTCTCAGTACGTTTGCGCCAAACAGGCCATAGTTCAGCAAAATGCCAACAACTAGTGTCTGAAGCTAGTTTTTAATTGGACCTGTGACAGTTATGTGATGTGACGTACATAAAAACTAATTAGTATTCACATGGATAGAATATCATTTTCAAACTGCAATAGCAATTTATTTCGTAAATAATTAAACCCTTACTATACTATAAATGCAAAAGTTTGGTTGGATTTTTGAGACTCGATCTAGTTAAAACGGCTGAACGTATAGGGCTGAAATTGAGCTCAGTAATAGGCTATACTCGTAGTCTAGAATAACACATAGGATACCGTTTATTCCGTTGTCATCAGGCGAGATAAAAGAAAAAACCGGCCAAGTGCGAGTTGGACTCGCCCATGAAGGGTTCCGTAGTAGCAAGTATAGATTAGGGATATAATTTTATTGAGATTAGGAAGTAATATACACAAACAATAAAAATAACTTTGTTTTTCATAGTGTTTGTATGAATGGCAAAGTTATATTTGCGGTTTTTGAAAATGTACTATATCTCAAAAACAGCTAACTATATCTCATCCAAACCAATTTTCGTTGGAAGTTTTTGTTGAGGTCTACATTATATATTTTTTTTTAGTTTTATCGTTCTCTTATTTTAGAAGTTACAGGGGGGGGGGGGGACACATTTTACCACTTTGGAAGTGTCTCTCGCGCAAACTATTTAGTTTAGAAAAAAATTATATTAGTAACCTCAATATAATTTTTTAAGACCTATAAAATTATATTAGTAACCTCAATATAATTTTTAAAGACCTATCCATACAATATGTATACGCCACACGTAAGGGTTTGGTGAAAAAAAAAATGAGTTTCAAGTCTAAGTATGGGGGGTACCCCCAAAATTTGTTTTGTTTTTATTTTTGTGTAAAAATCCTAATGCGGTTCACATAATACATCTACTTACCAAGTTTCAACAGAATAGCTCTTATAAATTCGAAGAAAAGTGGCTGTGACATACGGCCGGACAGACAGACAGACAGACAGACATGACGAATCTATAAGGGTTCCGTTTTTGCCATTTGGCTACGGAACCCTAACAAGTGAGGCTATCAATTAAAAAAATCCCTT
Organism: Agrotis exclamationis; assembly: GCA_950005045.1. NCBI lineage: Eukaryota > Metazoa > Arthropoda > Insecta > Lepidoptera > Noctuidae > Agrotis > Agrotis exclamationis. The sequence goes on from OX465443.1 coordinate 779,442, forward strand.
TCCGTAGCATAATTTTGTAGCCACTGGCTAGTATAAAGTAAAACTACCCAACAAAAATACATAATTGCAATAATCTCTTGGTTTTTCCAAAACTCCGAAAAATAATCATTGACCTATAGAAAACCGGATTATAACGAATCTGAATCTGCCTAAAACGTGACTAAGGAACTGACCTTACCCGACTTCTTAATAAAAACTTAATTTTAATTCGTTCAAGATTGAGTTATCAACCTTTAGAAATACTATACAGGCTGTGGTTTTAATTATTGGCATTAATATTATAATAATAAAAAATATAATATTCCACAACTATCACACAACGCCATCTAGTCCCAAGCTAAGCAGAGCTTGTGTTATGGGTACTAGAGAATTGATAAAAATACTTATATATTTCTAAATACATAAATATTATAGATAAATTACACCTAGACACAGAACAAATGATCGTGCTCATCACACAAACATTTGTCCTGGGTGGGAATCGAACCCACGACCTCCGGCATAGCAGTCAGGGTTACTAACCACTAGACCAACAGGCCTGTCTAAATTAATGTGCTTATTTATTAGATATTTTCTTATTTTTTATCCCGAATCTTTTCAAAGTAAGAGTGAACAGGTTTTATTTTGGGTAAGCTCGTTCCATCGTAGGCTTTATTTCTTTCACCTCTGAACGAGACTGAACCCATACCAAATTTAAAAAAAAAAACAAAGTTAAAATACTTTCATATATTTTGTAAAATAAATAATAATGGTTAAATAGAAGTTAACCACTGAACTTTAACAAAACCCTAAATAAATACACATACCATTATACCTACCACTAATACAGCGAATAGTAACAAAGCAATGCAGGTCAAATCACGATTTCAAAGGTTTCACGCAATCACAGCGCCTCTATAATATCTATGTTGTAATTCCTATATGTTCATCAGTTTTATATACTTTATTATGTTTTACTAATCAATTTCACACAACTCAAAGCGAAACAACTAATATTTATTCTTATGTAAATTATGTAATAAATTATATTTAAGATTATTTTTCATGTCTTTATACAGCGTGTTTTTTTAAACATATTTTTTTAAGGCAGCATTCAAGGTGTAGGGGCAAAAAAATGTTTTTAGACATTAGATTAAAACTGCTTATTCAACTAAAATTACTAAAATATTTAAGGTATTTTTAAGAAAATGTTAGCACAAAATTTAAACCCTTTAAACCGCCCTTTCGTTTATTTTAAATTAGTTTTATGTAATACATGCTTGTTTATTCTCCTAATTAATTTACTTTTGTTGATTTTTTTCGACCTTATGTTATACTAAATACAAAAAAAAATACTTTAAAATTTCGCAAATATAGTAAAAATACGTGTACCTATAAAAATGTATACCTAGGTATGACGAATTGAGAACCCCATTTTCTTTCGACGGTTTTAAAATAATAATGTTACTAAAACTTACTTGTTTTAAAAACGGAGAAATCCTTTGTTTTGACATTTAAACACACAAAATTCACTTCAACTTAACTTTCGCAACTCAGCGATGACATAAATGATATAATTTTTATTGACATACGTAATTTAATATTATATTATGTAAAAAATACGCGAAAATCTACATCTCGCACGAATGGCAGTACAACTACTGAATAGAAATAAACATCAGTTTTGTCTTAGAAAGATACTTAATTATTACAACTTTCACTGCCCATCCATATCCGACTCTATCTCACAGCGTTATGGTTGAGTTTGACGTGCGAAGCCAGTACGGAGTTATGTGCGGCATATTAACTCGACTGGTTTTGTAAAAACACGTGATATATACTGGTTTTTGCGCCCGGATGTGCTTATAAATAAAAAATTGACGAATCTTTGATTGTTTTGAGGTTTAGTTTAGCCAGACATTAAAAAAAGGTTAACTTCCCTGAATTTATAATGTTTCTCTGAAATCTGCCTTTTTTTACGTGGTAAAGTCATCAAATGTGTCCTCCCAACCATGGCGGGAGGGACTGTCAGACTCGTACTGACTAAAATTCACGGTGTCCTTCAATAGCGCTTTACGTTCCAGGGTCACGGTAATTCGATAGGACCAGCGACCCTGAAATCTGCCCTAAAATAAGTAACTTAAAATTTGAAATATTGTTACACTAATTTAATAAACACATTTTGTTTAAAGCTCCATAGTTATTGTTAAGTGGCATTTTTGCTTTATTTATAAAAAAAAAAAATAAACGTATTTTTAGCAATTCAACACCGTAGATGCGAGAATAATGTTAACACACTCTATTGTAGATACTTCTAGCATAGCTTTAAAAGCTAAAAATTGGATTAAGTACGTAATTTCGTGTGACGAATGGACAGGCCGACACACAAACTTACAATGACATGATACTAGTAATAGAGTAAGTTATTTCACACTCATACGCTATACAAACGAATATGTCATATGGGGCCCCCTTATAGGGCCAGAGCTTGCCGGGGTCGCGGGACTATCTCATCAGGTCGCCATGACCCAGGAACGTAAAGGGCTATTGAAGGATCACCGTGATTTTAGTCAGTACGAGTCTGACAGTCAATGCAATGAGGGGGAGGACTCTTTTGGTGATTTTATCACGATAAATAAAAATTTCACGAATTCGTTTTGCTATAGTCGTAAGGTCAGTTAATGTTATTGGGATTTTCGATTAGCAATTTCTAAAGCCCGTATGAATGAATACAGAATGTCACTCAATACTTAAGCACTACTTAAAACTAGGTTCAAGCCAATTGATTGGATGAAGCTAGTTTTAAGTAACGCTTGAGTATTGAGGTGCGTTCTGTAATACGGACCTTAGTAGCGTAGTTTGGATTTGTTCATTTGTGTATAGATGACAATATTTCCCTGTTATATCATTATCATCAGCTGCAGAGACACAGCACTGCTGACGCAGGCCTCCTCTCTGTGAGAGGGATTGGGCTATAATAATCCATTACGAGGGCGCTGTGCGGATTGGATGTCACGTATGACTTCGAATTTTTGGTTCTAGGTCATGCCGGTTTCCTTGCGATGTTTTCCTTCATTGACAGCAGTGGTGATGAATTAAATTACACAAAGTAATGCGGTTGGTTAGGTTCGAACCCACGACCTACAACTCGTAAGTAGGATTTTGTATTTTAATAGGACTTACAAAACTGTAGATAATAATATGTGGACATAGGCACATACTTAACGCCTTTAAAATTTTAACAAAGAAAGAACCATAAAAAATACAATACTAAGTTTGTGGTAGATAATGGCATGATGCAAAAAGAAACGAATTTTAATGACTCATTCGTCAACTCGCGCGCAATTAACTCGCTCGATTGAGCGAGTTGGCACATTCCGATTTTAATTATTTTTGTTGTCGTCAACTCGCGACTGAGCGAAAATTTACAGTCGTCTACAAAAGTGTTTTTATAAATTTAATATTTAATTTAATTGAACCTGCTTCACATGTTTGAGACATGAAACGTATAAAGTAGTTAAACGTGTAGAGTAGATCTTAGAGGTGAAATTCTGCTCGCGGTTCGAATCTTTCTTTCCAAAGAAAAGCTTTTGTTAAGTTACTATTTTGCGAAATTACTCAATGATTAATGTACAATAGGGTACATATTTGAATATCGGAGATTAAAATATCTACGCTTATATATCGATGTTCAAAATATGGAAACGATAAATATCGAAGATTGAAATGTCGATTGATTAAAATGTCGAATGATTCAAAATATCGAACGACATTATGCCTAAGTTCAAAATATCAACGTTTAATACATCGAAGTTCATAATATCTAAGTTCATAAAATCTACGTTAAAAATACATACTAGTTGAAATATCCGAATAAACCGGTTAAAAAGTCGGACTCGCTTTTGCATCCTTAGTCAAATTGCTGATTACCACCTATCAAGGTAAGTCGACGGAGACCCGCTTCGCGGGGCTCCTTTTATGTTTGCAAGGTTTAAAGTAACCTAACACGAGGATGGCGGGGTCTGAAAGACCCCGCCATCCTCTCCGAACCTAACCTGTCCGAGTCGGGGTGCCCCAAGTCCCGAGCTCGCTTCGCTCGCTCTTGCTTCCTTAGTCAAATTGCTGATTACTAACTACCAAGGTAGCTGGACAGACTTCGGATGCAAGAGCAAGCGAAGCGAGCTCGGAACTTGGGGCACCCCGACTCGGACAGGTTAGGTTCGAAGAGGAAGGCGTGTCCTCTCCTCATCCTCTTCGTGTTAGGTACTTTAGACCTTGCAAACAGAAATAGGAGCCCCGCTAAGCGGGGCTCCGTCGACCTACCTTGATAGGTGGTAATCAGCAATTTGACTAAGGATGCAAGAGCGAGCGAAGCGAGCTCGGGACTTGGGGCACCCTGACTCGGACAGGTAGGTTCGATATTTAAGACATTCGATAATCTGTACTTCGATATTTAGGACATTCGATAATCTGTACTTCGATATTTAGGACATTTGATAATCTATATATCGGAATCGAGTCGTATCCGGAACGCCAGTGTCATCGTGGTGGCGCTAGATGGATTTAATGTGGCGCGCGCAGGCGAGTCGACGGCACTTCACTGTTGGCAGCCGGCGCGAACGGATCGCTAAAACCATCCCGCGATCTGAGATACCCATTATAGTGCAGTGTTCATTAGTGCTAAATAGGAAAAATAAACCAAGATGATTGTCAAGTGTAAAAGACTGCTTTCTTTATCCAACACTACCCACCGGCGACGCCCACAGCAAAAAGGACCCACTATGAGCGGAGACGGTCATCCCTCCGTCATCAGAATTGGGATACGTGTTGGAAAAGAAAAAAAGAATCGAATCCAGCATATGTTTGGCATGTGTTGTAAATTATAAATACAAAATATACTCGTATCTATTAAAAAACTACATTTCTTTAATTTCAAATTCAAATCGTACAACGCCATACACTTATAAAATAGGTTTCTATACACCGTGTTCTTCACGTTATCCATAAAGTTTAGCAAATACTTCTATGGCTTTTACAAATCAAATCCAACAAAGGAAGTAGTACTTAAAAAGGCTTCGTTACAAAGATATTTGTAATTTCATTTAATGAAATTTAATTGAGCTATGCAGTGAGAAAGTATCTTAATTTGAAATCTATCAAATACTATTTGCATTTCATTTGTTTCAGCCCGCCAAATGTTATGAATGAAAATACGACGTTGCCAATTCGGATAAAGAGGCATGCATATCGGGTTATTTACGTCTAGGTATTTAGTTTGTATGAAAATTAACAAAAAAAAAAAATAAGAATTTATTAATGTGTCCATAATGAAAAATGCTTACTTCCGTGGTTTGAACATCTGGTCGAAGTTTATGTATATCGTCCGGAACACGGTGTATATTGAATTTATTATAACACTTTTATCGATGACTGTACCATTTTTCGCTCTAGTCGCGAGTTGACGACAACAAAAATAATTAAAATCGGAATGTGCCAACTCGCTCGAGCGAGCGAGTTAATTGCGCGCGAGTTGACGAATAAGTCATTTTAATTACCTAATTACGATTTTTGTTAGTTTGTGCTAGCTGAATATTTAGTTTTTTCTGTACTTATATCTTTTTACTTAGAAAACATGGTGTTTTATTTATTTTAGTTTTTAGCAAATAGGTAGTCAATCACTCTGAAAAATAGATTTGCCATTTATAAAATAGTAATCTTTGAATTTGGCTTCACTACTAAAGCCTCCTGCAGACACATGCGATTAATCGTGCTGCGACAACGAGCCAAGCTAATTTCCACTCTAAAAATACTGCGAATGGACCGCGACATGTCGCCCCGCGCGATTAATCGCGTGTGTCTGCAGGAGGCTTAACTTTTACCTGGAATTCATTTCATGATGAAACCCGCCAGCATATTTAATTATTGTTTATAAAAAAAAACCTGTTCTATACTTTATAGAGAATGTATAGGCACAGTATAATTATCTACTCGTATAATAATAATATTACCGTGGTATAGGTACCTAGGCGTGGTGGTCTAAGGGAAGGCCTTTGTTTATCTGCAGACGTCTTCTGGCTGATGATAATGATGTTGATACTCGTAGGATAGAATAGATACGAAAACGGGGAAAGGTTAATGACGCTACATTGTGACTTCATGCACAATTTTCTTACAATTCCACGCTTTTAAATAAACATAAATCATGTCAAAATAACATTAATAAGATATCTAAAGAACTAAGATACCAATAAATTTAATTTACAGCAATAATTTAAACTTAACTGTCGTCACAAAATGACACCACCTTCCCCATAAAGAAAATTGGCAAATCTCTCAATGATCTTGGCTAAATTAATTTAGCAAATTAATATTCGGTCTTAATAAAAAAACTTTTTCAAAAAAAATGTAACCGACTTCCCACAAAAAAGTTCAAAATAACCTACAAAAAAACTTTTCTTTCGAAAGTCGGTGACTTTCTTTTTTATTTCATTGACTTTTTGTCACCGACTTTCGAAAGAAATTTCGGTTACATTTTTTTTTGAAAAAGTTTTTTATTTTATCCTTTTTAGTTTCAATATTCAACCCAAATTATTGTCAAATATGTACATAATTTTCTTACATGTACACTAAAATATTGTAATCCGTAGCACCGGTAATAGCATCGCCCATGTATGTACTCTTACAATGAGCTAAAAATAAAAACTACTGCACCAAACTAAATGAAAATGTTATGGGACCAAATGGCAGATATACTGTATCGAACAAAAAAAGAATCATCGAAATCGGACCAGAAACCTCGGAGTAATCGGCGTAGACAATGTTGAAAACTTTTTAGGTTTTTGTTTTTTTTTTTTTTTTACACAGAAACTTAGTTTATTTAATAATATTTTACATATTAATACTAATATAAATACTAAAATACTAAAATTATATACAAACTATAAATACTCGTAGTAGTATGTACAAAAAAAAAAAAAAAAAAAACACTACACTACTAAACAAAAAACTTTCAAAGGGCGTCAAAAAATACGTCCACATCACTGTCAACGGGAACAGTGCCCAGAACGCTGGCAGCATTGCCACGTTGTATGGCAATGCTGATTCGTTGGCCTAGGAATAGGCCAGCCCTCTGGTCACCTGAAGAGTCGACTAATCGCCTGGCGATTTCCTTAAAAACGTTGTGGGCACTCGGACCCCATGGCCCCAGAGTTTCAACCCCAAACGGCTCAAACACATAGCTACTAGCTAAGCCAATGTATTTGCGCCGTTTGGAGTTTTCAGCACACGCAGCAGCAGCGCCAGCACAACACGCTGAACTAGGAAGATGGGATGGCGCAAGGGTGTCGACACATGTTGCATCCCACACCAAAGGCCTACCTAGCTTCCATGGCATTATGGACATACCGTCTGGTCTCTTCCCATCGTCGCGTACCAAGCCACTGGGTTCTAAGACGGCTGGCACCCCGGCGGTGACAAGAGCACGACGGATTATGTCATTCAAGCTAGCGTGTCGTGCTAACCGACCTGCACTCCTGCTGCAGGAAAGGCCATGGTGCCCGAGGCAGTCGACTACTTCACCACATTGACAGCGGTGTGGAGCACCACAAGGAGCGCCCAAACGTAGGCAAGTAGCGACCCGGAAGGTTGTATCACCCAGCATAGTTCCTATGTTGGGTGAAGGTAGCGCCTGAAGCCAAAGGCCCGATTCCCACTCACCCACAGCCAGCAGGCGGGCACGCTCCGCAGTGTTGGTGGACGTATTAAGGAGATTATTCCGTACCAACCTGCAGAGCGGCTCATCCCACTGTCTCTGGGAAAACGGGTTCACGGGCCGATCCGTATCTGGGCAAGCCACTTTCCAGGCGTCCTCGGCATCGGTCAAACACGGCACGGTTTTTGTTGATTTTTCAAAAAGTGCTGGTCCAATTTCGATAAAATTTTAATGGGACCATTCGGGAAGTATACTCTTTCCAACAAAAAAGAATTTTTCAAATCGGTTGGTAAACGAAGGAGTTATGCCCGAACAAACATAAAAAAAAATATAAACATCCGAATTGAGAACCTCCTCCTTTTGGAAGTCGGTTAAAAAAAATAAGGCTAAAAACGCACAGACAAACCAACACAATCTCTAACAATAAACTTTATTCTAAATAGCTTCGTAAATTATGCGCCAACATTGGACAACAGTGTCACAGCACATTACAAGCCGATTGGTCGGCCGCCGCATTTACATGAATTATTTATTTATGCTGTGATCTGGATTCTAATATGGCGTTTAAATAGTTTGACAGAGTATTTCTTGCAAGTTTATTTTCGTAATTATTGCTTAGTCGAGTTGGGTACTGGTTTGGCCCAACCTTATAGGAGGTATGCAAGAACATTTAGATAAATGCAACTAGCGGGAAATGGGGAAACTTCTCATTAGGAAAGTCGGCTCAATGCTAATGTTATTAAAATAGTAAAGAAATAATCACGCAATTTAAAAAAAAAGTTGCCCAACACTAGGCATTTCTCCTGTATCGTGGGTGCGTTTACAAACATAGATACTCACTCACGTACACAAACACCCAGACACACCCAGGGGATCGAACCATAGTCAATAGCTTTTTTTATCGTGGTAAAATCATCAAATGAGTTCTATCCAGGGCAGGACTGGCGGTTCTCAGGATATATTCCCTTTATGTCGAGTCCCGTTATGTCGAGTCTGGAAGTCTATTGTTCTCCAAAGTATTGATATTTAAAGGTTTCTATTACCTTTATGTCGAGTTTGGTGAAGAAGTACAGTCAGGGGTGTAAATTAAAAGCCAATGGCATAAAAACATTGTTTTATTATTTGTTTTATTACTTATTTTCATATATATCACAGGATCACAGGAGCAAGTCGACGGAGCCCCCGCTTCGCGGGGCTCCTACTTCTGCGTGGTTAAAAAAAATTGACCTAAATTGACCTTCTGACCTAAATTGTCCGAGTCGGGGTGCCAGCAAGTCCCGAGGTTAGACCTAGTTCTAACCGGCTAAACCTAGGTAACCGCACTTCGGGCTTTAACCGTAACATATACATTTCATAGGACGTGACTGTACTTCTAAAATATGCTAGAATTAAACTCGACATAAAGGGAAGAGAAACGGGACGAGGCTAATAGAAGCGAGGCAAGGTTTTCGGCTCGACATAACGGGACTCGATAATAAAGGGAATAAACCGTTCTCAGACGATACGGCTGATCCGCGCGGCCGATAAATGGATCTTATGTCGCTTATAAGTAGGTATTCTGTTACCTAACACTCGTACACCGCCCGTCCGCGCGGATGCACGGCGTTACTGCCAGCTCACGCAATAGCGTACAATTCTAAAATATTCTTGTCCGCGCGGACAAGCCGTATCGTTTGACAGTCGCCTTAGGTGTGACGGACAATGCTTCGGGCAATGATGCCACAAACATTAATTTATATAATAATTATGCAATTCAAGTATTTACTCGGTACGTAGTCTGTGTACACTCACTTGGTGCCAGATATTAGGTAATATTATGCCAGGCAGTGGGTTAGTGACCGCAAGGCGCATGCGCTTTGTTCGTTAAACCCTGTTAAACCGCGTACCAACCCGACAATAACGCAACAATAGTAGTCTCACTTGCTGCTTGGCCACGACTCATACGTTCAGGTTACAAGCGTGTTGCGACAGTGTAGAGACAGGGTATAGACTCACCTGTCAATACGTGCGTCCCCACAGAGCGTGCAGCCCGTAGCAACTCGGTTGGTGTGGACGTGTCTCGGGCGAGGCAAGTGACAGCGCTGCCGCAGTCGTGGGACTATTCCCATACAATGCCAAGAGCTAAATACCATTTGGTATTAGTTTATTTACGAATTTATTTTCTATTCCCAACGAGTACCAAATTTTTTTAAATAAAATAAATTATTACTAACGAACACCAAAACGTGACTTTTTGTACACTCAGCTACACAAATTACATACTATCGATGCCAGAGCGAGCGAAGCGAGCTCGGGAATTGGGGCACCCCGAGTCGGACAGGTTAGGTTCGTGTTAGGTTACTTTAAACCTTGCAAACAGAAAGAGACTTCCTGTTTGCGTCGAGCTACCTTGGCGAGGCATTTGCCGCGCGAAGCAAATGCCTCGCGAGGCCGCTCCCTCTATGTGGATGCACCTATATATGAACTCAGAAACTTCAATCACTTAATATGTGTTTCAATCGAACGTTTGTTGGTTCAGAGGGGTTTCCGTCGGGGAACTTTGGACAGGAACAGAGAGAAGATAGAGCGAACACAGCCATTAAGACTCGTCGAGAAAATTGCAATAATTGGAGAGTTATCCTTTTTAGGGTTCCGTACGTCCGAATACAAAAACGGAACCCTTATAGGATCACTCGTGTGTCCGTCTGTCTGTCGCTTACAGTCAATTATCTCCGAATCTACTAGACCGATTGAGTTGCAATTTGGTACACATATCAATTCCTGTGACCAAAGCACAGAGGTGTGACGTGAATAGATGAAATCTGTATGTGGGAGGTAATTTTTAGGGGGAAAGGGGAAAATTAAAAAAATAAATAATTGAAAACTGCATCGTGTGACATATCAAATGAAAGTTCTTGTTGAGAAGATCTTAAATGTATTTTTTTGTAATTTTAAAATAGTTTCCAAGTTATTCAACAAAATAGACGAAAATTGACCATTCCCCTCCCCCCTTATCTCCGAAACTACTGAACCTAAACTTTTGAAAAAAATACATAAATTACTTTTCTACTTATAGATTATTGGAAAACCTATAAGAAGTCCATGATATTAAGATAACACGGTAAATCACTCAATATTGTGCGTACCAATCTTCAATTATTTATATTTAACCTGGACTGCAGCCTCATTTCTTACCTCATAACACCTATGTACATATTTATTATTTTGTACTATAACCTTTCTCTGTGCCATACTTCAACAAGGTTCATCTCATCATCAACATCCATCCATTCATACATCCCACCCACTTGGCATCCAAATCCGTTCAGTTATTTTATGTGTGAATGAGGAAGAAATGGATTAAATGAAGATCCATACACATCCTCACGAACTTTCGCATTTATAATAGTGGTGGCGTGGTTGGCACTGCGTTTTTGCGGGTTCGGTTCCCGAAATAACTAATAAAATAAATAATAAAATGTAATGAAATATACATGTTAATATAATGAAATATGAAGAGCAGTGGTGGCCCAGCGGTATCGGCCTCGACTTACGAGTTGTAGGTCGTGGGTTCGAACCCAGCCAGGCGCATTACTTTGTGTAATTTATTTCATCACCACTGCTCTCAAAACGGTGAAGGAAAACATCGTGAGGAAACCGGCATGTCATAGAACCAAAAATTCGAAGACATGTGACATCTACCAATCCGCACTGGGCCCGCGTGGTGGATTATGGCCCACTCCCTCTTACAGAGAGGAGGCCTGTGTCCCAACAGTGGGAACATTTATAGGATGATGATGATGAATGAAATATACATGTACCTATGCTAAAAATAGGTTAATTATATTATAGTTAGATTTAGATTAGGTACTTCAGCAAAAGTACTATCAATAAATTAGTTTACATCACTGATCTTGTAGCCGTATGGTCTCCGACCTTGGGGAAGTGGGTTCGATCTCGATTGAGATAACATCACTCAATTGTAGCGCGACATGTTTTGTTAATTGCGTTTTTATTAATTGCTTGTAAACTAGTTATTGGTCTAGTTTCTAGAGATTAAATTGGAGGATTACGTCCTTGGGTTCATTTCCGGGCCGGGAAATATTAGCTCAAGTTTTATAAGTAAATTTTTCCGAAATAAAAAACCTGTTATTATTGTGTGTAAAAAAATACTTGTTATCTGAACATACTTCTTTTTTTGCGTAGTAAAATCATCAAATGAATCGGAAGAGCGGAAGGGACTGTCACACGGTGTTCCCTCAATAGCCCTTTACGTTGCAGGGTCACGGTTACCTATTCAGGTAACTAGTCCCGCGACCCCGGCTGTCGTATCTGAATATAGGTAACGTAACATTATGTTTATAATCCCCAAAACGTTCGTCATAGTGTACTGAAAAGGCAGAACCACACCCACTGTTCATCAGTCAGCCCCATGTGATAGGGCGATTGGATTGAAGAGGCCTATGTTCAGAGTAGTGGACTAACAGCTGATGATGACGATGGGAACAAGTCCAGACTTCGTGAATGTTTCTGAGACCCTTTTCTTCACCCCAATCGGGGAATCGAACGTAGAATAGTAAATCGAGATCAGAACTCGTGCTTTGCACTACTAGATCTATGATGTAATCTCTGAAAACTAGAAAAAAAACGTTACCTCACACTAGGAATTTTTTCCTGTATCGTGGGTCCGTTTACAAACATATAAACTCACATATACAAACACCCAGACCCCGAACAACTACTTGTAGATCATACAAATATTTGTTCCGTGCGGGGATCGAACCCGCGACACAGCGCAGTAGTCCAATCGCTCAGCCATTGCGCTAATCGTGTCGCCACTACTAGATCAACGATGCAATCCCTGAAATTCTGAAAAAAAATATACCTACTAATTCTAAAATAAGTTAATTTTCTGCTACATAAATATGAAACCCACTATATTGTATTATTCAGTTAGTAGGGTTAAGGCTCGAACAGACACACGCGATTAATCGCGCTGCGACAACGAGCCAAGCTAATTTCCACTCGCAGTATTTTTAGAGTGGAAATTAGCTTGGCTCGTTGTCGCAGCGCGATTAATCGCGTGTGTCTGCAGCACGCGTAGCATGGCGATTCTATCTCTATTCTACGAAGAAAAGACAAAGTTATTTCATCGTTATTTCTAAACAAATCGACTGTTTTCTTGCACAAATATGACACCATTCGTACACTATTGAAGAATAGAACGTTTATTTTCTATATTTTTTACATTACCATGCTTAAAACGCTAAAATTATTTCTACGTTCTGTCATTTTGTCTATTCTTCCGTCGACAAGACCCCTTTCTACGGCGCCATGCTACGCCTGCTGGAGGCTTTATGGAGGTCAAGATAGACAATCGCTCCATGTAAAGTACTGATATTCAACTGCATCTGGTTTGACTGGATGCCGACTACAATATAGTTTTGAAAAGGCTTGGCAGATGATGATGATATGAAACCGGAAGCAGATGAATATAAATACTTAATATATTAGAAGTATTTACCATGAAATTCATCAATGAATGCGTACAGTTTGGAATGTGACCGATAAATTAATGTAAGAATTTTGTATTAAGTAGTTGACATTTTATATAAATACAGGTAGGTACCGACCTGTATTTATATAAAATGTCAACTACTAAACGATACTGTTGCGTTTCTATATACTCGTAGATACGTCTTGTAAGTAGTACGTAGGTGATCGCAGGACTAACGAATACCGTGACCCCGGAACCTAAAGGGCTATTGAAAAATTGGGATTGTAGCACCATAATTTTATAGCGTTTAACATATTCTTTACGTCTTTGACAATTCAAAAGTGCCTATAACTTGAAATAAATGCTTTGATTTGATTTTATTTTCCAGTTCCTTCTTTGTGAGCTCGCTCATCTTAGGCTTTATCTTGGCTGGATTGAGGCTAACAGCATCATTCATCATCAATTTTTATAAATTAAGGAAACCTGCAATAGCGAGACAAATTAATTAGATTCACTAGCAGATACATTACATTTTATTATAATCGTGCATCGTTTATATTACACGTAACTTTGACCTATGCAAAAGATTAGATTTAGACAGAAAACGAGCGTAGCGAGGACAATAAATTTTGGAACATTAGAATTTTAAAAGGTAGTTGTTTTTATTAGCCTAAGCAATTTAATTTTGCAACATCTTAGAACACGATTTTTTTTCTTTTTTCCTATTTATTTAAGTAAGTGTTAACATTGTAAATAGAAAACCACGGGAAGTTGCCAGGCCCATTGCAAGTACCTTATACTAATGAGAAATAATGAAAACTGAATGAATTATAGGAACTCAGGGCTCCAAAGGATTGCGGATCCTGTAAATGTCACCCTAGTAATGTCAATATGTACCTGCAGGGAAAAAAAGGCAAAAAAGTTGTTTCTATAAGGTTTAGTTTTCGACTTATCATATTTCCGCGAATAACTCTGAAACCTGACGCTTTAGGAAATTATGTCCAAAATATTTTTTGTTTGTTAAGTGTCCTCTATCTAAATATATTATATAGGAGCAGTGGTGGTCCAGTGGTATCGGCCTCGACTTACGAGTTGTAGGTCGTGGATTCGAACCGCCTGGTCAGGCGCATTACTTTGTGTAATTTATTTCAACACCACTGCTCTCAAAACGGTGAAGGAAAACATCGCGAGGAAACCGGCATGTCCTAGAACCAAAAATTCGAAGACATGTGACATCTACCAATCCGCACTGGGCCCGCGTGGTAGATTACGGCCCATTCCCTCTCACAGAGAGAAGGCCTGTGTCCCAGCAGTGGGAACATTTATAGGCTGATGATGATGATGATCTAAATATGTACCTATATTGCGGGTAGGGCCACCTTCCATACTAAAATCTTCTATCCATCCCCTTAGCCAAATCGGTCCAGCCGTTCTCGAGTTTTAGTGAGACCAACGAACAGCAATTGATTTTTAGATACGATTGTATTTATGAAATACAGATGACTTACATTGACGTAGATATACACGTTTTCAATTGAACGTTTTTAATGAAAATAAAGTAGATACAATTTATTGACACGTGTGTATCGATCGTGTAATGGCATTGTCATTGAACCTATCTATCTGCGTCAGAAAATACAGAATATTTATTACAAGCTTTTACTTAGTTTCACTTGGCCTGTTGTCTGTCTGTAATCAAATCATCATCATCATCATCATTAGCCTATTAATGTTCCCACTGCTGGGACACAGGCCTCCTTTCTGTGAAAGGGAGTGGGCCATAATTCACCACGCGGGTCCAATGCGGATTGGTAAATGTCACATGTCTTCGAATTTTTGGTTCTAGGACATGCCGGTTTCCTCACGATGTTTTCCTTCACCGTTTAAGAGCAGTGGTGGTAAACAAATCGCATGGGCTAAATTGCTCCAATGGTCAATAGCACTATAGTATTATGCAAAATTAATGGGTTTGATTCCTGGCCAGGAATATTGATTTTTCAAAAATCCAATGATGCAGTTTTAGTTTTCATCAAAATCGGCCGCGAGACTCCTTTCAGTATTTTTCGTTATTTTTCTTAGTTCCAATATAATTATCCACGCTCAGTTGAAAAATTCACCCTGTATATTCTTCATGAATAACTAAATAACAACATTAATGGGAATTGAAACAGTTGCTATTGTGGATACTGGACCAATATTTTGTTTTCAAACCGGTATTATCCTTAATTTGCTTGCAGATCTTACAATCTGACATAACACGCCGCTTCGTGGTGATAATCAGCAATAATAAATATAAATGCAAGTATCTGTGTCGTATGTAATCTTCACTATCAGCGTCTGATAATCAGCTGAATGCATGTTATGTCAGATTAGTCTGACAGTTGGTAGCTGACGGTAGCATCTACCTGTGAAGTGATAGATAATTATGTAGGTTACCTGGTTGGAACAGCTGAGCTTTGTGTGATAATCTTTATCAGATAGATTCTAGATTAACGCCGTTTTAACTCCTCTTTTACCTGCTATTTTTCCTACTCCTCCACTATTATTTTCTGATTAATTTCGTTGCATGATCCAAGACAGGTAAATTCATTCTCCGGGACACGTCGACCTTCATTGTCTCGGCGCTTTTCTGGTGGTTGCCACTGTTGATTCTGGCTTTCAGGAGTTACAGCTGTTGTTGAAATGGTGTGGTTGACTATTTTCAATTTTAGACTATGAATTTGAAAATAGTCTGTTTTACATGACTGCTCATTCAATAATATAAATACGAAAGTTTGTGAAGATTGACTGAACGGATTTGGATGTTTGGTACACAGATAGCTTTATAACCTGGATTTACACATTGGATATTTTTCATCCCAGTATTTTGTTGCACTGGGATATAATATTTTGAATTAAATGTGGGTGAAGTCACTGTAGAATAAAATAGAATAGAATAATTGTTTATTTGCACAGAAAGTAGGTACAATATTGAGATGTTAAGTAAAAGATGATCCTTATCATGCAAAACAGTTAGTAGTTTACACATAAATTAAAAAGAATAAAAAAATTACACAGAACCCACAAAATCCTTACGTTTCACAATTTTATAAAGGAACCCAAAAAAATTGGCACAGTTCATTAACATCGTAACGTATGTATATCACGCAGGCCTTCAACTTGGGGGATCGGCAGAACAAGCGGTTATGCCACCGTCATAGATCATTGACAACTTATAGGCTTTTCATCAAAATGCGACACTATAGGTTATATTTTAAGAAGCTTACATACAAGGCTATTTGGATTACAGGCGGAGAATTCGGTTAGATAGTTTGAAAATATTCCGATCCACCTCCCCTATAACGAATGGGCGACTCGCTGTCCGATCAAGGACTATGCTCGGGTCGACGGCGCGCCGTGTTTCACGCGTGCCTCAAAGTGCTGTCAGCAAACTGATGGGGTCCCGCTTAGAGGGCTAAAGCCTGCCGGGGTCGCGGGACTGTCTCATCAGGTAACCGTGACCCTGGAAAGTAAAGGGTTATTCAAGGATCACCATGGGTTTTAGTCAGTACAAGTCCGAGTCCTTCCCATCCTGCCCTGGGTGGGAGGACTCATTAGATGATTTTACAATGATAAAAAAAAACCTCTTTTATACCACGTATGCTGACGATGCTCAACGAGCTCGAATTGGACTTTTTTTTTGGAAGACGATAATGTTACAATGTTTGCGGTTCTGTGCGACCAGGTTATATTATTTATTAGCCATTAAAACTAAATAAATAATATAACCTATATAGAAAACTTTGCTTCCTGTAATGCTACGCGTAAGTTGCCGGTCCACCAAAGCCTGGCTCATGATCATCTTTCCTGAGTCCAGCGCCCCACAGGAGCTAGCTCTATATCAGGTTTTTGCTTCTAAGCTAGATTGAGACCAAGCGCGAATCCATCATTATCATTATCTGCCTGCCTTTTCTCAACTATATTGTGGTCAGCTTCCACTCGAACCGGATGCAGCTGAATACCAGTATTATAAATGGAGCGACTGCCTATCAGACCTCCACATCCCAGTACCTGGGTAATTGAAGATACCATTTGGTGAGACTGGTTGTCAGACTTTCGAGCTTTTGACGAGGCTTACGTGCTTTCCGAAGCAACTCACAATAAAATAATAATATTCCACAACGCCATCTAGTCCCAAGCTAAGCAGAGCTTGTGTTATGGGTACTAGACAACTGGTAAACATACTTATATATTTCTAAATACATATATATTATAGATAAATTACACCCAGACACAGAACAAATGATCATGCTCATCACACAAACATAATGTCCTGGGTGGGAATCGAACCCACGACCTCCGGCATAGCAGTCAGGGTCACTAACCACTAGACCAACAGGCCCGGCCTGTCTGATAGATGGTCCTCATCCACAGACTAACCTCAACAAGCGCGGCTTAACGGGGAAGATCATGAGTAATTATTTAGCCACGAGCTCATCCCGACCCCAAGAGCAAATCCATTTGAAAAGAATAAAGAAATATACAAATGCTGACTCAGTGGATTTTACCTACCATTACAAAGTATTCGTATATTGTTCTACAACTCGCTCTGTGTTTTAATTGGATTGAGATTCTCTTATTTTGGTGGCAGTAGGCGTTGGGTTCTATTCAATTGTATCGATACTTTAATACCTTTAATGACACTGTAATCTAATTTAATTTATCATAAGACTAACTTTTACCAGCGGCTTCGCTCCGGATTTGCAATCAATTGGGATCGTACATGACAGCAACTTTTCAGTTGTTTCGGGAACAGCAGCTTTTTTTCAGGCTGAAAAATCTATGTCTGCCTTGGTACACATGATAAGCAAAATACAAAATATCAGGATGATCGGTAGTGCTTTGGGCGTGAAAAGGTAAAAGAAACAAACTTATTTTCGCACTTACAATATTAGTACGATCAGTCGAGGTATGCATTGGGATAGAATACACAGTGATTAATACAAAACAAAACAGTACCTACGTAACCCACGCTTATGGGCCATTATTTTTTTCCAGGGCCCATAATCGGTCTCTCAAGAACAGAGCCTACTTTATAAAAAAAAACTTTAATTACTAAAATAAAATCGCTATTGGTAGAAACGTAAAATAATATCTCTCTAAAAATACATAAATATTAGTGAAAAATGTTATAATTTGACGTAAATGACGGTAACTCAGTCGCTTTTCTCGGTAACGCAGTCGTATCTCATACAAAATCCGCCTGTCCCAGCAAGTAACTCGCTTCAAATACATTGACATTACATTAAAACTCTTCACGGTACTACAAAATTAAAATATCTACGGAAATTAATAATAATAATAAATTATTAATAATTCCTGGTACTACATGCTGTGCTGGTGCGGCTGCTGCAAGTGCTGAAAACCTCAAACGGCGCAAATACAATGGCTTGACTTCTAGCTATGTATTTGAGCCGTTTGGGGTTGAAACACTAGGGCCATGGGGTCCGAGTGCCCACCAAGTTTTCAAAGACATCGCCAAGCGCATAGTCGACGCCTCGTGTGACCAGAGGGCTGGCCTATTTCTTGGTCAAAGGATCAGCATTGCCATCCAACGTGGCAATGCTGCCAGCGTTCTGGGCACTTTCCCTATTGACAGCGATGTGGATGAGTTTTTTGACGCCCTATAATTGTTTTTTTTTTATTATTATTATTTTAGTTTAGTTATTTTTGTAAATATTTTACTTTTAATTTTAGTTTTTAGATGTAAATATAGTATGTATTATATTAGAACTAAAACAACAATAAAGTAAATTTCAAAAAAAAAAAAAAAATAATAATAATAATAATAATAATATTCCACAACTATCACACAACGCCATCTAGTCCCAAGCTAAGCAGAGCTTGTGTTATGGGTACTAGACAGCTGATAAACATACTTATATATTTCTAAATACATACATATTATAGAAGATAAATTACACCCAGACACAGAACAAATGATCGTGCTCATCACCCAAACATTTGTCCTGGGTGGGAATCGAACCCACGACCTCCGGCATAGCAGTCAGGGTCACTAACCACTAGACCAACAGGCCAATTAAGATAAGTATGAACTTTATCAACAGGCTAATAAGTTTATATTTTCTTTGACCGTGTATTATTGACGAAATATTTCTTGTCTTGTCCCTGTTGATGAAAGAAAACGTAAGTACTCTATGTTACCAAGCAAAAGTGATTCTTAAATTCGGATTTTTTTGTGCATTCTCGTCTAAGTTCGTTTGATTTAATGTGAATTGCTGGCGGGGTGAGGCGGGTGTTCGTGGCCTTGACGCTGGCAGCGTCGGTCGAGCTGGAGTCGTCCGGAGCGGCGCGTGTGTTTATTGAGTGTCCGCTGAGTTACCGACGACAAACGGTGAGTTTTTTAGATATTTGATTGTTTTTTTATTGCGTTTTGTAAAAGAATAAGTAAATATTTGCATGACATCAAAAATGATTAGGTAATTATTATCATATGACCCACACGTTAGAATACACGTTATATTTACAACTGTGTTACCACTACACTGCGTTACTACGAGAAGTAACGCAGTTGTAGGTGCAGTAACGCAGTTGCAAAGTTTTCGAAGTGTATTTATATATTTTACAGTTCACTTAATTAATTATTGGGTTATTTTGTTACAGTATATTATTTTAAATAAAATGGCGTTAACACCAGCAGGAAAACAACGGCGTTTTAGGAAAAAATTTAAACAGGACCCTGTTAAAAAATGCTGAGGCTAAAAGAAAACATCTTCAGAGATATCATGCTACTAAAAACTTGTACAAGGAGAGAACATAGATCTGCAAAGCTTAAATAGATGGTGGCAAACAAGAAACGTCGAGAACGTCAGAAAAGGGTGCAAGTTATTCTAGATAATACACCGCATTCAACAATGTCAAGAGGAGGAAGACAAGTAAGACGAGACAGATCTGCATTATACAGACAAAGTAAGAAATTGGAGGAAAATAACGAGAAATTGAAAAGAAAATGTAACAAGTACAAGAAAAGATACCAAAGACAAAAAGAAAAAAAATTAAGAGGACGGAGGCAAAAAATACATAGCTGTGTCTAACGCTATTAAAAACCGTTACTCCAGAATAAATAAACTTAAAGACCGTTTAGCTATCAGGCGTATTTTTACAAACACGTCATACTGCTACTCAGAAAAAGAGGAACAAGTAACGCAGTAGCCAACTACTGCGTTACTTGTCCCTCTTTTTCTGAATACGTTAAGAGCTATAAAACTTAAATATAATTTTGAACCAGCACAAATTTTATATTTTTTCGTTTATCTACCATATTTCAACCTATACTATAAATATTGAGCTTAAATTGCTATTATTAAGGCATATTTTGAGAAATTACAGTAGCTTAAATTAAAATAACGTAACGCATTGGTAAACTTAATTAGAAAATAAGATATTAGACTGAGATGATCGTGACTTTACATTATAAGATTATTGTAATTCTTGTCTAAGTTTATGTTTGAAAGGTTTTTAAAATTGAGGTAAAAGTTCCTACCAATAAAACTGATTTTTCTAAGTCAGTAACACAGTTGTTGTTTTTTTACTCCTTTCCTTGTTTTAACATCAAACAAAACAATAAATACTAAAAAAACATCGCTGCTAATGACTGAATTGTTTACTTAAAATATTGATAAAACTAAATTAACATAATAAATAAATAAAAAACTAATTTGTTAAAAAATAATTTTCACGACATAGTTAGTCAATTTGGGCCCTGGAAAAAAATAATGGCCCTTATATTCTATAACTAAATAGAATCATCATCAGCATCATCAGCCTTTAGATGTTCTCATTGCTGGGACACAGGCCTGCTCTCTGGGAGAGGGAGTGGGCCGTAATCCACCACACGCGGGCCCAGTGTGGGTTGGTAGATGTCACAGTCATGTCTTCGAATTTTTGGTTCTAGGACAGGCCGATTTCCTCAAGTATTTTTCCTTCACAGTTTTAATAGAACAGATACGTACTTTATTTATGCATTAAAAAGAATAATTGTGTCATAGCTCTAACATCAGGCCCATTTTCGCCATACTTCTCTACCACGACGCATATTTATTTCAGAAACATTTTAAAATAAAATTAATATTGAAGGTTCAATAACTAAGACGTTCCATGTGTAAGGTCCTCTATATCAAAGCTATCTCGGTTACAACATAACGACTGAGGTACATACGGATACTTACAGTAGTTCCTGTAATAAAAATTAAACGAAAAACAATGGAGTCGACTCTATGTTACACCTTTTTGAAAAAAGGTTGAAAGCAATCCACATTTCATTAGATGCTTGTCAAAATGAGATTACTTCTTATATTTTGATTTTCGTATTGAACCTAATAACTTGGGGATATTAACTTATGACTGGGTAGAATAACAAATTTAAATATTTAAAAGTTTCATCCAACAATAAAGAATCTTAATAGTAATGCCATCTATCGAAACTTAAGATAACTACACTCGTGGTGTGGCTAACATTACAACCAAAAGCGCCTAGTAAATTATTTAAAGCAATTATATGCTGAAGAGACTATCAAAATCTTCATAAGTAGGTATTTTAAAGAAGCCTAAGTAATAACAACAAAAATCCTAGTAAATAGAAATTTTGTCAACAACTTTTATAGTCGTAAATAAAGAACAGAAGAACCGATTTTGATGAAATTTGGTACAGACGTAGATGATACTATGGAGAGATCAGAGATCAGACGGGCCAGTGAAACCGCAGGAAAACCTAGTTTATAACAATTCCCAAAACCAAAACCCACGCAAAAATCTCTAGCCCCAACACGACTCCATCGTCTCGCAACTCCTTCAAAGCTAGGAGTGGTCCTCCACGCATCAGTAGCGCTCACTCCGCAACGAAAACAGCCGGCGATCGAGCGTCCTCGTCAGACACAATATGTCCTTAGCAGAAGGCGCTTCAGACACGGAGCATAACAGCACCAAGCAGGAGGAAGAATCCAAGAGCTCACAGAACACCCCGACTGGGACCAAGAAGAAGAATAACGATCAGGGAAGACAGGTTAGTGGGGTCAGAATATTAGATTCAGTACCATTTTTGTGAAAAAAAAAATGTTTTGAATTTCCCTTCAAAGTGTCTCTAGTCATTATCTCTACTTTTTTTTGGGGAAAATAAGGCCTTTCCTTTAATATTTCTTTGCTAAATAATTTATTGAAAAAAAAAAACTTTTGTGGTTAAGTTTAATGACGAAGTTTATCTTTTCAAAGAGTTTTTCAGTGGTAAGAAATTTTCACAGCTGAAAAAAGAAAGATGAAAAGTTGATTGTTTTCTCGTTCATTTAATTAATATAGGGTTGAATTAAGAGTATGAAAAGAAACGAAGAACGATTTTTCAGGTGTCAAAAACCGACTATTGTTTTAAAAATATTAAAGAGTAATAGTTTTGTGGTTAATATTAGGGGGTTGAAGTCAAGAGGTCCCTACGAAATAGTGTCCCTTTTATTTTAAAACGTATAGGTAGTTTGTGAGAAATAATAGTGTTTATTACTGGGAAATAGTCTGAAATAGTCTTGCCAATGGGTATTGCGCAGTAATCTTTGGGTTTTGGTTATCAGATCAACCCCTCCATTTAGGCAGCTTTCAAGTTCTGCTTGTTCCATACTTACCTAATTCTGTTGGTACCTTAGTTAAATCAGTAAAATTCGATAAGCTAGTTTTAAGTACCTATGTGAGGTTTGATAAAAGTTCAACTTTTCAATTCAGCTGATGCTTTTGTGATATTTCCACTTTAATTTGAATTTAAGTTTTTACATTCTATTCAGACAAGTTCTTTATATTATATTTGTTCGTAATCACGTATAGATAGTTAATTCATTAATGAATCCAATAACTCGACTTCGAAACAATAATTGTTGGATTAATAACATAATTAGCCCCTATTATTTTAAATTTTAGTCATAGATATCATTATGTACCGCAAAAGTGACTCCCATTGGGTATGTAAACTTACATTTGGATTGAGTTGATATTTCTTTAGGTACAAAAACCTAAACTTTTTCTAATCCATAACTTTAAATGAAGAACTACTAGGTTGGATTCAAAGAAATACGGTGTCAAGTATTGGGTACTTCATCATCATCATCATCAGCCTTTAAATGTTCCCACTGCTGGGACACAGGCCTCCTCTCTGTGAGAGGGAGTGGGCCGTAATCTACCACGCGGGCCCAGTGCAGATTGGTAGATGTCACATGTCTTCGAATTTTTGGTTCTAGGACATGCCGGTTTCCTCACGATGTTTTCCTTCGCCGTTTTGAGAGCAGTGGTGTTGAAATAAATTACACAAAGTAATGCGCCTGACTGGGTTCGAACCCACGACCTACAACTCGTAAGTCGAGGCCAATACCACTGGGCCACCACTGCTCTCAATTCTGCTCTCAATTGGGTACTTGATCAGTTAAAAATATCATATACTTCTCATAAAAAAGGTAGACACTAGAAGACCACTTTCAAGATAATCGAAATATTACGTGTTCTAAAAACTAATCAAATTTTTGCCTTTTAGGGAAATACCTCATACCCAAATTGGCCAACCATGATTTCATTATTATTGATAATAATCATAATTTTGAATCTCACAAGCAATCCCTAAAGCCTCCTGCAGACACACGCGATTAATCGCGCGGGGCGACATGTCGCGGTCCATTCGCAGTATTTTTAGAGTGGAAATTAGCTTGGCTCGTTGTCGCAGCGCGATTAATAGCGTGTGTCTGCAGGAGGCTTAATACCAAAACATCCTTGACGTCCATATATTTTTTTAATTAACACCAACTAAATCTTCCGTTGGTCAACCAATAAATTTTCACCACGATCGTCTTACAATTGGTCCAATTTGACCCGAAGCCTCACTAGAGGATTATCCAATTAATAAGCATCACCAATTTCAACCATATAAGGAGGTATACTTCGTGGGATTGTAAAGCAATTGATGGCAGTTTTGTCAGTGTCTACCTACTCACCTACTTTTAAATGGCCTAATTATACAATGCCTGTTTTGTTGGTAAGATCTCTAGTAATTGGGTTTACTCCTACGCAATGGATTGTGGTTTAATGATGGTACTCGTTTCGATTTATATTTGTTATTTTCTTGCTTTTAATTAGAATGTTTTTATTAGTATCATCGATTTCAATAGTAGTTTTAATAGCGTCTTCTGATTTGATTTTTAGTTAAAGAAATATAGTGAATATATGAATACAATAAACTTATTCCACGAAAGGTCAACATCCATTTTGTCCCTTATAACCAATAAATCTTAATGATATAATAGTTATTATATTCACCCTTGTAAAAATGTTGTACCTAATTTACTTAAAAGCCAACCAAGTTTCTACAAAAAAGAATAAACATACACAAAAATATAAGAAGACATTCCTGTTCGCGGGCATGCGGGCGGCGAGTAAAGGGCAACTCGCTGCTCGACCATGGACCATGCCCGGGTCGACGGCGCGTTTGTGTTCCACGCGCGCCTCAAAGAGCGTCAGCATAATGACGGGGCCCCCCTCTAGACAGCTAAAGCCTGCCGGGGTCGGGGGACTTATCTCATTACCGTGACCCCAGAACATAAAGGGCTATTGAAGGACACCGTGGATTTTAGTCAGTACAAGTCTGACAGTCCCTCCCGCCTCCTGCCCGGGGTGGGAGGACTCATTGGATGATTTTACCACGCTAAAAAAAAAGACATTCCTGTTCCTTCTAAAATTAGGTCAGACTCAACTGTAGTAACACAGTACAACAATATCCGATTTATAAATCCTCCTGAAACTTTTGACAGCCGGAAACTAAAAGAACAATGCTACAATTAAGCTCGCTACATTTCTTGCGTATGCGCACCCTATGCGCAGTCAGTCAGGCGGATCGCAATTATAGATCATTACTGTCGCAACACTATTCATGGGATCTATTGTATTCTTATTAGGATTATTTTTCTTGATCGTCTTCATCATAAATCGATTTAAAATTGATGTGTGTTAGTACTTTGATGGTTGTCTAATTAGAATATTAAGTACGTACTTTTATTTCACTATGTATATTTACTTATAAGGTTAAACTTTTGTTCAGAAAAGTGTAACACAGTTTTTTTTCAAATAGGAAAAGACTTAGTATAGGCCCTTGGGGAACTCCCCATTATTCATATAAAAATCATAGGTAGTTTACATTTGTTAAGTAATCAAAAGCTTTTGGTAAATAAACTGAACTCCTTGCCAGATGTCAGACTCTTACATGTGGAAGGAACAGATCCATACACTGATGAAGGGCGGAGAGAGTGAGTCCGATATCTCGGACTCCGAACACTTCCTGACCAAAGGCGCTTTCCTCATCACTCCTTCCCACGGCCTCAGTATGGAGAAAGCTTCGGCCGTTTGCGAGAAGATGGAGTTTAAAGGCTGCTTTTCACTGACCAAGACGGCCACAGGCATCCTTTTCAAATTCTCCAGCGTTGATGACTACCAGATGGTCTTCAAAAAAGGTTTCCATAAAGTTACTGGTTCCAGGTTTTATAGGAAGGTAATTGGTTTGTTTTTCTAAAATGTTTGCTTTTGATCATGCTTTCTTTTGTTACGCTTTAAACACTTCCTTTCCTGTTTCCTTTGTTTCTTTTTGTCTCTCTTTCTCATTTTTATTCTGTAGAAATGATTCTCCTCTTCGCCCTTACATATTTTATTGTGGATATACGCTTACATTCTGTTCATGCTTAGGACCTATATTCTGACATATTAATTTACTGCCTAGATTCCATAAGTCTGTAGTTAAACTATCTACTATACTCGTATCTACTAACAAGTTTTGTAGACCATCTGGACTTTGCTCTAAACTTATTTCTAGATGATCGTCTTCAAACTTGCTAATTAATAATCCGCCTCCCTACTTTTCCAGATCGCCATTCCCTGCAGACCTCAAAAGACGTTCACCATTTATGTCTACGACATTCCCGATGAGGTTCCTGAAGAGGACGTCCGCCATGCCCTCTACAAGTTCACCTCCGTGGTGGAAGTGGTGCGCCTGCACTTCTCCGGCTCTCCCAAGGACGGAAACACTGGTTGGTATAGCATAGGTATCAGTATCGCACCTTCCTTTGTTTGCTTTGATAGCAAGACGCGCTTCGACGATTACCAGGCGCTTTGTGACTTTTGACACAGTCTTATATTTTTTCGATATTATTATTTAATGAAAAAATATAGATTCTCTTCCTATTATTCCAACTTTATCACCGAAATGTTAGTTACAAAGAATATCTCTGCGTAACCATTAGGGGATTACATTCCTAAAAAAATAAATGGTTATTGTTTTAGTATTCAAGCCATTTGATATACAATCTTGACCTTGTGAATTCTTTAACCATTTTAAATGTAGGGTGTCCAACTGTTCATAAATCAGAGTAAGGTGGCTCACTACACAAGCATTGTGTAACATTATATAACCATTAGGATGCACTTTTCAAAATTTACTAACGCATCCGCTTAACTCTGCATCTTCTTTAGCAACTACATATATCTGTCTATGTTCATGTTTCAGGAACCTCCACTCCTAAACCCATGGAGAAGTCCTCATCCCGTGCCCTTACGACTATTGACGGCGAGTTAGTCAGCAGCATGATCCCCAAGGAAGCCACCAGCGTGATCCGCGTCACCCTGGCCAGCATCGAAGAGGCCAACATCCTTCTTCAGAACGGTCTTGACTTCTATGGGGCCACGTTCTTTCCTACTGAGCTCGCGACGCCGGCCCAGGCTGCCAGGCTCATCAAACCTAGCAGGTAGTTAGTTTTTTAATTGAGAATTTATTGTAGGGTAGATTTTTGTATCCATGCTTGTTTGGGGGTTATTCTCATAAGTCTGTCTGAGAGAAAATAAAATGAATTATTATCATCATTATTTTCCTGCTAAGCTCCTAGCACCGGCATAATGTGATGGTTGCTGTAGACAGCACTACAATTGATACATTCGAGACTTTAAAATTAAGAATAAAAGAGCCTGATGTTACCAAATAGCATGATAAAGTTTTACTTATTCACGTAAAAACGGACAACAACTATCACTAAAATAACCTTCACCATATGCATGATGATTTTTGAGCACAAGCACACATTTTAACCAAACATTAAAGTTTGGCTGTCCCCAGGGTCACGGGAGGCACTGTCTCCGCCAGGGTCCGTGACCTACTGCCGGTGTTCGACCAGCAAGGCTTCACCAAGTTCGCGCCCCCAGCTTCGCGCCTGGTTAAGCCAAGATCCAAGTAGACGACCAGAATCTCGCCTGTCATTGCGTGACATCCAAGAAATCACCGCAAAATATGATTATGCTTTTGTCAGAGTTCGCTTGCCGAAGTTTTGTCAACGAGCGAATTCTGAGCTTTAGACATAATTCGCTTTTTACTTGTAGTAATTAATGTGTCTGATATACGAAATTTATGCAATGACAGGACCCAATGGAAGAACGCTTTGGACAAGGAAATCGAAACGAAAAATAAATAACACCAATAAAATTTCATGTTTAGGATGATTGTATTAATATCAACTAATAATGTACATAAACAAACGTTTGAAAGTACAGTAAAATGTATGATTTTAAAAGAATCCATGTAAGTACTTATGTTTGACAGAAAGAGTACCGAAATGCATTTAATATTATAATTAACTTAACTAAATATAATGTGCCATTTCATAGACACTATTTTTATAATCTGTTACCAATTTGTAATAATAAATGTTATTATAGACAGTTTGTTGTTTTAGTTTTAACATTTTCAAACTCTTTGGTGTTTGACCCTTAAAATGTATTTTTCAATAAATATAATTTTAGTAACTTAACCCTAAATATTTAGTTTTTTGTAAACGAGGGCAAACACTGGCTTTTTCATCATCATCACTCTCTTAAAATAAATCCTTTAAAATAGCAACTTAGAGAATAGTTTTTAAAACGCGTTACAAAATCCGTTGAATACAATATCCAAGAAAAATATTTTCTAAAATTTTGTCTTTAACATGGAATGTTATAAAATCTCCTAAAATATCTCTCAATCATCCCTAAGTGCAAGTAGATAAAAATAATATAATTTGGAATATTTTTTAAATATTTTGTAATCACTCTATGTCTTTTGAAAATATCAAGATAGGTATATTTCATTAAATAATCTTACACTCCTACATAATTATAATATAGCTCTTCAGATAAAATAGCACCGTTCTTAATTAAATTGACTACCTAAATATCACAGTTTTTATTATTATAACGCTTACAGCGAGTAGCACATTTTATATTTTGTACAATGTTTCTCGTAACATTATGGCTTGGTCTCGTAAATAATCAACACACACAATCAATCATCAAAATACATAAATATAGCTATTAAACTTTAGGTCCAGCACTGTTTTTTCCATTTCTAAACCTCTCCTCAATTTCTTGCAGACTTTTTCCTTTAGTTTCGGGCAATATAAAGTACATTACAATTGTACCAATAAGTGCTATGACTCCATAACCGAGGAAAGTGCTCACTTCTCCAAATTTACTCATTAAACCTGGAGCTGTTTTGACCACAATGAAGAACGCAACAAAAGTTGTAGCTGAACTGATGCCGGACCCCAAGCCTCGTACTTTCGTAGGGAATACTTCTCCACACATAATCCATGGTAATGGAACTAAGCCTATAGATATAGCACAGATATAGAACAATAAAAACATTAAAGGCAGCCATGACATGTTTTCAGGCTTCCAATAAAGGAACATTGATAGACCAATCATAGAGATCGACGTCCAAATACCACTTATGAAACAAAGAGGTCGCCTTCCATATAGTTTACATATTACACAAGCGATCACACTCATGAGGACTCTCAATGAGTCTATAATTAGCATCGCAAGGTAATGATTGATACCCTTCCCCACGGCCTTCTCAACGATTTCAATCGAGTAAAACGCGATCGCGTTCACTCCCGAGAATTGGCAAGTGCAGAAAAACAGAATCATGATCACTAAAGGTTTAATCAGCTCAGGATTCTTCAGGCTAATAAGCTTCTCTTTCCAGGACAGCTTAGGTGCACTATCAAATGCCTTTTTGCTGTCGACAATTCCTTTCAATTCTGATTTAGCTTCGCCATATCCTCTCAACCAGTAGAAAGCTTTTACTCCATCTTCTATCCTTCCTTGTGATATCAGCCAGGTGGGACTGTCCGGTACAAAAGACAGTAGTGCGACGGTTAATACTGGGAAGACAGAGCAGATGATGGCAGTCCATTGCCAAGTCATGAACGTTCCAATGACATGAGCAACAAGGATCCCTAGGGCTATCGCTAAAGAGACCGCTGCGAGGAAGAAGCCTCTGTATCTTGGTTCTGTAGTTTCTCCGATATAGACTGGGACGAGAGGGCCCGTGAGACCAGCGCAGAGGCCGGTGAAGAACCTCCCGATGAGCATGAGGCCGAGGTTGGAGGAGGTGGCGATGAGGATCCAGCCCAGGAGGAGGGGGACGCAGGTGATGTAGTGCGATGTCTTCCTTCCGAACTTCTCCATCATCCAGCCGGAGACGAGACACCCTGGAGCCATTGGTAGTGCTGCCATTGCCGCTGTAATGAGAAAAGTTTAAAACTAAGTATCTATTTTCCACTTGGAAAGCAAAATTAATATGAAACCAGTACTGATCAAGTTTTAAAGTTTAAATAAAAGTAAAATAAGCTAAAACACTAGGAAGTGTAGAAGTGGGGGCGCTTTGGGGGACGGTCTTATGTAAAAATTGACCTTCAAAAAGTGCTGGTAAATCAACCTGATTTGATTAAATGACTTTTTCAAATTAGGCTGATTTACCAGCACTTTTTTTTATTTATCACAACGATTTTGATTTTTATACTATTCTACGAGTGTATAAGTCTTTCTTGTTGTCGATTTCTTGTCATCGCGTTTTGGCATTAACTTTTTCACTCAATGCGCAAAATCTTGGTCGAAAAGATTTGCCAACATTGATGCATGGTGTATTTTCTTTTATCCCGTTAGATCCAAGGAATCTATCGCTGATTGCTATTTGCACTGGTAATCTTAGTAGCAAGATTTAATAAAAAGATGATTCTTACCTATCCATGACGCAGTGTCTTCATCCGAGGGTATGGGTCCAGGGCTCGCCTTCAGCTGAGGTAGTAGGATTGCAGAGTAACCTGAGGTCAGTCCTGATACGAAAGTGAGCAGGATCGGGGCTGATGATGCCAACGTCTGAAATGTACGTCGTTTACATAAGTCAGATTCTTGCATTTAATGGTAATGGAGTTGAATTGATTAATTTTGGAGGTTGTTGTTGTCACAACAAAAATGTGCAAAGTGACAGGATGATTGACGTAGGAACAAAGCAAAAGAAAAAGCTGAAATGCCTTTAACATACTTTTTGTTTGAATTTTTAACGAGGCTTAATTATTATTTTACTATGGTTAAATGTCATAGCGTCTTGTCGTTCCAAGACTTTCTCAAGTATCACAATTATTTTGCCCTTTATGAGGTGCAGCATGTCTCACTCATACCATCTCCATCACACATCATTTTATCAGTAGTCACTTTTTTTAGCTGTAACATCTTTCACAACATCCTCTTGCTCTTTATCAATTCATCGCTTCGTTATGGTATCACTCTCAAGCAACGACCAGGCTGCATGGTCGTTGCTCTCAAGCAATTCAGATTCAAAAATCTCAACCCATGATATTTTTATCTCCATTTTAGGTATCGTAACATTATTGGGAACAGTCATAAGAAAAAACAATTACCTGTTTCCATAACGGTGAAAAGCGAGCAACAGTTTTAGGTTCCGTCAGCAAAGTCGTATCCTTCTTCTCCGACCCTAAACTCAGACCCAAAGAAGAATTAGTCATTTGAATGTTCTGCAGGTAGTGAGAAGATCTTCTTGAAGATCTCTTCTCTTCTTTTTTCTCATCTGGGTCTTCGTAAGCTTCCATATTGACATTTTTGAGATGTTCATTGATTAATTCTAGTTTAGATTGTTTACTATCATCGTTGGTTTCTGTATTTGGTGTAGCTTCAGCAGTTAGATTGTTTTTAACAAATCCTTCAGGTTGTTTATCTAAGTTCTTATTCAGTTCAGTTTGGAATTTGTTATTGTTATCACTTTGCTGAGGGTTCTCCTCAGCAATACTCTTATTAATTACTTCATGTATTTTCTCAACATCATTTTCGTCATGTGCTTCATTGTTGGCTGCGTTGCTCAGTAAATCTTGTTCATCAGCAAATGTTTCATTGTTTTCAAAAGTGCTTACTTGTAAATCGTCATTTTCATTTGTTCCTACCGCCATACTCGTTCTGTAATTAAAGAGATGCTTTGATTATTTAAAGTCATTAATAAATACGGTTTCTTGTGTAACTGCAGTATCATGTTGTTATCAGACATCGTAAATATAAATCTTTGTTTAAGGATTTGTTATCAGGAACACTTGACGTCTTGTGATATCATGGTTATGAAGCAATACTTATTCGTTATGCCTATCTGTTTATTAATATGCCTATTTTTATACTCTATCATAGAGTTATTGATTTATCTTTGATCTATGTAAGTTTTGCTTTTATTTGTATGATTCGCGCATGTTTTAGTCGAACGTGCTTGGCATTGTTGCACGAAACTTCATGCATTTCCGGGCAGATATGTGTTGGGAGTCCAAACCACGTGGCATAAATTAAAAGTTATTGGACCTATCCAGATCCACTGAAACCATCAATTAATTACCAAATGTTCCATTAGTTAATTCTGTATCCATCTTCTCCGCCATTACAGAGGAATCATCGAAAACTTTTTGAAGTCGTAAATAAAAAAGATACGAAGTAATTATATCTAAGTGATAATTACCGACAGACAATGGATGGCATGTCTTATGTAATAAAAGGTTAACTGCGTATGTTGTAAGATCGCATTCATTTTTAGTATCTGTGTTTATTTTTCACAAAGTAGTTAATATCAAAACATAATTTCGGTTGCAAAATATGTAATTTGTATCTGCTTGGCTTACGAGCTACATGGTCAAACATCACATGTGTTGCGACAGTGATTGCAGAAATATAGCGAATGCCATCGTAATGAAATTTGCTTTACGACGGAACTCTCGCGAAAAAAACATGTGCAACAATCGAACTTTAGACCTCAAGTTCGACAAAAGCAACTTGACGAGACTATCGAGCCAGTTCTAATCACACAGACACACCTACAAATCTTGCTGATGTCATACTCATTAGTTCAATAGTATTATGACTTGTGATAACAGAGGTCAATCAACAAGGGGTCATGTGACGTTATCAGACCCCGTGACTGTGGGGGTGAGGCGGGGTGTTTTCTTGTTATCAGTGTTGGCACGAGTTAGATAAGGAAAGCTCGTGATATGGAGAAAGGTGATAATATTCGGGTCAGAGGGCTGTCTGGTCAATGCCACCGCTGTATTTCCAAACAACTGTAACTCCTGAAAGCCAGAATCAACAGTGGCGACAGCTAGGAAAGCACCGAGACATTGAAGTTCAACGTGTCTCGGAGAAAGAATTTAACTGTTTTGGATCCTGCAACGAAATTAATCAGTAAAGAATAGTGTAGGAGTTGGAAAAATACGGCCCCGATTTACGAGTCGGTCGTGGATTTTAAACATTAGGAATTACAAATCGTCTAGTTGTAATCGTTTTTAAATACATTTTTCATTACCTACTCATACTCTGAAAGTAGGTCATTACATGTCTGATTAGCCGTTTGAAAGTTATCCATTGCCGCCCTAGGGAAAATCGCTTTCAACTGACAGCTGCCAAATTTAAGAAAAAAAAACTAGTTCTATTTTGACATTTCTATTGAACCGTGTTCAAACTTTTTATACAGCCACGAAATTACAGAGCGATTTAAAATTAAAATAACATAAAGTTAAGTATTAAGAATATAAATAATGACTTTAAAATAATTTAGTTTCAACTTTTTCTCTAAAATAATACAGATTTCGACAAAATCTTTGCCAATTTTTAAATAATGAACATGAAAAATCCTGGCTGTATAGCTGGACGACAACAGCACAAAAATTAAAAAAAAAGCAAGCGGCAAAGTGACAATCCGATCTACATCATCATTTTTACCCGACTGCGCGACGCAAAGGAGGGTAATGTGTTTATCAGTCTATGTATGTATATATGTATGTTTGTTTCTATGTGGCGTTCTAGAGACCAAACGCGTAGGCCGATTTTGATAATTCTTACGTCAATCGATTCGTCTTAACCTTGCGAGTGTCACTAAAGACATGAAAGTAATCAAAATTCACCACAGCCACAACCAGACGCCATATTGTCAAAATGAAAAAAATAAAAGTTGATGTACTATGTCAAGTGGGGTATCGTTGAATAGGTATTTTAAAATCATCTTTAGGTTTCTTTTATCATTTTTCATTTTAAGTAATAGTTTAGGATATATAACGATTTAAAGTTGTTGAACAAAACAATCATTCTCGCTAATTTTCTTACTTATTGATTTAAGTTTTTATTTCAAGTATCGATATACAAACAAAAAAAACAATGAACAATGAATCGTAACTAAAAAGTGTAAAATAAAAAAAAAAATAATTTAAAGAAAAACAAAAAACCCGACTGCGTAAAAACTAATTTTGTAAAATACGTGAAAAACTTAACATAAAAACTAAAAAGAAAGAAACAAGCCCAACAGAACAGCAGGAAGAAGCAGAACAGAACGACTCACAGTCGGGGCCCATTCAAATTTTACCAATCAAATCTTCCCAAGGGGCCCCGACTGTGAGTCGTTCTGTTCTGCTTCTTCCTGCTGTTCTGTTGGGCTTGTTTCTTTCTTTTTAGTTTTTATGTTAAGTTTTTCACGTATTTTACAAAATTAGTTTTTACGCAGTCGGGTTTTTTGTTTTTCTTTAAATTATTTTTTTTTCTTTAGCTAAAATTTATGTTGTTAATTTTACTTTCCTCGTATTCGTAATGAAAAGCACAGTGTTTACCTCGGGTAAATTACTTATTTAGTCCCTCGAACTATTAGCGCCCTCACTACGTTACGGGCGCCAAACCCCGTCTCGGGACGTAAATAAGTAACTTTCACGCCTTGGATAACAATGTACTATTAACTCTCAGGCCTATGTAATATTAATGTACCATGCTCGGATTTAATCTGAATAGTAAATAACAGAAAGTCACAGTTTAACGGCCGTGGGAACTGAATTGGAGATTAGGTGATGTGTCGAATTAATGAGGTAGCCAGTTAGATCTGGTTTTATGTGAATTCAACCATTTCTTAAGAGATTTTTAAATTAATTTATTATTTTGAGAACTGATTATTTATAGCAGGGCTTCTTAAAGCTCTCACTGCCCTGGAATGCAAAGGACAACTGGAGAAAAGAGGCTGTTTTCAGTCAGTGAACTCTGACAGTCCCTTTTGCGCCACTCAAACCGGGAGGACTCATTTAATGATTACCACCCCAAAAATGTGTGCTATATAATATACTATGGCTACACGGTTGGTGCAGTGGTTAAGCGATCGACTGTTGTGCAACGTGTCGCGGGTTCGATCCCCGCACGGAACAAATATTTGTATGATCTACAAGTAGTTGTTGCGGGTCTGGGTGTTTGTGTATGTGAGTTTATATGTTTGTAAAGGCACCCACGATACAGGACAAATTCATAGTGTGGGGCAACGTTTTAAAAAAAAAATACTGGCCCCACTACTGACATTCTTGTATCATTAAGTGACGTTTGGTTAAAAAACGTCAGTAAAATGATACAAGAATGTCAATAGACGTGTCTAGGTGCGGGTCTTATCTAGGTGTGACTGCAAGGTCATCACTCTATCATTATATTATTATCTGCTAATTACATATTATATGACCCAGTTACATAATATATTTTGACCCGTAGATATTTACCTAGATTGAACGTTAAAAAAAGAGTTAAACATCGGTTGAACACTTGTTTGAAACAAGTGTTCAACTGCAAAACGGCGTGATTGTGGCGTTGATATAAGGGTCGTTTTGCAGTTACAATTTTTTTTACAGGTGTTCAAAAGATGTTTAACTTTATTTTATAATGGTTTTACTATAATTGCGAAAGTTTGTGAGGATAAATGGATGGATGGACCTATGTTTGTTTCACTTTGACACAAACACAAAGTGCTAAACCCAATTGGCATGTTCACAATTATATAAGTTTTTGCCCAGTAAAAGATTCCTGTGGGACGCCGGCAAAGTTGATAGCAATAATTAATGATCTGATAATACTGAGTTAGTAATAATTATTAATTAATTCAATATAAACAATAATCTTTAAATTGAGGATCATATTAATCTGTAGACGGACAATTAGAACGAAATTATTGTTAATAACAACTCATGGTCAACCAATTAATGAAAGTATCATTAATTAGTTGTACACTCGAAATGATTGAGAGATCAAGTGGATCAAGTGGTAATCATTTAAGATTATTCTATAACAGTTTAATTACTAAAAAACCTCGCGATGAAGCTTAAAAGCTTCTAAATTCATCTGACGTAATCTTCCAATTACTTTGTAAGCTTTTTTATAGTCATTAAATAAAAACAGCACGTTTTGGCGCAGTGGCGGATAGGCTGAGTGATCGACTGTTGTGCTGCCCGTCGAGGATTCCATTCCCGGGTATTCAACCTTCGCTAACATTTACCAGGCAATTCTATTAATAGTTAGTTTTAGCCGGCAAGGTGGCCACATTTCATCATCATCAGCCTATTAATGTTTCCACTGCTGGGACACAGGCCTCCTCTCTGTGAGAGGGAGTGGGCCATAATTCAACACGCAGGCCCAATGCGGATTGGTGAATGTCACATGTCTTCGAGTTTTTGGTTCTAGGACATGCCGGTTTCCTCGCGATGTTTTCCTTCACCGTTTGAGAGCAGTGGTGATGAAATAAATTACACAAAGCAATGCGCCTGACGGGGTTCGAACCCACGACCTACAACTCGTCGGGGCCGATACCACTTGGCCACCACTGCTCGTCAGCCACATTTAAAATAATATTTAGTCTGTCCTAATTTCCGATGTTTATCTTAAAGAACTGCGTATCCCGGTTAGTTACACTTTATGATCAAAAATTGCACACTTTAAACATAAGTTCGTAACTTCAAGCCAGTAAATCCCGAAGAGCTAGGCAGAAATGTACCGACTTAATAAGTATACCCACATTTCCCCTGTTATGTTTAAGTCTCAAGTAATAGGGTGCGAGCCTATGGCTGTCAACCGGGCACGAATTCAGACTCCGTGGATGCTACTGAGGAATTCCTACTGGTAAAACCCAGTTACACTTTTGCCCGACGGAAGAATCAAACCCCGGGTGCATGCTCAGCTGTCGCTTTTGTGTCCACTTCACCAATGAGGTAGTCAGTTTAAAACCAGAGCACTAGATAAGAGTCGTACCTAAGCGTTTTTTTTCACAGATAATGTTTAAGTAATTTAAATCGGAATGTTAAATAGAACTCAGCATATATTTACCTAGTTTAAAAGATTTATGTGATTATGTACCAGAGGTAACAATAATAATTGTGCTTTCAATGTAGGTAGAATGTATGTTAATATATTCCGTACCAATGTCGTCTTGGTACCGGTTTGTTAGTTCTGAGTTAAATTGACTGGCCTGTTGGTCTAGTGGTTAGTGACCCTGACTGCTATGCCGGAGGTTGTGGGTTCGATTCCCACCCAGGACAAATTTATCTATAATATGTATGTATTTAGAAATATATAAGTATGTTTATCAGTTGTCTAGTACCCATAACACAAGCTCTGCTTAGCTTGGGACTAGATGGCGTTGTATGATAGTTGTGGAATATTATTATTATTATTTAAAAAAAAAAAAAAAATCAAGCCCAACAGTTCGATCGGTGGTTAAAAATAGATTTATTTAGTTAAGGGTTTTTTGATTCTATAATATAGAAGTTACTGACTGGCGTTCTTGATTCAGCAGTGGAGCAGTGGTGGCCCAGTGGTATCGGTCCCGACTTACGAGTTGTAGGTCGTGGGTTCGAACCCCGCCGGGCGCATTACTTTGTGTAATTTATTTCATCACCACTGCTCTCAAAACGGTGAAGGAAAACATCGTGAGGAAACCGGCATGTCCTAGAACCAAAAATTCGAAGACATGTGACATCTACCAACCCGCACTGGGCCCGCGTGGTGGATTATGGCCCACTCCCTCTCACAGAGAGGAGGCCTGTGTCCCAGCAGTGGGAACATTATAGGCTGATGATGTGTGATGTGTTCTTGATTCGATCCATGTACCGCCGGTGGGTCACTCGCCGTCGATCACGGACTATGCCCGCGTCGATGGGGTGGTTTAAAGTAAATAACAGCCTGGGGACTGCATTTACTCAGTCTTTGCTGTCAAACGCCCTTTGAGTTCCAGGATTCCGGTGGCCTTTTAAGACATTTAACTCATTAACTTTCCAGGCACGATTAACTCTTCAGTGTCTACATATTTGAGGTTATACAAACTACAAAGGGTAGGTAGGGTAACCTTCGTGAAATTCACGTAAAATTAATCGTAAAGACCTATTTATCTGTAAGTAAATGAAAGAAAATAATAATATGTATGTATAACTGCCAAGAGTCGTATTGTATGGATCAGAATGCTGGGCTGTGAAAAAGATGGATGAGAAACGATTGCATGTAGCGGAGATGAGGATGTTGAGATGGATGTGTGGAGTGACAAGAATGGATAAAGTAAGGAATGAGTTTATAAGGGGAACTTTGAAAGTGGCGCCTGTTACAGAAAAAA
This sequence comes from Agrotis exclamationis, assembly GCA_950005045.1. Classification (NCBI taxonomy): domain Eukaryota; kingdom Metazoa; phylum Arthropoda; class Insecta; order Lepidoptera; family Noctuidae; genus Agrotis; species Agrotis exclamationis. The sequence continues at coordinate 817,413 of OX465443.1, forward strand.
TGAAAGGGAATCGTCTATCTTGGTATGGACATGTGATGAGGAGGGATGACACCCATGTGACTAAGAAAGTGATGAGTATGAATGTTGATGGATGGAGAGGACGAGGAAGGCCAAAGAAAAGATGGATGGATTGTCTAAGGAATGATATGAAAGAAAAAGGAGTAAATGTTACTGTGACGTCTGATAGGGGAGAATGGAAGAAGAAAACGTGTTGCGCCGACCCCAAATAGAATGGGATAAGGGCAGGAAGAAGAAGAAGAAGAGTATAACTGCCAAGAGCCTCGACCAACATCTAAGGAGGCTCTCATTAGGCAGCTGGATCAAGGGCCTGATTCAGAGAGCAGTTCTTCTGGACACGGCGCGCATTGTTAGGAGGTTCCTTTCTCTGGAGCCCTGACCGCTGGTATCTCGGACCTTGTTCCCGATACCGGTAGGCCACTATTATTTATATTTTTATGTTTAAAATGTACATGATAAGTTTAAAAATTAATGTACATAATAATGTTAGTATCCAATAAAATTGGCAGCTGAACAGTGACTCATAAAGAGGGCGTTGTGGTAATTCCTAAAAACAATTATTGTTATCTTGTTTCGCGGAAGAGAATGTGGACCATCTGTTTGTCACCCGACCATTTGTTTTTTAAATGGTATCGACATTTTATTACAAATATATTACGACTCTAGTTTTTAAAATTCATCATCTACATCTGTCTAGCCTTTTCCCAACTATATTGTGGTCGGCTTCCAGTCGAACCAGATGCAGCTGAATATCAGTATTTTATATGGAGCGACTGCCTATCGGACTTCCACAACCCAGTAACTGGGTAATACGATACCTCATGGTAAGACTGCTTGTCAAACTTTAGAACTTCCGACTAATAGTAATGACTGTCAAAGATCTACAAATGACAGCCGGCACCAACGGCTTTACGTGCTTTCCGAGGAACGGAGAATACTCGCTATGACGAGGGCCATCCACAGACCAACCTTTGCAAGCGCAGCTTAACCCCGATGATTGATCTCATCATCATCATCAGCCTATAATGTTCCCACTACTGGGACACAGGCCTCCTCTCTGTGACAGGGAGTGGGCCATAATCCAATGTGAAATATTTGATGATTTTAACACCTCAAAAAGAGATACCCGTGTAGTACTTATTCAGAGAAGTATAACGTAAGAATATATTACTGTCGCGGGATTTTTTATCAGATAACCGTGACCCTGAAACGTAAAGAGCTATTGAAGGAGACTGGATTTTAGTCAGTACAAGTCTGACAGCCCTCCCGTCCCGTCCTGGGTGGGAAAACTCATTTGATGTTTTCACATTATATTCTACTGTAACTGTAGATTCTGCCTACCTCTTTGGAGAAGAAGGCGTGAGGTTTATGTAAAAGTTTGCAGTTAAATAAGGCCCGGCATCCCGTCGAACCAGTCGTAGTTAAATAAAATTAGTTATTTTATAGTACGGAACGACCAGCTCGGCGGAGACTGTTGCAACCACTAGGCGGTTATTACTGGGAATACCTGTTTCAAGAACAAGCTTGAGTATATATATTTATCGTAAAACTATTCTTAGAAACTCTCACGACCACAAGGAACTGTTATTTTAGTTAATTTATGCAGATTTCTGATCTTATGTAAGGACAATATTGTTTTTGATATTATTTTATACTGATTTCAAGCCTCCTGCAGACACACGCGATTAATCGCGCGGGGCGACATGTCGCGGTCCATTCGCAGTATTTTTAGAGTGGAAATTAGCTTGGCTCGTTGTCGCAGCGCGATTAATCGCGTGTGTCTGCAGGAGGCTTTATAGACTGCGGGTTTACTCACGTTAATTATTATAGATTCTAGTTATGGAGAAGTATAAAAAAAGGAATTTGCAACATCGTCATCATCGCCCGTATGGTCCTCGTATGACCTGAGCAAAACATTGTCTGGACTCGTAAGAGACAGTGACCTCTGAGTTTGTTTCGGATGTTTCTTCTCAGAGAAGTCAGGTACGAAACACCGGCCACATCTAGCTTTAAAATAGATTTAAAAAAATCTAAAAACCCACGTTTTTAAATGTCCTAAAAATAAGAAAATAACCCTACGGGGCTAAGAGGGGCCACTCAAAACGTGGGGGCGTATATTATTTAAAGGATTATTTATGGGATATATTTACATGACGTGTAAAAGATCGTGGGTGTAACTTGCAAAGATACGCCCCCACGTTTTGAGTGGCCCCTCTTAGCCCCGTAGGGTTATTTTCTTATTTTTAGGACATTTAAAAACGTGGGTTTTTAGATTTTTTTAAATCTATTAATTATTTTATTATTTTTGTTCATCGGGTTTGAAGCTACCCTGAAAATTTCAGCCTGCTAGCTTATCGGGAAGTGCCTCAAAGCCTGTCCGCCATCTTGGACGTCCGCCATATTGGATTAATAGCCTAGCCTAGCATAAGCCACATGACTATTTTTTTCGTATTCCTGACAGCAAACCCTTTCATTTGATACCCATATCACGGGGGTGGATTTCAAACAGCCAGTCTACCATCTTGGACGTCAGCCATATTGGATTTAAGTCATGTGACAATTTTTTTCGTACTCCTGACAGCAAACCCTTTCATTTGATATCCATATCTTAGGGGTGCATTTCAAATAGCCTGTCTGCCATCTTGGACGTCCGCCATATTGGATTTAAGTCACGTGACTATTTTTTTCGTATTCCTGACAGCAAACCCTTTCATTTGATACCCATATCATAGGGGTGGATTTCAAACAGCCAGTCTGCCATCTTGGGGAGGCCGCCATATTGGATTTGTTATGACGTTTCTTAGCTAGTCGTGAATTGTCATCAGAACTTAGAGCGTGTGCAAGATTTCAGCCTGCTAGCTTATCGGGAAGTGCCTCAAAATTGAGTTGCAAAAGTCCAACCGGAACGACAAACAAACAAACAAATAAACAAACAAACAAACAAGAAAAGTGAGTGTATAAAAACGTGGGAAAATAATGATTGAGACGTTTAAAAGTGTTTTTTATAACCAAGTTACAAAATTTATGTTATTTTATCATTATGGAATTGAACTTAAGGCCAGGTTTTATTATAATTCGCGGGAATGTCTTAAAAGTTTACTCAGTCTGCTCGTATCAGTATCACGTTTGGAAAGACGAGCTTATACACGCTTTCACGCGCGCAAACGAATTATACGCGCCGTAATTCCTGATAGCTACAATCTTGAGGTCTTCAAATCAAGAGTGAACAGGTTTCTTCTATGCAAACGTGCTTCACCACATCATTACTTACTATTAGTAGATATGGTGATCAAACGCAGGCCTAAGGACACCGTGGATTTTAGTCAGTACAAGTCTGACAGTCCCTCCCGCCCTGCCCGGGGTGGGAGGACTCATTTGATGATTTTACCACGCAAAAAAAAAGGCATATCATATCATAAATAAATAAGCAAATCGAAAATCGTCTGAAGTAACGTTATAACTCAGTATACGGTCACTTAATACCATAAATAGAATAGGCCAAAAATATAATAATAAGTTTATATTATTCCCACAGACTTATTATGGAAAACGTGACCAAAATCAGGTCTCACGTGATTGACGTAACAAACAAACTTATTTCAGACGTAATTTTGAATTATATGACAACTAAAGGCAAAGTTTTTTGTATCAGTGCAATTGGAATGTTAAGATGTCATAGTTAATAAAGAATTAATGGTAACTGTGTTCGCAATTCATGTGCTTTTTGGGGTTCCGTAACTCAAAAGAAAAGCTGGAACCATAATAGGATCACTTTATTCTCACGCGTGGAGTTCTGAGTTATCAAACCAATAAGGTAATTATAGGTACTCCGTTATGCCATATATTTTGAAGCTCGCTACGTAATCAAAACTTATAGGGTTCTTCCCGTTGACAAAAAATCATAATTTTTTTAAGATGTGAGAATTTACAGTAAATAAAAAATTAAAAGTAAAACTTACAGTTACCTATATCATAGAAAAAATCCATGAAAAGCTTTTATTTGCAATTAGAGCTGTCGCAATCGCAATCAGGGGTCGCGGGTAAAGACATTAAACTATATACGAGCATAGACGGGACATCACGAAGAAAGTTGTGATCCACAAGTTTTGACCACTCGGTAAAAACTCGACCAGTCTAGTTCAAGAGGTCGTCCGCTTGACAGGTCGCGTGACCGTGCGTCAAAATTTAAACTTCGATGGACGATTATTGGCACCGTGCACGACTTTAGCGCCACCTAGCGTTTGCACTGTTGACGGCTCTGACCGTTCTAATTGAAATCAGATTTCTTTACAAAACACATGGTTTTGGATTCCATGGCGATCCATCAGCTCTGAATAAAATTAAATAAACATAGGCAAAATGTATTCTATAAGAAAAATGTCAAATACAGGATTAAAATGAGGATTATGATTTATTTACTTTTTTCTCTTCCCGGCAGCTAACCATCTCCTGCATTGCTCATCTTTCCAAGAACCGCTTGGGAATCAATAAAATTTAAATTTACTATTTCTGCTAGTATTCTTGCAGTTTACAACACAACAACTGCTGTGACCTATGTTTTTCTGGCGGAATAACGCGATTATAAAAATTACGTACAGATATGTATGACAAATTGATTCGAAATTGACAGATGACAGAGTTCAATGAAGTCTGAGACAGAGCCGTCGTACTCCGACTGCTCCCCATCACCTGCCGTTGAAGAAACTACGATATCTCGTCAGATATTCATTGAAATCAAATGATGTCAAGGGAAATTTTGTTCAAAATTAAATTTTTGTAATGATTAACGTATTTATTTGGGTAAGGATTAATATTATGTTCATAAAAATACCGTCGCAAGTAATGTATTATTTTAAAACCAATTTGATTTCCACATACAAGGTTATAGTGAGTTAACCTTAAAAGATAGATATATGCTGTCGCGGACTTTATTTTGGAACGTTTCATGAGGAAAAATTCCGTCATACATAATTTTTGCGTAATGTAAACCGTTTACGCAGCGCACGCAACGGAAGCTCTCAATAAGAATTTCCCGATTTGACAACATGTTTCATTGCTGCTCTGCTCCTATTGGTCATAGCGTGATGTTATATAGCCTATAGCCTTCCTCGATAAATGGACTATCCAACACAAAAAGAATTATTCAAATCGAACCAGAATTTCCTGAGATTAGCGCGTTTTTAATAGTTGGCATAGGTGAATGTGCTCTTAGACAATCCCACATTAGTTTTACTTTTCGCCACCATGGGCGCTGCAATCGAATAGTACCACCCCCACCTAGTACTTCGCACCCAGCGAATAAGAAAATATGCCTAGTTGCGCTTTGCGTAACTGCAAATCAAGATATAAGAAAACAAATGGACTTGAAAAAAAATTATTTTTGTAAATTATTTTTATTTTTAACTGGTTTTTAAGAGTTTTTAAATATTTTCTGATATTATTCTAGAACTCTTGCATTTTTTAAATAAATGCCATCTGTTGCTCAGTAGCTGTACGACAATATGCTAAAGAATTAGAGTTGTCTGTTTATCGATATGTGTTATCGAAATTTATTAAGTCGAAGAGTAATTAAAATATCAAATGAGTAATTTCGTATACTGACTTGTTTATGAATGAAAGAGATACTTATACAGAAAAGTTTTTTAGGAAACTTTGAAATATTTTTATTTTGTTCAAGGGCGATCTGTTCACAAAAATTAATTAAAACATTTTTTTATGCCGTTCGACACATTTAATGTAAGGATCATTTTATGACATGGGAAAAATAAAATCGAGACGGTGGAATTTGGTCAAAAGCAAAAGACGTTTTCATACAAATTGTATGAGTGAAAAAAAAACACTTTTTATATTGTTTATTTAAGTTAGTCAAACTTAATTATATTAGTTTAATAACAATACTGTTGAACATAATCGTCAAATTGATAATATAAGATTGTATTAATAACTAATAATTTTATTTCTGTTCTGCCCTCATACACTTTTTAATTTTTTTCTAGTATTTAAATCCTAGTTAACTTTATCGATGTTTATGTATCGATAATTGTGCTATTCTAAAATGTTGCACCCCTATCACAAGATGCTCAGTTCTGCCATCTATTGTGTAATGGCTGAAATATATTCTGATGAATTATTTTAATACGTGGTTTTGCTATACAACGCTAGATAGCGCTACTGACGCCCGACATCAACGTTTTTGTATGACAATATTCCCAATGCCCGCTCTATAGTTCTTTTAAATCTCTTTGGTCGCGGGACTGTCTTACTAGATAACCGTGATCCTGGAACGTAAAGAGCTATCGAAGGATCACCGTGGATTTTAGTCAGTATAAGTCTGGCAGTCTCTGCCGCCCCCGCGGTCCCGCCACCCAGGGTGAGGGGAGGACTTATACCTATGTGATTATTAACCGCTATACAGCGTGAAATTAAAATGGTTGTTTTCCCGAAGCGAAATGAGTTTGTATCGGTAATACAATCGATTAATATTGATAAAAAAAATTAGACTCAATAAATGGCAGATTTACAATTGTGATAAACAAAACTCGAAAGCGACTTGAACCAACAGTAGTGCATCGCGCGATATGATACGCGGCCTGGACGGCCGCGCGGTCGTTGCTCTTTAAATCAGCTGATCATACTCCCGACTTATTAAAACACAAAACCCAATAAGGTATTCCAATTTTCCCTTCATACTATTACGGACTTAGGACCGTCATAAATACTTATCTTTAGAAAATTCTGATTTAGTTAAGTATTTAAGGCGTATTTAAAAAATGGAATCAACTTAATTACAATGATTTTGATTACCTAACCTACTTTTAAATGTTTATTTACAAGGTACGAGCGAGTACTTACATTTCCCGCTAGCGGAGTAATTGTTTGAAATGCAAACCACTATGTTCAATGCACAAACGAGCAAGTTTTAAGTGATTGTCTCTCAGTTTGATAAGAGTGTCTCTATCACGTCTCACGATATTGAAAGCGTCCACTATCGCACTTATCAACGCGCGCGAGTTTGCTGTTCGTCACAATACACCAGGCGCTTGAGCTCAGACCACAAATAAAGGTCAAAAGTCACAAAAAATCGTATGACAATTCATTTTTGAAAAGAATTCGATATCGTATTACACGTATGACGTTCACGGAAGGACTAACTAAATCAACTAAACCGAGCGCGATGGTGGGCGCAACATACGCCGACGGCGCGGGGGGGCCTCGCTTGCCGCGAGCGTGTAGGCTAGTTAATGTCGTATTACCATGCTCGAGAGCTTATTTTGCTTTGAACATTTATTATTCACTCTTTCTTTGTAGTTTGCCGACATAGAGCGGCGGCGCGTGCGTCTCGTGTAGGTACCTACCTACGTCATGTCTAGTGCATTACTATCGATTCTCGCTCTTTCGAGTTTATGAATACTTTTTTAATGATTTGAAAAAAAAAACATTCTTTTTTTTTAAGTTTTACTTTGTGTTTCGATAGTACTACTGATGGGTAATCGTCCTGCCGCGGGAAAACAACCATTGAAATTTCACCCTGTATATATGATGATTTAACCGCTATACAAAATTAAAATAATGCATATTACCTACTTAACAAGTTATGTTACTTATTTTTTCTTTTTATAAAAAGAAGTTCAGTAGCTACTAAGTTATTTACTTTACTTTTTATTAACTTTCCGAAAGTTTCGGAGAGCTTACAATAAAATTGTGTAAATATAATGTGCAGTGTAAATATAAAGAAAAAAAAATCGAAAATAGAGTAGTGTAGTGTAAATAAGTATGTGTTTGCATACATTTACTTATTTTCTTTTTTTATTTTATCATGGTAAAATGTGAGCGTTTTGACAAATGACCCACCCGACCTAGTTTAAGTATACTTTCATCTAGATTCTAGGACGCCTGTGTTTCCGCAATTGATACCGTTACAGAGTAAACATTCACTAATTCAGTATGTCGAATAAAAATAACTAGAAATTTAACGTTTCGACATAGTTATAATAAGTTAAAAAAATAACTTAGGTCCGTTTGTTGGACGGCGAGTAATGGCTGACTTAACCCATTAACGCCCACCGTGAAAGTACAATACATTTTAATGATTTCTTGTTATTATTATAACTAAATGGGGTACAACTAACCAACAAAACCGAAAAAATAAAAATAAAATTTAAAACAATAAAAAAAATACCCTGTACACAGGTGTGTACAACGGGCTGATCTAGTGTGAAATTTTCCAAAGTAGGGTTGCTCTAAGAAAAGAGTTTTCAGACATGTAGTGCAACGCCAATGGCTCTGCTATGACAAATAATGTCGAAAGGGGTTTACAATTCGTTCTGGGTTATATCCCTCACTGCTTTATCATAAATTTGATGGTGATGATGGACAACGGATGACTAGGTCTTCGATTTGTTTTAGGCAAACATAATCAGCCTTAGATCTCCTGAAAGCTTATTGATCAAGACATATTCTATTATTGTTTATACCGCCTTATCCACTACATTGGTGAGAGAAAAGTCCTCCTTTTTTGGTCTCATGCTCTAACGATTGAGGCTTATACTGGTCCATTTGATACACACCATCCATGTGTTTTTCAAACCAGAGATGGATAATTTCTAACGAAATGACCTGAAAATTGTTGGGTTCGGAGTTGAGAACTTGTGTGATTTCATGGGTAGTAAAAGAAATTGGTAACGTGTAGGGTTTTTCAGCAACTTAGTTTCGTGCATGTTTTCGAGGAGAACCGACTTTAGAAGGTGGTTCATCATCACTACTGTTTTACTCCGACTCTTCATTTGTAGATAGATAGTCATGATAGCTTCTCGAGCTACCTGGTGTGTCACGTGGAAGTGCTAAAGAAGCCAGACCAATTTTCTGCGCCTTCTTCTTCATCACTAAAAACAGCTGCATCAAGTTGTACCACTATCACGCTGATCACCGTGTCCAATCAGTTCGATCTTTTGCGGCCATTATAAACTCGAAAGCTTCCTCAAGCTTTAGGAAGTCATTTAGAGCAGATAAACAACATTTAGTCGACATCTTTAATGATCAACCAACTCCTGCAAACATATTTTTATGAGTTCACATTCGCCCGTTGTACACGAGCGTGTACACCAACATTGTCAAGCACTTTTTGCTATGTTGTATGATAAAATTTGCTATTATTTTTGTTTATTATAATAACTAACAATATAAACTAGCCTTAGAATGTAAATTCCATCAAATGACCGCTCTAATTTATGTAATCTGATATAATTAACAATTGATGTCAGCTACTTTAAAAACTTTCAAGAAAACATTGTCATTCTGACATTTATTTCTCGTGACCCGCCAATTTTCTATTTATTTTTTAACTCCTAGGGACATGTATATTTAGTTTAAAGAAACAATTCAATTTGGTATTTGTGGATTATTTTTTTAATTAATTTTAAAGAAGTGTACACACTTGTGTACGGTGGGCGGTAATGGGTTAATGGCTCATGGACCATGGCCAGGTCGACGGCGCGTCGTGTTCCACGCGCGCCTCAAAGAGCTAGCTGTCACCTCTGACGGGTCCCTTCTTAGAAGGCTAAAGCCTGCCAGGGTCGCGGGACTGTCTCATTAGGTAACCGTGACCCTGGAAAGTAAAGGCATATTGAAGAATCACCGTGGATTTTAGTCAGTACATGTCTGATAGTACCTCCCATCCCGCCCTGGGTGGGAGGACTCATTTAATGATTTTACCACAATAAAAAAGGACTTTATTGTTTGAACAGTAGTTAAGTTTTAAGTAATCAATACTATTTACTTACTAGAGTCGGGTAAAATTTATCATTTTAATTTCATCATGAGATGACATTAAAATTATACTAAGTAACCGACTCTCGCGGGCATGCGGGCGGCGAGTAAAGGGCAACTCGCTGCCCGACCATGGACCATGCCCGGGTCGACGGCGCGTTGTGTTCCACGCGCGCCTCAAAGAGCGTCAGCATAATGACGGGGCCCCCTCTCTAGAGGGCCAAAGCCTGCCGGGGTCGCGGGACTTATCTCATTACCGTGAACCCGGAACATAAAGGGCTATTGAAGGACACCGTGGATTTTAGTGTCAGTACAAGTCCGACAGTCCCTTCCGCCCTGCCCGGGGTGGGAGGACTCATTTGATGATTTTACCACGATAAAAAAAAAAAAGTAACCGACTCTACTAACCCAATGGTTAAACATGTATTGGATTTTAACTAGTATGTAGTTTAAGTTTCATCATTTATGGACATAACAAACGGTCATGGAATACCAATCTTATGTCGGTTAGCAACACAAATGGTAAAAATAGTCTTAGAACCGGTTACCTTAAATCGTATTCAAATATTATTAATTTATTATTAAATTCTATGACGCATGTGATGTGTTGCTATGTTAAATGGAATTTTCGCGAAAACTACCTATTGTAGGTCCTATAACAACCAAGTAAATAATAAAAAGAAAAAACATGGACATCTTGCACAAATCAATCTTCTCTTTTCAAATGTTTTTTTTTCTAGTCACAAAATTAGGTACCTACCTTATTTCATATTTAAGCTCACTGCATTTATGTCTTTTACAAATAATGCTAGTCTTTTGGCATTAGGAAATTTTAATCACATTACCCACTGTCATAATTTATTTGGGATCGGCACGGCAATTTTTTAAAGAAAATTTTAATTGTTACACTAAAAAATTCTACCTTATTTCTTGGCCATTCTCTATTTCCAGAAGATTTTTGATTTCACACTTCATAAGATACTTTTAAAACAGTACCGATTGTCTAATTAAAATTGTCAAACTTGCTATGACCATTTATAGTTTAACCAGGTGATGATAATTTTCGCATATTCGTCAAAATATTTATACAAATTGTTTCAATAAGTTAGATCTCACGAGAAACCTTGAAAGCTGGGCGTTTGCCAAATTTACGCGATCTGATAAATATTTTGATAGCCCGTTGCGTTAAATCACCTGATAAAGAAATTTATTTACTTGAATGTGAATTATTGGTAGAATTTTAATCCCAGACAAACAAACAAGATCTCTTTGGCGGATAGTGCTTAAGAAACCTATAAACTAGGCAATGGTTGGCGATCATAATATTCCCAGGAAAACTAGGACAAATATATCAAAAACGTCACACAGTGGGTTAAACACCCAGGCCCAGTCGGCACGGAGCTATGAAACTTTGTCTTGCCGTGACGATGACGTGACGATTTGGACTCTTTCTTTAGTGATTGACCGGAAAAACAAAACAGGGACAGTTGAAAAGAAATGGTGGGGAGGCCTTTGACCAGCTATGGGATTGAACGGGCAAAATAAAAAGGTAAATTAAGTGATAAGTAAGTTGGTATTCCAGTATGACCAACGATTTTTGGAGCAACCCTGTTTAGAGCAACGGTTGTATTACTATTAGAGCACTTACGCACGCTAGATTCTAGGGATGGGATCTTTAACAATATTATCGATAAAAATCAGCAGTACTCGGAAGCCAGGTTTAGGTTCAAATATTATTAATCATTTTGTACATCATGAATATAACACATTAACGCAGTAGATTGATATAGAGCATTTATTTGCATGACCCAATTTACCTGGGACCCACACACTAATTAAAATCAATCAATTAATAATCAATTAATTTAATTGACAATCTCTACAATGTAATTAAGTTGCCCAAATGTCCCAGTTACATTTTAATTTGGGCCGTTTCAAATAATTAGGTATTTAATAAGTCAATGACTTTTATTCTTATTTACTTTATACTTCGATTGCTTGTTACCTTTGTGCAACAGATTTCGTGTTGTTTCTATGCAATTATATCAATCAGTTTAGTTGTAATAAACACTTCTTGTTTCTGGCTTGTTCCATTAGCACTGCTGCCAATTTCCTTCTTCCGTCTAAATCTCTTCCAATTTGGCAAATAAAGACTTATCACAATTAGGTGACACCTAATTGTGAAAGAATACGAGAATGCGTCGCTTCCAAACTTATGTGATAAAATTGCCATTCTTCTTTGTTGTATTTTCGGGGAAAATCACAGAAAATACATTATACCTATGTATAATACGTGCGTTCGCATTTTAGTAAGTTAAAAAATAACTATCTAATATCTCTTTGAACAGGAGGGGTAACCTATGATAACACTACAAGAAAGAGCGACATTTCAATGGCACGACAATAAATAAATAAAAAGTCCAGTGTATTTTTCAATAACTTTCTTTTTTTCTTTTCTGCAAATATCTTAATTTAGGAGTATTTTGATGCATGTATCAAGACATGACCACCACACATATTTTTAAGAAGTAACGAAACATCAGCAGTGGAGCAGTGGTGGCCCAGTGGTATCGGCCTCTACTTACGAGTTGTAGGTCGTGGGTTCGAACCCCGCCAGGCGCATTACTTTGTGTAATTTATTTCAACACCACTGCTCTCAAAACGGTGAAGGAAAACATCGTCGAAACCGGTATGTCCTAGAACCAAAAATTCGAAGACATGTGACATCTACCAATCCGCACTGGGCCCGCGTGGTGGATTACGGCCCACTCCTCTCACAGAGAGAGGAGGCCTGTGTCCCAGCAGTGGGAACATTTATAGGCTGATGATGATGAACGAAATATCACAACGCTTTCCTGAAAATTAGTAATTTTTTATTTTAACCGTTTATTGTTTAATGCCGTCGATTTTATGGAGATCATGCAAACTTTCCGTGATCTAAAAATATTTTGCATAATTTTATACTTTTTTTTTCATCATTCTATACTACTACCCTGGGTTACTTCTTACCTCCACGTTTTGACTAAAATCCACCGTGTTCTTTCATTAGCCCTGTACGTCCCAAAGTCAGTTTCCCGTTTGGTAATTTTATACCTGAAGGAGTTCTACAATCAATTGATACTTTACTGGAACATACCAAGACACATAAAAAAATTACACGATGCGTCATTTAAAACTTTACCGCATAATCTACCGCTATTCTCCGACCTGCCTCGCGAGCTTTCAACCTTTACCAATGTCGGGGTCAAACAGAAATAACCGACAAACTGTAAACGTCTAGTAATCGTGACTTTTGTTACAAGAGACGTGTTTACAGAGTAATGACGTGAAAATAGATCTTTAGCTAATTTTTGGCCCTGGATTTGGCTGGAAAATGGTGGACAGTTGGTAACGGATATCAAAAGGGACATTATGCGAAAGGGACATTTTGCTAGGTACCTGTGGACATTTTGCAAAAGGTACATTTTGCGACTGAGCCCTATTAACTTTATTTTTCTAAACGCACCCACGACACAGGAGAACTTCCTAGTGCGGGGACAACAAACAACAACGTTTAAAAAAAAAGAAAATTTTAATTAAATTACCTCATTAATTAAATTAAGTTTTAAAGCAAAAAAATATCAGATTTTTTTAGGTTTTTGTACAGTTTTCTATTGAGGATTTAGGCTCAGTAGTTTTCGATCTTTCCACGAGGAAAATCCGCGCGAAATCGAAAACATTATTTGCACAATTTAAATAAAACAAATCCAGTCAAAGTTCACTACAAGAATTTCATTCATGTTCAATTTATTTGCACATTGTTTGAATGTATAATTAATTAAGAAACGTAGAGTCGTCATTACAATCACTATTTTTTTTGCTAAAATAATAAAAAATATAGTCGAGCATTACGGAACCTAAATAAACACGAAAGATTGTCAAATCCTTCACTAACATTGATATAAAGCGCGGGCATGCGAGCGGCGAGTAATGGACGACTCGCCGTCCGACCATGAACCATGCCCGGATCGACGGCGCGTTGTGTTCCACGCGCGCCTCAAAGAGTGTTAGCACAGTGTCGCCCCCCCCCTTAGAGGGCCAAAGGCTGCCAGGGTCTCGGGACTAATGAATACCGTGACCCCGGAACGTAAAGTTAATATAAAGTACGATGATTTTACCACGGTAAAAAAAAACATTGATATAAAAGATGTATGGAATAAGAGATAAAACAGTCGCGTGCGCCTTATCTATCGATTTCAAGTAGTTCTCTGTTATGTACTAGCTCTTAACTGTCTAGAACGAACTAGAACCCGATTGTGAATCATCAGTTATAAAACATGATTTGAATTTAGATTACACGGCATGTGATTTGTCTGAGATGGTCCGTTACCTATGTCCATGTTTGAATCGGTTCTGAGAATTGTTATTTATAAGTTTTGAGTAGGTAACTGTAACTGTTTAGTTACTTAGTTCAACGTCATGTCAAACGTCACTTTCCCAAAATTTCCCTTTCCTATTCACCACCCTATTATCATATAAATTATTTAACTTCTGTTATAAAAATAGGGTGGTGAATAGGAAAGGGTTAATATGGGAAAGTGGCGTTTTGGGAAGGGGGACTTTTTGGGAAAAGATCGTTTTGGGAAGGGGACATTCTGGGAAATGGACATGTCGGGAAAGGGATTAATTGAAACTGAAGGACAATTTGGGGACGGGACAGTCTGAAATACATATTGTTATACTTAGTTATGAGGGACTGTCTCATCAGCTGAAGGGACAAATTGATTATAAGAGTACTATTAAGTATTCTGTGTCATAGGTCAGTGTCTGACAGGACCTTCCGAACAACTTATGGCGGAGAGATCATTAAATGAGTCCACTCAGCTCTCAGTTTGATGATGATTTTTCAAACTAAACAAAAGACAAAAAAGGGTAATTTTCAGATCAGCTTAACTAATTTTAATTTTTTTTCAATAGTGATACATACTCCAGTGATATAAACCTATTTGAAACGTTCCCATGTGATGTTTTCCGATCACTTTTTTTTTTCAAAAATGTCAAAAAAAAAAAAACTAAATTAGTTCTCTTGCCCTGGGTGGAGCGGAAGGGACTGTCAGACTTGTACTGACTAAAATCCACAGTGTTACTTCAATAGTCCTTTACCTCACGGTATCCCGATTGGACAGTTCCGCGACCCCGGATAGTTTCTGATCATAACAGAAGTGAAACTGTGTGTAAATGCTACTATTGTAACGATCAAATTACAAAAATAAATATACTTCTTTTCCTCTATTTTGCTAAACCTACCATCTACGTTTCCATACACTGTAGAATGCTCTAAAATATTGGGTAACAAGTTAACTAAGAAGTCAGTGATTATGGCAACATTATAGCTAGCATTGTAACCAGTGGTGTAATACAGCATTGAGCAAAGTATTTCGGGTAGCGAAGTGAACGTCAACTGAAACATTGGCAAAGTTGTAAAACAATAAGGGTCAATCTACACCGAGAAGTAAAGTTGTGCACACATTTCAATAGAACGACTCAAAATGTAAGTTTATTTACTACACGAAAAGATACACATGTCCTGTTTCGTCACGTCACGTCTTCACTCGCTGTGTGTGTAAAGTGCACCAAACTGCGGATTTGGTGCGAATACCGGAATTTGACAAAAAAAGTCCGGTGTTTATAATAACGGCCAAGATAGGTGTCAAATTATTTTGATAGTTCAGTAGGTTTGTTGACAATTGTTTTGTATACTTAAAAAACAGAAAATAATATTTGTCTTGTTCTAGTGTTCATTGAGAGAGAGCAGATTAGAAGTTAGGTTGGTATGTACCTTTAGCAAGCTAAACCTGGGGATCTAAACCAGCGCAACACGTTGCAAATAATAATAAAAAATACATGTGGCACTCGGAGACTGCTGCGGTGAAGCTATTGCACAACATTTTTTTTATTTTAAAAGAATAAAATCGCCTACCGCGTATATTTATCGAGAGGATAATTTATTTAAAATGTTTGTGGTGCACTACTGTAATAAAGAACTTCTTGGTTGTAGGAGAATTTTGTAAGTAGGTTTCATTGTGAAAACTCCTTTTGTAGCTGGCCGTTTAGAATCAGTAAGAAAAAGTAAATTGTTTTTATGACGGATATTTTTATGATTGCCGAAGTCTTCCGAACTGAAACGATGTTAGACGATGCGTGGTGTCAGGTATTTTCGTTAGGTTATTGGATTTTTTTTGATTCGGTCGCCGCGCCCCGCGCTTAGAGCCTGCGATAAAAGCTATGCAATAGCTTAAAAATAAATAAAAAAATTACATCAAAAATCATAAAATTAGTCTGTTACTGGGTGAATCCTTCAATAGCCCTTTACATGGTCACGGTTAAAAAAAACTATATAAAAGGGGGCCCCCGTACAGCAAACGTGATTTTTTTGGCGTTTTTTTGTTGAAGTTTGTTGAACGCGGTAATTTACATTTAGAGGGAACATTTCTTTATCACCCCGACTGTTATATGTATAATAACTCTTAATTTTATTTTTGGACAGTCGTGTAAAAAATAAACATAAATATTCTGATTTATTAGCAAACAAAACAATGATGCAACCGTTTCCTATAATTTCATTTGTTACGGTTAGATCATATCTTAAACAAATATGACACAAAACGACGCTGGTCATAATATAATAAACTTTATCACTCTTTTAATTGTAATTGGGTCAACATCATTATACAAACGCAATATATTTAGTCGTATACGTAGTAATTACACATATTAATTATTAATCCCTGATATAGCCCATCGGATTAGCAAGCTGAAGTGGCAATGGGCAGGCCATATTGCTCGCAGAGCAGATGGCCGATGGGGTCGAAAAGTGCTAGAGTGGAGACCGCGGACTAGCAAGCGCAGCGTAGAACATCCACCAACAAGATGGATTAGACGACCTTATAAAGGTCGCCGGAAGACGCTGGATGCAGGTCGCTTCCAACAGGTATATGTGGAGATCTAAAGGGGAGGCCTATGTTCAGCAGTGGACGTCCTATGGCTGAGATGATGATGATGATAGTAATTACTATGCATCTATTTTGTATTGTATTTGTATGCCATATATTTTGATCGCAATTAATGACAACGATAAAAGTAAACTAGATAATTATATAAGTACTGGTTCTTAAAAATTATTTTCACGTGTATTTTCCGGTGAATTTGGCAAAAATTCCTATTGATAATTTGAAATGCATAAGAGTTTATTGACTTTAGATATTTTTAGAATAGAAAGTATAATTTCGGTCTGTAGAAATGAAAATAAATTAAGTTAAGTATAAGAAAAGTAAAGTAGAGTTTTCAGAGAAATAAAATAACTATTATGTGCATTACGGGTCGACGGCGCGTTGTGTTCCACGCGCGCCTCAAAGAGCGTCAGCATAATGACGGGGCCTCCTCTCTAGAGGGCCAAAGCCTGCCGGGGTCGCGGGACTTATACCATTACCGTGACCCCGGAACATAAAGGGCTATTGAAGGACACCGTGGATTTTAGTCAGTACGAGTCTGACAGTAGGGGTGGGAGGACTCATTTGATGATTTTAATAATAATAATAATAATATTTATTTTATACAGATAATACAATCCAATTTGTTAGTAAACATCTTAAACACTAGTGTTAGTGCATTAAATTAGATTGAAATTGCATTGATAATAAATCTCATCTTCATAATAATGTCCGCTCTACGACTAAAATAATAAAACAAATAATAAAAATGTCAAAATTATTACTAATTAATCACAAATAAAAATGTCAAAATTATCAATAACTAATCACAAATAAAAATCATTACGATAATCCAATTTCAATCAATGCAATAACAAATTACAATAATAAAAATGCATAGACCGTACCACATGACAATCACACTACTTTAAGGCTCGATTTGAAGGCAGTACTACTGTCTTAGTCCAGTGTCTAAGCATTAGACCTTCCGCCCTATCGGCCACAGTAACGATGAGGCTGTTAGCGCTGCCCCGCACCCGCCGCAACAGGGAGGCGACACGCTTTCGCATGATTGCGTAAAAATCGTCTACACGTGCCTCTGCGAACATCCCTGATGCACTACAGTGTCGTGGCAGACCCAACAGCGCCCTGTATGCGTTGTTGTACTGTACACGTAAGGCGCTGTAAGCCGCTTGCGTAATAGTCGACCCATAGGCTGCAGGTATAAAATGACTGGCAGTATGCCCTAAACAGAGTAGTTTTTACACCCCTCGAACACTTTGCAAACCTACGAATCAACATATTGCTCCTGACTGACAGCGCCCTACGCTCCCTCTCCATGTCCATATTATCAGTTTGCGTTGCAGTGACCCAGTGCCCCAGATATTTAAAAGATTTAACCCATTCTAATGCAGTCCCAGCGAGCGTGACCGGTGGTACTTCACTATAATCTTTAGTTCCTGCCTTAAGGGCAGGTAATCCAAGCGAAATAGGCATTTAACGCTACCAAGAGTTGCCCGCGATTGCCGCAAAGCGAGCCGTGCGCTTACGTCGCGGGGACTCACGGGGAGTGTCACATTACAGATAAGCAGGCAGTAGGTCAACTTGTCTTATTGATTTATTTTAAATATAAAATAAGAGATTTGATTCATTAAAAACTTGTTTTATTATAATATTTTGTAGTAATAGCGAAGTCTTTCTTTTTTTGTAATAAATTAATTTGAGTAGATATTTTAAATGGAATAAACTCTGAACTAAACTTATTAAATTAATTGATGTTTTAGTTTCTAGATCGGGTGTTCCAAATGCAATAGGTAACGCAAGGACGATAATGCCGTAAAAAACGCATGAAATCACATTTACGTAAACCTTGAATTTTCGCTTGCCACAATCTAAGCTAAATAGTATTCTAACAGCATTTGCCTCCCCCCTATCACGTGGCACCACAGTGCTTTTCAAATGAACTTCGTTGACCCCGTTGAAAAACTTACCATTGAGCTTATGCTAGCCCAGTATTTTGGCAGGTCATTTAGAGTTACCTTACCCCCGCGCTGCATGTCACGTGGCGCGAGAGCGCAAAAGATACCACCTTGATTAAGATCAAGGTGGTATCTTTTGCGCTCTCGCGCAAAAGATACCACGCGGCTAGTATAAGTACTAGCCTAGTACTTTTACTGATTAGTAATACGTCACGTCATTCTAAATCCAATATGGCAAACCATTCAATATGGCTGAATAGTTATTTTTAATGCATTTCTACAGGGAACCGATCAATTTACCGAATTTTGTTTGTTCGAATTTCATTACACCGAAAACTATTGACCGACATCTCTTTTGCTATATGCATTATTTGACATATTTTCAGTTCATCGAAGTATCATTAGCCATAAGTATTATTTTACCGAAGTATGTTCCGCCGATTAACAAAATAACTTTTTACTATTGACCGAAGCCTCTTTTAAACTTTTTTCAATTGCCAAATGATTTATTTGCCATATTTTCACCGAAATAAAATTTTACCAAAAATTAAATTACTGTCATAAAAATTCAATATATTCTGCTACAAAACTTTGTGGCGGAATCGAAATGCTGCAAAACCGACTTTACGTAGTCTTGTCTGCCCTACCCCTAGAGTGTAATTTAAAATCGCGTAGGCGCGGAGGGGTGGGGTGGCCCGCGAGCTGAGGAGTAGGTGGTTGGAACGGCCGCCGCCGCGGCTGAGGCTTAAAAATCAAAAAAAAAAAAAAACAAAAGTCATTTATTCAAATTAGGCTGATTTATCAGCACTTTTTGAAGGTCAATTTTTTACATAAGACAGTCCCCCAAAGCGCCCCCCCTTCGACACTTCCTAGTGTTTTGGCTGGGAAGAAGAAGCCGGCGAAGCCGGCCAGTAAACCGAAGCTGCGGTGGTGAGCGTTCAAATCATCTGCGACGATAAGCTCGCGTGGCCACCCAAAACCCCGCAGCGCCGGAGCCATGACAGAAACAATGCTTGTTGCATGTTGCATGCTTGCTTGAATGCTGCGTGTTTGCTGAATGTTGCATGCTGCGTGCTTGCTGCATGTTGCATGCTTGCTTGCATGCTGCATGCTTGCTTGCATGCTGCATGCTTGCTTGCATGCTGCATGCTTGCTTGCATGCTGCATGCTTGCTTGAATGCTGCATGCTTACTTGCATGCTGCATGCTTGCTTGCATGTTTTTGTGGTGCTTGTTTGCATGTTGCATATCTGTTTTTATGCTGTATGCAAGTGTATCACGATACAAACCTTTTTACAAACACAAGAACAAAAGAGTATCAAGAATCACACAGAATCCGCAAAAAGATTCGGACACACGTGCTAGCCAGAACACCCCTAAAGGTGAAACCTATGATTCTGAGAAACTTTATTATGTGTTATGGAATTCACAATTGCTTTTCGCATTAACATTATTTTTACATTGGTCAGCGTTTTCCGATGTGCCAACATATATTTAGTTTCTGTGGTAAGTCCACGTAACTTTTTGCAGAAATTACGCAAGATATGATTCCGGCACTCGATTTTTTCAACCGTCAGATTTTGATTTTCGTACGGTTTGGCGTTGAGAATTTTAGCGTAGGTTGACGCATCACCATCTCCTATCATTCTGCCGTATATAAGTCCATACATTGGAATCGAGGATTTAAATCCTTCGACTATAATTTGAGTTTCCATTGAGCTTGAAGAACCTGTGTAGTTTTTGAAACAGACATGCTGTTTCGGATCGACCTTTCTGTTAGCGGCTCTGGCACACACCAAGCAATATTTATTTTTTACTCCAAGATATAGAACTTGGCCAGTCTTTCTGCCAATTATTGATGCCGTACCCGATGAAGATTTATAATTTGTTCCGTAAGACCTAGTACACCATGAGCCATCAACATATACGTCAATGACGGGGTAACCGTTATTTGTTCTTCCTTCTGCGAGCGCTATTTCTTTTTCTTTTGCTGCAGCAGCCGCCAAAGACTCACTAGCAGTTTTCTCCCATTTTGCATAAACATCATTTTGCAATTTTAAATAATATTTTGAAGAAAATGTCGGTATATTCATGGAAGAACATAATTCCTCAAATGTAGAGTATCCAATGCCTGAAGCTATGATTCCCGTGGTTGCAGCTATATTTAAATTTACTTGCTGCGGATCCTTGTAATCTTCAGAATGGACCAGACAAGTTTCTTGGCACATGTTGCACTGGAATTTAAAAACAGAGATAAGCCCTAGACTTCTTTCGCTGATTAAACGAAAATTACTCATCTTGCAATCGAATAAATTATTATGTCGCCCTTTTTCTTGCAGTTCTTTAAGAAGGAAATTTATATCAACGATTCGACGTCCTGTAACAGGATGAAAATCATCTTGATTTCTAGCCTCTTCTTCAACAATAAATGTATTACGAATATCTTCCATTCCACTGAAACAATGAATGAAAAACAATTAGGCTTTTATAAGATATACAAATACAAACTCACGGGTTGACTTTAGACTAGCAACTCTAACATGAATACAGAGGTTTCAATTTTAGCTTGGTTAATTTTCTAACGAAACTTATTACTGTCTGTTTTAGCTGTATGTCGTCCATAATGCTTAAATAAATTAAATTATATTCTGCCACATTTTTCAAAATCATTAAAATATACTTTTTTTTTTTTAGCGTGGTAAAATCATCAAATGAGTCCTCCCACCCCGGGCAGGGCGGGAGGGACTGTCAGACTTGTACTGACTAAAATCCACGGTGTCCTTCAATAGCCCTTTGTGTTCCGGGGTCACGGTAATGAGATAAGTCCCGCGACCCCGGCAGGCTTTGGCCCTCTTGGGCGGGGCCCCGTCATCGTGCTGACGCTCTTTGAGGCGCGCGTGGAACACAACGCGCCGTCGACCCGGGCATGGTCCATGGTCCATGGCGAGTAAAGGGCAACTCGCCGCCCGCATGCCCGCGCCTACGGTGGCCGGAGATCGTCTTGCGACGTCCGACACCGTGGGCGTCTACCATTGCGGGTGGGGCGGAGGGAGGACGCTGTCCTCTCTCTCTCACGGCCCGCCTCCTCCTTAATTAAAATATACTTGGAATATAAATATACAGTGAAAGAGTATGGGGGTGATATTTACCCAACAGTGGGACTTTACGATTATTACATAAGGAAAAATGATGAGGGAATTAATTTTATAAGTAATAAAAAAATCTTACACAGTGGGTTGCGCTTGCGCATCAACAGGATCAAGTGTCACAAGAGAGTTGTCGTCATTTTCACTTGCACAGGCGCTTGCCATTGTTTCGTGGTGTCTGAAAAAAGACCATTCTATTAAGATTTCTGAAGCAAAAAATAAAACGCGTTCCAATTTTGCACTCAAATTCATTTATAAAATAATAAATTTATCCATAGATTAGTACTTAGTAGGATAGGTACACAAAATAAATATATACCTACATAAGTACAAAAGGCGGGCTTTACAACGTGCGATAGATGCCCGCACACATAGAACTCAAACTAACAAACAAACTATCTCAAACAAATGCCCGTCGTCTCGTGAGTTGTACGAATATGTCTGTGTGGGTGCCTTTTCGCTTGGAGTTGGTACCATTTTGCCTTGCGATAGGTATACTAGATACTTACTTTATATTTGTTTTTTTTTGGACGCATACATTCCTTTGCATCGTGGTTTTGATGCACTGCAACAATAAAAAAATGTTCATGAAAACGTTATCAAGTTATTCTACTGTTATGATTTTACTATGTATTATGTTGGTATCCGTCCTTGAGACTTCAATGTCGGTGCCGGTAGGTACCTACCTACATATATCCGCAGAAAGGAACAGAGATCCCTAATTTCCTACTCATATTATACCTTTGCATCTACCTATGTATGTAAGTATGTATGTATGTTCCGTTTTCATGTCAAAACGGCTGTTTTTGATAAATTTTGGTACAGAGACAGGTGGGACACTAGAGCCGGTAATAGGCTATATAGGAGAGGGGTTGGCTGGCGAGCGAGGCCGGGGCCAACAGCTAGTAGGTAATAAACACACACAGGTGCGGCCGGCAACGCGGCGGCGGCGCGCGCTGCACTTCTATTGTTATTATAATATTACCTACCTAGGTACCTAAATAGAGATAAGAAGCGCACTCTTATTGCTATTTCTTAGAAATGATGGACAGGTTTCGAAAGTAAAGGTAAAGATAGACCGAAGATTAGATTTAAAAATCAAAAGACGAATAAGTATTTAGATAATATTAGTATGTGAAAAAATAAAATTGTAAACAAACTTACCTGATTTCTCGTCTAACCTTCCGGACTTTGCACCTGGCTACTTTCTTGTTTTTATTTTTATTTCCCATACTTCTGTGCACTAATAAAAACAAATAAAGAGTAACTGCCTTCTTTACACTATGTGATAGCCGCGCGCTAGAAAAAGGGACACAGGTCTCACCTCGACAAGGCCTAGCGGGCGACTGAAGTGACGAACGCGAGCCGCTGTGTTATATAATAATTTATTATTAAAAAAAACAAGCTATTTTGCAAAATGTAACCACAAATTACTTTTCTCTACGTTATTACCTTTTTTAAGATATGGTTTTTAGTAGTAAAACATTTATAAGCTTTGAGAAAAACAAGAAAAACATGAAAAAAATATCGATTAAGCCTGTTTTTCGGATTTTTTTTTATCGAGTGAAGTTTTCGATATCGTGTTTTGAACCACAAATTGTCAAAGTACATAGAGTAAACTAGAACAAGTTCTTTTTTTGGATTTAAAAAATCACGATTTCTTTATTTATTGTTAAATCAAAGTGATGTAAAATTGGGAATACCTGGCCTTAAACAACAGACACTCGCTCTTTTTTGCATTATATCTGAGGCCGTGAGCCTCCGCATATCGCTCACAAACAGATATGAGTTTCCTGAGGCACCACGCAAAAAAAAAAGTAGTTTGTATCGAGATAAACTTCTAGAACTAGTTATGTTATTTGATTAATTGTGAAAAGAATAGATCGATGTCCTTTGCCCCAAGCACATACATTATCACTAGTTTTATCATCAAAATACTACAATTGCAATTTCCATCCCAACTAAATATTACCAGTTATCATATCGGATGCCATGCGACCTCTGCAGTCTGCACCGAGTATCACTTTGTCTTACTTTGTAGCCAGTCAGACAGCTGTGTGGCTAGCTACCCGAAGCAACCGGCTCCTGACCTCGGCACACCAATCACTGGGAGATACCGATATCCTAGGGCAATCAACTCCACAACCAATACTTGTTAAACATGTGCTAAAACTTTGTGTGTACTGTATTCCTTACTAATATTATGAATTTCTGAATTATTCTGGACGGATTTAAGCCTCCTGCAGACACACGCGATTAATCGCGCTGCGACAACGAGCCAAGCGAATTTCCACTCTAAAAATACTGCGAATGGACCGCGACATGTCGCCCCGCGCGATTAATCGCGTGTGTCTGCAGGAGGCTTTAGGCATTACTTAATCGCGTCAGAACGGCTGAACGAATCTTGAAGAAATTTGGCTCAAAGATAATCTGGAATAATACGTGCGATACCTTTTATCCCGGTATTATACGTCTTCGTGGGATAATTTTCGAGATACACAAAAGGGCGAAGCTGCTAGCAAAAGGTTTACGTGTGTTCCGTATTCACATCTCAATAGCTGAACGGATTTTTATGAATTTTGGTAGTTTAAGTTATATGGGGGGAGGGGGGCGAGCGAAAGTTGCGGGCACCAGCTAGTTGAAAATTGTCTGATAAAATTAATGTTATTGTAAGAAAACGTGTGGCGTCGACCCCTAATAAAATGGAATAAGGGCAGAGAGATCATAAAAATTGTATTTCTCGTATAGACTATTTCCACAATCAGGTCGCCGGAAGACGCTGGATGCAGGTCGCTTCCAACCGGTATATGTGGAGATCTAAAGGGGAGGCCTTTGTTCAGCAATGGACTTCCTATGGATATGGAGATCACGTTCTGTCGTACTCTTAAACGCTGTCTTCTTTGGTAAAGAAGCTTTACCTAATTTATGTAAACATAAGTTAATATTTCGAGTGTAAAATTATCATAATAATGGCAGTCTGAATTATGGTAATAAGGCCTTAGGTCGTGTACCACGCGCTCTTCAAAGAGCTGTCACCAATACCCCGTATTGGTGACAGGTCTTTGAAGAGCGAAGAGCTCTTGGAGAGCCAAAGCCTGCCGGGGTTGCCGGATTGTCTCATCTGGAAACCGTGGCCCTGGAAAGTAAAGGGCTATATAAGGACACCGTGGATTATAGTCAGTACAAGTCTGACAGTCCCTCCCGTCCCGCTCTGGGTAGGAGGACTCATTTGATGAGTTTAGCACGTAAAAAAAGGCAGGTCAGGTAGAACCTTCTTCATGAAGAAACTTTTTATTTTTGAAGAAGAAGCGATATGATAGGTGTACTTTATGACAACTTTGGCATGATGTTGTGTCGTACTAAGTACAATAAAACGTTGTTTAATTTCTCCGCACTTGGCAACAAAACTATCATTTTATAATGTTTGTGAATGATTGCCGCAATATATGAATTGTATTTATGTTTTTATAAGGTAAAATAAAAATTGTATAATATGCGTATTATTTTCATTCATTCGTCTGAGTTGACATACAGATTGACGTTGCAATAACGTTAGGAAAAAATCTGCAATAGCGGTTCTATCAAGGGCTAACCGGGTTCGATTACCAGAGACATTTTGGATTTTTAACGTCTGGATTGCAAATTATGTCGAAAGAATTTGATTGCAAATAGGACTAGAACTTGCGACCTTCTGAATCAGTACACCAGACACTTTACCATTTAAGCAAGTAAGTCTAACATGTTAAGATAATAGTGCACGTTTAAGATATGTAATTTAAGTAGCAAAATTTATGAAAAGGGATTAACTAACAACCCGGTTTAAGAAATCACATATTTCTCTCAAAAAAAAAAGAATGCGTACCTAAGTATAGAATTTTTTTTTCACATTAAAATTTTTCCTGTATCGTAATTATTGAAACAAAAATACTTGCAGATCATACAAATATTTGTTCCGAGCGGGAATCGAACCATCAACACACAGTACAACAGTCGATCACTCAGCCGCTGCTCCAACCATGCTGTCATTAAACTAAACATGATTTTAATGACAGACACAATTATCTATCTGGATATTAGCATATTCATACGGGTTAATTCTAAGTTCTAGTTAGCTCTCTCTTGTATATGACAGGTTATCCGTGACATAAATTGCTTAGCTCGCTATAATAGTTGTATCATTAAATAAAATTGCAAGGAAAATGGATCGTTAAGACTCCCTATTACAATCGCAGGATTGTCGAAGCAGGATACCGTGGGCCTGGAATGCAAAGAGCAATCCAAGAACAGGGTGGACTTTTAGTCCGTAAGAGTCTGACAGAGTTTTGCGTTCCACTCACGAAGTCATTTGAAGATTTTTATCACACCAAAAACGGCTGCACGTTTGGACGAGTGACTGAGCAATTGGACTGCTGCGTTGTGTCTCGGGTTCGATCCCCGCACGGAACAAATATTTGTATGACCTACAAGTAGTTGTTTCGGGTCTGGGTGTTTGTGTATGTGAGTTTATATGTTTGTAAACGTACCCACGATACAGGAGTTTCTAGTGTGGGGAAAAGTTATCTAAAAAAAAAAAAAAAAAAAAACAAAAAATAATCAAGGAACCTAATTTAAAGAAATTCACTGAAAAAACGTTGGAGAATTGGTATGTTTTATTTATTGAAAAGATAATGTAGAGAGGTTACAGTAACTACCAGAAAATAAATATCTGTAAGTTAATTCCGACCTCATTTTAACTTTTAACATAAATGATAATATTTAACAGAAATAATATAAAATATGCTGATGCATAAAGTATTTTTCAGTACTGATGCATAAAGTATTTTACTAAAATATCTTTCAGTTAAAAAAAATTATTATCAAGAAATAATTTAAAGAAAAGACACGCCCCCAAAAAATCCTAAAAAAAAACTATAAATTAAAAAAAAAAACACCTACCAGTAACAAATTCAACACTTCACTCAACCAGCATACAAAATAAAAATAAATAATT
The DNA here is from genome assembly GCA_950005045.1 of Agrotis exclamationis. Taxonomy (NCBI): domain Eukaryota; kingdom Metazoa; phylum Arthropoda; class Insecta; order Lepidoptera; family Noctuidae; genus Agrotis; species Agrotis exclamationis. The sequence goes on from OX465443.1 coordinate 844,278, forward strand.
ATATTCTTCAAAACCACTTTTCATTCACGAAATATTTTCCGAACTTTAACTTGCGTATCGTACGGCGTATGTGCGACGTGTTGATCTCATTCAGTGCAGCGTAAAACTGACGGTCGGCGCCTGCGTAGCGCGTAGTTAGCCCTAGCGGTGCACGCACTGACTGGGAATAGTGAGGGGACACGGTGGGACCAGATTTATCGATGTTTTTGACTTTAGACTGCATTAAAAAATGCAAATCTATTTATTCCGTTGCTAATTTAATATTTAAATAATGGACATTAAGAGGTATTTTTTTAAGGGCTTTTTTAAGTTAAAAATTTTTGACAAAGATAAAATGCATCAAAACTAGTTAGTGAGGGTTCATGACGTGGTAGCGCGACTGTCTAAACATGTAACCGAGATCCTAGAACGTAAAGGGCTATTGAAGGAACAACGTGGTGTTCACACAAGTCTGACAGTCTCTTCCAATCCGCTGTCATTTGATAATTTTACCACGCCAAAAAAAGGGTTCATGACGTCATGTAAGAACTGCATGAAAATTATTAGGTATCTATTAAAAAAACATCGTTTCTTCGTTAATTCTGGCTTATGTAACAAAAGAAAAAATGTGGGGCCAAATTTTTTTAATAATCTAATTGGAGATTTTTCAGTCATCTCTTATATTATGTAGGAAAATGGGTCAGATACTAGTGTTGGTTTGTGTAGTAGTAGTGAGATTAGCTTATTTAGTGCCGACCACCCCAAATGATAAAGAGATGATAATAATTTAAGACGACTGGTATTCAATTATTGCAGAATTCACTGATTTGGCATGATGTTGCATGTTTGTGATTGACCAGTAGCAAATCTTACGTAAGTTCGTATCTTATTACGTAAGTTTAAGTCACCCAACAGTACGGTGATTGCAGTTATTTTGATGCAGCCAGTTAGTGTGTTAGAACTTCTAACACTAACTGAGAGAGCAGAGATGACCCACTAGCATCGACCCCGACTTACGACTGACTTACTGACTAAACTGCCTAAAACATGCTATGTTTTTTTTATCATGGTAAAATCATCAAACAATTCCTCCAGCCCAGGGAGCGACGGGAGGGACTGTCAGACTTGACTAAAATCCACGGTGTCCTTTAATAGTCCTAACGTTCCAGGGTTACGATTGCCTGATGAGACAGTTCCGTGACCTCTTCACAAGCTGTCTATACCGCAATGCTAAAAAATAGGGGTGTGTCAACGTTGCCTAGGCACAGAGACCTTACCAGTTTAGGCACAGCCTAAACTAGATCGCGTTAAGAGTTAATGGTGCCCACCATTAACTCTTAACGCGAGTGGCCCCACCAGGGCGCAGAAATGGCCAGACCAGGACCACAATTTGTCAGACATGGCGGGGTATTACAACGTCTTAAAACCAGGCTTACTCCAGTGAGTGGACGAGATGGCGCTAGACGACTTGTATAGCTCTGTCACTTTCACTCGCCGGAATAAGCCTGGTTTTAAGACGTTGTAATACCCTCCCAGGGGCCGTATTATGACGTCTTAAAACCAGGCTTCTTCCAGTGAGTGAACGAGGTGGCGATAGACGACTTGTATAGCTCTATCTCTTTCATTCACTGGAACAAGCCTGTTTTAAGACGTCATAATACGGCCGCAGGACGCAGTTAAAGAAGCTCGCACTGGGCGCATGAAAGGCTAGTGATAGTCCCTCGACCCATCACTAAAGTGCCTAAGAGTAAATGTTAACATAGAATACCGGTAAGTCCGCGTTTGTAAGATTATTGAGGTTTAGGTTACCGCCGCCGTCGTTGCGTGAAATTGTTGTCGACTGTACCTGGTCCAACTGGAAAATTATTTATAGAATTTGTTGCTTAGCTCCCTGAGCTAGGGCCAATTTGTCGTTTTCTTTACTAACTGACATTTTACAACGGTGGATATGATTTATATGATTGATCCCGTTCAACTGCAAAGTCGTTTTTCCCAAAATATTTGCCCAGAGCTTTTTCTCAAAAAAAATAATCAAATACTGTTTAAACTATAGTGAGGCAATTGAGGGAACATGGTAGATTTTAGTCAGTACGAGACACTCTTCCGCTCCATCCAGGGTCGGAGAACTCAAAAATGGGTGTTAAATTAAAATAAACATCAATTATTTTTTTTAACGCATCATCACATTAATTATAGGAAATCCGATTGTAGTAAAGAAAAGGCTGTGATTATTTTGATTACATCGAAGACCTATAATTTGTAAGAACTACCGTGTACATCGATTTAATCCGGGAAGTTAAGTAATGCTGTCACGTCCAGTCGTGGTTGAACGAACGCTGTTGACACCAAAGTACACCACTCTGGGTCTTTGTACCAACTAAATTAATCAAGGTCAGTGTTAATAAAAGCCTTTTATTCTCTGATATATATTATGTACAATAGGAACCTTTTACTCTATCGCTACATAGATCAATTGACAAAAAATGTCTAATGTAAATGGTTTTTTTTAGTCTTCAAAATTAGAAATGTAAAGGTATGTTATAATTTCAGAAGACAGTGGCTGTTTGTGTATGTGAGTTTCTATGTTCGTAAAATCATCCAAGATACAGGAGAAAATTGTAGTGACAAAAATATAAAGCAAAGCGTATATACAGTGGACGAACTTTAAACTAGATATTGACATTATTTTTATCGATAAAAATGTCGATATAGATACTTTTTTTTTTAAATATCATTTCTCACACCATCCATCTATTTTTCATTGGCTTTCCTCTTGAACTCCCGTCCACCATATGAGTGTCTTCTTCATCTATTGTCCGTACCAAGTCAGAGGATTCCCTTTATTTTTTTCTGTACCAGGCACCACTTCAAACTTTCTCTTACTTATATATTTTCGTAACTTCATCCATAGACCTAAATAATATTCCTTCGTTCAGGTTCCAATAATTCGTAGTTATTTTATCCAATATTTCTTGTCTTGCCACAAACGACCCAGCAACAGACTGATAATCCAGTTCAGCTATTACATTATGTATTAGTAAGTAAATAAAATATGTGCATAGCTACATACCTGTACCTAGCGAGACCGCTTCACAAATGAGTTGTTCCCAATTATGTCAACGAAAACAACTGCTATTAATTAGTAGTCTATCAATTAATTAAACATTTTGCTAATAATGCTGCTAAACAAGTGTGAACTGAATTAGTAAGGTTAATTTTATTCCGTCTGCATTCGTCGAAAAGGTAAGTATTTTAAAAGAAAATGTTTAAGTATTTTTATAATGTCTTGTTTTAATACTGTCAGAAATTACAGTAATTTCAGTTATCCTATTCCTGCCGAGAATTATTTTAATACAGTCCACTTTGAACCTATGCTACGAGTAGCCTATTACTTTTCCTGGTTTGTATTGAACAAGACAATTTCCATAGACTTTTTCGTCTGACTGTACCGTTCTGGTTCAATTTATGGATCGGTCCCAGTCGACGGAATACAAATATTACAATTAAATGCATCCGGCAACTGGGACCGCGGTGTCAGTTTATTGCGGTCCCAGTCGCCGGAAACCTCATCCTCGAAGCTACATTTTTATTCAACACACTAGTTCCCCTAGAAAAGTGACAAAGTGACAAGTGATAAACCTAAACACTCAGTTGATAATTAATAGATTTTCAACGCGTATAATCCATAACAAAATTTATAACATTGTTTTATGAGAAAAAACGAGTATTTTCAATTTTAAAATCGTTACATTTACTTTATTTTTGAGGCAACGTAGTTTATCACGTTTTTTAAAGTTAAACAACAATGGTTCCATCATTATTATAAAGCTACTGTATTTTTACTGGAAAAATATTTATTTATGGAGATCATTGTCTTAAATTAAATACACAACATGAACAGAAATAGACACGATATGATGACAGCTAAGATTTGAGAAAACATTATGTCACATCATTTTCCACATTTCTACGTATTAAACTTGTCACTGCATAGTTTTTGGGTAAAACCAAAGTCGGGTGAAGGGGGTAGGTTATTTAGAAATATTACTAAGATTGCTTCGCGGCGTGTCGCGGGTTCAAACCCCGCACGGAATAAATATTTGTATGATCCACAACTAGTTGTTCCGGGTCTGGTGTTTGTGTATGAGGGTTTCAATGTTTGTAAACGCACCCACACAGAAGAAATTCCTAGTGATGGTCATGTTTTTTTAAAGAGCAACTGTTCCTATTCTAAGTGTAGCCTAGATCAGGCTATAAGTTATTTCTGATCAAAATTTTATCAATATAAGAGTACGGAACCCTAAAACACTAGAGTACCTACATAATAATTTAGGAGGCGCGCCTCCATTCTTCTTATTCTATGACGTAGACTCTCCTTCAACCCAACTTCTGATAAGGTCTGACTTGACTTAGCCTAGCATGGTAACTGTGACGTCATAAATTAGTATATTTATATTTGTATTTCTGCGAAACTTGCGTACCCCCGGGTTATCACAGTCACACAATCAGCTATTTGTTTCGTTTAGTCAACATATTATCTTAAATGCGTAGTCAAAATTATATCTCTTTTGTTTAAAAATGTGATTTGTTTGAATTGCGCTTTAGTTAAAATATAAACAGATATTACACATAACATCACGTGAGTTTGAAAACCTATCCGTAGACGTAGGTTTTTCTTCTGTAACGCTCGCGAAGGAGGTGGTGGAGATCCCTCTCCATAGCCTCTTGCGAAAGGAAGAGCACTCGGTCTCGTTTGCTTACCCTTAGCTTCTGAAGGAGACACAACGGGTGTCGACGGGCGAAAATTGACCTATGTCCTCGTTAAATCAATAATAGTACTCCATTCTTTTTTTAAATTATCAAACCGTTTGCTTTCGGCCAGATGCAAAGATGAGACCTGAGATGGGGAGGACCAACAGACCACTAGGAGGTGGATCCCATCCATGGTAGTGTGCTGACTTTGGGCAGTCAGACATTGGCGAAACGTATTTGTACTGTTAGATACAGTAACCCTTCGGTATTACCTTTTTTATAGTGGTGAAATCATCAAATGAGTCCACGTACCCAGCACGCGTAGCATGGCGCCGTATTAGATGGGGGTTTTGTCGACGGAAGAAAAGACAAAATGACAGAACGTAGAACTATTTTTAGCGTTTTAAGCACGATAATAATAATATAGAATAATATAATATAGAAAACTAGCAAACCCGGCGAACTCCGTTTCGCCACCAGATGGCTTCGTTTTATGTAACATTTCGTTTGGTGATTAAAAGAAGAAAACATTTTTTTTTCCTGAATTTTCTTTGCTATAAACCTCACGGAACCCGAGATCTTTCCAACGAATGCAAAACCGTGGAAATCGGTTCGTGCGTTCTGGAGTTATAGCGTCAGGAAGGAAAAACCGACTTATTTTTATATATTAGATAAACGTTCTTTTCTTCAATAGTGTACGAATGGTGTCATAATATTTGTGCAAAAAAACAGTCGATTTGTATAGAAATAACGATGAAATAACTTTGTCTATTCTTGGTAGAATAGAGATAGAATCGCCATGCTACGCGTGCTGGGCGGGGCGGGAGGGACTGTCAGACTTGTATTGTTTAAAATCTACGGTGATCTTTCAATAGCCCTTTACGTTTCAGGGTCACGGCTACATGATGAGACAGTCCCGCGACACCGGCAGGTATTACCTGCAGGTATTTTTGCTCTTGACTTAAGTCTAAGCCAGACAGAGGTGACACATACAAAGTTTATGATGAAGCATCAATATACAGGGTGTTAGGGACATCGACGCACAAACGGATACCATGGGTCCAGGACATAATTCAGGACCCCCCGTGTTGGAATTTTTCTTCGGTTTTTTCCTATTTTTTATGTTTTTTTTTATTTGTACTGTGGTACTGGACACAGTATTTAAGTATACGATGACCTTTCATTATAAACATCTAAGAAGACATCATTATTTTCTACATAGTAGTTTTATTTACATTGCTACTTTTAGTGAAAGTAGTGAATTAATTACTTACCTATTTATTAAAAATCTCATTGGGTTAGGTTTTTTTTTCTCTTTATTTTTAAGGGACTTATATCCTATAAGGCATGACAGCCCCATCGTATCCTAAACTAAATTATACTAAATTTAACATATTATTGAAACCATCCGCTAAAAAAGTAAATGATTAATACGTAAAATTAGATGAAGTCACCCAGGGCCGCGCCGCCCATACGTGCGAAGTGTGCGGCGCACACAGGCGCCAGGGCAATAGAGGCGCCGGATGACCAGTGCCAATTGTTGATATTATTTTTGTCACATTACAACATATTAATACTTGAGTATCGATAAGTAAGTAGATACAAGTCTCCCAAGACGGTACTTAACTAAACTATTTGAATTGACCCATTGTTTATATTTTGGGTTTTGTTTACATGAATTACGAGCTCTGCTTTAAAAATCAAAAGAACTGCCGGCCACGCCACATTCGTTGTGGTAGCCGCCTATTATTATTAGTAAATTAATCTATGTGTATTTTATTACAAAGGCCGTGCCGTAGATTAGTTTATAAACGTAACCCGATGCGAACTGACGGGGATTCCCCACAACAATTACAAACATTTTATCGAAAATGGGTGTTAGCTAGTAGAGTCGCGGGTACGGCGCGTACTGGCGGGAAACTGATAAATTGATAATTGACTGATGAAAATATTTCAGCAAAAAATTGAATTTATGAAAGTTTACATAAAAGGCGCTTCAAAGGTTTTGCACACAGGCGCTGCAAGGGGTCGGCGCGGCCCTGAAGTCACCGACATATTGGCATTTCGTTTGGGTTAGGTAAGAATAACGATTATGAACAGTGTAAAGTAAAAAAACTCCTTTTTTTTTAATTTAGAAAATATGGAAAAAACCGACGAAAAATTCCAACACAGGGCCCAGAATCATGTCCTGGACCCAGGGTGTCCGTTTGTGTGTCGATGTCTCTTACACCCTGTATAACAACTTCTTTATACCCAAACATCAGCTGTTTCCATGCAAATTATGTATTACATAACAGAAAAATTAGCATGTGAATGTTGAATAATTTACTGTTAAAAACGATCAAGTTTTTTGTGGGTACATTAAAGTGATGGAAAAGTTTAATATTGCTGTTACAATCTAAAATTAAATAACCTGTATTGGTGTGAGTCATTAGGTTAGTTTTTGCTAGTCTGGCAATAGATTATATTATCTTGGTGTATAAGTAAAGTTGTTACGGGACTTACAGTGTGCTAGATATTATAAATAAAACATAAGCATGTAATTATTCCACTGTTGGGAAAGACCCGTCCTCTTTATGAGAGGGGGTGGGATGTGATCCACCTACGTGGGCACAGTGTCAGTTGGTACATGTCACATGTCGTTGAAGGTTACCTCACGATGTTTTTCTTGACCTTTTTGAGAGCAAAATTGATGAATGATGAACGCGGCTGAATCTCGAAGATCTATACCTACTTTTTTTAAGTACCTACTTAATTGTAAATAACTTGCTCTGTATCGAATGCAAAGGTGTTTTTTTATGCCGTGGTAAAATCATCTTTGTCCTGCCACCCAAGGCGGGACGGGAGGGACTGTCAGACTTGTACCGATCCTGATCCTTGAAACTGTGATCCTTCAATAGCCTTTTACGTACCAGGGTCTCGGTTACCTGATGAGACTGCCCCTCAACCCTGGCAGGCTTTGGCCCTCTAAGGAGGCCTTGTCAGATTGCCGACAGCTCTTTGAGGCGCGCGTGGACCACGGCGCGGCGCGCCGTCGACTCGGGTGTGGTCTATGATCGGACGGCGAGTCACCCAGTACAAGCCGTGCGCATGCCGCACAGCACAAAGTTGTCAGATTCAAACTGACTAAAACTTAACCTGTTATTACTTAACCTTTAATTGTCCCTTGCGTACCAGAGTCGCTGTAATTTTTTTAACATTTCCACAATTAAGATGCCATGCGGCTGTAATTAATTAGGTTTCTCTAACCGCTGGAAATTAATAACCTATCTCGTTTGAATCTTTGTCTGTAACCAATCAACGATACAGTTTGCATATTCGAGTAGCCGTCAAAAACATAGGAACGGGATTTAGATTGAGATAGAATTTTAACTTCGGGCATAAAAAGAGCATCTTTACACACTCTTGCGCACGTGACGGTAAGATCTCTCTGCTGGGGACCAAACGGTTATCAGTTCAGCTGATTATTCAAAACTCACGTGTTTTCAGTGCTGACGTGTTTGGCTGATGCTGCTTATTTCCCAGAATCCAGATTAATATGTTTTCTCGCATTATTTGATAACGTTGACAATATCATTGTAAAGTTATCTCTGAGGGTAAATATTAAATGGATTATACATAAATAGTAAGTAAGTATTCTTTATTTGCGTAAAATGTGGTATACAAAAGGTGTTATATCATATTTTAGGGCAGGACACATTCTGCCATAACAATGGCATGCAAATTTATAACAAAGATCTAACACAAATGTGTAACAAACAAGTTACAGAAAATAGAAGAAAACATTACTAAAACTCTTACTAATACAGAAACAAAGACACGTACTCGTATATCTAAACCACGAAACAAACAAAACAATAGTACTGAAATACATAGGTATAAAACATACAGACATCAAATAAAACAAAACATTTAACGAAATTAAATTAAACTAACATTAAGTGAAACTATAGTAAAATAATAATAATAAAAAAAAACGGACACCATTATCATACATAAAATTTTCAAACAAAATAACCAAACAATTTGAAATAAAATAAACTTTTATAAACAAAGAAATAACAATAAAATTTTACATTAAATAACAAAATCTTACAATGCATTTTTAAAATGATAGGAATGCGATGAGTATTTTTTTAGGAACTCGTTTATGGTGTAAAAACTTTCTTTAATTAACCATTCCTGTAAAGTAAAACAAAATTTGCGATAGGGTAAGTCAACAATTTTTTTAGGTAGCGAGTTATAAATTAGTGGAGCCATATACACGCAACTATGTCTAAACATTTCAATTCTGGGTACCGGTAATTCTAAATTTGAGTGAGTGACTTTACGTTTATTTAAATTATTTTTGTTTTGAAAAAGATTCGCATTGGATTTCACAAATTTTGCTGTTTCATAGATGTATATGCTAGGGGCAGTCATTAAGTTTTCTGACTTAAAAATTGGTCGACAGGAGTCAGACCATTGCATATTAGAAATTGCACGCAAGCATTTCTTTTGGGCTATTAAAATACGTGAAAGCTCAGCTGTGTATCCCCATACAACTATACCATACCGAATAATGGAACATACATACGCATGATACACCAATAGTGCGGTTTCTTTTGAAATCGTTTCTCTGACCTTCTTTAGGGCAAATACAAATTTATTAATTTTTTTGCAAATGCTATCTGTGTGTTCTTTCCACGTTAGGTGTTCGTCTATTATAATTCCTAAGAATTTGGTACTATGGATCTGTTCTATTGGTTGATTGTTGAAGATTATGTCTAAATTTTGGTATGTACTCTTTTGCGTTTTAAAATTGATAAGTTTTGTTTTTTCTAAATTAATCTTTAATGAATTTTTATTTAACCATGCCATAATGACGTTTAAAGTATTGTTTATTTCAATATTTTGAAGGCTCTTATCCTTACATCTAATAATGACTGTGGTGTCATCTGCAAACAAAACACAAATATGTTTGCGTACTGCTTCTGGGAGATCATTAATATAAATGAGAAATAGAAGGGGTCCTAAAATGCTTCCCTGTGGAACACCAAGATCATTATATCTCGGTTCAGAATCAAAGTCCTCTATTTTATTTGTATTAACATGATACTTTGTAATTCTAGTGATCTGTTTTCTATTGCTTAAATATGATTCAAACCATTTTAGGGCTGTCCCTCTTATGCCGCTTTTTTCTAATTTATGGATGAGTATAGAATGGTCAACATAGTCAAAAGCTTTACTTAAATCTAGAAAGAGAGCAGTAGAAGGAATTTTGTTGTTCACGTTATTTATAATTGATTTTACTAATTTGAAAGTCGCCAATGTAGTTGATCGAAATTTCCTGAACCCATGTTGTTCTTCTGCCAATACATTATATTTGTTAAAGAAAATTAACAACCGTTTTTTAATAACTCTTTCAAACACTTTTGATAGAATTGGTGTTAATGCTATAGGTCGATAGTTATTTTTGTCTGTCTTTGGACCTTTTTTATGTAGTGGTTTTATCAGAGATAATTTAAGCTTTTCTGGAAAACAACCTTGTTCTATGGATAAATTAATAATGTAAGCTAAAGGTTCTGCTATAAATTGCAATACGTGCTTTAAGAGATCAGTGGTAATATTGTCGTAGCCAGATGATTTGGTGTTATTAAGCGAATTTATTACGTTATAAATTTCAGCTGCATTTGTAGGCTCTAGGAAAATACTATGACTGTTACTATTAATATCCACGTTTTTAATATCATTATCTCTATCAGAGGTTTTATTATTTTTGACAACATCTATGAAAAAATTATTAAATATGCTCGCAATGTCAGTTCCAGATGTGACTGTCACTTCATCATCAATAATTTTGTTTAAATATTCCTTTGCCGTTTGGTTACCCATACTGCGTTTCACAACTTCCCAGGTAGCTTTACATTTATTTTTGGAATATGCAATGTGTTTGAGGTTACACGATGATTGCAAGTTATTAATGCACTTCCTTAAAATGTTTGTATAAGACTTAAAATTTGATTTATTTTCATTGGTTCTATTGCTATAATATTTGTATCTTAAGTACCTTTTAGTTTTACAGCTTACTTTAAGTCCTTTTGTGATCCATTTTAGTTTACTTGTTTTATAATATTTTTTTACCGTTATAACAGGAAAACATAATTTGTAGAATAAAGTTAGTAAGTTGTGGAATGTATCAAACGCATCGTTTGTATCTATAGTGTTATAAATATCAGAGAAAGATAGTTGACTTATGTAATAAACAAATTTGTTTATGTTTTCTTTACTCATATCATTTCTTGTTATGAAATAGCTTCTAGAAATATTTTCATTTTCATGTTTAAATTCTACTATTTGTGCAGTATTGTGATCTGACAAACATAAATTAAGTGTTTTTCCTACAGCGTTAGGTATATTACTAACAATGTTGTCTATGCATGTATTTAATCTCGTGGGCACTTTTATAAGACATTCCATCCCATAATTTGAGATAAGTTCATGAAATCTAATAATCTTACGATCTTTATCCTGAAGAAAATTTATGTTGAAGTCTCCTACAATTACTACTTTACTTTTTTTACGTTGGAGATGGAGTAATGTTTTATCAAAAAGGTCGAAGAAAATATTTAAGTTAGAACTTGGTGTTCTGTAAATACACAATACTATTAAATGCATTTTTTTATTTCAATAGCACAGACTTCATACTGCTTCTCAATGCTGAATTCTTTTATATCATGTAATTCAATAAAATCGATATTGTTTTTAGCTAAAATACACGTGCCACCTCGACGTTGATCTGGCCGGGAATAAATTGCACCCAGTTGAAAATTATTAATGACCATGTATTTTTCATCACCTTGTTTTATAAAATGTTCACTTAAACACATGACATCTATATTTGTGCCGGATTCTTGCATATCATTGATAGCTAATTCTAGTTCAGGAATTTTGTTGAGTGCGCCAGCTATATTTTGATGAAAAATTGAGAAATTACTTACGTTTGAGACTGGGTCAGTTACGAAAAAACTCTTCATTGGAATTTATTGCTGGTGTGGTTATTTTATCAGAAAATTTGAAAACCTGAAAATAGTAAGGAATGGTACCTTTCCGTGGCTCTAGTTTACTTAAATTAGAAACACTAGCAGAGCTAGCATTACCGCTCTTTGTCTTAGTTGTGTTATTTTGAAAATCGTTACTTATTATAGAGCCCGTATTTATTATTGAGTTTTTCTTAACTGAATAGCCATAAGATAGATACGATGCATTATATTGTTTCATATTTATATTATTTATAATCTGACTTACAATGTCGTTCTTATTATTACCATCAATGAACGCACAATTTTTAAAATTTTGTGATAATATTTTTAAATAGTAATTTAATTTAGTTTCATTTAGAAATGCATTGTAGAGTACATTAACTATATACACGTTACAATTTTCCAACATTTTGAGGGCTGCCGAAATTTCCATCAATACTCTTATTGGGTTTGAATCATTGCAGCCAGTCATAATGATAACGTTATCGTTTCTTGTGAGTTGTTTAGACAATATGTTACAATTGGATAAAACGTCTTCAGCTCTTGCATCAGGTTTCCTAATAGCCGATATATTGTAGTTATGAATAATAAGTTCACTTTTCTTGTCAATCAGCATTTTGACAATTCCTTGCCCTTGGTTATCTGATAATAATATTATCCTTTTGTTTCTGGTTACGTCTGAAGTTTTTTGTGTCGTAGTTTTGTCTTCCTTCTTGTCTATTAGATCTTTATTACTTGGGACGATTTTTTCTACAAATGAGTTATCCGTTTTCGCAACATCTATTTCTGTTTTTTTATTTATATGGTCTTCATTTAGTTTAATATTAGTAGGAGCTGTAGGGGTTTGAAATTCGACGTCCAAATCTAATTTTCTGACTGAAATATTAGACCTATTTATATTTGAGTTTTTAGATTTCGCTTTGGAAGATAAAGTGTTGCTTCTTACGCTTAAACTTGTAATGTACATATTTTTATATTGTGCTGTTTTATGTTTTTCCACTTCAAGTTTTTGTTTCAGTGATTCGTTTTCATTGTTTAGCGCATCAATTTTTAAATTAGCACTCTTCAACTGTTCCTTCAAGCACTCTATTGTAGATTGCAGATCTATGTGTTTTTCACTTCTTACGTGTGTAGATAAGTCGATCATACTTCTGGTACTTACGTCCGATGCCAAGCTGTCCATAGACTCACTTGAAAATTGAGAAAGAGATTGCTTTGGAAGCCTTTTTCTCAGTGTATAATTGTTGCGCGAAGCCATGGTTTCAATTAAGTAACAGAAGTAGAAAATAAAATAGGAAGAAAAAAAAAACTATTTCAACTCGTTGGATTCGACGAGTTCTTTATGCGGATAGCACCGCCGTCTAACCGTGCCGGATTATCCAGATTCACTAGCAACGCAGCAGTCGCAAAATTGCAATATCCACGCAACAGTCACGAATATTTTAGAACAGTTTATGCTTCAAGTTATTGTTTTATTACATATTTTTAGCTTATCACTTTACTAAATTATTATTTCTTTACGAAACTGTGTTTTATAATACACTTTATTACACTTTACTAAACCACTTAAAAAAAAGTATTTGAAAATCGACTTTACTAAATTATTATTTCTTTAAGAAATTGTGTTTTGTATTACACTTTATTCAACTAACTTTACTATACCACTTAAAAAAAAAAGTATTTGAAAACTCATTAAAAACAAAGAAAAATGTCAACAAAAATAATTTCGTTAGGTGAGATTCGAACTAGCACTCTACGCCATCCCAGTCATGCACATTTAACTGGCGCCACAATCACTGTTGAAACTAGTGTCGAAATTTAGGTTCTGTTTATTGTCTTTTTTCACAAAGTTCGTTAGGACGCTAGTTTTGAAAAGTGACGCTCGGTTGGAATTTTTTCCCACTTTAATAACTCAGTTTTAACTTTGTGCTTTTTCAGTTATTTTAAAAGAGTTTATGATATTTAGCGGTTAAGACTTTATTAGTTTTGGTTATTTGTTCACTTTATCAAAACAGACTTTGAATTTAGCGCTATTCACAGTTCAGAACTTAAAATCACTATTGCAAGGTTCACTGAGTGAATTCAGATAACGATTCCTCGTAATATTTACACTGTCTTTAATCATTTAACACTGAACACTATACGAAAATAATACTTTATACATTTTTTAAAATTAATTTAACCGGAGCGCAATGTTTACGTGACGACAACGCCATCTCATTTTTCTTTCCAAATAATGCTGTGACGTCTGATAGGGGAGAATGGAAGAAAACGTGTTGTATTGTGTCGACCACAAATAAAATGGGATAGAGGTAGGAAGACGATGATTTCAGATGGATCAAAAATATTTGTCCGGTTTTTTTTTACGTTAACCAAAATTAACGAAGATACAATGCTTAAAAAAATCAGACTACTTGATAATTTTACCGGCTCATGACGTCACAAGCCCCACTCCCAAATTACGAAGCGTTTTATCTTTATCAATATTCATTGCAAAAATATTCTGACGGACTAAACCACAGGACTAAACAGGGCCCCCACACGCACGAGTTTTCACTCTTTTACTTTACAGCGTCTTTTCAGTATTTACAGCGTTTCTTGTATGAAAAAATGGAACAGCGCCTCTGGTGTGCGAAGGAGGAACTAATTTTTTCCTTGAAAATTGTCAATTTGTAATTGTCAAAGTTCCAGTTAACTTTATGTCTGAAATACTGAAAACTCGTGCTAAGGGTACACTGAGATTAAAAATATTTAAATTATCTGCGAAAGTTTCAAATATCATCCAAATTGCTAAAATAATTTTTGTTTGAAAACATCAATATATCCATCATCCATCCTCATTAAAGCCTCCTGCAGACACACGCGATTAATCGCGCTGCGACAACGAGCCAAGCTAATTTCCACTCTAAAAATACTGTGAAATGGAACGCGACATGTCGCCCCGCGCGATTAATCGCGTGTGTCTGCAGGAGGCTTAAGCCTCGTAGTATCATAGTAAGATCATCACGCCAGTGATTTCCGAACGGTTAGGCAGAGATGTAGGCAATGGGTATAGAACCAGTTATATGAAATTCCATGTAATATGTGAGAATTGTTGCCATCAAATTATAAATTTTTCAACCATCATCAATAATACATTGCCCGACACGGGTATCGAACAACAGACCTCATACCTACATTAAGCAGCGCTTGTGGCCACTAGATCAAGAACAGAGTTATTTAAATACAAATTATCTACCTATGACATAAAGTCATCATTTATCAAATAAGTACCTATGTTAATTTTATAAGATTGTTTTTGTAGCTGTAATACTTTCTCTGCTGCAAGCGCCATAAATAAATCAAGATACAGAGATATAATTTTATGATATCATTGGACATTAATAGTTTATCTTACATGCAAGTGCAACAGATGTTATCACTGTATTGATGTTAGGCATTAAATTAACTTTCTATTTTTTACAAACTTACTTTTTATTGACTTTGACTTCGACTGCAATAACAAAGTTTCTGTACTTGTATCGAAATGTATCTAAGTAGGTACTATTTGGGGTGCTAAGACAGGAAACCTCCACGTGCGCCCGTGGACTGGAGTTCCCTCTCGGATACGTCCGGGGGGAAGACCAGCTTTTCGGGCCGGTGCACCCTGGGATGCGGGCAAAAACTCTTCTTAGGCACTGTGCCTAAGGGGTCTCTTTGCCCGTATGCGAATAGCCTGTCGGGTGGAGGCTCCAACGCGTGTCCCTCTGAATAGCAGAGGGCACAGCGGCGGAGCGGGCTTGCGGACGGTGAGTAATGGGTATGCTCGCCGTCCGACCAAGGACCAAGCCCGGGTCGGTGGCGCGTCGTGTTTCACGCGTCACCAACGGGGCCCCTTATGGGGCCAAATGCCTGCTGGGGTCGCGGATTTTTCTTAATCCAGGATACCATGGCCCCGGAACGTAAAGGGCATCCGAAGGAACACGGGTGGATTTTAGTCAGTAACGTCTGACAGTCCCTTCCACCCCACCCAGGGCGGGAGGACTCATTTGATGATTTTGCCACCCCAAAAAAAAATGTAGGTACTATTTTTTATGTTTCATAGACGTAAGATAGGACGTAGCTCCATGTAAAATACTGATATTCAGCTACTTCCGCTTAGACTGAAAGTAGACCCCTACATAGTTGGGAAATGGCAGTATGATAAATGATACTACACTCGCGCGAGCAAAACTCTGGAATCACTTAGTACGATTCCACGCGATTTTGAGTACTTAATAACTAGTTAAGAATAATAAAAATGGTACCATTTTAAAGGTATAACTGGTCACTTTTAATTAGTACCAGATTCATTCAAATGACGCCATTATTTTAGCAGCTATCTCGGATCAATCGCAAGTAAGTGATTCCATATTTTTGTTCGCTACTGTATTTGGTAAAGGGCCATAATGATAATGATATAAGATATGTTTTCAGACTAAACAGGAAAACACTTTTTTCATCGTGGTAAAGTCATCAAATGAGTCCTCCACCACCCAGGGCAGGGCGGGAGGGACTGCCAGACTCGTACTGACTAAAATCCACGGTGTCCTTCACTAGCCCTTTACGTTCCGGGGTCACGGTACCTAATTCATTAGTGCCGCCACCCCGGCAGGCTTTGGCCCTCTACAGATGGGCCCCGTCATAATGCTGACACTCTTTGAGGCGCGCGTGGAACACAACGCGCCGTCGACCCGGGCATGGTCCATGGTCGGACAGCGCGTCGCCCATTACTCGCCGAAACAGGAAACCACATAAACAAATAACTACTACGATTGAAGAACACAAAATGAAAACAAACATTATCAGTTTAGTTATCAATGACATACCTAGTTACTGATAACTTGAGAAATGGATGCAACTGATAATATCAGGAAGCTGTGGGTTTCATGCACATATCGTGTAAATGTTGATTATTTACATAGATAGATATTATTATCTATTCTGTTCTACAAGGTTTTAGAAAGGTCATGATGAAAATAGACGTGAAAGTCTACTTGTGTACTGTTAAAGTACCTGCTGTTATGCTTGAATAAATTAGAAGAAATACTTTAGTAAATGTAGTTAGTAGGGGAACAGTGTATAAGACGGAACGTGAGGTATGATGGGAAATCACATACTAACGTAGCGCAAGCGCCAACAGGACGCCATTTTGTTAATGGCCGCTTGCAAATGACGTCCTGATGGCGCTTGCGCTACGTTAGTTTTGTGTTAAATATGCCTAAAGAGTGTATGTCCCCGTTATACCTTGCGTCCCCGTCTTATACACTGTTTCCCTATTTTTGTGTATCTTTTTTATAAGTTTATTTTCTAGTGATAGTGCTAGTGACGAAACGATTGACGTAGTGGCTGAGCGATTGGACTTCTGCGTTGCGAATCGCTGGTTCGATTCCCAGTCGGGGTAAATAGCAAATAGTTGTTCTGGGTCTGGGTACTTGTGCATGTGAGTTTATATTATGTTTGTAGACGCACCCACGATAACTTAAAAGACAAAGAAAAGAAACAGTGCTACTTTATGGCACGCTACTATTATATTATCTGTGGTACAGGTTACATAGTAAAGTCCGTCTCACGAAAGAAGTCTTGCAGATGCGGCGCTAGCGCTACAGTCATGTCACGGAATTTTGCCAAACTCCACTGTTTAAGACTCCCCAAAAATTCCATATTTTCAAATTGAATTTTTGGTTCAATCCGATTTTATTATTTTTAATAATTTAATTAATATCATTAAGATAGAAAATGATATTGACATAAATTAGTTCCAATTATTGCCGCGGGACTTCTTTCGTGAGACAGACTTTAGGTACAGTGGAACAGTGAGACACATAATTTAGAAATGATTTCTGGCTCATATTATATTTTTCGTTCACCTTATGCAGCAGAAGTTCTTTTCAAGGGTCAAACTGAGCCTCGTTAAACCAACTAGCTAGACAAAATATGATAAACGAGGAAAAATATATATTTTATGGATATTGGTTGGGTGAAAAGTGTTATCAGGTTTTTCCATATTAGGAATTTGTGCCCGGTAATGGCAATAGGCTCGCCCCTATTACCTACATGGAGGACGTACTATTAGGCACTTCTCTGCGTAACCCTTTGACAATGGTGGCAATATTATGATGATTGAGATTTATGGCGATATACCAATTTTTTAACCGACTTCAAAAAAAGGAGGAGGTTATCAATTCGACTGTATTTTTTTATGTTTGTTACCTCACAACTTGCGACTGGGTGAACCGATTTTCATGATTATTTTTTTATTTGAAAGCTGGTGGTTCCCGTGTGGTCCCATTTCAATATCTGATGATTGAATCCTGGAGAAATTGAGGGCAACCCTCAAATTTTATAGGCCCACACATAGTTTTTCGCAAATTTTATGAAGTAATTTAAGTACTTGCGTATGGTAATCATCATCGTATGTAGCTGAGCTAATGATGGAAGGTACAACTCCTTAATAGGAGTAGGCATCGGCTGATTTACTTTGTATTCGCATATCTCCGGAATAGTGTTGCCAGGTGTCCCGATTTGCGCGGGACGTCCCGATTTTCAGGGGTCTGGGGACGCGTCCCGATTTGGACCTGATCGGGACGCTAAATGTCCCGATTAATCAAAAAATGAAAAAAAAAATCCTATATTTTGCGCTACGTATTTTTTTTTAACACGGAACGCCATCTATTGGGTTGGGATATGTCGCAGGGAGATGAGGATATCAGTGATTTCACGAAATCCCGGGAGATGTGGAATATTCCTGTTTATTACGTCTTCTTACTAAAAGTATCTAGTGATATGACAAAATACTAATATAAAGTCAAAGAAATATGTCATTTCACTAAACTAAATGTAATGAAATAAAGAATACTGTTGATGATATTTCTGTCTACAGTGTTTAAAGGAATCTAACCAAACCGTACCTCGGGGTGCCAATGAAATCCATCATTTCACGTTCAAATGCACAAGTTCAGCTGGTATTTAAGTAGGAGTGTACGAAACGGGGTACGGAGATAATAAAAATGTCGTTAAAGCGACTGGGGCACCCCGACTCGGACAGGTTAGGTTAGAACGGCGGAGTCTGGAAGACCCCGCCATCCCCTAAAGTACGATTTTATTTTATAATTTCTATTAGTCTAGCAAGAATGATTACTTGTTATGTAAGATTAAATAGACTTAAAACCCCCTTTTTTAAGCTATTGCATAGCTTTTTATCGCGGACTCTGAGCGCGGCGACCGAATCAAGAAATTTTGTAACGAAAACACCTAACGAAAAAAACCTAACAAAAATACCTAACACCCCGCATCGTCTAACGTCGTTTCAGTTCGGGAGACTTCGGCAATCATAAAAATATCCGTCATAAAGACAATTTACTTTTTCTTGCTGATTCTAAACGGCCAGCTACCAAAGGAGGTTTTCACAATGAAACTTACTTATAAAATTCTCCTACAACAAAGCAGAGTGGCGCATTGGAAGCGTACTGGGCCCATAACCTGTTGAAAATTTTGACACAGTTTGGAAGTGAGACCTGGGATTCCTGTATAGAAAAGACCCACTGATATCTTATTTATTACAGTAACCACAAACATTCTCGTTAAATATTCGCGGTAGGCGATAATTTTTTCTTGTTTTGTTTCTTTAAATTGCTATGCAATAGCTTTACCGCAGCACTCCCCAAGTGCCACACGTATTTTTTTTTTTCGTTTACTGTCCCGATTTGCAACCCTAAATCCCGATTTTTTTGACCTCATGTACCGATTTACAACAAATCAGACCTGGCAACACTACTCCGGAACTACAAGTCCGATTTAAGTAATTCTTTTTTTGTTGTACTAGGTATCATTCAACTTAGGGAATAGGTACTACAAGTTTCATCAAAATCGGTTCAGTAGTTTTTGAGATAGGGAATCTATTAGCTAATTGTGTACATGAGCGATGTTATTACCGGTGCTACGGATTTGTTTGGTCGCGCTAATCTCAGGAACTATGGTTTCGAGTTGAATAAAATTTCCAGGAAGGCTATATCTCATTTTGGTCATTTTCAACTTAATGACTTTTCGCTCTACGGGGACGATATGCTTTATAATAACATCACTCTACGACCTAGGCACGTACTGTGACCTAGGTATAAAAGCCGAGCAACGGGGGTTAAACCATGGAAGTCTAATTATAGGCATTTTTTTAAAGCAGGAAAAGGAAGCGAATACAAGTAAAACCACAAACAATTTGCGTACTATTGTCAAACAATTGGTGCGTACTACGGTACTGCGTAGTACGTGACCGAGTGAACTGAATGAATGAACGTGAGTGACCGATAGCGTGACGAATGAACCGAAGATAAGTAGCTGTTTAGGAAGTGATGACAAGTTTTTTTATATAGTCTCGTGGTCTAATTCTAAAACTCAGCTACAAGGTAAAGCTGCGCTTGCTGAAGTTGGTCTTTAGATGGGTGACCATGCAGATACAGACATACAGTCCAAGAATTTGCCACGTTGCATGGCAAGGCAATGTCTGTAAAGGAGAAATAGGCCAACATTCTGGTCACGCGAAAAGTTTATTGAGTGCTTGGCAATATTTTTTAAATAAGTAGTACAATATAGTAAGTTTTTAATGTAGAATATTTGAATTGGCACAGGCTATAACGTATAATCATCATCAGCCTATATATGTTCCAGCTGGGACACAGGCCTCCTCGCTGTGAGAGGGAGTGGGCCATAATCTACCACGCGGGCCCAGTGCGGATTGGTAGATGTCTCATGTCTTCGAATTTTTGGTTCTAGGACATGCCGGTTTCCTCACGATGTTTTTCTTCACCGTTTTGAGAGCAGTGGTGAAGTGGTGTTGAAATAAACTACCTACACAAAGTAATGTGCCTGACGGGGTTCGAATCGACAACCTACACTCGTAAGTAGAGGCCGATACCACTGGGCACTGGGCCACCACTGCTCTCGTACAATGGTCTCGTACAACGTATAATGGTATTGTGAAAACAAATATACAAGGTGTCCCGGGGAGTTTGGATCAAACTGAACAGGGGGCATAGGAGAGATCATTTCCAACCATCACTCAATTAAAATAAAATCTTTTTATCTCAGTGACGTACGGTCCTTTTGTACGGTTCAAAAGTTACGACCACTTTTCGTGTTCAGATAGGCAACAAATCTATAAAAGAATTGTAATTTCATTAAATTCTTTAACTTTAAAGCCACGTGCTGGCATAATTTACAATCAACAATGTAATTCAGTCAGCGATTGACCACGATATTCAACAATTAACACGATGTTGTGAGTGTCAATCATCAATTTAATTGACTTATTTTTCTTAAAGTGCGTCAGGGCAAAAAAATTATCTATGTAGTAAACAGTTTTTTTTTTCTTCTAAGCTGTGGTTTGAGTCATGGGAAATGCTAATACTGTACAATGGTCGTTTCCACTACAGTTTATTATTATTTTTGCTATGATTTCTAAATACCTAATACTCCTTTCGCCTCATCCATTGCACATTCACACATCTATTACTGAAGCACGCCGATTTTATTGAAATCCTAAGCTCTCGAATATCAAAAAAACCGGCCAAGTGCGAGTTGGACTCGCCCATGAAGGGTTCCGTAGCAGCAAGCATAGATTAGAGATATAATTATATTGAGATTAGTAAGTAATATACACAAACAATAAAAATAACTTTGTTTTTCATAGTATTTGTATGAATGGCAAAGTTATATTTGCGGTTTTTGAAAATGTACTATATCTCAAAAACTGCTAACTGTATCTCATCCAAACCAATTTTCGTTGGTAGTTTTGGTTGAGGTCTACATTATATATTTTTTTTTAGTTTTATCATTCTCTTATTTTAGAAGTTACGGGGGGGGGGGGGGGGACACACTTTTTACCACTTTGGAAGTGTCTCTCGCGAAAACTGTTCAGTTTAGAAAAAAATGATGTTAGTAACCTCAATATCATTTTTAAAGACCTATTCATAGATATCCCACACGTATGGGTTTGGTGAAAAATTTTTTTTTGAGTTTCAATTCTAAGTATGGGGAGCACCCCCAAAATTTGTTTTGTTTTGATTTTTGTGTGAAAATCCTAATGCGGTTCACATAATACATCTTTCTACCAAGTTTCAACAGGATAGCTCTTATACTTTCGACAAAAAGTGGCTGTGACATACACGGACAGACAGACAGACAGACAGACAGACAGACAGACAGACAGACAGACAGACAGACATGACGAATCTATAAGGGTTCCGTTTTTGCCATTTGGCTACGGAACCCTAAAAATTCTAGTATCAAATAATACATTGATATGTCGCAGTAAGATAGATAAAGCCGTAACATAGTTATATCCCTAGGGATATAATTATATACCGTAACATAGTTATCTGTTGTAGAAACGATTGGGGGCACCCCGACTCGGACAGGTTAGGTTAGAAGGTAGGTTAGGAGGGAGACCCTTCGTGGTTATTTTTTTTTAAACAACCCAGCAGGAGTACCGCGAAGCAGTGCTATGTCGACACAGGTATAACTATGTTACGGTATATAATTATATATCCCTAGGGATATAACTATTTTACGGCTTTGTCTATCTTACTGCGACAGATACATTACATGGTGCTTACTTGTTTGACTAGTAGTCCTAATCTCAATATGACTTGCTGTCAGAAGAAGCTTGGATTTCTTGATTTTCTGTCAACTTTATATTCTAGAGCAGCGGTCTATAAAATAAAATTGAAAATCTACTAAAACCATGTTTAGCTACATCGCTGCCGCAGCGCTGTCTTATAGAGCGTAGCTACCTCAGAGCTATGAATGTGGACGAGGCGAAAGGAGTAACTATGTATGTATGGTAGCATTAGCCTATCCCCATAGGAAAACGGAGTGAACTTATTAGACATTGGTCTTAATGACTTGACAATATTTCTTTTGAAATAGACGACTTGCTGTATCATCATAGCCATGAGATTTAAACATTAAACATCATCAGATCAATACTTTTTGTTGAAATCCAGGAATTAATTGTAATAATTTGATTGTTTTTTGTCGTTGTGCGTGATTATTTATCAATTCATATTACTTAATGTTTTATTGTTGCTAGCTTGTTGGGAACTTCCTTATTGTAAAATAATTAAGTGTTTTAACTATTGATGGTGACGAAGCAGGTTATGATAATATCTACTAGCTGGTGCAAATTGCTTCGTTCGCTACAAATCGAAAATTATTCCACAGGAACGTAAAATCGGGATAAATAGGGGAACAGTGTATAAGACGGGGACGTTAATAATCGCGAGGTATAATGGGGATATACACTTTTTAGGCATACTTAACACAACACTAACGTAGAGCAAGCGCCATCAGGACGTCATTTGCAAGCGGCCAGACGGAAATAGCGTCCTGTTGGCGCTTGTGTTGAGCTACGTTAGTTTTGTGTTAAGTTTGCCTTAGGTGTGTGATTTCCTATCATACCTCGCGTCCCCGTCTTATACACTGTTTCCCTACTATCCTATATTGTTAGGTTATAAACTATCGGTGTCGTGTAAGAGTTACAAACATTATCCATCCCTACATCCTCGTAGTTTCGCTTTCTTTTTTTTATTAATAAGATCATAATACAGTTCCTTAGGTAGCTTTTTCTACACATGGAACATTTTTTTTGTATTTAACGTGGTAAAATCAATGAGTCCTCCCACCCAGGGCAGGGCGGGAGGGACTGTCAGACTTGTACTGACTAAAAAGGCAGGCTTTGGCCCTCTAAAGGGGGGGCCCAGCATAATGCTGACGCATTTGAGGCGCGCGTGAAACGCAACTCGCCGTCGACCCGGGCATGGTCCATGGTCGGACAGCGAGTCCCCCATTACTCGCCGCCCGCATGCCTGCTTCTACGGTGGCTGGAGATCGTACAACATCAACAATAACTTTTTTTTTGGTTTAAACATTATTAAATGTATCCTTATGCACTGCGTGCGGAAAGTGGAAAGGACTGTCAGTGTCAGTCTCGTCATACTAACTAAAAACGATCCTGTTAAAAGCCTTTTGTGTTCCAGGTGAGCGGTGCCCTTTAAGACAGTTCCGGAATCCGGCAAGATACAGAGTAGTTAGATTCGAGCAGCATAAGCATTATAACATAATCAATCAACCTATAATTCCCACTGCCGGGACACATGCCTCCTCTCTATGAAGGGTAGAGGGCTGTAAATCTGTAATCCACCACGTGAGCCCTCCTCTTATTAAAAAAAATTATGTACCTACAAAGAGTACAGTCATTGCGCATTACCTTGACATGATTTCGATTTGTTACATCTGAGACGAAAGTGGCACACATATGAAACATATTGCCATTGTATTTAAAACAAAGATTGATTAGTACTTTTAATTAGAATTTAGTGTAGGTCCCTCCTACACTAAATTCTTGAAGACTTGCAAAACAATACCTAATCACATAGCTAACAGCATTTATTTTAGTATTGAAAGTCTGGTAACTAATCATACCATGGGTTACTGTATTGTTTCGTATACTTACAGAGTAATTTGTAAAACATTAACAACCTTTTTTTTTGCGTGGTAAAATCATCAAATGAGTCCTCCCGCCCAGGGTGGGGAGGGACTGTCAGACTTGTACTGACTAAAATCCACGGTGTCCATCACGTTCTTTTACGCCCTTTACGTTCCGGGGTCACGGTACCTAATTCATAATGGCAGATTTACATTGAGTCAGTAACTGACGTCAGTGCTGGCGCCGAAAACTGACTCATGCTATTTAGACGAGGTCAGTATTTCAAGAAATCAATTTACATTATGGCAGTGCCAGGTCAGCACTGACTCGTCAGTGGACCACAGACTACATATCAGTGGACTGACGTCAGTTACTGACTCAATGTAAATCTGCCATTAGTCTCGCGACCCCGGCAGGCTTTGGCCCTCTACAGAGGGTCCCCGTCATCATGCTGACACTCTGAGACGCGCGTGGAACACAACGCGCCGTCGACTCGGGCATGGTTGGACAGCGAGTCGCACAGTCGAAACAGGAAACCACATAAACAAATAACTACATTGACATTAACAACCTTTCATGGGATGAAAGTGCTTATGGTTACTTTGAAACCATTTTATTTTGTACTAGCGGCCCGTCCCGGCTTCGCGCGTGGACATTATATTAGCCTATGTTACTTAGGGAGAATGTGATTTTTTTCTTGAAATCGTCACAGTTTTTGAGTTTATTCATTACAAACATACACACAAAAATACAAATCATTCCTCCTTGTAATATTAGTGTAGATAGTGTAGCTCTAACACCTGAATATTTTTATATCTTTTTCAGGGTTCAATTCATAGTAAGTGATAAATAAGTATGGATAGAGAATACCTTATTTTATACCACTGTTTTCTAAAGAAAACGTTACCCCACACTAGGGATTTCTTCAGTGTCGTGGGTGCATTTACAAACATAGAAACAGACATACACAAACACCCAGACCAGCAACAAATATTTGTAGGTCATGTAAATAATTGTTCCGTGCGGGAATCGAACCCGACTCGCAGCGTAGCAGAGCAAATCTTGTGTAGAACCTTTCCATGGAATAGGTTATTTGACTAAAAAATTCGAATTAATCCGTCAGTTAGATTATCAAATAATATTCGACCCGTATTTTTTCTTTTTTTTACGCAAACCAAAATTGACGGAGATATGATGCTTTCAAAATTGCTAACACGTCACAATTTAGTAAATTTTTTACTGAATTCTGACGTCACGAGCCCCCACTCTCGAGTCTTGATGTGTTATATCTTGGTAAATATTCATTGATTTTACATAAGAAAAAATGTGTCTGTTATTTTTCAAAACTCTAAATAACGGACTTATTAGATTTATAATTTATTGATACTGTCAAATAGCCTATTTTCAATCGCCACTCGAGCGATGCGAGGAGATGGTATATGAGTAGCTGTAATTAGTTATTTATAGGTTATTTATTTACTATACTGGTTCTAGTATATTTTATGAGTTTTTGCAGCCCTTAACCGGTCCTATGATGTTGACAATCATAACTGGTTAATTCACCAGCATTCCTTAAAAACGTGGTCACTAGAAATAATATTATTATAATATAAACATCACGTGGATTTACACGATATAAGTACTGTTTATTTATTTATGGACAATAATAAATTAACAGTTAATTATTATTGGTATGTTATAGGACGTTCTGTCGCCCCGTTTAAGGACCTCGTGTAATTATTAATTTATTGTCTATGGAAATTGTACTTATTGACAAAACAAAATGGCGCCAACGTTGTCTACGACCACGCTTCAAATTCATCATTTATGTACCTAACTTGAACTAATATTTTGATAGTAATCATACAGGATTAAGTAATTAAGTATAACTTTTAGTTAACAACATTTTTTGTTTCTTGGAATATTTTTTGGATTTGCTCGAATTTAATGGCCACGAAAATAACTTGGCTAGCTATTAATAACTTTAATAGGTTACACAATAAACGAATTAACAATCTAATTGGGCAATAGATTTGTTTTTGCTCAATGTTTGTAATACTGGGTCCAAAGGTGCGAATACGAGGAAAATCAAAGTTCACAAATGTGTGACGTAATGCTTTGGCTCAAAGTTTAAACTTCAAGTATTGGTTCACGAACGATAAGTACTATGTACAAATACCGGCACGGTTCTAGAGCGCTCGGCGTAAGAGTGGGGATCGCTTTGCGCATCGTACACTTATCGACAAGTGTGGCGAGTGGCGGCTATGACGCGATGCGCTACGGCACGCTACGCGGGCCAATCACTACACTTTCCCCGCCCCCGTGCCTCACTTGATCTACCAAAGGGACCTAATAACTCACTTCTGCGCAAGTGAAGGTCAGCGCTCAAGATCCATGCCGGTCACTGTAACACTGATTTCGAAAAAGATAATTTCTATAAAAAAGGTCTTATATTATAAGAAAATCTTTTAAAGTAGGTACGGTAAAGAAAATGATTTAAATTAAAGATTTTTTTTTGACACCTTGTAACATCAGAAATCGACTATGAGATCTACAAATAACAGTCGGGACGCTTTCCTAGCTATGAAGGGACCTCTTCCAGTAAGAAAAAAAATCATATCCCATCAACATTCCAACCTACATAATGTAAGCGCTGCTTAACCTCGAGGATAAGTTCATCTCTAGTATCGCGTAGTTACAAACTTCACTTGTTGCCATACTCGTACCTACGAGCTTATATTGTTGAGAAACGGCAAGTCATGTGATTGGCACTGGCTTGCCTTTTGACACCAATTCATTTTACTACTTATTCATGGAAAATAGTTGGGCAATGATCTTGGGATATATGTATTTTGTTGCCATCTTTTACAATTTTCTGTTAAAGTAATTGACGGAATAAAACTGTTTAAATTCTCACTGACATTTTTTTTAGGATTTGATGACAGTTCTCTGGTATCTTTATATCTATTGTGAAAACTAGGCGTTCACGACCTTGTGAGAGTCCGGCACCAAACGGTTTTTTAGTGCGTTTCGTGGGTGCGCAGGTGTTCCATTTTCTTCTGGGTAAGGCCTCAAGACACGCGGGGTGTCTATTGCGCGGTGCGGAAAACAGCCCGCCCAATACACAAACAAACATACGGCCTACTATTGGAATCAAATATAGCAGCTCACAATTTAGGACCCATTAATATTAGTTGTCATTTTTACCCGTGGTGCAAGGCAACTGGGCTTCTCCCAGTTGTAATGTCCCTTTGTGCCTATTGGCCTTGTTTAGTTCTGTCTCCTGCTTGAATGGAGGGAAGTAGAAATATATTTTTCCTACTCCTCCACTATTCTTTTCTGATTAATTTAGTTGCAGGATCCAAGACAGGTAAATTCATTCTCCGGGACACGTCGAGCTTCATTGTCTCGGCACTTTTCTGGTGGTTGCCACTGTTGATTCTGGCTCTCAGGAGTTGCAGTGGTTTGGGAATAGTGTGGTGGGTTTGTCGCAAAAACAAAAAAAAAACATACGGCAATGTATAGAGCAGCATTCACAGAAAAGCGGTAACAACTCATTCTATCTACCGGGGTCGCGATAACGAATACGGTGACCCCGGAACGTAAAGGGCTATTAAAGGACACCGTGGATTTTGGTCAGTTCAAGTCTGACAATCCCTCCTGCTGTGCCCTGTGTGGGAGGACTCATTTGATGATTTTACCACGACAAAAAAAAGTTCACTCTATCTCAGGCCTCATCTTTGCTTCTTTGCCTTTAGGCTAGCTTGGGGCCTAGAGAAAACACATTTGAAAAAAAGAAATGTAATATACGCACACACACACGGGATGAGCTGGATAAAACCAACGACCAGTGGTCCACTTTGGCCCTGGATCGAGAAAACTGGAGATCATGGGGAGAGGCCTTTGCCCAGCAGTGGGATGAAATAGGCTAACAGTAACAGTAATATACGCACTCCATTTTGTAAATTATGACCTTCAATGTCAGTCACAGCTTTGATATACACGCTCTTTTGATTACCAAGATGTAAACAGGGTGAATTTTTCAACTGGGCGTGGATGTCTATATCTAAAACTATGAGGAATATCGAAAAACGTTGAAAGGACTCTCGAGGTCGATTTTGACGAAATTAATCTGCATCATTAGATTTTAGAAAAATCAATAGTCCTGCCCCTGCAGTCGCGACATTAGACAGCGACAAAAATCGGTCGTTAAGTCGTATCGTTATAAAATTCCTTTAATAGATTTTCAACTTTATTTCGAAAGCATAAGGTTGAAAAACTATAAAAGAAATTTGACATTGATTAGACTTAACGACCGATGTTTGTCATTATATTTGTCGAGACTGCAGGGCCTGGCCAGGAATGGAACCCATGATTTTGGAAATAAAATCACACCCTGTGTTATTACACAATTCGATAGTGTTGCTAATAAGAATAAAATTCTGGGAAGTAATCATATACGGCAAACTTAAAGAAATAGCGGATTTTTATGAAATTGATATTTGTCTACGTTACTTTACTTCTACCGAGTCATAATTTATTCAAAATTATAAAATTTTATTGTTTTCAATGTTGCACTGGATTTGACGTCTCAAAAATCCCACTGTATCCCACTGTCCTATTGAGTTGAACAAAAAATAGCATTATTTCAACGAAGAAACGGTTAACTTATGTTTCAAATACAGTCGATGCATTGAAAATTGATCATCATCATCAGCCTATAAATGTTCCCACTGCTGGGACACAGGCCTCCTCTCTGAAAGAGGGAGTGGGCCATAATCCACGACGCGGGCCCAGTGCGGGTTGGTGGATGTCACATGTCTTCGAATTTTTGGTTCTAGGACATGCCGGTTTCCTCACGATGTTTTCCTTCACCGTTTTGAGAGCAGTGGTGATGAAATAAATTACACAAAGTAATGCGCCTGGCTGGATTCGAACCCACGACCTACAACTCTTAAGTCGGGGCCGATACCACTGGGCCACCACTGCTCTCTACTGAAAATTGATCAGTTTTTTTTAATTAAGTATACATCTTTCTTACAATTGCCGTACCTATATGATTACTTCCAGAATTTGATATTCCTCATAGTTTCGGATATAGCCATCCACGCCCAGTTGAAAAATTCACCCTGTATATTTATTTTGTAACCGATAGAACTGTATGTATTCTTGATCAATGTGTACTTGTGAAATGCCTTTGTTTAGTATCTTATCTATCTTCAATATTTGGAGTACCTACAATAAATAAACAGACTTCATTGCCGAGTCACTTTCGTCTTGTCATGTAGAAGTCTCAGGACAATGATTATGGCCCACTTTCTCTCATAGAGAGGAAGCCTGTGTCTCAGCAGTGAGACCAGTATATACTGATGATGATGATGATTCGAGTTCTATAGTATTTTTGACGTTTGTCTTAGTTCATGTTAAAAATTCTTTCTTTCTTTTTTAAAAAAAAAACGTTGCTCCACATTAGGAATTTCTCCTGTGTAGTGGGTGCGTTTACAAACATATAAACTCACAAACACCAACGCCCAGACCCGGAATAACAACTTGTAGATCATACAACTATTTGCTTCGTGCGGGAATCGAACCCATGATACGCAGCGCAGCCAATCAATCGCTCAACCACTTTACTAACTGTGCCGCTTACTAAATTTTTAAACTGCACAGCGCATATTTGTAAGGCATTAAATTGTAAGTAGGTATTTCTTAGTGTTCGTGAAAATAGGCGTTAATCTAATCATTTTGCCAGGCCTTCGGGATCAGTTTCCGCAAAGATTAAGGAAACATTTTTATAGATTATGTCATGAAGTGCAATATACTACCAAATCTGATAAGGTTATTCTTTAGATAATCTGTCTATTCACTGAAGAGTACATGAAAACAGTACCTAAGATTTAACAGAGCGCAGTTTTTTTTTAGCTTGATAACATCATCAAATTTGATTCCTCCCAACCAGGGCTGGGCAGGAGGGACTGTCAGACTTGTACTGACTAAAGTCCACGGTGTCCTTCAATAGCCCTTTACGTTCCTGGGTCACGGTAGCTCGTTGGTCCCGCGACCCCGGCAGGCTTTGGCCCTCTAAGTGGGCCCGTCATTGTGCTTACATGCAGCTAATTGAGCCGCGCATGGAACACAATGCGCCGTCGACCCGTGCTTGGTCTATGATCGGACAAAAGAATGCAGAATAGCAGAAACTACAGAAGGTACTGTGGCACAGGGCACAGCTTGTGATAGAGAGAGACACAGAAAATAATAATATATCTGTGAGAGAGGCAGTATGGGTCCCACCCAGCCAAATAATTATGCACCTATCACTCGTGTGTGCTAAAAATGTTTTGACTGCAAGAAGAAAAACAATCACCACAATTTCTCAAAAAAAAAACATTGAACGCAATGTACGCATTTTCATATCAATTTCTGGTATCATTGAGAACATAAACAATTTTATGACGATATAAAAAATATTCTTTGACAAATAACTCGATTGATCTGTGACGTATGACGTATGATTCAAGATGGCGGATGGCGCGTGCGCACTATCAGTCCAAGGCAATCGGTATTTGTCTCAATTGTTTGACTACTCGATATAATATTGATATTATTTATCAGTAGAATTGCGTCACGATTGATCATTCCTTTCATCTTAACCTTTTCCCAACTATGAATATAGGGGTCGGCTTCCAGGCGAACCAAATGCAGCTAAATATCAGTATTTTACATGGACCAACTGCCCATCGGACCTCCACAACCACAACCCAGTAACTAGGCAATACGATACCCCATGTAAGACTGGTTGGCAGACTTATGAGCTTCAGACTAACAGTAACGTCTGTCAAAGATCTACAAATGACAGTCGGGATCAACGGCTTTACGTGCTTCCGAGGCACGGAGGAAACTCGCTATGACAGATGGTCACCCATCCACAGACCGACCTCGGCATGCGCGGCTTAACCCGGAAGATCGACCTGTGCGGCTGTAATTATTTAGCCACGAGCTCCTTGATGATTGATCTTTGACATAAGAGCGGATTTTGACTAGTGTAACACTCAAAAATAATGGAGTGGTAAATAATTGTAGACGGTATAAAGGCAATCAGTATATTTCCTTGCTTTAACAAATTATGAAGAATCCCATGAATAGACACACTCGTATTTTCCATGGCAGACGGCTGACTGACAGGCAACCATAAAGTTACATGCTCTGTGGCGACAACGCGAACGGTACTACTGGCACATTCCCTGTAAATAAGACTCCTTGGTCACATCCTCACAAGATCAGGCCTGATCTCATGACAGGATGTGACGGCATGGCTAGCGGCTTAGCAGGCTTGCTAAAAGGGTTTTGGCATTGGCTGGCTGGCTGGCTGGCTGGCTATGGCGGTCCGGCCAAGGCTTGGCTGCACGATATCTGGCTAGGCGATATCTGGCTTGGCTATGGCGGTCCGGCCAAGGCTTGGCTGCGCGGTATCTGGCTAGGCGTTACATTCTAACTGGCTCCTGATAACTGGCTATGGCTGACTGGTCATGGCTGACAGGCTGAGCTGCAGAGGCACCATCTTGCAAGGCGTGCGTTACACTAGCCTGTTTTTCGACGCGTCTAGCCCCGTCACAATAATTTACATCCATGATTAATTTTTTTTATTTATTTCGGTAACAATTTACATTGCGTTCGAAAAGATCACATGAAACATTGGATGAACAAAATAATAAAATTAAATTCAAGAGAACGCGCGTATGCGACCCTGGAAGCGCGTTTGCTTGTTTAGAATGACAGCTTTAGAAGTGACAACTTATCTACTAGAGATTTACGAGCGCCAACGGCAACGCTAGTATTATTTGTATTTGTGTCTGTGATTATAACCGTTAAGGACAATTACTAGATAATAATTAATTTACATAATAAACGTGTAATCTTAGGTATGTTATATAAGACAATAAAAATAAATTATGTGAATTGCATTTCTAGTAAATAACTGTGATTGAAGTAATAAATCCATCATGTTTTCAGGGTTCCGTACCCAAAGTGGTTTTTTGGCCGTTTTATAGATAATGGTTGGAGTCGCACTTTGCCGGTTTTTTTATGAAGCGTCTAATTGAGCCTTAATCTTGTTTTACGACTTCAGTCATCATTTAGAAGTTTCCAGACCGCCCGCTGGATTCTATGAAACTTGTTGCTTGTTGTGAACAACTTCTTTGCCTGCATTTATTTTGCACTATGTTTATCCCGTGGTTTTGCTCGTGTTAAAGTTGGAAATTATCAATACAACATTTTTTTAAAAATGTCTGAAATTGTTACAAGAGGACATCCTAAATAAAGCCGAGCTAAGCAGCGGGCAATAGTGTTATTAACATTTTTAATTAAATACCTAATCATTTTCTATTTGATTAAAATCTAAGAATAAGCCCCTTCATTCATTATTACTCAGTAAATGAAGTACCTATATTAAAGAGAAATTTTAAATTCGTCATCATCATCATCAGCCTATAAATGTTCCCACTGCTGGGACATAGGCCCCCTCTCTGTGTGAGGAAGTGGGTCCACCACGCGGGCCCAGTGCGGGTTGGTTAGATGACACATGTCTTTGAATGATTGGTTCTAGGTCATGCCGGTTTTCTCATGATGTTTTCCTTCACCGTTTTGAGAGCAGTGGTACCTACAGAAATAAATTACACAAAGTAATTCGCCTGGCTGGGTTATCCCATGACCTAACGACTCGTAAGTCGGGGCCGATAACACTGGACCACCATCGATGTATTTTAAATTATAATAACTACACATAATTGAAGGTCTGTGACCTGACAGCGAGATTTGAAAAAAAAAATGATCACGAGACATGCACAAGAGTATGTAGATTAGACGCCAATCCGGTTTTAACTTAGTGAAGTATGGTTCAAAACATTAATTAAATCTGTCTGTCTAGCCAAATTGAGAACGATATTTATAACTATAACCTTGAGACTCGAAATACAAGTCCTGTTAACTTTTTTAGATTCTTCGAATTAACTTTTTGCGCGCTATTCCGGGTATTTGCCACTCCAACACTTTCCATGGCAAGGCTACGGCACGGCCTCGGGTGACGCGACTTTTGACTTGTGTGGGAACGGTTGATGTTCCACAAGACAGTATCGTGTTGAGTAATTCGACATGCAGTTCTCAAAATATGTTTATTTGTTTTGTTTTTAGCAATCACAGTTGCAAAACGCGAGTCGCTAAATCGCGCGTGAACTCGCGATATTAGGACTGTATCAACAGCGTAGAAAATTGAAAGAAACTGCTTGGCTCAGAATTGTTTTATCAAAGAGACAGGGAAACAAACAACTTAGGCTGAAGCGTCATGCTCTAGTACAAAAATACAAACTGGTTTATTGCTTCAACAAGTTTACATTTATAATGTTTGTGTTTGGAGCTCCCCTGTTAGCAAAAAATGCATGTATTGGGGAGCCCCGCTCTTTCATAGCTAAGCAATACAATACATAATATGATGAATACATAATATGATACTAAGGAATAAGCGATACATCAGCGATATACAAATAAATGAATGCTAACATTGCTCACGTATAGGGTGTCACATAGGGGTCACATACACCGTATATCAGCGATACCAAGTAACTTTCGCTCTTCCAGTCGCATCGCCACCTAATGTAGCCTCAGCCTTTTAAAGGTTAGCTCACTACGACTCGACAAAACAAATGTAGAGTCGGCGAATCGGATCGCGTGAGGTCATGGACGGACCATAATAATACTTCTCCGTCACTTTCTATGGTAAGAGGTAGTTATCAACTAAATGATCATTGAGCAATAACATCTACCACTTGTATCTACTTTCACTAATAAACTAATAAGTAACATGTGATAGTTAAGTGTTTTTTAACAAGATTTTATTTAACTTGACTTGTTAGTAAGTTTAAGAATGGGTCAAATCCGGGGTCGCGAGACTGTCTAAGCAGGATAGTTACTGTGGCCTTTTTTATCGTCGTAAAATCATCAAAAGCGTCTTCCTACCCAGGGCACTACTGTCAGACTTGTATTGACTAAATTCCACGGGTGATCCTTCAATAGCCATTTACTTTCCGGGGTCACGGTTACCTGATGAGACAGTCCCGCGACCCCAGCAGGCTTTGGCCCTCTAAGGGGCCCGTCAGATTTCTGACTGCTTTTTTAAGGCGCGCATGGAACACGACGCGCGCTTCTCACCTGATACGGTTGTCAGGTGAGGATTTGTTGCTCCACTTGCCCGAGCTTTGCATTCCAGGGTCATGGTGGCCTCATAAGAAAGACTCGCGATACCAATACATAATAGTAGTTATTGCCAAAAATTGATTCTGAGAATGAGAATAGATTTTAAAAGATTGTGATATTTCCTGTTATTTTGTTGTTCTGTGAATACTGCGACCTTTGTCAATAATTTTATTAATTTGTTTATTTTTAATACATATCCTTTTAGAAAAATTAAATTCTAAGAATTAAGCCTCCTGCATAGGGCTTGGATATCGGACGTTTTTTCAATTCCGGAATTGGGTTTCGATATTCGGTTTTTCAGTTCCGGAATTCCGGAATTCCGGAACTGAAGAGTGGCTTTGTATCCACCAGTGATAGTTTAAATTTTTATTGACTCATAACTGTACAATATTGCAAAGGTCCTAATTTTTTGTAATAAATAAATGTAATCTTATGGAATTCTTTTTTAGTAAGTATCAGAAACGCTAAAAGGTTAGTACACCTACGCCGCGAAACTAACTAGGTGAAACCGCAATGTGCGTGCCGCAGCGAAACCTAGCCAGACACGCCACGTTCGCCTCTCTCCTTCTCGCAAAGCAGAACCACCATTAATTACGCTAGTGACAAACTTGTGTTTAAATAGCGAATTATCGTCTACGACAAAAAAAGACGAGATTTTGCTCTAGTATGAACTATGAATAGACGAACATATTGAGTATATGAAATTATTGAAACGAGACAAAAGTCCTGTTATTTTTGTAGTCTGCATGACTTAATAAATAAATTTGACCTCTATTTTGAACGAACCTCCTCAATTAAGTTTCTGTAAATTCAACTGATTTAGTGTCATTTTTCAATAAAATCATTCGTTTTGCCTCCAAAACTTGTACATTCGATACAGAAATTCACCGCGTTAGAATAGGCAAATTTGCTATGGTTTTGTTTCGTGCGCCCTACAAATGACAGATCGGGTGGATCGTACAGCGGTTTCGCTACTATAGTTTTGATTTGATTGCAAAAATAACTGACCGGAGAAAAGCTCATTGCTTCTACACTCGTTGCTGGTATTGTTTTTGAATATTGAAAACAATTTTCCAAGTATGATCCTCCACCGCGTTTTTCCATTCTAAATAAAAAGCCAAAATGCAAGGGTGTGTTATTAAACACGATGACGCCGATTTAGAAAGGGAACGTAGAGCACTGGCTGTCAGGTGTAACATGCTGGCCCGCAGGTTCGCGCAGTGTACGCCAGAGGTTAAAATAACGCTTTTCAGGGCTTACTGCCAGTCGCTGTACACGTGCGTCCTGTGGGTCAGTTATACACAAGGCTCGTACGGTGCTCTAAGAGTCCAATATAATAACGTGCTCGGGTATTGCTGGGGTTGCCGCGCTTCTGTAGCTTCGGGGATGTTCGCGGACGCACGCGTTCCAGATTTCGGCTCGCTGCTGCGTCTGCGAATCGCATCACTGATGCGCCGGGTGCGTGACAGCCCCAACAGCCTCGTGGCTACTGTAGCCGGCAGGGTTGATGGCCCAATAATATGTCACTGGATGGCGGCACACAGGCCATCTTTCAGTTATGTGCTATAGTTTGTTTTATGTAACGTGTTTTAGTTTGTAAGTTGTTTTGTTTTAGTTTTTTAAGTATTTATGGATCTATGGTCTGAAATTAAAGATTTATTATTATTATTAACCGCGCATAGATAAAAAGTGACTTCTAGTCACTTTTTAACTAATGTCTTCCAATACATACAACAGTAGTGCGCAAATACTTGTGTGTACTCCGTAGTAACCTAATCAACTACCGGTCAAACGCTGCAACTTTGCCATGATGCCCAACTTTGACTCCTTTGTTTCAACGCGCGAGGTTTATCGGTGATAACGCGGTGGTGGTTTATAGGTGGACGCCGCGTTATCATGGTAAAGTTGCAGCGTGTGACGGTACCTGGCTACAAGACATACAGTGCCAGTACGCATACGAACTAATCCTGTATGGTTTGGAATAAGCGCAGAAAACTCTAGATTCCAATCTATACGCGAGCAGTTGCATGCTCGCCATTTTGCGGTCTTTGCCATGAATGTCTGGGTCTATTCTAAACTTTGCATCATACTTCGGCAGAAGCCATATAAGCCCAATGTTTTACGCTTATTAACCCGAAGACAGTCAACGCAAGAGGCACCCCAAGGTTCGGTTTGGTTAGATTCCTATAAACCTCGTAGATGGAAATAGGAGCAAAGCCTAAATTTAACCTTGAAATTAAAATTCGACTAAAATTTGACCGTCTTACAACGAAGTCTCCGCCTCAGACGTACTATGTACACTCCTACAATTATTTAAATAAACTTAATCAAGTCATAATTATATCACTAAACTCCATGGGCTCCTATTTCTGTCTGTAGAGCTTAAAGGAACCAAACCGGACCAAACCTCGGGGTGCCCCTGACGTCGGCCGTCTTCCCGTTAAAAGGCATAAAAACAATGATTTTTATCAGACGTAAGTGATGTAGTATAGTTTGTAACCATCCTTATTTATACGTACGCATCCACGTTACAACTATACATGAAACATACGCAAAATTCATCTATAGATAGTAAATATAGTAATCGCAGATTAAAAAATAGGATTACAAAGCTTTTTATAGATTGGAAATACGCAATGCCACCATTGTCAAAAACTGCCATCTCCACTCTTATAATACATTAATTTAAAACTATAGTTTCCCTTCTACTTCATATTGTGGTAATTTGTTGCGCATCAAGCTGCAGAAAAAATATTATTTCCTTCAATATCGAAACTCCGGTATTGATCTCGCCAATTCCGGAATTGGAAACGATATTGAAAAGCTTCGGAATTCCGGAATTATACCAATTCCGGAATTCCGGAGGCCAAGCCCTACTCCTGCAGACACACGCGATTAATCGCATTGCGACAACGAGCTAAGCTAATTTCCACTCTAAAAATACTGTGAATGGACCGCGACATGTCGCCCCGCGCAATTAATCGCGTGTGTCTGCAGGTGGCTTTAAATAAGATTTAAAATAGTGGCCTATTTGGTTTATCTATTTTCCTGTTGTATAGGTATTTTAAGGTTGTAAATTCTCCGAATTATTCAGTTCTAATTCGCTTAGGTATTTTATTAGTTTTTCCTCTAAGATATGGGAATATGAATAAAGGTCACGTTAGCAATCCTTGAGGCTTTAAAATAATGTGAGTCACTTTGTTTTAAAAAATTGTCACAATTTGCCGACTCGTAGTATAAATTGCGTGTACTAACGTTTTTACCAACCCGCATTAGGTCCGCATGGCCCACTCCCTCTCGTAGAGAAGGCCTGTGTCCCAGCAGTGGGAACATTTTATGAATTGTAGCTTGATTCACAAATTATTTCATGAAATCCTTCCGTCCTGGGTGGAGACTGGAGAGGACTGTCACATTAGGTACTGACTAAATATCCACTCTGTTTCTTCAGTCACTATGTCCTTCAGAGACGGTTATGCGACCCTAATACACCTTCAATTTATTATCATTATATTATTTTTTAAGTGGATGACCTTCCAATACTTTATCGATAACCGTGACCGTGACCACGGGAAGTATTATCGATATTGGAACATCACTAGTCACATACGTGACCCTTTATCAATTGAAAAATTAAATGTTACACACGGAACTAAAAAGTTATTGATTTGTTTTGTTATTTATTTGTTGAGGAGCTCGTGGCTTAATAATAACAGCCGCACAGACCGATCTTCTAGGTTAAGCCGCGCTTGCCGAGGTTGGTCTGTGGATGGGTGACCATCTGTCATAGCGATTTTCCTCCATGCCTCGGAAAGCACGTAAAGCCGTTTTGGTTCCGGCTGTCATTTATAGATCTTTGACAGTCGTTAAGCTCGAAAAGTCTTCAGTTACCATGAGGTATCGTATTGCCCAGTTACTGGGTTGTGGAGGACCGATGGGCAGTCGCTCCATTATAAAATATGTACTGATTTTGAGCTGACTCTTTCACTTGACTGGAAGCCGACCCCAATATAGCTGGGAGAGGGCTAGGCAGATAATGCTGATTTTTATTTGTTGATAATAATGTCATGTAACTAGACAAAAAACAATTAATTTACGGCATAACCGCTGTGAGCGGTGACTTAGCGCGGGGTGGCGAGCGGTAAGACTATCATCATCATCATCATCAGCCGGAAGACGTCCACTGCTGAACATAGGCCTCCCCCTTAGACCGCCACGCCGAACGACAACGCCACTTGCAGCGGTAAAATCAAATGTATGGAAATATTTGAAACATGCCACGACCACGAATAAAATTAATGTCTTATTAGAGAATTTTATTCCTCACAATTTTTATCTTCACTTCGTGGTATAACGTCACCAAGTCACCACGTTTTAGGGTATAAATATCCGATTGTACTTACATTATTAAGTTGAAAGCGATCCAAAAATAGCACTTAAAACACTGACTGAACACTTTCAGGTGAAAACCTTTACAGCTTTTGAGCCCCACTCACATTCACAAAATTCACTTGAACTTCCACAACATTTTTTATTTACCTTTTTTTCAAGAATTCTACAAGTTGCGATTACATCGAAAAGCATAATATTTAGAACCGCAGTTTAGTATAGGTGAAGTTAGTGTTGTCTTTTATCGATAAACATGTTCTATCGATAAAAAAACATCGATCTTTTGAATGGCGCAAAAGTGTGTTCAATTCAGATACATTAAAATATGTTTTTCGTTCAATTGAGTTTTATCTTGTGGCGTGGCTATATGTTCTTATACAACATAAATTTTTGTTTATGCGAAAGCAGATACACCTGTCAAGTATTTTTGTGTAAAGAATCTATGTACAAAATTTTAAAATCGTATCATAAAAAATCACAAAGTTATAAGCTTGTATATTACCTGGTTGTCCGTTCAAAAACATGCTCATTTCGCGGTACACCCGCGTAAACCGCGTCTCCTGTGTTATACACTCGTGATAATAGTTTGGCAATAGGTACCTAACCGTACGGTGATTGTATTGTAATTAACTGGTAATAAAATTTAAGTAGAATATTTTTGAAAAAAAATATAACATGGTGTAAAAATTATTGGAATCGAATCAGTTACTGATTCTGAACAAACTATATTCAGGTTTCGCATATACTAAAAATAAAGTTGTATAATTCTTCAAAATTAAAATGAAATAGAATAACTAGTTATCCACGTTCTCATCGCATATAGTATAATATTTACATTATATGTATTGTTATTTATTACTATATTATTTTGTTGACTGATTCTCACTTATCTTGATAGAATAATTATATTTAATTAAACGTTTGCAGTAGGTAATCATGTACCGTGAACATTTGTTTACGTCAATAACATAAAAAATAATGTGTAACGGCAGAGGCATATCATGGAGCTACTATCTTAACAGAGTGCCGCGGCCCTAAAAGGAACAGGTTGGTTTTCCAGTCCCTACGAGTCTCACAGTCCCTTTCACTCCACCCAGGGTAAGAGGACTCATTTGATAAATGGAAAAGGCATTACCTTCCCAGAACAAAATTTTAAATGATCTCAAGTGTTGTAGATTATTGTTTTGGTATCCACAGTCATATTTTCTATTTTCATATTATGTAGCTACTTTTTTTTTTGCTTACCAATAGTACAATTTTTAAACCAGCACAATTAACTACAGAAATATAAAATAAAATTAAACTACAACAAAGCATTGTAAAATTAATTTCTCATATTATTAAAAAACTATATTGTCAAAAAATATCAGCCTATTACTGATTCACTACAAGTTGCGCCTATTCTCATAAAGACAATTAAGCCTCCTGCAGACACACGCGATTAATCGCGCGGGGCGACATGTGGCGGTCCATTCGCAGTATTTTTAGAGTGGAAATTAGCTTGGCTCGTTGTCGCAGCGCGATTAAACGCGTGTGTCTGTAGGAGGCTTTAAAGCACGAAACATAACAATGACACTGTTTTTCATTATTTATGTACAAAAATGTATAAAATAATATTACCCACTAATAATAACTTTTTAACAAAAAAATCAAACCGACGAAAGATTGAACTGAAAAGCTAAAAATAAATTTTGAGGCGGCGCCAAACAAACATACAAACATGTACCTAAATTAATTATTTGAAGCGAAGCATAATTTTATTGTAGCTAGGTTGCTTTTCGTTGATTGTTTCTTTGGCGCCGCCTCAAAATTTATTTTTAGCTTTTCAGTTCAATCTTTCGTCGGTTTGATTTTTTTGTTAAAAAGTTATTATTTTTAGCTTTTTAGTTGTATACCATGATTAGAGTGTTTAACACATGGAAAAACCCGTCTTCCCTTTTGTCATTGTCAACGTAACCGTCACAGTAATTAGTATTAACTGTTGAGGACCTGTAACTTGCAACTAAAAACTCCACTCTCAGACTGTCAACGACTGTCAAATCCCAACTATGTTTAAAGTTCTTATCATGATGAATGAAATGAGCCCAAATACGATATAGTTGCTGTTAACTGTTGAGGATCTCTTGCTACTGCCTTCTGTCCTCATCATCAGACCCTCGATGACAATTATACTCCAGCTAGGTGTAAAATTTTCATCAAGACTAATGAAATGAGCCCAAACACGATATAGGTGCTGTTAACTGTTGAGGACCTCTTGCCCCTGCTTTCCGTCACCATCCTCAGACCCTCGATGACAATGATATCTCAGCTGGGTCTAAAGTTCTCATCAAGCTGAGTGAAATGAGTCCAAACACGATATAGCTGTTGTTAACTGTTGAGGAACTCTTGGGACTGACTTCACAACATAACAGGGATCTGGAGTTGATCTGATGATGGTGACACCATCATGTTATCTTCTCCACATCTCTGCTATATAGTAATGTCCTCAGAACTACATATGTTAACTTTATTTCAAACGAATCGGTTCACAACTGAAAATTCTGTAGGAAAGTTGACAATCAATTCCTTTTTTTCTACCCTTAGAGGCCGATTTTAGTTTTGAAATTAAAATGGGACCAACTTTGAGATATACTCTTTCCAACAAAAAAAGAATTTTTGAAATCGGACCACGCTGGGAAAAGTTATGCGTGGTCATACATAAAAAACAAAAAAAAAAAAAAATATACATGTCGAATTTTGAACCTCCTCCTTTTTTTTTCGTCGGTTAAAAAGTTTGTCGTCTTTTTTTTGTTATACGCACAAATTCAAATGAGTTTATTTTTAAGCAACAAGTAGAATAACAAAATAATTAAAAGAAAAATACGACTATAATTACTAGAACAACCTATTGCCATGGTTTAAACCCTCGTCGACTCAGATTTGAACATAAGAAATTAATTTAATGAGAATGAAAAATAAAATTACAGAAAGTATCGATACTTTTACATCACTAGTCATCTCCCTCCTAGCGCAACTCTTGCGCAATCACATTGACTTTCCCCGCATTTTTTTTATTAGCATTATATCATTTGATAAGACTTGATTTGATAGTATTTTTGTTTTGATATTGCATAACTTTATGGGAGAGTCTACTGAGATAGAATATTTTTTTTTTAATCTTTAAATACTGCTGAACGTGATGTCCTGTTTTAGATTCCCAGGGTGGGTAAAGTGAAAGAGCTGTCAAAAAAACTGAAGCGGCCCAATGCCTGCGGTGTCTGTCACAGTTGCGGGCACGTTCGATAGAGTAACCGCAAAAGCAAAGGGAGATTATTGAAAGAACAGGTGGTTTCAGTACTAAACCCTTTGGGTATCATCATCATCATCAGCCTATAAATGTTCCCACTGCTGGGTGACAGGCCTCCTCTCTGTGAGAGGGAGTGGGCCGTAATCCACCACGCGGGCCCAGTGCGGGTTGGTGGATGTCATATGTCCTAGAACCAAAAATTCGAAGACATTGTCTTCGAATTTTTGGTTCTAGGACATGCCGGTTTCCTCACGATGTTTTCCTTCACCGTTTTGAGAGCAGTAGTGATGAAATATACTACACAAAGTAATGCACCTGGCTGGATTCGAACCTACGACCTACAACTCGTAAGTCGGGGCCGATACCACTGGGCCACCACTGCTTTGGGTATGGCATGTCTTAATTTGACTTCACATACCTCTGTTCGCGGGCTTGCGATCGGCGAGTAATGGGTGATTCGCCGTCCGATCGTGGACCATCCATGCCCGGGTCGACAGCGCGTCGAGTTCGTCGGCCTTAAAGAGCTGTCAGCAATCTGACGGGCCCCTTAGAGGGCCAAAGCCAGCGAGGGTCGAAGGACACCGTGGATTGTAGTCAGTACGAGTCTGACAGTACCTTCCGTCCCGCCTTGGGTGGGAGGAGAAAAAAGTAAACTTTAATCCTCCAGGGAAGATGTTGGATTTTTGGCAATGGACCTATTTTTACCGACTTCAAAAAAAAGGAGGTTATCAATTCGACCCGTATGTATGTAATATTATCAGAACTGCACAGTTTTCATATATGTTAGTCTATATCAGCGTCTGAACAAATGTGCCAAATTTCATAAGTGTATGTATGTATGTATGTTTTTATGTTTGTGCACGCATATCTCCAGAACTATAAGTTCGATTTAAGTAATTCTTTTTTTGTTGTACTAGGTATTGTTCAACTTAGGGTACACTGCAAGTTTCATCAAAATAGGTTCAGTAGTTTTAGAGATATGGTTTTTTTATGTTGTGACGGATTACAAGATTAGTGCATATGTATGAAAATTTTGTATTTTACAAGAATTTGGGTTGAATATGTAATAAATAAACTAAAAAGGGTAAAATAAAAACTTTTTAAAAAAAAAGTACCGACTTCAAAACAAATACAAAAAAGTTTAAAATAACTTTTCTTTCGGAAGTCGGTGGCTTTGTTTTGTTGTGTCATTGACTATTGCCACCGACTTCCAAAAGAAAAGTTATTTTAAACTTTTTTGTATTTGTTTTGAAGTCGGTACTTTTTTTTTAAAAAGTTTTTTACTGTACCATTTCTAGGTATAGGAGATATCTATAGGAGATTAAAATGTTAGCTGATTCTGG
The DNA here is from genome assembly GCA_950005045.1 of Agrotis exclamationis. NCBI lineage: Eukaryota > Metazoa > Arthropoda > Insecta > Lepidoptera > Noctuidae > Agrotis > Agrotis exclamationis. The sequence goes on from OX465443.1 coordinate 887,790, forward strand.
AGTGTTCTCTCTATAAAATTGCTGTACGTGCCCAACTGCCCAGCCTAAGTTAATGCAAATATATTTCCTGTTGTATATTATTGTATCAATTATTATTCAATGACAATATTTCTTTGGGATTTCCAGTCAGCAGAAATATATGATTTTTAGTGCCAGACGTGACATACCACATGAGAATACATTATTTTGATAATGTACTTGGTGTACTTATGATTCATGCGATGAATCTAAATTATTGTTTTCAGATATTCTGCTCAGGAAAGTAAAAATAATGTTGTGATACCTGTATGGTGGCTTGCGTAGCAATTAAACACTGATTTAACTGAATAATCACTTTAATTTCGGTTTACAGATCAAACTCTTAATTAATGCAAAACCCGAAGGTCATGTCACTTTTGGCGGGCTGTCAATAGTAGTCAAAATGTTGCTAGCTCTTAATATTATAAGAATGATTCTAAATTCCTACAACCTCTTCCTTCCTTAAAGGAAATATAATCATGCGCAATGCTAAGATGCAATAATTATTACAAAACTCAATTTTTTTTTTAAACTTAAAACAGAAAATAACAAAACCAACAATCCAATAGATACATTAATCATATTCATAATCAACAGTGCAACCCCAATAACAATATTTAAATTCTTGAATTAGTATTGATGCACTCTAAAACTAAACCCAACACATAATCTTTATATTTATTTGGTGTTTGTTTTTCCCTCCGAGGTCGTCTTGCTTCAACATTGTCATTTGTGGGTGTATCTTCATTATTCCTGCTTTCTTTTTGCTCTTGCCTTTCTTGTGTTATAGTGTCTTTTCTATTGCAACCTTCATGATGTTGTGTCTTTGGTGTTTCTTCTTTTGACGTATTTTCTTCAATAGTTTGTTCATTTAAATTTTCTTGTGTTTTCTCCAAAGGTCCAGAAGTGTTAGTTTTAAATCTAGACAAGTCTCTTTCTTTTACTTTTTGGAAGAAAGATGAGTTTCTTGTTATAACTCTCCCATCATTAGATTCAGCAGCGACCATGCTCCCTTTCGTCCATACTACAGTATGTTCATCTGGTGAAAAATTTGTAGACAATTTATTTTCTTTCTTTTGTTTGATTAAAACTTTGTCACCTGGGGCAATGTCTGATATTTTAGCATGTCTTCTCTGGTCTGTGTACTGTTTTGTCATATGTTTCATGTACTTATCTTTGTCTCTGATTTCTTCATCTTTGAATATAATTTTTTGTTTCATTTCCGGTAGCTTTGTTCTTATCTCTCTTCCTCTAAAAATTTTGGCTGGTGGTTCACCAGTTGCGCTGTGTGGTGTAGATCTGTATGCAGCTAAGTATGTCAGTAATTCTCCTTTCCAGTCAAGTTTTAGTGCTTGAGCAATTCTCAGCCTTCTAAGAACATTCTTATTTTGACGTTCAACTTCACCATTGGCCTGAGGCCACAGAGGTGTGGTGTGTCTAAGGTTGATATCATTTCCTTGAATAAACTTTTGAAATCTTTTGTCTATGAATGCTGGTCCGTTGTCACATACCAAAGTGTCCATAATTCCTTCTCGGGCTATTATCTGTTTCAAAAATTGAATAGTGTTTTCAGCAGTAGGATTTTTAGTGATTTCTACCTCAAAATATCTACTGTAATAGTCAACAATCAGTAATAAGTAATGTCCAGATGGTAACGGTCCCAAGTAATCAATTGATACAACTTCCCATACCTTAGTTGGTAGTTCAGTTGACACTATGGGTTCAGGATGTGTATTTCTCACTAGTCTACAGCCTTCACAGGTATCAATCCAATATTCAATGTCAGCATTCATGTTTTTCCACCATACTTTTAGTCGCAATTTGCTTTTCATTCCGTTAAGTGAAATGTGTCCTTCATGTCCTATTTGTAGGATTTGGGGAACTAATGTTTTTGGTATTATTATTCTTGTACCTCTGAGAATGATATCATCAATTACACATAACTCTTCCTTTATCAGCTCATATTTTCTTAAATCTTTTATCCACTTATCTGTTTCCAAAGCCTTTTTTAGCAATACAAGTTCTTCATCCTTTAATGTTTCTTCTCTAACTTGGTCAATAGTCACAGCATCTATACTTTGCTCTATTATTGTAAATAAACTTTCTTCCATATCATTTTCTGAAGGTTGAGTTACTCTACTAGTATCCAGAAGTCGAGAAAGAGGATCTGCTATATTACTCTTGCCTGGTTTGTATATTACTTGGAAGGTAAATGGTTGCAGCCTGAGGACCCATCGCTGCACTCTGGCACTTGGTTTCGATTTTGTAGAGTAGATCACCTCTAATGGTTTGTGATCAGAAATAATTACAAATTTTTTTCCTAGTAGATACATATACAGATTCTCACACGCCCAAACTATGGCGAGAGCCTCTTTTTCTGTCTGCGAGTATCTTTGTTCTGTTGGAGTTAGTGCTCTACTAGCATACTTTATAATAACCGGTTGCTTTTGTCCATCAATGATTTGGTGTTGAACTAACACAGCTGCTATGCCTACAGGGCTTGCATCTGTAATTAATGTCACCTCTGCATCTTTGTTATAATAGCCTAATGTTGGTGAAGATACTATGGCCTTTTTCAGATTCAAGAAAGCTTCTTCTTGTTCTTTGTTCCAGGAAAAATTTACATTTTTCTTGGTCAATTGACGCAATGGTTCACTAAGAGTGCTAAAATTAGGTATAAACCTCGCTGAAAAGTTTACTAATCCAAGGAAGCTACGAACCTCTTCTTTATTCTGTGGAGCTCTGCATTCCATTACTGTTTGCTGATTGCTCAAAGATGGTTTAATACCAGCCTTTGATAAATGATGTCCAAGAAAGGTTATTTCCTCAACCCCGAAGACACATTTATCCTCATTCAATGTTAGACCGTTCTCCTTTAGTCTATCCAGAACTTGTCTGAGTCTTTTGTCATGTTCTTCTCTAGTTTTTCCTCCTACTCTTATGTCATCCTGTGAATTTGCCACGCCGTCAATTCCTTGGAGTATTTGTGCAATAATTCTTTGGAATATTTCTGGTGCGCATTTTATTCCAAAAAATAATCTTTTGTAACGGAACAAACCAAGGCTACAGTTGAATACAGTGATTACTTTAGATTGTTCGCTGAGTTCAACTTGATGATATGCCCATTTTATATCTATTGCTGAAAAGTACCTACAGCCATTGAGGTCTGCAAGCAACTCATCGAAAGTGGGTAATGGCACATGTTCTCTACAGACAGCTTCATTTGCTCTTCGCATGTCCACTACTAACCTATACTTGCCTTGTTCCTTTTTCTTGACTATGTGTGAAGGGGACACACATGGTGTTGGACCTGATACTCTTTCAATAATATCATATTTTAAAAGTTCTTCAATCAATTCTTTTTCAATTTGTCTTAGATTAAATGGTAATCTTCTAACTGGCTGAGCAACCAAGGGAACATTGGGATCAATAGGAATATTTAACTTAAAGTTTTTTATTTTACCTAACCCAGAAAACAATTGGGGGTACTCTGTTTTAACATTTTCCTTAGTAATATAATTAACATTCAATGTTTTAACTTCAGGTCCTAACCTTAACAAACCTAATTTTATGGATGTCTCTTTAGACAATAGGCTAGGTCCTTGACCATCATATACCATAATGTTTTCATCTTTCAGACACAAATTTGTTTGGGGACAGGAAATATCAGCTTTAAAAATACCTAATTTAGGAATTTCTTGCCCTCCATAACCACAGTACTTTTGTTTACAATTAGTTACAAGCTCACATTTTACACCTAAATCTAATAATTTGTTATAAGAATTTTTATCTATAATGTTTATTGATGCACCAGAGTCAATAATAAATTTGCAAATACCTTTTTTTCCAATGAGAATGTCACACTTATTTGAGTTCTCCTGATTTATTAGGAACACTGAATTCACTTTCACAGCTTCGCCATCACTGCTAGTGTGTCCACTGTCATCAGCCTCAGATTCGCTCCCAGAACTGTCTTCTTCAATTACATATCTCACAATTCTCTTTTTTTTCTTCTGTTGAAACTCTTTAGACTTGTTTTCCTTTTTACTTAATTTTGTACGGCACTGTTTAGTAACATGTCCTTTCATATTACATTTGCTGCATACTTTATGAATCGCAGGGCATTCCTGGTCATTTGCAAAGTGTCCCGTAGTTCCACATCTATAACATTTCATTTTACTCTTATCCTGAGTGACTCTATTTATAGAGCTCTCTTCTTTTTTAATTTCAGTTCCAAAGTCCTGCTCTCTCTCGTAAATTCTTGCAATTTCAAGGGTCTCTGTCAAAGTTAGATCATTTCCTTTCCTCAATAGTTTCTTTTTGAGTTCAGAATTCAAACATTTCTCAATGATTTGGTCACGAATGGCTTCGTCGTCCTTGGGGAAGTTACAATATTTACATTTTTTCTTTAACCTCAAAGCAAATTGTGCAGTGGTTTCGTTTTGCTCCATCGACATAGCACGGAATTCCAGCCGTTCATACACGCTGTTAGCAGTAGGGGAAAAATAGGTCTTCAACCTTTTCACAACAACCTGGTACTCGTCCTTGCCCACCAGCTCGGGGTCGCTAATTTCTTTTAAAGTTTCATATATTTCTTGTACTTCGATTCCTGCTTGGTGCAACAACCGTGAAGCTTTTTGTTTTGCCGATAATCCAATTTGCCCGTCTAGATAGTATTCAAAATTTCGCATCCAAGTGCACCATCTTTCACCCACGTTGAGGGGGTTTTCATTCGGATCAAACGGAGGTCCTGCCGCGCCAAGTCCATATTCTGATACGGCCATCCTCGTCGCCAAAGTTGTATGGTGGCTTGCGTAGCAATTAAACACTGATTTAACTGAATAATCACTTTAATTTCGGTTTACAGATCAAACTCTTAATTAATGCAAAACCCGAATGTCATGTCACTTTTGGCGGGCTGTCAATAGTAGTCAAAATGTTGCTAGCTCTTAATATTATAAGAATGATTCTAAATTCCTACAATACCTACTGCCATTCTAACAATGATGCAATAAAGGCAGTGTGGTGATTGACACAAAAGAAATGTCAAAAAGAGGAAGTTGATTTTATAATTATTATGTGCGGTCAGTGGCCTGCATTAAAAAAAAGCTTAATTGATATAAACCAACCAATGATGAACTTATTGCCATTTAGGCACGAAATGTTACGGCTCAGGGTGTCTACTTTCTAAGTCCGTCAACGAAAACATGGGAACGGATACAGATGTACGAACGTAACTAACGTCAAAGGTCATCAAGGCCGGTAGGCCCTCCGAAAAAAGTAGTAGCAATAGCAATGTCATGAAACATTATTCTTTATCGAAAGAGACACGAGAGTACAACGCAAAAGGATTTGATTCGCAAAACAAACGAGCAAAAGTACTTTGTATTAGTAATTAACCATCTCAAGTTTCACAACATAGCGAGTATTAGCTGCTGGCCTAATTCCACTCTACCATGTGTGTTCCAGAATCTAGAACATTCGACGCAGTTAAAGTATCGTATTACTGATGTAAGTGGTAAGTTTGCTGTGTGTGGTCTTGAGCTACTTTTAATTTTGGAGACGTAGTAGTATCATAAAATATCATTCGCCAGAGAACTAAAGATACAGTTATTGCGCGTAGAATCAGCATGCTGAAGTGGAAGTGGGCCGGCCATGTCTGCAAACGAACAGACGGTCAACAGACACACTGTAAAAGAAACACTGAATATAGTGTATTACAGAGATGTTTCTATAGGTAGAAATTTCACCAGTACCCATACCATGAGTTGTCATTACGATACTCGATCATAGGCTACGCATCGACCGCGTTTGGCGCTCTCATTGGTTGAGAGTTCATACAACCTTGGAGCGGGCCAATGAGAGCGCCAAACGCGGTCATTATCGATGATCGAGTATCGTAATGACAACTCATGGTATGGGTACAGGTATGATTTGTCTAATGCAATAGACGGCGGCATCGTTACTACTTAATTGAAGGTTGCCTGTCGCCGTCTGCCGGGGTCGCGGTGTCTGCCGGGCAGCGCGACTTGTAAATCAAAGGGCAACTAATTGATGTGGTTTGGAATTATTTACCACCTGCTGCCACCTGGTGTCATCATCATCAGCCTATAAATGTTCCCACTGCTGGGACACAGGCCTCCTCTGTGAGAGAGGGAGTGGGCCATAATCCACCACGCGGTCCAGTGCGGATTGGTAGATGTCACATGTGTTCGAATTTTTGGTTCTAGGACATGCTGGTTTCCTCACGATGTTTTCCTTCACCGTTTTGAGAGCAGTGGTAATGAAATAAATTACACAAAGTAAATGCGTCTAGCTGGGTTCGAGCCCACGACCTACAACTCGTAAGTCGCGGCCGATACCACTGGGCCACCACTGCTGCCACCTGGTATAACACAGTTAATTCACTCGCCTCTGGGATCATTACAGTCTCTGACATGGCCTCATGCCAGGTTTCCTCACAATTTTTTCTGTCACCGATGTCAGTACATTACTGACATCGATAAACTTTTACTTTACAAGTACACGATCACCATCATCATCAGCTGCCCTGTTCCAGCTACTGGTGAAAAAAGGTTTCCTCCTTTTTGTGACAATTTTCTGGACCGACTAAAACCGTTTTTTACACAGCACGACGCCTGTTCCACATTCAATAGCAAACACTCATCAGATGATAACTTTGCGATAACGTTACTCCAAGAGGAAATAATAACAGTGTCAAATACATTATTTATTTTGTTGTGTTAAGTACTATTTCTTTCCGTAGAGAAGTCCTGGGTTTTTTTGTATGATTTTTCCTAATACGGTTACATCATAAAAAAAATACAAACTAGCTTAATACAAAAGCTAATAAGTAATTGGTAAGGAGAGTACGCCTAAGAACATTCTTTTTATGCGTACTATCCTCTCTCTCGATTAAGGGGAAGACACTTTGTTCTTTATGGGTAGCACTCACTTCACTACATTAAACTAACACTTCACTAAATTATCCCAAAAGGTTTTGTCCTTTTTAGCCTTCTCACTATGTCCGTGTTGTCGAGGAGCTGGATAGCCTCGTTAATGATCACATGATGATGAAGTCTTCGTTCATGAGTTTCGGCGTTCTTTTTAATTATGACTATGACTAGGTCTACTTAAGCCGCGGGCCACATAGAAAAGACGTAAGAGGAGGACGCGTCGCGGACGTGCGAAAATGTATGAGAGTCGCGCCCGCCGCGCCCCGGGTCTTCTGTTTGTTTTACATCGCGACGCGACGCTTCTATACATTTTGTATGACAGAGACGCCGAAAAGACATATATGTCTCCGCCCCGTCTGCGTCTTATGTCTTTTCTATGTGGCCCGCGCCTTATGGTCCCTATGAATGTTGTCATTCCGAATGTACCAGGGCGCATTGCGATTCCTCTGAGTGCTTTGTTTTGAAAACGCTGTATGATTATGATGTTACTTTGTTTGGAACAGCCCCAAAACTGAATACTATAAGAAGAGAGAAGAGAAGTCCTGGGTGAGCAGTTGGAAGGAGAAGAGTCTGATTGTATACCAGGTCCTATGTGAAGCAACACAGACTGGCCAGGGCACTATGACAACTGAAATTACTGGTTGGACTTTAAGCCTGTAAAGTCCGATAGTCCCTTTTCCTCGGGCAGGAGGACTCATTTTGATGATTTTTACACCCCAAAAAAGAAGTACCACGTGACCAATCATATGACTTAGTATGGACACAAAACCGAAGGTTAAGTTTAACTAGATTACAAGTTATTTACTAGCAATAATGGAGCAGTCACGAATTGTCGCATCATAGGTTTAGAACCGCGGGATGTTAATATAGTAACTTTGAGTCTCTGAGTTAAATTGTGTTGGATAAGTTGTGTTCTGTGATTTGTGAAAAAAGTGTAACCTAAATTATGTGATGTGGACTCTTAATTTTAATGGGTGACCTTATTTTCAACAATTTTAACCCCAACAACATAGGGTCCAAATTCAATGATTTTTGGATATTATCGAACTTTTAAGATTTTAAAAATTTCCACCTCTCTATCATTAAGCGCGTATTGGTAGAAATTAACTACAGTCACTACATTGAATCAGGGTAATGATGGCCTAGTGCCTAGAAGCTGTGAGCTGATGAGTTCAAACCCGGGCAAGTAGCAATAAAGTTGTTTTCGATACATTTATATATTTTCTACGTTTATTTTTGAAATCACTGATATCTTCGAAAACATCGTCAGGAAACACTGGACTTTTATAATGTATCTTTTATTTTTTATCCTTACTAATCTAATATTAGATTCTTCAATGATAATTTAGATAGAAATCAATGCCACTTTTCGTTGTAATGTTATAACTCAAGAACGGACTCACCTATCCAAACCAAATGTTTAGGCTTTGTTCGAACTATTTAGTAGATGCTTTATGTGAAGTTTGCACAAAATCGGACGAGCGGTTCTTAATATACCCGTGCGAAGCTGGGACGGGCCACTAGTATTATTATAAATGCAAAAATTATGATATTTGGTATCCGAGATAGATTATAAGTCTAGAACAACACATTGGATATTTGTAATACGTTTGTCATTCCGTGGGGTAATTTCCGAAGGCTAGTTTATATTCGTTTAGGTCTAAAACTAGAAAGCCTCTGACATAGCTTTGGTCTACCTGTGGTGTTCCCAGAGGCAACATAATTTATTGTGACACCAGAGTGTGAACACACACAACTCGAATACGAAAGATTCAGATCTGATTCTCTAAGACCTTTGCCCCGTTCAAACCAATCCCTTCTTTAAACGAGTTTGATAACAAGAATGACTGATAAAAAATATTTTATCGCCAAACACGAGATTCAGTTTTATAAGAATAATAAATTATATTGGCTTTTTTAAAAAAGGTAAAAAACCTGCAGTTTTTATGATATCTAGAATATAATGATAACTAACATCTTCATTTTTAAGGCAAGGTTCTTTCAGACTATATTTTACAAAATAATACTAAGTACCTCGTTGAAGGGGTGCTAAGACAGGAAACCTCCACGTGCGCCCGTGGATTGGAGCTCCCTCTCGGATACGTCCGGGGGGAAGACCAGTTTTTCGGGCCGGTGCGCCCTGGGATGCGGGCAAAAACTCTTCCCTAGGCACTGTGCCTAAGGGGTCTCTTTGCCCGTATGCCAATAGCCTGTCGGGTGGACGCTCCAACGCGTGTCCATCTGAATAGCAAAGGGCACAGCGGCGGAGCGGGCTTGCGGACGGTGAGTAATGGGTATGCTCGCCGTCCGACCAAGGACCAGCCCGGGTCGGTGGCGCGTCGTGTTTCACGCGTCACCGACGGGGCCCCTTATGGGGCCAAATGCCTGCTGGGGTCGCGAATTTTTCTTAATCTAGGATACCGTGGCCCCGGAACGTAAAGGGCATCTGAAGGAACACGGGTGGATTTTAGTCAGTAAAAGTCTGACAGGCCCTGCCGCCCCACCCAGGGCGGGAGGACTCATTTGATGATTTTGCCACCCAAAAAAAAAAAAAGTACCTCGTTGAAATATTGGTCGGTTTCAGGGGTGTGATGTTTTGTTTTTATACCATGCACGCAAGCGTATGGCCCGTCTGATAGAAAGCAGTCATCACAGTCTATAGACTGCTGCTACACCAGAGGTAACTCTTGCACGTTGCGAACCTTGCAAAATAGCGTAGATACTTTTTGAGGGTGTGACGAAAGTCAAACAATCTAAATGCTCCAGCCAATCGATATTAATCATTCTATTTCGTAGTAATGGATTCATCCGACTTTTTAACAACCATAATTATGTCGGCTTTCCCGATGGCTTGCCATCTACTCGGTACATCTATTATTGTACAAATATTATTGGTACACCCTGGGTAATAGCATGGCAGGTTATACCTGTAAACTGCAGTGACGTCTGAGCAACCCCAATGGCGGTGGTAGGCCTCACCAGGGAAGCCTGGCTCTCAAGCTCAACCACCAACCCTGTCGAAGCCTGTGCCGCCAAACAGTTTTTATCCGTCGTCGGTGCGCAGGAGTTTCAGTTTCTTCCGGGCCAGTTCGCTTCATCTTAGATCTCATTTTTACTTCTGGGCTAGGCAAATTGAGGCCAAGAAACATCAGACATTTTTTATATCTATACTTATTGTACTTGTCTATACTAATATAATAAAGCTAAAGAGTTTATTTGGTTGAACGCACTAATCTCAGGAACTGCTGGTTCGAATTGAATCATTGTAATTGTGTTCGATAGTCCATCTAACGAGGAAAGGTACAGGCTATATAATATCATAGTACAATCAAAAGGAGTCGAGCAGCAGGGGAGAATTTTAAATAAAAAATTAGTTCGTAGTCTTTTCTATGGAACCCGTTGAAAATGCACAGTAGCAATATTACCTACGTAACACCTTCAAGAGTTTTTATTTTTCGGTAAGTCAATTACCCAAAGATAAGTTTTCATCGTAAAATCATACAATTACCTACCGATAAGCGCCATGTAGAGTTTAAATATTATTTATGACTGTTAAGTTTAATCTATACTGGTTTCAACCAATAATTAATTTATGTGTTTATTTCGAAGTTTTACCTGCATTATATGCCTGTGAGTTTGGAGACAGTATACTGATAAAATAAAATAAATGAATAAATAATTAAATGTAGAGAAAGTGTTAAAAATATAGCAGTGATGTCCTTAAAAAAGAAAAGTCGATTTTCTCCATTTTTGAAACAAGTAAGTATTTTTTTATTGAAATTGCATTATAAGGTACCACTAGTTTCGTTATTTGAAAGTTTGGGGTGATTTGCTTCAAATCCGGTAGTTCCAAGTTATAGCAGACTCATTTTACGAAATTGGCCTTATTAATGATCTAACCTCGAGTGCCGATCGCAACTTTGTCAAATATCCATAGGGCCAACGTCATTAACAAGTCTGCAAATAAATCAGAACTACCGTATCTGACACAAGCGCTGATGTATGAAATTACTGGACTGTACAGCAATTTGGGAAATAACTAAAAATAAATTCATGTAGCGGTCCACGAAACTAGGTTGATGTAAAACCAAGTACTAACCAGGTGTTGCTGTAATTATTATTTTGTTATAAATAAAAATCATCATCATCTGCCAAGTGTTTTACTAAACTATATTACGGTTCTCTTCAAGTCTTACTGGATGCAATCAAATCTGGAATTACACACAAGCGACTTATTCCCATAATCGACTCAATAAACAAACTGAATGGCAATGTCTGGGAATAGGCCGACCATATTAGTCATAGAATCAATGATTGGGGTAGACATGTTCTCGAGTGCGCAAATTGGCAAACGTCAGGGTTTGAGGCCCTCAGACATGGTGAAGTGACGATTTTCACAGGTGGCCGGTTATAGCTGTGTAGAGCAGCCAGTGATCGAGTGAAACATTAGAGAGGCCTTTGTCCAACAGTGGACTACTATAGGCTGATGATGATGATGATCATACTACTTCACTTACACATAACTGGCGAAATACGGGTGTCCTATTAGGTACCTCTACTCTCTCTACTCTTCAAAGATTACAGGCGTGACGTTATACTTACTATAATTATGATGACTTCTATTCTTCCAGTGCTTCGTGACGGCGGCAGTGGGCAGCAACATCATCGGGCACGGCTGCGTGATCGGCTACCCCGCCATCTTACTGCCACAGCTGCATCAGGTGGACTCCGAGTTTAAACTAGACCCTGTATCTGCGTCATGGATTGGTCAGTATTGAGAAGTATCTAGGCTACTTGGAGGACCGAGAGGTCCTCCTCGTGGACAAGACGGCCACGGTGAGGCGGTACGGCGCAGAGTCCGGTGTTCCGCAGGGGTCGGTGCTGGGCCCTCCCCTGTGGAACATCGGGTTCAACTGGCTCCTGCGGGGAGGCCTCCTCCAGGGCACAGGATATCTTCTATATTTGGAAATATCTGTACGCTTTATAAAGTCAGTTGTGGAGACTATCAAATTCATCGTAGCACGCGATGTAGCAGAGATGTGCATTTAATTTTATGGGTGCATCTGCGGATTGAAATACGTCAACCTTTTGAAGTAGCTACTTTTTTAGATTTCATTTATTTTTATGAAAAACAAGCATAAAATGTTTAGAAAAGAAAAATATCTATGTAGTTGACAAGAATTGGCAGATCTTATGTCCTCAAATAGGTAATTGTGGACATTAAGAGGCGCTAACACCGCACATTGCTTTTCCATTTTGGTAAACCGTAAATCAACACAAAATATTTTAAAGAAACTATTTTTGCCAACATGTAGTTTTATTGAGCTTAGTTCCTATGAATTTTACAATAGGTATTCAGCAACATTTATTCATGTATTTAAACACATTTAGCTACTATTTACAGTTTTTAGATAAAAAATTAACTCTAACTTATTTTTTTTATTACCTACTTTATTTTTTTTGTGTAAATAAATTCTCTTGGGAATAAAAAAGTCGATTTGATCGACTGATATTGTAAACTGGAGCTCTGTAGTTTGTAAGACAAGAAGAAACATATTCCCTTTATTTCACAGCATCAATCTTGGGTGTCACGCAGCTTGTCGGGAGCTTCATCTCGCCTCCTATCATGGAGAGGTACGGCAGGAAGGTGTCACACTTCACTGCGACAGTGCCCAACCTGGTGGGCTGGTTTATCGTCACCATGGCTACTAACTTTGAGGTAGGACCCATGTAGTTTTTTACCTATTGAGAAACAAAGGTCTTTAGAACATAGAACCAAAAGATATGTATAACGGAGAATCGTTATCAGTGGGTCGCAACATCGGAAATAACACTCACAAAACCTTCGTTACCTAACACTTTTAATTAAACTTGCTAAAACACACCGAATACAAATTAATCAAGGATGCCCGAGATATGGCTCGATTAAAAACTTAGGAACGCGGGAGGTTTAGCGCGCGCGTTATGTGACGAAGATGGCTACCCAGACCGCCGCCGGCTCGATTCAAAATGCTCACTTCACTCAACCGTCACCGCCCATGTAGCCTACCCCACACAGGTTAGCTAACCTATCTGTCAACGTCAGTACCTGTCAACGTCGAATAGCTGATTAAACTTCCGAATCGATTCTATTGAATTCAACTCGACTATTCGCTCGGTGTCGCCATTACTCCATGCTAACCATCCCCAAGTTATTACTTGACGTTCCTAAACGTTATCCGTCAAATCTAACTACATAGTTCCTCCAATGAGAGATAGATGGCGATGATCCAAGTTGATTGACTTTTGAAATGCGTCTACGCTTCGATATGTATAAGCCCTTTAAAACATCGAAATATTGTGCATGGATTGAGTTGGTTTCTTTGTTTCCTGTGTACAAGAACCGGCAGCTTACAGAGTGATCCTGTAGAAATACTTGTTTATCCAGAAAACTGCATAAGTAACTGATTGATGAAATGTTTTCATCACAAAGTTTTCTATTCCAGATTCTCTTCGCTGGTCGCATACTTCAGGGTCTATCAATCGGCATGTTATCACCTCTACGATCAGTCCTCATAGGAGAATACGCGAGTCCAAAGAATCGAGGAGCTTTCCTCACCATGGTCTCCTTGTCACAGTCCTTTGGGATATTTTTTGTCCACCTCATTGGATCCCTCCTAAGCTGGCAGCAGACGGCTCTGGTCTGCGCATTCTTCCCCTTCATAAGCTTCGTCATGACTGTATACTCCCCGGAATCTCCAAGCTGGCTGGTCACCAAGGGAAAGCATGAGGAATGTCGCAGGGTCTTCCGCTGGCTCCGAGGCTATGATGAAGATGAAGAGTTAGAAGAAATGATCGAAACTCAACTGCTCTTCGAAAAAGCGATGATCTCAGCCAGTTTTGCCAAAAAGAAAATTCGTATTCTAAACATGGTTTCTACTATAAAGAAGAAAGAGTTTTACAAGCCTATTATCCTGATGATGCATGCTCATGTGTTGGTTAACTTTGCTGGAGGGACCACCATGTCTGCTTATTCAACTTTCATCATTGGCATGGTGGTGGGTCCCGAAGTAAATGCACATTTTTGGATGATCTTCTTGGGTGGCCAAAGACTCATTTCCAATGGTTTAGCAGTGTTTGCCATTTACAAATTCAAGAGGCGGACGATGATGTTTGCAACTGGAGGTCTTTCAATCTTCATACAGTTTGCTTTGGCTGCTTATGTGTACTTCAAGAACCAAGGGACCTTACCATACGACGGTTTATGGATACCAATATTGCTGATCAACCTGAAGTTCTTCGCTGTAGCTATAGGTATGTTACCTTTACCAAACGTGATTGGAGGGGAGGTATTTCCTTTGGAATATCGAAGTGTTGGAGGAACTATAAGTCTAATTTCTTACTCCGCAACATTCTTCATCGTCTTAAAGACTTTTACGGGATTGGTCGATAGCATCGGCATGCATGGTACCTACATGGTGTATGGAAGCATCGTTACTTACTGCATGATCGTCATTTGGTTCCTCTTACCTGAGACTAAAGGTAAGACCCTGCAGCAGATTGAAGACGAGTTCAGAGGTAGACCGCTGGCTCCTGAGGAGATAGAAGTCAGGAAGTCTTTGCAGGTGGACCCTATTAGTGTGTATAAGAGGAGACTTTCTGAGAGAAGATTTAGCAATCCTATTCCATTTTAGGTTTATGTGCTTTGTACGGATTAGAAACGGTGAAAGATACTATAGTAATAATGAGTATAAGTGTGTAAATATGTAGATTTTGTACATAATATATTTCAAATAATGTTTTTTATTGTTTTGCATTTCATTTGTCAATCTAATAGTCATCAATCAACTGGTCTTACCTAAGGGTGTCGTTTTACCCATATTGGTGGAAATTACTGTAAAATACTGGTGTTCAACTACCGGTAAGACTGCAAGACAATCCTAATAAGGTTGGGAAACGGTCAGATCACGGTCATCAATTTTAGGGAGCTTCGAATTTGCCATAACGTGCTGGAGGCAGAAACCATACAAAAAAACTGATGAATGTGGATGAAAAGGAGTATGACAGGATCCAGGTGGTGCTCTGTAGTTTTTGCCTGTCTGTATAATTTATGATGCGCGCCCGCACCGCGTATTGTTGTATTTTTTATTTATATTTTTGGATTTACAAAGCACTGCCACGGCGAGGATAATTTGAAACCGCTTGAAGGATTTGGTCCAAAATAAAACCACAAATCAGTCACAAAATAATTTTAATAAATCAAGCCAAATCAATCAAAGTCCACAGACCAGTTGATGGGCTTAGGTCTCTTGCTCTGGATCCTGGAGCTGTTCCTGAAGGCCGTGGCGCTGAACCAGCACATCATCAGCACCGCGATGGTGAGGACTCTAGAGACGGTGCGACTGACTTGGTTCATCGTGGTATGTTGGAAGAAGCTGTTGAGTAAAGGTAAAATTTAGCATAATCTTAAGTCAGCATAGGATGTTCCCACTGCTGGGTCTGAGGCTTCGTCTCTATAAGAGATGGTGGACTATAATGCACCATCTAGGAGGAAGACAGAAGGTTGCCGCAGTGGCAAGAGTGATCGACTTCGCAGCATGTCACGGGTTCAATTTCCGTCTACAACAAATATTATGTAGTATGGCCTACAAATAGTTGTTACGGGTCTGTGTCGCTCGTAAATCTGACAACCGATGGGGAAGAAAAGTTTTCTCATGGCGACCACGGACTGGAAGACGCAGCGTAGGTAGGCCTCCCACTAGGTGGACCGACGGCATCGTGAGGGTCGCGGGCAACCGATGGATGCAAGTGGCGAATTGTCGTTCGGCGTGGCGGTCTAAGGGGGGTGCCTATGTTCAGCAGTGGACGTCGTATATGTAAGAATATGATTTTCAATGTTTTTAAATGCACCTACGATGTAGGAGTGTGGGGAAACGTAAAAAACACACGATGGAGAAAGAACACGGTGTTATTAAGTCAGTCAAGACAGACAGTCCTTTTCACTCCACCCAGTGAGGGAGGATGGATTGATGGATTTTCCACCCAAAATAAAAGGCGACTCTCACATTCACACGCTACTGCTATTTTACGCGTTCGAGTGGAAACGGAGAAATATATTATTAAGGGGAATGCTCCAACCAGCCCGCGAAATTCAAAATTTCTAGCGTTTCTTGCAATTTGCAGGCCAGTGCTGGGTTGTATGTTGATTAAAATATTATTTGCGGCTGTAAGCCGTATGTAGTTACAGAATTATTATCATCAAAACCACCAATACAACCCTCCAAGTTCATAAAGGCGTAGGTACAAAAAATAACATAAAAAGTCATTCCTACAGCTTTATGAATTTAGAGCGTTGTATTGATGATTATGTTGATTATAATTCTGTAACTACTTAAGTCTTACAGCCGCGAATGATATTTTAATCAACATACAACCTAACACTGGCTTGCAAATTGCAAAAAACGTAAGAAAATTTGAATTTCGCGGGCTACCCTGAAGCATTCACCTTAAGTCAGTGTGCCGCGCGGTCGAGTGGCGTATCTACTTACGTGTGTTACGTATCAACAGAATCATTACAAGTCAATGCGACGTGAGATACGTTTCATCGCCTTATGTACTTTTTAAACCTCAAGGAGAAGTTAATAAAACAAGGGCATTTGCGGATTCCTAGCATAGTGACCGAGAGACGGCAGTTAGCAGTGGCGAGCGTGCGAACGACTGCCACGCTGATTGTCACGGGTTCGATTTCCGCGCAACAATATTATTTGTATGATCTACAAGTAGATTTCCGGATCTGAGTGTTTTTAAGTGAACACAAGAAAAGTCCCTAGTGTTACCACACTACCAACTAGCGCGGGTATGCAGGCGGCGAGTAATGGGCAACTCGCCGCCTGACCATGGACCATGCCCGGGTCGACGGCGCGTTTGTATTCCACGCGCGCCGCAAAGAGCATCAGCATAATGACGGGGCCCCCCTCTAGAAGGTCAAAGCCTGCCGGGGTCGCGGGACTTATCTCATCACCGTGACCCCGGAACGTAAAGCTATTGAAGGACACCGTGCATTTTAATCAATATAAGTCTGACAGTCCCTCCCGCGCTGCCCGGGGTGGGAGGACTCATTTGATGAATTTACCACGCTAAAAAAAAGTGTGGTAAAAAGGTGCAAAAGAAAACCTATTTAATTTGGGTTATTTATGTTAGGGCAGATATTCGTTTCGTCAGATTATTGATGAAAATGTGGGAGGAGAATTATTATTGATAATTTTATCTGGCTAAGACCAAACACAAACATGGCAGAGATGTGTTAATAAATTACAAAAATAAATGAAACCGTGACGTAACAAAGAGGTCGTGACAACTGGTTCAACTACAGTTGAAGGTGTTGCCAACAACAATGGCAGACATGACACCTCCATCATAAGTTTATCACGACCATCAAAATGACGTAAAAAGAGTCTGAACTTCGAATGGGTGCATTCATCATCATCATCATATTTCATTAGCCGTAAGACGTCCACTGCTGAACATAGGCCTCCCCTTTAGACTTCCAATAGGACCGGTTGTGAGCGGCCTGCATCCAGCGTGATCCTGTGGCCTTCATAAGATCGTCTGCCCACCTAGTGGGTGGACAACCTACGCTGCGCTTGCCGGTGCGTGGTCTCCATTCGAGAACCTAAATGGGTGCATTGCATGATTTTTTTATCGTTGTAATATCTTCAAATGTGGACTTGTACTGACCCTTCAATAGCCCTTCATGTTCCAGGGCACGGTTACCTGATAAGACATTCCCGCAACCGTTATGTGCATGGTACAGTTCTATTACGATTTCAGGATTCTAATAAGAGATTCTCAGGTGCATGGAGTACAAAATCTCAGCAGAATAGATATCACAGCATAAACATAATCAACCTATAATATTCCCACTGCTGGGACACAGGCCTTCTCTCTGTGAGAGGGAGTGGGCCGTAATCTACCACGCGGGCCCAGTGCGGATTGGTAGATGTCACATGTCTTCGAATTTTTGGTTCTAGGACATGCCGGTTTCTTCACGATGTTTTCCTTCACCGTTTTGAGAGCAGTGGCCATGAAATAAATTTATACAAAGAAATGCGCCTGGCTGGGTTCGAACCAACAACACATAAGTCAGGAATTCAAATACTAATAAAAGATAGCGGGATTGTCAAAACAAGGTATCGTGGCCCTGGATTGCAAAGGACAAGCTAAGGGACTATTTTTGACGAATTCATCAACGGAACAAAAGGAAGCTTGTATAAAAAAATACCATACTTTTGAATGGTAATAACTGCACTTCAAACTTACTTTAAAAACTGGAGTTCCTTACACCTACACCGTGATACCACAACTGTATGTCACAGGTCCACATCGCCTTATAAATTGAACTCATTAAGTTGGTTTTATTTTAATTACATCCGCCATATTGCATCACGAGTAGCAGGAATGTTGCACATTGTTTATATTTCATTTAAATACGTTTTATATTTCATTTAAATAGACTTATTGTTGTTTGCATGATTCGATATTGATTGCGTTATCTGATGCAATCGTTTCTGAGATCAGCCGAGATGAAATTGATACCGAGGACAAATGTGTGTCTCACGGGTTTTAACGTTTGCACAAATTGCAAAATTTTACGCAGAATTTCGAATATCCTTTCTCAGTGATCACCTTCATTCTGTAAATAAATTTTGTTCAAAATTTAACGTCTCGAGACCTTGCCGCTGAGAGCGCTAACTTACAGCAGGGCAGCAACCGGTAAGATCAAATGTATGGAAATGTTTGATACACGCCACGAGGCCCGCCTGTAGCGAATTCGGGTAAAAACTTACAAAGTAACACATGTCTACTACGCGCCGTCCCCCGCCCCGCTCATCGCTTAGACCAAAGTCGTGAACAAGCAGTTAGCGCTTACAACTATTGTGATTTGAATGTTAGATTGTTGTACACACAAGCTATTTATAGCCAGTTTATCATGGTCTTGTTTTGTATGATCTTTCCGCACATTTGAAGATCAGTTTATTAAATACTGGTTTTGCATAGGTTGATGTGTAGCCGTGTCTACTCGTAGTTTATATTATTACAGGTACTGGCTATAAATAAAGTACTAGGTACCTCATGCTCACGGCGTTCATCATCATCATCATCAGCCTATAAATGTTCCCACTGCTGGGACACAGGCCTCCTCTCTCTGTGAGAGGGAGTGGGCCGTAATCTACCACGCGGGCCCAGTGCGGATTGGTAGATGTCACGTTTTCGAATTTTTGGTTCTAGGACATGCCGGTTTCCTCACGATGTTTTCCTTCACCGTTTTGAGAGCAGTGGTGTTGAAATAAATTACACAAAGTAATGCGCCTGACGGGGTTCGAACCCACGACCTACAACTCGTTAGTCGAGGCCGATACCACTGGGCCACCACTGCTCACGGCGTTGCCCAGGTTTTATCCCACGGGAATTAAGTGTTTATGTGTTCATCCAGGACTCCAGGTTGTAAACTATCTTTGTAAGTACCAAAAATCTAAATCCTTTCAGTAATCCTCGAGTGAAAGAGTAACAGAGATTCATCCATCTTCACAGTTTGTAACATTTGACACCCTCCCGCCCTCATGCTCCTTTCCTGCATGTGCATCCTGCATTCAAGATATTTTTCATAACATTTAATATCAAGGATTGGCTTCTGACTCTATAATTTGTATCAGTAGGTATGTAAGTTAAAATGTTCACAATAATTTAACTTTACCTGCAACAAAGTGTTAAAATTATCAACTGTTGCAATGTTATCACTTATCAGTTTTAAAACGCTATTAAGTATTTTGTGGAACCCGGGTAACTTGCCCATAAATACTTATCTTTTTAATGGCTTTCCGAATAACTTAACATCCTGAATACATACCGTACCTTACTATAAAAGGTAAACATCACATCTCAAAAAGGTGCAACTGCAAAACGACTCTTAAATCAACGTCAAATGCCGTTTCGTATTTGACAGTTCTTTAGTCAGGTGTTCAACCGATGTTTAACATTTTTGTAGTAAGACGGAATCTGTCTTTCTTTGAGTGCTCCTCAAAACATCATATTATTATAGGTGTGTCTTGAGATTGAAATTTCTCGTAAATTAAATTCTCTAACTTCGAAAAATATAATATAGAAATAGAAGGAGTGAGCAGTGATGGCATAGTTGTATCGTCCCCGACCACGACTTACGAGTTGCTGGTCGTGGGTTCGAACCCAGCCAGGTGAATTACTTTCTGTAATTTATTTCATCACCAATGTTCTCAAAACCAAAAATTCGATGACATGTCTCACAGAGAAGAGGTGGTCCCAGCTGTGTGAACATTTATGGGCTGATAAAAAGAAATAAATGGAACTTACTTCTAAATTAAGGCCATGTCTGGTTCCTAAACGTGACTTCGAACGACCAGCAGTCGCCCCAAGGGATCTTTGGCAACGACGTAAAAATCAGCATTGTCATGATCGTAGAAATAATAAACACAACTACAGTAGGTAGTTGTGTTTATTATTTCTACGATCATGAAAATAGGATTAAGGCTTTCAATTGTTTCAGTACCATTTCTCTGTCAATAAAGAAAAGATCTCCTAAATACAAAAAAATGCACCTTATAGTTCACCACACCTTACAAAGTTATTATATTAACATAAGCCTAAAGGTAAGGAAATAGTGTTTTTTTTAGTTGCAGCCAATACCTAAGTTATGATAATTTAATATCTTGAGGATATAGGCGAATATGTTTATTGCAAAAGAATTATTAGGTGGCTCTATTTTCCTCTTTATCAGAAACATTCAATTTCAACAATCACTCAAGCTGAAATAAATGTTTAAATATTCGGAACTACTGTTTAGCTAACTTGTGGTTCAGAAAATTTAGATAAACTGTTGTCTTAGAGTCTAGACAATAGTCGTGACTATCATAAGTTAAAATGCAACATTGTACTTGCATGCAACTGAAGAATATCAAAATAAGAAGTAACAGAAAGATAACTTAAAAATGTAAAAAAGAAAGTAATGGGTTGCATCGACCCGAAAATTATAACCACAGGTTCAGCTTATGATGATAGACGTAATGAAAATCTAAGCTTCAAGAAACAGTTGAGTATAACTTTAGTAATTTATAAAGTAACTGAAGCTTTGATTGATCTGTTAACTTATGATTTAAACGTAACACTCCCTCTGGCGCAGGCGATTAAACCCAAACTCGTCATGATTTTCTTGGTATACCCACCTATCTTTCTTCAACAAACTGTTATTATTTTCAGTATCATTTATACAAAAGAAAACAATAAGAGTCCGAATGTTGAACCTTGCAAACTCCTGATAAGTAACAATAGGTAATTTGTTAAATTCTATTTTGTTTATCGATGGTAAAATAAAAGCTCTATTAGAATATTATTCAAACAATATTTATTTTGTTTTTCACTTAATTATAGTATCAAGTTTTTTTAATAAATTAGTTATAACTACATTGTCAAACGCTATTTACAAGTCAATCATCATAATACATTTGCTTCACACTTTCAGCTCTTTACTGGCAAAAGTGATATTCTAATCTAAAAAAATACTGTTTTTATAATTTACTATACAAAAAATTTCGTCTAAGATATCACAATATAAGTATCACTTTCAATTTATTTAAACAACAGGACTACTGCATCTTCTGTCTCTACTTTGTAACTTCCATGACGTCAAAGATTGAGTAGACTTTAACTCCTCAGGAGAGAGAGGTCTCCCCCTGAACTCATCTTCAATATCCTGAAGAGTTCTATCTTTCGTCTCAGGCAAGAAGAAGTACGCTATCACGAGACAGTAGCCGACCACAGTTGCATAGATACAGTAGGCTCCATAGATACCTAAAGTACCGAAGAAGAATGGAACCGTCTTGACATTAATAAACAGATTGGAGGAGAGGAAGAGGACACTGATACCTCCAGCTAAGCTTCTGTATTCTAGAGGGAAGACTTCACCAGCGATGATGAAGGGCAAAGGAACAGTTCCAGTTGCGATTGTGAACATGTGAAGATGGATCAACGCCACGCCAACAGCTGGGTGGTCCAGGTAGACTGGTAACATACCCTGGCTTTTAAAGTAAGTATAAGCTGCCGTGAGTAAGAAAGCAAATAAATTGACGATGACAGTTGAAAACAACATCGTTCTTCTATTAATCTTCTTTATAACTAATACTGCTATGGCATTCGAAAATATTCTTTGGGCATCAAGAGTGATGACTAAGAGAGCTACGTTAACCTCAGTACCGATAACATGATGGAAAATATCAATAGTGTATGCAGCTAGAATGTTGGCTCCTGCCCATTGTCCTAGAGTATAAATATGCATCATAATGAAGATAGGTTTGTAGAACTCCTTCTTTTTAATAGTAGCATTAAAGTATACGACTCCACTTTTGATTTTCTTGCCGAGGGTCTGAGAAATATTGGCATCAGCCTTAGATTCTCTAACAATAACACTTGCTTCAATCATCTTTTGTAATTCTTCCTCTTCATTCTCATTTCTTAGCCAACGGAAGACTCTTTTACAGTCCTCATACCTGCCCTGGTCAGCCAGCCAGCTTGGAGACTCAGGAGAGTAAATAATAATGACTAGATCAACGAAGGCAATGCAGGCACATACTAAGGCAGTCGTTTGCCAATGTAGATAGGATCCCATGGTATGAACTGTTAACACTCCAGTAGCAATACATAATGAAATCATGGTCAAAAACGCTCCACGATTATGTGGGCTTGTATACTCTCCAATCAAAACAGGGCCTAGGGAAGCACTCATGCCCATAGACAATCCTTGAAGGAATCTAGCGACTAGTAGAACAGGGACACTCTTGGCCAGGATGATGGTGAACCAGCCGGTGATGAGAGGAATGATGCTGATGAGGTTTGCAGTTTTTCTTCCATAGTTCGCCATGACCGGAGGGACGACGAAGTTGCCCGCCACAAGGGCGAAGCCGATGATTGAAGCTGGAAACAAATAAAACGTTAAGTTAGTAACGATTGGAAAAATGTAAACAATGAGTATTTTACCTTGCATAAACTAAGTCTGTATTGTTTAAAACTACACATTGTACATATTTATGTATTAATAGACTTGTATACACAAGGGAAATCATTATTTGCGTGCAGTATTAAAGATTAGCGTATAGTAGGTACTATGTAGATCTAGATTACCTAATTTTTTTTTGCCTTGACTAGAATAATCGAGACTAATCTATCTAGTGGTCACTACTACGCATGAGTTCTTGATTAGGATTAGGAAAATCTCAGTAGCAGCCACGGAGCCTCAATTTCTGGCAATCGACCGCTGCGCCAACCCCGTCAAATAAATCTTACTAATATAAACTTGACAGTTTCTTAGGCTGGATGGACGAATAGTAAATAATTTAACAAACTAGCTGTTACCAGCGGCTTCGCCGGCAACAATTCGATAATTTACGGGACGATAAAATTGGGAATTAATACAGGCTATAAGCTATCTGTATACCAATTTTAATCCACATACGTTCAGTAGTGTTTGCGTGAAAACGTTCTCGTTTATAATATTATTAGGATGAATGACAAGAATAATAGAATAATGACTCACCAATCCAAGATCCAGAAGAGTCATCGATAGGTATGATGGAGTCTGGCTTCCTCAGCTGAGGCAGGAGGATGGCGTTGAAACCCATGACCAGTCCGTGAGCCGCCATGTTGAGACACACGCCGATCGTCACGAAACACTGGAACATTGCATGAAAACTGAGTTATAGAATTTTGTAGTTTCGGTCCTTGCTAGGGAGTCTGTTCGGCCAATCCTTGTTTCTTGCTTAAACTGAAGTTGATAAGAAAGCTGAGTTAAAAACCTCAGAAGAGAATAGTCTCTTCGGGACAAAATATTTATATGACCTACAACTATTTGAACTACGCGAGAATCGAAGCCTCCGTCATTTATGTTTAGCCACGAAAATTACGCAGATTGCAAACGCTTTATTTGATAAATAACAACTGACCTTGTTAGTGATTGTGCATAAAATTAGAAGTGCAATCCTAGGATCGTAAACTGAACTATCAATAGATGTTGTTTACGAACTAGCCCAGTCAACGAATGCTCAAAATAGGGTATAGAGGGAAAGTCTTGGAACACAATTTTTGACTTTGTAACTTTGTTTAGCCTAGTTAGGAGGTAAACATATCAAAAGTCCCCGCCTCTAGCCCTTGAGCTTTGGGAGGGGGGGGGGTTTGAAGGTCCCATTTTTTGGTTATTCGCTTATATCTCGGAACCTATGCGTCCTAGCGACATAGTACCACTGAACAAAATAAAAGCTGATTAAATTTGCTACAAGTTATACTATATAAGCATTTCGATATCTTCTTCAGTTTTCGAGATATATACTCCTGAAAGTCTGTCATTTTGAAAAAATCATTCTAACTTTACATTTTTAAAACGGAAATCTTCAAAGATGCAACTAGTTAATAATTGCCGGCAAAAAGCTTTTAGAGCATTACATTTTCTTCAATAAAACTATATTATTTTCCTTCAAATGTTAATGTAAATGCTGTATATTATATTATTTATAAAAGGTAGGTACCTTGTCTTTGAAAAAAGGTCTTTGTAAATCAATGTACGAGTATGTATCAATGTAATGCTGGCACATTACATTAGCTTAGACTAAAGCACATTTTAAAGAAAATGGATAAAATATTATAGTATTATTAAAGGAAATTGAGTGTTCCACAACCCTTTTGCCAGCATTTACTTATGGTTGTATCGTTAAAGAGTTATCCGGTAAAAAAGCGTAAAATGTAAAGTTAGTTTCCTGAAAGTCTGTCATTTTTTCAAAATGACTGACTTTCAGGAGTATATATCTCGAAAACTGTAAAAGATATCGAAATACTTATTTAGTATAACTTGTAGCAAATTTAATCAGCTTTTATTTTGTTCTGAGGTACTATGTCGCTAGGACGCACAGGTTCCGAGATATAAGCGAAAAACCAAAAAATGGGACCTTCAAACCCCCCCCCCTCCCAAAGCTCAAGGGCTAGAGGCGAGGACTTTTGATATGTTTACCTCCTAACTAGTCTAAACAAAGTTATGAAGTCAAAAATTGTGTTCCAAGACTTTCCCTCTATAATCATTCGTTGACTGGACTAAACTAAGATTGATTGACTTGTGAATACTACGTAAATCCACACTTCAGCACAATCATAATAAGAATTTCGGTAAAAATGAATATCCAAACTAATCCTTATTATAGCTGAATTATTACAGAGTACAACCGGAATTGATAGTCAAATTTTAAATGAACGCGAGACCACAAGCAAATCCGGGGTCGCTGGACTGTCCTACACCTATAGGGCGGGAGGGATGACTCATTTGATAATTTTTATCAAGCCGGGTACGTCCTTAAACTACGTCAGCCACCGAAGGACAGGCAACAGTGTCCTTTGTACTTTCGGTGACCTTACTGCGATCCCCAAGCCGCCTACCAAGCGTGGGGATTATGGCAACCCCCCCCCCCCCCCATTATGATTGACAACGATCCTGGTCTGGATAGCGGATCGGGTAACGGCGGAGCAGAGGGTGCTAAGCTAAAATAAAGGCCGCAAGTAAATAGATTGTTTAGAATTCATGTTATGATTCTGTTAATGTGGCATTTTTAGACATCCTAAGCTGTTATTGACCTCCTTGGGCGTGGTGGTCCAAGGGGGACCTTTGTTCAGCAGTGGACGTCTTTCGATGACGATGATGAAGATAATTATTTTTCGTTTAAGCGCCTAAATTATTCGTTGTAGCAGATCTGACGTAAACGCAAAGGTTTGCATTCGTATGGAAAAGTTGATGCAATATGTATTTGTTTCAGTAACATGCACTAATTTCCTGTATATCGCAGTAATTTAATTAATGTTATGCTCTAACAGGTATAATCTTGCGAAAACTGGTTATTGGTGCTTAAACCTAACAATGTGCCAACATAATAATAGTTTCTTTTACATATTTCCGAGGCACGGAGGAAACTCGCTATGATAGATGGTCACCCATCCACAGACTAACCCCGGTAAGCGCGGCTGTAATTATTTAGCTGCAGTTTTTTGCTCTATATCAAGTAAATTATATAGAAGCAGACAAACGTTGTGGAAGATGCCCTTGATTTTATATCTAAGATCAGATGTTTGAATCTTGTTTACATCACATTGATAAAATTATGATAAGATATAGATATTTGATAGATAAGCTTATCAATTCTACAATCCATTGAGAATGTTATCTATATTATTTTGACGATAACAAATGCTTCTGTGGACGACTTCAATTTCAAGGACTGTTACATTGTTTCTTAGAAGTGTGCTTCCTCTATAGTCATCATCAGCCTGTATTCGTCCACTGCTGGACATAGGCCTCTCCCAATGCCACTGAGCCGTCTTGAGCTTTCCTCATCCAGTCTCTGCCGGCCGCCTTTCGTAGGTCGTCACTCCACCTAGTCGGCGGGCGTCCCACACTACGCTTGCCGAGTCGCGGTCTCCACTCAAGGACACGTCTACCCCAGCGGTTATCTATCCTGCGAGAAATGTAGCTAGCCCACTGCCACATCAGCTTACTAATTATTTCTGCTATTTCAGCAACTTTGGTACTCTGACGAATTACTTCGTTCCGGATTTCATCCATCAAAGTTACTCTGAGCATAGCTCGTTCCATAGCTCGCTGAGCGACTTTAAATTGGTGGACTAGTCTCACTTTTATTTTATGGACTATATTGTAGTCCCTCTATAATGAGGGGCTATAATATTCAATACGTTGTGGGCCTGGGAGTCTACTATGTTAGTCCGTCAATGAAATTACGGGCACGGGCTGAAAGCTTTGAGTGCTCGCTACTCCCTATTCGATCTAAATTCATAAGTTCTGAAAACATATAGGGAGTCGAGACGTCCAGTCATCATCATCAGCCTATAATGTTCCCACTGCTGGGACACAGGCCTCCTCTCTGTAAGAGGGAGTGGGCCATAATCCACCACGCGGGCCCAGTGCGGGTTGGTCGATGTCACATGTCTTCGAATTTTTGGTTCTAGGACATGCCGGTTTCCTCACGATGTTTTCCTTCACCGTTTTGAAAGCAGTGGTGATGAAATAAATTACACAAAGTAATGCGCCTGGCGGGGTTCGAACCCACGACCTACAACTCGTAAGTCGAGGCCGATACCACTGGGCCACTACTGCTCCAGTCATGTTCGTCCAGTCATGTTGTCACCAATTTTTAGTTTGTATCAATCTTATTTCTGTAGAAGAAACGCCCGAAATCTCGGCCAAAGCTATGAGTTTCGTGCTTTGATAGTAGTACTACAACACTTGTTTCGTGCGGGAATCGAACGTGCGACACGCAGCGGAACGGTCAATCCTTCTGCTTTCTTGCCACGCCGTTTGTTCTTTTAAGTGAAATCTTTTATACTTGACTGCTAGATAAGAAGATGTTGATCGTATTGCCAAAAAAAAAAGAATTTTGTTGTAACTTCTTCAATATTTTTTATTTAAACATTATTAAAAACTGCTTTGGTATTTTCTGCATTTCGGTATCAATGTTCGCAAAGTCACAAGGTCAAGTACCTACCTTTTCGATTTAACTGTCATTTATCTGCAGAACAATATGTAACACTTTAAAATCTGATAAGATTACAGTTCAGGAAGTATGTAAGAATGTATTTTATCTACACATATAAAATGCTTTGCCCTGAATGAACGACAGTTATAGAACACATTACATTACAAGAAAAACCGACTTCTAAAAACAACACGGTGTAAAGTAACGTTTCAATCGGAAAGTGTCGTTTATCGTTCCGTTTTTCATCAAAGTCTGTTAATAATAGCCATAATTTACAAATCCCTTCCCTTCAAACACAAAAGTAGGTTTATCAAGGTTACTAGATCCATATGTTTTTTTTTACCAGCTTTGTAACATATGGAATGCAATAAACAATTGAGTATTGAGTAGGTAGATGTATATGCCAAGTAGCGATTACCTCAATAATATATATACCTACTTATAGCCATATTATAAACCAAGACAACACAGCTTGAAATATTAAAATGAATATGCAAAGAACTAATAGAACTGACCTCATCAAGGTATTGTCTACAAATGGTTCTCATAATGATGCGCATCCCGTCATTAACCGACTTGAAAAAAAAGTAGGTTCAGGTACATTCTGAGGAAGGTTTTAGTATATAACACTAATGGATATCCCGTGACTTTGTCCGCGTGGATCCGTTTTGCTTACTTGAATTGTAGATTTTCAGAAACAAAGCCACCGACTTCCGAAAGAAAAGTTATTTTACACTTTTTTTTGTGTTTGGTTTTGAAGTCGGTTCCCTTTTTTTAAAAAAGTTTTATAAGAACAACTCAAGTAAGATAATAAATAAACTTGTAAACCTACCAATAAATATGTTCCTCTATACATATACAATAAGCCAAGACAAACCACTTTATTAGTGTCTAAGTACTTATGCACAATTTGACCCACAAAACATGAGACCTGCTGTCCTCATCAAGGTATTGTGCATTAATTTGTGTATAATAGCCATGTTTAATGGCTTTTTCCTTTATATAGAATGGTGAACAAGTTGTGTGTATGAGCGGGGTTTTGTTCTGTTATGGGAAAAATGGTGGTATCTCTAGTAGGGATTTAAAAGGGCAAAACTGTATTATGTTTGTTCCGTTTTCACATCAAAACAACTGAATCAATTTTGCTGAATGTTCGTAGAGAAACAAATGGGACCTGAAAGAAGGTTACAGGCTAGAGGAAGTTACAGGAGGGTTGAAGGAAACCCGCGGCAGCAGCCAATTCTGAAAACATTGTGGCGGTACTTAGGTAGGTACTAATAAAAATATTGAAAAATTAGGCAAGCCGTCTTCAAGTTGCAACTAAATACAGAAAGAAAATACTTTTATAAATGATAGAAAATAGGTGGACAGGCCTTTCTTTACGTGGTAAAATCATCATGAGAGGACTTCTCATCCAGGACGGGGCAGGAGGGATTGTCAGACTTGTACTGACTAAAATGCACGGTGATCCTTCAATAGCCCTCTACGTTTCAGGGTCACGGTTACCTGATGCAACAGCACCGACCCAGGCAGGCTTTGGCGCTCTAAATCAGCCCTGAACCCTCAGTTCTTTGAGACGTGCGTGGAACATGACGCGCATGGTCGACCCGGGCATGGTTCTGACATGTTTGTATTGTGGGGCGTGTGGGTAATTGACTTAGACGACATGTAGCACTTTTAACTTTTTATTCAGTGAATACATCTAGACATAATAGATAAGACATAGTACAGGGACGCTACATCTATTTCAACATGGCATCCGACATAGGGTTGCTCCCACTAGACAGTGTTGCCATTCTACAATATAAAATAACTAATAAAGAAATATTTATCTTAATTAAAACATTATGAAAATACACATCAGGTTCATGATGGGGCAGCGAGTCACCCATTATTTGCCGTCCGCGTGCCCGCAACAGCTTGGTTTCCTTTGGTCGTTATTAGCCTTCCTCTATAAATGGGCCATCCGACTCAAAAAATTTTTAAGTAATATATTTTCAAAATATCATTGATCATGATCTGATCACTGGTTACATAACATTTCCCCCTGAAAACTGACTTGAGGCGGAAAGCATAGGCGCGCTATCACTCTAACAATTATTTCGTATTTGTAATCTTATCACCATTATAAGCGAGATAAACAAATATTGCAAGCTTACCAGTTGTTTTTGTTTTAATCTAAAACGTGAGTGAACTATTAGCAATTCAAAAACACATACATAATCCTAATTTTTAACCGACTTCAAAAAAAGGAGGAGGTTCTCAATTCGTCGGAATTTTTATGTTCCTCGATTTCTCGAAGACGCCTGGACCGATATGGAAAATTTTTCTTTTGTTTGAAAGGGTATACTTCCCAAGTGGTCTCATGATCATCAGGTCAGGATCTGATGATGGGATCCCAGGGAAATCGAGGGCAACCTTCAAATTTTATAGGCACATAGTACCATTGTCATATATTTTCTAAAGCTGTTCAAGTATTTGCATCTGTTAATCATCATCTCAGGTGGATGAGCTTATGATGGAAGGTACAACTCCTCAACGGCTTGGAGTAGGCATCGACTGATTTAGTTTGTATTCACATATCTCTGGAACTACAAGTCCGATTTAAGTAATTCTTTTTTGTTGTACTAAGTATTGTTTAACTTACGGAATACTGCAAGTTTCATCAAAATCGGTTCAGTATTTTTTGAGATAGGGAATTTTATTAGCTTAATATTGTGCACTTCAGCGATGTTGTTACCGGTGCTTCGGATTACAAAATTTTAGTGCACATACATGTAAGAGAATGATTGATTTGACAAGAATTTGAGTTGATTATTTAAACTAAAAAGAGTAACATAAAAAACTTAAAAAAAAAAATGTAACCGCCTTCAAAAACAACCACAAAAAAGGGTAAAATAACCTACAAAATAACTTTTCTTTCAGAAGTCGGTGGCAAAAAAAAACAATGAAATGAAAAAATATAAAGGCACCGACTTCTGAAACAAAAGTTATTTTGTAGGTTATTTTACCCTTTTTTGTTACTAATATTATTACGACTATTATATAAGTGCGAAAATAAGTTTGTTACCTTTCACACCTAAACCACTGAAGTGATCTTTCTCAAATTTTCACGTTCATCATTCAGAAACGGACACCTCACCTTTTATACTCAAAACTTTTTGAAAAAAATTGAACCAATTTCTAAAAATAGTGTAAAATATTTTTTGAATGAAAAGTTATTAATGAAAGTCGGTGACTTTGTTCTTATTTCCTTGACTTTTTTGTCACAGACTTCCAATATATTTTTCAAGTAGTTATTTATTTTACCCTTTTTAGTGGCCACAGGCTATTTTGTTGTGTAGGTATGCGTAAATAATGCATAGATTTGCGATAGTATCAAACGTCGTTGTTTTGCTGTAATTTATTGAAAAGTCCCCTCGACTTCTCTATGATCCTGACCTGATTATTATGGGATCATCTATCTATCTATAGTATACTCTTTCAAACAAATGAAGAATGATTAATCTATAGGTGCCCTATGTGGAATAAAATACAAGACGAAAAACTATTCCATTAGCACCTGCAAAAAATTTTGATAGGTGCCCTTCGTGGAATAGCTTAGGAGCTATTCGCTCAGGTACCATTTCAGCGGGTGCCCTTCCTGAAATACCTCGTCCAGGCGTTATCGAGAAATCGGAGATCATACATAAATAAAATATTCCGACGATTTGAGATTACGCCCCTTTTTAAGAAGTCGCTTCAAAAAGGCTGAAAGCCAACAGAACTGTCATGTTACTTAAAATAAATTGTGTGTGTTCAGATCTGTGAGACATTCTCATATCTAACATCAAATTCTGACTTTCTGAGGGTTTAGTACCGCAGTTTCTGAGCAAGATGAGCACATAAATAATATTGGGTAATGAACAGAGTTCCCATCAATTGTGTATTTGTGTGTAACTCTGCTATAAATTATATTGCTGTAAAGCTTAGTAACTAGGTACTTATCTAGCCGAAAATAGATGCAATGAGGAGTTTAGATATAGAGCAAAACTATTAAGATGCAACATCATAGAAAATTCGGCATAGGTACACACAGCATCTTTGTATTTCATCATATCGAAGTCATCAGCCTATAAATGTTCCCACAACTGGGATACAAGCCTCCTTTCTGTGAGAGGGAGTGGGCCATAATCCACCACGCGGGCTCAGTGCGGGTTGGTAGATGTCACATGTCTTAGAATTTTTGGGTCCAGAATATGCTGGCCAGTTTCCTCACGATGTTTTCCTTCACCGGTTTGAGAGAAACTGTGCTGAACCCAACACTACTCTTCAATGGTCCAATTACTGGTTATTTATATTTGCCCTCCATTTATCATTCATTTCTAACCTAAAAATTATTGGTTTTCATGATATTGTAGGTAGTTCGTTTCTTCATTCGTCGTAACTTCTCGTTATGACAAAATGTTATTACCTGTATAGATTCAATAAGCACCTGTCTAGTTATGGATTCACCTTGTGTAACTTTTTGTTAAGCATTTTTTTAGTAAGTTACTAAACATTGTAATGTTCAGTTTTTGGTCGAAAAACCTTGTGTTTTATACAAAACATAATAAATAATAGATAAAAAATTGTGTTTCAGAGGTCAAATTCAGAAATAATCGATATTTAAAGAGAGTTGATATTTTTTACGCGTCTGTTCAAATCTAATAAGTAGTTAAAGTAGGTAAAGGTTAAGTGATTGACAGTTGCGAGTTCGATTCCCGTACGGGAACAAATATTTGCATGTCCTACAAGAGTTGTTCCGGGTTCAGATACTTGTCTAACCACGGTACAGGAGTAATTAACTAGCAAAATATTTTATACAGTCAGACATATTTGCCTATGTTTTATTTGTAAAGTGCACTGAATCATCTTTTCCCGTACATACATTGTATGTACGGAACCCTTTCTCCCCTTAGATCACCGTACGCCCCCAAATTGAGACACGGTCCAATGTCTGTTGTCAATTTCTGGTTTTATTTCAACTTACTCATGTTTTACATAAACTAAATACATAAACCCCCATTGGGGTAGGCAGAAACTACAGAGCTTCACGTGCTACGATCCTTTACATACATAGATACTCCTTTCGCCTAATCCACATTCATACATCTGGACACACAAAAGCACTCCATTGCGAGTACTACGCACCTTTCTGAATATTTTATTAGGACATTCTAAATATTTTTTCCTTAAACTAATTTAACTATTATTATTTTGGCTCAGTCGTAAGTCACACAAAATATTTTTTTAATATCTGCTTTTTAAAAATAATATTGTGTGCAACTGTGGCATACTGCCAATAAACATTATTCTTTTTATTTATTACCTTAAAAGAAAAACAAACAAAAAAGAACTAACTCACCTGTTTTTTGAACGGCGTAATCCATCCTGTTTCTGAATTTTTCTTCGCCATGTTTTATTTTTATATTTTATAAAATTTTAAACTCACTTTAACTCACTGATTGTTTGCACACACGTTTAGTTTCGAAGCCTTCATCACTGGTTCTGTGTCCACTCGTGAACATTATCAATATGATACGACCGATAATAATATACGCACAGTAAGTTTATAACTGTTAGAATTTAATTATAAATTGAAGTGTTATTTTTACCTAGATTCGCACGTGGTTCGGTTGAACGATTGTATGTAGAGTAGCAAAAGTCAGTGTACCAACTAGGTGTGTTAATCGATAGTAAAATGTTGGGAAATGGTAAAGCCAATAGAATGGTAATACATACTGGTAAGCACCTCAAGCAATAAAGAAAACACATTTACCTAGTTTTTCTTTAGAGATAGTTTTAAATAAATGAAAAAAAAGTGGGGCAAGATACTATGGCGTTACATACACGCAAATGGTGACTGAATAGAGTTGTTTTTTTAGCGACAGACTTAATTAATTGATTAGAAAATATTCATTTCACTGATATCTTTCTTTTTTTGATCAATAATTGTACTAGGTACATTGCAATTTTTAGTATACATATTACATAATATTTATAGTAATTTTAAAACCTAATTAGTTTCCCATTGTTATCGTTGTGTCCATCTAAGCTTACTTCGTTTTAGTATGAATTTAGCACTTTCATTGGGAAATATACCTTATTTAAAATATTTAATTTTCTTACTTTCCAAGAAAAAGGAGTAAATGATACTGTGACGTCTGATAGGGGAGAATGGAAGAAGAAAACGTGTTGCGCCGACCACAAGTAGAATGGGATAAGGGCAGGAAGAAGAAGAATTTTCTTACTTTCCACTTTTCAGTATCATCGAAAATTACATGCACCTAAGTATCAGAGTGGCGTCCAAGGAATGGAAAAAGAAGTGTTGGTCGTCCGGCGGCGAGATGGGCAGACGACATTGTTGCCATTGCGGGAGTGTCCTGGATGAGGCTGGCGCAAGACCGTGGAGCTTGGCACATACAAAGAGAGGCCTTATACCCAGCAGTGGGTGAAGACGGGCTGTGGATGATGATGATGATGAAGTATCAGAGGTGAACGCTGAACAAATAAATAAATAAATGGCTGCATTCAACTCTGGCACTCTTACAATAGGTGCACTCATTTCCTTTTTGATAAATTACCTACTTTAAAACTTCTCATTACCTATTACAACTCAAATATTATGATTGGTCTACTGAAATGAGCTATTGATTTAGTCTGTGGTAGTATTTAAAAGGTAGTAATTAGTTTTACTCGTAAAGTGGAGAACAAAAGTCTAGTCGAGATATTTTATATTAAACGTAGTAAGGTAGCTCCGTAGTAGCTAGGTACGTTCAACAAAAGAGATAAGTAAGTATCTAGTAGCGAAAACTATTTTCCTGTATGTATGCTATACAGTACTATACACTGTTTGTATGTGTTCTTTTTCTTTGGTCGTATACTACCTAAACAATTTAACCCCAACTGGGCCCGCGTACAAACCCGCACTGCGCCCGCGTAGTGGATTATGGCCCACTCGTCTCTCACAGAGAGGAGGCCTGTGTCCCAGCAGTGGGAACATTTATAGGCTAATGATGACACTACCTAAACACCTAAATAACCTAAAGTCTAAGAGATAAATTACGCAGATTAAAAAGACTATGCCCAACTCTGAAACTGATGCTTTTAGGACATTCTAGATATTTTAAAAGGACAATCTAGATATTTTAAAAGTACCGTTAAAGAGTTATACAATGATTTATACAACTGCAATCTGGGCGTTGCTTAAAAGCCCAAATGCCATGCCCAATTTAAAAGCTCCCTTTTAATTTGGGCATGGTCTTTATAACACAACATTGACCGTTTTAATCTTGCTGCCTGCATACTTATTTCTTTGGTTGACTATACGTACCTCATAAAGTAGTTGGTACATACAATAATGAAACCTCTTGGGAAATGTGCATGTGGTGCTGCATTGTTATCGGAAACCTACTGTGGTCTGAGATCATCTATCGATCCCCTATACCCTGGGGGCCTAGCATTGTGGGAAGGAGATGGCGCTAGACGACTTGTATAGCTTTCTTTTTCCCACAGTGGAACTACTACCGCTTTAACACGATATGTAGGTCCTCGCAACGCACGATATGTCGGTCGGCCTCATCTCAAAGCTCAAAGTCGCTCAGCGAGCTATGGAGAGGGCTATGCTCGGTGTTTCTCTACGTGATCGAATCCGAAATGAGGAGATCCGTAGACGAACTAAAGTCACCGATATAGCCCACCGGATTAGCAAGCTGAAGTGGCAATGGGCAGGCCATATTGCTCGCAGAGCAGATGGCCGATGGGGTCGAAAAGTGCTAGAGTGGAGACCGCGGACGAGCAAGCGCAGCGTAGGACGTCCACCAACGAGGTGGACAGACGACCTTGTAAAGGTCGCCGGAAGACGCTGGATGCAGGTCGCTTCCAACCGGTATATGTGGAGATCTAAAGGGGAGGCCTATGTTCAGCAGTGGACGTCCTATGGCTGAGATGATGATGTAGGTCCTCTGGAGGCGACTCGCAGCGGCTGGGGCGTGAGGTGGAGGAATGCCTCTCTCTCACAGCTCGTTAGGAAAAAATCCTGGGAACCTTGTCCCCGGCACGCGGCAGTCGCGATCGCAACTACTATACCAACTAGACATAATAATCATCATCATCATCATTTCAGCCTATTGCAGTCCACTGCTGGGCTTTCCCAGGGAGCGTCACACCGCACGATCTCCAGCTTTTTTCATCCAGCCACTACCAGCCACCTTCTTCAGGTCATCTCGGTCCATCTCGCCGGGGGGCGTCCCACCCTACGTTTACCTACACGCGGTCTCCATTCGAGAACCTTCCTACTCCACCTATCGTGGCAGACATAATAATGACCATATAAAACAATGACTAGTGATAATTAAAATCAATTAGAAACAACAATTTAAACTCTGAGAATTATCACTGTAATTCAGAAACTTGTCAAATAAACTACAAATAGTTGCGAAGGCGTACGTAAAGATCACATGCCATGAGTAAAGACGGATGATATAATATTGCGAATGAATGGAGTGCTAGACCAATTTAGACAAGTTCGTCATTCATTTGTGATTGTGACACGTGATTTAATTAGTTATGTCTAAGGAATGCACGTAGACATCTAGGGATTTCGGTCTGAAGATCATTCTTACGTATGATGCAGAGCATTTTATTTTCATTATCTATGTATATTGTAAGTATAAATTGTATAGCATCATTTTGTTTAAAGACTAGTTACCGATATATTATTATTTCCTGCTTACCTTACAGTACGGTGTCTAGATGTCATTGATAAAAATAAAAACTACATTTATATTTCCTAATCAGTAACTGTTAAAAATTACAGTTTATTGCGAATCATTCTAATTTTTTATCAACTGCTTTTGATAGCTTTAAACTTTGCCTGTTCCTAGACGATCGTTAAAATTATAGTACATACCTGTCAATACATTATACCAAAATGCACCTAAGACTAAGTGACAGTCCGCGGGCATGCGGGCGGCGAGTAAAGGGCAACTCGCTGCCCGACCATGGACCATGCCCGGGTCGACGGCGCGTTGTGTTCCACGCGCGCCTCAAAGAGCGTCAGCAAGATGACGGGGCCCCCTCTCTAGAGGGCCAAAGCCTGCCGGGGTCGCGGGACTTATCTCATTACCGTGACCCCGGAACTTAAAGGGCTATCGAAGGACACCGTGGATTTTAGTCAGTACAAGTCTGACAGTCCCTCCCGCCCTGCCCGGGGTGGGAGGACTCATTTGATGATTTTACCACGCTAAAAAAAAAAAAGACTAAGTGACAGTTACTCAAAAAAAATATAAAATTTTGCTAGGCCTTGATAAAGAATAAATAAAATTTATGTAATGATTGTTGCAGTAATGTAAAATAATTTATTGCATGATTTCTTTTCATATTATTTATTTATTTATTGGTTCACCAACAATTGTTCACACTGGTTAAAAAAGACCCGGGCTCCCATTTACCTACTTGAAACTACATTAAAAAATATAGGTATAAGTAACTTAATTAAATATTCTTAACTTTGACGCCTGAGTGTCTCTGCCTTTTTGTTTTTATTTTTTTTTATAATTAGGTATTTTATTTTATTTTAAATTTAGTATTTTGTTGTAAATATTTAGTTTTATTTATTTTTAAATTTCTAGTTTTAGTTACATATTTAAATACAATGTAGTAATTTTACTTGATAAGGTTGATTAAAGTGTTTTAGATTACTAAATAGGTATAACTTTTCTCTTGTTAATATCGCGTGCTTAATTTTTGATTGATGTCCATTGAAATATTACGAAAGTTGCTGGATTATCCAACGGGTTAAAGGCAGTTTCCTCATGAATACCTAAATAAAATAATCTTGATGGTTGAAAATATGCTTAGATTTCTGAAAGGTCAAATGGAAAATTTTTACATCCAAACTTACTTCCTAAACACGACCACAGACTATAAACAATCACAAACAAAATGTGACGAAACTTTCCGAAAACTGACATTGAAACGAACCACGGACATGACATTGACCAAAGTTTACGCGCACATAACTCCGAAACCACTGCACATATTTTGATAAAATAACACCGAATTATAGAGCATTTTTTCGCGAACAGTTTGGTGTTGAAATTATCTTGCTAGCTTTGTTAGGAACTGAGCAGTGATAAGAAACGTCGGAGCGGTATTACGGCGACGTATTAATAGAAAATTTGGTGGCAAAATGCCATGTTACTGTTTTCAAACGCAATGTAGATAGCTTCAGTGCAGTTCGACTGTTTACAAAGTATGCTACAATTCTATACGCTTCGTAAATACACGTCCGTGGATCATTACAGATCTATAAACGGCTGAGTTATTTCTCATGAGGTTTACCTCAATCTACAGTTAATATTTTACGATTTCGAAGTAGTAAGTTCTATAGTTAGATTTCTGCTTTACGGAATCATTTACAAATTTACTTCAGAAGTTTGCTTGAAAATATCACGTTTTGCAAAAAAAGGTCCAATAAATCTGGGGTCACGGTAGTGGCCCCGCCAAGACGATCCTTCCTTGTACATTCCATTTCATAATAATTACCGAAGATATCTGTGATATTGAAAAAATATTGCTATATTCAGCACGCATAGCATAACACCGTAGAAACAGATTTTGTCGACAGGAGAATAGACAAAATGACAGAATATAGAAAGATTTCTATCGTCCTAAGCATGACGATGTTCTGTCGGGGCCTTTAGAGAGCTAAAGCCTACCGAGGTCGCGGGACTGTCTCATCGGGGAACCGTGACCCTGAAACGTAAAGGGCTATTGAAGGATCACCGTGGATTTTAGTCAGTAAAAGTCTGACAGTCCTTCCCGTCCTGCCCGGGGTGGGAGATCTCATTTGATACTACTACGATAAAAAAAAAGCGTGGCGATGTCTTGAATGTAGAAAAAATAATAACTTTGTCTTTTCTTGATAGAACAGAGATAAAATTGGTCTAACTGGAAGTAATTTGAAAATCTGCTAATAAAACCACGACATTAGGGCTTATTTTCATTAACACTAAGCAATACCTAATAGAATGCCTAAATTTGAACTAAATCAAATCAAAGCATTTATTTTGAGTAGGCCATTTACAGGCACCTTTGGATTGTCTTCGACAAAGAAATATAGTTAAATACTACAAAATTGCCAGTCCCATTCCAAGGAGTAGATCTCTATGGAGAAGAACGGGTAAGAAACTCCATGGACACTCTTTTTAGATCGTCAAAATTATTATGGAACCTTTGTTACATCATTCATTTTGAGATGGTACATTATGTGAGAACGATGTAGCAAGTTAAGTGTCCATAGTGAAATAAAAAAGCCATTTCAGAAACAAAATTATCAAATAATTGAAACTGCCAATGACTCAGCGCTCCAGTGAAACACAAAACTACCTGTTACGTCCCTACCCGCTGTTACACTAACCGCACCCTTATTTCACGAAAATCAATACTTACTCCGTTACGCGTCCGACTTACACCAGATATTTTAGTTAAAACATTCAACAAATATTCAAGTATTAACTTTATTTTAAAAGCTACAAAAATACCCAGGTTTTAATGAATAATTTATGATCACAATATTAAGGCTTGTTAGATTTTAAAAAGGCGTTTTTAGTGTATAAAAGGAGAAATAAGCAGGCGAGTCGACACTCGCGCCCAGTCGCGCCGGGTTTTATTTAGGACTAGCGCTCGTATAGTAATGGAATAGGTATACGTATTACTCCTACTCAGTTTTCTATTCGGTTGATTAGAATTACTACGATACTCAAATCTATGTGGTTTTCCTACAAAAGAACATCTCTGATCTATCTTCTTTTTTTAGGGTTCCGTAGCCAAATGGCAAAAACGGAACCCTTATAGATTCGTCATGTCTGTCTGTCTGTCCGTCCGTATGTCACAGCCACTTTTCTTCGAAAGTATGAGAGCTATCCTGTTGAAACTTGGTCAGTAGATGTATTATGTGAACCGCATTGATTTTCACACAAAAATAAAATCAAAACAAAGTTAACGTAAAAATAAAGCAAGTAAAATGACAAATGTAAAAGAAAAGCAACTGGATAACAGTTGCTTTGTTTCTATATTGTAAATCAATTCAAGCTATTACTTTATCGGGGGGCACGGCAGTGCCCTCGCCAAAGTCGAGTGTAAAGCAAATGAGTGAATTTCAACAGGTCCTGTAAAATCTTCATTTCCGTGTTTTTTCTCATCTTAAGTTTTTTTTAAAAAAAAATAAACGCTTTTATTAAAGTTTTTGTTAATGTATATATGCTTGCTTAATTTCTAGCAGATAACTTGAAAAACTACCGACATAATCAGGATTAAAAATTTCGTGCCACGGCGATGAAACATGCGTGCACGGCAATGAAACTAGCGTCCACGGCAATGAAAGAACTGTGCCATGGCAATGAAAGAATCAATCCACGGAAATTAAAAAATATTTTATTTAATGAGATAGACAGATAGATAGAATAAAAATGACTGTTTATAAGATGTCTTGATTCCAACACTTGTATGGGAGTAAAATTTGGGTAAGGAGATATTACAAAAAAAGAATGAGAGTACGATAAGTAAACAAAGACTGTTGAATTACAATCGCAACACTACTTAGAGAATTTAATACTACAGTCTTTCTTTTCTTAAACATACTCCCATTCTTCCTTTTGTAATATCTATCCAAATCTTACTCCCATTCACAATCTGTCTGGGTTTGCCATTCCCTCTCGGAGACAGACATGATCAGATATATTTTTGCATTTGACAAAACAAAATAGCTTCTTCAGAAAACGGATATTGTGAGCTGTAGCAAGTAAGATGCATTTTCAAAATAACAAGTACTAAAAACACAATCATCTAGATACTCTTAAAACCTATCAGGTAAGATGTTTTCTTTGCCTAATCATAACATGGCGATGAAAACACAAGTCACGGAAATGAAATACCTGGCCACGGCAATGAAACTAAATTGTTTTACAAGGCATGGCAATGAAATTTTTTTCATTGCCGTGTCTTTTTTTTCATTGCCATAGCAAATTTCGGCCACGGAAACCATGGCAATGAAAGCACAGCGATGAAAATCAAGGCAAAAAATATAAATAACAAAAAATCTATTAACTATTCGAAGAAATAAACACTTCACAAATTAACATATGAGAAATGGTGTTCTATCGAATGCTTACTCATGAAGACAAACTTATTCAAATATAAGTTATACCTATCCACGGCGATGAAGGAAAAAATGTCCAGTAACATAAAAATTGAATACTTACATTTATGGCGCGAAAACGCAGGCACGTGTGTACGTTTTTTCACGTTGAGCACTTAGGCAGCACTAATATGCAACGTTTAGCATACCGGGAGGGGGGACGCAAGTCGTAGGTAAAACAATATCCTTGAACATGATTAGGACACGGCGATGAACGGTAGTTCTGGGACAAATGATTTTTTATTAACCATTCGTTGTATTGTTTAAATATTTGAATAAATGTATTCCGTAACAATACTTTAACTATCCATGTATCAAATAAAACTAGGTTTTAATATAAATAACCAATAGATTTTTATCAATGAGGAATAATACACAACAAGGTGAAGTGTGGACAAACACGGCAATGAAAGAATTCGAGGTTTAATTTATTTTTTTGGAGTATCCATTAATCCAATTAAATAAAATATTTAGTGCTACACGTAGATTACTATTTCACCTAACCGGAAAAAAATGTGAGAACATTATAACTATGTTTTTTAGTACCGATTTCATTGATGCCACGCAATTTTCGGCCCCGGGAAATTCACTCAAATACTGCCGTACCATCCTTTAATGGAACCATTTCGCCGCATTTTCAGGCCCCTATTTGAGAACCTTTGGATAAGACCAGAACGCAGAATTTTTTGTCATCCAGTAAGCTATAATCACATACTTAAAATCCAAAATTTCAAGTCTGTAGGTCATTCAATTCCGAAGTTAAGTGAAAGCAAAGTTTCGCATACGACAGATACTCACTCACTCACTCACTCATGATCATCAAAATAGAACTAGTACTTGCCATAAACTCAGTGAGCTGAATTTTGGTACAGAGCTAAGGTTTAATGGCCACATAAAGGGAAAACTATTAAAACGCTTCCTGTTGTAAGAAGAATTGATAAGTTCCGTATTCGGAGACCTGTCAAGTATAAACACTTCAGGAAAATTCTTGGCTATGTGAACGCGCGATACTTAAGAAATGACCAAACCGCTGCAATAAATGAAAACATATTAGCCGAAATTGTTGGGAATGATGTGGTTTACACGTCGTATAATAACATCGTGAATCAGGATGATGTCACCAACTACCCAGTCGAATTTTCAAATTCATTAACTGCCAGTGGTCTTCCAGTTCATAAAATAACCCTTAAAGTCGGCATTCCCATAATGCTTCTAAGAAATCTAACTCCATCAAAATTGTGCAATGGAACGCGAGTAAGAAATACTGCATTACACAGAAATTTAAGTGAAGCTGAAATTCTCACCGGGTGTGGTTCAGATTGATACCGCGAATAACACTCATTTCCAACAATTTCCCTTTCTAGTTCAAACGCACACAATAGGGACTAAAAAAGAATGTAATTATTTTGACCATGGAAACTATTCCATGGTCAAAATAATTA
The DNA here is from genome assembly GCA_950005045.1 of Agrotis exclamationis. Lineage (NCBI taxonomy): Eukaryota > Metazoa > Arthropoda > Insecta > Lepidoptera > Noctuidae > Agrotis > Agrotis exclamationis. The sequence goes on from OX465443.1 coordinate 930,013, forward strand.
CATTCTTTTTAATCCGTATTTTAGATTATAAAAATATATTGGACACGTATTTTTTCTTTTTTCGATTAAACAAAAAATAACAAAGATATAGCCCATTAAAGTTATGTGTGTCGTCACCCCGTGCGAAAAAATGCCACGCGGCGTGACGTCACACGTAACTTTAATAGGCTATATCTTTGTCATTTTTAGTCTAATTTATAAATAAAAAATACGTGTCCCTTATTTTTGAATAATCTAAAAGACGGACTAATTACATTTTTTAGGGCAACTAGCCTAACCGCTTACTTCGTGATGACCATAAATAAGTCCCATTGACAGACACTGAAGGAAGCTGATATTTAGCACCAGAAGGAAAAACTACCAACGTCGTACATAAAGTGGAAGTCTGGAAGTTTTCATTTCCATTTTTTATGTACATATTTTTTAACGAAATATACTTTTTACTGTCTGACTTGAATCTCATTCAAATATCTCTAATTTACACCCCTGATAGCAAACTTTAAACTGGGTCATGAGGATCACTTTCTCAAAAAAATATTTCTCAGAATATTGGTATAGGTGCCATAAAACCAAATACTACGACGAAGACAGGCGAATTACTTTGTGTAATATTCTATTTCATCACAACTGCTCTCAAAACGTTGAAGGAAAACATTGTGAGGAAACAGGCATGTCCTAGATCCAAAAATTGGAAGACTTATAACATCTACCAATTCGCACTTTGCCTGCTTGGTGGATTATTGCCCACTACCTCTCACAGAGAGAAGGCCTGTGTCCCAGCTGTGTGAATATTTATGGACTGGTGATGACAAAGAGCGAAAGATAAAGAAATAAATGAAACTTACTTCTAAATTGCACTGGGCCCGCGTGGTAGATTACGGCCCTCTCCCTCTCACAGAGAGGAGGCCTGTGTCCCAGCAGTGGGAACATTTATAGGCTGATGATGATGATGATGACTTCTAAATTACGGTTATGTCTGGTTCCTTACCAATGGGTTACACGACCAGGAGTTGAACCAAATAATCTTCGGCATCGACGAAGTAATTAGCATTTTCTATGATCTCAGAAATAATAAACACAACTACTACAAACAGAATCAATGCTTTCAGTACCATTTCTTTGTCAATAATGAAAAGATATGCTAAATTCAATACAGTAATTGCGAAATAATTGTTCTGTGGCTCTGTTTTCCTCTTTATCAGAATCGTTTTTTGTCTGGAGTCTACAATAGTCAACACTATCTTAATTTAAAATGCAACAATTGAAGAATATGAAGTAACAGAAAGTTACAATATCTTAAAACCCGAAAATTTGAAAAAAAACCAACCACAGATTCAGCTTATGATTATAGACCTAATGAAAATCTAAGCTTCAAGAAACTTAGAGTTATACTCAGTTGAGTTATACTCAACTGAGTTATACTCAACTGAGTACCAAAGCTTTTCTTGGTATACCTACCTTTCTTCAACAAACTGTCATTATTTTTAGCATTATTTATACAAAAGAAAAAAATAAGAGTCCGAATGTTGAACCTTACAAACTCCTGATAAATAAAAATAATTTGTTAAATTCTATTTTGTTTGTGTATGTTAAAATAAAAGCTCTATTGGAATATTATTCTAACAATATTTATTTTGTACTTCACTTAATTATATTATAATATCAAGTTTTTAAATAAATTAGTTATAACTACATTGTCAAACGCTATTTACAAGTCAATCATCATAATACATTTGTTTCACACTTTCAGTGCTTTCAGCTCTTTACCGTCAAAAGTGACATTCTAATCTAAAAAATACCGTTTTTACAATTTTTTATACAAATAAAAAATTTCTTCTAACATATCACAATATAAGTATCACTTTCATTTTATTTAAACAACAGGACCACTGCATCTCCTGTCTCTACTTTGTAACTTCCATGAAGTCAAAGATTGAGTAGACTTAAACTCCTCAGGAGAGAGTGGTCTCCCCCTGAACTCATCTTCAATATCCTGAAGAGTTCTATCTTTCGTCTCAGGCAAGAAGAAGTACGCTATCATGAGACAGTAACCGACCACAATTGCATAGATACAGTAGGCTCCATAGATACCTACAGTACCGAAAAGGAATGGAACCGTCTTGACAACAATGAAAAGATTGGAAGAGAGGAAGAGTACACTGATACCTCCAGCCAAGCTTCTGTACTCTAGAGGGAAGAGTTCACCAGCGATGATGAAGGGCAAAGGAACAGTACCAGTAGCAACTGTGAACATGTGAAGATGGATCAACGCCACGCCAACAGCTGGGTGGTCCAAATATACTGGTAACATACCCTGGCTTTTAAAGTAAGTATAAGCTGCCGTGAGTAAGAAAGCAAATAAATTGACGATGACAGTTGAAAACAACATCGTTCTTCTATTAATCTTCTTTATAACTAATACTGCTATGGCATTCGAAAATATTCTTTGGGCATCAAGAGTGATGACTAAGAGAGCTACGTTAACCTCAGTACCGATAACATGATGAAAAATATCAGTAGTGTATGCAGCTAGAATGCTAGCTCCTGCCCATTGTCCTAGAGTATAAACATGCATCATAATGAAGATTGGTTTGTAGAACTCCTTCTTTTTAATAGTAGCATTAAAGTACACGATTCCACCTTTGATTTTCTTGCCGAGAGACTGAGAAATATTGGTGTCAGCCTTAGATTCCCTGACAATAACACTGGCTTCAATCATCTTTTGTAATTCTTCCTCTTCATTCTCATTTCTTAGCCAACGGAAAACTCTTTTACAGTCTTCATACCTGCCCTGGTCAGCCAGCCAACTTGGAGACTCAGGAGAGTAAATAATAATGACTAGATCAACGAAGGCAATGCAGGCACATACTAAGGCAGTCGTTTGCCAATGTAGATAGGATCCCATGGTATGAACTGTTAACACTCCAGTAGAAATACACAATGAAATCATGGTCAAAAACGCTCCTCGATTATGAGGGCTTGTATACTCTCCAATCAGAACAGGGCCTAGGGAAGCACTCATGCCCATAGACAATCCTTGAAGGAATCTAGCGACTAGTAGAACAGAGACACTCTTGGCCAGGATGATGGTGAACCAGCCGGTGATGAGAGGAATGATGCTGATGACGTTGGCAGTTTTTCTGCCATAGTTCGCCATGATGGGAGGGACGACGAAGTTCCCCGCTACGAGGGCAAAGCCGATGATTGAAGCTGGAAACAAATAAAACACTAAGTTAGTAATGATTGGGAAAATGTAAGCAATGAGTATTTTACCTGGCATAAATTAAGTCTTTAGAATGTATTACCTATTTAAAACTACTTATTGTACATATATATTTATGAATTAATAGACTTGTGTACGCTAGGGAAATCATTATTTGCGTGCAGTATTTAATATTAGCTTGATAATAAATCTACTGACAGATGTATGGCACTATGTTCTAGAATCTAGTTAAACTAGGTACCTACATATTTTTTATTTTTATTTTATTCTTGCCTCGACTATACTAATCGGTGGTCACAAGTACGACTATTAAGCATGATATCCCAGGTTCGATTTCCAGGACAGGTAAAGAGTTTTTGGGTTTCCCATTAGAAAAATGTCAGTAGCAGCCACGGAGCCTGGATTTCTGGCGCTCAACCACTGCGCGGATTTGGATGAAATTTGGTACACAGATAGTTTATATATTATTTTGGATTAACATGTAGTTTATATTCCAATTTTTTAATCCGGTGGGATTATTTTCGAGTTGCAGCGGATGAAACAGCTGGCTACATCTAGTAATATTATAAATGAATGACAGGAAGACAATCAAATATTAACTGACCAATCCAAGATCCAGAAGAGTCATCGATAGGTATGATGGAGTCTGATTTCCTCAGCTGTGGCAGGAGGATAGCGTTGAACCCTATGACCAGTCCGTGAGCCGCCATGTTGAGACACACGCCGATCGTCACGAAACACTGGAACATTGCATGAAAACTGAGATATAGAACTGTATAGATTCGGTCCTTGCTAGGGAGTCTGTTTGGCCACTTCTTGTTTCTTGCTTAAACTTAAGTTGAGAAGAAAGCTGAGTTAAAAAACTCAGAAGAGACTATTTATAGGTCATACAAATATTTGTTCCGTGCGGGAATCGAAGCCGCTGTCAGTCACTTTATTTGATAAACAACAATGATTGCTAACTAATTCATGACCTTGATATTGATTGAGCCTAGAATTAGAAGTGTAATTCTAGAATCGTAAATTGAACGATATACATTAATAGATTTGTTTACGAATTAAGATTGACTTGTGAATACTGAGTAAATAGGCAACTTTAACTCAATACTCAATACTTTTATTGCATTCCACATGTATTCTTAGGTGGTAAGACTTATAATTAGATCATAACATGGGGGCACAGCAAATAAGTGAGTTTAGGAGAGAGGAAGCTTATCATTGATCATAATTTTTTTTTAATCATAATTTTTATCTTTATTACAAAAATATTACTTTTCAAACTAGAATTTAGTACCTATACGTTTACAATAATTGTGGTCAGATATTTATTGAGCGGTGTGGTAATAATATTATGTATAGTATAAATGATAAATAGTTGTGTATAGGATTATTTGTACTAACATTAGATGGGTAACAGAATCATTATAAGAATTTCGATAAAATTCGTAAGCTGTTTGTTTTTGAAATTCGTAATTGATTGTCAGTCACGGGACTGTTCCTTCTGCTCCACCCAGGGAGGGAAGGCTCCATTTACGGTGGCTGAAAATCGTCTCGCGACGTCTGTTGCCGTGGGCGTCTCCCGCGGCGACTGGGTTGTGAGGTGGATGCTGTCCTCTCCTTCACGCGTCCCGCCTCCTCCTTCGCGAGCATGACTGCTTCGTAAAAGGAGGCCACTGTTTCCCACTCCGTCTCGCCCCTTGCTATGGCCTCGACCAATGCCGGGCGCGAGAGGTCACCGCCTATCGCTGTCGTGAGGACACGGCGGTGCTCTGCCCAAGTGGGGCAGTTCTGCACCGTATGCTCTACCGTGTTCTCCGGACGAACCTCACGCATCTAGTTGTTATTGACCACGTAAGTAGCGGATTGTGATTCGGCCTGGTGGTCTAAGGGAGAAGCCTTTGTTCAGCAGTGGACGTGATGATGAAAATATTATTCATTTAAGCGCCTAAATAATTCTTTATAGCATGTTGTCACCAACTACTTATCTTGTGACCGTAAGTGATAATGAATAAGAAATCTCTGAAATGTCAGAGTTGTAGGTCGTGGGTTCGAACCCAGGCAGGAGCATTATTTCGTGTAATTGATTTCATCACCACTGCTCTCAAAACGGTGAAGGAAAACATCGTGAGGAAACCGGCATGTACTAGAACCAACAATTTGAAGACATGTGACATCCACCAACACGCATTGGGCCAGCAGTGGGAACATTTATAGGCTATGAACATTTATAGGCTATGATATGATGATGAATGATTCATTCGGAAAGTGTCAAATAACTCATCATTCACTCCTAAGCAAACGCCTCCTCCATTCCTTCCACTTCTCTCGGTCGTTTTATTTTGTTTTAGTTTTTAGAAGTCGGTTCCAGTTTTTTTTTAATTTTTTTATTGTAGCCACTAGGTACAGGCGTAACATATTTTAAGGCGTTACGTATTTTGTTGTGTCATTACGTAAACAATTCATAGATATGCGATAGCAGCAATCGTCGATAAAATGCTATCATTATGATGAGTTGTTTTATTGAAGAGTTCCTTCGACCCGTCATCAAATTCTTTTCAGACCATTTTTATCTTTCTTATCTTTTCAGATCCTGCAAGCATACCATGAACTAATTAAAAACGATTAAAAAGCAAGACATTTCAGTTTGAGTTCATAAACTTCATCGCTGAAACGACCCTGGCGTCCAATACGCTCAGCGATATTTGAATTGATAAAAGTGAATGAAAGATCGCAATTTGTAGCTGAAACGTTTTTAGTGAAAAAGAGACAACGCTATTATTAAATAGCGTTGTCTCTTTTTTACCAAAAACGTTTCAAATGACTTCGACAGACTTTGTTTTTTTGGATAGCCTAAAATTCGGCATCATCGTTATTGAATGGGTCCAACTGACCGCGAAACTGGAGCCTCTTACGTTCAAAAACTCAATAAAAATAAATCATTAGACTAGTAGAGAAAACCAAATGCGGTTGAATAAAAAAAAATGTATGTAGGATAGGTATTATAACTTTAAAAGAAATATTAAAATACAATTACGTTGGTTTTTGTAAAAATCCTCTAAAAAACTTGATATTCATCAATAATTCACCAAACGTTTATGTTAGGGGTGCTAAGACAGGAAACCTCCACGTGCGCCCGTGGACTGGAGTTCCCTCTCGGATACGTCCGGGGGGAAGACCAGTTTTTCGGGACGGTGCACCCTGGGATGCGGGCAAAATCTCTCCTTAGGCACTGTGTGCCTAAGGGGTTTCTTTGCCCGTATGCAAATAGCCTGTCGGGTGGACGCTCCAACGCGTGTCCCTCTGAACAGCAGAGGGCACAGTGGCGGAGCGGGCTTGCGGACGGTGAGTAATGGGTATGCTCGCCGTCCGAACAAGGACCAAGCCCGGGTCGGTGGCGCGTCGTGTTTCACGCGTCACCGACGGGGCCCCTCATGGGGCCAAACGCCTGCCGGGGTCGCGGATTTTTCTTAATCCAGGATACCGTGGCCCCGGAACGTAAAGGGCATCCGACGGAACACGGGTGGATTTTAGTCAGTAAGAGTCTGACAGTCCCTCCCGCCCCACCCAGGGCGGGAGGACTCATTTGATGATTTTACCACCCTAAAAAAAAAAAAAAAAAAAAAAAAAAAAAAAAAAAAAAAAAAAAAAAAACGTTTATGTTAAAGAAATAGTAACTTTTATTGGATTGCTTACTTTGACAGTTTGAGCGTTTGAGTTGAGCTGCTATACGACGTCATGGTACCAAACAAGTACAAAATTGAATGAATGAAACCAAAACTTGCGACTCAGTTTGGCACAATCGCTGTCAGTTGGCATGGCCTACTAGATTGAACGTTTAGGTCATAAACTGAATAGCGTTAAGAGCTTGTGGTAAGGCCCCTGACCTTACTACCATGGAACCATCTGTAAACTACATATTTTCAAACAAAAGATGAATTTTCCAAATCGTTCCAGGAGCCATCGAGAAATCTGAAAATAAAGATTCCGGGGAATTGAAAATTTCCTCCATTTTTCTAAGACTGTTAAAAATAGCCATAATTTACAAATCCCTTCCCTTCAAACACAGAAGTAGTTAATCCTACTATACAGGGTGAATTTTTCAACTGCGTGGATGGCTATTTCCGAAACTATGAAGAATATCAAAAAACGTTGAAAGGAGTCTCGAGGCCGATTTTGACGAAAACTAAAACTGCATCATTGGATTTTAGAAAAATCAATAATCCTGGCCAGGAATCGAACCCGCTGATTTTGGAAAAAAAATCATACCCTGTATTATTACACCATTCGATAGTATTGCTAATAAGGATCAAACTCTGGGAAGTAATAATATGCGCAAAACTTAAGGAAAACGTATAATTAAAAAAAACTGTACAATCTTCAATTAGGCAGAGACTGTATTCGAAGCATAAGTTAACACGTTCACTGCGTTAGTCAAATTTTTGATGACTTTCAGTTGGTACGGCATCGGGTCGATTTTATTCGAAGCCCGACTAGTCCCTGGTGCTGTGCTGGGTCGAAAAGATCTTTTCGCCTTCGGTCTGTTTAGAAGGACTTATATCTTAATAGGGATAGTGATAAAATGTACTTATAATATATTTTTCATACCCTTCGTGTTAGGTTACTTTATACCTTACAAACAGAAATAGGAGCCCGTCCGTCGAGCTACCTTGGTAGGTTTGGACATAAATGGTATAGCGGGCTTTTCAAGATATCGTCGGTATTCTTTGAAACTGTAGTAGGTAATTTTTACACCTTAATTAAAATCACTCAAAGCATTTGAATTATTCTGAACCTGACTGTTTCTAATTTCTTCAAACTTGTTTTGGTATTGGTTTTGAAATGTGGTACTCGTTGGGAATAGAAAACAAATTCTGAAATAAACTATTACCAAATGGTATTAGCTCTTAGTATTGGAAGGGGAATAGATTCATAACACTTCAAAATATCATTTCAACATTTTTTTTTCATAATGACTGGTTAAATAACATTTCCCCCTGAAAACTGACTTGAGGCGGATAGCATGCGCGCACTATCACTTTAACAAGCGTATTTATAATCTTATCACCATTATAAGCGAGATAAACAAATAATGCAAGCTTACCATGCAGTTTATTAATCTAAAACGTGAGTGAGCAATTTTGCAATTCAAAAAACAATATTATCCTAATTCTTACTAAGTAATATAATTATAATAAATGCGAAAATAACTTGAATGTCCGATCTTAAAATGATGGTGAATACAGTTAGCCCTGTGATCTCTAACCTAGTTAATTTGTGTGTAAAAAATGGTATGTTTCCTAGCATGTTAAAAGAAGCTATTGTGCGACCAATATATAAAAAGGGCGAACATAAAAATTATAGTAATTATAGGCCTATATCAATTTTATCCAGTGTAGACAAGATTATTGAGAAATGTATCATCAACCGTTTGAATAATTATCTGCAGAAAAATAATGTAATAACTGAATGTCAACACGGCTTCCAGAAAGGCAAAAGTACAAATACTCTTTTAACACGATATACTGACGAAATTAATACATATTTAAGTGAGAAAAAGTTTGTAGTTGCGGTATTCTTTGATTATAAAAAGGCCTTTGATACTCTTGAAACTGAGACCTTACTGAAAGCCATGGGGGAGTGTGGAGTGGGAGAGCCGCTGAACAAATGGTTCCGCGACTATCTCACATCACGCTCCTACCGAGTTAAGGTAGGTGACGAGTACAGCGACGAGAGGAAGGTGGGGTGCGGGGTGCCGCAGGGGTCCGTATGTGGGCCTGTGTGCTACTTATTGCACGTTAACAGCTTGTGCGGCGTACTGCGCCACTGCTCGGCGTACATGTTCGCGGACGACCTGTGCGTGCTGCGCGCCGGCACCGATCTCGCGGACACTTGTCGACTCGTACAACAGGACGTAGACGCAGTGGTAAAGTGGTCTCATGATAACGGTATCGTCCTTAACGGTGATAAAACTAAGCTGTTGATGATACATTCCCCATATATACATGTGACTAAAACATGCCCTCCCATTTTTACACATAGCTATGAGTGTATGCATAATAATAATTCTAATTGTAAATGTAAACCAATAGAACAAGTAGAAAGTGTCATATATCTTGGAATGAAAATAGATGAAAGTTTTTCATGGTCTTCACATATTGATTACATTTGTGATAAGCTACGAATATTGCTAAGTAAATTTTACCATTTAAGTTTTAAAGTTCCCTCCAGCACCTTAAAATGTTTATATATGTCTTTAGTAGACTCAATACTGAGTTACTCTCTTGATTGTTACGGTTTGACTTTTAAAAGTAATATTCAGAAGCTAGAAGCAATTCAAATTAGATTTTTAAAATTATTAGTAAACAAGAAAACCAAAAACAGTTGTAAAGGAGACTATTATAGGTTATTCAAAATATGTAAAATTTTACCAGTTAGCCTCAAACATAAATACCTACTATTGGTTAATAACCATGGCAGTCGAGATAGTGACTCATTGGTATCTAACAGGTACTCAACCAGGTCGATGACAGCAGGTAAATATGATGTACCCAGAGTTTGTAATTATTATGGTGACAGAACCTTAAAAAAACGCATTCCCTATCTATTGAATACTTTGCCTGTTGACATCAGACAACAAGATAAGAAATTAAAATTTGCACGTCAGTTAAAGAAATATTTATTAGATACAGTGTAAAATGTAGGTATAAATATTAGGTCATATAAACAATAATCTGGTATTATGTTATTATTGTTATTAATAGAGACTCAATGATCTCACAGTTAAACTGCGTAAGCAGTTTTGTGGGGCTGTATTTAGTTTTTAAGAAGTTTTTTTGGAGAAAAATAAAGACATTCATTCATTCATTCATTCATAAACCACTGAAACTGAAATTTTCACATTCTTTGTACAGAAACGGACATCGGGTACCTTTCATTGTAAAAAGGTTTAAAAAAAAAATAAACTGACTGGCTGACTGACTTCTAAAAAACAATTCTTCTTATTTTCTTGACTTTTTTGTCACAGACTTCCAACAGATTAAAAAAAAATACCTTTTTAGTGGGTATTGGCAAAATATTTTGTTGTGTTATTGCGTAAATAATGCAAAGATAGCTGCAATCGCCGTTGGTTTGTTGTAATTTCTTGAAGAGTTCTCTCGACTTCTCTAAGATCCCATCATCAGATCCTGACTGATTACCAATTTTCCAAATCGGTCCAGGCGTTGTCGAGAAATCGGAAAAGAAACATAGAACCTTTTCTTTTCATCGAAGTCGGTTAAAAAAGACTGGAAGCCTCCTTTTCTATCAATGTCACATAAAATACGACAGGCCTGTTGGTCTAGTGGTTAGTGACCCTGTCTGCTATGCCGGAGGTCGTGGGATCGATTCCCACCCAGAACAAATGTTTGTGTGATGAGCACGATCATTTGTTCTGTGTCTGGGTGTAATTTATCTATAATATGTATGTATTTAGAAATATATAAGTATGTTTATCAGTTGTCTAGTACCCATAACACAAGTTCTGCTTAGCTTGGGACTAGATGGCGTTGTGTGATAGTTGTGGAATATTATTTTAAAAAAAAAATTATTATGTAGGTACTTAGATTCAGATCTCTAAGATATTCTCATAATATCAAAATTTGAAGGTTTAGTACCTACATCAGTTTCTGAGCAAGATTTTTCCCGATCTAAGCTCGGTACCTGACCAGGTACTAAGTAGTTAAAGTAGGTAAAGGTTAAGTGATTGACAGTTGCGAGTTCGATTCCCGCACGGGAACAAATATTTGCATGACCTACAAGTAGTTGTTCCGGGTCTAGCTACTTGTGTCAATTACTATCCCACCAAAAACATGCCTGTTAAAAAAGGGGGCCAGTGGCCAAGTTCCCATTGCCTAATTGTTCGCCTAAAAAGGGGTTGAAATCCAATCCAATGCCAAGTTTAGACACACTTTAAAATCGATCATAATCATCTTCATTAACGGCCTGATCCACTAGTAAACATTTGCCATTCCCAAGACTCGCCACCACACCCAGTCCTCCACCTTCCGCATCCAGCCACTACCCGCCACCTTATTCACGTCAACGGTCCATTTGGCGAAAACCATCAAATTTTAAAGTGCATACTTATACACTTGACATTAGATTGGTACGATTTCTTGAAAAAAAGTATTGAAATCCCATCAAAAACGTACCTGCTAAATCCAATGCCAAGTTTAATGCACTTTCCGGGGTCGCGGGACTTATCTCATTACCGTGACCCCGGAACATAAAGGGGTACTGAAGGACACCGTGGATTTTAGTCAGTACAAGTCTGACAGACCCTCCCGCCCTGCCCGGGGTGGGAGGACTCATTTGATGATTTTACCACGCTAAAAAAAGAAGTTTAATGCACTTTAAAATTCGATGCATTTTCAAAGCGGCTCGAAACGGTTCGTGTAAATAGTGCACGGCATGCGCTCGGCCTTTTGCTGGAACTTGGCCAGCGCACTGCCGTGCGCTTAGATACAGGAAATTCCTAGGTAAAAATTACACAAACAGTCAGACAAATTCGCCTAGGATAGCAGTTTGTAAAGTGCACTGATTCTTTTTATCCCGTACATACATTTTATGTATGGAGTCCTTTGCCCCCCTCAGATCACTGAATGCCCCCAATTTATGGTTTTATTTCATGTTTTACATTTACTACATATCTACATACATAAACTCACGACCTTTTCCCATGGGGGTAGGCAGAAACTATTACAGAGTGCCACCTGCTATGATCCCTACATACTCCTTTCCTCATCCACATTCATACACCTGGTCATTACAAGCACGCGCGCCATTGCGAGTACTACGGACCTTTCTGAATATTTTATTATTTAATTGGGACCTACATATTTTTTTCTATAAACTAAACATAATTAATTAATTATTATTTTCAGCCGTAAGTCACACAAAATATTTTTGTTTATTAAATTATTGTGTGTACCTGTGGTATACGGCCAATAAACATTATTATTTTTTTATTGATAACCTTAAAAAAGAAAACAAAAATAAAATGAACTCACCTGCTTTTTGAACGGCGTAATCCATCCTGTTTCTAAATTTTTCTTCGTCATTTTTTTTTTAATTTATAAAATTTTAAACTCACTGTAACTCATTGATTGTTTGCACACACGTTTGGTTTCAAAGCCGTCATCACTGGTTCTGTGTCCACTCGTGAACATTATCAATATGATACGACCGATAATAATATAGGTACGCATAGTAAGTTTATAGCTGTTAAATTTTAGCAGTGTCATTTTTACCTAGATCCGCACGTGGTTCGATTGAACGATATTGTACGCAGAGTAGCAAAAGTCTGTGTACCAACTGGGTTTGTTAATCGATAGTAAAATGTTGGGAAATGGTGAAGCTAATGGAATGGTAGTAAATACTGATAAGCGCCTCAAATAATAAAGAAAATATATTAAAAATTCGCTTAAAACCAAAACAAATAACGGCAAGATAATTTGCATAACATACACGTAAAATGGTGACAGTGGAATAGAGCTGTTTTTTTTAGCGACAAACGGATCTGAGAATATTAATTTCATAAATATCTATAGATTTTTGATAAATTGTATCAAATTGCAATACATACATACTTTAAAGCAGTTTAAAGCGGGTCTAGGCTTTAAACTACTTTAAAGTATGTATGTATTGCATATGAAAGTAAATAGGGACCGTTGTGACAGTCGTCTGCGTCCCAATAGACGCTGCCGCAATAATTTAGGAGGGAATAAAATAATCAAAGTAGCCACTACAAGTTCTGTTAAACAGTTTATTCGTGCAGCTCCAAGGGTAGAACCCTATGAACAAAGAAATACAACAATTTAGTATGACGTTACGGTCCTAAGGAATACAATACACCTCACTAGGTGCTTTGGTGGGCCCTTAAGGAGAAAAGTGTGCCTGGGAAGTATGTACAGTTGATCCGTGCAATGTATAGTCGATGCAGTACCCAAGTCCGGTCTACAGCGGGCACTACAGCTTCAATGTCGCGGTTGGCTTTCACCAAGGGTCGGTTCTCAGCCCGTACCTCTTCCTGATGATAATGGACGCTTTGACGTCGGACATCCAGGAAGAGGCCCCCTGGTGCATGCTGTTTGCCGATGACATTGTGCTGATTGCCGAGAGCGGCCTAGAGGTCCAGAGCAGATTGGGGGTGTGGTGGCAAAGACTGGAGAACATTGGCCTGAAATTGAGCAGAACCAAAACAGAGTATCTGTTTTGCGATTTTGGCAGTCTCTCCAGTCCGGTGCCCATTACTCTTGCCGGAACGCCCATACCAGCCATACCTAGGAATGACACGGTCAATGAAATAAATAATTTAATTATGCAAAGAGTCCTGGGTCAAGCTAAGCATTATAAATCCATAGACACTGTTACTAATATCGAAGACGCAGTACATTACTGAGAGCAGTGGTGGCCCAGTGGTATCGGCCTCGACTTACGAGTTGTAGGTTGTGGGTTCGAACCCCGTCAGGCGCATTACTTTGTGTAATTTATTTCAACACCACTGCTCTCAAAACGGTGAAGGAAAACATCGTGAGGAAACCGGCATGTCCTAGAACCAAAAATTCGAAGACATGTGACATCTACCAATCCGCACTGGGCCCGCGTGGTAGATTACGGCCCACTCCCTCTTACAGAGAAGAGGCCTGTGTCCCAGCAGTGGGAACATTTATAGGCTGATGATGATGAGTACATTACTCACAGGAATTTTTAAATTCTCTCAACCCCGCTGGACTGCCACCTCACCAACTGTCGTTAAAAGTCGGAACGCCAATAATGCTTCTCAGAAATTTGAGCCCTCTCAATATGTGCAATGGAACGAGGCTTAATAAAGGAATTAAAAGACAATTTAATTGTAGCGACCAGTAAACCGGCCCTGCTGCTGGTGAATTAGCTCACATTCCTCGGATACCGATGATCCCCACCGATTTACCAATTCCGTTTAAACGACTTAAATTTCCGGTGAAAACTTCTTTTGCATTAACAATTAACAAGTCCCAGGGCCAAACTTTCAATTTAGTAGGGATTGATCTACGAAAGGAATGCTTTACCCATGGCCAACTGTACGGTGGCCTATCACGAGTTGGGTCTCCCGAACATCAATACATTTTGTTGTCACAAGATAAAATTACATCAAATGTTGTTTATAGGGAAGTTCTAATTATGTAACTTTTGTTTACAAAAATGTTATCCTTTAAAATACACAAACAATATTTAACACATGAAGTTATCTTATTCTGCTAATAAAATTAATGCGAAAGTCTGTTTCTTTATCTGCCTGTTTGTCGGCTAAAATGCTGAATTTGCTTTTGGGTAGTTGAACACATGGGAACAAACTTAGGCTTTTTGTAACGGTAATCGACATCAATGCAGGCGGAGCCGCGGGGGACAGCTATAGGTTATATAAATCAGAATAACACATAGGCTACTTTTTGTCGCGAAAACCGACATCCACGCGGGCGGAGCCGCGGGCGACCGCTAGTAAAAAATATTTAGATACAGGCTTTGTGATTTCACAAGCCGCCTGGCAAAATAATCTGAACATTTTGTAGCGATTGGGTTAATTCATGTTACGCACAATCGCAATTTGCAATAAACAACTAGCAACCATGGATTTATCGACAAAACTCGGATGATAATGAGTGAATTTGGCTAAATTCCAGAAAATTCTGAAAGGAGATTCGTGGCCGATTTTGTGATGAAAACTAAAACTACATCATTCACCTATTTTCACCTATTTGGCGCAGCTGTGAGACCCTACTTTTATTTTTGTTTAGGATTTAAGTTTTTTTTTATAGTGTGGTTTTACTTTAAAATTTTGTGTGTTTATCGGTTTCTTTGCGCCAAATAAAGGTTTTTTCTTTCTTTCTAACATTGAATTGTTGAAAAGTCAGTATTCCTGCCGAAGAATCAAACCTGCTGATAAAAAAAAAACCACACGCTGTATAATTTCACCAGTAGATAGTGTCATTATTGAGGATCAAATTCTGAAAAGAAATGATATACGGCAAACTTAATATAAAACTTCAGAGTTTTTCAGATATTAAAATGATCGAAGGTTGGTTTGGTTCCTATTTTGTATTTGAGCAAACACTCTTGTCAGTTAGTTAATTGGCTATTATGTGACGAAGTGTACCTAATTAAGTATGAAGGTATCTCACAGTAAACATAATTACATAGAGTAATTACTAAAAGTAATATAAATAATGGGTAAGGCTGCGTTTCCACCAGAGATGTGCGAGGATGTGTAGCGAGGAAGGTGTTTGTAAAAAAAAAAAATTAAAAAAAAAATTCTAACCGACTTCTAAAAAAAACAACCACGAAAAAGGGTAAAATAACCTACCAAAAAACTTTTCTTTCGGAAGTCGGTGGCTTTGCTTTTATATTTCATTGACTTTTTTGCCACCGACTTCCGAAAGAAAAGTTTTTTGGTAGGTTATTTTACCCTTTTTCGTGGTTGTTTTTTTAGAAGTCGGTTAGAATTTTTTTTTAAATTTTTTTTTTTATTTTAACCTTTTTAGTTTAAATATTCAACCCAAATTCTTGTTAAATACATAATTTTCTTACATATGCACTAGAATTTTACTATCCGTAACACCGGTTATAACATCGCCCATGTCCCCAATAAGCAAGAACACCAAAATAAATGTTTGTTTTTATGGGACCAAATGGCAGGTATACTGCATCGAACAGTAACCCATATGGGTGCAAAGTTCTCAACAGTATAAATGAATTAAGTCCAAATACAAGATAGCTGCTATAAACCGTTGAGGAGTTCCCTGAACTGTTCTTCGTCTTCACCATCAGAACCCTAATGACAGTTACAACCCATCTAGGTGTAAAGTTCTCATCAATATAAATGAATTAAGTCCAAACACAAGGCTGTCCTTGGTCTTCGTCATCAGACCCCTAATAACAGTTACAACTCATCTAGGTGTAAAGTTCTTATCAATACAAATTAATCAAGCTCAGACACAAGATAGCTGCTGTGAATCACTGAGGAGTTCCCTCGACTGTCTCTCGGCTCCATCATCAGATATTCTCCAGACCTTTATTAAATTGTAGTGCTTTGAAATACTTAATGAAAAAATGATAATTTACTAAATCAGTCGATGCCTACTCCTTACTGTTAAGGAGTTGTACCTTCCATCATCAGCTCAGCTACATGAGATGATGGTTACCATACGCAAGTCCTTAAATTACTTCATAATATTTGCGAAAAACGATGTGTGGGCCTATAAAATTTGAGGGTTGCCCTCGATTTCTCCAGGATCCAATCATCAGATATTGAAATGGTGACAATGGGACCACACGGGAAGCACTAGCTTTCAAACAAAAAAAGAATCATGAAAATCGGTTTACCCAGTCGCAAGTTATGAGGTAACAAACATAAAAAAAAAAAAAAAATACAGTCGAATTGATAACCTCCTCCTTTTTTGAAGTCGGTTAAAAACCAATAGAATCGCTTCATTTACCTCGCCTCGGTCAGCACAGCTCTGGTGGAAACGGCTCAGCGGAGCTAGATTTTTGTACATACAAAACAAGTGAAGGATGTGTGCGAGGAATGTGTACGAGGAATGTACACGAGGGATGTGTACGAGGGATAATTATGTTGCGAGGGATGTGTTGCGAGGGATGTGCACGAGGGATGTGTACGAGGGATGTGTATGAGGAATGTGTGCGAGGGATGTGTTGCGAGGGATGTGCACGAGGGATGTGTTGCGAGGGATGTGTACGAGGGATGTGTTGCGAGGAAAATGTGTTAAGAAAGATGTGTTACGAGGTTTGCGCATACTGTACCAGCCAGTCCATAGACGGAGTTTGTCACCGCAACCCCGTCGACACATTTCACAGCTTCGCAACGCATCCTCGCACCACACATTAATGCGCATTTTCACAGCTCCGCCACACATCCTCGTAGGCACATTTTCATCGCACAGCTTTGGTGGAAATGCCCACACATTTTCACAGCACAGCTAGACATGGTGGAAACGCAGCCACAGCGCCTGACGAAGTTTTCATACTGCGCAGACGTATTGGTGATAAACATTAATTAAGCATTAAGTAGTATAATATGCAGAGAGGTATGCAAGGCGTTTTACTACTAGGAACAGGAAGACCATGGCGCCATATTAGAGTCAAGTCACACCAACCGCGCACATTTCAATAGAGTTGCTCAAAATCTAACTCTAACTGCACGAAAAGATACACCTAAGCTCTCGCTACGCAGCGATTGATAGCGACTCAAAATCTAAGAATGCTAAGGAGGCTCCTACTTCTGGGTGGTTTAAAAAAAATATAACCACGAGTTTTCATACTGCGCAGACGTGTTGGTGATAAACATTAATTAAGCATTAAGTAGTATAATATGCAGAGAGGTATGCAAGGCGTTTCAACCAGGAACAGGACGACCATGGCGCCATATTAGAGTCAAGTTACACCGAGACGCAACAGTGCGCGCACATTTCAATAGAGTTACTCAAAATCTAAGTCTACTGCACGAAAAGATACACCTAAGCTCTAGCTACGCAGCGTCTGATAGCGACTCAAAATCTAACTTTATTTACATACTAGGTACACGAAAAGATACACATTTGCAGTATTGTTGCAGTACTTACGTCGCGTCCCGGTAGCGTATTGCCAAACTGTATCAGTATACAGTTTGGCAATACGCTACCCCCCGGTCAGAGTCAGTACCCAGACCGGGGTTGCTCTGAGTTCGATCGCAGTTTGCCTTTGTATTTGAAGAGCAAACTGTATACCTATTCAGAGAGTGTCTGAATCAAAATACATTTTGCTTTAAAACACTAGAGCAAAATACATACGAGTTCAGACGTCCAGCAGCAGTGACGAAGGGGATGGCGGGGTCTTCCAGACCCCGCCATCCCCTTCTAACCTAACCTGTCCGTGTCGGGGTGCCCTAAAGTCCCGAGCTCGCTTCGCTCGCTCTTGCATTCCTAGGTCAAATAACTAATTACTACTTATCAAGGTGGCGGCCCCGCGACGCAGGTCTCAGTCGAGCCATTTTTCTTTATTAATGTCTCGAAAAATATTTTTCCGGGGCCGTAAAAATTAATTATCAATCGATACTCGCGATATTCGCGTGTCACAGTTTGCTTTACATACAAGCGAGCAAACTGCATACTATCTCAGAATGCTCTGAGCTCGTATGTACTTTGCTCCAATTTGTTTGTGATTTCAACGAGCACGACGCAGTTCAGTACAGACTATGGGTGTCTGGGTCAGTATACAGTTTTGCATTACGCGTCCCGGTATATGAACGAGAAGAATACGGAATCTTGTGCTAAGGCCTTAAACTATTTTGAAATCTATATATATATAAAAGAAAGTCGTGTTAGTTACACTATTTATAACTCAAGAACGGCTGAACCGATTTGGCTGAAAATTGGTGGGGAGGTAGCTTAGAACCAGGAGTAACATATAGGATACTTTTTACCTTTTTTATTTTGTTTTGTTTTATCCCGTTTCTGTGGGACGTGACATAAAACGTGGTAATAAAACGCAACTGACATGGAGTGACAGCAAAACGAAAAATTTATCAATCAAAACCTGTGTCAAAACATCAATAGACCGGTCGATGTGTTTGTATTGAGTTTCTAAGCTTATTGTGCCGATATTATCATAATTATTAATGCTATGCCGCCACCAAGATGATCAAATTTTTATCCTGTTTCCGTGACACGTGACATAAAACGTAGTAACATGATCACGAAGAAGGTGTTGGTGCCGAAATTGAATAAGGGATCTGAACAAAAAGTACTAGAGAGTGAGATCCCGGAGCCCCCAGACCTACGTCATTTTAGCAAAGCTGAAATTTTGATTGTAGTCTACTATAAAGTTAAGACAGTACCGGTATGCGTACTTACTATCTTGAAAGCGGGGCCCTTCCACAGGTAGCGCGACCTGAAGGTGGATAAAATCAACTACGTCATTTTAGCAAGCCTACATTTTACATGATGTTACTTATGGTACTATTTCAAGACCTTTTGTAAGCTGCCAGACCAATCCGATGGGCCAATCATTCTGCCAGACGCCTTAAAGTCCTTCCCTTAAACTTGAATACCCCGCCTCTGTCCTGCCTCTCCTGAGCCAAAACCGCTTAACGCAGAAGTCTAAATTTTGGACACAAATTTTCGCTTTCGAGTAAGTAAGTACACATGTTAACTTTATAGTAGACTACAAACCCTCCCTCAACGCGCTTGGCATTGGTCGAGGTCATGCTGCGGGGCGAGACGGAATGGGAACCGGTCGCCTCCTTCTGCGAAGCAGTCATGCTCGCGAAGGAGGAGGCGGGCCGCGTGAAGGAGAGGATAGCGTCTTCCCTCCACCCCAGTCACAGTGGTAGACGCCCACGGCGTCGGACGTCGGCAGGCGGCGATTAATGGGTGACTCGCTGTCCGACGTTGAACCTTTCCCGGTTATGCAAAGAGTGTCAGCATTATGACGGGCCCCCCTTTAGAGGGCCAAAACCGACTTACGATTTACCGTGACCCCGGAACGTAAAGGGCTATTGAAGGACACCGTGGATTTTAGTCAGTACGAGTCTGACAGTCCTTCCCGCTCTGCCCTGGGTGGGAGACTCACATGATTATTTTACCACGCTAAAAAAAATGTCAGTTGCATTTAGCCACCAACTTTCCAATTGAATTAAAACTCCTTGGATATGCCTGACTTACCACCGCACAATTTACAAATAAAGGTTGGCTTCGTAATAGTCATGCTTCGAAACATAAACCAACCAAAACTGTGCAACAGAACGCGTTTGGTGGTAAGAAAATTGATGAACAATGTGATTTACACGACGATACTCAAAGGAAAATTCGAAGTTTAGGAAGTTCTCATTTCGAGGATCCCATATGATAGGTTTGCAGTTTGAGTTTAAACGACCTCAATTTCCGATCCGTCTTGCATTCGCCATGACCATTAACAAATCACAAGGCCAATGCTTGAAAGTTTGTGGTCTGAATATAGAAAATCCATGTTTTTCACATGGTCAGGTCAGTTAGGTGTATATGTGGCATGTTCACGAGTCGGATGACCATCTGCGTTATTTGTTCTTGCGCGTGATAATAATAAAAAAATGTCGTCTATCAGAACGTGCTTCACTGTACAGTGCAACCCATGCACCAAATACATGGCTAATAAAGAATAAATTATTGATTTTTGACTTGATTTTTTAAATTATTTTTGATATCCTAATAAAAAATCGAAAATATGCTCATTTATTGCTCTAAGGCGGAACAAAGTTCGCCGGGCCAGCTAGTATTTAATATTTTTTAACCGTATAGTTCGGTACTGGGTCCGAAACGGCCGCGACAAGTAAACCTACGCTGGCTCAGTAGTGGGTCCGAAATGGGCAGACGTTGTAGTCATACGACATCCTCATTAAAAATTAAAAAATATAATATTATCTGCGTTAAATCCTATGAGTGCGCATTAATTAAGAATGTTAAATAAAAATCTGATTTGTTCACGCCATTAAAATTTCTACATTTACAACGCATTTTCTTAATTTACCATTACAAAATCCAAAAGTGTAAATACGATTTACGCCATTTTGATGGCAGTGCTGGGTTGGGCTAAAAATCATAAAAAATGTGGTTTCCGGATATCCAAGGTATCACTATAGAAGGGATGAATAACTCGTAATTTAGTATTGTTACGAATTCATACGTAATTCAACATAAATTAGCCGTGGTAATGAAGAATTTGATATCTGAACTCGAAGTTTCGCGCCACTTGTGTTTGTTTACATTTTTATTTTTCACTTGGATCACACACACACGCTTATACTCAATAACAATTACGATAAATATCATGCCAAATTTTATAAATAACGTAAAAAAGCCCGGATCTTAGCTTAATTCTCTAATACAGGGCGAAAAACACGAATTTTTCATTACCACTACTCAATTTGTATTCGTAATCGACAACCATGTTATTTTTTTTAATCGTAATGATGTGTGAAAGCGAGTATTCTAATCGATTCCATAATTGAATTTAATGTCAACTCGAGTGAAATAAATAAGGAATTTAAGAAATCGATTCATAAAAATTAAAATAAATTCGTTTTAAGCTTAGAATACAATTATTATTATCCATTGTATTCTTTTTTAAAGCTATAAAATAATTTTACGTGCATTGTAATTACTAAAAAACAAAAATAGACAAAGGAACAATGTCAATAATAAATGTTTGAATGCGCGCCAATTTATTAATTCCAAAATTTGAATTATGAATGCGCTCGCTGATGTACTCGCTATTCAAAATGATAACATTTTAATTTATTAGCTATTTTTAATGTAGAGACGCCAGGCAGATCAACCTACCCCAATCTGTCAAATTTTGCCAATCGAACATTGACTTTCCAATATTGTGATTAGGTTGAAAATCTATTAAAGTTTGTCAGATTGAGGTAGGTCGATGCCAGCACATCAACCTACCTCAATCTGTCAAATTTCTTCAATAGATTGTCAACCTTATCACAATAGTGGAAGGTTAATGTTCGATTGGTAAATTTTGACAGATTTGGGTAAGTTGTCCTGTGCTGGCATGCATACAGATCAATACTGACGATTCGTCAGTGTCGACACCAGTAAGTATAATAATAGAACCGTTTTTCCCCCGAAGGGTAAAAAACGGATATTTAGGTTTTAGCCGAAGCTTAAACCACATATGAGAGAGACGCCTTTCAATGTTCACAGATTACCCTGTTTTTGCTAGTTTTACAGTGTTAGAGCAGTCCCAACGCACTGACATCACTATATCTGTCTCTGTCTTTCATACGTCAGGCGGCGCAGGCGGTGGGTGTGAGTTTCTGTTCAGTACCTTGACATTGCCAAGTCGGCAAGGCAATTAAGTGTGGTTTAAGCTTCGGCTAAAACCTAAATATCCGTTTTTTACCCTTCGGGGGAAAAACGGTTCTATTTAGGTGTTTGAGCCTCCGCTTAAACCACATATGAGACGTGTTTATTATCTGCCGACTGCGTAAGCCAAGACGTACTGTGATGGTTTTAATTTGTGCAATAATAGAATTGTATGTTATGAAACTTGTTTTATTTAAGGTTACCTAACCCAATTGGAGTTACAATAAAAATATGTATTCTAAATCACTGAATCATTATAATTAAATACTTATGCAATCAGGAACCGTTTCAGTCTATCAGGTAACGCGAGTTCGATAACTTAATTGATAGGCGCAAAAGAATTAGCCAACTGATTATTACTACTGCCTGCTTGTGC
The DNA here is from genome assembly GCA_950005045.1 of Agrotis exclamationis. Taxonomy (NCBI): domain Eukaryota; kingdom Metazoa; phylum Arthropoda; class Insecta; order Lepidoptera; family Noctuidae; genus Agrotis; species Agrotis exclamationis. The sequence continues at coordinate 952,535 of OX465443.1, forward strand.
CGGGTGAATTACCTCCTTGAAATAGTGTTTGAAAAAGGTGTTTTTGGTTCTCTAGTTACCTCTTTGAAGGATTTCATCTATACTGAATTTGTTGCTGATCCAGTTATCGGTTGCGACAGCGGCTCTGAAGCTGCCCGCAGATGCAGAGATCCCTGCATCTTTGAATAAGCTTCTTATCCAGCCTGCAATTACAGTACGGGACGCACCTTTGACTGTACCTCTTGTGGTAACAAATAAGTTGTCGAAGTGTTGCCTTCGACTCGCAGATACTGCAATAAGTTTCTTAATCCAATAATATAAGTCTAACCTCAATCCCTCATTCTCGGAACCTTTTTTCAATAACCACCCCGACTGCTGATAAGTTGCTGAATCTGCCTTAGACCCAAATTTAGGCCAGAAGATAATACAATCTCCGGTTGTAATGAAGAACGACGGATCCGGGTGATGAATGGGAGAAGATCGGTGTGCGTTTTCCATCCACCATGTTAATTCTTCCCGAGCCGTTTCCAATATAGGTATCTTTCGATGCGGGGTCCCTCGCGGTAAATGACGTAAGGCTTTTTGTAAAGGACGGCAGTGGAGTCGGCCCAAAGGTACGGCGAATGATGCGAAATTGAATTTCCCTAGAATAATCTTGGCATCGTGCCAACTCCATCGGCCCCTTTGCAAAAGGTTTAAAACTGACGTTTTCAGTTGGGTGACCTTTGTTGACGAAAGTCGCTTCACATTTCTTACTGTATCCCAAGTGATCCCCAGATATTCTAGCTCTGTCACTGCTTTTGAGGACGACTTCTTTCGGTTCACTTGCCATCCCAGTTCCTCTAGGAACTTGATCGCGAATTCGGTTTGGCGCTCTAGTGTTCGGGCATCCTAGTGGGTGAAAAGAAAATCGTCCAAATAGACTATTACGCGAAGGCCCTTTTGTCTCAATTGATGTGCGACCCAATTCGTTGTTTTCGCGAAAGCCGATGGAGCACTCGCCAAGCCGAATGGAAGACATGTCATTTCGTATAGTGTTCCTTGATATGATAGCGACAGGTACCGACGGTGGTTCTGGCTTATTGGAATGTGGAAGTAGGCTTGTGAGATATCTATCTTCATCATGAAGTCTCCGTTTTGCAGATGGAAAGGGATCTGATGTAGATTTACAAGTCTGAATTTGGGAGCGATCACATACTCGTTTAATCGTTTTAAGTTGAAAATTGGCCGATTTTCGCCATTTGTTTTCTTTCTCAAAAACATGGTGGAGAGGAAACCTGTCTGATGGATGCTTTTCTGAATAGCCTTGGAGCTTAAAAGTTTTCTTATTTCTTCTGTCATTTCGGGTGTTTCTGTGGTTTGATATTTCCTGATGTTTTCTTTTGAAAACCGTGTATGAGGGGGAATTTTCCGGAAAGGGATTCTGTAACCTTTTATAATGTTTATTAAATTTTTGTGCGCCTTGTTCCAATGAGGGGCGTAATCCGCAAGGCGACCTGCGATGAATGAGTCATTTTCTTCCACCCCCCCACTTTTTACCCGGTTGGGTGTTATTTGAGTTGGTTGTCTTCTTTTTGCCACCCCCCCACTTTTTATCTTTGAACCTCTCGTCCCTGTTTGTATTATACTGGCTCCTTTTATTATTTTTGTCTTTATTATGCTCCTGCCATTGATTTTTCTGGAATCTATCTTTAGTTCTTGCTTGTCGCCGTTTCTTATCAGGAAAAAATTAACGAATACCACCTTGTTCTTTAATTGCCTCCGTCAGGGCCTTGTCTTCGAACAAGTGGGTTCCTGAAGGTGGAATGTCGTTTAGGATGCTTTTAAATGTTTTAATCTGAGGTGTGTAGATTGCTCTTCTTTCCTGTAACACTTCTGCACGGCGGCCACAAACGTATTGAAGCAAAGAGTCGGAGGTTTTCCTGAAATTGGAGTCTGCGGATATAAATTCTTTCCCTATGCGATTTTTAATCTCCTTTGGGCAGCTGTTCAGCAAATTCTGAAATGTGACCCTCTGTTGAATCAGGCCATTAGTAATGGCTCCCAATGTCAAGTCAAACCTTTCGAGCATCGATACAGACTTCCAGGCTGGCGTAATTTCAGCCAAAATATTGTTAGGTTTTAAGGCACTAAAGACAGGGGTGGCTTGGAAATATTTTTGTGAGTCGGCATATCGAATATCGCGCCAGCTGTCTTGACCTAGCCTTTGGCATTCCATGCCATATTTTAACACCACTGGGTCTGCTTTTGCAACCTTTGGTTCTTTTTCAGATGTTGTGGGAGCAAAATCATACTCCAAAATGGATCCAGAATCTGATTCTCCATTATTTTCCTCCTGAAGGGCTGCCAGTTTCCTTTGAGCATCGGCTATTTTATTACGCAATTCGTTCTCTACGTCACTGCGTGTTTGTTTGCTACAAACACTTAACGTTTCAAAGGGCGGGGATTCTGGTTCTTCGTCTGCCCCAGAACTGTCCGGCTGCGATTCGAATGATTGCTCTAGTGCGTTAGCATTTGTTTGTGCATTTTGATTTTGGAGAATCTTCTTTAAGTTTTCTCCCTGCTCTGATTGCATATTTATTAGTTTGTTAAAGAGCATCATTTGTTGCTTTAACACGTTTGCTAGAAGCATATTTTCGTCCCCTTTTCTGTGGTGAGTTGAATCCAACCCGAGAAACATTCGGGTCCCGAGGGGGAGTATTATCATGGTGTTGGAGGCCCCTTTCATTATGGCGAGGACGTTTTGATTCCTTGTTACTGTGTTTTGACTCAACTGTCCTCTTTTTTTGAAAAGACTTCTCGCTGCCACTCAGTTCCGAAGAAGCATCCGTCCGCTTCATGAAAAGTGGTTTCAGTGCTTTTATAGTGTTAATAAAAACGTCGTAGGATTGTGCATGCACTTTTTCCATGTACTTGTGAGGCGAGTATAGTATAGCTCTGCCCAGAGGCCACTTCAGTAAAATGCTCCGAATGCTGGTATAAGCTCGTTCCGACAGCGATGTTGCGGTTGGCTCAAAAGCTCTAGCGAGGTCTACCGTTGGTATGGCGAACCTTAGTTTAATTTCAGTTGCGCGGCTGACCTCTTTGTCTCCAAACAACTCCTCGTATGAGAAGTTCATGATTTTCCACTCCCGCCAGTCTTTAGGGTAGTGTCGGTCCAAAGAAGCAACTATAGCTTCGAAGGCTTGTTCCTCCTCAGCCCGACAAGGAATACGAGCCAGCTCGCCCATAGCCACTAGGTCCGGTGCCATGATCTGTAAAGAGTGGTTGCTTTCAGGATCGGCTACACAGAAATGTATAAAACTGGGTTGTACTCCTCATGCAATGAGTTTCCAGAACGTTGTCTTACCGTCGATTCGTTTGAAACAACGTTGACTCATTGAAACGACATTGACTTATTGAATCGACGACGACTCAACTGAATCGATGACGATTCGTCGGTCGATTCGTGAATCGACGACGACTCATCAGCCCGACAACTTTAGTTACGCTATCCCATAACATATTTAGCCACTACTATCAGGCTCGTCAAAGACGGCTCCTTGTTGGAGGCCTGTTTTGACTCGTCGCTGGGCCCATAGGCGCCGAGCGGTAAAATTTTTGAGCATCGGAGCCCCAGGTATTAAAATTTAATTGCTTACTTACCTTGATGCGTTTGAGACTAGTTACGACTTTTAATGTTTTTAGAATACAATATTATACCTATTAATATTATTATACAATATTAATATTAATACGTGTTGATCTTGTGAACGTTGAAAGCGTACTGAACAGAAACTCACACCCACCGCCTGCGCCGCCTGACGTACGAAAGACAGAGACAGATATAGTGATGTCAGTGGGTTGGGACTGCTCTAACACTGTAAAACTAGCAAAAAGAGGGTAATCTGTGAACATTGAAAGGCGTCTCTCTCATATGTGGTTTAAGCGGAGGCTCAAACACCTAAATATTTTTATTTAGGTATTTGTTAAGGATACCTTAGATGTGATGCTGTCGCGACTTAACTTCAGTAAAACACACTGTTATAGTTTAAAATCTTTTGATGATTCTCTTCCTGGGTGGAGCCGAAGGAGAAGTCAGAGACTATTACTAACTAAAAATACCCTGTTCCTTTACATGCCTTTTGCGTTCCAGGACCGCAGTACCCTTTCAATTGTTTCAATACAATTCCGTGAGCCCGGCACGCGTTTGGCACTATTATGGCCTCGTCAGTTCGTTGATAGTTCCTTGAAGGTCGCTTGGAACACGACGCGCATTCGTCTCAGGCCTAGTCCTTGATCGGACGGTGAGTTACCCAATACTCGTCGTTCGCAAGCCCGCAACTACAATCGCAAAAATTAAGTCTGCGTCTTTAGATTTTTGTAAAATCAATTTGCTTGTCAGGAATCGAGGTTGTAAATTAAAATAAGAACACACTATACACTATTCGATAGGGTCGTTGTTAAGGATCAAATTCGGTGAAGTATTAATCAATAATTTAGTCATCGTACGCAGATCTTAATTCGCGCCAATTTACTTAAAGTTCGAATTTCAAAAATTTCGTTATGTATTTGTACCGCGAGGTGATTATAAAAATTTGAAATGAGAACACGATGTAGTGAGCTATGGCCATTAACTAAAGTTTGAATTTTAAAAAACCTTTTGCCATATGTTTGTCGCATGTAATTACTTCACATAACATTGATGGTTTGATTGCTGGAAATTAATATGTCAATTTAATTTTTATGCTGTAATTTTATTTTTATATAAATCTAATTTAGCCATTCACGCCCAGTTGGAAATTCAATTTGTTTATTACTGCAAGGAATCCTTTGGAAGTACTCCCATCTCTTACTCCAGCATTTGATCCGTACCCGGTGTTTGTCTTTCCACGTTTTTTAGATTCGTTTTTTATAGTGAAATAATCAGATAAATTGAAATTTATTACTGAAGACACAGTATGGGTAAAACTATATGGTTGAATTTAAATTTAGAAGACACACACACGTTTGGCCTCCATTGAAATACCGATATTTATTTCCATCGAAATAATGAATTAAAAATTAAATAATTTACTGTGTAATAAAAAAAATCATCAAACGAAATAATACTCAAAATATTATAAAAAAGAATCTTCAGGTTCAGTTTCATAGATGTATTGCATGGACTAAGCTAACTATAGTGAAATAAGCAGATAAATCGGTCCATGCTCTATGTCTTGTTTTACTTTTTTTTTCCATGTTCGATTATATTGCGAGTATCGATTAGGCTGAATGAACCTTTTTAATCGTTATAATGAACATTGGGATTACGGCAGCACTAAGAAGTGTCATATTGCAACATAGTTTTTGGTAATTTTTATCAAGACTTTGTTTCGTTATTATTATGAAATTATGTATGAACACTGGCAAATGTAATAATGCATGTAGTAAGTTACTTTGTTTATTTCACTGTATAACTGTTTTTTATCACGTGGGAAGCTTGTTTATGTACATATTTTCAGCACATCTAAATTATCTAGTTTTTGGAATGATGTACTTAGCATTTTGTATGTTACACACATTTTACAATAGAATCACGCAGTTTTAGTGACCTCAACACGTTCTTAGAGATATTGTTCACAAACTTATCGTATGAAATAGCTGTAGCAATATAATTTTGATTGAAAATCGGATGCTGAAAATGTACAAAAAATCTTGAGTGTCGTCTTAAATTTCGAATCACCCGGTCGATTCAGCTGATGTGTCATGTGTCAAAATATTGTCGTGCAGAGTGGTTAAATTGAAAAGTATAATATTTCTATTAACCGGTGTAATGTTGAACCGACCAATTGGTCGATTTTCAATCGTCAAAACAATTGTTAAAAAAATGGCCACAGTTTGAGATTTAACGACTTATAATAGAATCATCACGCGTTTGTGCTTATGGCTGCGCAATCGTGCCCTAAGGCACAAGGCTAAGCATGGCGATATGGCTAGGCGCCAAAGCCTTGATGATATTCTTTTCAAGCCATTTCTGCGTGTTAGCTCAGTGATATTCACAGATTTGTGAACATGTAAATTTTGACCAAGGTTTTATCGGTTTTATCTAGATTGCACTTTATTGATGCTGTCAACATGACTCTTTGTACAGAAGCTAACGCCATCTGTCGTGTGTATCAAACACTAATATGATTGATTAACACAACGTGACATTGGCGCCAAATGTTGTGCTATCAGCTGTGTATAGTAATGTACAATTGAAAAAGTTGAATCATGACCCACTTTGACAATAAATTCTTTGAATCCGTCAAATTGACAAAGATCAAAGTCGTTACCATGGATATGTATGTTTACGCGAATGTGGACCTAATTGTATTCGAATGTCCGTAGGAAAATATTTAAGGTTATGGTGGGTCATAATTCCACTTTGTCGATTGTACCTATTTTACCTTGTACGAGGTAAAATATGTCACCAGGCTTTTTTTTATTGTAAAATCATCAAATAAGTCCACCCACCCAGAGCAGGGCCCTAAACGGAGGCACCGTCATTGTGCTGACAGATCATTGAGGCGCGCGTGGAACACAACGTGCCGTCGACCCAGGGGGAAATCGGGCTTAATTAAAGTATCTATTGATAATAGAAAAAAAAAACAATGACACTGATCAATGAAGCCTAATCGCTGACTATCACGCGATGAGTACAATAGACCGGACGTCATGATTATCGGATTCTGCTTAGCCATTTCCAATTATACGCCATCGTTATAATGATGGACAATATTCCTCCGCGTAATTATAAACGCGTACAAAGCGTTTTGCCAATACTTTTATGTGCGCACAGCCAGCACAGCTAAGGAGTGGGATTCTCTGCCAGGATCTTTTTTTAACCGACTTCAAAAAAAGGAGGAGGTTCTCAATTCGGTCGGTTTTTTTTTTGTGTGTACACCGGTTACTCCGAGGTTTCTAGTCTGATTAGTGTGATTCATTTTTTGTTCGATGCAGTATACTTACTTGCCATTTGTATGATAATCATCTTATGTAGCTGAGCTGATGAAGGAAGGTACAACACCTTAACAGTAAGGAGTAGGCATCTATAGATTTCACATATCTCCGGAACTACAAGTCCTATTTACCTAATTATTATTTTTTTGTTAAACATGGGATCCTTCAATTTTGTTTTTTTTTAGCGTTGTATAATCATCAAATGAGTCCTCTCGCCCAGGGCAGGGCGGGAGTGACTGTCAGACTTGTACTGACTAAAATCCACGGTGTCCTTCAATAGCCCTTTATGTTCCGGGGTCACGGTAATGGAATAAGTCCCGCGACCCCGGCAGGCTTTGGCCCTCTAGAGAAGGGCCCCGTCATCTTGCTGACGCTCTTTGAGGCGCGCGTGGAACACAACGCGCCGTCGACCCGGGCATGGTCCATGGTCGAACGGCGAGTTGCCCATTCTCGCCGCCCGCATGCCCGCAGGGATCCTTCAACTTAGGGAATACTGTAAGTTTCATCAAAATCGGTTAAGTAATTTTTGTGATAGGGAATTTTATTAGCTTATTGTGTACATGAGCGATGTTAATACCGGTGTGCAACAGATTACAAAATTCTAGTGCACATTTAAGAAAATGATGTATTTAACAACAATTTGGGTTGAATATAAACTAAAAAGAGTAAAATAAAAGTTAAAATAACCTACAAAATAACTTTACTTCCGGAAGTCGGTGGCAAAAAAGACAACAAAAAAAAAACACAAAGCCACCGATTTCCGAAAGAAAAGTTATTTTGTAGGTTATTTTACCTTTTTTTGTGGTTGTTTTTGAAGGCGGTTATTTTTTATAAATATTTTTTTCCTGACAGCTATAACCGACGAGGGTCTTCAAGTCAAGAGTGCTTCACCGTCGACCACACATCATTACTTTCCATCAGGCCAGATGCAGCTGAGTACCAGAAATGCCTGGAACGCCTGCCTATCTCACTTCCACACCTCAGTAAATGGGTAGCAGGACTATCTCATCAGGTAAATGAGAACCTCGAAAATAAAGGGCAATTGAAGGATCTCCGTGGATTTTAGTCAGTACAAGTCTGACAGTCCCTCCCCGCCTCGCCCTGGGTAGGAGGACTCATTTGATGATATAACCACATAAAAAAAATCCCTACTCCTTGGTAAAAGTGGTTATCAGATCTTCGGGCTTCTGTCTGCCGCCGTCACGATAACGGCATGATTGGCGCAGTCTGTGGCTAAGCGATCAACTGCTGAAAAATAAATGTATTTTCTACAAGTAGGTAGTTATTTTTTTTATAAAAGTGTCCCACACTAGTACTTTCTCCTGAGTCGTGGGTGCGTTTACAAACAAAGAAACTCACATACACAAATACCAAGAAAAATTGTTTCTTCTGGGTATTTGGAAATGCACCCACGACAAGAAATTCCTAGCGGGGGCAACATTTGATTTTAAAAAACCGGCCAAATGCAAGTTGGACTCGCCCATGAAGGGTTCCGTAGTAGCAAGCATAGATTAGGGATATAATTATATTGAGATTAGTAAGTAATATACACAAACAATAAAAATAACTTTGTTTTTCATAGTGTTTGTATGAATGACAAAGTTATATTTGCGGTTTTTGAAAATGTACTATATCTCAAAAACTGCTAACTGTATCTCATCCAAACCAATTTTCGTTGGAAGTTTTTGTTGAGGTCTACATTATACATTTTTTTTATTTTTATCATTCTCTTATTTTAGAAGTTAGAGGGGGGGAGGACACACATTTTACCACTTTGCTCGTGCAAACTGTTCAGTTTAGAAAAAAGTGATATTAGTAACCTCAATATAATTTTTAAAGACCTATCCATAGATAGGTACCCCACACGTATGTGTTTGGTGAAAAAAAATTTTTGAGTTTCAATTCTAAGTATGGGGGGCAACCCCAAAAGTTTTGTTTTTATTGTTGTTTAAAAATCCTAATGCGGTTCACATAATACATCTACCTACCCTAAAAACCCTAAGAAGAATGGCCTTGTTGGAATACCGATGAAGAATGCTCACGAGACCTTAAAAGACTTTTGCACGACCACGACATTTAAAATATCAAAAAAGAATTATAAAGATATTCAGATTAAAATTCTTACTTTTTAATTCCAAGGTTGAATTCTTTTTATAGCCCAAGTTTTTTATTTCATCGATCGCGATCAGTCGTCTAGACTATAATCGAAGGTTGAGTGCGGTTGTTGTTTGGCGAGTAAGAGCTACTGCTCCATCTCCCCTTAGCAAGGCAGCACTTCGGCTCTCTTGAGTCTTCTAAATGGGTTTGGCTGTAGGAGCATACTGGATAACGAATTTGGGTGAGTTATCAGTCGGTCTTTATAGTTGGCTGAATATCGGTTTATTTCGTCCAAGATGGTTTGAATTTCCAGGTAATCACGTCCGATGAAAATCACAGGATCGCGCTGGATGTAAGCCGCTTCCAGCCGGTTTTATTGGAAATCTATGGGGGAGGCCTATGTTCAGCAGTGGACGTCTTACGGCTGATTTATGATGATGATGACGTATTTTGATCTCTGGTACAAATACCGGCACGGTTCTTGAGCGCTCGGCGTAAGAGTGGGGATCGCTTTGCGCATCGTAAACTTATCGACAAATGAAACGCACAATAAAACAAATAAAACGCACAAAACAACGAATCCCGAGTGGCGGCTATGACGCGATGCGCTACGGCACGATACGCGGGACAATCACTACACTTTCCCCGCCCCCGTTCCTCATTCATCTACCAAAGGGACCTAATAACTCACTTCTGCGCAGGTGAAGGTCAGCGCTCAAGATCCATGCCGGTATCTGTAAAGATAGTTACATTACCTCGTCTAAGTCAGATGACGTAAAAACAATTAAAACATATCATTCTTCGTAATAATTGTTGTGAAACTAGGAAGTTACTTTGTACCACGATTGTATGTAATTTCAGATGGGCAATAACATATTGTAACTAGTTTGTAAGGAACAGAGAGAGTTGTAAACCACAGTGGTTTAAATATGACACTGAGTTACTGATGTTTTGTTTCCTTACGAATTTCGTCGACCCGGGCATGGTCAATGATCGAACGGCAAGTCACCCACAATTCAGAGAATCAGTAGACAGCCAGCCCAAAAATGTAAAATTTTACTTTGTTCTATCTTACTAATAGAACCGTTTTTCCCCCGAAGGGTAAAAAACGGATATTTAGGTTTCAGCCGTAGCTTGAACCACATTTGAGAATAACGTTCCAATATTCGTCAACAACATCTCCTGTCTCGCTCTTCGACTACGTAAATCCATGATGTCACACTATACCTGTCTTTGTCTAGCACTTGACGGGCAGCGCGCGGTGGCTCTTTGGTTCAGTACCTTGCGCCGGCAAGGTGCTTAAGTGTGGTTCAAGCTACGGCTGAAACCTAAATATCCGTTTTTTACCCTTCGGGGGAAAAACGGTTCTATTTAGGTGTTCGAGCCTACGCTTGAACCACATTTGAGACGTGTTTATTATCTGCCGGCGCTGCCTGACTAGTCTTAATGTCTGATATCTCGATATGAGACTAGTGCTAAGCGTACTGTGACTCTTTGTTTTTGGTAAAGAAACAAAGTTGAAAGTTATAACAGTAATTTATTATTGTTTAAGAAAATTACTTACAAATTTTTCACAAAATAAATGAAATAAATAAACTGTGCAGGAAAACAAAAAGAAAACAAACCCAAAATAATCTTCTTACAAAATCAACATAATAGAATTTCAATCATGATATTGCGATTATTAAGCTACACTATAGGTGCAAAGTTTTCGCTAACAATATTTGGATTGCAAGTAGGATTTGGTTTTATTTCTTTAAAATAATGTCTAAAGAAAGTTTCTTTGGATCGCCAATTTCCTCTTTTTAAAATTTCATCAATATTACACTGATTACCAATCCAACTGTTAGTCGCAACCACTGCTCTAAAGCTACCTGCTGATCCAGTTATACCTGCTTCTTTGAATAATGATTTTATCCAACCTGCAATCACAGTTCGAGAGGCGTTCTTCACTATTCCTCGTGTAGTAATGAACAAGCTTTCGTTACATGCTGCGTTACGCCGTATTTTTGAAATAGAAATGGTTTTCTTAACCCAAAAGATTAGATCCAATCGAACATCTGAATGTACTTCCCCTTTTTTCAACAACCAGCCTGTTTGTCTATATGATGCCGAATCAGTTTTAGAGCCAAACTTTGGCCATAAAATTATTTCGTTTCCATTATCTTCGAAATCACCGTTCCCTATTGATAGGAGAGTTAAATCATGGACTCTTCTGCCACTAGCTAACAGAAGGAGTACACAGGTGTGCCTTGATACTGCGAAAAGACTGTTGTCATCAAATTGATAAGACTGTAAAAAGTTCAGCAAGTCTTCTATTGTCCATGTAATAGGCTTTTTAACAGGCGGGTTTTCTGTGAAGATTGCTTTCAAGACATGCTTAACTATAGGATGAGAACTGAGCTCGGAAGATCTAACAGGGTTTCCAAAATTTGCTACAACCGACTTGTGAACAGCTATGGTCCTGGGCGCTAGCTTTATAACTGTATGAAGGTAGCACAGGTACCTAGCTAAATCCTGAGGACTGGGATTATCGATGGGGATGGCCTTTGTTTTAGCCCAACTACACCATCTTAACCAGATAGGTCTGTAAGTTTTTAGAGACGACTGCCTCCAGGATGACTCCAATAATTTCACTTCATCCTCGGACCAGTTTGCTATTTGCTTGGACCAGCCCGTACCAACCAAGCCGCCAATTCCAAGTGTTCTACTCCTTGAGGAGGATGATTCGTGCGGAGATCTATTAGGTTCTCCCGGAGGTTCGGAATCAAAAGGGGTGGTTTTTCTTTCATTCGGTCTAGTTCTGGTTTCCAGAACACTCTGTTCCAATTGGGCGCTATTAGAATATACAGACCCTCCGACTTTTGTAAGTGGCGTAGTATTCGTGGGATTAATGCTGGTGGTGGAAATATCCAACCGAGATTGTATTTCCACTTCCTGCTGAAAGCATCGCAAAATTGGCTCTCTGTGTCGGTCGCATCCTCGCTGACATACTTTGGAAGAACTGCTGATTCCTTCGAGGCAAAAAGGTCTATCTCTGGTATTCCGTACTTCTGGAATATCCAAGAGAGGACTTTTCTGTTGAGGTGCCATTCCGGCAAAGCCTTCTCCCTCGACAGCCTGTCCGCTATTCCGTTGTATATTCCCGGAATGTATCGGGCTATCAGGTGACAATTCATCCGATCGCATAATTCGAGAATTTGTGTCGTGGCAATTAGCAACCGCGTTGATTTGGTGCCTCCCTGTTTGTTTATATAAGCCACTGTAGTCCGATTGTCCGACTGTACCATTATTGCCTTGTTGTAAATTTCGGGCCCTAGTCTTTGAAGGACTTCGTACACAGTCCACAATTCTTTTAGGTTGCTGTGCCATTTCCTTTGCGATGGAGTCCAATTGCCCCACAGGTGACGACTGTTTGCTATGGCACCCCAACCCCTCTCTGCTGCATCGGTAGTAACGAAGATTGATGGATTCGGATAATGGATCGGCGACATCTTGTATATGTTTTTTAGCCACCATTTCAGTTGTTCTCGAACCGAGCCTGGAATGGGATATTTCTGATGAGGTCGAGCTTGCGGTAGAAGGCGAGATGATTTCTGGATAGGACGACAATGAAGTCGCCCCAAAGGGACTGTGAACGAGGCAAAGCTTAGTCTTCCCAGTATTACTTTGGCATCGTGCCAACTCCATCGGACTTTCCTCTGGAGCTCCCGCATACATTTCTGTAGCTGTTGGATTTTTGTTGTCGATAAACCCTTGGTATTTCGACTTGTGTTCCAGGTAACGCCCAGATATTCTATGGTTGTCGATGCGATGGTTGATGATTTCGCTTGATTGATTTGCCATCCCAGGTTCTTTAAATATTCTGTAGCAAATGTCACTTGTTGCTCTAGAACTGTTGGGTTTTCGTGCATGAACAGAAAATCGTCGAGATACACTACTACCCGAAAGCCTTTCTGACGAAGTTGTTGTGCTACCCAGTTCGTAATTTTTGCAAAAGCTGAAGGGGCGCTTGCCAACCCGAAAGGGAGACATGTCATCTCGTAAATTTTGCCCTGGTACGAAAGTGATAAGTACCGACGATGATTGTGACTGACAGGCACGTGAAAATATGCCTGTGAAAGGTCGATTTTCATCATAAAGTCCCTTTCCCTCAGGTGTGATGGAATCTGTTGGTGGTTTAACAAACGAAACTTTGGAGGAAGGATGTATTCGTTTAGTCTTTTTAAATTGAAAATCGGACGGTTCTCTCCGTCTGTCTTTTTCCTCAGAAACATTGATGATAGGAATCCTGATTGATGTGTGCTGGTTTGTAAAGCTCGAGATTGTAACATTTTTCTTATTTCTGTTGCCATTTCTGCAGATGCCCGAGTTCGATATCGTCGGGTGTTTCTTTGGGAAAATTTTGTTATTGGAGGAATGCTCTTGAATGGAATTCTGTAGCCGTTCAATATTTTTAAAAGATTTACTGGTGCTCCTTCCCATCGCTTCACAAAATTGGCTAGGCATCCTGCGGTGAAGGAGTCATTTTCGCCCCCCTCCGTCTTTTTTTCCCTGCTGCTGTTTGGGAGGGAATGGTTTTTGATGGTACACTTTTCCATCTCCCCCTCTGTTGTATTGCGGATTTCTTCTTGTGTTTTTGCGCGAGTCGCGAAAGCAATGGTTATTAGTTTGAGAGCTTTTAGGTTTCGCCACTTGAGTTATCGTTTTCTTGTTTGTATAGGGCTTTCTTTTGTTAGGAAATAATTTGTGCAGCCCTCCCAGCTCTTTTACTACTTCTGTGAGGGATTTATCTTCGAATAAGTGCGTCCCCGATGGCGGAATATCATGAAGAATATCCCGGACCGCTTTACTGGACGGTTTGTAGACATCCCTTCTTTGTTTTATTACTTCTGCACGCCGACCACACACGTATTGTAATAGGGCATCAGAATTCTTTCTAAATTCGGAATTTGCAGCTATGAAATCCCGGCCCACAATATTTTTAATGTCTGCTGGTAGACTCTCCAAGAGGTTTTGAAATATCATCCTCTGTTGGATTAGCCCATTTGTTATGGCTCCTAAAGTTAAATCGGATTTCTCCAGGACTTCTGCTGATTTCCAATTTGGAGTTAATTCTGCCAGAAGATTGTTTGTTTTGAGAGCAGTGAAAACCGGCGTTGCCTGAAACTGTTTTTGAATATCAGCGTATCTCACATTACACCAACTACTCTCACCTAATCTCTGGCAGCTCAAACCATGCTTTACAGCCAGAGGGTCTGCCCGTGCAATCTTAGGTTCTTGTTCTGTGGTAGCTGGTGTAAAATCAAAAGCGTTGATATTTGTATGCTTTTCTTCTAAGCTTGCCAGTTCTCTTTGTGCGTCGGAAATCTTTTTCCGCAGATCAGCTTCCTTGGTTTCCCTGGTGTCGGACCATTGGAGAGAGTGTCCACTTTCTCGAACCTCGTCGTCCTTATCGTCCTCAGATTGTGTACTGTCCGGAAGGGAGTCGTACGAATTATTGAGGTCTTCTTCACACGACTGGTGTATGTTCGGCGCCGCACTCCGCTGCTGGTTTTGTATAACTGTTTTTATGTTTTCATTTTGCTCTGACTGCATGCTAAGCATTTTGTTAAATAGTAACATTTGCTGATTCAGCACAGAAGCGAGTAAATGTTCGCTACTACCTTGTTCTGGTGCGGCTCGGGATTCTGAATGAATGGGCGAATTTGAGGCATTTGTATAAGATGAACGTTTCGCTTCATTATGCACTTCAGCGGAACATTCGATCGTCCGTTTCGTACCTGTATGTGGCACCCCTGTTATCGAGCTATCGCGCTCCAGTTCCCGCGAAGCCTCTCGTCTTTTTGCGAGTTTCGGTTTAAGCTCTCTTACGGTGTTCATAAAGACATCATAGGATGGTGAATGTATCTTCTCCATTATGTTGTGCGGAGCGTAGAGAAGAGCTCTTCCCAGTGGCCATCTTAGGATGGAAGCCCTTATTGCCCTGTATGATCGGTCCGACAAAGACGTTGAAGATGGTTTGAAAGCTCGAGCTAGATCTACTGTGGGGATCGCAAATCTAAGCTTCGCTTCTATTCCTGATGGAACTTGGCTGCTCCCAAACAAATCCTCATAGGTATAGTTGTAGACCTTCCAATCCCTCCAATTACTTGGGAAGTTTTCGTCTAAGGATGCAATAATTGCCGACAAACTTTCTTCGTCTTCTCCGCAAGGTATTGAAGCCAGGGCTCCCATTGAGGTTAGCTCCGCCATGGTTCTGGAAGTAAATGTGTCCTTTGATAAGACAATTTAGTTCTGTCATGGGATAGTGCTGTTTTCTTGTGGGACAACAGTCGCCACACTCATAAAATAATGTCGCCTCAGTTGGCACGACAGTTGTCGCTTTAGTCGGGGCGACGACTTCCCGTTTGATGCAACAGTCGTCTCAAACGAGACGACGGCTCGTGTCGAGACAACACGTCGCCTTGAGTGAAACGACTGTCGTCTCGACCGAGGCGACACTCGATCCAGTGCTGACGACACTTGTTGTCTCAAATTGAGGCGACATGTCGTACCGCCTAGCTCGAGTATAAATCATACTTTTCGAAGTATGTTCACTCGTTCGTCGCTGGGCCTTGTGGCGCCGAGCGGTAAACTTATCGACGTTGGGCTCGGAAGCGCCGAACGGATAAATGCGTTTAAAATACTTACTTGGAGTGAAACGTGTTGACTTCACGAATATTGAAAGCGTACTGAACCAAAGAGCCACCGCGCGCTGCCCGTCAAGTGCTAGACAAAGACAGGTATAGTGTGACATCATGGATTTACGTAGTCGAAGAGCGAGACAGGAGATGTTGTTGACGAATATTGGAACGTTATTCTCAAATGTGGTTCAAGCGTAGGCTCGAACACCTAAATAACATAAATACGAAAGCTTGTGAGGATTTTATCTTCCTGTGGGATAATAGTAGGTAATGCTAGTCAGTATAAATCGGATGGTTTTCGTTTCTGAAATATCGTACAGAAATCTTTACATTTTGTTGTTAGCGCATAATCATAATTCATATAATGTTCCCACAGTTGGGAGCTCCCCACAGCATAAAAAGCTTATGAACCCTTTTATTGATGGTACATAAAATGTTCCAGAACTGATGGCCGATGGGGCCGTAAGGTTCTCGAATGGAGACCACGCACCGGCAACCGCAGCGTAGGACGTCCACCCACTAGGTGGGCAGACGATCTTATGAAGGCCACAGGATCACGCTGGATGCAGGCCGCTTACAACCGGTCCTATTGGAAGTCTAAAGGGGTGGCCTATGTTCAGCAGTGGACGTCTTACGGCTGATATGATGATGATGATGAAAATGGCAGTGTATTTTTGTTGGCAGCTTATCTTTTTCGTCTGGTACCATAAATTAATATATTTTATATTAATATGTCATGTACGTCCGACACCCCTCGGCCGAGACACGTCCACACTAACCGAGCTGCTTCGCGCGGCAAATGCCTCGCGAGGCTGCTCATTCTGTGTGGACGCACCTATGAATAACTCTACCTTATTCTGACCTACGAGTATGTCATGGAACGTAATAACAGATTCAAAGTGCAAGTAAATATTAACAAACACTGAAAATTATGCAGTCACCACCCATTTCGCCAATTTGAAGAAGTCAGCTCTTTGACCCGATCATTAAACTTCTATTCATAAATCTAGGACACCAGTTTAATAAAATCAACATGGTATTTGACTGAAAGAATGTAATAAGTCAGATTATCAAAAAATATTTGACACGTAATTTTTCATTAGTTTCGTAAACCAAAATTGACGAAGATATGGCACTTTAAAAATTGCCAATACGTCACAAGCAAGTACAGTTTTTACTTGCTTCTGACGTCACTACCGCCAGATAAGTCTGGAATAAAGGTCATTGATCCTAATAATGCATCGTTCGAATTTCATAATACCATCGTTCGAATTTCGAAATAAAATATAAGTAAGGTCAAGGTCGCCTGTTACCACGATGCATTTGTTTTGATCATGTTACGACACTTTCTTTACATTTTTTCTTATCTATTTGAAATATTGGAATACATTGGTACACGGGGGTCAACGAATTTTATTCCACACTTATCTGGCGGAGACTATAGCCCCCACTCTCGAATTTTGATGCATTTATAACTTTGTAAATATCCATTAATTCAACAAAAGAAAAATACGTCACGTATCCATTTTTTTCCAAAATTTCGATTTTTGATTTTGAGATTTATTGATGCTTACAAGTCTATTACAACATGCCTATTATTTAGATACTGTAATAATTTATCTAGTTACTTGCATAATACATTACATACATACAATTATGATTTGTTTCAAACTTGATAATCCAGTTTGTGAGTAACACCAAAATCTTTTCTTAATTATTATTTAGAAAGGCTCGGGCAGAGATGGCCAACCATTGGCATGTCGCTAGAAAATAAATGACGCTCATTCCATCGTGATTCGTAGACTTTTGACTCTGTCATTTCTGACCTCGAGTTACACATTTAAAATAAAATAGGTAAATAATAAAAATACGAGTTAAGTACCCATTCGAAATATTTCTTTATAAGATGTTGTAGTACCTAAGCTTATTATTGTTCAACCAATTGACTTCAAAAAAAAGTAGGTTCTCAGTTCGACCTGTATGTATGTTTGTATGTATGTTTGTATGTATATATGTATGTATGTTTGTCCGCGATTATCTCGCGTTTGGCTGAACCGATTTTGATGCGGTTTTCAGGAAAGTGTTCATTACATTCTGGAGAAGGTTTTAATATATAACAATAATGGATATATCGTGCAGTTGCCCGCATAGATCCGTTTTTGTTGCTTACTAAGATTGTAGATTTTCAAAAACGCCGAAAATAAAAAAAAAACTTTTTGAAAAAAGGGAACCGACTTCAAACCCTCGTCGTTTGAAGTCGGTTCCCTTTTTTCAAAAAGTTTTTATTAAACTAATCATCACGTCTGTCAATAAGATAGGTACCGTACCTACTTTTGGAAATAGTGTTTTTTTTAAAGTTTCTCCTCACTTTGTATTTCTCCTTTGTCGTGTCATGAGTGTGTTAGAAAATGGATGTGTGTGTGTGATAAATAGGATATGTATTTCTAGTTTTATTGACATTAATATAGATTTTATTATCAAGTTTTAGATATCAGGATGGTTAATGTTATTTATTTACTGTATGTAAGGTATCTCTAAGGACCTTTGTACAGGAATGGGTTTATAAAGAAAAGCACAAAATCAAGACTAGGTATTTATTACCAAGCTACCTCCGTTCGCAAACCCTAGGTCTTTCGTGGAGAAGAACGGAGAAAGAAACTCCACGGCAACATATTTTACACAGTTATAAAACATACAATATCAGTACACATTTTTAAAACATACATTATCATTATCAATAATATTCAGATCATAATAAATATCTATTAACTTACATTTTCACTGTAGAACGTTAGAACACAAATTATAACTTTCAGCTTCACACACTTGGATTCTCTATTATTATTTCACATTTATCAAACAGAACAACAATCAGAGCACGGCTTATCTCATATAGCGATTGAAGAATAATGACCACGAATGTGAGGGTACATCTGTTTTTATAAACCTAGAATTGTACCACCCCCAAGAAATATTACCGCCATTATTAACCAATCACAGATCCTCATACATTGCAGTTAAATAAGTAATAAAATAAGCAATAATAAACGAATCTTGTACAGTAGAACCATTTTAAAACTTGAATAGATAATTAAGAAATTCAGTAAGTATTTATTTGTAACCTAGACATAATTCGATAAATATTTGAACATCAACTGATTTCGTTCTGAAATCATTTGATCGTTGTTTTAAATATATTGTTATTATTTATTACAAAGGGACTAGGTATATACCATATCTATCACAATAATAAACAAATCTTGTACACTAGATTCATTTTAAAGCTTGATTAGATTTATTTGCAACCTGGACATAATTCGATAAATATTTGAACATCAACTGATTTCGTTCAGAAATTATTTGATAGTTGTTTTAAATAATATATTGCTATTATTTATTACATAGGGGCTATATATCACATCTATCACAATAGTAAACAAATCTTGTACAGTACTATCATTTTATAACTTGATTAAATAAATTAGAAATTCAGTAAGTATTTATTTTTAACCTTAACTTAAATCAATAAAAATATTCAATTGTTATTTATTGCATTGGGGTTATATACCATATCTAACACGGCCATACTGACAAGTACTTCGCTCTCGAAGTACCTAACTGACTATAATGATATAAATAAATAATTAAATAAATGTTTCTTTTTTTTTTTTCTTTCATGTTATGATATGTATATGGAATGAACAAACGAAAAATAAATAAATAGATAAATAATTTTCAAGTAGTCTCTGGCCTTGACATATCAGTCCTATCACCTGCTGCGCGTGAATTTCAGAAAGATATCAGGGCAGTGACCGACCAGCAGTTCATATAATAGCCTCTGGCCTTGACATATCAGTCCTATCACCTGCTGCGCGTGAATTTCAGAAAGATATCAGGGCAGGGCCGACCAGCAGTTCATACAATAGTCTCTGGCCTTGACATATCAGTCCTATCACCTGCTGCGCGTGAATTTCAGAAAGATATCAGGGCAGTGACCGACCAGCAGTTCATAATCCTTACTTACAATCTTACTTATAACTTTACTGGGCAGACCAAACACCCCGCCGTCGGTGAAGCTCAATCGCCCGCAGTCAGTGAATGTCTAACCACAGCCAAGGTTTTATTTATTCATCCATATTACATATCATACAATCATGTTTTTAAATTTAGTATCATAAACCTTCACTAATATAAAATACAATACATACGATAGCACAGTAAAACTTATTTCTCTAGATTCAACTTAGTTTCTTTTTTTTTCTCTTTTATTTGTATTCACAAAGTGTATATAATTATATCATGGACAATATGACGTCTATCACTTGTTCATTTTTCATTTTCTTTTGCATGGTATTATGTACATGAATATTTTTTTTTTGCTACATGAATCAAAGGATTTGCATTTTATTTTCCAAAGAAATCGACTCGGTTATGCTGACAATTATTGTTATCATTGCGAATAGTTCTATCAAGTCGAGACCTTTTCAAAATCATGATTTTTTAGCCGATTTACTAAGCTATACTTTTAATTTTGAGGCTAAGATTCAGATCGTATTTCGGTTCATTCGATCAAATTGTAACTAGTTTTCATATTATTCAAGTAGAGATTTGTTCCATTTTATCATAATATTTAGGTTCTTAAAGTCATAATTAAAGCACCTTTTTATTTTGTGAGACAAACAGCAAACAGATGTTTAAACTATAGACCTATTGCAAAATCAAAGAAGATTTTTCTTGAAAAAATAAAACATAATATATAAACTCTTAATCGTATCTTATGAAAATGACCTCCTGATTAACTTGGTCATTGAACAGAAGATCTACTACTACTCTTTCTTTTAATATCAAAGCTTATAAGCCAGTTAAAATACTACTTCAAAAAGACCATCAATTTGTATTTTGAACAGTTTCTCTTCAACTATTTTTTTTAAACTAACAGTTCAAATTGTTATAAACAAGTGGTTTTTTTTTTTTTGTTTAGGGCACTATTTGTTATTCATTCGAGCTTTACGTTTCATTTCTACACTAGATCATATTTTTAGACTCTCAATAGTAAATTACATATATTTTACAAAAATGATCAATAGTTAACATCTATCTGTATGCTGCGTAATCTTTTCTAGTAGTATCAGATTTAATGTTGATTTTTTACATTGGGTTGGCATAAGGACTTTCCTAGCGGGACCGACGGGGCATATGAACTATGAATTCTATTCTATGAGCAAGGGAAAACACCAACATGTACAAAAAATAACTTTTTATAGAATAACTTTTTTTTTTTAGTCACAGTCGAAATTAGTGACCACAATTTTTGGTTTGATAATAAATAATGTTATTTATCAATTCACATTGCTATAACTTTGATTGTTTTGAAATTGAAATTAACATATGCTAATGTTTCAAAAATAGGTGATACCTTGTACAAATCCTGGTACTAAGGCATTTGATACTTATCACAAAGATAATGTTTTATTTAAGTACAGTTCCAATAAAAGTTCAAAAATGTAACATAGCAAGACTCCGGTAGATTTTATTTAAAGCTATTCATACTCCTAAATATTTATTTATTTTAATTTAAAATGTAGTAATTTGTCATAAATCGTAATTTTAAAGTTTTATACAATATTTTAAACTTGTTTTTTTTTTTTAAAAAAAAAACGCTGTTCAAATTCAAACCGATTTCAACCTGTGTTCCAAAACAACTTGTTTTAATCATGCCAACCCTTGCATTTTGCAAATGAAAGCTATACTAAATTAACAAAAATGTCAATAGTCTCAACTCTCATATTTTCTTCGGATCAAAAGATATTTCATTTAGTTTACTTGTTTTTCCAAACAACAACTATTTACTGATTTTTTTTGTTTTGCGAAAATATATGCTTTTTTGCAAAAGAAACCTGATATGTCAATTATTTTTTGCTGTATTATTGTTTGTTGGCCCTAGTAAATTCAACATTAGATAAAAGTTTTCGTGTGACAAAAAGCTACAATTTTGTTGATCAGTGTAACCAATTTCCTATCAATCGACAGGTCTTTTCAAATACTTCTATTCAAAGTTGTTATTGCTTTGAAGGTCAAACCTCAATAAAATATACACATACTGTTTCAGATAATTCTGTTGCAGTTTCGTCGTCCTATTATTTTTAATGTAAACAGAGTCATTTTATAAATAAAAAGTATACACACATTCTTTTTCTTTGCAACTACCTGACGTCACTTTCTTTTGTTGTATTCCTATTTAATTTCGTTAACATTCTAATAAAGCTTAACCAAATAATTTAAAAAAATAACACTATTTATATCTAGGACCTTTTCATCTCACTTTTGGATTTAAACATATTAAACTATTAGGAATACTAACATAGGAATAAGGAAAACTGTTACTAACACAATGAGTCAATGTTACTTGAGATAAAGAGATATTATAATAATAATAATAAAGCAGAGCCTCTGGAGGCCTTACCGACATTAGTAAAAAGTTCATACTGTGGTGCAGAAGTTCTCGTTCCGTTATCCTCGACATGGCTTCGATCTTTTTCAGTAGCATCGTAGTCCCGTTGTTCGAGATGGCAGCACGTTTACATCGCTCTTCTAAAGTCAACTCATCCATCCGATGACGTCACAGCTTTCAGCAGGGATGTGCCGATTGACAGCTCCAACGTTAATTATGAAATATACAAAAAGAATTGCATTAGAATTAATAAATAGATTAGGGCACACATCCCACTTCTGATGTTAGAAAATGGATGTGTGTGTGTGATAAATAGGATATGTATTTCTAGTTTTATTGACATTAATATAGATTTTATTATCAAGTTTTAGATATCAGGATGGTTAATGTTATTTATTTACTGTATGTAAGGTATCTCTAAGGACCTTTGTACAGGAATGGGTTTATAAAGAAAAGCACAAAATCAAGACTAGGTATTTATTACCAAGCTACCTCCGTTCGCAAACCCTAGGTCTTTCGTGGAGAAGAACGGAGAAAGAAACTCCACGGCAACATATTTTACACAGTTATAAAACATACAATATCAGTACACATTTTTAAAACATACATTATCATTATCAATAATATTCAGATCATAATAAATATCTATTAACTTACATTTTCACTGTAGAACGTTAGAACACAAATTATAACTTTCAGCTTCACACACTTGGATTCTCTATTATTATTTCACATTTATCAAACAGAACAACAATCAGAGCACGGCTTATCTCATATAGCGATTGAAGAATAATGACCACGAATGTGAGGGTACATCTGTTTTTATAAACCTAGAATTGTACCACCCCCAAGAAATATTACCGCCATTATTAACCAATCACAGATCCTCATACATTGCAGTTAAATAAGTAATAAAATAAGCAATAATAAACGAATCTTGTACAGTAGAACCATTTTAAAACTTGAATAGATAATTAAGAAATTCAGTAAGTATTTATTTGTAACCTAGACATAATTCGATAAATATTTGAACATCAACTGATTTCGTTCTGAAATCATTTGATCGTTGTTTTAAATATATTGTTATTATTTATTACAAAGGGACTAGGTATATACCATATCTATCACAATAATAAACAAATCTTGTACACTAGATTCATTTTAAAGCTTGATTAGATTTATTTGCAACCTGGACATAATTCGATAAATATTTGAACATCAACTGATTTCGTTCAGAAATTATTTGATAGTTGTTTTAAATAATATATTGCTATTATTTATTACATAGGGGCTATATATCACATCTATCACAATAGTAAACAAATCTTGTACAGTACTATCATTTTATAACTTGATTAAATAAATTAGAAATTCAGTAAGTATTTATTTTTAACCTTAACTTAAATCAATAAAAATATTCAATTGTTATTTATTGCATTGGGGTTATATACCATATCTAACAAGTGCATTAAAAACATTTAAACTCACTTAATCAAATTAGACCGGAACAATTACCTATGGGCCATACAAATATTTGTTCCGCACAGGAAACGTACTCGCGACACGCACTGTAGCAGCCAATTGAGAAGCCTTTGCGCCAAAATCTGGAAACCGTTACTGTAATGACTCTTTATAATCAAAGGCAATATAAGTTATACGCTCAATTGAAGACATCTAACGGTCGCGAGTTATCGAAATTAAAACGATATTTCATTTAAAATTCTAAGATTGAAAAACAAAATAGGTTTCTGCCGTTATTCTTTAAATAATAACTGTGCCAAATTTCATATTCCTCGTGCATCGAATTTGCGTTTAAAGTGGTAAAAACATCTTTACTTCACGTAATAATGTAAGTAAGTAGTTAACATATTCATCGAAACATTTGCCATCCCTCTTTTTTGTCTCCAGTATGCAGCGTAATGAACTGTGATTCTTACTGACAAGAATTCCACCCTGTACCTGTGATGATCAGATTTATTGACTGATTCCTGGTCCACGCTAGCCTGCTTAGACAATTCCCCGGCTCATTCAATTTGCTGATAGCTCTTTGAGTCGCTCTTGGAACCGTTCACCGAATGTTTGCCACCCCTGAATTTAATATATGATCTGCTACAGTGCCCGGCACGGTTCTTGAACGCTCGTCGGAAGAGTGGGGATCGCTTTGCGCATAGTACACTTATCGACAAATGAAACGCACAATAAAACAAATAAAACGCACAAAACAACGAATCCCGAGTGGCGGCTATGACGCGATGCGCTACGGCACGCTACGCGGGCCAATCACTACACTTTCCCCGCCCCCGTTCCTCACTTCATCTACCAAAGGGACCTAATAACTCACTTCTGCGCAGGTGAAGGTCAGCGTTCAAGATCCATGCCGGTAATTGTAACCTCTTGTGTTAATCAAAGTGGGGGTACTATAGAGCACTATGCGTGTGTGAAAGTTTTGCCATATTTTTTTGAGCAGTTTCGTGTGTAGGATTCCTCTGTGTATTTAGTGCTGTGTTGAAAGGGTATTGCTACATAGTGTGGTTTTCATTACAAAAGTTATTAATTTTGTGAGAAGTTAAAATGGATTGAAGTGCAATTAGTGATTTTAGTTTTGAGGCATGTATTGTTTTGTTATTTACTAACTGTTGGAAGTATTTTCGTCCGCGTGATATATTCTACGGGAATATCGGTATCACTACCGAGATAACAAAAAAAAAATTGTTAATGTTCAACGACACGGTTGGGCTCTGAGTGTCACTGGTTCGATCCCCGCATGGACTTAAAAGTAGTTGGTCCAGGTGCTTTGTGTATGTGATATCGCCAGTTAGAGATACGTTTAAAAAAAGCGAATTTAGATTATTTAGCTATCTATCGGTGCAACAAAATCCGCCGTTATCGATTTATTGTGTGTGACAAAACGATGCACAAGAATGTATAAATTAAGGAATGAGTTTAAAAGGGGAAGTTTGAAAGTGACGCCTGTTACAGAAAAAATGAAAGGGAATCGTCTGTCTTGGTATGGACATGTGATGAGGAGCGATGCGAGACTCACGTGACTAAGAGAGTGATGAGTATGAATGTGGATGGATGGAGAGGAAGAGGAACGCCAAAGAAAAGATGGATGGATTGTCTAAGGAATGATTGAATGGAAAAGGGGTAAATGATACTGTGACGTCTGATAGGGGAGAATGGAAGAAAAAAGCGTGTTACGCCGACCACAAGTAAAATGTGATGAGGGCAGGAATATGATGATGAAAATGATGCAGAATAAGTAATTTTCTGAATGAATTATTGTTTGGAGTCTCATAACATAAACTCAGTCCGAGCTGAGATAAATGACTTTAAAGTTAAAATAATAATATTGTAAAAAATAAAGAATTAGCAGTTGAACTTAGGCCGAAATAAATCGTCGTACCTAAGCGATGCGATAGACAAGCCAAAGTCAGTGCTTGGCGACGTCAAATGTCAGTAATTTCCATGGTAATTACTTAGTTTTTAACTGACTTCAAAAAAAGTAAGTTCTCAGTTCGACCTGTATGTATGTTTGTATGTATATATGTATGTTTGTCCGCGATTATCTCGCGTTTGGCTGAACGGATTTTGACGCGGTTTTCAGGAAAGTGTTCATTATATTCTGGAGAAGGTTTTAGTGTATAACACTAATGGATATCCCGTGACGTTGCCCGCGTGGTTCCGTTTTTAGGGTTCCGTAGCCAAATGGCAAAAACGGAACTCTGTCTGTCTGTCCGTCCTTATGTCACAGTCACTTTTTGTCGAAAGTATAAGAGCTATCCTGTTGAAACTTGGTAGGTAGATGTATTATGTGAACCGCATTAGGATTTTCACATAAAAATAAAAACAAAACAAATTTTGGGGGTGCCCCCCATATTGAAACTCAATTTTTTTTTCCACGAAACCCATACGTGTAGGGTATCTATGGATAGGTCTTTAAAAATTATGTTGAGGTTACTCATATCATTTTTTCTAAACAGTTTGCACGACGATTTTTACGAAGATGTAACTTCTAAAATAAGAGAACGATAAAAAAAATATATATATATAATGTAGACCTCAACAAAAACTTCCAACGAAAATTGGTTTGGATGAGATACAGTTAGTAGTTTTTGAGATATAGTACATTATCAAAAACCGCAAATTTAACTTTGCCATTCATACAAACACTATGAAAAACAAAGTTATTTTTATTGTTTGTGTATATTACTTACTAATCTCAATATAATTATATCCTTAGTCTATGCTTGCTACTACGGAACCCTTCATGGGCGAGTCCAACTCGCACTTTGTTTTTATTTTCATAAGTATTTGTTTGACTAAACAATCAGCGTTGCCGTCCAACATACCGGTTTTTTTTTAATATTACTATCATAACATGACTTGATGACCATTTAAAATTTTAGATAATTAAAAACAGCAAGATTGCATAGTGTTGCAAGCCGTTGTAACACATTTGCACAATTCGGCGAATTACAAAGTGAAATCGCTAAGTTAAACACACATCTGTTGGTATTTTAATTAATTCTACCGTTTAAGTTTACAGAAAAGGCAGCAGAGAATTGGTCCTTTTTTTTGTTTGGTAAAAATAATAAAATTAGTTCTCCCTCCCTAGGGAGAGTTAGACTGGTACTGACTAAAGTCCACGGTGTTTCTTTAATAGCCCTTTACGTTCCACTGTCACGGTACCTGATTAGACAGTCCAGCCACCCTAGAAGAAATTCGTACTTACGTTAATCTTTGGTGTTAGTAAAACTAACTATCAATAATTTATTAGGAATAGCCAACTAATTACTAGTGACTAATATTAAAATAGTGTGTCACACAAATAGGCTCAATTGTGAACTAAAATAACTAATTAATAGGTACTTCAGTTAGTTTCTGACAGCAAACCCTTTCATTTGGTACCCTATCATGGGGGTGGATTTCAAACAGCCGGTCCGCCATCTTGGGGAAACCGCCATATTGGATTTGTAATGACGTTTCTTAGCTAGTCATGTATTGTCATCAGAACTCAGAGCGTGTGCAAAATTTCATCCTAATCGAAGACCGGGAAGTGGGTCAAATTACGATTCCAAGATTTTCTTACATACCTACTCGTATGTATGTAAGAAAATCTTGGAACCTTAATTAGTTAATTACAAAGTGAAGCTTAATAAAAGCGTGTTAAAAAGGTAATCCTATGAAAACTTTTTGTTTTTGGTTTTATTGACAATTAATAAAATAACGTGTGTTGAAGTTGGAGCACGGCTAGTACCTACAGTGTGAGAACAAGGTTCAATTCCATGTTAAAAGAACCAGATTTATTTCTTCCTCATTCCTATTCTTAGAATAATTATGAGAAGATTATTTTGATGCACATTGATTACGTCAAAGTATCAGACTTAAATAAACTTAAGTAGGTATTGTTTTGACGCGGTACCTACCTACCTAATATTCGCTTTAACATTACTAGAAAAATCTACATAATGTAACAATGGTTACATTTAACTCATAATAATTACTTATAAAGCCTCGAGCAGACACACACGATTAATCGCGCGGGGCGACTTGTCGCGGTCCATTCGCAGTACATTTAGAGTGGAAATTAGCTTGGCTCGTTGTCGCAGCGCGATTAATCGCGTGTGTCTGTTCGAGCCTTAAAGCCTCCTGCAGACAAACGCGATTAATCGCGCGGGGCGACATGTCGCGGTCCATTCGCAGTATTTTTAGAGTGGAAATTAGCTTGGCTCGTTGTCGCAGTGCGATTAATCGCTTGTGTCTGCAGGAGGCTTAATACTTAAATTTATTATCATTATCTGCCTAGCCTTTTCCCAACTATATTGGGGTCGGCTTCCAGTCGAACCAGATGCAGCTGAATATCAGTATTTTACATGAAGCGACTGCCTATCGGACCTCCACAACCCAGTAACTGGGTAATATTCCACTGACTGCTTGTCAGTCATTTGTAGGAATGACAGCCGGGACCAACGGCTTTACGTCCTTTCTGAATCACAGAGGAAACTCGCCATGACAGATGGTCACGTTGGTCACCCATCCACAGACCAACCTCGGCAAACTCGGCTCAACCCAGAAGATCGGCCTGTGTGGCTGTAATTATTTAGCCACGAGCTCCTCCTTTATTATGTGTATTATATTAAAAGAAAATAAAACTAACTAAATATACATAACATGCCAAAAACAACTTGTTTCTTAAACTGCGTCAAAAACAATGTCGATCAAGAAGATTAAAAATGATGAACTGCAGACGAAACAACACGGAGTCACAATAATTCAATTAACACAATAATTAATGTTTCATTGTTTCGTCCTGTCTAATTTGCGAACCTGAATTTTGTACATTGAAGCACAAAAGTGGATTAAACCGTATCTTACTAGTCTACCTGAGTGGAAGCGCGCGTTTCCGAGGGAGGGGGGATTCCACCCCCCAAGGGCTGGGATCAAGATTTAAAAAAATCTGTGTTTATTTCAAAAATTTACGAGCTCGCTGCGCTCGCTCAACATCTTATTTGTTTAGATTTTCGATAGTTTCAGTACAATTCAACAAAGAAATGAACTAAGTATACTAAAAATGGTCGAGTTCGCTCATGACTTCGTTCTCTCATATCCTTTTCAATCGTTTTGTTACAAGGCAACGTAATAGAAGACACTCATTATTCCATCTCAACGAATGGTAAAATAACAAATATTTGTGGTGGGTCTGGTGGTCTGGGAGCAAACATTTGGAGCTCGCTGCGCTCGCCCATGATCTCATTTGATATTGTTTCGGTTTAAGGCAAGAAAGTCTCACTATTCCGTTAATTTAGTCGTAAAATAGAAAAAAGATCCTGGTATGGGCACAGAGGAGTGCAAAAAATTCTTGCGTTTTGTTTTTCGAGTATTTTAGTACAGTCAGCATCAAAAGTTAAGTATAAGTCACTAGACGAAACGAATAGTAAATAGAAAATATTTTCGGGCCGATTAATGAAATTTGTCTTAACTGGAACATGCAAAACATGCTGAATGGATTTGGATGAAATTTGGTACATAGATCATTTATAAACTGGATTAATACAGTCATAAAATCCTCTGGGATAATTTTCGAATTGTAGCGGGCGAAGCTACAGGCTACTGGCAAGATAGCTAGTAATTCCGTATTAGCACGTCTTACTCACATAAATCTCAAGACATTGCAATACAAATAATAAGATTATGTCAGTCGTAAAAACATGCCATTATGCATATTTCGTACGCTACTCAAATTAAAAACACACTTCGTCATCTTCCATTATGTATGAAAATACCTAACCTTGGTTTTAGAATTCTAAGTAATTAAATATTTACCAACTTTTAAAATTCTCTTAGCTGCATTTTACAATTATTTTAATGCTATGTAGATTTCAAAATTGAATACGTAATTATTAAGTAAGGTTTAGTAGCGTGTGCGCAATATTAGATTTTTTTGGCGTCTGTGAAACATGTCCATTTAATTAATAACATGTCAAAATAGTTTTGTTTATGACTGTACTTTCACACACTAATGTGACGTCACTGTAAAATAAAGGCCACGGTTGTTTTACGCGGTAAAAGATGATTAACCAAATGTTTTTGTAAATTCAAAATTATAATTTATTTTTTTATTGTTTTATGACTAAACTAAATTAACCTTTATAAGTGAATGCGTCACAACCATTTACCGTTTTTATGTGCAGCTATAAATTAATTTATTTTTTTGGCAAAGTTTCCGCTGTCAAATCTTATGAAATACTCACAAGGTCCTATATTTCTATTTCACTTTATTGTTTTTCATGTTTTAAACTACAAAATGGATACGATATTCATACAGAGAAAGATGGAGTGATAACTAAGATCATGATTAGAAGAGAAGTGTGGAAGAGGTAGACATGCTAACAAGGACAGGAGAAGTGGATCCTACTCCTCTGTTATTCTTTTCTAATTTCTTTCGTTACGGATTACAGCAGATTCTTCGGGAAATCATCAAGTTTGTGCCTTGACTTTTTCATTTGGCTGTCACGGTTAATTATTGTAGCTTACAGGAGTTGCAACGGATTGGGAATTGTGTGCCATGATCGCCCTAAAAATAAACATGACAATGATGTTATTATTTTTTATATTTGTCTGTATACTAGTGTATGTCTGGCAATTCCATAAAAACTAAAAATATGTGTGTTAGCTTCATTGCAAAAATAAAATGCTAATGTTCGTGATTGTCACTAGACACGGAACTGACCCGGAACTGATTTTTTTTATAAAAAATATTTCTTCAAGTTCAAGCTCAGGCATTGTTAACATTGCTTTATGCGCTTTATCAATTTATTTATGTCGCAGGGAAATGAGGAAATCAGGGATTTCACGAAATCCCGGAAGATGACGAATATTCTTGTTTATTACGTCTTCTATAAATATGATATGACAAAATACTAATATAAAGTCAGGGATTTGTCATTTCACTAAACTAAATTTAGTGAAATAAAGAATACTGTTGATGATTTTGCTGTCTACAGGGTTTAAATGAACCTAACCAAACCGAACCTCGGAGTTCCAATGAAGTCCGTCTTCTTCTCGTTCAAATGCACAAAGTTGTTTAGCTGGTATTTAAGTAGGAGTGTACGAAATGGGGCACTGAGTAATAAAAAAATGTCGTAAAAACGACTGGGGGCACCCAGACTCGGACAAGTTAGGTTACAAGAAGTGCCCTTCGTGGTTATTTTTTTTAAACCACCCAGAAGTAGGAGCACCGCGAAGCGGTGTTCCGTCGACGTTTTCTGACAATTTACTAGATTTAGTTTAGTGATTAGTGAAATGACATATCTCTGACTTTATATTAGTATCTTGTCATATCACTAGATATTTTTAGTAAGAAGACGTAATAAACAAGAATATTCGACATCTTCCGGGATTTCGTGAAATCCCTGATTTCCTCATTTCCCTACGACATTTATATATCTATCTGTGCCATGATTTTCCTTGTTTGTCTATTGAAACTGATGGTTAACATAGTTAACATAGTTATTAGAAAACATTGTTCAAATTATATACTAGTCATAAATAAAATACAATATAATCTGATTTTAATAAGCAACAACGATTAATATATCCATTCTGTGTAAGTTACGCAGATCTGACATAATTGATAACCTGACATGGAATGCAATCAGACGGTCTAGAATTATATTTGTTCTGACGTTTTAGATAATTGGCTTTAATTAGGGGTTCCTACAGCTTTGCAGCTATTCTGTAAAAGAAATCACATCGCTGAACTCTACGGTGTGCTCTACGACGAGGTGACACTAAGATCGTTCGATCGTGCAGCGTGAGCGCTAGTTTCGCTGGCGCTACAGTCAGTAGCTTATTGAATAGTTAACTTTTGTCTCAGCGTGGTGTGGGCGCTGCAACAGCGCTATCACAAGGCTGTTTATAGAGAATAGCACTGCTGGTGCACTGTTGAGAGCACAGAGGGGCGCCGTGAGACGATGTTGACCAATTGACCATTCTATATATCGATATTGTGTGGACCGAAGATTATTTCTATATACAAGATCCACCAGAAAGAAAATGATACTCTCATTGAACTCTTTTGCAGCTTCAAAACCGGATTTCGTGGAGTTTGCATGACGTCATAAAGCGAGAGTATTTCCAGTGTGCGAGAAAGACAGAGCTATACAGGTCGTTTAGAGCCATCTCGCTCCCACAGAAGAATTACGTCATGGTGGGCCACCTGGTATTGACTAGTTAAGGCGCTTGTAAGTGCGCCGCGAGCTGAAAATGTTTGGGAATAAATTAGTTTGGTTCTAGGCAGTCACCAGTAGATTTTTTATCTGATGAAAAAATTTAATTCATTAAATTTTTTTATTATTATTAGAGCAGTGGTAGCCTAGTGGTATCAGCCCCAATTTACGAGTTGTAGGATTTATTTTCATCACCACTGCTCTCAAAACGGTGAAGGAAAACATCGTGAGCAAACCGGCATGTCCTAGATCCCAAAATTCGAATACAAATGTGACATTCACCAACACGCACTAGACCCGCATGATGAATAATGACCCACTCCCTCTCACAGAGAGGAGGTTTGTGTCCCAGCAGTGGGAACATTTATAGACTGATGATGATGATGACTATTATTAGACCTAAAAACGAGATATTAAAGGTGCACGCACATTTATGCGAGCCGAACGCGCCGAAGGAGTCGAACGAAACGAATTTTCGAATTCTGTAGGTATATGAAATCTCATAAAATCTCGTACACTTATCCGCGCCGCGCCGCGCCGAATCATCCGAATAGGATGAAAGGATTTTTCGATTTCTTATACAATTTTTTTTTTCTTTATGGTGCACAATAATTACAATAAAAACCAAACTTAAAATTATGTTTACAACGGTGAGCTTATCTCTTTAAAGAGATCTCTTCCAACCAACATGTAAAACTGATTTGAGATAATGATACACGGGGACAAGACTGTACACAGAATTATTAATAATTATTTATATAATTATATTCACATATAATTATATTATATACTAGCTTCCGCCCGCGACTCCGTCCGCGCGGATGTCGGTCTTCGCGTGGATGGTTTATTTCTCCATTTTGAGTAACTCTGACAATGACATCTTATAAATATCTATTGGACCCAAATACGGCTAAGCCTATAATAATTAAGGAGATCCCTCTATTGAGCTACTGCTGTTGAGCTCGCGTTCTGTAGTAAGTATTTTTTTCATAGTAATTCCGACCTTGTATTTACAAATAACTGATCGGAACAGTAATCAAAAAGGTCGCGCTGAAAAACACGGTTTAAAATGACACGCATACAATATTAATTCCACATACGACCGCTCGCCACACTGGACACGTCCGTTCGCATCAAAATTCAGAATTTATATGCATCGCGCGGCGCGGAACGCGGCTCCTTATATAGGAGTCGGGGAGGCGTGGCCCGCGTGTGCCGCAAACGGTTCAAGCCAAATCCGACTTTCGGCGCTACAGGTTACGGCGCTGAATCCACTGCGGGTAATGCAACGTGTGTTCGCGGTTCTACAGAACAACGTCTATGAATAAAACTGAAAAATTAATTTTTTTCTACGTATTTTTCCAGGATAAAAAGTATCCTATTTTATGCCCAGGATAATAAGGTATAATTATACCAAGTTTCATCGAAATCGAACCGTTAGTTTTCACGTGATGCCTGCACATACAGACAGACAGACAGACAGACAAAAATTTTTTTATTCACATATTTGGGTTTGGCATCGATCCAGCAACACCCCCCGCTATTTATTTTTTCAATATTTTCAATGTACAGAATTGACCCTTCTACAGATTTATTATATGTATAGATATAGATCCTGAAGTAAATACATACATCAATATCAAGATATTTGCGATAAGCGGTTCTCTTTCAATCTATGTTTAAATGATGTTATCGAGGGAGAGCCTTGGATTGTATTTTTTTTTGTAAATTCTAAAGTGCCCTACTTTAAATGTATTAAATGTGAATTTGAATAATCATTTAATAATTTTACCACCACAAAATAAAAATCTGTAGGTAACGATAGTGTCAACGACCATGTTAGTACAAAAACATTTTGTTTTCTCTGTAAATAATCAGAAAAACGTTCGCAATAGAAACGCAGGTTTATTATAATAAATCTTAGTACAGATGTCAGAAAACCTACCTCAATCTGTCAAATGTCTTTAATAGATTTTCAACCTTATCACAATAGTGTAATGTTCGATTGGTAAAATTTGAGATATTGGAGTAAGTTGACTTGCTGGCGTCGCGTCTGTACAATAAACAGGTTCACACAGTAGTGTTTGCGTTAGATAAAACAGATGAACAATAATTAATAATAGGTATAACCTCTTGTTTCTTGGCAGAGGAATCACATCTTGGACATTGGTGGCGAAGAGTGGTGACTTGGGATCATCATCAGCATGAAGATAACAGGATATTAGAACAATGTCTTCCCCATTGTTGCGACAGGTAATTTGTTTTTTTTTTTAATTATTAAAGTAGGTAATTGTAACATTTTTTTGTTCATTTTTTTAATTATCACAGCCAAAAAAAATCTGGGTGAAAAATATCTAATTATAAAGATATAGGTATTTCATCCAGATATTTATTTTGCTGTAGGTAATAATTTTATAATTTACAATAGGAAATATGTTTTTTTTAAATAAAAGGGTATTAAAGGCTAGCAGGTCAACGTATTTTTTTAAATTAATTTTAGGGATCCTTTTCAGTGTTTCTCTGATTTTTAATTACCCCCGAAGTCCAGTGATATTAAATAAAACCGGCCAAGTGCGAGTTGGACTCGCCCATGAAGGGTTCCGTAGCAGCAAGCATAGATTAGAGATATAATTATATTGAGATTAGTAAGTAATATACACAAACAACAAAAATAACTTTGTTTTTCATAGTATTTGTATGAATGGCAAAGTTATATTTGCGGTTTTTGAAAATGTACTATATCTCAAAAACTGCTAACTGTATCTCATCCAAACCAATTTTCGTTGGTAGTTTTGGTTGAGGTCTACATTATATTTTTTTTTTAGTTTTATCATTCTCTTATTTTAGAAGTTACGGGGGGGGGGACACACTTTTTACCACTTTGGAAGCGTCTCTCGCGCAAACTGTTCAGTTTAGAAAAAAATGATGTTAGTAACCTCAATATCATTTTTATTAAAGACCTATTCATAGATACCCCACACGTATGGGTTTGGTGAAATTTTTTTTTTTGAGTTTCAATTCTAAGTATGGGGGGCACCCCCAAAATTTGTTTTGTTTTGATTTTTGTGTGAAAATCCTAATGCGGTTCACATAATACATCTTTCTACTAAGTTTCAATAGGATAGCTCTTATACTTTTGACAAAAAGTGGCTGTGACATACACGGACAGACAGACAGACATGACGAATCTATAAGGGTTCCGTTTTTGCCATTTGGCTACGGAACCCTAAAAATAGCATTAGGACAGTTAGAGAATTTTTGAATGATTAACGTGTAAAATAGTAAGTTCATAAAAAAAAAACTGCGTATAATAACTATCGCCACATGAGGTGATTAACATTAAAAAGTAATTTAGGTAGGTTCCTAGCGCGTTTTTTCATTATTTTAAAGGTTAAAAATAAACATCAAGTTAGATAAATCGAAATGTCTCTCCCACGGTTATTTTTTTCACATAAATCTTACCAAATTAAAGTTAACAAAAGATGTTTCACAAGATAACACTTAAGTTGAAGAACGTAAGGTTTAGTTTCTTAAAATTAACTTCATCATCATATTAGTTCATACAGCTGAACATAGGCCTCCCCCTTAGACCACCACGCCGAACGACAATTCGTCACTTGCATCCATCGGTTGCCCGCGACCCTCACGATGTCAGTGGTCGCCTACCTACGCTGCGTCTTCCGGTCCGTGGTCGCCATGAGAAAACTTTTCTTCCCCATCGGTTGTCAGTTCTACGAGCGACGTGGACTGCCCATTGCCACTTCAATTTGCTTTTAAGAGATATACGAGTATATGTCAGTTACTGGTGTTTTACAAACTAAATACAGGTATCTTTAGGTTATTGAGAAATTTGAGCTAAAATAATGGAATTTTCTGTTTTTTGTCCGCAAAACTGACAGGAACTAACTAACATTAGGAAACATTTTTGAGTAAAGAAAAATTCGAGCTGCGATGAGTGGGACTCGAACGTCGAACGACGAAACCGTCTTCTGGATAATTACTCGTCAAGGCCGAATCTTTCATTCCTGTGTTTGAACATATTGGCCTCGACGAGTGGGTTGCGATGGCCTAATTGGTAAGGCGTCTGGAGTACATTTATCCAGAAGATGCGGGTTCGAGTCCTACTCGCAGCTGATTTTTCCCACGTTTTTATACACTCACTTTTCTTGTTTGTTTGTTTGTAAGTTTGTTTGTTTGTTTGTCGTTCCGGTTGGACTTTTGCAACTCAATTTTGAGGGACTTCCCGATAAGCTAGCATGCTGAAATTTTGTACACGCTTTGAGTTCTGATGACAATACATGACTAGCTAAGAAACGTCATAACAAATCCAATATGGCGGCCTCCCCAAGATGGCGGACTGGCTGTTTGAACCCCACCCCCATGATATGGGTATCAAATGAAAGGGTTTGCTGTCAGGAATACGAAAAAAATAGTCACGGGACATAAATCCAATATGGCGGACGTCCAAGATGGCAGACAGGCTATTTGAAATGCACCCCTGTGATATGGATATCAAATGAAAGGGTTTGCTATCAGGAGTACGAAAAAAATAGTCACGTGACTTAAATCCAATATGGCGGACGTCCAAGATGGTAGACTGGCTGTTTGAAATCCACCCCCGTGATATGGGTATCAAATGAAAGGGTTTGCTGTCAGGAATACGAAAAAAATAGTCATGTGGCTTATGCTAGGCTAGGCTATTAATCCAATATGGCGGACGTCCAAGATGGCGGACAGGCTTTGAGGCGATAAGCTAGCAGGCTGAAATTTTCAGGGTAGCTTCAAACCCGATGAACAATGATAAAAATAATAAAATAATTAATACATTTAAAAAATCTAAAAACCCACGTTTTTAGTCCTAAAAAGAAGAAAATAACCCTACGGGGCTGAGAGAGGGGCCACTCAAAACGTGGGGGCGTATCTTTGCAAGTTACACCTACGATCTCACGTGATGTAAATATATCCCATAAATAATCCCTTAAATAATATACGCCCCCACGTTTTGAGTGGCCCCTCTCTCAGCCCCGTAGGGTTATTTTCTTCTTTTTAGGACATTTAAAAACGTGGGTTTTTAGATTTTTTAAATCTATTAATTTTTCTTTCCTCAATAATCTTTACGTATAAATGCGACGCAGGCGTTATTGCGTTTAATATTTTAAACTTTAGGATAGGAAGTTAGGATTAGCTTTTGCTAGGGATTTCAATCATAAAGTATGCGGTAATGTTAGTTAACATTTTCTAACATAAAAACATTTACTAACAAATGTAATATATTATGTAAATTATGTAATATATAAATATAATTTGTTTTGTTATAATTTGTTAACTAACGTTACTAAACAATTTCTAATTTGAAATGTTTTTTTTTTATATTCGTGATTAAATGTTTGTTAACAAATGTTTACTAACATTTACTAACAGCAATGTGGGAGCGTATTTTTATACGGTTATACGGTGATATACTTTAAGCTTTACTAATTGTATTTTATAAACTTTCGTTTTCGAAGATGGATAGATGGATGTTTGTTAATTTTTCACGCAAAAATTACAGAACGGATTTAGATGAAATATGGTACATAGATAGTTTATAACCTGCATTATCCCATAGGATAATTTTTATCCCGATTGTATGTTCTTGTGGGATAATTTTCGAGTTGTGGTGGGTGAAGTCGCTAGCAACAGTTAGTAAATTATAATAATTATCCAACCTAGAGATTGATGTAGAGGTCAGACTGTACATAATTAATTGGTTATCAGTACTCATTATTAATAAAATCCATTAACCTACATTTTCTTGCATCTTATATCGCGTTGCGCGTTGGTCTGTACATCGCCTTTACAAATAAAATGTCCCGTAAGGCTTTGCGGGCTACGAAAATAAAACGTGAAAAAAACCCGGCCAAGTGCGAGTCGGACTCGCCCCTAAAGGGTTCCGTAGCAGCAAGTAACATAATATAAAAGTTGTTGTAGTTGGTTGTAACTTTGAAAGGTAAATTGTGGTTTACGATTTACGACGTATTAAAAAAAAAACTATTTACTTGATCTCGTTCAAACCAATTTTCAGTGGAAGTTTGCGTGGTAATGTACTCTCCCTATTCTAGACCAATCTATAGATACTGTAAACTCACACACTCAGAGTAATATATTAGTGTTTTCAGATAGATTAGGAACAAACTTTGGACCATTGTTAAATAACCGTTCCAATCATACAGTAGTGAACCATTGTTCCCATAATCTGCATTTCAGTGACTTCATTCATAAAATTCAAAACACAAAATTGGATGAGCAGTCCACTGTAGTACTTCTTCTTGGAAATAGCCTTAATGTATCAAAAAGGGACATAGTTAATGGTATTGACACCCTCCTTGAATTAAAATTAGGTAAATTAATATTGTGTGCATTTCCATATTCTGATAATTTAACTACTCAAGACAATGATTACATTTCTAGTCTTAATAACCTGATGCATTTTTTTACATGTCGTCATAGTGACCGTTTATTGTTTTTTGATACTAACAATTTTGTTAGAGATTTTGTTGTTTTTTCTCCGGACCATATGTTTCTTCCCAGACGTAGTCAACATTTGTTAGCTACTTTGTTAGCATATAATATACACGCAGTTAATATTAGTTTAACTCAGACTAGGTTAAGTGTTGAAACAGAACTATCTAGCTTTTGTAATAATATTGCATCAGACTCTTTAAACTTTTAGAGCCGACAGAAGAGAAGCATTATAATAATATTTTACTCTATCACCAGAATATAAATCGCTTCTCTGGCAAAATCCTAGACGTGGAAATGTTAATAGATAAATACCACATGGATATATTATGTTTCTGCGAAACATGGTTAAAACCAGATAGGATGTTGTTTAATGTAAATAATTTTTCAGTAGCCAGTGCGTTCAACAGATCCACTATAGGTGGTGGTACCCTGATACTTTGCAATAGCTGTCTTAGATTTAAGGAACGAAAGGATATCACTGCTTGCTCTGTTGATCGCTTATGTGAGGTAGCATGTGCAGAGGTTGAGGGCCATATTATCTTATGTGTCTATAGACCACCAGCAGCCAACTTGTCATTGTTCTTAATAACAATGGAGGAGATATTATGTAAACTTTTTAGAGATAATAAAGTAGTATTTGTTTGTGGTGACCTGAATATAGATCTGTTGCATAATTCACCAGAAAAAAGTAAGCTTCTCTCATTATTCAAATCATTCAACTTAACTTGTTTATTTAATGAAGCTACTAGAATAACCGCTACTTCAGCTTCTTGCATAGATAATGTATATACAAATTGTAAAGTGAAAGACTCTTATCTAATTAGTGGCGTTAGGTCTGACCATACTGGCCAACTTGTATCTTTTGAGTCAAACAAAAAGATTTTTTTAAATAAAACAATTAAAATAAGACCTCTTCCAAAAAATAAACTAAATTCTTTTAATAATAATTTTCTTAGTCACCTTTCAACCGCCAGTTTTGATTCACAAGACCCCAATATTAACTATGGTATATTATTTTCAACAGTCTGCCAAGAATTCAATAAAACCTGCCCTGTAAAAAAAGTTAAGATCAATAAAAAGTCTAAGTTTAGTGAATGGGCCACTGCGGGAATAAGAAAAAGCAGAGATGTTTTGTATAATTTATATAATGAAAAATCATTGACTTCAGATCAATCCTTTCACAATTATGTTAGAAACTATTCCAAAATTTTCAAAAAAGTCTGTGCTCAAGCAAAGTCTAAAATAATTAGCAATAAAATTAGCATATCAAATAATAAAATTAAAACTGTATGGCAGGTAATAAACAGAGAAACTGGAAAGACACAACAGCGAGATCAGAATGAATTGTCCTTAAAAGTAGACGATAAAATCATTTCTGATAAGCAAGAAGTTGCTGAGACACTAGAACACTTCTTTACTGACATCCCGTTACACGTTACGAAATCTCTCCCCTCTTCATCTATTTTAGCTGAAGAACTTCTAATAAAACATTTTACTAAAGACATACCATCCTTTGAATTTAAATCTATATCTATTTCTACTATTATAAATGCATACAAAAGTCTCAATATAAAAAATACTGAAGATCTTTGGGGAATATCAGTCAAGGTTCTTGGCGAAATTATTGTTACAATAGCTCCTGTTCTAACAGACATATTTAATCAATGTTTGGACAGCGGCAAATTTCCTGATTTAATGAAACATAGCAAAGTAGTGCCAATTTTTAAAGCGGGATGTAAGAATGATCCCGCGAATTACAGGCCCATATCTGTGCTTCCAGCATTGAGTAAAATTTATGAAAAAATCATGTTGGACCAGATGCTGTCTCACTTTAACTCAAATG
The DNA here is from genome assembly GCA_950005045.1 of Agrotis exclamationis. NCBI lineage: Eukaryota > Metazoa > Arthropoda > Insecta > Lepidoptera > Noctuidae > Agrotis > Agrotis exclamationis. The sequence goes on from OX465443.1 coordinate 992,789, forward strand.
GGATTCTACATAGTCAGCAGTTCGGGTTCACAAGAGGTAGGTCGACGACTGACGCTGGTGTAAAACTAATCAGTCACATTTTGGAATCCTGGGAGAGGTCCCAGGATGCCATTGGCATTTTCTGTGACCTCTCAAAAGCGTTCGACTGCGTCGACCACAATACACTCATTTGTAAATTACACCATTACGGAATTCGTGGACGAGCTGCTGGCCTTGTTCTTTCCTATTTATCCAACAGGCAGCAAAAAGTAAATGTAAGTGGGGCGACGTCCTCTGGGTCTCTAGTGAAGATGGGCGTGCCTCAAGGGTCAATTCTCGGCCCTTTTCTTTTTCTAGTTTATATTAATGATCTTCCGTACATGATGGCTAACTTATCGAATATAATATTGTTTGCCGATGACACATCGCTTATTTTTAAAGTAGATAGAAAAGATACGGATGTCTTACACGTAAATGAAAGTCTAGCTGTTGTCTCGAAATGGTTCGCAGCTAACAATCTATTACTGAATGCGAACAAAACAACATGTCTGAAGTTCTCTTTGCCAAACGTACCGCAAGTTGGTCTAAATTTAAAACTTGATGGCAAAAAACTTGATACTATTGCAGAAACTGTATTCTTGGGTATTACGATTGATTCGAAATTACAGTGGGGCGCCCACATTAGAACTCTTTTGAGCAGATTAAGCTCCGCTGCGTACGCGGTAAGGAAAATAAGGCAGCTAACTGATACGGCCACAGCTAGGTTAGTATACTTTGCCTACTTTCATAGTATTATGTCGTATGGCATTCTGCTGTGGGGATCAGCAGCAGACGTAGATTCAGTTTTTATATTACAAAAGAGAGCAATCCGTGCGATATATAAAATGGGTCCCCGTGAGTCACTTAGAGAAAAATTTAAAGAAATCGAAATATTAACACTGCCGTCACTTTACATATTAGAGAGTATTTTATACGTACGTAAAAACCTAGGAAATTTTAAGATTAGAAGCGATTTCCATAATATTAATACACGGAGTAAACACGAAATTGTGATACCCAGATTCAGACTAGCAAAGACAAGTAAGTCGTTCGTTGTAAACAGCATACGTTTTTATAATAAATTGCCCAAGTCAGTCATAGAACTAACTGACGGAAAGATTAAAACCCACATTAAACGTGTCCTTATTAAAAAAGCATATTACAAAATTAAGGACTACGTTGAAGACAAAGATATTTGGCAATAGTTCCTTCTGCTCATGCGGCTTCCCTGGTTCTTCAACAGTTTTATTATAAATTAGGTATATTGTCTATTAACTGCTCTGAATCACGGTACTACCTTTTATTTTTACTTGTATACATTTTTTTTGTTGTTTATGTGTTTGTTTTGTCTCTTTTTACCTTTTTTTGTTTTATCTTACAATGTTTTAATTTAGTCATTACCTATCTTTGGCTAATATAGCTTCTTTTTTTTATATAGCTTCTTTTTTACTCTAGAATTGTGAATGCGAGAACATTGTTGGTTGTGTAAATTCCCCGATGCCCATTTTATCTTTTTCGTCTAGTTTATTACGTATATATTATTATATACTTTTTTATTTTATTATTATTATTTTTTGTTTAGATTTTGGTAAGAGCCTCTTCTTATCGTGCCTACGATGTTCTCTCGTATTTATGTATACCAATCTGTAACAATAACATTGTAAAAGCAAATATTTTAAAAGAGTAACCATGGAGTTTCTTGCCGGTTCTTCTCCATGGAAGCGACCAACCCGAACCGTGCCAATTTTTTTTTTTTTTCCCTCGACGTTTTATAAGTGCCCATTGTGGCCCATGTAAAATAAAATATTTTGATTTTGATTTTGATCATATATTTTTTTAGTTTATCATTCTCTTATTTTAGAAGTTACACGGCACAGATTTTACCACTTTGGAAGTGTTTCTCGCGCAAACAGTTCAGTTTAGAAAAAAATGATATTAGTAACCTCAATATCATATGGATAAGTAGGTCTTATGGGTTTGGTGAAAAAAAAATTTTAGTTTCAATTTTAAGTATGGGAAACCCCCAAAATTTGTTTTATTTTTGTGTGAAAATCCTAATGCGGTTCACATTCAACGGGATAGCTCTTATAGTTTCGAAAAAAAAAGGCTGTAACATACGGACGGACGAACAGACAGACAGACATGACGAATCTATAAACGTTCCGTTTTTTGCCATTTGCCTACGGAACCCTAAAAATCGTCAATCTGTGAAGAACAGAAATGTACAACATCCCGCGCACTGCGAAAATAAATCGTGCGATTTCAACGAACTAGTTTGTGATTTCTTTTCGTAATATAAAAATCGCAAAGATTCAATTTCGTAGTGCAGTTTATTTAGTGAAGAGTATGCTAAGTATATTAGTATAGTAACCATGACTTAGCAGGTCTCAGTTCTGCATTTCAGCATACATGCATTTTTGAAATTGTAAAAAAAGAAAAAAAAATGTCCTGCGAGCTTGTTTTATTACGATGTAGTTTATCGACGATAAAGTTAAGAAAAAAATTGACATTCCGGTAAGCACAAGCACTTGCCAGGTGAACGGTATGATAGAAATAATTGTTGTAAAACAATGCAGTTCTTTTTTGCAGAAGGCCACAAATCAGTCCTTTAATTTATTATGTACTTAGTCAATGTATAAGCGACCTCATAACAGGCATACCTACTACATAGATAAGAGATATCCTGTGGTTGAATGTGATACGATTGGTTTATCATATTTGCTAATAGTTTTATATCGGAAATGAATAAGGGAAAATGTAGCCAAAAACATAATGAAGTAATTTCGAGACTGACGTATCTGTTCTTTATTTCCTTAATTTCCGAGAGGCACGCAATTCTTACAATATTAATGACACAGTCCAAAACAAACCCCCTAAGAGCTACTTGAAATTTTTTTTTTTGCGTGGTAAAATCATCAAATGAGTCCTCCCACCCCGGGCAGGGCAGGAGGGACTGTCAGACTTGTACTGACTAAAATCCACGGTGTCCTTCAATAGCCCGTTATGTCCCGGGGTCACGGTAATGAGATAAGTCCCGCGACCCCGGCAGGCTTTGGCCCTCTAGAGGGGGGCCCCGTCATCATGCTGACACTCCTTGAGGCGCGCGTGGAACACGACGCGCCGTCGACTCGGGCATGGTCCATGGTCGGGTGGCGAGTTGCCCTTTACTCGCCGCCCGCGCCTACGGTGGCCGGAGATCGTCCCGCGACGTCCGACGCCGTGGGCGTCTACCACTGCGGAAATTCTTACCCTGGGCGAGATTTCTACGGTGCCCCCTAACTGCAATTCAATCCCATATGAAATAAGGAAAAGGGTATACTGAAATTACCATTTATTAAAACTAGTAAAATTTTACTTTTCTAGCCTTCGAGGTCGAGGTTATCAGCAATTTCATTTCGATTTTCGATTGACAAAGTTGCAAAGTTTGTCAAAATTCAACCAGTTTTTATTTAGAGATTAGGTGCGTCCACACAGAGCGCGCAGCCTCGCGATGCATTTGCTGCGCGAGGAAACTGACAAGCGAGGCTGCTCAGTCTGTGTGGACGCGTCTAATGTTTTTCGACCGAGGCACGAAACAATATACGCGAGCAAAACAAAAGCCGACACTGGATGGCTCGGGCGCTCGGTCCCTCGACCGCGGCAGCGCTGTCACTTCCCTCGCCCGAGACACGTCCACACCAACCGAGCTGCTTCGCGCGGAAAATGACACGCGAGGCTGCGCGCTCTGTGGGGACGCACCTATTGATAATGTTTTATCTCTATGGTCCAGGATTATCGGTAACATAAAGAGCTATGCATGCAGTGCAGTGCTCCGAATTTGACACTGAGTTCCATTCCAATCTTGCCACCATACGATATTTTTGCTAAAGGGCATTTACGGGAATTAAGTAGACCTGTGGCGCCCTATTATATCCGGCGCCCTGGGTGGTCGCCTAACCGCGCCTTACCCTAACGCCGTTACTGTGTATGAGGCACGTTGAAATCTTGCTCCAACTTCTTCAATTATCCCTTAACATAGAAATGCTGACCTGGCTGAACAAAAGTGATTTTGAACGAAGCGAGACGTATTTAAAGATGCAATTTTTTTGGTTCCAAAAAAAGTGCGTGAAGCATTTCGAAACCTTTAAAATAATTTAAAGGGTGGAAAAATTAATGAGCCAGATCGTTTAGTTGGTTTTTACACCTCGCCCGGCGGCGGCGCTAAAATTAATTAAAAAAATCCTACGATTATGCTCATAACAATAAAATTAGTGGTACCCGTGCCGATGTGTTAAACTAATAAACTGTATTTCACACAGGCGCTACAAGTTGCTTTTAGCTATTAGAAGTATATATGCAATCAATATTCCTAGCCAGGAATCGGACGCGCTGCACGCTGATTAAATTCATTTATAGCTAAAAGTTACTTGTGACTATGCGCTCATATTTAAAAGGGGATACTATGGGATACTACAACCCCGCCTTAATACCTGGTTCTTACGATATTTTCCTTTATTTCCAGTCATGGACGATGTCAGCGGTGCTGATCAACATGTTCGGTCAGGGGCTGGTGCTCAGCTTCCCGTCCAGTCTACTCCCAGCCCTCAGCCAGCCTGACTCTCCAGTCAAAGTTGATCTGCATACTGCATCATGGCTAGGTAAGATACTGGACCTTTATAAGTTCCCTGAACTGTTTTGTTTCTTCAATCCATTTTCCTGCTTATAACCGAGATAATTTTTTACTTTGTCATCATTTTATGTAGGTGCTCAAATTCGTACATAAATATTCTTTCTCTTTTAGTCATGAAGTTGACGATTAATTTCATCAACAAAAACAACGCACAATAATAATTGTTTGTTGTTCGGGCTTATATTTATTTAGAACTAGGTATTTCATTTTCCTCATGGTTATAATTTAGTAACTGCTCCAGGATGAAAAGAATCCTATATGTGTACTAAACAAACCATCCATTCATCACAAACTTTCTATGCAAATTTTAGAATTTAATGAAATGCCAAGCTATTTTTAATTTGTGAGTATAATGACGTCAGTAACCGTTTTTGATTTACCAGTAATATCAAATTACAACTTGAATAAATTAAAATTAACTTTGTTTAACTGTACCTACCAGGTTTACTCAAAAACCGCTAAACACACAAACCAAAAAACGCCTAAAGATAAACAACGGAAAAAAAGTACACAACTTGATCAAATAAAGTCACTACTTAATTTAAAATCAGCTCAATCTTTTGTTCATAATAATTTCATCATCATCATCCTATAAATGTTCCCACTGCTGGGACACAGGCCTCGTCTCTGAGAGAGGGAGTGGGCCGTAATCTACCACGCGGGCCAAGTGCGGATTGATAGATCACATGTCATGTCACATGTCTTCGAATTTTTAGCTCTAGGACATGCCGGTTTCCTCACGATGTTTTCCTTCACCGTTTTGAGAGCAGTGGTGATGAAATAAATTACACAAAGTAATGCGCCTATCGGGGTTCGAACCCACGACCTACAACTCGTAAGTCGAGGCCAATACCACTGGGCCACCTCTGCTCTAACCTATTTCATAATACATAAGTTTTCTAGCCTCTTTGTCCCTCCCGCTTATATAATAATATTGCATAATAATTTACATATTAATTATACATGCATGCAAACATGATTACTTATAATTATGTTTATGGGACGGTTTCATTGCAATTTAATTTAATCTGTATCTGCTGAAGTTCCCACCACTGGAACTCAGACCTCCTCTCTGTAAAGGCTAGTTTTCACCAAATTTTTATGGCAGCGATACACTTGCGAAAGTATACTGTAATATATGTGGGAAGATACCTGCACACTTTTCTAACTTTGTCACTATCCTGTGTTTGTGCAGACAGACTAGACATACGCAAGATATCGCTACGTACGTGTATGGCTACCATACCAGCATACTTTCAAACAATAACAATACAATTATTTATTCCTCATGGTGTATACTGACCGTGTGGGTCGTTATCCATCTTGCAGGCACAGTGCGAAGTCACAGTTTAGGATTTTTTACGGACATTGAAGAAGAAGTCAGACCTATCATGGCAAACGCGGCTTATCCTTGAAGATCGACCCATACAGACATCATACACAAACTTAATTACTGAAATAATTTTTGTTTTTCCAGGATCCATCGTTGGCGTCGCTGGAATACCTGGATTCCTCATATCTTCACTCCTCATGGACCTCTACGGGAGAAAGATCACCCACGGTTTGGTCATCTTGCCAGCAGTAGTTGGTTGGCTGATGATCTACTTCTCCAACGATATCACAGTTCTCATGATAGGACGGTTCCTTGGGGGGCTGTCCTCTGCTGCAACGGTTTCTTTGGGAGCCATCGTTATTGGAGAATACACCAGCCCTAAATACAGAGGAGTATTCCTCTATCTGAAGAATGCATCAGTGTGCATGGGAGCCATGTTCATCCATATTATAAGCAGGTTTCTCCACTGGAGAACTATAGCATTAGTTGCTTTGACTCCTCTTCTTCTTGCTCTGATCATCGTCTGCACATGGCCTGAGAGCCCCGCATGGCTGCTCTCGAAACAAAAGTACGACAAAAGTGAAAAAGCCTTCTACTGGCTCCGAGGGACCTGCGAAGCTTCCCGCAGAGAAATAACAGAGACTATCAAAGCTCAGAGAGAACGGCTGGCTAAGCCAAAATTCAAAATGACATACTCAGAGAAGATCTCGGACTTTTTCCAGAAATTCACTCAGAAGGACTTTGTGAAACCAGTCATAATTATGGTGCTCGCGACTATTGTGTTAGAAATGAGTGGGAGACACGTTTTCCCGGCATACCTCCTCCACATTATGGAAGAGATGACAGGGGAGACTTCACAATCCTTCTACTACACTCTTGGTTCTGACATCATCATCACTGCCAGTGCTTTATTTGCTTCGGCTTTAGTCAAGATGATGAACAGAAGAACACTTCTATTCTCCACTGGATTTGCAGCTTTTGGAGTATTAATGGCTGTCTGTACTTATCTTTTCTTAGAAGCGAGAGGCATTATACCTGAAGGACGTCCATGGATACCCATGTCGATGTTAGTTGTATATTTCGTTCTTGCCAATTTGGGTTGTGCACCAATACCTTTAGCTTTAGTTGGGGAGGTATTCCCCTTATCTCATAGAGGAACAGGTTTAGCATTTTCCGGGGTCTGGATATCAATATGTTTGATGGGAGGACTCCAATCCACTCCTCTCTTAATCAACAGCGTCAAGGTATATGGTTTCTTCGCTGTATATGGAATCATTATGGGCGTGTCTCTTTTTATACTGTACTTTATAATGCCAGAAACCAAAGATAGGACTCTGCAGGAGATTGAGAATTATTTCAACTATGGAAGGTTCGCGAATGTTGATGATGATGATGAAGAAGCTAATGTTAAGATGATAAATGAGTAAGACTGGAGAATTAGGTATAAGTTTGAGACAATTTTAGTAAATGCAGGCAGTTTTAAGTTATGTGTCGAATTGTGTGTTTTGGACAATTTGTGAAGATAAACTGATATGATATGAAGTGAGTGTGCGTTTCTATTTTTAAGTATTATGTAAGTTGGTAAATAAATTAAGATTTTTACTAAACACGTTTATGGCTTTTTTATCCTTATATAATTTTATATTAGGTATGTCTTCCAGTTAAAGCTTAAATCTTGTTGGGTCATGTTCTACGATTGGTTTATGTTAATTTTGCTTACTAAACGATTCCTGTATCGATTGCTATATTCTTCACATTATATATTTCACATAAAAAAGATCTGTTTCAAGTTAGTGTACCAAAATACTTAGTGTGTTACGAAAATTTGGTGAAATATCACTACCATCAATGAGGTTAAGATTTATAAGATAAGTTTTGGGTTCTACAATAAGTAACAATTACAAAAATAAAGAATGATTCTGAAAACCCACTACCCTCAATTTAATTTAATAACAAAGCATGATAATAATCCACCGAGTTTTGGACCATCACGATTATCTTTGGGCATCGGCAACTCAGTAATCATTTGAAATTATCTTCGGCTTATTTCTACTAAAATCTTCCATTAAGTTAATTGATCCTATCTCAAATAAGACTTTGGGGTTTGGTTGGTATTGGAAACATACTGTACTAAAAAACCAATATTGTGGGCTATCGCGTATGAATTCGCCAATAAAGGCGCTACTGTAATTTCATCATCATCATCATCAGCCTTCAATGTTCCCGCTGTTGGGACACAGGCCTCCTCTCAGTGAGAAGCAGTGGGCCATAATCCATTACGCGGGCCCAATGCGGGCTGACATGTCACATATCTTAGAACTTTTGGTGTATAATATTAAAAGATGTGCATTTAAATATTCAATCATTTTTCTAGAACACAACGAACTCCGTAATACAGCGCCATGCTCGAAATATTTCCGGGATAATGTTAAAGGATAATTGGTTTTAGAAACTAAATTTTGCAGCTATACTACAGGACCTTACTCAATAGGGCACCAACTGATAAGCCAGAAAACGTTAGCCTTCATTGTACAGCTTGAAACCCAGGCCTTTTGGATTTGAGGTGCGTAAGACCATAGCCATCATTTTATTGAGTGAAGGATAGTGGATCTATCATAATTATAAACAAATTGACTTATCTTAGTCCATTGAAGTTGGTGCTAACTGTTACCAACAACAATTCATATCATAGCAGTTTTATATCGTTTAAATTTTTATGACATCAATAAAACTGTATCGGAAATTAGGAACGTGTTGGCAAGGGCATCGAAACGGACTTACAAATATCATTGTACGATTTTATTTACAATGGAATAATCTTTATAAGGTCAAATGCCTCTTGTCAGGGCGTCTTGGAAGGGCGTGAAGAATGGTCTACAACAGATTTGCTTGCAGAGTATTTTCAGATTTATAATTACTATAATCTACAAAGACGGCTGAGCGACCTCACTAATGGTGGTAGACCTCACCAGCAACCATCCAGTCGGAGTTCAGCACCAAATAGTTTTACAGTGTTCCGTTGTGCACAGGAGTTCCTATTCCAACTGAGTGAGCTCGCTCCATCTTAGGTCTCATCTTTTAGGCTAGATTAAGGTGAAGAGCAAACACATAAAATGGGTAAAAAATATAAGTATCATTCGAGGGTTCTCTATTCCCGGGATTAGAAGGTCATTAAAGGAACACCGTGGAATTTAGTCTGTCGGAGTCTGATAGTCAGACAGCCTTCCACCCGGGGCGGGAGGACTTATTTGATGATTATACCACGATAAAGAAAAAAAAAATCTCTTTCCATCCGTGAAGTCTGGTTTTTATGGAATTAAGAATCGACAGACATCGGTCAGTAGATATTATACGTATTGAAAAATTTCATCACATCTCAAAAAGAATTTGACTTCCTACTGTTGTGGCGCTATTCGTCTTCCATGCGCGAGGAACTGCCATAATATTTTAATTTTTATTATGTTTACTTATTCATAATGACAACTAATTCATTTTATTTCTAAACAGATAACATACCGTTACTTTGTTCGTGATTTAAATTAGTAGTGTTTTTGAAAATCTTTCCTATTAGTTCCCTTGATAGAGCTGTACGTGGGTGACGAGTTATGGGTAGCTCGCTGTCCGATCAAGGGCTATCCCCAGGTCGACGGCGCGTCGTGTTGCACGCCCGCCTCAAAGAGATGTCAGCAATCTGAAGAGACCTCCATAGATAGCCAAACGCCTGCCAGGGTCGCGGGACTGCCTAAACAAGTAACCGTGACCCTGGGATATAAAGGGCAATTAGGCACGCTTGTACTGGCGATTAGAGGGACGACAAACAGCACGGCCACACCAACATATTTTTCCTACTCCTCCACTATTCTTTTCTGATTAATTTCGTTGCAGTATCCAAGAGAGGTAAATTCATTCTCCGGGACACGTCGAGCTTCATTGTCTCGGCTCTTTTCTGGTGGTTGCCACTGTTTTCACATTCTGGAGTTGCGGTGGTTTGGGTTTTTTTTTCCAATACATAAAAAAGGCCACGCCTGCAAACAGACAGACAGAACAGAGCAAATTACCACTAGTTACAGAAAACAATAAAGGGATTTGTGCATAATCGGCACAATAAAGTTGATAGCATCAGATTATCAAATACGAACTACCTACTGATAGTGGTTCATAGTTGTTTCTGACAGTTGCTGGTGAAGGAAGAGCCCAAAATGGTGTCTCCTTTCTTACGACAGGTAGGGAAATTATTGTTGTTTATTTATTTTCTGAAATTGTGAACAAAAATGGAGTGGATTCAGTGATAAAGGTGCGCATTTTTGATGGTGAAAAGTATTTTTTTTATAACTCAGTTATTTTACGGAATGAGAACATTAATTTAATCTTAAGTGCGGTTGTAAATTACCTGTAATTAGTTTAGCGAGAGAAATAAAGAGTTATGTATTATAATCATAAGGGTACGATATTATAGAAGATTATAATACTATCTGTCTTGTTGGTAACCAGTTTAGTGGTCGTTAACATGGGGTTTTGAGTTCGATAACCAGGTCTTGCAGTTTCATTGGCCTTTTTCTTCAGGAATTTCTCAGTATAAGGATACATTATTGTCTCCAGCTGATTGAAATAGGTTAATCCTGTACTACACTATGGGATTTTTATAATAATTAGCCTATAATGTGTGTGATATAAGGTCATAAGCCTCCTTTCTGTTAGAGGTTTTTTTTTTCATTACCCACTGATCTTATTGAGAGCAGTGGTGTTGAATTACAGAAAGTAGTGTGACTGGCTGGATTCGAACTAACGACCTACAACCTCGTAAATCGGGGTCGTTACCACTGGACTATCCTCGAGAGCCTTCATTGAGTAAAAAAAATGTAAAACAAAGCGATTCTTGCGTCAGTCTGAACTCAATAATACCTCAATTAAGTGAAAATTGAGGAAAGTATACTAATAATGAGAAGGCATCGCAATCAAGTAATTAATTGTTCTTAATTTACGACCCGTTGTAATCCATGTAATGGATTCAAACCCATGCAGTCAGGCGAATTACTTTGTGTAATTTATTTGATCACGACTGCCCTCAAAGCGGTGAAGGAAAACATCGTGAGGAAACCGGCATGTCCTTTTTTTATCATGGTAAAATCATCAAATGAGTCCTCCCACCCACGGCAGGGCGGGAAGGACTGTTAGACTCGTACTGACTAAAATCCACGGTGCCCTTCAATAGCCCTTTACGTTCCAGGGTCACGGTAATTCGATAAGTCCCGCGACCCCGGCAGGCTTTGGCCCTCTAGAGGGGGGCCCCGTCATTATGCTGACAGTTTTTGAGGCGCGCTTGGAACACAACGCGCCGTCGAACCGGGCATGGTCCATGCTCGGACAGCGAGTCGCCCATTACTCGTCGCCCGCATGCTCGCGCCTACGGTGGCCGGAGATCGTTTGTCGATCACGACGTGTGCCACCGTGGGCGTCTACCACTGCAGAATAAATTGAGACATAACATAAAATGTCAAAGGTGACGCGCGGGACTGTCCAAAAAGGTAACCGTGACCCAGGAACGTAATGGGCAATTAAAGGAACACTCAGGAAGGGACTGTCAGTCCCTGTTGTGTCTGTCAGTGTTGTTAGTCAGTACGAGTCTGACAGTCCCTTGCGCCCGACGCAGAGCGGGTGGACTGTCAGTTATTTTAATTTCCATGTTATGTTATAATAAGACGAGCCTGTTGCCATCAATCATTCCGTGCCTGCCACTGAGAAATATGAGACATTTCTCTCAATTTCTTCGTGACAAAGTAATTTTTATTGGAAATAATTAAGTCATTTATAAACGACAACAATGAAATAGCAGCACATAGCAGTAAGATGTCTTTGAATGTAAATTCAATTGTTTTCCGTGACTGAAAAAAAAAATTTCATGGTGACAATACAATGGTTTTATAAGGATAATAAAACAATAAGCACCAACTCAACCAAAATATTGTGTACGTAAGTAATGTATTGTAATCTATGTTTGAATAAAATTAGCAGCTGCGTAGATAATTAATTACAATAACACACGAATTTCGAAATTAAAAATATTTTGCAAAATATTATTATTTAGTTTTAGTGTACGAGTATACCTATGTATGTCCAGCCAGGGCCTTAGCTATTACAAAAGTGTCAAAATGGTTTATCATTGATTTCAAAATTGTTTATATTATTATTTTGACAAGTTTGGTAATCTATACTAATATTATAAAAATTGTTTGGTTGAACGTGCTAATCTAAGGAACTACTGGTTCGAAATGTTTTTTTAGGCTCGCGAGGCATTTGCTTCGCGCGGCGAATGCCTCGCGAAGTTGCTTGCTGTGTTTGGACACGCAATCGTTTCTCGACCGAGGCACGAAACAAAATACGCGAGCACAACAAAAGCCGACACTGATGGCGCTCGGTCACTACGGTAGCAACCATTTTTGATTAATATTTTCATATGTTTATTTTTTAGTTTTTTTAGAGTTCTGTAGCCAAATGGCAAAAAACGGAACCCTTATAGATTCGTCATGTGTCTGTCTGTCTGTCCGTCCATATGTCACAGCCACTTTTTTCGAAAGTATAAGACTTATCCTGTTGAAACTTGGTAAGAAGATGTATTACTTGTGTGAAAAAAAAACAAATTTTGGGGGTTCCTCATACATAGAATGGAAACTCAAAAAAAAAATTACCAAACCCATACGTGTGGGGTATCTATGGATAGGTCTTTAAAAATGATATTGAGGTTACTAATAACGTTTAAGTTTGCGCGAGAGACACTTCCAAATAAGTAAAATGTGTCGCCCCCCGTAACTTCGATAATAAGAGAATGATAAAACTAAAAAAAGTATGTGATGCACATTACCATGCAAACTTCCAGCGAAAAGTGGTTTGAACGAGATCAAGCAAATTTTTTTAAACGTCATAAATCGTAAAACCGCAATTTACCTTTCAAAGTTACAACCAACTACAAGAACTTTTAAACCTATTATGTTACTTACGGAACCCTTCATGGGCGAGTCCGACTCGCACTTTGCCGGTTTTTTTTATTTTGCCACAGACAATCTCCCATAAAACATTTAGTAGTGCAGGAATTTCATAATAATTATACTTATTATTTGTAATAGGTAATCAGGTAGATTTATAATCAAGATAAATCTGGTGCATAACTAGCTGTGTTTTCTTGTTTTCTTAAGATAACGTGAATCTAAGTAAATCTACGATGCAACCTCATTATAATATGTTGTGTTTCCCCCATTAGAGGAAGCAGGTGTTATCTCAATATAATTTATTACCTTAGACCACCTAAGACTATAATGTTTAGTAGACAACAACAAAGATTTGTCAGACACTAATGGTTCAGAGTTTTAGACCATATAACTTAATAGGGGTAACTTATCTGATCTTCTCTCATTTTTGTATGTTTCACGGTGAGGTGAAACTTGGTAATTGTAAATTCACTTAAAAAGAAAATAATATATACAAACCTCTCCCCCTTCCATCATCGCACATCTCGATGTACTGCTGATGATTACCATCCAGACTTAGTCACCATTAAACCAATTCGCACTAACCACGAATACCGTGGCCAGGGAAGGCGGTAGCGCTTTCAATCTTCCTTCATAATCATCATCATCGTATCAGCCGTAAGACGTCCACTGCTGAACATAGGCCTCCCCCTAGATTTCCAATAGGACCGGTTGGAAACGGCATGCATCCATTGCGATCCTGTGACTTCATAATGCGCACAGCAAATTAAGAGGGAACCCACTACCCTCGTCTTTGTTCTCGAACGCATACAATCCAAATCTCTTCAAAGTTAGAGTTAACAGGGGTGCTAAGACAGAGTAAAGGGCATCCGAAGGAACACGGGTGGATTTTAGTCAGCAAGAGTCTGACAGTCCCTTCCGCCCCGCCCAGGGCGGGAGGACTCATTTTGCCACCCCAAAAAAAAAAAGTTAGAGTTAACAGGCTTCTTCTGAGTAACATCGCTCTATCGCATACTTATCGACGACCTAGACTTGAGTCGAGAGCAAACCCATCCCAAATGAAAATAAAAAACTGAAGTTTTACGCTCAACTCAACCAGAGTGTCTTTTTTCCAGGCATGGACATTATCAGCGGTATGGACCAACATGATTGGGCAGGGCATGATGCTGAGCTACACCACCAGTCTCCTGCCCGGACTGCAAGCGCCTGACTCAACCATCAAAACTGATCTGCACACCTCCTCTTGGCTAGGTAAGACTTCTTTCCTTGTATTACTAACAGAACTAGAACCAGTCATTGAAATATGTCTTATGCAAGTTGAAGTGGCAATGGGCAGCCACATTGCTCGTAACGGTAAAACTGACAACCGATAAGGGAGAAAAGTTCTAGAGTGGCGACCACGAAACGTAGACGCAGCGAAGGCAGTCCATCACACTAGGTGCAGACGACATCGTGAGAGTCTTAGGCAAACGATGGATGTAAGTAGTGGATTGTGGTTTGGCGAGCCAAATGATGAACCATGATGGGCTGTCAACCAACTTTTTGCATTTGTAGATCTTTGACAGTCAAAATTCGTAAAGTTTAGATCTACAACTAGTCTTGCCAAAGGGTATTCTACAAAGTGACTTGATTGTGGAAGTCAGAGTCCCACTACGTATGTCAAATACAAGACAACATATGATATTGATATGTCAAATACAATTTTCAAGCCAACTCCAACATAAGGCCAGCATAAAGGTTGATGACTTATTTAGATGGAGTCAACTGAAAACAAAACGAACAACAAAACAACGGAAAAATACGAAAGCAATAGTCGTAAAAGTAATACCCCTCATAATATTTAATAGTCATATTCGATCTTATCTTATACAAAACATGATAATCCTATTCAAACCGTTTCTTTTTCAGCTTCTTCATGTGGCCTCTCTGGAATCCCTGGTTTCTTCGTTTCATCATTTCTCATGGACTTGTACGGCCGCAGACTGGCTCACGGCATGGTCATTGTGCCAGGTATCATCGGCTGGCTGTGCATATACTTTGCTCGAGGAATTCCAGCTCTCATGACTGGAAGGGTTTTGGGCGGCTTCACCGCTGGAGCGACAGTTTCCTTAGGGGCTATCGTCATTGGAGAGTACTCTGATCCAAAGTATAGAGGAGTCTTCTTAAATCTGAAGACAGCATCAGTATGTTTGGGTGGAATGTCCGTCCATATCATTGGGCATTTCTTGCACTGGAGGACAGTAGCCTTGGTCTCCTTAGTACCTCATTTTCTAGCCTTGATTGTGGTCTATACGTGGCCAGAGAGTCCTGCTTGGTTGGCTTCAAGAGGGAAGTATGAGAGGAGCGAGGATTCCTTCTACTGGTTGAGAGGTAAATCTGAATCATCTTACAATGAATTGGAAGAGTTAATCAGAGCTCAGATGGAGAGGAGATCAAAACCAATGGAGAAGAGTTCGTGTAGCGACAAATGTGGAGATTTCTTTAAGAGATTTACACAAAGAGACTTTTTGAAACCACTGTTTATAATTCTCATCAGCAGTTGTTTGCTGGAAACCAGTGGAAGACACATCTTCCCTGCATATGCTTTACAAATCATTGGCGAAGTGACTGGTAATAGATCCCAGTCCTTCTACTACACTTTGGCTCTTGACATCATCATCACTTCCAGTGCAGTCTCCTCATCAATTCTCGTCAAGGTTATGAAGCGAAGAACTTTACTTTTCTCCACTGGATTCTCTGCTTGTGCAGTCTTGATGGTTGTCTGTACTTATCTCTTCTTAGCTGATAAAGGAATCATTCCCAATGACAAAACCTGGATACCCATAGGAATCTTCGTCATATACTTCATCCTTGCCAATTTGGGCTGTACTCCCATACCTTTGGCTCTGTTAGGAGAAGTCTTTCCTTTACGTCATCGAGGAGTAGGATCTTCAGCTGCTGGGATCTTCATTTCTCTCGGAGTGATGGTCGGTCTCCAAATAACTCCATATTTGCTCATCAATTTGAAAGTCTATGGCACATTTGCTGTCTTCGGTATTACCATGGGGCTGGCTCTTTTGGCTTTATATTTCTTGTTGCCAGAGACGAAAGATAGGACTCTTCAGGAGATTGAAGACTATTTCAATTATGGAAAGTTTAAGGATGATAAGATTGATGAAGATGATGAGGCTAAAGTTAAGATGATGAACTGAACTATGATTGATGAGGTGGTGTTTGTAAATAGTGATCAATTAAATGTTAGAACTGAATGACGTAAGGCTTGATGAAGTCTATTAAAACTCATTGGTGTTGAATTACAATAATCATGTCATTTGTGACGCTTTCTAGACAATCTTTGCGTTGGTTTAGCTCTTCCCAAAATAATAGACCAATGCTTTTTATTTTTGAATCATGATCTCGTCCAGTAAGATTTGGACCTGTGAAACGTCTGTGAGTGCCATCTCAAAGAAATTGTGATCGACGTTATTTTAAGCTCTAGATTTTAAATAGTTTTAAGTATTTTTGATAAACAAATAAATACAAAGACTAATAAGAAACTTTTAGTTTGTTATAAATCTTCCTCACGACATGTTAAGTATGCTCCTAATGCTCGGTGTTTCTCTACGTGATCGAATCCGAAATGAGGAGATCTAAAGTCACCGATGTAGCCCACCGGATTAGCATGCTGAAGTGTCAATGGGCAGGCCATATTGCTCGCAGAGCAGATGGCCGATGGGGTCGAAAAGTACTAGAGTGGAGACCACAGACTAGCAAGCGCAGCGTAGGACGTCCACCAATAAGATGGACAGACGACTTTATAAAGGTCGCCGAAAGACGCTAGATGCAGGTCGCTTTCAACCGGTATATGTGGAGATCTAAAGGGGAGGCCTATGTCAAGCAGTGGACGTCCTATGGCTGAGATGATGATGATGCTCGGTCCTGGAACACTAAGATCAGCTGAAGAAACAGGTTGGTTTTACGTACGTAGACGTACTATGTTCTGGTGGAATTTTTCAAATGTCCAAGTGGACAAAGCCGTGAAAACCATATCCCAAAAAGGCCAAAGTGAGATGGATTCGGGACCTTAGAGGTAGGCTTTGGTGCAACAATCACCAGGCAATAGACCCCTTGCGTCGGCCAAAACAATTAAATAAAATTGCTTTTCGGGGGTCCAATTTGTTGCATTTAGGCCTATCAGCTTCTGACAGATTCACATCAAATTACAAGTAACCCTATAAAAAATATATATTTTTAGAGAGAGAAAAACAAGATGGTTTTTCCTACTAACTTGAGTCCACGCTTTGATAAATAAACCAGACCAGGGCCAGGGGTATCGTATTACCCAGTTACTGGGTTGTGGAGGTCCGATATGCAGTCACTCCATGTAAAATACTGATATTCAGGTGAATCCGGTTCAACTAGAAGCCGACCCCAATATAGTTGGCTTAAAAGGCTAAGCAGATGATGATGATGATGACGCTTTGATAAATATTATTGATATATTGTTTTATTGCTACCAGTGGGGTTAATTGATGATAATTCACTGCGTTATAAACATTTTGTTACTAAGTGTTATCGTATTAGCTTGGATTAAGACACGTTTTAATGTCCAAATAGATATAAGGCGATTATCACACAATACTGGTCAGCCGTAAAGGCTGAGCGATCTAACTGGTGATAGCCGTGGTAGGCCTCAGCACACCAGAGCCGCCTGGTTCGCGACCACCAATGCATCCTGTTAGAGTTCGGCGTCAAATAGTTTTAACTGTGTTCCATCCGCGTCGTTCAGAAATCAAAGCTTTTTATTTATTAATTCTGAGTCGGTTTGAAGTTTGGTGGGTCAGGTAGTAATGAGTCTGAAACGTTTTACCAACAGTCGTTTGGTCCATGAACTGTTGGTCAACATTATTTTCAACTAATGAACTTTTCATCCAAAGAGCTTTTGACCGACGAACGTTTCGCCAACATAACTTTACATCAGTGAATGCTTAACCAACAGAATGTTTTGACCAATAACTTTGCACCCAAAGAACAATTGGCCATCAGACACCGGGACTCCTTCTTCTTCTTCCTGCCCTTATCCCATTCTACAAAGGGTCGGCGCAACACGTTTTCTTCTTCCATTCTCCCCTATCAGACGTCACAGTATCATTCACTCCTTATTATTTCATATCATTCCTTAGACAATCCATTCATCTTTTCTTTGGCCTTCCTCTTCCTCTCCATCCATCAACATTCATACTCATCACTCTCTTAGTCACATGGGTGTCATCCCTCCTCATCACATGTCCATACCAAGATAGACGATTCCCTTTAATTTTTTCTGTAACCGGCGCCACTTTCTTCGCCTTATAAACTCATTCCTTACTTTATCCATTCTTGTCACTCCACACATCCATCTCAACATCCTCATCTCCGCTACATGCAATCGTTTCTCATCCATCTTTTTCACAGCCCAGCATTCCGATCCATACAATACGACAGGTTCACGGATTTGTATATTATTTTCCCCTTTAACTTGAGGGGCATCCATGGGTCGCAAGTTGTTCCGACAAATCAGACACCGGGACTGCTGAAAATAAATAAAACCTACCTATCTGAAAACCAACTAATATGGTGATTTTAAGTAATATTACCGACAAAGTTAACAAATCAAGTTAATCAATCAACAAGTTATTATAGTTAGGGTTGCCATTTCTAAAATTTGGAAACCAGGACAAGACACGGCGGCGATAGGCGGAGACCTCTCGCGCCCGGCATTGGTCACGGCCATGCTGCGGGGCGAGACGGACTGGGAAGCGGTCGCGTCCTTCTGCGAAGCAGTCATGCTCGCGAAGGAGGAGGCGGGCCGCGTGAGGGAGAGGACAATGTCCTCCCGCCGCCCCACCCGCGGTGGTGGATGCGTGTGTCGCGGGCGGCCCAAGACTTTAATGAAACCCCTAAACTAGAACAAATCCACCATTTTTATATTGCGATAATTCGTATCAAGGAATATTTTCTTATTATTCTCAAGCAATAGAGTAGATAATTGATAAAGAACTTTAGCAACGTTGCTAAATTGGCCATTTTAGATCCCCTGATAACTTGATAACAGTAACGAGACCAACATTATAACATAATCAAAGAATAAAATTTATTATGAACGGGAACTTGTTTTTCAAAACACCGATTAGTCATTATTTATATTGTCTGTTTGTAACTCTGCCTTAATCCTTGTTTACCTACGTGCTTTATTTATTTTGTACATTGTGTCGATTTTAATGCGTATCTCCAATCTTTAATAATAATAATAACGACGAACCTGTATAGATCAAGCGGAGAATATTCCAGGGCGACAGTTTGAGTCCACTTTGGTTTTGCTTAGTCCTGAATCCTCTAAGCACATTGCTGGAGGATTCAGGTCTAGGCTATCGGTTGAGGAGAGGTGGTCAGGTCATATCAGCATTGTGTGAGTACTATGTACATTGGAGCTATCATTAACTGAGTACCTACGTCTCTTATTGACTTGAATAACCCTGGCGGTTGAGAGTATGTCATGCTCACTCAAATGTCTCGCTGATGGTGGCGCGTGTGTCGGATCATTTAGCTCCCTTCAAAATGGTTGAGCTGAATGGTGCTGATACATGTGTCATGTTCGTGAACGGGCGCTGTCAGTTGGGACTGGTCATCTCTTAGTTGCCACGGTTTATTTGAATTATCTATTGATTATTTTGTTCCTGAATTGTCTTTGTTTTAGTTTTCTACTATGGACACTTTTAACTTGCTACATCGTTCTCACATAATGTACCATCTCAAAATGAATGATGTAACAAAGGTTTTGTAATAATTTTGGCGATCTAAAAAGAGTGTCCATGGAGTTTCTTGCCCGTTCTTCTCCATAGAGATCTACTTCTTGGAATGGGCATCTACGGTACTTTCACAGTTTTTATGTCTTGTGACTGGGACTGTAGCACCATAATTTTGTATTTAATCATATTTCATTTGTCTTTGACAATTCAAAAGTGCCTATGGGAACAATGGTTCCAGGTTGCAAATCAGTTCCCATGTAATAATAACACTCCGTTGGAATACTGCACAGTTTATTGTTAACAAATACGGTAATTATCAGAGTTAAGCAGATACACGGTTCACAATAGCTAGGATAATATAGATTATTACAGGTCACAAAATAATAGAGCTCATAAACAGAAACGTCTTCTCTCCGAACATGGCGGCAGTGTTGCCATCTCGAGTCGGTGCGTTCGGAAATCAAACGCCGCCACACCACCCCCCTAGGGAGTGGGAAAGATCATAGATCGAAAGGTTTTGCGAAGCGGACACTTCTACCTGAACGAGTAGTATAAGGTAAAATACGTTGAGTATTGTGTGTTGTATCTTCTGTTTGGGGTTTGTGAGTGCTTGAATGAGGTGTTTCAGAGGATGTCTGATTGTTGCGAGTAGGTGGAATGGGTGTGACAGCTGTGTGAGTGAGAGTTTGTGTGGGAGTGAAAGGTTGTGCAAGAGTGTCCACGTATGCAGGTTTAACGCGGTCTACACTCACGGTTACTTTCTTGTTCCCGACCATGATGGTCATTGTCTTTTCGGAACGACTCACGACAGGATGAGGGCCAGAATAAGGTGGATGCAATGGTGGCTTTACGTGATCGTATCGTAATAAAACATGTGTAGCCGTGGCAAGGTCTTTGAAAAGAAAAACGTTCTTTCGGTCATGTCGTGACGCGGGAACAGGTCTCAACTCGGACATGGTTCTCCTAAGTTGCGTGACAAAATCAGCTGGATCAGCGGTAGACTGGGCTGGCTGAAGAACAACCATCTCACAAGGTAGGTGTAGTGGTTCTCCGTAAACTAATTCGGCTACCGAGGTACCGAGGTCGTCCTTCAGCGCGGCTCGCATGCCGAGTAAGACAATGGGCAAGGCTTTGATCCATGATTCGTCACGACACATTAACGATGCTTTTAATTGGCGGTGGAGCCTTTCGACCATTCCGTTGGCACAAGGATGGTAACTGGTAGTGCGAACTTTTTTAGTGCCTAGTTGTGCCATAAGTCGATGGAACAGGACAGATTCAAATTGTCTTCCCTGGTCAGTCGTGACGCGGGAAGGTACTCCAAATCTTGAAATCCAACCGGAAAGCAGCATGTCGGCAGTTTCCTCGGCAGTAATGGTTCGCATGGGCCATGCTTCAGGCCAGCGTGAAAATCGGTCTACGGCCGTCAAAAGATAGCGATAGCCTTCGCAGACGGGCAAGGGACCCACGATATCGATATGGATGTGCCTGAAACGGCCAGATGGTGACGCAAAAGTACCAAGCGGGGAAACTGTATGCCTCGTGACTTTATTTCGTTGGCAAGAAAGACACGTTTTTGTCCATTCGCGAATGTCTTTTCGGATGGAAGGCCACACGAATCTGTTAGTCATTAGATTAGTAGTCGCGCGAATGCCGGGATGACTCAAACTATGCAATTTCTCAAAGTACTTTCGTCGGAAAGGGACGGTGAGAAACGGGCGCGGTTTGCCGGTGGATGTGTCACAGATTATAGTGACGTCCGTACCAGGTAAGGTGACTTTTTCAAGTTTCAAAGAAGTGTCAGCGTCCCGTAAGAAACTCTGGAGTTCCTCGTCGTCTCCTTGCGATTCAGCCAATGCTGAGAAGTCGGTCTCTAGAGAAACCGCCTCAATCCTCGACATCGTGTCGGCAACAACGTTGTCTACACCTTTGATGTAGACAACGTCGGTCGTGTATTGCGAAATGAAAGAGAGTTGATTTAGCTGTACAGGGGGCAACTTTTCCCGGCGCTGAGAAAAAGCGTGCAACAGAGGCTTGTGGTCTGTAAATATTGTACAGTGTTGCGCTTCCAGAATGTGTCGGAAATGTTGTACAGCCTCATATACAGCTAAGAGTTCTCTATAATAGGCCGGCCAAGAGGATTGGCGAGGATTCAGTTTCTTGCTGAAGAATGCAAGTGGTTGCCATTCAGTACCTGTACGTTGCTGCAAGCACGCACCGACGTGCGTACCAGAAGCGTCCGTGAAGAGACCCAATTGTGCATTGAAAAGCGGATGTGCCAAAAGAGTTGCTTGTGTAAGGCTTTCCTTGCAAGCATGGAAGGCACTCTCAAGCTCTGGGGTCCAAGGTACTGGCTTTGCACCCTTGAGTTTGGAATCGGCCAAGACATTTACCAACGGCGTCTGCATCAGAGCCGCTCGTGGCAAGAAACGCCTGTAGTAATTTATCATGCCAAGAAACCTACGGAGGCCCTGAACAGTTTTAGGCAGGGGGAATTCCTGCAAAGCAGCGATTCTCTCTGCTGGTGGACTAATGCCTTCCCTAGATACACGATACCCCAGAAAGCTAACCTCTTTAGCTCCCAAAACGCATTTTACTGAATTCACGACAACGCCGTAGTCAGCCAGTTTTTGAAAAAGAAAGCGTAAATGGTGCGCGTGTTCTTCTTTGCTGCGGGAGAAAATGAGGATATCGTCTAGGTAAGGAAAGCAGAAGTCGAAATCCCTTAAAAGTTCGTCCATAAATCTTTGGAACGTTTATCCCGCGTTGCGCAATCCGAAAGTCATATACGGAAATTCGTATAAGCCAAAAGGCGTTATGATCGCGGTCTTGCATATGTCCTCATCGTGAACAGGTATCTGCTGGTAAGCTTTAACCAAGTCGATGGTACTAAATATAGTGGAACCTGCGATATTATGCCCGAAATCTCCGATATGACGCAACGGGTACCGGTCGGGGATGGTGCGTGAATTTAAAGCGCGGTAGTCGCCGCACGGGCGCCAGGAAAGATCTTTCTTTGGTACAAGCTGCAAAGGCGAGGCCCACGGACTCTTGGAAGGTCGCGCGGTACCGTTTTTAAGCATCTCATCGAATTCCCGCTTAGCAACTGCTAGTTTTTGAGGCGCAAGACGACGAGGGCGACATGACACAGGTGGACCTTCAGTAGTTTTTATGAAGTGAACGGTCGTGTGTTTAATGTCCCTGTGAAGTCCTGGAGGCCTAGTAATAGCGGGAAATTCGGCGAGAATATTACTGAATTCAGATCCCGAGGCAACCGAGATGGTTTTAACGCTTGCCTGATCGATAGAAGCAACAATGGCGGAAACGGAAAGGCCAGTGATGCCGTCCAGAAGGCGTTTGTTTCGGCAGTCAGGCAGCAAATGGTAGTGGGCTAAAAAATCGGAACCTATTATGGGAGTGTTGACGTCAGCTACGACGAATTGCCAGCGGAATTCACGTCGCAATTCAAAATTGAGGTTAAGCGATACCATACCGTAGGTCTTTATCGAGCTGCCATTGGCTGCGCTGAGCTCATAATCTGAAACAGGAGTCTTGCCTCTCATCAACCTCCGAGGATAGCAACAAAGGTCAGACCCTGTATCAATCAGGAATCTGACCTTTGAAGTTTTGTCTGTGACAAAAAGACGACGGCCTGGCGAAGTGGCACAGTCAGCTGCCGCCGTTACTGACTGGCTTCCTTGTTTTCCAAATTCCACGAACAAGGAGTGATACATTTGGTAGCTTTAGCTTTAAATTTCTGGTGGTACCAGCAAAGCTTCACATCAGATCCTTGGGAATGGCTCCTAGATCTGCTTTGACTTCGATTGCGGTTATGGCTGCGACTGCGCTCGCGAGTGAGTGCTGCAACAGTCGCGGTCAAATTCTGCATTTGTGTGGCAATGGCATGTAAGCCATAGGGGTCAGGAACAACGGGCGCACCTCCAGATGCTGCAGCAGCATGTACAAAGGAAGACGCTGCGATCCCGGGTGCGACTTCCAGAATTTTGTCGGCGCGGGCTGCGATGTCATCAAGCGGATCCGCGCTGGCAGCCAATATCGCTTGAAGATGCTGCGGCAAACGACGCATAAAAAGTTGTCGCAAGATACTGTCGTCATTGTCTTTGAGTTTGACGCCGGCGAGGGAACGTAAGTGTCGTAAAAATTGGGAAGGTTTTCTGTCCCCAAGCTCTTCCTCAGTGAGCAGTTGTCTTACCCGTTCCTCTTCAGACCGTGATAACCGGCGAGTCAGTTCCTTTTTAAGGTGTTCGTATTTACCAGAGGTTGGAGGACTGGTAACTATATCCTCGATATCAGCCATAATTTTGAAATCTAGTTGGCTAATCACGTGATCAAACTTAGTCTGGTCACTTGTAATGCCAGCGATACGAAACTGCGTTTCGACGTGCGCGAACCATATTTCAGGTCGTTGCTGCCAGAAGGGAGGTAATTTTGGCGATACTTTGCATACTTGATTCCCTGAGTCATCCATTTTAGGCTCCTGTTTAGGTTCCCCTTGGGTAAATTTGTGGGCTTGCATTTCAGTGCGAAGTTGGGCATTCTCCTTTATAGTTGCCTGCAACTGTGAAGACAATGATTCAAGCTCACGTCTGAGAGCTTCCAGTTTCGCAGCAGATTCATCTGTATCAGACATGGCGAGAAAAGGTAAGTAGTTAAAGCGTGTGTGTAAAAAACAAAAGGTAGTAGTGTAAATGCGGTGAGTAGCTTTATACTAGTTGTTAAGGTAGAATAACAGCAATCGCTGGTTAATAAACTCTAAGTGCAAACGGGCGGCGTGTTCGTGGATGGGAGAGAAAACAATACTCATTCAAATAAACAAAGGCCTTAAGATTAAAAATCCAAGTGTTAGGTTTAAACTTATGTCTAAATTCAAGCAAATATGATTTAATAAGTTGGCATTCCGTGCAACACAATGCAAAAGGAATATCAAGTATCAATTAGAACAGAAAATAACCATTAATACCCAATGTTCAGTAAGCATAAACACACACAAACAAGTTCGATCAGTAAAATGATAGAAAATAACCAGTTTAGTAAAAATACACCAACAAAAAATTAATACAGCGAAAATATTACCTTAAAACTAAAAGCTACCGTAACCAATAATATAGTAATGTCTCTTAATCTTTGTTAAAAAATCAGTTCATTTTTATACACGCGGAAAAGAATACACGATGTAGTTTACCGAAAACCCGATGAAAGAAAATCAAACACACCTCCAGTCGTCGTGCAAAACACGCGATGAATGTTGAAGTAGTAGAGCAGCGATGAACATCAAACCGTGTCAGCAATGAATGTCGAAATGTACTAGCCAGTCATGGACTTCAACTAGCAGTGGCAATGTACTTCGAACTCGCAGCAGCAATGTACGGCGTAGTTGATGCGGGTCAAAATAATCGACCAATCAGATCGAAGAATTCAAATGTGCTAAAAAATAGGTTCGACGCTTGCGAACTTTGACCTTGGAAGAATTTTTCTTGTAGAAATAACGCTCGATGATTGACAAAAAACTCTGTCACTGGCCCTCTCAGCCCGTGAAAACAGATGTACCTTGCACGAGAATGTCCTTTTTCAGCAGATTCTTCGGGAAACGTGGTCGCGTCGGTGTCACCAATATGGGAACAATGGTTCCAGGTTGCAAATCAGTTCCCATGTAATAATAACACTCCGTTGGAATACTGCACAGTTTATTGTTAACAAATACGGTAATTATCAGAGTTAAGCAGATACACGGTTCACAATAGCTAGGATAATATAGATTATTACAGGTCACAAAATAATAGAGCTCATAAACAGAAACGTCTTCTCTCCGAACATGGCGGCAGTGTTGCCATCTCGAGTCGGTGCGTTCGGAAATCAAACGCCGCCACATGCCTGTAACTGGCTTATTTGAAATAAATGCTTAGATTTTGATTGATATCTCACCTTCTATACATGGATGATCTGAAACTCTTTGCCCCCAGCAAATTGCAACTGATGGAGCTACAGAAGGTAACTGAAACTTTTAGTAGTGCCATCAGGATGGAATTTGGTGTGGACAAATGTGCAGTCATGCATGTAAAGCGAGGGGAGATTATGGAATTTGATTCATCTTTCAGATTCCATACACCTTAGATCACTTTCCTCATCCGAGACCTACAAGTATATGGGTATGTCGGAAGCGTTAGGCATTGATGTACCGGACGTGAAACAATCGTTGAGGGACCGCTTCTTTGGACGCCTGAAAAAGGTTTTAAATAACTTTCTTTCAGGCGGAAACAAGGTGCGCGCCTTCAACGGTTGGGTCATGCCGGTTTTAATGTACTCTTTCGGCATACTCAAATGGACTCAAACTGCACTCGACGCCTTGGATAGACGAGTCCGTACGCTGTTGACTGCAAACCGGATGCATCACCCACGATCATCGGTGATGAGGCTGTACATTCCGCGGAAATGCGGGGGTCGAGGCTTTTTAAATGCTAAGATCCTCCACAACCGCGAGGTATGCAGTCTAAGAGAATATTTTTTGAAAATGGAAGTGGGTATGCACCGAGATGTGGTCACAGTGGACAAGGGACTCAACCCCCTGTCCATGGCCCGCAGGGAGGTATGGCAAAGCAAGGAGCTACACGGACGCTTCTACCGGGCCCTTCATGGGCCCGATGTAGATTTTCTAGCGTCCGTGTCCGGGTTACGTTTTGGTGGCCTCTGCGGGGAAACTGAAGGTTTTGTCTGTGCGATTATGGACGAAGTTATCTTGACGAACAACTACCGGAGACATATTATAAAGGATGGGACGATTGACGTGTGTCGGGCATGCCATCGTCCAGGTGAATCCATTAGACATATTATTTCTGGTTGTTCTCGTCTTGCTAACGGCGAGTACTTGCACAGGCACAACCTAGTAGCCAGAATCATCCACCAGCAACTTGCTTTAAAATACAAACTTGTGGATTCTAACTAAATATTATGTGATCTATCGATCAAAAATACTACGTTTGCTGTATGAGAACCCCAATGTTCATTATTTTATTCAGTTTTTTTAGTATTTTTGTTGTTATAGCGGCAACAGAAATGTAACATCATCTATCTGTGAAAATGTTAACCTTCTAACTTACTAGAACGGTGATTCAGAACTTACTACCTCTAATGACCCAAGATCAGAAGTAGAAATTACTAAAATGGAATTAAATTAGCCACAGGAACTTTTACTTATTATTGCTATTGTTTTACACAAGGATTAAATAAGAAGTTTTAACACCTATGTAAACCCTATAGTTTCTAAAACACAACTGGGTGATCGTACTATTGACACCAGATTTCCATCAGGCGAACAGAAAACATAATAATATAATATAATATTTCACAAATATCACACAACGCCATCTAGTCCCAAGCTAAGCAGAGCTTGTGTTATGGGTACTAGACAACTGATAGACATACTTATATGTTTCTAAATACATACATATTATAGAAAAATTACACCCAGACACAGAACAAATCATCGTGGTCATCACACAAACATTTGTCCTGGGTGGGAATCCAGCATGGGTAAGTAATATATGATATAACTACAAAATCTCTAATATTTACAAGAGATAACAACTGAATACTGTGAAAGTGGTCAAATTTCTTGGTGTTTATATGGATAGTTTACTAAGTTGGAAACACGAGCTATCATCCTTGGTTAGCACTATTAGTTCAGCTTGTTATGTTTTGAGGAGTTTGAGGGCCGTGATTGACATAGAACAGCTAAAGACTGTTTATTATGCCCTGGTGGAATCTAAGTTACGTTCTAGTATACTCTTCTGGGGAGGTAGCTACCAGTATAATATTGATAAAGCTTTTATTGCTCAGAAACGTGCTATCAGAACTATGGTACGAATAAAACAAGAAGAATCATGTCGGGAGCATTTTATAAAATTAAATATTTTGACTGTACCTGGTTTATATGTAATGGTTTTATTGATAAACTTGGCCAAAAATATTGACAAAGTTGAAACTTGTGAGGGTAGAATAAAAAGGGAGAAAACGAGAAGACTTGATCTATCGTCGAACATAACACCCCACCTCAAAGTAGTCAGTCATTGTTCTCAATTTAATGCAATAAAATTGTTTAACAAATTGCCGATATCTTTAAAACAGGAATTGTATAGCAGTACTTTTAGAGCCAGTCTTAAAGAGTTTCTTCTAGAAAAATGTTTATATTCAGTTGGTGATCTATAATTGTATGAGAAGATATTTAATTTGTACTTAATTATTAATTTTGACATTACTATTGAATTTTGACATTATTTATGTAATTTTGACATTATGATTTAACTTATGTGTTTGTAATGATTCCATGATTGTAACATTTTATTTATTTAAAATTTAATTCTTTTTAGTTTTGTAATTGTGTTTAGTTTAACAATTTTGTTTGAATTATCAATATGTTCTACACAACTATGTTGTTCTTGAATAAAGATACTACTACTACTACTAATATATAATTTTATTTGATATAACGAATCTCTTAATATAATAAACGATTGACATAATTTTATAATGACTAATTTCTATAATCATAACAATCAATGAATATAAAATCGTTTTGTATACCACTCAAAAGACATAAAACTTAATTGGTCTATTTTTTTTTCCTGGTATGTAATCTAACTCTGATGTACCTAGTAATAGTACCACCTACCATGAATGCTCGACGGAGCACCGCTTCGCGGGGCTCCTATTTCTGCGTGCAAGGTTTAAAGTAACCTAACACGAAGCTTAACCTGTCCGTGTCGGGGTGCCCCAAGTCCCGAGCTCGCTTCGCTCGCTCTTGCATCCTGGCTCGACGGAGCCCCGCTTCGCCGGGCTCCTATTTCTGCGTGCAAGGTTTAAAGTAACCTAACACGAAGGGGATGGCGGGGTCTTTCAGACCCCGCCATCCCCTTCGAACCTAACCTGTCCGTGTCGGGGTGCCCCAAGTCCCGAGCTCGCTTCGCTCGCTCTTGCATCCTAGGTCAAATAACTGATTACTACCTGTCATGCTGGCTCGACGGAGCCCCGCTTCGCGGGGCTCCTATTTCTGCGTGCAAGGTTTAAAATAACCTAACACGAAGGGGATGGCGGGGTCTGAAAGACCCCGCCATCCCCTTCGAACCTAACCTGTCCGTGTCGGGGTGCCCCAAGTCCCGAGCTCGCTTCGCTCGCTCTTGCATCCTAGGTCAAATAACTGATTACTACCTGTCATGCTGGCTCGACGGAGCCCCGCTTCGCAGGGCTCCTATTCCTGCGTGCAAGGTTTAAAGTAACCTAGCAAGTCCCGAGCTCGCTTCGCTCGCTCTTGGATACTAAATTTTTCTAATATCAATAGCATTCGTGAAGGCAAACAATCAAAGTCCAAAGGATAAGCCAAAGTCATCAAAGAAAATGGTTTAAACGTTAAATTATATGTTTCAAACGTTA
Organism: Agrotis exclamationis; assembly: GCA_950005045.1. Classification (NCBI taxonomy): domain Eukaryota; kingdom Metazoa; phylum Arthropoda; class Insecta; order Lepidoptera; family Noctuidae; genus Agrotis; species Agrotis exclamationis. Next base: position 1,022,003 of record OX465443.1, read on the forward strand.
TCATAATGATTTTCGCTTAAATAAACGTTATATCAAATAAAATTATATGAAATGAGTTTTAGAGTAACACAAAAATTATGTGTAAATAAATTATATCAATCGTTGGGTATTTCTCACGTTGATTATATCATGTGAACGTTATTGAAATGAAAATATATCAAATAACTTTATATGAAATGAGACGCACCCGTTTTCCTTCACCGTTTTGAGTGCAGGGTGTTGAAATAAATTACACAAAGTAATGCGCCTGACGGGGTTCGAATCCACGACCTACAACTCGTAAGTCGAGGCCGATACCACTGGGCCACCACTGCTCACGACACAGGAGAAATTACTAGTGTGGGTCAACGTTTTGCTTTTAAATAGAAAATAAATCCATTTTGGTACAGTCGTACGGAAGTTATGCGCTTGACTGTATTACACTATGTAATGAGGACGATTTAAAAAGTAAACTACAGTTAACTCTACACTTTTAAAGCCCACAGATAACGTTAAGCTTTTAAAAGCCAGTATGCTCGCCAACCCATCCAAAACCCAACTGCAACATTATAACTTACCCCACCCATCAATTGAAAAATGCGCCAACCAATTAAAGGCGGGCTTTTAAATACGATATTGGCAGTTCAGTCTAAAATAAGAACTAGTTGAGGCAAGGTCGAACCAATGAGAGAACCAATACTCAGATGTAACATTAGTGCATAATAATTTGTTCCATATCGATTCTGAAGTTAGGTTATTCCCTATCAACCGGGAATATTTTACAAATGTGTTGAAACTCATGGCAAGACGACGTGCGATGTGATAATGTTTATAAAAATAAAAACAGTGCGATAATGGGGAGCTCAAAATCATGGATAACACCATTTATGAAGCAGGTTGGTTTCTTTTTTTTATTATGTTGGTAATCCTATTTTTGCTTTGTGATTTTGGTAAATAAATAGAATGCGATGCAATTAATTTGCTTTGCCATGTGACTTTGTGCAATCTGGCATCGATGATGTATCGTGAATTGAATCCATTAAATTAATTAGGAAAGCTTTTTTCATATTAAAATAATTACCTACTTGTTGATTTCAAAATAATTAAAGTGACTTCAAAGAACAGTTTTATCGTATTTTTCTACCCATATTGTAATTTATTTGAGGTCGACCAGCACTTGTAGCATGACCAAGTCTATCTCTGTTCCACCAAGAATAGACAAAGTTATTCATCCGTCATCGTTATTTCTATGTATAGGTACAATTCGACTGTTTTGCTCACGAATATGCCATGATCTGTCCACCTTTATTTTCTTAATTAAACATTTATTACAAAACAGTAAAAAAGTTTCTCCGTTCTGTTATTTTGTCTTTTCTTCCTTTGACAAATCCCGTTTGCCAACGGTACCCGGGCAAAGGGCGCAGACTCTGGAGCGTCGCAGATATGTTCAGACCAACACGCGCAACGCGAACACCGGAACGCGAGGTATAATGGAGACAAATACACGCAGCAAACTTAACATAACACTAACGTAGCGCAAGCGCCAACAGGATGTCATTTGCAAGCGGCCATAAACAAATGGCGGCCTGTTGGCGCTTGCGCTACGTTAGTGTTGTCTTATGATTTACCTTCATACCCCGCGTCCCCATTTTATACACTGGTTCATTATAATTATGAATACATAATGTGATTTTCGCAAAATGTAAAAGATTGTATTTTCAATTTAAAAAGTCGTCGTAGGCGCGTTACATGACGCTGACATCACAATCATGCAGGAAGAAAACTCAAGAGTAGTTTAATAATAATCTTACGAGTATCATAAACATTTGAAGTAGCGAGATAGGTTTCCATCGCTTATAAATCAAAACAAATCAATTCAAATGGGTACTAACGATGACCAATCATTTTTACATAGGCCTGAAATAGATACTAGTAGTGTTTACTTGTGATCGGTATACCTACTTAGTATGTACATGTTATTTTTCTGTCCATTCTTTTTATGTCGATGTCCAAGTCATGCTGGTCTTACTAAGGGCATGCGGGTGGCGAGTAATGGGTGACTCACCGTCCGGTCATGGACCATGCCCGGTCGACGGCGCGGCGCGTCGTATTCCACGCGCGCTCAAAGCTGTTAGCAATATGACAGGGCCTCTTTAGAGAGCCAGAGCCTGCCGGGGTCGCGGGACTGTCTCATCAAGTAACCGTGACCCTGGAAAATTAAGGGCTATTTAAGGACACCGTGGATTAAAGTCAGTACAAGTCTGATAGTCCCTCCCGTCCCGCCCTGGGCGGGAGGACTCATTTCATGATTTTACCACAATAAAAAAAACAAAAATAATATAAGTATGTATAATATACAAGGCACGTTAAGGGCTCATAACCATAAAGTTGGCAACGTCGCAAGTAGCTGTCAAATATTTACAAGTTTTAATAAATTAATTTAGTAAATTTATTGTATGAAAATAAGAAATATGGCTCTGTAGTGCACTACAATGTTGATATTGGAATGCAATTAAAACACTGCATTTGATGTTGTCACCGTTTCAGGTGTTAAAAGGCATTTGGAAGGTTTCTAAATACTTTTTTTTACATCTTAAACTATATATTCGGTGTTACGATATTACTTATTGCATTCCCTTATCATTTTTTTAGTGCACTACAGAGCAATATTTCTTGTTTCCATACAGTAACATTGCTAAATTAATTAGAACTTGTTAATATTTGACAGCTATTTGCGACATTGCCAACTTTCAGAACATGCCCTCTTAAATGTATATCGGATGGCTAGTGGTCATCATCATCTGTGCCTTGATGTGATACAGATCTTACCTTGCCTTACCAGCTTCTGCTCCTAACATCTTAAGTGGTTCAAAATTAGTGAGCTACCGACTTATAAATCTCTCACCTTTCACGCGAGTCTCGTGTGATATAGCCAATATCACAATTAACTTTTTGACTGTTTCCTCAACTTGTTTAGTTGTTTCCGTCCTAATGAACCTTTATTCTAAACATTCCAGTGCTTCGTGACCTCAGGCGTGTCGCTGAACATGGCCGGTTCTGGCTTTGTGGTGGGGTTCACCACGGCTCTGCTGGAGCAGCTTCGGAGCCCGGAGTCCATCATACCCATTGATGATACGTCTGGCTCTTGGATAGGTTAGTATCCAATATTATTTGCTCTTTTAAGGATGAGCTAGATAAAACCAATGGGCAAAATCTGATAACTATACTTACTTCTATTTATAACTAGCTTTTGCCCGCGGCTTCAACCCCTGCTGCTCGGTTCCTATTGGGCGTAGCGTGATGTTATATAGCTTATAGCCTACCTCGATAAATGGACTATCTAATACAAAAAGAATCTTTGAATTCAAACACGTACTTCCTGAGATCAGCGCGATTTCCTGATATTTTAAAAAAAACAGCACACTACGACGAGCAACATGGTGAAACCACGGGAAACGGGGTTGTTAAATAAATAAAGAAAACTTGTAGTATGAAAGTCTGAATGATGAGAAGCACACCATCGGACATCGAAAATTTGTTTTCGATAAACACATTCGGCAGATGTCGACTTGAATTGCAATTACACAAAGGCAGGTCAGGTCTATGAACATAACTATCATGCAAATTAATGTGTAGATGCGGGGGCTATCAAGTTCTATGTCGTTTTAATTTATTTGTTATTCAGCACTTAACCTTTTTCTATTGATGGCATGTAATTGAAACTGTTGCTCAAAGGTTGGTCTTTAAAACAGCACCCTTATGGACCACTATCTTGCTGATAGTTAGCAATAATGTGGTCGACGATGAAGCACATTAGTTTAAAAGTAACCTTTACTTTTGGCTTGAAGACCCCATGATTGTATTTATCAGGAAACAAAGACCCCAGCAGGGAATTAAACTCTTTAACTGTGAAAGAAGTATTGGCAAATCGCTTTGTAAGTATGGTTGGGATGTCCACCATTTAAGTACTTACCTATGGAGCATTGTTAGTCCTATACAACGCGTTCCGACTCATGCTCAATCGTCGCGATCATAAAACCTGCAAACTGGACCATAATAACGCTGCATTGCAGCATAAACATGTAATTGTGTGGTATGATTGAAAAGGCACGGTATTTGTTAGCAAGACCTTGAACTACTTGCTGACCAATCCCATCATGAGCTCATGGGGTACTTGTGGACATGCGGCGAGTAAGGTTTCTCGCCGTCCGATCATCGCGTCGTGTTCCACGCACACCTCAAAGAGCTGTCAGCAATCTGACGGGGCCCCCTATAGAGGGCGTCTTATCAGGTAATTGTGACACTGGAACGTAAAGAGCTATTGAACAGTCCCTCCCGTCTCACCCTGGGTGCAAGGACTCATTTCATGAATTTAAAAAAGCAGGCTGACACGTGTCATTTGCAACGATAGTTTTAAATGTGTAACGAAACATCCATTGCTAAACACAGAAATCTTAATATCCGATTCTAATAAGTAATTTGTAACACTTAGTACGTACGAAATTGTGATGAACTAGCTGTGACAGCAGGATCGCCCGCTACATCTTGAAAATTACCCTAGGGGATAACAAAATCAGGATGAAAACTGTCCCATATGTGTTATCCAGTTATAAACTAAGTACTCAAGGAATTTCTCCTGAAACAGCCAGACCCTGAAAAACTATCAGTAAATATTTATTCCATGCAAGAGTCGAACTTACAGCTTGCAGCGTAGAATCCCCTGATGCTACTGCTCAGTCACTTTATCAACCGCCCTGGCTTATAATGTCGTTATCAGACATTGCTTGTGGTAGACTATGTTGAAGATAGTGTTTCCAGCCGGAGAAAATAAACAAGCACGAGTCTGTAGTAAGTGCTAACTTCCGTAGTGCTAACTTCCGTGCGTTCAAGCGTTTTTGCCATACCTATTATTGGAATCAAATATAACAGCTGACAATATTAGTGGTGCTAGGCAACTTAGGCTTCTCCCAGTTGTAATGTCCATTTGTGCCTTTTGGCCTTGTTTTGTTCTGTCTCCTGCTTGCATGGAGGGAAGTGGAAACATATTTTTCCTACTCCTCCACTATTCTTTTCTGATTAATTTCATTGCAGGATCCAAGACAGGTAAATTCATTCTCCGGGACACGTCGTGCTTCATTGTCTCGGCGCTTTTATGGTGGTTGACACTGTTGATTCTGGCTTTCAGGAGTTGCAGTGGTTTGGGAATAGTGTGGTGGGTTTGTCCCAAAAAAAAAGCCTTGCGTTGAATGAAAGACAGTTATCATACGTCAGACCTTTATCCAAAGGAACTGAAGGTGGATGGTGAAGCTAGAAAAAACAAATCTTGTAAAGATTCACTTGCTTGTCGTTAACGATTACACATCGAAGCAAAATGCGGTGAGATCACGTCACTCTAGAACAAAAAGCATCCATAATTGTCGAGACTGAAAATTTATTTTACGATCCTTAGCCGGTCTTAGCAATTAGTCTCTATAAGATAGGAAAAAACAAGACACAGACATTCAGAGAGACCAATAAGAACTCAATAGATGAACCTAAAGATGTATCGGTTAATTGTTTATGAATAAACGTTACACTATAAAGTTTTTATCAGATTGCAGTTAAAACCAGTGTGTTAGTTTACGTCTTCAATATCTTTACGATCTCCTTGACCTCTTATCATTGACGTGACGGAGTGGATTGGGTTTCATAAGCCAAAATTAAGATCGTTCAACAAAAAGTAGATAATTTTGCAAATTTAAACTAAATTTATAAATGGAAATCATTAAATTCATTGGAAAATCATCGAAATAGCCGATCAGGAGCAGTCAAGATCACTCCAAATTTTATTTATTTATTTATTGGCCTATCTACAATTGTTACACTATTACAGCAAACCAGACAAGCAAACATAGGTACCAGCCAAGTGCACAATATTAGGCGATAGACACAGCATGCATGGTTCATTTCAGCCTTCAACTATCCCAAACGATGTTTTTTTACGTGGTAAAATCATCAAATGGATCCTCCCAAACGATGCAACTAACGACTTTATGAGCAATATGGTACCTATAAAAAACTGTAACAATTTATCTATATCAACAAGTGTATTCTATGTTACTGCTCTCATATTTTATATGCCTAATTGTCGTCAGACTAAATTATTCTCTTTATTTCATTTTCAGCTGCAATCCCTGGCATCTCCCTTGTCTTCGGCAACTTCATAGCACCGCCAACAATGTCCAAATACGGCAGGAAGACCGCCAACCTCGTGACCATAGTACCGCTGATCCTGGGCTGGGCTGCCATCTACTTTGCCAACAGCATCACCATCTTACTCCTGGCAAGATTCCTTCAAGGACTGTGCATGGGCATGTGTACTTCATTAGGATCACTGCTCATAGGAGAATATACCAGCCCGAAGAACAGAGGAGCCTTCCTGATGACAATATCAGTCTCCATAGCTTCAGCAGTAATGACAGTACATTGTCTAGGGTCCTACTTGACATGGCAAACAACGGCCTTGATCTGTGGTTTTGTATCATTCGTAGATCTCTTTATAGTCATCTATTCTCCTGAATCACCAAGCTGGTTTGCAGAAAAGGGAAGGTATGACGCTTGCAAACAATCCTTCAGATGGTTAAGAGGTGATGAGGAAGAGGAAGAATTAAGGAGGATAATTGAAGCGAGTATAATGCTGAAGGAAGCAAAAGCAGAAATGAGGCAAACGAAATCCCCGGTAAAGAAGTTCAGAAATAAGTTTGAGTACTTCAAGACAACAGTGAAGAAAAAGGAGTTTTTGAAGCCAATCATCATTATGATACACATTTACATTTTAGGCCAATGGAGTGGGATAAATATGCTAGTGGCATATCCTATAGATTTATTCCACAAAATCGTTGGAAAAGACTGCAACATACCATTATTAGTACTTACTTTAGACGTACATAGAATAGTAGCAAATACAACAGCTTTATACGTGATACAAAAAGTGAAAAGACGAACAATTTTAGGTGTTACAGTGTGTATCAACATTTTAGCTTTAATATCAAGTGCTTCATATTCCTACGCCAAAGAAACTGGTCACATTTCAGCAGATGAATTTACATTAGGTATATGTATAGTACATATGCATATGTTTGCAGTAGCTACTGGGTCTTTGCCATTATGCTTTATAATAGCTGGTGAAATCTTTCCTTTAGAATATCGTAGTTTAGCCGGTGGAATAAGTGTATTGTTTTATTCAACGAATTTGTTCGTTACTATAAAAACTGTACCGTTTTTACTGAGTACCATAGATTTGTATGGGACGTATGTCTTTTACAGCTGTATGATGGTGTATAGTTTGGTTGTGGTCTGGTATTTGTTGCCGGAGACAAAAGATAGAACTCTTCAGGATATTGAAGATGAGTTCAGAGGTAGACCGTTGTCTCCCGAAGAGTTGAAATCGGTGCAGTCTTTGGCGTCTTTGAGAGCGTTTACTACTGATAGGAGATGTAGCAATCCTGTTGTTCTATGAACATAACTTATCATCACGGGAAGGCAGTATCCAAAGTCATCTCAAATTGTTCAGTTATTTATGTTTGAAGTTAAGATTTCCATCGTCGTAAGAATATTATGGCGATGTATAAAATACAGAAAATAATAATTTCTATTTGGTTTTTCAGTCGTCCGCGAGTCGTGTTTGGGAGAAAATAATTTTATTGTCGAATTTTATAGAAATGACTGTGTATTCTTAAATAGATTTGGTCATGCTCGGAATCTAACTGAGAGCCTCACGCTTAGAAGTAGTGATTGCAACCACTTGACTAAAGAGGCATTCGATAATATAAGTACTCATAAACATGTGCCTTATCAATAAGGTCAGTACAGACCAACGAAGTGCCAATAACATAATTATAAAATCACGCGACACTTCAACTCGTGGTTATATTCCGTCAAACGAATATGAACCGTGTCTAAAATGCACGTAGTTTGAATTTCAATTGTTCCTGCATTAGTTGGTTTGTCGATACGGTGATAGTTTTCATAGACCGTGGCTGATGACATTAGTTACTGTGATATATGTATGTGGATAGATATAGTATGGAACATGGACGTATTTTAAAAATAAAAGTGTGCATTTTCCAAATAGACCGACGACCTTAAAAATGCTGGGTTAGACTGGATGCGGAAGGCGGAAGACAAGGTGATGTGGCCCAGCCTGGGAGAGCCCTATGTTCAACAGTGGACTGTGTTAGACAGAGTTGATAGATTGACGATTGCTCTCTTCGCGAAGTGCACATTCTACATCAAACCCGGTCTTCCTAGGGCGTTACAACTAACGTTTGTTAAAGGCTAAGGCTGATGCCTTTATTTAGTCACGGAAAATTGTCATAATTACAAACATTTTACGCTCAACCTACCAAACAAGGATAGTGGCACGAAGATAATGAATAATTATGATAATTGAAAAAATAAAGGTCAATTCATACAGATACGCGCTCACATTTCAATAGAGCAAATCAAAATCTAACTTTATTTACAAAACGAAAAGACAAACATTTCTCCGATGATGCGACGCAGTGCTGCGCGTTGTGCATCTCTAAAGGCGACTTAAAATCTAACTTTATTTACTACTAATACACATTTCCAGTGTCATAGCGTCACGTTGCGTCTCGGTGTGAACTGACCCTAATACTTACTTAATTAAAAGGCGATGTATACCTTACCAACTAGATACTTAAAAATAGTTACATAAATCTGGACATAAATATTGTGTAAAGTTGTTGTAAATATTATTTATTGATTACATTAGGTGCTTATAATTTATATGTAAGGTTTAATTAATATTGTAAAGTTGAAATTATAACAAGAGAAATACAGGACGAATTTAATTTAAATCGTCTATTATTAATTTGTTAGAGCCTGATTTAGTAGTGCTACTCTGTGACATTCAAGAGCTCATTTCACCTAAGTGAGCGTACAATGGGGTGCTAAGACAGGAAACCTCCACGTGCGCCCGTGGACTGGAGTTCCCTCTCGGATACGTCCGGGGGGAAGACCAGTTTTTCGGGCCGGTGCGCCCTGGGATGCGGGCAAAAACTCTTCTTAGGCACTGTGTGCCTAAGGGGTCTCTTTGCCCGTATGCCAATAGCCTGTCGGGTGGAGGCTCCAACGCGTGTCCATCTGAATAGCAGAGGGCACAGCGGCGGAGCGGGCTTGCGGATGGTGAGTAATGGGTATGCTCGCCGTCCGACCAAGGACCAAGCCCGGGTCGGTGGCGCGTCGTGTTTCACGCGTCACCGATGGGGCCCCTTATGGGGCCAAATGCAATACTCAATACTCAATACTTTTATTGCATTCCACATGTATTCTTAGGTGGTAAAATTTATAATTAGATCATAACATGGACCCTGTCGGGCACAGCAAATAAGTGAGTTTAGGAGAGAGGAAGCATATCATTGATCATAGTTATTATCTTTATTACAAGAATATTACTTTTCAAATTAGTATATGTTTACAATAATTGTGGTCAGATATTTATTGAGCGGTGTGGTAATAGATAATATTATGTATAGTAAATGATGATAAATAGTTGTGTGTAGGATAATTTGTACTAACATTAGGTGGGCTATTTTAATATTTAAGTACAAACATTAAAATATAGAATAATATGTATCTATATATATATATACCTATATATGTACTTATTTCAAATAAAAATGAAATTTTATGTATAGTATAGTATTATGTAAGTAGTGCATTTTATATTGACATTATTAAGTGATTAAAATTATTATAGTTTTTGTTATTATTATAAAGTTATATTTTATTATTTATTATATTTACTTAGGTAATTAATTATTGCATGGTTATTTATAGTAATACTTAATTTAAATATCATTGATATTATCAAAATAGAATCTAGAGAATTAAAATCATTATTTTATAAGTTTATCGTTTAGATATTCATTTACTGAGTAATAGCTTTTTTCTATCAGAAATTGTCTAAGTTTTTTTAAAAATATGTTTATTTTTTCTTCTTGTTTTATTAGTGCGGGTAGTTTATTATATACTTTAATGGACATTACGTACGGACTTGTTGAGTGCATTTTTAATCGAGAACTTGGTATGTTTAGTCTAGAGCCGTGTCTGAGTAGATAGCGTGATTGAATGTCTTCGCGTTTTGAGTAAAATTCTTGATGCTTTCGGACAAATTTGCATGTTTCTAATATATATATACAGGGTAGGGTTAATATGTTATGTTTTTGGAAAAAAGGTTTGCAACTATCAGTTTGCTCGATATTTACAAGGATTCTAACTAGTTTCTTTTGTAAGGTGAAGAGTTTTTGTGCATCTGTGCTGTTTCCCCAAAGCGTTACCCCATAGCTAAGCCATGCATAGGCATAAGCATAATAGGTGGTGAGAGCTGTCTGTAAGTCGGTGGTCTTTTTTATTTCTCGAAGGGCGTAAGAGAATTTTGAAATTTTTGAGTGCGTTTTTTGTATATGTGATTTCCAGTTTATATGAGTGTCTATAGTTAGACCGAGTAAGGTAAATTCATGAACGGTTTCTAATTTTGAGTTATCGAAAGTAAAATCTAAAGTCAAAGGTGTTTTTTGGTACGGGTGGAAAGTTATTAATTTGGTTTTGGAATAATTTATCTCGAGGTTATGTTCGTTCATCCAGTTGCATGTTTTAGTGAGTGTGGAATTGAGAGTTTCTTCTATATTTTCATTCTTTTGACATGAGACTAGTATTGATATATCGTCCGCAAATAAAACGCAAGGCTCTTCTATGGCCTTAGGTAGGTCGTTAATATAAAGTAAAAAGAAGAGACATCCTATGACGACTCCTTGAGGAATTGAAGCGTTTATTGCTTTGCTATGTGATCGGATTTTTTCGATTTCATTATTTTTATGATTAAAGTATTCTATTTCGACTAATTGTTTTCTGTTGTTTAGATAAGATGTTATCCATTCGTGAGCTTTTCCGCGTATACCTATATCATACAATTTGTTTAGCAATATGTCAAACTGAACTTTGTCGTAGGCTTTGGTCATGTCTAATAATATTCCTATTGCGTATTTTTTGTTATTTATTATATTTAGGGCTTCTTGAATATACTTGTAAACTGCTAAGGTGGTGGAACGGTTTTTTCGGAAGCCATTCTGGCATTCATCAAAAATATTATATTTTTCACAAAAAGCATAAATTCGGTCACACATGGCTTTTTCAAAGACTTTTGAAGCTGATGGTAAGAGAGCTATTGGACGATAGTTGTTTGGATCTGTTTTTGCATTCTTTTTGTGTATTGGCTTTATAATGGATATTTTTAATAAATCAGGGAATGTACCTTCGTCAAATGATTGGTTCAGTAGCAAGTAAAACGGTAGCGTAAGTTCATCTGCGCACCGTCTTAAAAGCATAGGTGGTATCTCATCTATCCCATGACTTAATTTATTTTTTAAGTTTTTAATTATTTTATTTACTTCCCAAGCATCTATTGGGCTAAGAAACATTGTGTTCTCTGTAGGATTAGGAACAGAGGTGTTCTTCGATCTGCAACTAGACGAATTGGCGCTGTTTTCTCCAATGGACGCAAAGAATTTATTAAAAATGTTGGCTATTTTATTGGGTTCATTTATAAGGTTGTTATCTATTTGTAATTTTATGTTATTTTGGTCCTTTTTTTGTTTTTTGTTTGTTCTCTTATTTATGATACTCCACATGGTTTTGACTTTATTGTTAGATTTTTTAATTTTATTTACGTATTGAATCTTTTTTGATGTAGTAACTAGATTTTTTAGTATTTTCTCATATTTTTTATAATAATTTATAATGATGGGATTTGTTGTTTTCAGTGCGAGCATTTTTAACAATCTCTTGTTTTTACAAGAGATCTTGATACCCCTCGTCAACCAGTATTTTTTAGAGTTGGTTTTCAGTTTTACTTTACAGATAGGTATACAGGTGTTAAGGATATTTGTTAGTGTGTCATGAAATGCCTTATAATTGTCATTTAACTTTTTGTCTTCAGTGATAATGTTTTTCCAATCGTGTTCTTTTAATTTAGACTTGCCTGCTGGGGTCGCGGATTTTTCTTAATCCAGGATACCGTGGCCCCGAAACGTAAAGGGCATCCGAAGGAACACGGGTGGATTTTAGTCAGTAAGAGTCTGACAGTCCCTTCCGCCCCACCCAGGGCGGGAGGACTCATTTGATGATTTTGCCACCCCAAAAAAAAAAATAGTGAGCGTACAATCGAACTCATTCTTTCTAAATTAATAACAGACATTCATCCATCCAAATATCCAAACTTTCGCATTGTCAATCCAAATAGGTTATAAAAGGGTTAGGGGTTTATAGGGTATAAAAAGAAATACGAATTTAAAAAATAAAGTCAATGATTTATTGTCATATCACATTTAGCTATAAAATACTGTTTTTAAAATTACACTTATTTATAATAAACACATTTTTTTTATATAAAATACACAAATACATTTGATTTATATAAAAATAATTTGGTGTTTGCTTTGTGTGTGCACTTATGATAAAATATAATGTCTGATTTACATTTATCTAATTTAATTTTAGCAAGTGGTTCCAGTTAAAAAGAAAGTGAGACCAGGGTTCTAAAATTATCTAGTTATTATTAATACATGCTGATTCTTATCCTAATACTTTTATTTTTTGTCTAAAAGCGATTTATTATTTTAATTATATTTTTAAGTTTCGGTTTTTTCGGTAATAAAGTAACTATCACTTTGATACTATGTTGTAAAATAGTAACAAAGAAAACTCTGCAGAAATACACCTGAAATTCCGTTTATTGATTTAACACAATGTTTCCGACCATAATTTATGTCTGCGTACTCTCTGCGTTCGGATACACTGAGAAGTGGCAAATTACGTTTGGATACACAAGAAGTGACATTCATAATTTTGTTATTTGTTATAATTATCATGATATTTATGAAATATAATTTTCGCTTCGAACTCTGGTACATCCAGAAAAAAGTAAATTCTAGTTTTAACAAGCTCGGCCATTTTGATCGCTTCTTCTTAGAAAAGCCTACGTTCGCGAGGGCGTTCTAATAATTAACACTGTATGTTTTTTCAACTCTAGACATAGGTCCGAGCATTCAAATTCAAATATGGAAGATTGAATTTTCAATCTTTGGCTCTATACAAAGAGTTTAAAATCCAGTGTGCAGTATTTAAAATGCCCCACGAAAAATGGTCTTATTGTTCCATTCATACACAATCTAGAAAAGATAATAATACTTTTCAGCAAAAATACATTCGAGCATGATTGAAGAAATGTTAGATAAAATCACAGTATTTTAAAAATGTATTTAAATTATTATACATATTTTTTTTATATACACCGTGACTTTTTAGTCGTCTTACAAAAGTGGTCCACTTAATGTATCCGAACTACAATACCTCTAGGCGAGTTTTTTTTTTTAATCGTTAATAATATTTTTATTATAAATTAATTAAGGTACATTAGAAATGTGAAACACCCTGTTAAAAAATGTTTACGTATCAAGCTGTAAAGTATACCTACCTAGCGCAATAGTCGGGCAGATCATTTCATGTCCATTTTCTATGAGACAAGAGTGTTTCTAATTATGCCTTGCGTCATAATAACGAATTTTTTTTTTTTCAAATCTCTTAAATACCAATTGTTTTATTATAAACGTGTTCTAGTCATTGGATACATGAACTGGGCTGCCGTTGTAAGACAACTAAAAAGTCACGGTGTATAATCATAATGCTCATAATCATAAAAAATAAAATAAATGGTAAATATCGTACTTATCTAATCTTAACTAAATAAAAGTCGAACTTAAAAATAATAAAGAATGAAAAATTATGTTTCAACCCAAAAATGCCGCGCATATAATTATAATAATATGTATATATCTTTAGTCAATGGTTAGTGGACATCTGTGGGTTAAAATAAAGTCATTGTTTCAATTCTTAGAAAATTAGCAATGATTTAATGATTATGAATCTACGAAAAAAAATCAAAGAATCTTAAGTAAGACAAAATACGAACGTCACAATAATTGAATTAGCCAATATCAACCTTATATTGACGACTATAAGGCCTCATTTTAATAATTGAATTCGTCTATTAGGTAAGTAATGGTTTGAATCCTACATAGTAATACTAATTGTCCTGTTTGTGTTCTATTGTGTTCATAAAATAACAAAATTATAATATTACGATTCCACCAAAATAGTGTGCGGCACTTTTATACGCGCACATTTTGTTCAGAACTTCAGCAGTGGGCGTACTAAGCTTATATCGTGTTAAGCCTCTGTCCACAAGCAAGGCTGTGCGTAACAATTTCCCTGAACTGAATTTAGCAATGTGTGCGCACAAATAACGAGTCCTTTGCTCACATGTGAGCGCACAAAAGTATCCAGATGTGCGAGAACAACATTTTTAGAATGTTCCCGCACAATTTGTTCCTGTTTATTTAAATGAGAATACAAAAGCTAACATTTGTGCCGCAACGTGCCGCATATCGGTGGAATCGCATTGTTAGATTCGGATTTTTCTAAAGGTCATATTTTCTATCTAACGTTTAAAAACGACCACGCTAGGTGATATCGTGATATCCTCATAATAATAAAAGGCTAAATTTCTGATTGAATGGTGACCATGTCTGAGCTAAAGAAACTAGAGTCGTTCTAAAGCTTGTAGAAAGTCAGGTAAACATAGTAGATAATTACTTTTATAAGTTAACAATTGATTTAAAGTTAAATAAAAAAGTATCGCGGTCCTGTCTAAACAGGTAACCGTGACTCTAGAACGTAAAAGGCTATTGAAGGAACACCGTGGATTTTAGTCAGTACGAGTCTGAGAGTCCCTCCCGCCCTGTTCTGAGTAGGAGGACTCATTTATGTGACCACGATAAAAAAGGTAAGGTAAAAAGTATTTTATTTAATCTCGATAGTTTTCTAATTAGGTGGCGAAACTATGGCTTAGTTAAATAATTTAAATAGCGTGCAATTCCAATCATAAGACGTATGTTTTTCATAAGGAACATTAAAAAGAAATGAGTAAAAATTCAATAATAGTTATTTATGATACTAGTGCGGTAAGTTGGTTTTTACAAACGAGTAGACGAATGTAAGCCCGAGATGAAATCGAGGGCTTACCATAGTCACGAGTTTGTAAATACCAATTTCCGCACGTGTGTCATACAATGTTTTTCAACACATTTGCGAGAAAACAGTACAATATGTAATTAAACAAACATTATTTAGAAGTTTCTATGAAAATGGCGCGAATTTGCAAATGGCGCCACATGCACGTGGTGAAAAATAGAACTACATCTTTCGTCTCATTTACTCTTTAGTATTAAAATGAGACAACGTATTGAGCAAAAGCGCTTCCAAGGAGGTTCGATCAGTCAGGTTGTTTATTCTCATAATTTGAAACTCTTTGGTGGAGTTCTTATTTTTTTTAATGGAAATTAAAAAAAAACCGTAAAGAAAACGCACGGTGCTATACAACGGGGCGTGCCGTAAAATAGGTACTTAGGTGAGAGTACCTATTTTACCGCACGTTCCGTTGTATGGTGCGTAATTTTTAACTTTCGAACAATGTATACAGGCTTCGTAAACGCATTTTTCGAGCAAATGTGTTGAAAAGAATATTTCGTTACAAAATAAGTAAGAAATTACCAAAAAATTAACTATAAAAGAGCACCGCTGTGTGAAATGTGTATATAATTTGATTCAAATCCGAATGTGAGAGAGAATTTATCTACTTACTTTAAAGATGCGCAAACAACTACTTCAAATGCGCACGCGCAGGTTTCAAAACAACGTATAACATTTCGTAATTTTGATAGGTTTGGAAGTAAAAAGGTTGGAGGCCTTTGCATAGCAGCACAGAATAATTAATAGTACTATACGTACAGAAGGACTACTCCAAAAAAAAAAAATCAAACAAATGTAAAATCTATATACGAGAGAATAAAGTACATTTTAACTGGCAGCCGTACCGCCCACCTACTTTTATAATAGCCTAAACTTCCCGTGCGCAAGCAAAAATGTACTGAATGGTTACGCCCGAGAGTTTATTTTGGTTTATCTGACGCCAACGACATTAAAAGGTTACTATGGGTCAAGCTCAATAGGGTTGCGACTTGCGAGTTTAGGCACAAATAGGTAGGTACCTATGCGTATTTTATGCATTTGCTAAATTACATTATTACCATAAATACCTATGTTCCTCAAGGAATTTTGTTTTTATCATCAGCCTATATCTTTTTGGTTTCGTCATCGATTACTACATACATTATTGATTGATTGTTAGCTCAGAATGATAATAGTAGGTACCTACGGCACCTTACGTGAGGAATAATATTTATAATAATATTATCTTTTCTACCTATTGTTGTTATAAAAATAAAAATAAAAAAAAAAAAAAATAAATAAAATACGTTTATTTCGAGCGACTATATGACTCATAAAATGAACATAGTAATACCATAATCAAAATTAAAATTAAAGTCATCGTAATAAAAATAAGATAATAATAATAGCTTTTAGCGATCAACCAAAAAACAAATTAAACATGAATAAATTATACAATTAATTGATTCACAAAATAAAATAAAATAAATTAACTAATATTAAAAATAAATTAAATTGTAATAAAATCTAAAATAATTAAAATATGGCATAAAAATTAAAATAGAATAAAAACTAAAATAGAAATACGCTGCTAGTCACGTGTTTATCAGCGCAATGCCTTAGGTAAGGACAGTCTACCCTGTCTGCAATCATCTTCAAGACAATATTGGTGCTGCCCCGCATCCTGCGCAACAATGAGGCGGCTCGCTTCCGCATGATGGCGTGGAAGCCGTCTACGCGCGCCGCCGCGAACATGCCAGAGGCGCTGCAGTAGCGGGGCAACCCCATCATCGCCCTGAACGCGTTGTTGTACTGGATACGGATTGCGCTGTACGACGCCTTTGTATACCCGGCCCACAGACTACACGTGTAGAGTGAGGTACAGTACGCTCTGAAGAGCGTCACCTTCACCCCTCCGGAACACCGCGCAAATCTGCGTGCCAGCATATTCGCCCGGATCGACAGCGCCCTCCGTTCCCGTTCAATGTCGGCATCGTCTTTGAGGTCGGATGTCAATATATGGCCAAGGTATTTGAAGTGCCTCACTCTTTCAAGTTGAGCCCCATTGAGGAAAACATCCGGTAGGCTTGTGTTTCGCTTTGTTCCGGCCTCAAAGACCATGCACTGACTCTTATTGACGTTATAATGTAACCCGTGACTAGCAGCATACTCTTCACACGTCCTAATAAGCCTTCGCAGGCCGCAGACTGACGCGCTCAGCAAGGCCATGTCGTCCGCATAGCTAAGATTATTTACGCTTACTCCGTTAATGTGGCAGCCGACATACTGCTTGCTGAGCTCGACAATAAGGTCATTTATGTATAGATTGAAAAGTGAGGGAGACGTCAAACCCCCCTGCCTCACCCCACATTCCAACCTATACGGCTCCGACTCTACACCCGCCCACCGGACTGTGTTGACCTGGTGCCCATACCAATATCTAAAGATGTTCGTTAGTTCGTAAGGTAGATTTATGCTTTCCAGCTTCCCCCATAGGATATCGTATGACACCAGATCAAACGCCTTAGAAAGGTCTAGGAAGCAGGCATGAACTGCGGTGTTACGTTCAGTATAATGTCTGACGACATGCTTAAGGCACAGTATTGCACTCTCAGTGGATAGATTGGGTCGAAAACCAAACTGATTATCATGCAGAGACAAGTACCTGTTTAACTGTGAGTTAAGCAGGCCGTCAAACACCTTTGCCACAGTTGTTGCCAATGAAATCGGCCTGTAATTAGTCCTGTCCGACAAATCCCCGGTTTTATTCTTAAGAATAGGCACAACAACTGTTCTCATGAACTCTGAAGGTAAGTAAGAATGGCTCACGCACAGCGAATAGAACATTGCCAGCACTCGAGGTAAATGGGGACCTGCGTGAAGGAGATGATCAATGCTGAGGCCGTCGTGGCCAGGAGACTTGCCTCTCGCAATGGTTCCCATCGTCCTTCGAACATCTTTGGCAGTAAAACTAATCTCCACCGGCCCATTCCGCCTCTCAGCATCGATCAACCCCCCCGACTGACTTAATGGTGACTGCATTTTAAACTGATTAACAAAGCTGTCAGCAATACCCTTTATGTCGTTCACACCACCAACACTCACTGGAAGGCCAGGTCTTGCGTTCATTTTCTTAGTACTCTGCCAAAATTCTCGAAAGTGCCCCCGTGAGTGCTTGGCGGCGAGAGCATCCATTTTTATCTGGTCTTGATGGTTTTGGCACCATTTTAGACGAGACTTGAACACCCTCTTTGTCCTCACCATATCCTCATACAGACAACCCGACTTCGGCCTACCACTCAGTACCCACTCACGAAAACTAGACCTGGCCTCTTGGTGAGCCCCACTGACGTGCTTGTTCCATCCCACCACGCGCGACCCCTTCCCCCCCCTCCCCGCAGTTCTCTTTCCCCGACCTTCCCGAGCGGCGTCTCGAAGGGCGGTCACAATGTCTGAATACAGGCTATCGAGAACCTGTTTATGGCCCTGGTCATAACAATAATTATCAGCACAATTCACACATTCTTTAGGAAAATCTAGACACCGTAATCTTTTATCACATTCACTGGTATAAAATGCTATTTGGTCACTATCTCTTTCTCCCCAAATTATTTCTTTGTCAGTGGTTACATCTTGTTTCAATTTTGGCATAATTAAATTAAAATTGCATTCAACTACAAGAGGAAAGTGGTCCGACCAAACAACATCATAATTAACATAAATCCTGTCAATGGTGCGCTCAGCTGATTGCGTCACAATGCAGTGATCCAACCAACTACAAGTACCGTGTGCATCACTCATAAAAGTGTATGTATCAGAGTTGGAACCTAGTAACTTAACGTCTATACACGACCAGGACTGTTCGTTACAAAAATCTGTCAGCTCTCTGTAGAATAACTCACACGGGTCCGCATTAAAGTCACCCAAGATATAAACACTTTCTATGCCATACTCGTCTATAATAGAACTCACCGTACCGAGGCAATGCGTAAACTCCGGTATGTTATCCGCAAGATTGGTCGGCATGTAAACACTAATAACTATTATAGGTCTTTCACTCGTTATGATTTTTATTGCACATACGCGAACACTATCACATGGTATCACTGATACATTTTGGAATACACTACTGCGCCAAAGCAGGGCGACGCCCCCATGGGGCCTCCCCCTCAGGATCCCCGCCGACGTGTCGACTGCTGATTTCCCGGTGTACTCGAAGTCAGTGCTGATTGAATTTAAGTAAGGTATGTCATCAGGTAATAACCATGTTTCCTGTAAAGCAATGATATCACACGAGTTGCACAACTGCCTCACACTGTCAACAGATCGCTTAACGTTCTTGCAGTTATAAGTTGCTAATCTACTTAGTTGACTTTTATTCATTGCTTTGTTTGATTGGACCGGTCTCTGTTCGTCAGTTTGTGATGGTTCACAAAGCGTCTAAAAATAATCCCTTCCGGCCACATATCCTCCTCTAGATACTTAGCTAAATTGGCCGGCGAAACATAGAATTTATACGACTTGTATTCTTTATGCACTTTCATTACTATTTTCTGTAGTGTCACAGATTCATGGGTTCTTGAAAAGATGTAATTGGTAATATCATTTTCAGTCGTATCACTATGGATGTTTGTTATAAACATAGGTATTTTTCTTTCAGCTGCCTTGAATTTACCTTCAAAATCCCTTGCTAACCCTGCTTTCCCCGCATATCTATATCGGACTGGTTTTTTGTTCCTATTAACGAGCTGCCATTCACTGTTGTCATTCGTTCCATTTACACATAACTCATTAGCGGTATCAGTCAGCTGTTGTCCGCTCGGTGACGTCATCGCCTCTGGCGCCGCTGCTTCAAAACCGGTTACGCGCGCCTCCCTTTGCCTATTAGACGAGACACAAGTGTTATCAGCTGTGATCGGCATTGTTACACATTTGGTTTCCTTGGCTACCGCTTGATTCTGCTGCACGGACAAAGAGTCAGCAAACGAAATATGTTCACTTGTCTGCGCCGACTCCTCCCTCCTACGAGAAGTGTTCTCGGTCATTTGGTGTAGAACCTTAAGGTTGTCATTAGTGTCCTTCACTACAGAGTCTTGCAGGTTTGAGAGCCCCATCGGGCGGCTATCCAGTACCCAAGCCTCTCTTCTTACATTAATATTTTTCATGGGGGTAGATGGCAATAAATCGGTCTTATTTTTAATAAATTCAAATTTTAATTCATTTAACTGATTTAATGTCGCAAATGTTGATTTGATTTCTTCGATGTCGTTTTTCACTTGTAGCACATCCTTCAGAATCTTCGTGCAATCAAGATTATTCCATGTAATCGGCGGTAGCCGTTCCAGTTGGTGGGCCACAAAAACCGGAATCAGATCCGGTTCCACAGACTTAAACAGGTTATATTTTTGAACATTTATCTTACAAAAAAAAGAATAATATTTAAAAGATTTTTATCGTCTATGGCAAAATAGCCAGTCCTTATTATTTTGCACTCAACCTAGTAACCGACCAATTACTATCGCATACTGTCACAGGCCCCGCGTTGCGTGTCTTTGTAGGTAGGTAAAAAAGTGGCGCAGCGAATTACGACCGCTGACCTTGAATGCGTAGTGTGGCCATTTTCTGAGTTAGAACTTTTAAACAACAACGCAAACATCTTTCTACTTTCTACCGATCTTAATTCTTAGTACTCAGCTTAAGGTGAGTGAGAGTGTCGTCTTTTTATCTTGGTCGTCCAGTAGGCTCACCCCCCCCCCCAATTAGTATTTCGCCTCATTTCCAAACTTGTAACCTCATGATTAGGTATCATGATCAGTTAAGCCCATACTTCACAAGCAGGGAGATAATTTTGTTGATCATTACTAAATATGTACTATATTTTTTTTTCTTCATAATAATATTGTGTTATTAATTTACCAAAAGCACCTAAAGCAAGAAACTTGTGCGTAACTACACGTAACGTAACAAAAATATTAAGGAGACGGAGCGCGTGCGTAACGGGTGGCGCGTGGCAGCCGTAGTGAATGGGCCACGACATAATGGCCCCGCAACTACTTGCAGTTTTATGCCTACACCGCGGAGTGAGACAGGCCTGATAGCAGTGAGACACAAACTAGGCTATTAAAAAAAATCATAGACATTCCGAGTGCTCGCAACTCACAGAGCTATTGTTAATTTTGTTATACGTTACTTTTTCTTATTAATTTAAAACAGAGAGTCATATGGATTATCAAAATTAATTCGACTCGCATTTCTTCTTTTCTTACGTAAGCCAAAATTAAGAGCGCTTGTTCTGAAACTTGGTAACGTCGCAAATAGTTGTCAAATATTAACAAATTTTAATTAATTAAGCAATGTTACTGTATGGAAATAAGAAATATTGCTCTGTAGTGCACTAGAACATTGATATAGGAATGCAATTAAAACACTGAATTTGATGTTGTAACCGTTTCAAGAGTAAAAAAAGCATTTGGAAAGTTTCCAAATACTTTTTTTACATCTAAAACTATATATTCGGCATTACGATATTAATTATTGCATTCCCTAATGAATTTTTTAGTGCACTACAGAGCCATATGTCCCAAATTAATTAAAACTTGTAAATATTTGACAGCTATTGGCGACGTTGCCAACTTTCTGGTTATGCGCCCTTAAGGAAGATACGAAGCTATCAAAATTCACAATACGTCACTTTCTAGTTGTAATTTTTCATAGTTCTGATGTCACGAATCTCCCTCACTTCCGAGTTTTGATGCTTTATATCTTTGTCAATATTCATTGACTAAAAAAAACCAATAATACATGTTCATTTTTCAAAACTAAGAGTTTTGATTTTGATTTTCTGACTGATTAATTAGATTTGAAATGCTGTCATCATGTATATTCGATTTTTAATTACTTTGAAATGTTTATTGATTTCAAGCAAAGTTGACTAAAGAAAAGAAATAATGATGCAATTCGATTGACTTGACGTCGTCGTGACGATCGTGGTTTGTTTTTCATTTACCAATAGATAACAACGTGTTTTATGTATTTTTTCGCAGTGGTAAGGTTGATTTTCACTTGTAGTTGGAATCGGTCGAATTGCAATCGCGTCGAGCCATGGGTAAAGTCCTTAAGGCGCGGTCTTATCTCATATTCCCAAAAATTGGTTTCTTAGAACGTCGAGTATGACGTAATGTAATAAAAATAAGCAACGCGAAAAATACAGTGAACAGAGAAGGGTATAAAGAAGAATTTAAACCGAACAGAATAATAAATAAGAGTTTGATATTCCCAATAAAAATTGGGAAGTTGTAGCATAAAAATAAACTTTGACGTCGAAGATCTCTGTATTTCCAGCGATAACAACAGTTTTTTTTTTTTAAGAAATTAGTAGGTTTTCCATTTTTTTAAAACTTTAACCGAACAATTATTTAATTTTATGTCTATATTTATAATAATCTAAAGAAAAGCAGTAAAATAAATGCCCATTCGCAGCTTACGTCACATTTCAACACAAATGTCATTTTTTCAATTTTCAATCTTATTGACGCTCCATAGTGGTGACAATAGTTTACGCGGTCATGAGTTTGCAGGATAGTGACGTCATAGCTTGCTATATCCAAAGTCTTTGGGGTTTCGACAGTTCATAAATCTATGTCAATTGATTCTTGGTGTCAAGTACCCTATCGCTGAAAATTAATAATCTATCTCAGTTGCTGCCTTATTTTTCGATTGTATCTTCTCTTCTTATATTCTCTTCTCTCTTTCTATATCTATATCTGAGTCTTTAAGATGTCCAATCAGAACCAGCCGTCAAAAACAAAGGAACGAAATTTGGAATGCGAATGAATTTTAATTTCGGGCGTAGGGGAGGTAAGCCCAAGACGGGTAGCCCGCCTAAAACGGGTATGCATGTCAAATTACGCGACGTTCTTGCTAATGAGAATGTGTGCGTGCAGGTCGCGGCTCCTCATAGGGAGAGGCGACGCTATGTGGGCTATCCGTCTTGGGCTTACCTCTCCTAAGTATGCGCTCATTTTCATAGTTGTATGCACATCTTAATAAAATAACCTATACAATTGAGTATGCCTACAGATTGGTCCACTTTTCTAGGTCATTCTTAGGCTAGAGATCTTTAGATCTAATAAATAGGTCACAGGTACTCCCTTGTTATAGCGCGGTTGAGGTCACGGACTTCAAGCCCCTCACTAAGATTGTGGGGGGCAGGTCCTTTGTAAATTCATCTAGAACCTGGAAATAACAACAAACATTATGTTAATTTTAAAATTGTTTTCACAATCCCTCAATGTTTTTGAAGACATATCCAGTGATATCCCACACTACGAAGTACTTGAGAAATAAAATAAACATCACCCATTTTACGTGTACGTAGGTACCTTTTTTTTTTTCGTGGTAAAATCATCAAATGAGTCCTCCCACCCCGGGCAGGGCGGGAGGGACTGTCAGACTTGTACTGACTAAAATCCACGGTGTCCTTCAATAGCCCTTTATGTTCCGGGGTCTCGGTAATGGTATAAGTCCCGCGACCCCGGCAGGCTTTGGCCCTCTAGAGAGGGGGCCCCGTCATTATGCTGACGCTCTTTGAGGCGCGCGTGGAACACAACGCGCCGTCGACCCGGGCATGGTCCATGGTCGGGCGGCGAGTTGCCCTTTACTCGCCGCCCGCATGCCCGCGCCTACGGTGGCCGGAGATCGTCTTGCGACGTCCGACGCCGTGGGCGTCTACCATTGCGGGTGGGGCGGAGGGAGGACGCTGTCCTCTCTCTCTCACGGCCCGCCTCCTCCTTAACGAGCATTACTGCTTCGCAGAAGGAGGCGACCGCTTCCCACTCCGTCTCGCCCCGCAGCATGGCCTCGACCAATGCCGGGCGCGAGAGGTCTCCGCCTATCGCTGCCGTGAGGACACGGCGGTGCTCTGCCCAAGCGGGGCAGTCTTGCACCGTATGCTCTACTGTGTCCTCCGGGCGATCTTCGCAATGGTGACACCCCGGCGTTTCTTCCATCCCCATCCGACACAGGTACCTCCCGAAACATCCGTGTCCGGTGAGGACCTGCGTCATCCGATAGGTCAGGACGCCGTGACGCCTTTCCAGCCACTCCTCAAAGAGGGGTCTTACCGCCGCGATTGCGGCGTTCCCGGTATGTAGGTACCTTAAAAAATATTTAACAAGATTTTATTTTACCCCTTTCGTCAGTATAACTAATCTGTATATTCATCCTAAATTACCTAAGCTAAGCTAGCAAGCTAAGCTGCGGACAAACAGACAGACAGACGGACGGACATCGCGAAATTTAGTTAGGATCTTGTCTTTTTTTTTGTAATTTGTAATAGATTTTTGTTTTATTTTTTAAATTGAAACCTTTAAATTTTTGCATGTCAAAGTGCACAATGTACAAGAAACAAACAAATATTCTGTTCCTTATAATCTTTTTGAGAAAATTTGACGATGACGGCTATCGCGTATGAATTCCCCGCTAGAGGCGCTACTGTAGCGTGAGGTCCTCGAAATGTCAAATATTTGTTGGACAGGCTGCGCAGTTTTTTTTTAAATTACTTTAATGTTATGACAACTAACTAGGTACTTACTGTAACAATTTAGTGTTTACCTACATTGTGTTTACATAAAATTATTTCTATTCAATTCTAAAACATACCTTCAAGTAATGTTCACAGACGGCGTCATCTGCAGATGTGTTGGTGAGTCGTGGCGGGGCGGGCAGCTGGACGAACGTCACCGCCGTCGCCTCCGAGCTGCGACGCTTTATTATATTGTTTACACTGCAAGGAGGGATATAAAGATTATACAGGCTGAATTTTTCTAATTTGGAGTGGACGGCCATATCGGAAACTATGAGGAATAACGAAATATGCTAATGAAATTCTCCTGTATCGTGCGTGCGTTTACAAAAACTATCTTTAACTCGGGCAGGGCATCTGACTAGACGCAGAGATGGCAGATGGAGTAAGGTTTTGACCGAATGTGGCCAAGTTTCGGCCAAAAAAAACCAGGGCCGCCCAAAAGCCCGTTGGGTTGAATATGTCGCCAAGATCGCGGGGAATAATAATAATATTCCACAATAATATTCCACAACTATCACACAACGCCATCTAGTCCCAAGCTAAGCAGAGCTTGTGTTATGGGTACTAGACAACTGATAAACATACTTATATATTTCTAAATACATACATATTATAGATAAATTACACCCAGACACAGAACAAATGGTCGTGCTCATCACACAAACATTTGTCCTGGGTGGGAATCGAACCCACGATCTCCGGCATAGCAGTCAGGGTCACTAACTACTAGACCAATAGGCCTGTCAAGGAATAAATGGATGAGAGACGCACAGAAACGAGAGATATGGCAAAAAAAGGGGGAGGTCCATACGCAGCAGTGGGTGATCCCAGGCTGATATGATGATGGTGATATTTAACTTACTACAGCGTTCTCACATAATGTACCATCTCAAAATTAATGATGTAATAAAGGTTTTGTAATAATTTTGTAATTTTGGCGATCTAAAAAGAATGTTCATGGAGTTTCTTGCTCGTTCTTATCCATAGAGATCTACTTCTTGGAACGGGCATCTACAATACTTTCACAGTTTTTATGTCTTGTGACTGGGACTGTAGCAGTTAAATTACATTTTTTGTCATTGACAATTTAAAAGTGCCTGTAACTGGCCTTTATTATCATCATCAGCCTATAAATGTTCCCACTGCTGGGACACAGGCCTCCTCTCTGTGAGAGGGAGTGAGCCATAATCTACCACGCGGGCCCAGTGCGGGTTGGTAGATGTGACATGTCTTCGAATTTTTGGTTCTAGGACATGCCGGTTTCCTCACAATGTTTTCATTCACAGTTTTGAGAGCAGTGGTGATGAAATAAATTACACAAAGTAATGCGCCTGGCTGGGTTCGAACCCACGACCTCCAGCTCATAAGTTGGGGCCGATACCACTGCTGCTAAGTGGCCTACTAGAAATAGATGCTTTGATTTTGATTTTATCAACACATAAACATCCGGTACAACTACACCTATAGGTCATACAGTAGTATTAAATACCTAATTAAAATAATTAAAAATGACAAAAACTTACATTTGTAAATATCCAAGAGGCACTCGTTGGTAGATATTGTTATCATCGTCGTTCGTATATCTGCTGTACTCTTCTAGTTTGGGCCATTCTGTCACCTGGAACAGAGGAAAATAATATTAGATTGGTCAGAGGATAATAATATTTAATATTTTATACTGGTCGATGCTTCTACTAAGATCACTTAGATTTTTTTTTCTTTGCCCCACAGTTGGAATTTCTACTGCGTTGTGGGTGCGTTTACAAACATAGAAAACCACATACACAAACACCCAGACCCGGAACAACTACTTGTAGGTCATACAAATATTTGTTCCGTGCGGGGATCGAACCCGCGACACGCGGCGCAGCAGCCCAATCGCTCAGTCACTGCGTTAACCGTACCGTCATTGTAGTTATGATTACTCACTCCACTATTGTGATAAGGTTGAAGATCTATTAAAGTTTGATAGTTTGAGGTAGGTTGATGTGCCAATGTTTATTTTGGAAATCACTGTAGGAATAATACATCGTCAGAAAAGGTTCAATAAGTTGTGACTTTTTGAACCTTTTCTGACGCCATATTGTGATATGGCGCCAAAACCATCCTATTCTTATTATACGGCACCATCTGCCGTGACCGTATGCATGTGGGAAGGGCCTTATTACAACTATACTTACAATATGCGTGGTAGCGTTAATCCTGAGCAGTTTGAGCAGCTTGTCGAGTCTCTCCTCCAGTGGTCGGCCGGCCGCCAGCGACTCCAGCGCAGAGTGCTCTCCTACCGTCACTGTACGACCTGCTTCTACAAAAAGAGAAAGTTATATTACATAAAAAGACAAAAAAAAACTATCAAATCGTGTGGAAATCAATAGGGTATCTGATTAAAAAAATCGAATTTTAAAAGATTATCAAAAAAATTAGACACGACACTTTTAATATTATTGGCAAAACGTCCAAGTACAAGTACAGTACAAGTACAAGGTACAAGTAGTTTTTACGTACGTCACGCGGGGCTCGTGACGTCAGATGCAACTCTCGATTTTGATGCGTTATTATCTTTGTTAATGTGCATTGGTTGAACGAAAGAAAAATAACGTGTCCATAATTGTTGAAAACTCAAATTGACCGACTAAGTGGATTTATTAATGCTGTTAAATAAGTAAAGTACAAATAAGAGAAGTACAATGAAACGGTGGTTGGACTGTGTGAAAAAGATGTGACTGGATTGTTAAAAACGTTAATGGTTTATGTCCCAATATGACATCATGGGACTTTAAGATACCTGGCAACATTTTATTACTGCGCAGTGTTGCCACACTCACACTCACCATGTATCGTGGTGGGATGTTGCGCAGGCACATGCACGGCGTGCAGGCGCAGGCGCAGGTGCTGCCAGCCTCTAGCAGAGCGCACCACTGCGCAGTGTTGCCACACTCACACTCACACTCACCATGTATCGTGGTGGGATGTTGCGCAGGCACATGCACGGCGTGCAGGCGCAGGCGCAGGTGCTGCCAGCCTCTAGCAGAGCGCACCACTG
Organism: Agrotis exclamationis; assembly: GCA_950005045.1. Classification (NCBI taxonomy): domain Eukaryota; kingdom Metazoa; phylum Arthropoda; class Insecta; order Lepidoptera; family Noctuidae; genus Agrotis; species Agrotis exclamationis. Next base: position 1,049,740 of record OX465443.1, read on the forward strand.
CGCAGTGTTGCCACACTCACACTCACACTCACCATGTATCGTGGTGGGATGTTGCGCAGGCACATGCACGGCGTGCAGGCGCAGGCGCAGGTGCTGCCAGCCTCTAGCAGAGCGCACCACTGCGCAGTGTTGCCACACTCACACTCACACTCACCATGTATCGTGGTGGGATGTTGCGCAGGCACATGCACGGCGTGCAGGCGCAGGCGCAGGTGCTGCCAGCCTCTAGCAGAGCGCACCACTGCGCAGTGTTGCCACACTCACACTCACACTCACCATGTATCGTGGTGGGATGTTGCGCAGGCACATGCACGGCGTGCAGGCGCAGGCGCAGGTGCTGCCAGCCTCTAGCAGAGCGCACCACTGCGCAGTGTTGCCACACTCACACTCACACTCACCATGTATCGTGGTGGGATGTTGCGCAGGCACATGCACGGCGTGCAGGCGCAGGCGCAGGTGCTGCCAGCCTCTAGCAGAGCGCACCACTGCGCAGTGTTGCCACACTCACACTCACACTCACCATGTATCGTGGTGGGATGTTGCGCAGGCACATGCACGGCGTGCAGGCGCAGGCGCAGGTGCTGCCAGCCTCTAGCAGAGCGCACCACTGCGCAGTGTTGCCACACTCACACTCACACTCACCATGTATCGTGGTGGGATGTTGCGCAGGCACATGCACGGCGTGCAGGCGCAGGCGCAGGTGCTGCCAGCCTCTAGCAGAGCGCACCACTGCTGCCAACTGCAGCGCGAACAGTCCTCGCACTGTGAACGGTTCCTCGCAGTTCGGTGATAAGACCTCCACTAGATATACGTCTATGTATTGGAGGGTAGGTGATTTGCTGGAAAGAAAAATAAAGTTCGAGTTTTATGTTTGAAAGTTGGCAATTTAAAGTTGGTGCAGTGGCCGAGCGATGCGGGCAACGACCATTTATATCTAGACGCCTCATGCACGATCTGACTAACGAAAATTATTCTGTCAAGTCGCTGAGGTACGACGTAAGCGAGGGGGACGGGGTACTGCGTTCTGATTGGCTAACTCAAGGTCAGTGCGACGAGGGGACTCACAGGAGTGGTCGAGTCACGACGGTTTTAAGACTTTTTTACCTAATGTGTTGACAGACATCGGTCGCCTGTGATTAGGAGTCTAGATATAAATGGTCGTTGGATGCGGGCATGTGAGGGCGGCAAGTAACGGGCTACTAGCTGTCCGACCATGGACCATGCCCGGGTCGACAGCGTGTTGTGTTCCACGCGCGCCTCAAACAGTGTCAGCACAAAGACGGGGCCCCAGACCGGACCCAGAACAACTGTTTGCAGATCATACAAATATTTCTTCCGTGCGGGGACCGAACCCACGACACGCTGCGCAGCAGTCGATCACTCAGCCACTGCGCCATGAGATCTCTGTGGTTTGTCGTAAAGAAAATAAAATGTATAAGTATCACTCACCGTTCAACCTTCCCCATGTCCAGTTTATGGAAGTGTCGACACAGACACACGTTCTTGTTGACACACAGCACGTCCGACACCACCCGCACGTACTCCGCGCACGACAGGCGAGGGGCGGAGCCCGAGCGGAGAGGGAACACGGTCTCGCCTGACTCCAGGTCGAACAGGTCCGTCTTGTAGGGGGAGAGGGGGCTGCGGAGATAAGTTGAAGTTCATAAAGTCCTCTTTCAGTTTATTAATCATCATCATCATCATAATATCAGCGGTAAGACGTCCACTGCTGAACATAGGCCTCCACTATAGACAACCAATAGGACCGGTTGGAAACGGCCTGCATCCAGCGTGATCCTGTGGTCTTCATAAGATTAGGTTTTTGTCAAAAAACATAAAATAAAACTAGTACAAAAATAGTTATGGTGCCAGTCACAACACATAAAAACTGTGAAAGTACCGTAGATGCCCATTACAAGGAGTAGATCTTTATGGAGAAGAACGGGCAAGAAACTCCATGGACACTCTTTTTAGACGGCCAAAATTATTACAGAACCTTTGTTACATCATTCATTTTGGATGGTTAACTCCCAGAGAGGAAAACCACTTCAGGTTTTATTGGTTTTCGGGATCGTCCGTCCTTACAGTTATCAGAGAAATGCGAACTATGGACAGAAATCTGGTCAAATGGGGTACACTAGATTCATCCTAAATACAATGGCAATGCGGAGCCTTTGTACAGGATATGTCTCACCACCTTTAGTGCCCATCCTGCCCAACCACCTGCACGAATTTTGAAAATTGGAACGAGGCAAATGACAGAGCTGAGCAGTATATCGACACGCAAAGAAGAAGTGGGCCTGGAACGCAAAGAATAACTAAAGGAACAATGTGGATTTTCAGTCAGTAAATCTTGACAATCCGCTTCAAAATTGTCTGGGTTCACCAAAGTGAAAGTCAAATCATTTATTTCAATTAGGCCATCAAAGAGGCACTTTTGAACATTGAATATTAAAACTAAAGGAAATGGGATGGGATTGATTCTACACCGATTCGCAAGGGTAGGTCTTCTTCTTCTTCTTCTTTGCGTGTCAATGTACTCAAATTACATCCGACCAATACGTGGCTACCCGCACAGCTTGTTATTTGCATTGTTCAAATTCTGGAAGGTGCAGGTGGTTGGGCAGGATGGGCACGAAAGGAGGTGGGACATATCGTGTACAGAGGCTCCGCACCGGCATTGGCACTGGCAAGGGTAGGTTTGCATGGAGAAGAATGGGCAAGAAACGCCATATTTACTCTTTTTAAAAATGTTTTACAATATAAATAATAATAATAATATTCCACAACTATCACACAACGCCATCTAGTCCCAAGCTAAGCAGAGCTTGTGTTATGGGTACTAGACAACTGATAAACATACTTATATATTTCTAAATACATACATTATTATAGATAAATTACACCCAGACACAGAACAAATGATCGTGCTCATAGCCTTCCTTGATAAATGGTCTATTCAACACAAAAATAATTTTTCAATTCGAACCAGTAGTTCCTGAGATTAGCGCGTTCAAACAAACAAACAAACTCTTCAGCTTTATAATATTAGTATAGATTTGAAATAACTAATGTGAAAGCAAGCAGCAACTGCTGAGTAGGTGATCCGCTAAAATAATGAAAATGAATACGTTACTCACTCTCTGAAGAAGTCAGTGGGTGTGGCAGTATCTCTGAATCCCAGCAGTACTGTGTCTGGTTTCATAGCACCCAGGCCGGCCAGCCTCGCCAACTGAGCTGCGCCGGACCGGACTGAAGACGATAGACTCAGCTCCACGAATGCTTTTACCTAGAAAATCATATTATGAAATGGAAAAATATACTAGCACCCCGACTAGGAAAGGTTAGGTTAGAAGTTTTTTTTTTTTTTGAAGAAGAAGACATAAGGAAGACAAAGGAGGAAGAAGCCCTGCTAAGCGGGGTTTCTTCTATAGTACCCTGTTTCATATCCATAGATCAACGTTACTGTTTTTTACAATTTACGATTTAATTTATATTTGCTAAAACCGTTGAATGATATGGCGGGTGTAAGATAGCCAGGTCATGAAGTACAAATTCCACGATAATAATGCCTAATGCAACGATCGGCCGTCCACATATAGTGTGACAGTACCCCAAATATTTTGAAAATTTAGCAGACCTCTCCGATAGACCGTGCCGTATAAAGCCGACTTAGAGGGTAGAATTCTAAGTGCGCTTGCTCAAGACGAATAGTTGCCACCCAATAGTTTACTGCATAAATAAATCAAAAGTCCGTCAGTTAGTTAGAGTATTGAAAAGTAATGAACACCATTTTTTTGTTTTATTTTAAATCATGCATGTTGACAAAGAAAACACGCTTCGAAATTCGGGAGTGGGGGCTTATGACGTCATAATGCCTGTAATATTATACCGACCAAGTGACGTTTTGTGATTTTTAGACGCGTTGTATCTTCGTCAATTTCGGATAAAGTAACAAAATAAACAATACGGGTTAAATATTTTTTTTTAAGTAAAATAGCCTATTTGTAGGGGTTTTTGTTCACTCCTACATTTGGATGATAAATGATAGATGACTGCTGCCAATGATATAGGCAGAAAGATCGCGTAATAAATGATAAACGACACAACCTTCTGCGATAAGTATTTAATTGATACTTATTGATAGAAATTATAAGGTGCAGTGATACATAATGCTAAAGTAACAGTATAAATACTATACAAAAGTGCTGACGCGCGTCGCGGCGCTACTTATGTATATAAAACAAAATTAAACCTGTACAGTTGTCTGTACACTATTCGACTAATTTCTGTCGCTGAAAATCATCCTTAATACTACGACATAAAGACGCTGCCAATATAAAACGTGTAGTTGTCTATGGGAACACAGAGAACACTAATTTAGACACATCATACCTTGAGATGATCGATCAACTTGAGCCAGTACTTGTGCTCCTCTGCCAGCGGGTCGCCCGAGCCGTCCAGCTCGCCCACTCGCACGTGACCCACCACAAACAAACCTCCCTGTAATAACGGAAAAATTGCTTCAAAATCAAAGCATTTATTTCAAGTAGGCCAGTTACAGGCACTTTTGAATTGTCAAAGACAAATAAAAAGTAATTAAACACCCTTATTAATAAACGCGAACTAAAGTTACAACCAGTGTGATCTTGAGATTAACCATACATTTTTATGGATTAACTTTGGCGTAACTTTACTTCACAATTTATTATTAAGGGTTGTACAAAGTTATGGTGCTACAGTCCCAGTCATAAGACATAATAACTGTGAAAGTACCGTAGATGCCCATTCCAAGAAGTAGATCTCTATGGAGAAGAACGGGCAAGAAACTCTATGGACACTCTTTTTAGATCGCCAGAATTATTACAGAACCTTTGTTACATCATTCATTTTGAGATGGTACATTATGTGAGAAAATAAAATCATGGTTATGCACTATGATGACGATGAAGGAGGATTCCTTCATCATCATCATCATATCAGTCGTAGGACGTCCACTGCTGAAAATAGGCCTCCCCTACAGACTTCCAATATGACCGGTTGTAAGCGGCCTGCATCCAGCGTGATCCTGTGGTCTTCATAAGATCGTCTGCCCACCTAGTGGGTGGACGTCCTACGCTGTGCTACACATAATATCCTCCTTGCTGCATTGAAATTAGCTGTCATGCCACAATATAGAAATGCGGACTTATAGTCAGGGATGATGTTTCTGTTTTCGCTTTTAGTATTGTTTCAATCGCTCTTAGTACCGCGCGCCGCTGTAGCTTTTCGCTCGGAGAAAACCAGGAGCGATTTAGCTATGAGCGGTTTCTCATGGTGTACTTCAAACATTTGTAAGCATTTGATCTTACCTCTCCCCGCCTAACGCTAAGTCACTACTCATAGCGGCAAGGTCATGAACGGGCCGTTAGGTTAACTCTTTTATTAATTATAAAACAATGTTTTATTTGGACAATGCGACATTTTAATAATACAGTTTCAAGCTTCAATTTACTAATTTTTTTTTTTATAATAAGCGTGTTTACCTTCTTCTGATCGTTTACAAAGTCGATGAGCGGCGCGGACTGTCGCGGCGAGGCGATCAGGAGCAACATCTGAGGACGCCAGAACTTCACGTGCTCACGGCGAGGATCCAGCAGTAAGAGGTATTTACGGACCTGGAAATAAGTATGATAGGTGGTTTATTCCAGAAATCTGCCCTGACAAATCCCCACCACGGGGGACTGTTACTTTTCAGAAATCCCCACTATTAAATAAATTCAGCTTAAGGGGAATTTATGAATGGGCGACTCGCTGTCCGATCATGGACCATGCTCGGGTCGACGGCGCGTCATGCTCCACGCGCGTCCCAAAGTACTGTCAGCACTATGACGGGGCTCCCTTAGAGGGTCAATAACTGACGCTGGGATCGCGGGACTAACGATCTACCGTAAACCCGGAACGCAAATGGCTATTGAAGGTCACCGTGGATTTTAGTCAGTACAAGTGTAATAGTCCCTTTTGCCCAGCCAGGGAGGACTTATTTGATGATTTTACGACGAAAAAAAAGGGGAATATCTGAAAAAAAAACCAACAACGCTGAATTATAGTAGCCTCGACGACAAAGCCCCTGCTGTGCAGTGCTCCTATTTCATTCTGCGGTTTCAGTAACGAAAAAATGCGTAATTTATTTATTAATTCTGCTTAAGTTTACCGTTATAAAAAGAACGGTTCTTTCTATTTTGCCAAAATATTGTGTGATTTTCATCTTCAAGACGTAGCCGAAATTTCACCTGTTACAGTTACCGGCATGGATCTTGAGCGCTGACCTTCACCTGCGCAGAAGTAAGTTATTAGGTCCCTTTGGTAGATGAAGTGAGGAACGGGGGCAGGGAAAGTGTAGTGATGGGCCCGTTCTATCGTTGTTTTGTGCGTTTTATTTGTTTTATTGTGCGTTTCATTTGTCAATAAGTGTACCATGCGCAAAGCGATCTTACGCCGAGCGCTCAAGATCCGTGCCGGTATTTGTACAGGCGAATGTTAATGCAGTTATGTGCGCCTACGTGAACAGACGTCATGTTGCCATATCAAAGTGATTTTAAAACGCGTACATGTCATGTTGTGACTTTCTCGGCACAATGTGGACAGACCGAATATTTCCTAGTCCAAATAACGACTAGTTAAACCTTTCCTGTTTTTGTTTTTATCGGATAATTATTTTCGAGTTTCTTTCTTTCCATTTCTCATCACCTATAGCTCACCTGCGGGCATGCGGGCGGCGAGTAACGGGCGACTCGCTGTTTGACCATGGACCATGTCCGGGTCATCAGCGCGTTGTGTTCCGCGCGCGCCTCCTTGAGCGCCCCTTTTGAGGGCCAACGCCTGCAAGGTCGTGGGACTCACGAATTACCGCGACACCCGAAACGTAAAGGGCTATTAAAGGAGACCGTGGATTTTAGTCAGTACGAGTCTGACAGTCCCTCCCGCCCTGCCTTGGTTGGGAGGACTAATTTAATGATATTACTACGCTAAAAAAAAACATATAGCTCACCTGATGAAATATAAGCGCCTGACTGAGTGAGCCCCACTTGGGATCAGCGGCGGCCGGCGACAGCAAGTGCAGCGCCACCACCAGCGAACCACACGCCAGCGCTGCGCCTAGGGAATACAGCGCGCGCAGACCGAACATCAGCGCTGCGCAGCCAAGCAGGCCTAGCAGTGACGTCACCCACGAGAACTGCTTGAACGAGGGCCTGAGGAACAGTAACCCATGAGCTTTAGTGGAACTGCGTCAGTATTTCCGAACGTATACAACCTGAATCTCTTCAAGTTAGGGAGCTTCTCAAAGACCATTTATATCTAGACGCCTCATGCACGATCTGACTAACGAAAATTTTCTGTCAAGTCGCTGAGGTACGACGTAAGCGAGGGGGACGGGGTACTGCGTTCTGATTGGCTAACTCAAGGTCAGTGCGACGAGGGGACTCACAGGAGTGGTCGAAACTAATACGAACTTAAGACTTTTTTGCCTAATGTGTTGACAGACATCGGTCGCCTGTGATTAGGAGTCTAGATATAAATGGTCGTTGGAGCTTCTCTATGACGCGATTCGTGCATTTTGTAACTTCTAATAACAATTAATTAATTTAAAATGAAAATCGTCCTTGCTACTACGATATAATGATGCAATTCGATTGACTTGTCGTCGTCGTAACGAGCGTGTCTGTTTTTCACCATACCCGTAGATAACAACGTGTTTTATGTCATAAATGTCGTATGTGGTAAGGTTGATTTTCACTTGTAGTTGGATACTGTTGAATTGCGTCGCATTGCGTCATCATGGGGAAGCTTCCTTAGAGTGAACATGCTTTTGGGTAAGCTCGCTCCATCGTGGGCATTATCTTTGTCACCTTTGACCTGGACTAAAGTCAAGAGCAAACTCAACTCGAAATAAAATATTGTAATCAAAATCAAAATCAAAAGTCATTTATTCAAATTAGGCTGATTTATCAGCACTTTTTGAAGGTCAATTTTTACATAAGACAGTCCCCCAAAGCGCCCCCCCTTTCACACTTCCTAGTGTTTTAGCTATGAAGAAGAAGTGGCAGAACAAACTCCCCAGCAACACATCTGTCTGTACGGTTAGAAGAACCAAGATTTTATACAATTTAATAGAACATTCACATCATACATCAATTCGAAATTACATCCCAACCGTGACTAGAAGGCACAAAAGATAAACTAGGACCATCGCAGTAATTCACAATAATAAAGAAAAGAAAATAAATTACATAATTATAACAAAACCTTTGGTCAGCAAGTCGACCAGTCACCACAAGCAGCACCCGTTCACGAGCATAACGCAAGGATCAGCTATTGTCCCTCACGCCATGTGACTGGTTAGGAGGCAACCCGACCGAATCGACCATTTTGAAAGCGATATTTGGTTAATTTTAGTATATTCCTAAATTCAAGCTAGTTTTAGTAGATTCCAATATTCAATGGGGTCCGCATATAACATGCTTTGCAGGAAGACATTAGAACATTTTACTGAAAGAAGACATTATAAGACAGTATACAGAGCTAATCTGTCTATTATTATTTAATTTATTTAGGGACAAAAACCAGTTACACGTTACAATTCGTACATCGGTTCATCAAGTTCATTTATTAAACGTACCTATAACCCACACTATTTTAAACTGATACGAATAAAAATAGTATTAGTATACAAAAGGACGGACGATCGCATTTCTAAAATATGAATTAAAAGGAAAAACAAGGCTATAACAATTCTTTTAAATCATGCAGGAGAAAACGCAAAAATGTCGGTATCGTGGTATTAGCTCAAACAAACATGTTCAAAATTATTAAACTCACCTAAAATTAGGCGCCGAAGCCAGATCCAGGCCGAGACACGCCAGATTTATAGCGAAGTAGCTTGTCATGAAGAGGACGGAGTTGACCTGGGCGATGGCATTGAGGGAGTCCGCCATGATACCCACTTGTACTAACAACCAGGACGTGAGGACTGCTATCACTGGGTTACCGGAACGAGACACCATGGGACGGAGGAGAAAACCTGAGGGAAAAGGTGGAATGAAGAGACATTATTCTATTGAGTTTGTTACTTCAACGGCACAGTTAGCCAGCATTGGCTCAGCGATTGGACTGAAGCGCAGCATGTCGGGGTTCAATTACCGTACGGAATTTGTATGACCTACTAGCAGTTATTCCGGGTCTGGTTGTTTGTGTATGTGAGTTTCTATGTTTGTAAACGCACCCACTAGACACAGGGAAAATTCCTAGTGTGGAGCGTATATTAAAAAAAAGAAAAACAACTGATGTACTGCCAATTAATAATCACAATCATTGCCTTGATAGTGGATAAGAACAAATCAGAAAAACAACTACAATCCGGAACTTCCCAGATTGTAGTTTTGTTCTTATTGGTGGCAGTTACTTATATAAAAACAAAAGCCAAGTGGCTTAAGTGGTTAAAACGTCTGTTCTACTGAATCAGCACGCAGAATTAAGTTGAGGAGGGAAAGAAAAAGCTTCAATCAGGTTAAAACCTGACCTGTAAACCTACAGCATGGGGTATTATTGCAATTTTTTACATATTTTTTCTTAAATGTTATGAAAAATATCTAGTTTTAATTCCGCTACAGAAATCCAGGCTTCATGCAGGATGCCGTCCCACCCTCCCGCCCTCATGCATATGCACATGAAGCAAAAAAATATTATATCAAATCGCGATTTCGAACGGGTATTCAAAACAAATTATTGATAATATTATTCAGAAAAAGCAGAATGACAGGGTTCGCTCACTACTTTATGTATGTACCCCCGAACGAATTGACAAGTATGTCGGTAGTCTGTCTTACATAGGCCCCATTTCCGATAAAATCGCGAATATTCTTAAAAAACACAATGTTTTCGTTGCTTTTCGATCAGATCACAACTTACGTAATCTTTGTAACGGTAAAGATAAATTAGAAAATTCAAAAAAATCCGGTATTTATAAATTAGTATGCAATGATTGCAACGGGGTCTATGTAGGACAGACAGGCCGTAATTTCGAGGTTAGATATAAGGAGCATGTTGCCGCTTACAGGAATGGCCATCCAGATAAATCACATTTCGCAAAACATTTAATCGATACCGGCCATTCCTTGAGCGACAATAACACGTATAATATTCTCTATGTTTGTGATAAAAATTTCCGGTTGTGTGTGTTGGAGCAGTTAGAAATCTCCAAACATAATAATAATAATAACTATACACTGTTGAATGAACAAACAAACTTAATTACATCACCTCTTTTAAGTATGATTACAGGTAGATCGATACAGACGTCTTTGTGACGTTTGTATCGAACGTTGTTATTGCGTCATCACGACGCTATATAAAGAGGCGATAGCTGTCAACCTGGCTCACTGGATTGGCTCGAGGACATCACAAGAAGTTTCCCTGAAGTGCCTACAGAGTGCAGTGCAGTGCCGAAAAAGTGAACCCACCTGTGGGTACTTCGAAAACTTTCGTTCAGCCCGGACCGTCTTATTTTTAATTGTGGCTGTTCGTCTTCTGTGCCCGCGCGAGTGCCTGGTATTCGTGCGAGCACAGGGGGGGGACACACCCCGCTGCCCGGCGCCTGCAGCGCCGTTGCGGTCGCGGAGTCCCTCGCCCAACGATGCCGAAGGCAGGCGCCCGAGGCTCACCGGAGCCCGACGCCAGCTCCTCTCCGGACCACGCGGAGGGCCGGGCGACATCGCTCCCATACGTGGGGGCTACGCCGCCGGGCGCCCCGCGCCCCTCCGGATCATCAGCAACCCAACCCAAGGACGCCAAAACCCCACCCAGCGTGACCGGCTCCGGCCCACCGGCGACGCCGTCGACTGCGCGCGTTTCGCCGCCGCCGCCGCCGGGCTGCCAGCCGGCAGTCGCCGTCCGCCCCCCGGCCTTTCGCCCCGTGCCCATCCAAGCACCGGGGCCAGCCGGGAGCTCAACTCGCGCCCAAGTAGCGCGCACCGCTCCGACCCGCGCCGCCGTACCAAAGACGCGTTCACCTCTGCAACCCGCGCCCCGCCCAGCGGCCGCACCGCCTGCGCCGCCGGCCCAGCCGCGCCCGGCCCGCGAAAAGCGCCTAACCGCCGCCGCCGCCACCGCGCGACATGTCTCCACCGCGCCCGCGTCCGCACCCGCACCGCCCGCGCCTGCTAGCGCACCGCTCGCGCCTGCTAGCGCCGTGCACTCGGTTGCCCCCGCGCACATTACCGTGACCGCATCCACCAGCGCTGCGGGCACCGCGTCACCTGACTTACCCCGCTTGCTGACGGGCTCAGCTGCCGTCGCGACTGCATTCACGCTGGCACCTCACGAGCTGCAGTCGCCGCCACTGCCGCGTATCTCGGCCCAAGACTCGCCGGCCGTCATGTCGCCTTACACCTCGCGAGAAGCGAGCGAGCTGTCCATGCGGTCGTGCGACTCCGCGGATTACTCACAGGAGGAACTGGCGCTGGGGCTCGAGCTGGAGCAGCAACTGCTCGAGATCAGGGCCCAGCGCCGCCGTCGCAGCTCCGATGACGAAGCAGCTGAGGAGGCCAAGCGCATGTGTGCCGGCTCCCCGCTCCCGCAGCGCGAACCGCGCGGTCGAGCCGGAGCCGGCTCGCCTACTTTCGCTGAGGCCGCCCGCCGCTCCCCGATGTCGACCTCCGGCCTCGAGGCGACCCCCGCCGCTGCTGCTGCTGCTGCCCCGGACCCAGTGGTGAGTGCCTCGTCCAGTAATGGTCAAAACGCGGGTGCTCCCACCGCCACCGGCAAAAAGAAGCTGCGCTACCCTCCGCTGGTAGTGGAGAAACTGCCGAATTGGGCCGCTCATTTTAGGGCCGTGAAGGACAAGTTGGGCCACCCTCCCAACGCGCGGCCCTACCAGGGGGGGATTCGATTCCTCCCTGAGAGCGAGGAAGAATACAGGGTGGTCCAACACTACCTGTCTACGCTGGAGAAGGAGAGCGGCCTAAGCTGGTTTTCATACTCGCTGCCAGCGGAAAGGAGTGTAAAAGTGGCCATCAGGGGCCTGCCGGCGGACACCGATGTCGCCGATATCGAAGAGGAGCTACGCCGCATGGGATACGAGCCGGAATACGTGCGGAACATCAACGCGCGTGATGGGCGACCCGGCTGCCTATTCCATGCGGTACTAACGCGGTCCGCTGACTTCAGGCGGATCTACGATACCACGCAGTTTATGAACATGCGTTTACGAACATGCTCTTACATTTTCTAAAGGCACTAAGAGGAAAGAAATATTTTTAGAGTTGTCACTTAAAACTGGTTTACTCTTCAAAAATGCTAGTTGTCACGCATGTCATGTTGAATTACATTTTCTTCAGAAAGTTCATCGATGTCGTCGTCTTGTTCATCATTAGCAAATCAAAGTTGCCTTAGTGCCTTTAGAAAATGTAAGAGCAAACCACCTTAAGTAAAATTGCCTTAACAAAATCACAGGCGCTATTGGCATTACAAAGTTTAGAAACGATTATCTCGTTCGCTTTACAGTATTAACAAGTGATTTTTTTCTGAGTTATAGACAACATAAGTTTCTAAGTATATTTAATAAGTTTGATCGCTAAGCACGCAGTGAGAACGATAAAAAAAATTGAAACGTTTTTAATGAAATCTTGAATTTACTCCATCGTCCATTGTATTTCGGAGATGTAACAAAGCTTGATAAATGTCGTCTTATATGCGTAATATAACTGGGCCAAGAAATTTAGATTGAAAGTTTTCTTTTCAGTGAAATCGTACTTTTTGTACTTTCTTAATACCGAAAATGGATTAACTTTGGAGTTTAATTTCTCTGGAACTAAAAAGAATTGCTACGCCGGAAAATTATGAATGAATTTAGAATATTATAAGGTATCTCTTGCTTAGTTTCACTCATGATGTCTGGTCCAGCCGAGATTTTGCACACTGTGCGCGGTCTGGCGGTACTGGTGAAGCGAAGGGTCGTCCATCAACCACTGCCTCAGCAGAACCCGGTGAGTTTTTACGCGCTGGGTGTCCAGCTGCACGTCGCCGGCGAGGACATTGACGTGTACGCGTGCTACCGCCCGCCCCTGGCCCGTCTCGACGTAGCCGAGCTACGGGCGCTGCTACACGCAACGCCGCACCCCACTCTCCTCGCCGGTGACTTCAATTTGAAGCACCCAGCGTGGAACAGCAACGTGGCCAACCAAGGAGGCCGACGACTCTTCGCTGACACCGAAGCCTGTGGGTACACTGTCTCCGGCCCGGAAACTCCGACGCATTACCCGGACAGACAGGGGTGCGCACCGGATGTGCTGGACTTTGTTATCCACAGGGGACTCAAGTGCCAGATCGCCCAACAGGTAGTAGACGACGAGATGCAGTCGGATCACCAGCCCGTTCTCGTCGTCCTATCTGCGATGCCGACGAGAGTCTCTCCTCCAGCGCCGCGTCGTCGCACTGACTGGACCGCGTTCGAGAAAGAGATGGAGACCACCACTCCGACTTGGCCCGTAAGTACCTCCGCAGACGTCGACGGGCTGGCCGGGGAAGTCACCGCTTGCATCCAGCCCGCCCTCGAAAAGGCGTCCACGCAGACGCAACCACAGGGGCTCTTGTACAAGCCCCTGCCGCAGCACATCAGGCGTATGGTGACCGAGAGGCGGCGCCTGCGCAAGCGGTGGCAAACAACAGGATGCCCCCGGATGAAAGCCGAGCTAAATCGTCATGCCGAAAAGGTAAGGGCCAAGCTACAGGAGTTCAACACCGCGAGCTGGGAGGAATACATCGACGCGGCCGAGGGGGACTGGCCGTCGATCCACAGGCTGTGCAGACAGCTTGTGGGCACCCCAGCTCCGGTGCGCCCGCTGCTCCATAGCGACGGGGCGCCGAGGTACTCTGCAGCAGACCGTGCAGAGATCTTCGCCGAGCACCTGGAGGGTCAATTCCAGCCTAACCCGAGTTGCGACGGGGAGCATGTCGCAGCGGTTGAGAGGCACCTTAGTGAGTACTTCGCCTCGCCGATAGCTTCGGATGAGGCACCCATATTCTTCTCGCCTTGTGCAGTGAGACGCGCCATTCTGAAAACAAAGTTAAGGAAGGCGCCCGGTGCGGATGGTGTCACCAATTTGGCGCTGCGTCATCTGCCATACCGCACGGTAGCGGCACTGGCGCGGCTCTTTACGGGGATCATGCGCACCGGGACCTTCCCCGCGGCGTGGAAGGAAGGGCGCGTCATTATGCTGCCCAAGGCGAACAAGAATGTGCTGAAGCCCGAGAGCTATCGGCCTATTACATTGCTGCCAACTACCTCTAAGGTGTTTGAAAAACTCCTGCTGCGACATCTCAGTAAGTTCGTGACACTGCGCCCGGAACAATTCGGGTTTCGCGCGGAGCACTCCACGACTCTCCAACTGTCGAGAGTACTGCACCTGCTTACCACCTCGATCAACAAGAAGGAGCAGGCGGCTGCAGTGCTCCTCGACATGGGGAAGGCGTTCGATCGTGTTTGGCACGCCGGTCTGTTGTACAAACTGTCACAGACAGACGCGCCCCGTCGACTAATCAAGGTGGTCTCCTCCTTTCTCGAGAACAGGATATTCAGGGTGGTGGTCGAGGGAGCGCTGTCAAGCGCCCGGCCCATAGCCGCAGGAGTCCCGCAGGGCGCCTGCATATCGCCCCTGTGCTACTCATGTTTCACCGATGACATCCCCACGACGCCCGACACCACGCTCGCGCTGTACGCCGACGACGCCGCGTACTTCGCGACTTCGCTAAACGCGAGACACGCGGCCGTCAAGCTGCAGCGCGTGCTCGATCTGCTGCCAGAGTGGCTGTCGAAATGGAGGTTGTCGGTGAACGTGAGTAAGACACAGGCGCTGCTAACCGGCGCCGCTCACCTCCCACCACCCCTCCAACTGCAGGGGGCCGCCATTGCATGGTCGTCCCAGGTTACGTACCTCGGGCTGACCATCGATCGCCGGCTCACCATGGGCCCCCACGTCCGCAAGGTCACAGGTAAGTGCAGGGCAGTCCGTGCCCTGCTCCATCCAGTGCTCTCCTCCCGCCTCCCGCTGCGAGCTAAGCTGGGAGTGTACAAGACCTACGTCCGTCCGCTGCTCACGTACGCAGCCCCAGCTTGGTTCGCCCTCACGAGCGAGTCGAACAAGAAGCCCCTCCGCGCGCAACAACACCTGACGCTGCGGAAGATCGTCGCCGCCCCTCGCCTCGTGAGGAACGAGACCATCAGGCGGGACCTAAAAATGGAGAGCCTGGATGACCACATCCGCCAACTCGCGACCAACATGTTCGCGCGTGCCGACGCCTCTGCTTGGCCCCATGTCAAGCACATAGCGCCGTGGCACGCGCGACCACCTGATGCCAGACGCCTGCCTCGCGACCTCGTCCTTGCGGACGTGAACGACGACACCCCTGCAACCCACCGGACATGACGACACCCGGGTAAGTCGCACTTCCTGCTACACGCGACCTATCCAACAATATTACTCCGCACGCACTACATACATGACGTGCGCCGTGTGCTAGGTTAATATAGGCACGTCGTACGTCACTACGGACACTCGCTTCTCTACAAGCGCTATACTAACGCGGTGATTAGTGTGGAAAAACGTGGACTCACTATCACTCGCAAACATGAGCGGTGTTACACATACAATGCCGCTCATACACACACACCGGCTCTCTGTCTGCGTCGCTACCGGCTCGATCTGGAAAATGGGGCAGGCGAGAGCCACTATTCCTTTGCAGGTGCGTCGTAAGTCTGCGTCCCTGTCGCTGGTCGCTTTCTGCCGGGCCTCCCCCAGGTAACTGGGGGTCTCACCTGGCAGGGGCAGACCGCCGGGGCGCAGTGAAGCAAGCGGTACTGCCGACAGTGCCGTGGCGCGCCTGCAAACAACGACAAACAGCTACCCATCCTGGCGCGCGTCACATAGAACGCGCGCCCGTAGGTTTTTAGGCTACAACTGCCAACCCAGCGCGTGTGCCCGCCGTTGCGGGCACAACAGATCGAGACCGCGGGGCAGGGGCATAGCCCACATCCCGCCTGCCGCGCCCCCTTGCGGGGGCGCCGCGACTACTACGAGTCCTGGCTCACTTGAGGCCGAGCGCTTGTCGAGTCAACATCTCCTGAGGATGCCCCGTGGAGGGGCGAAACACGTGTCGAGTATAGGTTTGATTGCATGGCATGTTTTTTCCATTTTTCTTGCACGTATGCATATGCATGTGGGCGGGAGGGTGGGACCTTTGCTTCATGTGCATATGCATGAGGGCGGGAGGGTGGGACTGCATCCTGCATGAAGCCTGGATTTCTGTAGCGGAATTAAAACTAGATATTTTTCATAACATTTAATGTCATGGATTTCCGCAAAGTAACGCCTCATTCTATAATCTATCATATTTTTTCTAAAAAATATGGGTTAGTAACTTACCGTATATGTTATCCTTCGCTAAAGCTTCCAGTACTCTTGAAGCGCCGATCAAATTGGACAACCCAGCAGAGAATGTAGCCATTAGCATACCTGTCAATGAAGGAAAACTTATTCAATCGTATTTCTAAAGAGCTATGGACCAAAATTGTTTGATGACTTTTTGTTAATTTTTTTATTTTGGCTTCTAATGTTAACTTTTGTTAAATTCGGGTCTCCCCTCCTCCTTTTCCATCTAAACAGTTGTTTGGTTGCCCGGCCAGGTACTAGTCGGACATATGGTACGGGTTCCGTACCATCATCTGTAATACGCATAAGACAAAAAATTCATGTCTGGGTCTATAGCCAAACGGCAATCAATAATCGTTGACGCTCAGCAGTCACTAATACATTTTCAACTCTATATCCCAAAATCTATTAAAGACTGCTGAGCGGTAGCGAACGAGACAAACGAAAACGATATATTTTCAACTTTATGCGCGGGGTAGACAGTTGAAAATGTATTAGCGACTACTGAACGTTAACGATTATCGCTTGCCGTTTGGCTATAGGCCCAGTTATATGGGAGCCCCTTAAATACATTTTTTTTTGTATTTGTTGCTGTAACAGCATCATCCGTGAAAATTTCTTATTATAACGGTTCATGAGATACACCTTGGTGATAGACGGACAGACAGACTGACAGACGGACGGACAGCGGATTCTTAGTAATAGGGTCCTGTTTTACTCTCCAGCTAAGGTCCTAAAATTCACGTTAGCAGTAATTGCTGGCGTTGGTCAAAAGGCCGCTGCACTGAAATGGGCTTGGGCCGGCCACGTCTGTCGCATGCCCAATGAGCTGTGGGCCAAACCAATAACCACTTTGTGGAGCCCTGACACAGCCAGAAGGCGTCGTAGCAGACCTCGTAGAAGATGGCGGGATGAGCTTGACAGAACCAATGACCAGTGGTCCACTTTTTGGCCCTGGATCGTTAAAACTGGAAGTCATGGGGAGAGGCCTTTGCGCAGCAGTGGGGTGATGTAGGCTATCAGTAACAGTATAGTAATGTTTGGTCCTCACCGACTGCAATGAACGGTGGCCAGATGTTGATCGGCAACAGATACACGTAGTTGTTGACGAGCAGGTCGCGGGTACACGTGGCGGCAGTCAACACGCTCAGTGAGATGTACGAGATGAATGTGAACAGCAGCGCCGCGAGAGTGCCGAACGGGATGCTGCGGGATGGATTCTTGAGTTCACCTGGGGGTTAAATATATAATAGGCAATTAAAAAATGTAATTATTCCGAAAGATAGATCATAAAAAAGTATTTGACCCGTATTTTTTAATTTCTTACGTAAACCAAAATTGACGAATATGCAGTTCGCAGTTTTGCTCGCTTAAAGTTAGGTATACCCAACTTTAAGCGAGCAAAACTGCGAACACAAGCTAATATTATTATAAAACATTTGAAAGCATGTTTGTTAACTTTTCACGCCTAAACTACTGAACGAATCATCGTGATTTTTTTATATACATTTTTCAGTGTACAGAAACAGACAAAATCCCAGGAATATCACAATAACATTATTTTGAAAGCACTTGTAATGCTGTAAAGGACTTTGAGCGGCTGTTGAATTTCAACTATTGGCCCTGAGCCGACCGTAACACACAACTAATGAGTTGCAGTACATCACAAACAATTTAATATCACGTTCTTTTCTTT
This sequence comes from Agrotis exclamationis, assembly GCA_950005045.1. NCBI lineage: Eukaryota > Metazoa > Arthropoda > Insecta > Lepidoptera > Noctuidae > Agrotis > Agrotis exclamationis. The sequence goes on from OX465443.1 coordinate 1,067,899, forward strand.
TGTAACACGCCAGTCTATCTAAATATTTCAACCAAATTTTGCGTTACAAGGTTTATAGAAAATGGGTTCTTTTGTAAGGTTTTTCACATCCATTAAATACAAGTATTGATCAGACATTACACTTACCACTCATATTAGCGCCAGCCATGACCCCCGTGACCCCAGTGAACAAGACCCCGAATACAGACGCAAAGTCGACCATCTGTCCTTCCGTCGTGGTATAATCCCGGCCATACTGCGGGTATAGGTTGTCATATAACGTTTCCGAGTTCAAACCCGTGTAGTTGAAAAATGTAGTGTTCACATTGTGGTTTGTGTCGGGTTTTTCTATCTGAAATGGAGAAGAATGTTGGTACATTACTATCATCATCATCAGCCTATAATGTTCCCACTGTTGGGACACAGGCCTCCTTTCTGTGAGAGGGAGTGGGCCATAATCCACGACGCGGGCCCAGTGCGGATTGGTAGATGTCACATATCTTCGAATTTTTGGTTCTAGGACATGCCGGTTTCCTCAAGATGTTTTCCTTCACCGTTTTGAGAGCAGTGGTGATGAAATAAATTACACAGAGTAATGCGCCTGGCGGGGTTCGAAGCCACGACATACGACTCGTAAGTCGGGACAGATAATACCACTGGGCCACCACTGCTCTCACATTACTATGGTTTGTCTTAACAAAGGTTTTTTTTTAATAATATACAGAGTGTAGAATACTGCAGATAGAAAATTTTACTCAAAGGAAACATTCCTTTATTTTTGAATAGAAAGCAAAATTCTCTTCTCCCACACCCGGGAATCGAACCGGCTATAATCTCAAAAAATTATACTCTGTACTTTTATTGCATCGATCGTTAGGGTCAATTATAAGGATGAAATCTCTCTAACAAACATAATAAATTAAATGAAAGGAAAACCAGGAAATATTAAATTAATTTAATTATAAAAAATGACTAAAAAATGACTCATTGAATTTGTAACTTCAGATTTCCTGGTTTTCCTTTCATTTAATTTATCATATTTGTTAGTTCTAAAACATGTGGCCACCCTCTGGTGTCAGGTATAATTAAGTCACCTCTGGGAACCTCATAAGCTTCCGCAATGGCTTCGAACTTTTGTTTAATAGAATCTCTGCAACATCTTTTGACAAAACTTACCGAACCAGGAGCAGTAATAAAGAAGCTAAGGAAAGCGCTGCCCAGACATATGAGCATGGTCATCCAGATAGCGAGGCTGGTGCGAGCGAACAGCGAAGCCCCCGCTAACGACACGCCAAGCCCGACAGCGTTCAGTATCGAGCGGTACAGGAAGCGGTACCACCAGCCGTCTGGGATACCTGGGTTTGAACCCACGAGGTAACCTGGAATAAGATGGGGATGGTTGAAATGGTTTTAGGGGAAAGCTGGATGAAAATATGAATAAAAGAATTTTTATTTAAGTTTCTCCTTTAATAGGTCTGCTGGGAGAAATTTCTTAAGAAATAAGCAGTACTTTTATATGATACCTTTGTTATTTATTTATTTATTAAACTTTTTGCACAGCAACGTACAACGTTAAATAAATAGGTGCGCCCCCACAGAGCGCGCAGCCTCGCGAAGCATTTTCCGCGCGAAGTAGCTCGGTTGGTGTGGACGTGTCTCGGGCGAGGCAAATGACAGCGCTGCCGCGGTCGAGCGACCGAGCGCCCGAGCCATCCAGTGTCGGCTTTTGTTTTGCTCGCGTATATTGTTTCGTGCCTCGATCGAAAAACAATAGACGCGTCCACACAGAGTGAGCAGCCTCACTTGTCAGTTTCCTCGCGCAACAAATGCCTGGCGAGGCTGCGCGCTCTATGTGGACGCACCTAATAAGTAGTTATTAGATTTATTCATGCGGAATCTGAGAGCCGATTTGATAGAGCTTTATGTTTATGAAAAAAAAAAACATTTTTTACGCAAAACCACACATAATATGCGAGTCGCGTCGTCTGAATGGCTTTTTTACACGGACTAAACACTATCTAGCAGACTCAATGCTCTATCGATAAGTTTGGTTACTTCCAAAGGAGTATTTTTTAGTTCTGTGTGTATTTAATATTATTCTTTTCCTTTCTTTCAAGCGCGCTTCGAACGTCACGCTAAGGCAATTCACACACGGCACCGCCCACCGACGCGGTAAGCGGTGAAGCGGATCTCACGTCGCATTGTGGTCTCTAAGAAATCCGTAGATACTTAACACACGTACACAGCCCGGCCGCGCGGTCGAGCGGCGCTTTCACCGCCACCGCCCCTCGGCACTGCCGGCCGCGCGGTAAGGCGGCGCCTCACACACGGGGCGCCGCATAACCGCGCGGATCATCATGGGTGCAGGACGCGTTGAATGTCCCATTTAGAGTTCTGCTTTTTAAAAATGGATAAACCCAATATCTTCTTATTTGCTGCCACCACTTCATTGGCCATTCTTGCCAGTGTTTGTGATCAAACTGGTCAAAACCGTGATAAATCCAACCGCGCGGTCAGGCGCGTAAACCGCCTTACCGCGCGGGGCACCGCTACGAAATCCGCTTTACCGCCACCGCCCGCCGCGGCGGTGCGCGGTGTCGTGTGTGAATCGCCTAAGCGCGCTGTGTATAAGCTGGCAACGCGCGTTCAGCGTTCAATGTAGGTATACAACAACTCTTAGAACATAAATCGAAACTCACCATTTTGTCCAAAATTCTCTACTAGGGCTTCAGTACAAGCTGATATACAGAGCGCGCTCGACACTACATTGGCGAAGAAGAATAACGTCCCCACGGCACCTCCGAACTCCGGACCTAAGGTTCTACTTATCATAACTGATTATAAGTTAAGGACTCATGGATGCAAAAAGAAAACATATAATAACATTCACATCTGTTATCCTGGATTAGTAATGGTACCCAGAACCTCATAAGCACCGCTTGTTACCGCTCATCATCCGCCATCATCTATACCTAGCCTTTTCCCAACTACATATTGGGGTGGGGTGCTAAGACAGGAAACCTCCACGTGCGCCCGTGGACTGGAGTTCCCTCTCGGATACGTCCGGGGGGAAGACCAGTTTTTCGGGCCGGTGCGCCCTGGGATGCGGGCAAAAACTCTCCTGGGTTTCTTTGCCCGTATGCGAATAGCCTGTCGGGTGGACGCTCCAACGCGTGTCCCTTTGAACAGCAGAGGGCACAGCGGCGGAGCGGGCTTGCGGACGGTGAGTAATGGGTATGCTCGCCGTCCGACCAAGGACCAAGCCCGGGTCGGTGGCGCGTCGTGTTTCACGCGGGCCCCTTATGGGGCCAAATGCCTGCCGGGGTCGCGGATTTTTCTTAATCCAGGATACCGTGGCCCCGGAACGTAAAGGGCATCCGAAGGAACATGGGTGGATTTATATTTCAGTAAGCCTCTGACAGTCCCTTCCACCCCACCCAGGGCGGAAGGACTCATTTGATGATTTTGCAATCCCAAAAAAAAAAAAAAAAGTACATATTGTGGTCGGCTTCCAATCGAACCAGAATCAGCCGAATATCAGTATTTTACATGAAGCGACTGCCTATTGGACCTCCACAACCCAGTAACTGGGTAATACGACACTCCCACACCTAAAAGGAGGACTCATTTGGTGATTTTATCACGATGAAAAAAGGATACAATACACTCCACCGCCTTCAACGGCGCCGTTGGTAGATATTGCACAGATGGAAGTGACCGTAAATATCACGATCAAGTACGCCAATGCGAACTGGCCCAGGGTCACCAGCAGACCTGCGTTACCCACCAAGTAGCCTGAAACAGAAGGAACACCAGCGATCTTAATCAGTGATGAAGGAAAATGCACTTTAATGTCTACAAAATATGAATCTGCATAGCCTTTTCCCAGGGGGCCAGCTTCTAGTCTTATAAGATGCAGCTGATCTGACCTCCACAACCCAGTAACTGGGTAATAGGAGACCCCTTGGTAAAACTTGTTGACACGACTTCTGAATAATAGTATCGACTGACAACGATCTTTAAATAATAGCAGGGCCCACCTTCAGCGACTTTACGTGCTTCCCGAGGCATGGATAAAATTCTCTATGACATATGCTCACCCATCCATATACCAACCTCAGCAAGCACGGCTTAACGTGTAATTATTTAGTCACTAGCTGGTCTTCACTGTAATGCCTATACAAAAAGTAATATTTAAGTTTATTAAAAACATTTTGCAAGTAGGTTTCGTTCTGAAATGAACTTTATTACCTAAGTAGTGTAAAGTTGATTTTTGTTTGAGACTTATAAAAATAATTTGGAAGACTTCACTTGTTTATGACGGTGATACATGAAATTGAAAACAACTATTTATTTGGTTATAGATAGAAGACCAATGACCATAGATTTAGTGAAGAATAGCAAGAACAAAAACAAATGTATTTAAGGGATAATTTTTAGGCAGCCGGTTTAAAGCGTTTTTAAGCCAATGTATTCTGCTTCTTACGTTTAGCATAGATAAGCCTTATAATGTTCCTACTACTGGGACATAGGGTCGGCTCAGACAGAAACGTGACGCTGCGCGCATATTTCAATAGAGCTATTCAAAATCGAACTCTATTTCCTACACGAAAAGATACACCTGTCACAAACCGGCGCGGCGCAGCGCGGCACCGCGCTGCATTTTAATAGCGACTCAAAATCTAACCTTATTTACGACAAGAAAAGATACACATTTGAAGTATCGTTGCATCACGTCGCTTCGCGTCGCCTCTCGATGTGAACTGACACATAGGCTTCCTTACTATGAGAGGGAGTCGACCATAGTCCACCACGCGAGCATAGTGCTGATTGGTAGATCTAGATGCTACATGTTTTCGAATGGTTGGTTCCTGGACATGCCAGTTTTCTGGCGCTGTTTTCCTGCACCATTTTGAGTGCAGTGGTGATGAAATAAATTACACAAAGTTATGCTCACGACAGGGTTCGAACCCGGTCGCGATACTCTCTCATCAGATAACCGTGATCCTAGAACATAAAGGGCTATTGAAGGATCACCGTGGATTTTAGTCAGTACAAGTCCGACAGTCCTTCCTACCCCGTCCAAGGTAGGAGGACTCTTTTGATGATTTTACCAAGATATAAAAAAGGGTTCGAACCCACGACCAACTATTATTATGATTATAACGTGTGGATGAAACCAATTAATAATTCTCTAATAGAGAATATATCTACATGCAATTAACACACTTAATTATCTGAGCAGATTGACCTTGCGCATGTGCACTTTGAGTCACTAACTCGATAAGATTCGAGTTCAAAACATCAATTTGTTATTACACATGTTTACAATGCATTATAACCGAATGAATATAAGGACAGACACGGTTATCTAATAAATTACTTAGGTACAGTCAACAAAAGAGACGTATTTGCAGGCAGCAAGTTTTAAAAGGTTGTCCTTTTTGCTAATTTGTACGCCACAACACGCAGCTGAACATACGAGAATATGCATGCAACGCATGTAACTTTGCATGCAATGCATGCAACATTGCATGCAAGATAATTGATACAGAATTAATGTATAAACATTAATTCTCACAATAAATAAACTCAAATACTTTCTTACTTGCTAAATATGCCGTATGTAGGTATGCATGTTTTGACTGTATGCTACATAAAGTCAAAGAGGTACACAACCAATCTGCGTGACTGAGTAACAGACATACATCCTTACATCCAATCTATTGGCATTTATAATATTAGTAAGAATACTGCTATTCAACTGAATCTAGTGAGATTAGAACCCGCCGCCAACGTAGCTAGGAAAATAGTAGGCAGGTAATGATGATTTTACCAATCATCATCATCATTGGCAATAAATGTTCCTACTGCTGGGACACAGTCTTCGTCTCTGTGAGAGGAAGTGGGCCATAATCCACCACGCGCGGGCCCAGTGCGGGTTGGTGAATGCCACATTTCTTCGAATTTTTGATTCCAGTACAGGTCGGTTTGCTCACGATGTTTTCCTTCACCACTTTGAGAGCAGTGCTGATGAAATAAATTATACAAAGTAATGTGCCTGGCTGGGTTCGACCCACGACCTACAACTCTTAAGTCGGGGCCGATACCACTGGGCCACCACTGCTCATATTTTGTTAAACCTTGCTTGAAATGTTTTCTTACCCATCCGAATGAAGATGAGCGCACTGAACATGGACAGCACGACGGGACAGAATACGCCAGCGAATGTGCCAACTTTCTTGATACCAGGCCTCTCCGTCCGGAACTCTCCGAACTCCACATATCCTGAAAAAGGGCAGATAGAAACGTGTTCAAATACCTATAATAGGCTTGTGTATAAATAAAAATTCTAAATTTGATTTGACCCGTATTTTTTTGACACGTTAACCAAAATTGACGAAGTAAGGACGTTTTTAAAATATGCAATGATACGTCTTGTTGCGTTGTCAGTTATAGTACGTCTTCGAATTTTGATGCGTTTTATCTGTGCAAATATAACACTAAATTTAACAAAAGAATAAATACGTGCAAGGCCCGGCGCTCATTATCGGCATCGGCAAGAAAAGGGATCTTTCGGCATTCCTACATGCAAGCGCACACTTTCGGAAACTATGTCTTGGCATGCTGCAACGTTCTTAGGGATGACGAGGCATCCTTAAGCATGCACCGCAGTGCAAGCTACCCCCGAGTGTTGCTTCGGCGCCGGCGGCGCGGCGGGCGACGGCGTATCGAAGGATCCCGAAGTATCCCGAGGCAGCCTCAAAGCTGCCGATGCAGTAGCCTCAAGCATACCGAAGCGGTATTTTTGTTACTACGATCATATATCATATATCATGGAAATTTCTACTTTGTTGCCATGAAGTTAATGCATAATGTTTTTTATCACCTAAAATCCTCAGCCGTGCCGATCCGGCGCGATCTCAGGGCAGTATGGAGGGAACGACTGTACAAGTCTGACAGTCCCTTCCGCCCTGCCCGGGGTGGGAGGACTCATTTGATGATTTTACCACGCTAAAAAAAAAAAAAAAAAAGCCGTGCCGATGCCGATAGTGGACGCCGGGCCTTAATCATTTTTGAAAACTCTAACTAACGGACTAATTAGGTTTTCAATTTATTGATGCTGGAATTTAGCCCAGAATAATGGTTTGTGCAACCAAAATAAAAAATGCCGCTTCAAAAGCCGTTTGAATAAAATTAATATCAATATTTTTTTTACCTAAAATGTGTTAATTTGCTAACTGGTTAATATCATTGTGCTAAGGATTTTCATTCCATAGGAAGTTTATTAAACATTTTGACCGATTTAAATGTTGCTGTATGATTAACCAACCACTTTCATAAGTGGATATGAGTGTCTTACTGCCTTGTAGTTTCTCGCTTTTGTACATATCAAAAATCAGACCGTTAGGGCACAATCACACAGAGCATCCGTATTTCCTGGATGAATCTTAACGGATCCTTCGCTACTGGAGGTGTATTCACACCGCCGCCTTAACAATACCGTTTTTAACGCACCCGTCGGAAAAGCATCAATATTTTAATACGTTTACTATACATTACATTTGAAGCAGTTCCTGAGAATTTACAATCAGGATCTCTTTGAAAAAAAACTAGGCAAATTAATCTGCATTATCGTTTCACATCAGCCGAGCTGCACTTAAACACTGTACAATAATGAGTAAACATTAAAGACACAATAAAATTTTGCAAACAGATAACAGCTGTATCACTTTAAAATAATATTAAAAATAAATTCACAATAATTATTATCACCTCTGGGACACTTTTCACCCATATCTCACGAGTGCACTTACTCACTGGTGAACTATTACTGATAGGTTGATTCACTGACTCAAGAGCTCTCTATCAACAAGTTACGACCTTTGCAAAACAATGGATCAGGTGTCATAGTCATTTGAAAACTAACGGCTCGGAACTATGCAGATTACCTTTTAAATAACAATAACATTATGGCTGTTCTTTGTGTATTTAAACGCACCACGTTAAGCTGGTGGTTTTGTCTGTCATTTGCAGATCTTCGACAGTTGATATGGGTAGATACCGAAAGTCTGTGTACCGTGGCGGCGCCCCGTTAATTACAATTTACGGAAACGCTTGTTTTCTTTTTTTAGCGTGGTAAAATCATCCAATAAGTCCATGAGTCCTCCCACCCGGGGCAGGGCAGGAGGGACTGTCAGACTTGTACTGACTAAAATCCACGGTGTCCTTCAATAGCCCTTTACGTTTCGGGGTCACGGTAGCTCGTTTGTCCCGCGACCCCGGCAGGCTTTAGCCCCGTCATTGTGATGACAGCTCTTTGAGGCGCGCGTGGAACACGATGCGCCGTCGACCTAGCCTTACGGAGTCTTACGGAGATGCTAGCGAGTTTTGGCTGCGGAAACTCATCGTGAAGTAAAGGTACTGTTGCGTCGTAGAGAGTACAGAGGGACGCCATGAGACGTTCCAGTTGACCATTCTCCTGATCGAATCCTGAGGCAACTGATGAACTGGGTAAAGGCTATGCAGATGAAGCTGGGTTAAGCATCCAGTCTACCCAGATGCAACCGAATTACTTCGACACTTTATGTAATTTTTTCTTCAGGTTGTAATTATGTGATTTCCGTCAGAGACATTGGGGCATACTATACCACGATTTGACACAATTTGTATATCAAAATTTTCTCACGTAAAATAAGTTCGAATTAAAATCGGCAAGCTATGACGAATGGGGTGCTAAGACAGGAAACCTCCACGTGCGCCCGTGGACTGGAGTTCCCTCTCGGATACGTCCGGGGGGAAGACCAGTTTTTCGGGCCGGTGCACCCTGGGATGCGGGCAAAAACTCTCCTTAGGCACTGTGTGCCTAAGGGGTTTCTTTGCCCGTATGCAAATAGCCTGTCGGGTGGACGCTCCAACGCGTGTCCCTCTGAACAGCAGAGGGCACAGCGGCGGAGCGGGCTTGCGGACGGTGAGTAATGGGTATGCTCGCCGTCCGACCAAGGACCAAGCCCGGGTCGGTGGCGCGTCGTGTTTCACGCGTCACCGACGGGGCCCCTTATGGGGCCAAATGCCTGCCGGGGTCGCGGATTTTTCTTAATCCAGGATACCGTGGCCCCGGAACGTAAAGGGCATCCGACGGAACACGGGTGGATTTTAGTCAGTAAGAGTCTGACAGTCCCTCCCGCCCCACCCAGGGTGGGAGGACTCATTTGATGATTTTGCCACACTAAAAAAAAAAAAAAAAAAAAGCTATGACGAATCGTGTTGTTAACAATAAAAGAATGTCAGCATTTTCTACAGTCCAAGGACGTGTCAGTCAGCCGCTTCCACATTTTGTAAGAAACAACCGATTTCATACCCGGTCAAGGTCAAAGATTTAACTGTGACAGCGCCCTTATTTCGTAGCAATAAAGAAGGTTGCTGCTCGGCAGACTAATAAGACTGGAACTAGCTTTAGACGTAATTATGCAACTGACTAAGATCGATAGGTACTAGGACTTTGAACCAATGGACACAAATATGACTGCAGTGTGTTGTATCCTACAGTAGATACATAAAAAACTTTTTCAAAAAAAATGTAACCACCTTCAAAAACAACCACAAAAAAGGGTAAAATAACCTACAAAATAACTTTTCTTTCAGAAGTCGGTGCCTTTGTTTTTTTTTCATTTCATTGTTTTTTTGCCACCGACTTCTGAAAGAAAAGTTATTTTGTAGGTTATTTTACCCTTTTTTGTGGTTGTTTTTGAAGGCGGTTACATTTTTTTTGAAAAAGTTTTTTATTTTACTCTTTTTAGTTTAAATATTCAACTCAAATTCTTGTCAAATAAATCATTCTCTCTCAAGTGCACAATAAGCTAATAAAATTCCCTATCTCAAAAACTACTGAACCGATTTTGATGAAACTTGCAGTATTCCATAAGTTGAACAATACTTAGTACAACAAAAAAAGAATTACTTAAATCGGACTTGTAGTTCCAGAGATATGCGAACACAAACTAAATCAGTCGATGCCTACTCCAAGCCGTTAAGGAGTTGTACCTTCCATCATCAGCTCATCCACCTGAGATGATGATTATCAGATGCAAATACTTGAACAGCTTTAGAAAATATATGAAAATGGTACTATGTGCCTATAAAATTTGAAGGTTGCCCTCGATTTCCCTGGGATTCCATCATCAGATCCTGACCTGATGATCATGGGACCAATTGGAAAGTATACCCTTTCAAACAAAAGAAAAAATTTCCAAATCGGTCCAGGCGTCTTCGAGAAATCGGCGACGAATTGAGAACCTCCTCCTTTTTTTGAAGTCGGTTAAAAACCTGTAAGTAATAGTAATTTAAAAAAAAAACTATTTTGTTCCAAGTTTATCAAATGAGTCCTTCCCGCCTTGGTTGGAGCGAAGGAAATTCGAGTGAGCACTTATGTCCTAAAAAAGAACCCCTATGCAAAATTTTAAACTCCTAGCACTTGTAGTTTCTGAGATTTCGTGTCCTATGAGTGAGTGACCTTTCGTTTTATAGGTAAGAATGTAAGATATACCTGTTACAAACAATAAATAAATAAATAACCTTGAAATCACGTCTTACCTTCACCAGCAGGTCTGCTGACCGGACTTCCTCTCCCGATCCTCATCCTCAGTTTGTGCATGATGCCGTCTACCCGTCCTGTGCTGTTCACACTGGGTGACAGCGGGTCCATAGTTTCAGCCATGATTGGCCTCGTCACTGAAACAAACAATTTATGGTAAAAATAAGTTACTACTACTTCAATATCCATTATCATGATCAGTGGAAACGTATTTTTCCTACTCCTCCACTATTCTTTTCTGATTAATTTCGTTGCAGTATCCAAGACAGATAAATTCATTCTTCAGGACACGTCGAGCTTCATTGTCTCGGCACTTTTCTGGTGGTCGCCACAGTTGATTCTGGCTTTCAGGAGTTGCAATGGTTTAGGAATAGTGCAGGGGATAAAGGCTAAGAGAATGATGACCATGTTTTTTTTTATTTAGGTACTTGGTACAACCCCACCACACTATTCCCGTCCCACCATTCATAATCAACAGTGGCGAACACCAGAAAAACGCCGAAGCCGAAAAATTCCGCAGAACAGTAGACCCCGCAACGAAATCTATCACAAAAGATTACTTGAGGGGTAAAAATTCACAATTTCCACTTCCATAAATATCAAAACAAGACCAATTAGCCACAAAATGATGTTAGGGCAGTATTTTTTGAGTTGAGTCTTTGACAGACGTCGTAGGTATATTTTTGACGTATCTGTAGGTGTATCACACGTAGCTCCTAAACAAATGGACGCATTTTGATGCGACTTGAAATGCGAAATGAAAAGGTTTGAGAAAATCTGAAGGCATAAATAAAAGGGTCACTTTAGCAGATTCAGCTAGTACAAGAGAAAATCTTAGAATAGGATAATTATGATGTTTAAAAAAGAAATTTTAATATGGGAGAAGTCTACACCATTTATTAATAAAATACAAATCATGTGTGTGTGTGAATCAACAGACACAATGACTTATTTGAGAAAACTGCACTTTTTATTAGCCTATCCTTTTCCATGGACATAGGCCTCCACCAATATATTTTAAGAGCTCTTATGCCGTGCATCCTTAAACCAGCCCTCAAAGTATGTTTCCAGGTCATCTCGCCACCTCTTTCTAAGTGATGGTAATAAATCTATTTTATCAATTATTGCCACAAGAATATTGAAGAATTTGTCACGTCATGTTATTAAAATAGCCTTAAATAACAATTTTATTGTTTATATTTGCCTACAATTAGCAACATTGTCTCATACTGTTTGCTATGGTGAACGATGTGATGTATGAACAGAACACACAAAAGTGTGTGGTTTTGGCATGGGTGAGTAATTTGATGAGTTCCCCACACTGGTAGGCGGATTTTAATGATAATATCATTTGTATTGGGAATTACCTGATTTATGTATCATTATATGTCTGTTGTACATGATTGTGAATACAAAAAACACGAAGTTTTACGTGACTACAATCTCATCAAGTGATGTGATAAGAAAAAAAACATTTTATATGAGTAATTCAAGGCTTGTGGTTTCAGGCCCGCAAATTCATTCTCGCACAGAAATACGATTGGACATGGTTTTTTCTCCTACCAGGGATTTCTCCTTTAATGTGGGTGCGTTTACATAGAAATTCGCAAACACAAATACCCAGATCTGGAAAATATACTTGTAGATTATACAAATATTAGGTCCATGCGGGGATCGAACCTGTGACATGCTCGGCAGCAGTCCATCGCTCAGCCACTGCGCCAATCGCACTGTGCCAAATTGTGAACCAGCGTGTATCACAATACCTAGACTATTTTGTAAGGCTGAGCTGGTTTTCTCAAGACATTTTTCCTTCACTGTTATGACAGTAGTGGAAATGTAACAAAGTAATTGCCACCATAGCTCGTAACTCTTAACTAGTAACCATACTTTATTTTGGCAAGGAAGCCATTAAAGGCTGTGTTAAGACAGCAACAACGTTTAATTTTAAAGAAATTATTTGTTAGCTTGAATGGAACTCAATCTTAGTGATAACATAAACAATTTGATGTTTTCAAATAATGATTCATATGTTGATTAAGTAATACAAGCTCTTTGTTTACATATTTTGAAATGATGATGCTTAAATAAGTACTATCAGCTTGTAATGTTCTCAATTCTGGTTTATAGGCTTCCTCTTTGAAAGGGGGAGCGGACTGTCCACACTGAATCCACACAGTTGAATTGGTTTCATAATATATCTCTGAATTTTTGATTTAAGGACATACTCGTACATGACAGTTTCTTCATGATGTTTTCTATACAAAATTCAGAGCAACGGTGATGAAATAATAAGAGTGAGTTTGAACCCACAACCTTTATAAATTCATTTTATTGAGATTGTAAGCAGATGGCTGACGTCCGACTGTCACAAGGCTTTCATAAACTGTGATAGTTAGGCAGTTTAATTCATTTAAACTGTCTAATCAGAGATGATGCATTTCTGTTGCCTCCATAACAACAAAATAAATAACAATTAAAATAAATGTTAAAAGGGGCTTCCACAACAGACATAATTTTTTTATGATAATGGTAAGGAACCCTTAGTGAGCGAGTCCAACATGCATTTGGCTGATTTTTTTAATATAATTATAAATTATGCAATTTTGAGTTAACATTAGACTTTGAGGGTTGTAGTGGCACTTGGGAATCTATTGCTTTAGCATCACAAGGAAGTTTCTTTTAATTGAAACAGCCTTTACATTCTTGTACATAAAATTGTAAACTGCCAATAAATATTTTAGCACTTCTGAAAATGTATTCGAAATAATAATTGCAACAGAAATATTAAGACACAACAGTAAATCAAAGTAATTAAAGTGACATTAGAATGAGTTCAATAACACAGACCTTATGAGAGAATGTCATTGTTATGAATAATAACATAGAGTATTAGGTATGTTTGATAGTATTGTTCTAAATATCTCCTTTGACGTAAATTATGTATAATGACATCATCAAAAACTATATTTTGCGACTTTGAAAGAACTTTGTGCAGTATCATTATCTTCAAACGTACCACAAGGTTGTTTAAAGAAAACTACTATGTTTATACATTCTAAGCAGGTGTAGTAACAGTGAGAAACGGATTAGAATAACCGATTGATTCGTAACAATACATTGTGCGAATGAATCACAAACAAAACAAAAAAAAACAATATTTACCGTTGATAAATCAGTCAAATGATGATTACTACTTCACTAAAACGTTAATTTAGGTGGCGGTGCTCATAACATCGTTACGTGGCTTGTTATTTGTTTTTAAAACACACAGAATTCGTCTAAATACGCGGAAATGTTTTCACTAACACAATGCAATTAATCTGAATTAATCCATAATGTCTATGATTAATCCAAAGTTAGGTTTCAAACTGACAAGTGACAAGTTTGAAATTAGCCAGCTGTCACCTGTCACACACTGTCTGTCATTTCTGCCACAGACAGGGGTGCGTTTAAGTCGATTATCCAGGTTAAAATTTATACTGACTAAACGTCAAACACCCCGTTCAAGCACACCGCGAGGTGAAAAATTAAACTGACTAAAATTTAATCTGCCCCGTTCACGGTCGTCCGGTGGTATAAGTTTTCGCCTGACTAGGATAAATTTTAGCGACCTTTTTACCTCGCTAAATTTTATCCTGCTGTCAGATTGACATTGATTGACATTGAGTTTTCTTGTTAATGTTCGATTCGCACCGTAAAAACGAGTATTTTTATTTTAGAGAGTACCCAATTCATCGTCTCGGTGAATATTATTTGTGGATCATGGATATAATTAATATTACACCGGCAAATTGATTTTTCATGTTCCGGTTAATTTTTACTGTGTAATAATATCGAGATCACAAGTTAAATCCTAATTTTACGGAGATTACAATATAATATTAGGTCTGTTAAGTAGAATTGAATTGTTATTTGTTTGATAAACGGAGCTGTCAATTGAATTTGACAACTAACATTGACAGAAACATATGACTCCGTTCAGCGAACCCTCGCTAGTTTAATTTTTATCCGGCGAAAATTTCGCCGGCGTACTTAAACGCACCCCTGATACAAGGTGCGTTTAATTATTGCGACGGTGACACTTCATCTTCTTCATGCCCTTATCCCATTTTACTTGGGGTCGGCGCAACACGTTTTTTCTTCCATTCTACGTCACAGTATCATTTAATCCCTTTTCTTTCATATCATTCCTTATACAATCCATCCATCTTTTCTTTGGCCTTCCTCTTCCTCTCCATCCATCCACATTCATACTCATCACTCTCTTAGTCACATGGTTGTCATCCCTCCTCATCACATGTCCATACCAAGACAGACGATTCCCTTTCATTTTTTCTGTAACAGGCGTCACTTTCAAACTTCCCCCTATAAACTCATTCCTTACTTTATCCATTCTTGTCACTCCACACATCCATCTCAACTGCGACTGCGACACAAAGAGGGTTATTTCAATATTGTTTATCATTACACCTTATAATCCAATAACTTGGTCGCCTGAATGTACAGTTCTGATTTTTTGCAGACTTGTTTATTAAATGATGTTGGCCCAATGAATATTCCGAGTTGGAAACCTCGAGCGCCGAACGCAACTTTGTCAAAAATCGAAATTCGGAGTTTTTTTTCAATGTTGGTGATTATCTATAACCCAGTGCCCAATCGCACGTGCGCTTTTTTTTGGGCTTTAAAAAGGCGCTGAGTTGGATCAAAAAGGTAAATTGAACTTAAAATTAGTCACCGATACAGTTCGAAAAGAAGCGCCGCGCTTTAAAAGCGCTGACGTGTGAACTTTAATTGGAATGCATCTATTTAACTTAACTTATTTAATTTAACTGAAAAAAATATTTTAGAATAAATTGCAACGATTTTTCAATAAACATAACTTATTTCATAACAAACAGTTCGGTTTTACAAGAGGTCGTTCAACTACCGATGCTGGTGTTGAACTGTGAAGTCACATTTATAATGCATGGGAGAACAAATGCGATGCTTTGGGCATTTTTTTGCGATTTGTTCAAGGCTTTCGATTGCGTTCTTCATGAAACATTGATCAGGAAACTGCACCACTATGGAATTCGGAACGCCTCTCTGGATCTTCTTCATATATTTGAGTGATAGGATCCAGAGAGTGGATGTCAACGGAAAAAGGTCTTCCGGAACTGTAGTAAAAATGGGGTACCTCAGGGCTCAATTCTAGGCCCATTTTTATTTCTCATATATAAAAAAAATGATTTGCTTTGCCTCGTAAAAGACAATCATGATAATATAATTATAGTGTTGTTTGCAGACGATACATCTCTTTTACTCAAACTGAAACGTCAGCAACTTGTTACGGACGAAGTTAATAGTGCCCTTGCAACCGTAGTAGTATGGTTTAACAGTAATAATCTTCTACTAAATGAAAGAAAAACTAAATATAATATTTTTTTCTCGAATTTTACTTTTGTTTCTGTTTGTTGTGAATGTGAGGTACTATATGGGTCACGCTTTCTATTTTTCGTCCGGTTCATTTATGATTGTCTGACAGTTTGAGTTATTTACATTTATGTGGCCTACCCAAATGTCCTTTCTTTGGTATTGTTCGTCGTTTCGTTGAGCTCCTTGAGTTATGAGTTGAGCTTCACGATAACTGACAAATGCTTGCACTGACTGGACAGGTCCACTCAAATTTGTATGGTTCTTTCTTCAAAAGACCATCTCAGACACAAACCTGCAGGGTCCTCGCGTAACTTAACCAATTTAACGTCTGGAGTTTAAAAGAGACGATGACCTTTGAGTTTGTTTCGGATGTTTCTTCTCAGAGTAGTCAGGTACGAAGCACCGGTCTCATCTAGCTATAAAAAAGTGTTTTTGACTTGTAAAAGTGTTTGCGAAAACCTATTTGCAAAATAAATATCATTTAATTTTATCAAAATAAACGCTCGTGCGAATGGCGTGTACCTAAATGTTGATAGTGCCTTCTCACTCAGGACGTTTTAAAAGAAGACTAAGCTACAATGTAGGTACATAATTATATAATATTGAACTGTATATTTTTCTTAATTACTTGACTGTACCGTTCATCAGTTGGAGCACGCGCCATACCTACTTATCGGTAGGTCCCGTGCTCCACCCAGTTGGAGAAAATAGTTGGAGCACGGGTCCGCCACAAAAAAAACTATCTTTTTGACAATGTTGCGGTTACCGCTGGTGGTCTCAAACTTGGAATATTCATTGGGCCAAACAAATAATCAGAACTACCGTATTTAGCGCAAACCCTGATGATTAAAGTTACCTACTGCAATATAAGTGTCAAAAAATCCTCTTTAATTTTTTTAATTTGGGCTTGCAGACAATACATGGACTGGAACATGAAGGTTAGACCGGCAGGAAGGTGCCCCCTAGGTGTTAGATACAGTGAATGAGAAATTAGAAAATAATACTTAATCATAAGGGAAGAATTCAATATGGATAAGGTAGTAAGTAGTAGGTACCTACATGAACAAGGTCACGGACAAGGTCTTTGTAAACCGTGAGATGCACATTCAAATTCGACCACTTATTAGAACCGGTCAGTATTCTCATCATTACGAGTTGCCCGCGACCCTAAAGATGTCGTCGGTCCACCTAGTGGGAGGCCTGCCTACGCTGCGTCTTCCGGTCCGTGGTCGCCACTCGAAAACTTTTCTTCCCCATCGGTTGTCAGTTCTACGAGCGATGTGGCCTGCCCATTGCCACTTCAACTTTCAAATTTTTAATTTTATGAGCTATGTCGGTGACTCTGGTTCTTCGCCGAATATCCATGTTCCGGATTTTATCCTGCAAAGAAACTCCGAGCATAGCTCTTTCCATTGCTCGTTGAGTGACTCTTAGTCTCTCTAAAAGGCCAGCAGTCAAAGACCACTTTTCAGAGCCATATGTCATCACTGGCAACACACACTGGTTAAACAACCTTGTCTTGAGACACTGTGGGATTCTCGATGAGAAGATATCACGTAGCTTCCCAAACGCTGCGCATCCGAGTTGGATTCTTCAGGCGACCTCTTTGTCAAAGTTGGACCTGCCTAACTGAACAATCTGTACAAGGTAAGTATAATGGTCTACAACTTCGAGAGTATCATTCCCAACAACAACCGGTACGTGTGCCACATGGACATTCGACATGACTTTCGTCTTGTCCATGTTCATTTTAAGGCCGACTTGTTGGGAAACGATACTGAGGTTTTTTTTTTCTATTTCAAGATAGGTTCGCGTTTGACCACTATCTCACCTCACCTCACTCTCTTGTTAAGCTTTGGGCCCCATGGAGGCCCCATCAGTTTCGTTGAAGTGCGTGTGGATTACGACGAGCCGTCTACAAGGATCAGGCTTGGTTGGACGGCGAGCTCACGTAAGCCAGCGCTTACTGTGGCTAGAAATCGCCCGGTCATACAAAACAGAGCACTAAACACATTAGTTAAAAAAAAATCCTTATATACCTACACATGTTACACATCACTTCGATGAGCATAATAATTATGTAATAATCAAAATCCGAAAAAGTCAAATATCCAGATTTGAACTAATAAATCAACATGTACCTTGACTTTTCAGATTCAGCCTATATAGACGAACAAAATTGGTTTAAATTATTTCAGATACTTTTTAACCGACTTCAAAAAGGAGGAGGTTATCAATTCGACGGTATGTTTTTTTTTTTTGTTTTTTTTTTTTTTTTTGTATATTTGTTACGCGATTACTCCGCCAATTGTGGACCTATTTATCAGACGCCATAATGTGTGCAAATACAATAGTAAGTTGTAAACGCCCGCCAAAGCACACAACTTGTTTTAAACTGAGAATACTTGATGTAAATATACATAGGTACTTATGTTTACCTACCTCTTTGACATAATTTATGACTCAGACACAATGAGAGAAAAAAAAAACAAGTTTTAGACAACTTGACGGATTGTTGCACTGAGTGTCCTCGGCGACCATAAACTTGAAGGTTTAACTTAAAGGTTATACGACTACAGGTGCCGCGGGATCATCTGCAAAGGTGACCGTGACCCTGGTAATGAGATAAGTCCCGCGACCCCGGCAGGCTTTGGCCCTCTAGAGCCCCGCCCCGTCATCATGTTGACACTCTTTGAGGCGCGCGTGGAACACAACGCGCCGTCGACCCGGGCATGGTCCATGGTCAGACAGCGAGTCGCCTATTACTCGCCGTTTGCATGCCCGCAACTTAAAGGGCTATTTAAGCTATTGCATAGCTTTTATCGCAGGCTCTGAACGCAGCGCGGCGCGGCGACCGAATCAAAAAATTTTCAAAAACCTAACACCACGCATCGTCTAACATCGTTTCAGTTCGAGAGACATCGGCAATCATAAAAATATCCGTCATAAAAACAATTTACTTTTTCTTAATCTATACGGGGTTCCGTTTTTGCCATTTGGCTACGGAACCCTAAAAAGAAACAGACACCGACTTCCAAAAGATAAGTTATTTCAGACTTTTTGTGGTGTTTTTTGAATGCGGTTAGTTTTTATTTTTATTTTTTCTTGTTATTTTACTTTATTTACCTAGTTCAAATAAGCGAAAAATGCTCATAAAATAAAAACTACAGTACCAAACTAAAATAAATTTATAAGGGACCAAACGCCAGATATACTGCATCGAACAAAAAAGAAACATCCAAATCGGTTCAACCAGTCAGTCGTAAGTTGAGTGATGAGTGTTATGACTGTTATGAGACAACAAACATTTAAAAAAAAATACAGTCGAATTGAGAACCTCCTCTTTTTTTTTTAAATCGGTTAAAAAGTCATAAGGTGCGTCCCCACATAGCGCGCAGCCTCGCAAAGCATTTTCCGCGCGAAGCAGCTCGGTTGGTGTGGACGTGTCTCGGGCGAGGCAAGTGACAGCGCTGCCGCGGTCGAGCGACCGAGTGCCCGAGCCATCCAGTGTCGGCTTTTGTTTTGCTCGCGTATATTGTTTCGTGCCTCGGTCGAAAAACAATAGACGGTCCACACAGAGTGAGCAGCCTCGCTTGTCAGTTTCCTCGCGCGGAAAATGCTGCGCGCTCTGTGTGGACGCACCTATCGAATACCTTATTTTAACATTTCTATTGAACCATGTTCTAACTTTTTATACAGCCACTAAATTACGGCGCGATTAAAAATTAAAGGGTGAATCTTTAGAGGCTAATTTTATGTTGTCCGAAGAAAAAAAATACCCGAAGTGTTTAAAAATTAGAAACCAAAATACTTTTTTTATGGCAGTATAATGTATGATCTTACTGGGGTACGATAGTTTTTGTGTCTAATTTGGTACTAAATAGTCGAAAAAAATGCAAAAGGCCTAAAACCCCTTCTACACGATCAGACCCGACCGCCGACAGAGGTGACCTTGGTCGCGTCAACTGTACCCAACCGTCTGGAACGCTGTCGGGTGACGGTCGGGTCTGACCGCGGACGCAGCCTGTCGGGGCGGATGTGCTCCCGACCAAGGTCATCCAAAGGTCGATTGATTCCGCCCATATTTGGTCGCCCGACCAACGTCTACACGGTAGATTTTCACACCCACCGGACCAAGGTCACCTCTGTCGGGCGGTCGGGTCTGATCGTGTAGAAGGGGTTTAAAAATTGATACCCCTGGCGCGTCCGCTGCACATTTCGCTAACAACAAACCAACAAAACTAGAACTTATGAACGTAAACAAAAAATATAATGCGGTCTAATCGCTACCAGTTTATGATAGTTTTATTAAGAATTATAATATAAAGTTTGTCCGAGACTAAACAGTGATTCCCGTGGCGCGTCACAAATCTTCGTATATCTTAGTAGAATTTTCTAGAAAACTGTCTCCGTACCGTCGCTTGTGCGCTGCTGGTAGAGCTTCGAACGTCGTTGCGGAAGATTGCGCCGCTCGTTGGTACAGGACGAAATTACGAATGTAAATATTTGATTCCCCTGGTTTTGTTTACGCTAGCTTTTTGATTACCCTGATCACGTTTTTAAATGCAATTTGAGTTTTAAGGATTTGTTGTTGGGTATTGAAAGTCATAAATTCTTAACAAGACCGATAAGTTTTATATAGAGGCTACTTTAAAATAGTAATAAAACTTGATTTTCTTCTACCTTGTTTTGATTCCCCTGGGCAAAAAAAAAATAAAATGCTATATGTTGGGAACTCTCGAACTATTAGCGCCCTCACGCTACGTTACGGGCGCCAAACCCCGTCTCGGGACTAAATAAGTAACTTTCGCCCCTTTTGATAACAATATACTATTCCGACGGGTGTGTTAAAAACGGTACTGTAAAAATGCGGTGTGAACTCCAGTAGCGACGGATCCGATAAAAACGATCCTGGAAATACGGTTACTCTATGAGTACGACCCCTAAGACTGTGTAGTTTATAAGGAAAAACAGCTCAAAATATGTATATATTTACCTATACAATCGCTCAATTCCAAACCTGTTAACCTGCATCTGAGACATACCTAATTTACAACTGCGCATTTAAGGCCAGCTACTCAATGGTAACTTTTTTTCACAGAGATTTCGTCTCCCTGTAGTGGAACAGTGTATAAGACGGGGACGTTAATAATCGCGAGGTATAAAGGGGACATACACTCTTTAGGCATACTTAACACAACACTAACGTAGAGCAAGCGCCATCAGGACGTCATTTGCAAGCGGCCAGACGCAAATGGCGTCCTGTTGGCGCTTGTGCTACGTTAGTTTTGTGTTAAGTTTGCCTTAAGTGTGTGATTTCCCATCATACAGCGTGTCCCCGTCTTATACACTGTTCCCCTACAATGCTATGAAGACGAATGGGAGTGTTCTCAATTGCTCATTATGGTGACAAAAAGTTTAAATAAGCGTCAGCTTTTCAATCACGTATGATCCCTATGTTCGTACTGTGTACCCTTAGCACGAGTTTTCAGTATTTGAGACGTAAAGTAAACTGGAACTTTGACAATTTCAAATTGACAATTTTCAAGGAAAAAATTAGTTTCTTCTTCGCACACCAGAGGCGCTGTTCCATTTTTTCATACAAGAAACGCTGTAAATACTGAAAAGACGCTGTAAAGTAAAAGAGTGAAAACTCGTGCTAAGGGTACTGGTGCCGCCAAAATGGACGGATAACGACACAATATCTGGTGTGACGATTATTATAATTACGTCTGTGGGTGTGACTGGAAGTTTTATAACCCTCCTTTTTGCGTCGTAATAACCGTAGTGTTTTTTTTTTAGTAAAGTGAAATCCGTGTTTATTTTATCACCAAAATTTCCGCTAACACAAAACAATATTCTATGCATATCAGATCAGGGCTTCAAGTCTACTACATTAGTGTTAGAATGGTCATGGCCAATGGAATCATAGATTTCATAATTTTTAATTTTGATAGATATAATGGCATCATGAAAAATTCGTCCAATCTAGGTACCTACTTTAAATATAAATTTATAACCAAAATCAAAAATCTTTATTGCTTTTACATAAATAACTTATTCTAGTTACAATGGGGAGAATCCTTATAAGCAAATAGTTTGCTTGTATTAGGATGCTCCGCCCGTCCCCAGGTTATAGGTATAAACTGTTATTAATTATGTGCAAAAAATACAATATAACTTAAAATTAAATAAAAAAAAAGAGGAAAAAAGAGATGGAAAAAGTAATATGAATAATAATAGTACCTACACAAGACCTGGGAAGTTGGGAACCAGAACGAGTTCAAGAATGCAGTTTTTTTATGCTAAAAAAATTAATAACATTGTTTTTTGCTTTTTGCTCCATTTTTCTTAATCCAACAACACCGCCAGAGGTATTGAAAACAATCCAATTGCTCAAAAATACAAAAAGTACAGGGTACGATAACATAATGACGCATGTAATAAAAAAAGTAGCTCATATCATCTGCTATCCCTTAGCTTATATAATAAACTTATGCTTTGAAACAGGAGTCTTCCCGGATAAACTTAAAATTACTATTATTCAACCCTTGTATAAAAAAGGAGACAAGACTTTACTCAAAAACTACAGACCACTGGCATTAATACCAATTTTCTCCAAAGTCATAGAAAAGGTAATACATTCCAGGTTGTACAATTTTCTTGAAAATAAAAATATACTAGCCAATGAACAAAAAACCGGCCAAGTGCGAGTTGGACTCGCCCATGAAGGGTTCCGTAGCAGCAAGCATAGATTAGAGATATAATTATATTGAGATTAGTAAGTAATATACACAAACAATAAAAATAACTTTGTTTTTCATAGTATTTGTATGAATGGCAAAGTTATATTTGCGGTTTTTGAAAATGTACTATATCTCAAAAACTGCTAACTGTATCTCATCCAAACCAATTTTCGTTGGTAGTTTTGGTTGAGGTCTACATTATATATTTTTTTTTAGTTTTATCATTCTCTTATTTTAGAAGTTACGGGGGGGGGGGGACACACTTTTTACCACTTTGGAAGTGTATCTCGCGTTAACTGTTCAGTTTAGAAAAAAATGATGTTAGTAACCTCAATATCATTTTTAAAGACCTATTCATAGATACCCCACACGTATGGGTTTGGTGAAAAAATTTTTTTTGAGTTTCATTTCTAAGTATGGGGGGCACCCCCAAAATTTGTTTTGTTTTGATTTTTGTGTGAAAATCCTAATGCGGTTCACATAATACATCTTTCTACCAAGTTTCAACAGGATAGCTCTTATACTTTCGACAAAAAGTGGCTGTGACATACACGGACAGACAGACAGACAGACAGACAGACAGACAGACATGACGAATCTATAAGGGTTCTGTTTTTGCCATTTGGCTACGGAACCCTAAAAAGGGTTTAGAAAAAACCAGTCCATCAATATTGCAATATATGATTTCCTTAAAAACATTATGGCAAGTGTAGATAGCAAAACACCTATTTGTGCCCTTTACTTAGACATGACGAAGGCCTTCGATTATGTCGATCATACAATACTTTTCGACAAATTAGAAAGATATGGAATACGGGGTAAAGGTTTGGATATTATTAAATCATATTTAAGTAACCGACAACAATACACTGAAATTACAAATATTAACATTAAAACCAAAAGAGAAATCAAACATCGGTCAAATCTTAGAATGGTCAAGTACGGTGTCCCACAGGGGTGCGTATTAGGACCTCCGCTATTCCTGGTTTACATAAATGACCTGCCAAATAACATAAACTATCCAACAGTATTATTTGCTGATGATAGTACGATAACAATAAAAAATGATAAATCTTACAATTATGAAAGAGAAATTAGTAATACATTAAATCAAACAATAGATTGGTTAGTGGCTAACAACTTAAAAATTAATCTAAATAAAACTTATATAATGCACTTTAGTCAGCGACAATTTCAAAATATTCCTAATATTAGTCACAATGACACACCAGTGACAAAAACTGATAGTACAAAGTTTCTTGGACTACTCATAGATAGTAAACTCACATGGAAGCTACATGTTGAAGAAATTTGTAAAAAAATAAATAGTTTTGCTTTTGGTCTTCATAAACTATCTCAATTTGTAAATCGTGAAACTGTGCTAATTGCTTATCACAGCTACGTAGAGTCAGCTCTAAGATATGGAGTAATTTTTTGGGGCAACTCAACAGACAAAAATCGAGTTTTCATCTCACAAAAAAAGTGCATACGCGCAATTTGCAAACTACATACTAGGGACAGCTGCAAGCCACATTTTGAAACATTAAAAATTCTTACATTTCCATCCATATATATCTACGAGGTAGCATTGTTCGTTAAAACAAATCCAGATTTATTTGAAAAAAGACCCCCGGCTGATCCACGGTTGAGGAAAAGGGAATCCAATTTACTCTGTGTTGATCACAGCAAAACAGCCCTGCTACGTAAAAGCATCTATCGTATGGCTCCTGTGATCTATAATAAAATCCCGCGAGAAATTAAAAACCTGAATGTGACAATGTTTAAAAGAAAACTCAAACAATTTTTAACCAGTAAATGCTACTACTCTACAACTGACTTTTTGGAAGACAAAAACTGACGTTAACGTTCTTCAATTTGACCTTACTACCATACAATATACATCCATCATTACTACTTTATTATTCATTACTATTTATATTTTTGACATTTTGTAAATTTGGGAATATTTTATTATTGTAATTGTTCAAATTTAATATTTTGTGCCTTAACAATGATTTTTGAATTTTAAAAAAAATATAATAATTTGTATAATGTAATATAATTATGACTAGAGAAGATAACTTAAAGTATAATTATGTAATTTAAATTCAAGCTCATTGACATAATGTTAATTTTTGTATGCCAATAATGGCTAGTTGTAGCGAACGACACTTAACTGTATAATTATTATTTTACATCCACTGTACCTATGACTCACAAATAAAGTTTCTGATTCTGATTCTGATTTGCTAAAGAGATCTTTATCGATCAGTCCGTTTTCTTAGGTCGATATGGCAGCTTGTAAATACAATATATTAAATGTTTTTTTAACGCTGAATTTTTTGTGTAGTGTGTTTTGCGAGCTTAATATCAAGGAAGGTCAGTATTTTCTTTCTTTTATAAACCTTGACACCCAGAGCTTTTCCCTATTTTGAGTCGAGATTCAGAGCAGTTCATCTTTTTATTAACTGGTCTTCAATTTTTCAACTTTATTAAAATTTTTTTGCCACCGACTTTCGAAAGAAATCTTATTTGACATTTTTGTGGTGGTTTTTGAAGTCGGTTTTTTTTTGAGAAAGTTTTTATAGCTTTCTTTTTAACATGATAAAATTAGCTACATTCTACGTTATTGATTGTGTGTCTTCAATTCGTTGGCCAAGTATTTGAACTTATTATTTATAGTGCTTGCAATAAAGTACACTTAATAAAACAAAATTAATTTTTTGTTACAATAAATTAAAATAATAATTATTGCAGCTCCTATTGCATCATAAAAAAAATAAAAGGGTAGGTAAACATAAAAAAAACATGTCCTTTAAATGACTTTAAGTATGACGTCTCCACCACTATCTTAGAGCAAGCGCCATCAGGACGTCATTTGCAAGCGGCCAGACGCAAATGGCGTCCTATTGGCGCTTGGCGCTTGTGCTACGTTAGTTTTTTGTTAAGTTTGCCTTAGGCACAGAGTACTACCTTAGGTGTGTGATTTCCCATCATACCTCGTGTCCCCGTCTTATACACTGTTCCCCTACAGTACTTGAAACTTACAACTCCACGTGTGTTGTGCTCTGAGATCAGCCATTGACAATCTTGTTGCACAGGTTGTTCGTGCACATGGTATTTTGGTAATAAAAAAAGCGATTAGGTGCGTCCACACAGAGCGAGCAGCCTCGCGAGGCATTTAAATTAAAAAATTCTAATTAATCCGTCAGCTAGATTGTCAAATAATATTTGACCCGTATTTTTTCTTTTTTTACGCGAACCAAAATTGACGGAGATATGATGCTTTCAAAATTGCCAATACTTCACAATTTAGTACATTTTTTTCTGAATTCTGAAGTCACGAGCCCCCACTCTCGAGTCTTGATGTGTTATATCTTGGTAAATATTCATTGATTTTACAAAAAAATATGTGTTTTAAGAAAAAATATGTGTCCGTTATTTTTCAAAACTCTAAATAACGGACTTATTAGATTTATAATTTATTGATACTGTCAACGACGAGCCTTGAGACATTTTTGTTAGTGCTTAGTTATGATACCTAAGTCATGACTTCGTTTTCAGATGAGCCCTGTGTAACTGGAGGTGTGAACGGCACATGTGTCGGAATATATCATTGCGTTTCAGCATCCCTGACCTACGACTACGTAAGTACCTTTTAACCGACTTCAAAAAAGGAGGCGGAAATTCAAACAGTACAGGGAGTCAGGGGCATTGGGGCATTCAAAGATCCCTTAGGTAATAAAACTTAAAAAAAGTTTTCTTAAAAAAAAGTTCGATCCTAAACCTTGAGAAATCAGAAAGCATTTTATTTTAATGAAACTTTTTAACGTGATCCGACACTACTAGAATTTAGTATACCGTACACATACGTTAAAAGAATTGTGAGTGTATAAAAACGTGGGAAAAATTCACATACACGAACACAAACCCGGACCAACTACTTGCAGATCAAATAAATATTCGTAGGGAAATCAACCGTCGGGCACGCCGCAATCGCGGCGGTAAGACCCCTCTTTGAGGAGTGGCTGGAAAGGCGTCACGGCGTCCTGACCTATCGCATGACGCAGTTCCTCACCGGACACGGAAGTTTCGGGAGGTACCCGTGTCGGATGGGGAGGGAAGAAACGCCGGGGTGTCCCCATTGCGAAGATCGCCCGGAGGACACAGTAGAGCATACGGTGCAAGACTGCCCCGCTTGGGCAGAGCACCGCCGTGTCCTCACGGCAGCGATAGGCGGAGACCTCTCGCGCCCGGCATTGGTCGAGGCCATGCTGCGGGGCGAGACGGAGTGGGAAGCGGTCGCCTCCTTCTGCGAAGCAGTAATGCTCGTTAAGGAGGAGGCGGGCCGTGAGAGAGAGAGGACAGCGTCCTCCCTCCACCCCACCCGCAATGTTAGACGCCCACGGCGTCGGACGTCGCAAGACGATCTCCGGCCACCGTAGGCGCGGGCATGCGGGCGGCGAGTAAAGGGCAACTCGCCGCCCGACCATGGACCATGCCCGGGTCGACGGCGCGTTGTGTTCCACGCGCGCCTCAAAGAGCGTCAGCACGATGACGGGGCCCCGCCCAAGAGGGCCAAAGCCTGTCGGGGTCGCGGGACTTATCTCATTACCGTGACCCCGGAACACAAAGGGCTATTGAAGGACACCGTGGATTTTAGTCAGTACAAGTCTGACAGTCCCTCCCGCCCTGCCCGGGGTGGGAGGACTCATTTGATGATTTTACCACGCTAAAATAGAAAAAAAAAAGGGAAATCAACCGTATCATTTTTTTAAATCTTCTTTTACAGGCCAACGCAGGTTTTGATGTGGACGAATTTAATCTCCCAGAGCTACCAGACATCTGTTCATATAAGAACAACGAGCCAATCGTGTGCTGCACTGATTGTAACATCACCAAGGAAGAGGTGTAAGTATCGAAGACGAAGTCTGTACTACTATCATTGCATTGTATGAGTTATTCTGTCTCGTGTTATATAGCTTCATAGCCAGCATTGTGTGAGTTCTATGTACTTCAGAGCTATCATTGACTAGATATTTGAGTCTTTTATTGACTTGAATGTTTCTGGCGGTTTAGAGTATGTCATACTCACTCAAATGTCTCGATGATGGTGGCGCGTGAGTCGGATCATTTAGTTCCCTTCAAAATGGTTAAACTGACTGGTGCTGATATACGTGTCATGTTCGTGAACGGGCGCTGGTCATCTCTTAGCAGCCATGGTCTTTTTAATTATAAATCATTTTATTTCTGAATTTTGTATTTAATATGGACACTTTCAACTTGCTACATCGTTCTCTTATTAATTTACCATCTGAAGATGAACGATGTAACAAAGGTTTTGTAATAATTTTGGCGATTAAAAAGAGTGTCCATGGAGTTTCGTGCCCATTCTTATCCATAGAGATCTACTTCTTGGAATCTACGGTACTTTCACAGTTATTATGTCTTGCGACTGGGACCGTAGCACCATAACTATTTTTTTTTTGTATTAGTTTAATTTTATGTCTTTTACAATTCAAAAGTGCCTGTAGTTGGCCTAGTTGAAATAAATGATTTGATTTGATATCAAAGTGTTAGGGTCATCTTTTCGATAGGTCACTCTGACAGTCTAGAGCTAGACCAGCGGTCGACAACATGCAGCCCCGAGCCCCTCGGAGTAATCGGTGTACATAAATGAAAAAAGCGGCCAAGTGCGAGTCGAACTCGCCCATGAAGGTTTCCGTAGCAGCAAATAACACAATACATAAATGTTCTTCTAATTTGATCGATGTTTTAATAATAATGTATTTTTTTTTTGTTAATATTAAAAAAAAAACTACTAACTAGATCTGGTTCAAACCAATTTTCGGTACCTAGAAGTACCTATGTTACACGGTAAATGGACATCATAATAGTTTTTTTAGTTTTATCATTCTCTTATTTTAGAAGTTACAGGGGGACACATTTTATCATTTTGGAAGTGTCTCTCGCGCAAACTTTTTAGTTTAGAAAAAAAAAGATAATTATTAAAAACCTCAATAGCATTTTGAAGATCTATCCACAAATAAGTACCGCACACGTGTTTGATGAAAAAAAAATGAGTTTCAGTTGTAAATATGGGGAACCCGCATTTTGTTATTTCTATTTTTATGCAAAAATCTTAATGCGGTTCGCAGCATACATCTACTTACTAAGTTTCAACAGCATACTTCTTGTAGTTTCGGAATAAAGTGGCTATGATATACGGACAGACATAACAAATCCATAAGGATTCCCTTTTTTGCCATTTGATAAATATACAGACCGAATGAAGAATCTCCTCTTTTTTGAATTCGGTTAAAAAAATCCCAGGGGCAGAGATTCACTTGGTGTGAATAGCTTCTTCGCTTAAAACTTAACTAGCTTCTGCCCGCGACTTCGTACGCGGATCCTGTTGCTTATGCCAGCGGCACGGGGTCGTCAAAATCGAACATCTGATAAGTCTGATGTCCAATTTCAAGAGCCCAGGTAAAAAATTAATTGTGAGTTTTGGCCTGTAGAGTCAAATTTTAAAATTACGAGTAGTTTTAAACTGTTACCGTACCTACCTGTACTGCGTGGAGGTACTCCCAGCTTATGTTATTTTAAAATTATACAGTGAAATTAGGTACTGATAGCTTTGATTTCCACATCAGGTGTTCCAGATCTTCAATTTTATACGTCAACAGAGAGTGCTTATCAGGCTGAACACCTCTTGCTTAAACGTCATTCCTATATGTTTAATATGTTATAGTGTAAGTAGCTGGGCTCTTGGAGTTCCACATCAAGTGTTCTAGATCTTCAAATTTATTCTCTCAGCAGAAAATGCTCATCACGTCGAACAATTTTTGCTTTGGCACCATTTTTGTATCTCTTATAGTTTAGCTGGTCTGTTGCGGTTCTGCACCAGGTGTTCAAGTTTTCAAGATAAATTGTAGCTTATATGTTGGCCAGACTTGTTACCTATACTTACAACAAAAAAGAATCATTCAAATCCGTCCAGTACTTTTTGAGTTTATCCCGGACATACATACAGACAAACAGACAAAAATTTTAAAACTATATTTTTGGCTTCGGTATCGATTGTAGATCACACCCCAAGTATTCTTTAAAAAAAATCAATGTACAGTTTTGACTTTCCTACTATTTTATTATAATGTATACATAGATTCCTATCTTTTTGTTACAGGTTCCGTAACTCTGCCATAGGACCCTTTGGGGTTAGACACGATAAGGGTGAATCTATTGCTTCGCAGAGTAAGTCACATGCAGGAAAGAAATTAACCGTCGTACCACAAAAACTTTTAAACGTCTGTTGAACACTTGTCTAAAAAAATGTCAGAGATTAAGTACCTATGTCTTTGAAATAAGGTCCGTTTTTCAGTCACACTTTTTTAGACAAGTGTTCAATAGATGTTCAAGTTTTTGTAGTAAGGCTGTACCTACATATTTAGCTGGGATGACAGCGATACGAATCAGTCTTTGGGTCATTACATGCCTGATGAGTGGATTGAAAGTTATGGATGGTTATGTATTGCAGCCTAAAAGGGGTATTGCACGTTCCTAAAAGGAGCCGATATTTAGGACGTCCTGAATTCAGAAAAGTTTTATCGTATTTAGGACGAGTAGCATCCTAATTAGGACACGATTTAGGACGTGTAATTGCGAGTTTCTGCGACTAAATTTAGGAAGGTATAATACCTACTCCTTATGGAGAAACGCTTTCAACTGACAGCAGCCAAAAAAAAAATTGTGCTATTTTGATATTTATATTGAACCCTATTCAAACTTTTCAAACAGCCACTAAATTACCTACAGCGCAATTGAAAATTAAAATAATATAAAGTTAAGTACCACCAGTAAGAATATCTATAACTAGCTTTTGCCTGCGGCATCGCTCGCGTAATCAGTCGAAAATCTAAGAAGATTTATACAAACTTTCACCCCTAATTTATCTCCTTAGGGAAAGAATTTATTAAAATCCTTTCTTAGGGGATGCCTACGTCATAGTAGCTTTATACATGCAAAGTCTCAGCCCGACCGGTTTAAAATTGACAAAGTTTCATACAAACTTTTATCCCCTATTTTATTCCCTTGGAGGTAGAATTGATCAAAATCCTTTCTTATCGGATGCCTACGTCATAAGATCTACCTGCATGCAAAATTTCAGCCCGATCCGTCCAAAATCTAAGAAGATTTATACAAAATTTCATCCCCTATTTTATCCTGGTAAAAAAGCGCTCGTGCGAATGGCCTCTAAATTTAAACATAGTTTTTACCTCGGGTAAATTACTCATTTAGTCCCTCTTCGATATATTCGATAATATTCGCCCTCACTACGTTATGAACGGGCCCGCCCCTTAGAGGGCCAAAACCTGCCGGGGTCGCGGGACTGTCTCATCAGGTAACCGTGACCCTGGGACGTAAAGGGCTGTTGGAGGAACACCGTAGATTTAAGTCAGTACGAGTCTGACAGTGGAAGGACTCATTTGCTGAATTTACCACATTTAAAAAAAGTTTACATGACGTCATATAGTTTGACATTTAAGAGCAAGTGGTGTGAAAATATTTATCAAAATACATAAGTAAATGTTTACAGAATGCTTCGAATACTTCGAGCGTCTCCCGTATCCGTGCCGCGGTAAAGGGAACGTACATGTCAGAAAGACTTGGGATGAAGACATGAAGTGTCATTTATACTCCATAGGCATAGCTTTGGCCATCGGTGGACGAAACGCACAAAGATGGGAATTTCCTCATGGGGTAAGTAAAATAAAATTACAACAAAGATCATAATCATCTTATTAACCGACTTCTAAACAAAAAAGTACGACGTTACGTCACGACGACGCAGCAACGTTGCACGTCACTGTGCCTTGTAAAATTCTGGTACATTCTTCACTAACGTACGTCAGTCTCGTTCTAGACATGGACCGCACAAGACGTATTCTGCTTCTGCTATTCTTAAACAGACAGAGAGAGAGAGGTTGAAGAAAAAAGATGCGAAAAGACAATACTGAGCTGTCTAGAACGAGACGTGCATTAGTACGTTACGTTACTGTGAATTTGCACGTCACGTCAACGTACCATTCTACGTTGACGACTTCGTGACGTGGAGATGTGGTCAGACAGACTCTTATCAACTCCGGCAATGCATTCCATAAAAGGATAGCCTAAACTGTAAATGATTGGTCATAGAACTTGGTGGCATGCTTGTGTGCAGGCATCAAAACTCTCAAATTCTCCGATGATCTCAAATGTCTAATAGGTGTGTCATGAATGAACTTTAAGCTGAATGCTCCAGGGTAGCCCGCGAAATTCAAATTTTCTTACGTTTTTTTTTCTAACATAACATGTCATTCCTAGAGCTTTAAGAGCTTCATTCATGACACACCTATTAGACATTTGAGATCATCGGAGAATTTGAGAGTTTTGATGCCTGCACATGCCACCTAAACGAATGAGAAATTACTGGCGTGGCTAACGTGGCTCTGGAAACCAACAACAATAAAGTACAATAACAATTAATAAACTATGCGTATTCCGGCGAAGGGGGATAGGTAGCCTCTTGAGCTTCTTACGAAACTCGGAGACATGGTCATATTTGCGCAAACCAAATATGAACCTGATACAAAAGTTTTGGAGTCGCTCAAGCTTATCTAGCTGCACTGCAGTGACATCTTGATAAAGTACCCTTAGCACGACTTTTCACTCTTTTACTTTACAGCGTCTTTCCAGTATTTACAGCGTTTCTTGTATGGAAAAATTGAACAGCGCCTCTGGTGTACGAAGAAGGAACTAATTTTTTCCTTGAAAATTGTCAATTTGAAGTTGTCAAAGTTCCAGTTTACGTCTCAAATATTGAAAACTCGTGCTCTCAGCATAGCCGAGAAAAAGGAGAAGGAGGACTTTAAAAACAGCGATGGTATGTCAGATTAAACTAAGCTGTTTTAATAATTTTTAGGCATTAATCGGTTACGGTGATGACGCGGAGACTGCACAGTGGCTGTGTGGAGGCTCTGTGATCAGCGAGAGATTCATACTCACTGCAGCACACTGCACATCAACTCGTGCGCTGTGAGTCCACCTATTTGTTAAAAATCTAAAATCAATCATAACGTAATAAGAAGTGAGCCTATTTCAGACTGCATGGCTGCTAAAGTTCGGTCTCAGAGCAGGAGGAATTTCGTATACATTGACCTATTATTTCCTGTCTCTGTCACTCCCGCGTATATACAAGCGGCCCGGTACGTGCTTCGTTACGCATAAAGTGAAACAGGTGATAAATGAAGAACCGCTCGACCGATTTTGTGCAGACTTCACATACGAGTAAACCATCTACTAAACAGTCAAAACGAATCCTAAACATTTGGTTTGGTTAGGTGAGCCCGTTCTTGAGTTATAAAATTACAACGAAAAGTGGCATTAATTTTTTTCCCACGTTTTTATACACTCACTTTTCTTGTTTTTTTGTCGTTCCGGTTGGACTTTTGCAACTCAATTTTGAGGCACTTCCCGAGAAGCTAGCAGGCTGAAATTTTGCACACGCTCTGAGTTTTGATGACAATACATGACTAGCTAAGAAACGTCATGACAAATCCAATATTGCGGCCTCCCCAAGATGGCGGACTGGCTATTTGAAATCCATCCCCATGATATGGGTATCAAATGAAAGGGTTTGCTGTCAGGAATACGAAAAAAATAGTCACGTGACTTAAATCCAATATGGCGGACGTCCAAGATGGCAGACAGGCTATTTGAAATGCACCGCTATGATATGGATAAGTATCAAATGAAAGGGTTTGCTGTCAGGAGTACGAAAAAATAGTCACCTGACTTAAATCTAATATGGCGGACGTCCAAGATGGCAGACTGGCTGTTTGAAATCCACCCCCATGATATGAGTATCAAATGAAAGGGTTTGCTGTCAGGAATACGAAAAAAATAGTCATGTGACTTAAATCCAATATGGCGGACGTCCAAATGGCGGACAGGCTTTGAGGCACTTCCCGATAAGCTAGCAGGCTGTTTTCAGGGTAGCTTCAAACCCGATGAACAAAGATAAAAATAATAAAATAATTAAGTAATAGATTTAAAAAATCTAAAAACCCACGTTTTTAAATGTCTTAAAAATAAGAAAATAACCCTACGGGGCTGAGAGAGGGGCCACTCAAAACGTGGGGGCGTATCTTTGCAAGTTACACCCACGATCTATACACGTCATGTAAATATATCCCATAAATAATCCCTTAAATAATACACGCCCCCACGTTTTGAGTGGCCCCTCTCTCAGCCCCGTAGGGTTATTTTCTTATTTTTAGGACATTTAAAAACGTGGGTTTTTAGATTTTTTAAATCTATTTATATAATTATATTGAACTAGCTTTTGCCCGCGGCTTCGCTCGCGTAATCAGTCGAAAATCTAAGAAGATTTATACAAACTTTCATCCCCTATTTTATACCCAGACGGATAGAATGTATCAAAATCCTTTCTTGGGGATGTCTACGTCATAGTAGCTTTATGCATGAAATCTCTGATCAGTTTAAAATTGACAAAATTTCATATAAACTTTCATCCCCTATTTTATCCCCTTGAGGGTAAAATTGATCGAAATCCTTTCTTAGCGGATGCCTACGTTATAAGATCTACCTGCATGCCAAATTTCAGCCCGATCCGTCCAACATCTAAGAAGATTTATACAAACTTTCATCCCCTATTTTATCCCCTTAGGGGTGGAATATATCAAAATCCTTTTGTAGCGGATGCCTACGCCATAGTAGCTTTATGCATGAAAAATCTCAACCCGATCGGTTTAAAATTGACAAACTTTCATCCCCTATTTTATCCCCTCGGGGGTAGAATTATTCAAAATCCTTTCTTAGCGGATGCCTACGTCATAACATCATCTACCTGCATGCCAAAATTCAGCCCGATCCGTTCAAATAAAAAAAGATTTATACAAACTTTCATCCCCTATTTTATCCCTTTAGGGGTGGAATTTATAAAAAATCTTTTTAGAGTATGCCTATGTCATAGTAGCTTTGTGCACGCAAAGTCTCAGCCCGATCGGTTTAAAATTGACAAAGTTTCATACAAACTTCCATCCCCTATTTTATCCCCTTGGGGGTGGAATTGATCGAAATCCTTTCTTAGCGGATGCCTACGTCATAAGATCTACCTGCATGCCAAGTTTCAGCCCGATCCGTCTAAAATCTAAGAAGATTTATACAAACTTTCATCCCCTATTTTATCCCCTTAGGGGTGAAATTTATCAAAATCCTTTTTTAGGGCATGCCTACGTCATAGTAGCTTTATGTAAATTCTCAGCCTGATCGGTTTAAAATTGACAAAGTTTCATACATACTTTCATCCCCTATTTTATCCCCTTGGGGGCAGAATTATTCAAAATCCTTTCTTAGCGGATGCCTCCGTCATAACATGATTTACCTGCATGACAAATTTCAGCCCGATCCGTTCAAATCTAAAAAGATTTATACAAACTTATTCATCCCCTATTTTATCCCTTTAGAGGTGAAATTTATCAAGAACCTTTCTTAGGGGATGCCTACGTCATAGCTTTATGCATGTAAATTCTCAGCCTGATCGGTTTAAAATTGACAAAGTTTCATACAAACTTTCATCCCCTATTTTATCCCCTTGGGGGTAAATGATAAATGATATTTATTCAGTAAATTGGTTTTGGCAAACTCTTTTACACGTCAAAAAGACTGACTACTCTGAGAAGAAACATCCGAAACAAACTCAGAGGTCACAGTCTCTTTTAAAGTCCAGACAATTTTGTATTTATCAAATTATATGAGAACCATGCAGGTTTCTGAGGTGGCCTTTTGAAGAAAGAACCACACAGATTTGAGTGGACCTGTCCAGTCAGTGCAAGCATGTGTCAGTTACCGTGTAGCTCAACTCATAACACAAGGAGCTCAACGAAACGACGAACAGTACCAAAGAAAGGACATTTGGGTAGGCCGCATCAATAACTCAAACTGTCAGACAATAAAATTAACTGCAAGGAAATAATAAAAAAGTAGAATAAAATGTAACCCACATATGTTCTCATATTCACAAGTTAGAAAAAACACAAATAAAAAAAAGACAAAATTAAAATTACAAAGTAATTCATGTCAACAAAATAAATAAAATAAAAACATAAAAAAAACAAATGACATAGAAAATGTCAAAATGTGTAAAAATATAAATAAATTACAAAGTAATCATGTCAAGACAAAAAAAAAAAAAAAAAAAAGAGAAGTAAATATAAAATGTCAAATAAAAACAAAACATGTCAAAATAAAAATAAAATGAGTAAAAATAAAATGTCAGTGTGTATAATAAACCAAAAAAAAAAAAAATATGTCAAAAATAAGTAAATAATAATAATAAAAAAAAAATTATAAAAGAAAATATTGAGTGAATTTAATTTAATTGGAGCAGCTTATTCCCATGCCTTTTTATCCTCTAAATAATGATTAATATGATAGTAAGCTTTCTTGGACAAATTACGTTTTATATACGATTTGAACTTATTAATACTTAGCATTTGAATAGGGCCGGGAAGCTTATTATAGAAACGTATACATTGACATCTAAACGAAATCCCTATTTTTTTGAGCCGAGTTGCTGGTACAATAAATTTATCTTTATTCCTCGTATTAATACTATGAATATCGCTATATTTTTTAAAAAGATTAATATTTTTATGTGCGTACAAAAGATTTTCATAAATAAATTGAGACGGCACAGTCAATATATTAATCTCCTTAAACTTTTCTCTGAGGGAGCTTCTGGGACTCAATTTATAAATAGAACGAATAGCCCTTTTTTGCAATACAAAAACTGTTTGAATATCGGCGGCATTTCCCCATAAAAGAATACCATACGACATCACACTGTGGAAGTAACTAAAGTAAACTAAACGCGCTGTCTCTAAATCAGTTAAGTCGCGGATTTTTCTAACGGCGAATGCTGCAGAACTAAGTTTTTTTGCCAATTTTTCTATATGGGGGCCCCACTGAAGTTTATTATCTAAAGTTATGCCTAAAAAGACTGAGGTATCTTCCGGTTTTAATTCTTGATCCTTTATCCGTATAACAGTTTCTAGTAGTAGAATTGATCAAAATCCTTTCTTAGCGGGTGCCTACGTAATAACATCTACCTGCATGCCAAATTTCAGCCCGATCCGTGCAGTGGTTTGGGCTGTGCGTTGATAGATCACTATTTCAGTCACCTTTGAGTTTTATATATTTAGAAGAAGAAGATATAAATATTGATAAGTCTGACTTGCACAGATACAATGGCCGCCGTCCTCAGGGATTGTAAACCTTTTACCGATAGTATGCATAACCGCATACAGTCATATCGGTCACCTTTTACTTAATAGAAAAATGTTTGTGATCACTGTCAATAGGTAAAGAGGTCAATGAACGAAATTCTACCTGCGCTGCGACCGGTAAAGTTACTGCGAAATGACTTTATGGGAAACACAATTAGGTCAGTGGGTCATCTTCCACGCCATGAAACAAACACGTCGTGCCTACCAATTTTAAAACCATTGCATTGTTTAAATAATTGCAGCGGAAATATAACATTCGCTGCTCTTGGGCTACTGAAACGAACCGATCCGAAGGAATACTGGAAGATATATAACATTAAGAGGATCATCATTCATCCAGACTACAAGGCTCCTTCGAAATATCATGATATTGCGCTTTTAGAGACAGAAACTGAGTAAGTAAGAACTTATTTTTTTTTTGTAAAAACCTTTTGATTGTGGCAGTGTAAAAACCAGTTGTGGGCAGGCCACATCGCTCGTAGAACTGACAACCGATGGGGAAGAAAAGTTCTCGAGTGGCGACCACGGACCGGAAGACGCAGCGTAGGTAGGCCTCCCACTAGGTGGACCGACGACATCGTGAGGGTCCCGGACTCCCGGGCAACCGATGGATGCAAGTGGCGAATTGTCGTTCGGCGTGGCGGTCTAAGGGGGAGGCCTATGTTCAACAGTGGACGTCTTCCGGCTGATGATGATGATGATGATGAGTGTAAAAACAACAGGAGGCTAAACTATTAGCCTAGCGGATGATTGCTGTAAGCCACGAGTTGCGGGTTCGATTCTCACCCTGTGCAAATACGTTGCCCGGGTCGACGGCGCGTTATGTTCCACGCGCGGCTCAAAGAGCTGTCTGCAATATGACGGGGCCCCCTTAGAGGGCCGAACTTGCCGGGCTCGCGGGACTATCGGGTAACCGTGGCTCCGGAACGTAAAGGGCTATTGAAGGACACCGTGGATTTTAGTCAGTAAACGTTCAACCGTCTTATTACAAAAATGAGACTGGGATTTTAGTTAAATCCCAGATTAAAATCTTGTAAAACTACGGTTTACACAAATGTTATTACAAATCGTGGTTTACGATAATAAACCATGTAAGTAAATGGTCTAACAGTCGTAGCTGTCAAACGTGTGTCAAAGTTTCTCAATAGCAACTTTTTCATTGTTCTATTGTGTAAAAGTAGTCGATTTAAATTCAACTCTTTAGTATTGTTATTCCACAAGGAACTGCCTTAGGTTCACTACTGATTTCTTTTTTAATTTTACAAAATTTAATGGATGTCTTCTGTTACAAATGGTGACTTGCCTTATTCTCAGTTGTTTATTGCATATTTTTCACAAAAAGAGCGATTTTAAACTGCTGAAATAAAATGCTTTAAAATATTTTAGGATAAACTTCGGCAAAGATCTTCTACCTGCGTGTCTGGATCTAGGCACAGAAGATAAGTACTCCGCTGAGGCATTTGGTTGGGGCAAACTAGGTAACAATCAAGCTCTGGCAGACATATTGCAAGTTGTAAGTTGCTTTTCAGTAGCTTCTCTTTATAGAAAGAAAGAAGAAAGAAAGAAAATTGAGTTTATTAGCATCAAAACTTAAAACTAATTAAAACTAAGTAAAAAAACGAGTGGCGACCACGGACCGGAAGACGCAGCGTAGGCAGGCCTCCCACTAGATGGACCGACGACATCGTGAGGGTCGCGGGCAACCGATGGATGCAAGTGGCGAATTGTCGTTCGGCGCGGCGGCGGCGGTCTAAGGGAGCCCTATGTTCAGCAGTGGACGTTTTCCGGCTGATGATGATGATGATGATGAAAAAAACTAAAACAAAACTAATCTTTTAATGCCAAAGGGCCTCAGTTCAGCATAATGCCAAGTGGTAGCACGAAGTTTACCACTTGACGCTGATTTTCAGCTACAGCCCACGAGTGCCATACGCTCGAAAACAAATTATATGTTTTTAATTCTAATTTCCGCAAAAATGATTCCACCTTGGATTTCACAACGAAATGAATCGGAAAATAACAGGGAGGACTAACCATAGATATTTACTTCCATTTACACATTTCCAGCAAGAGATAAGATGATGTACTACTAAGGTGCATAATATCTTCCTAACCCTTCGGTAAATCATTGATTTTCAGGTAGATCTAGTAGAATACAGTGAAACGGAATGTGCAGGAATATATCAGCCACACAGACATCTGACCCATGGATACGATCATGAAAAGCAGATGTGCTACGGAAGACATGATGAAAAAATCGACACCTGTGAGGTAAACAGAACTTGTACTGGGTATTTTACTGCACAAAAAATTTTAAAATCTATCCAGTTTGAATATTGAAAAAAAATAATCGACAAGTATTTTTTAAGCTATTGCATAGCTTTTATCGCGGGCCCTGAGCGCTGCGCGGCGCGGCGAACGAATCAAGAAATTCCCAAAAACCTAAGAAAAATACCTAACACCACGCATCGTCTAACGTCGTTTCAGTTCGGGAGACTTCGGCAATCATAAAAATATCCGAAATAAAAACAATTTACTTTTCTTATTGATTCTAAACGGCCAGCTACAAAAGGAGTTTTCACAATGAAACCTACTTATAAAATTCTCCTACAACAAAGAAGTTCTTTATTTCAGTAGTGCACCACAAACATTTTAAATAAATGATATTCTCTTTAAATATTCGCGATAGGCGATAATTTTTCTTTTAAAATAAAAAAATGTTATGCAATAGCTTCACCGCGGCAGTCTCCGAGTGCCACATGTATCTTTTTTAAATCAATGAATATTGACAAATATATAACGTTTCCAAATTCGAGAGTGGGGGCTTGTGACGTTATTAAAACGCTTTTAAAATTGTACCGACCGAGTGACATTTTGTGATTTTAAAAGCGTTGCATTTTCATAAATTTTACGTATCGTAACAAAAGAAAAAATATGGGAAAAAAAAACCAAAATCCAAACCCATCTAAATGTTGTCTTGAAAGGAGGATTACTCCGACTACTAAGCTATGGCACAGTATAATTAATTATCTATGCCAGGGTTTTTCAACCTGTGGGTCGCGACCCCCTGGGGGGTCGCGAAGCCTCTTCAGGGGGGTCGCGAAGCTTCTATAGGGGAGTTGTAAAAGGTTGGAAAAGCTACTGCATTAAAAAAGCAATTAAGTTTAAAAAGATATATTAAGGCGCTCCCTCACCGCGAGCATTCACCTGTAATGTAACGTTACAAATTCGAGCATTTCATCGGTGAGGGAGAACAATCGAGCATCACAATGTGCACCTTGTACCAAATCTATACTAAATGTACACGAATGCTCGTCAATCAGGGAGGTAGTACTGATGTAATGCTCAAAGTCGAATCTATAATGTTACATTACACGCGAATGCTCCCGGCGAGGGAGCGCCTTTAGGATAAATGTTAACTAAAGGTCAATTATAATAATTTGTATCAAATCAACAAAAAATAAAAATAACTTATGAGATATTTTCTATCTTAAACATTTGTATCAATTTCACGAAAAATAACTTATGAAATCTTT
Source organism: Agrotis exclamationis (assembly GCA_950005045.1). NCBI lineage: Eukaryota > Metazoa > Arthropoda > Insecta > Lepidoptera > Noctuidae > Agrotis > Agrotis exclamationis. The sequence goes on from OX465443.1 coordinate 1,108,523, forward strand.
ACCATCTTAAACATTTGTATCAATTTCACAAAAAACAAAAAATAACTTTGAGATCTTTACCATCTTAATTTTTTTATCAAATTAACTAAAAATAAAATAATAAACTTTATCACTAATGCGAAGGTTGCGCTTGTTTTTCTTTCATCAATTTTTCCCATCGTGGATCCATTTTTGATACATTTAGGATCAAATCGTTTTCCAAATTTAAGCGATTTCTGTCCTTACTTTTTATTTGGGCCATTGATGAAAATGACAACTCGCACAAGTACGAGGTGGCAAATGGAAAATGGCACTTCAAAGCCTAGTCTATTGTTAATTCTGGGTATTCTGCTTTCCTTTTTAACCAAAAAGTATCCAAATTATCAGACTTAAATTCCAATTGGAACATCCCATCAGCAGATAAATCCAGCAGATTTTCTTTGAGCTTGGTTGCCAAGTTTGCCTCATTTATAGCTGTATTTAAAAACGGATTTAAGATCCACCTTTGCGTTCCGTGCGCGCAAATTGCGTTACGACGAAAACGAGTAACTGTGTTGGATTGAATATTTATTTGTCACAAAATAAAATACATGTAAAAAAATCCAATGGGTAGGGGGGTCGCGAAATATTTCTTCATACTAAAGGGGTCGTGCCATGAAAAAGGTTGAAAAACCCTGATCTATGCTATGGTATCCGTCGAAGTCTCGCCATGCAAGAATTAGATTTTTATTTTTTCAAAAATGGCTATACTCTTTGTACGATTCTGTTATAAATAGAGTTGTTTCTCTTGCCTACAGGGCGATAGCGGTGGACCTCTGCAAACGAATATGTTTAAATGTCTGTACCATATCGTGGGAGTGACGTCATACGGCAAGGATTGCGGCATCCTGGGCTCCGCGGGCATGTACACCAGGGTCTCGTACTACGTGCCCTGGATCGAGGAGATCGTGTGGCCCGAGGAGACTGAAGCGAAGAAGAAGAAGGACCAACAGTGGCTTAAAGATTGGTTAGGAGCAAAATAATAGATATTCATAATGTAAACTGAAGTGTAAGTCGAATAAATCTGCAGGAGTTTCGAATGTATATTATGTCTTATTTATCTGAATATCAATAAACTATTAGTTGGATATCATTTTAACGGAAAAATCAAATAATACGATGATGAAACCCACACCCAATGGGTGACTTTGCGGTAGTGTCGCGCCGCAAAGCCTCTCACACAGGAGCATTAAAACTGACGCAACGTTCGGCCACCTACACTCCCAGCGGGACAAAAGAATTAACCATTCGCTGTACAGCTGTACAGTGTACATTTTTTTTTACGTAGTGAATCAACAGATGAGTCCCCCGCGCCGGAGCTCTTCCTGCCGCGCCTCGACTTGTCGAGGCAGTGGGGATTCGCCGAAAGTGCTTCTTTATAAACAACATTAGCTGTGTAACCATCTGGAGCGTACACAAGAAGGTTATTGGGGTTGTTTATGAAAGACTAGCTTCTGCAGGCGACTTCGTACGCGGAGCCTGTTGACCCTGTTGTCGCGTCAAAATCGAAGATCTGAAACTGGTCTAATGTCCAATACCAAGAGCCCGGGTAAAAATATAAATGGGAGTTTCGGCCAGTAGAGTCAGATTTTTAATCATTAAAAATCTGACTCTACTGGCCGAAACCATCGTCATCGAAAATCAGTCCTAAAGTCTTAGGCGCTATCTCCACGAGCGAGGAAAACGCTGCGAGTCCGTTCTTCTATTGTCGGAGAATCTCCACGACGAGCGTTTATTCCGCCAGCGTATCGTCACGGAAACGCCGCGCGCCCGCGACGCGTCGTTGTGCTATAGTTTTGTTTTGTTTCGCTACTGGTAACGCGCTCGTCGAGCGCGCGGCGATTCCGTTGCGAGTCGTCGCGCGCCCGCCGGCCGCTCTCTGCGAGAGCTCCCGACTAATGTCACACATTGCCACTCGTCGCATCGCCGCGTTAATATTGCCGTGTCCCCGACGCGTTCATAGAGAGTGTATGGAAATACGTGGCACGACGATAATATCGCCGCGATTCTCTCGCTCGTGGAGATGGCGCCTTACCGCCTTCACCGCGTGGAGGTACTCTCAGCTTATGTTATTATTTTATAAATACACAGTGAAATTAGCGGTAGCTTTGATTTCCACATCAGACGTTTCTGATCTTCGATTTTTATAAGTCAACAGGAAATGCCCATCAGACCGAGCAACTTTTGCTTAGACGTTATTCCTATATGTGTCATGGTGTACCGGGGCTCTTGGAGTTCCACAACAGGTGTTCCAGATCTTCGATTTTTATAAGTTAACAGAGAGTGCACATCAGATTGAACAACTTTGGTTGAAACGTCATTCCTACATATGTTATAGTGTAGCTGGGCGCTTGGAATTCCACAACAGGTGTTCCAGATCTTCAATTTTTATACGTCAACAGGGAGTGCTCATCAGGCTGAACAACTCATGCAAAGACGTCATTCCTTTATATGTTATAGTTAAGCTGGGCTCTTGTAGGTCCACATCAGGTGTTTCAGATCTTCAATTTTTATACGTCGACAGGGAGTGCTCATCGGGCTGAATAACTCTTGCTACGACGTCATTCCTATAAATGTTATAGTTTAGCTGGGCTCTTGGAGTTCCACATCAGATGTTCCAGATCTTCAATATTTGTACGTCAACAGAGAGTGTTCATCAGGCTGAACAAATCTTGCTACGACGTCATTCCTTTATATGTTATTGTTAAGCTGGGCTCTTGTAGTTCCACATCAGATGTTCCAGATCTTCAATTTTTGTACGTCAACAGATAGTTCTCATCAGGCTGAACAACTCTTGCTAAGACGTCATTCCTTTATATGTTACAATGTAGCTGGCCTCTTGGAGTTCCACATCAGGTGCTCCAGATCTTCAATTTTTATACGTCAACAGATAGTGCTCATCAGGCTGAACAACTCTTGCTACGACGTCATTCCTTTATATGTTATAGTTAAGCTGGGCTCTTGTAGTTCCACATCAGGTGTTCCAGATCTTCAATTTTTATATGTCAACAGAGAGTGCTCATCAGGCTGAATAACTTTTGCTAAGGCGTCATTCCTGGGCACGCCGCAATCGCGGCGGTAAGACCCCTCTTTGAGGAGTGGCTGGATAGGAGTCACGGCGTCCTGACCTACCGCATGACGCAGGTCCTCACCGGACACGGAAGTTTCGGGAGGTACCTGTGTCTAAGGAGAAAGGAGGAAACGCCTGGGTGTCACCACTGCGAAGATCGCCCGGAGGACACAGTAGAGCATACGGTGCAAGACTGCCCAGCTTGGGCAGAGCACCGACGTGTCCTCACGGCGGCGATAGGCGGAGACCTCTCGCGCCCGGCATTGGTTGCGGCCATGCTGCGGGGCGAGACGGAGTGGGAAGCGGTCGCCTCCTTCTGCGAAGCAGTCATGCTCGCGAAGGAGGAGGCGGGCCGCGTGAGAGAGAGGACAGTGTCCTCCCTCCGCCCCAACCGCAGTGGTGGACGCCCACGGCGACGGACGTCGCAAGACGATCTCCGGCCACCGTAGGCGCGGGCATGCGGGCGGCGAGTAAAGGGCAACTCGCTGCCCGACCATGGACCATGCCCGGGTCGACGGCGCGTTGTGTTCCACGCGCGCCTCAAAGAGCGTCAGCAAGATGACGGGGCCCCTTCTCTAGAGGGCCAAAGCCTGCCGGGGTCGCGGGACTTATCTCATTACCGTGACCCCGGAACATAAAGGGCTATCGAAGGACACCGTGGATTTTAGTCAGTACAAGTCTGACAGTCCCTCCCGCCCTGCCCGGGGTGGGAGGACTCATTTGATGATTTTACCACGATAAAAAAAAAAAAAAAAAAAAAGGCGTCATTCCTGGGGTGCTAAGACAGGAAACCTCCACGTGCGCCCGTGGACTGGAGTTCCCTCTCAGATACGTCCGGGGGGAAGACCAGTTTTTCGGGCCGGTGCGCCCTGGGATGCGGGCAAAAACTCTTCTTAGGCACTGTGCCTAAGGGGTCTCTTTGCCCGTATGCGAATAGCCTGTCGGGTGGAGGCTCCAACGCGTGTCCCTCTGAATAGCAGAGGGCACAGCGGCGGAGCGGGCTTGCGGACGGTGAGTAATGGGTATGCTCGCCGCAAGGACCAAGCCCGGGTCGGTGGCGCGTCGTGTTTCACGCGTCACCGACGGGGCCCCTTATGGGGCCAAATGCCTGCTGGGGTCGCGGATTTTTCTTAATCCAGGATACCGTGGCCCCGGAACGTAAAGGGCATCCGAAGGAACACGGGTGGATTTTAGTCAGTAAGAGTCTGACAGTCCCTTCCGCCCCACCCAGGGCGGGAGGACTCATTTGATGATTTTGCCACCCCAAAAAAAAAAAAAAAAATGCGTCATTCCTGTACATGTTATAGTTTAGCTGGCCTCTTGGAGTTCCACATCAGGTGCTCCAGATCTTCAATTTTTATACGTCAACAGATAGTGCTCATCAGGCTGAACAACTCTTGCTACGACGTCATTCCTATATACCTGTAATCTTATAAACCATATTTGTACGCCGGAAACGGCAGAATATTATGATCGTAATTATATATAATGCACATAACAACCTTGTATAATATTCTGACAAATAAATGAAATCTATTCTATTCTATTCTATGTTATAGTTAAGCTGGGCTCTTGTAGTTCCACATCAGGTGTTCCAGATCTTCAATTCTTATACGTCAACAGAGAGTGCTCATCAGGCTGAACAACTCTTGCTAAGACGTCATTCCTTTATATGTTAAAATGTAGCTGGGCTGTTTAAATAATTTACTTCGGAAACACTATTATAATTTTATTAATTTTCATTTTTTTTTGGTGTGACCTGATTTCAATGAATCAAAAAAATGTTACTTGAATTTACGCACATGTTAAAAAATGTTAAGTAGGTACTTGAATTTACGCACATATTATCAGAAGTAAGTCGTCAGAAGTAAATCGTTAGACGCCTCGAGACTCCTTTCAACGTTTTTCGATATTCCTCATAGTTTCGGATAGGTATAGCTATCCACGCACTGTTGAAAAATTCACCCTGTATAATATATTTTTGATCTGTCAAAGGCATTTGATCTTGTTTCGCATAAGATATTACTTAAAAAACTGGAGGATCTCGATATTAGAGGACTCCCACTTCAATGGATATTATCGTACTTGACAAACAGACAGCAACATGTCACTATCACCAAAATTAATGAAAATATGGAAATGACAAACTACACGTCGGAAGATATAACAATAACACGCGGTGTCCCCCAGGGCAGCATATTGGGACCTATTTTATTTTTACTTTACATAAACGACATAATTAAGGTAACCAACCATAAATGCTTCCTTTTTGCCGATGACATTTCCATAATTGTGACTACAGATAAGAAATATAAAACGATTACTGATCATGAAGCAGACATAAATAATATAATTAACAATCTAACGAAATGGTTAAATAATAATAATTTATCTATTAATCTTAATAAATCAGTATACATACAATTTAATAAATCTTATAATAATAAATTTAACTTTAAAATGGACAATTACCTAAAATTACACAAGCGACGCAAACTAAGTTTTTAGGAGTCATAGTTGACGAACATTTAGACTGGAAAGCACAGGCTGATTACGTTTGCAATAAAATAAATAAATTTGTTTATGCGCTCAGACAAATTAAGAAAGTAACAAATACAAAAACGGTAATACCGCGCATACGTTGAATCTGCACTACGGTATGGACTAATTATGTGGGGAAATAGTACTGAACACAATAGAGCATTTGTGGCCCAAAAGAAATGTATCCGGGCTATACAGGGTGACTGCTTATTAGTGACCGATATTTAAACACGTGATTGTACTCATGATTACAAACAACTTTCCCAAAGAAACTTTTTTTGTATACTCATTAGTTTTATTTCTATCACTATAACAAAATTACTGGCGCGCGTGCAAAGTTCAAACTTCGCGCGCGCGCCGTCGCCTTATCAGCTGTTAGCGGCAGGCCCCGCGCCACCCCGTGCCCGCGTTGTCGATGTTGCTAGAGAGCTTCATACCGCCCCCCCGCTCGCTCCGCGCCCGTTATCCCCCGCCCGCACCGCACCCCGTGCCATGCAGTAGTGACGCAGGTAAAAAAACAGTTGCTCCGGGAAGCGTGTCGCGTGCGCATTGTTTTATTTTTTTGACGTCTCGCCCATGCGCGCGATGCCGTACAATTACACCGCGAGTGAGTACAGTGATATGCTACTATTCAGAAGGGGGTAATGGTGAAGCAGCAAGGCCGCCGAGTACGCGAGCGCCTAAGTGGAGAAAGGTGGATAGGTCGAGGGGGTCCAGTTGCTTGGCCACCGCGGTCACCCGATCTAACACCACTAGACTTTTTTTTATGGGGGCACGTTAAAAACCTAGTTTATCGTGATGGGCCAGTGAATACTTCCGATGAACTAAAAACTCGAAATAGTGAAAAGTGACACTAACACTGCGGCGAGTCCAGGCTCACATTTTAAAACGTGCGTCTAAGTGTGTTGAAGTGCAAGGTGGACACATCCAACAATTAATGTGAGATAAAATTTAGTTGATTAAAATCATGATTAATACTTAGGTAGGTATCTGATTTAGTAATAACTAATAATTTATCATTGTAAATAGCCAAGTTGATTCCAATTTTTTAAACTAGTCTAATACGAAGTTATAACAACGAGAATAAAATGCCTAAGTTTTGCATGTAGACTGCTAGTCCAAAGCCTAGATAAAGTGTGATGGGAAACTTGGAATAACTTGAATCATGCCCAGTGTCGACTTGTCGAGTAGGTATCGAGTCAGTTAATAATGTAGTGTTATCTTTTAAGCCGTTTCTAATCCATCGTTTAGGTAACAAAAACAAACGCAATTCCTGTAGTTTGTGAGTAGTACCTAGTAGGTACTTAAGTGGAGTCTTAGTTAAAAAGATTATGTATTTATTGTAGCGCGCGCGCGTGAAGTACCAAAATACTAGACGTCTTGGATATTATTTTATCGAAACATGTAGAGTGCCTACGTCATCGACAACGCGGGCACGGGGTGGCGCGGGGCCTGCCGCTAACAGCTGATAAGGCGACGGCGCGCGCGCGAAGTTTGAACTTTGCACGCGCGCCAGTAATTTTGTTATAGTGATAGAAATAAAACTAATGAGTATACAAAAAAAGTTTCTTTGGGAAAGTTGTTTGTAATCATGAGTACAATCACGTGTTTAAATATCGGTCACTAATTAACAGTCAGCCTATATACAAAATTCCATCTGACGTATCATGTCAACCAATATTTAAAGAGCTTGGTTTGTTACCGTTACCGTCATTATATATTTATGAAACATGTATGTTTGTTAGAAAACACAAGGAACTTTTTAAATCAGCAGAGGAAATAAACTCGAGAAGTCGGCGTGACCAATATAGACTTGTGCTGTATGAATGAGCTGCCTAGATCAGCAAAATACAATAAAAATTCGCTGGCCACGTGTGTACGGATTTATAATAAAATACCAAATACCCTCAAAGCACTGAATTGTAAATTATTTAAAATAGAATTATATAAATGGCTCAATAATAACATTTTTTATAATATTAATGACTTTTTTAATATGAGTTCCAATATAATGTAATTTAATTTAATTCAATATATTTTTACTAGTAAGTTTGCATGCTTTATTTTAAGCAAAACATGTAGATCGGAAATAATTTAACATCTTGTATACCATGTTAAGCAAATAAAATTATCTTATCTTATATAATATTTCATGTTTAAGACCGTTATAATTACTTTGGCAAAAATCGACAAAGCGAAAAAATTTTGGTGCTTATAGTTTTTGACAATGCCTTCTCAGTCTGTTTTTAAAGAAGATAGAGAAGAGAAGAGAAGGTACTATGAACAACAAATCCATTAGGGATAAAATCGCCAAAATTTGAAAAACAACTCAAATTTTCGAAGTTTTTTCGTTTTTGACAAAGTTCATTTCGTTCATTGCTCGAGGTCTTAAACTTAGAATATTCATTGGGCCAACGGGGCCAACATAATGAATAAGTCTGCAAAAAATCAGAACTACCGGATTTAACGCAAACCCTGATGTTTAAAGTTACTGAATTATTAGTTTCATAAAAGAAAGATATAACACAGACTAACATTTATCTAAAAAAATCCTCTTCTAAGAAATGTACCTTGGGCTCTAATCTAACATTAACCTTCCATAGTATAGACTTTCCTTGACTAACGCATGTCCTCCTCATTAAAAAACTTATAGTCTGTTAGTAAAGATTTTTGGGCTTGGAGACAATACATGGACTGGAACATGAAGATTACACTGGCAGGAAGGTGCCCGCTTGGTGGTAGATACAAACTACAGCGAGTGAGAAATAAGAAAATAATAATTATAATTATTGATAGGGAAGAAATCAATACGGATAAGGTAATAAGTAGGTGAACAAGTAATTAAGTAGGTACATGAACAAGGTCACAGACAAGGTCTTTGTAAATCGTGAGATGCACATGCAAATTCAACCACTTATCATTATTAAAACCGGTCAGTATTCTCATAAGTATGTATGTAATTATTATTATCTCCATTGATATATTGCATAAGTATGATATTTCCTCATCTTCAAGAAATTGACACACACAGATAATTTTAGTATTCGTCACTTTAAGCCTATAGTACTATTAAGTATTCTGTGCTCTAAGAGAATATTTGTTAAATACGGGAAATTAAAAATAAAATCTTTTAAGCTTTTTCTGATGATAGACTATTTAAATATTAATTTATTTAACGTAAACGATAATGTACACTGTAAATCACTTTTTCTATTTTCCTTAACTAAACAATTTGTCAAGCCACGGCTGGTCCTTCTTCCTCTGTAGTTCAGTCTCCTCCGGCCACACGATCCCCTCGATCCAGTACACGTAGTACGAGACCCTTGTGTACATGCCCGCGGAGCCCAGGATGCCGCAGTCCTTGCCGTATGACGTCACTCCCACGATGTGGTACAGGCATTTGTCATTGTTGACTTGGAGAGGGCCACCGCTGTCACCCTGTGGGATGAGAAAAAATATATTTTGCAAAATTTAACACCTATAACGGTTCCAAAAATTCTGTACCAATGTTTTTTTTTTGTGAAAGTTACGCAGACAGAGAAGTTAGTTTCGGTTCGACTAAATTTGTAGAAATAACTAATTATTAATCGAAGTAACGATGAGATAAATTAACTTAACTAACTTCAGCACTACTGAATATTATAAGGAGGTTGGCTTGTCTTACCTCACAGGTGTCCACGATTTCAAAATTGGATCCGTAACACATCTGCGAATTATGGTCATAACCACGGTTGAGATGTCTGTGTGGTCTGAACTTCACAGAACAGTCTTTTTCATTGAACTCATCGAGACGCACCTGGAAAATTCCAAGAGTAAGTAGAACTAGTAGGTAGCAGAAGTAATATAAGACTTTTTAGAAAACAAAGCAGTAATGATCGATCAATGCATGTTTCTCAAAATCTCTACACTTTCCTTCTGCAAAGTACACAACATGTTGCCACTACATGGGATTCAATGGAAATAAAAAATGGGAATAACTAAAAAATGGGATCCAAAATTGGGATTCAACTGGAATAAATCTCTCAAAACATGTAATTAAAATATCGTCTGAACTGCTTGTGATGACTATGATTTTACTGTATGATATCGAAGGCTAAAGACTTATCAGTAATCAATGACAAATGATTATATTATATAACCTTACCACTTGCAGCACATCTGCTAAAGCTTGCCTGTGCCCGAGCCGACCCCAACCGGCTGCATCAGCAGAATATTTCGATTCTACCCCTATATCCAGGCAGGCAGGCAGTAAGCCTTTGCCGAAAGCTATCCTGAAATCATCACCAGAGAAGTTGATAAGTGGTCAGGTTCATTTATCTTCGTGGTATCAAAACTAAGATATGAATAATTGTAGAACTAAACAGGTAAGGACCTAACACATTACCTTGTAGAACACTAGGAATTTAATAGGTTTCAAACAAAAACCATAACAACTTACTCGTTTTCTGTTTCCAAGAGTGCTATGTCATGATACTTAGAAGGCGCCTTGTATTCAGGATGAATGATAATCCTCTTAATTTTGTATATTTTCCAAGATTCCTTAGGATCCGATCGTTTCAAAATCCCCAATGCGGCATATGATATGCTTCCCCTAAAACCAAATTGTTTTTAATGAGGGGGACGTCAAAAGCCTTTTTAGAACTAACAGATAAATGAATTAGGTGCATAGATCACGACTGATAACTTACAGGACTCCAGTTGATGTGCAGTGTGCTGCAGTGAGTATGAATCTCTCGCTGATCACAGAGCCTCCACACAGCCACTGCGCAGAATCCACATCATCTCCGTATCCGAGTAAAGCCTAAAAAGAAAAAAAAAAATAGTAAATGACTTATGATACGATGATACTGATTCCTTAAGATAATTCCTATAAATCCGTAATTTTGGTTGGCGCACAGGCTGAGCTGCTGCCACATGTGGAAACTCCCATCGCTCAGCATCTCGCCCCCCCCCCGTAGCACTAAGTACCAATTGATTTTCAAAAGTATGATTATGCCACTCCCTTTCTTCAACATGTGCCTTTGGTATATAAAAGTTGCCGGGAAAACGACACGAAAACGGCAGACTTTGGAAGTTCTCAAAGCATTCTGAAACGAAATAGTGGTCTAAAATTACATACCACGTGCGGAAATTCCCATCTTTCTGCGTTTCTTCCCCCAACACCAGATCCGCCACCATATTTTGCTCCAAAAGAATGGTCATGGCATTTCCTGTCTTCAAGCCAAATCTTTTCGATAATAAAGTTTCCAGGGAATCTACACGAGAATGGCAGACTTTGGAAATAATCAAAGCATTCTGGAAAAGAAAAATAGTTTACCAACACCTTACCTCATGCCAGGAAGAAATTCTTTTTCTGTTGCTACCTACATAGCATGAAGTTTTTTATGTTCGACAACTATGCTATTGCTATACGTAAATTGTGTATTTTTGTTAATTAGGTACTCATCATTACTACTGATTATATCTAAACCATTCAGTTTTGAGAAGGGAGTTCGACAAGGCTGCATTCTTTCACCCATTCTATTCAACATATACGGTGAATACATGATAAGGCGCACCTGTGATAACTGGAATGGAAGAATCACCGTCGGCGGGCGCAAGATCTGTAATTTGCGTTATGCAGAGGACACCACCTTATTTGCGGCAAGTGAAGCAGAGACGATTACAATTTTGGATAGGATGGAGCGCATCAGCACAGAACTCGGGCTCTCGATAAACAGGTCGAAAACCAAGATCATGGTCATAGATCGTACAGGCAAGCTTGAGCTCACTGGGAAACTTGACTTGGAGGTGGTTGATAACTTTATATACCTGGGCTCAAGCATTAGTTGTAATGGCTCATGTGAACACGAAATACGAAGGAGAATTGGGAGAATTGGGCAAAAGGGGCACAGCTTCAATTTTTGTTTGTTCTGTCCTGTGTGTTGCAATAAATCTCTTTTCTTTCTTTCTTTCTTTCTTCAAAAGACATGGAAGAACAAAAGCATCTTCCTGAAAACCAAGACCAACCCTGGTGTTCTCCATATTCTCGTACGGTGCTGAAACTTGGACCATGAAGAAAGCTGACCGTGATCGTACTGATGCTTTCGAGATGTGGTGCTGGCGAAAGATGTTGGGGATACCCTGGACAGCACATCACTCCAACGTGTCAATCCTACTAGAACTAAACATAAAGGCAAGGCTCTCTACCATCTGCCCACGAAGGATTCTTGAATACTTTGGCCACATTGCCAGGAAGAAGGACGACAATCTAGAAAGGTTAATAGTCACTGGCAAGGTGGAAGGCAAAAGACCACGTGGTAGAAGCCCGACACGTTGGACTGACCAGATCCACACCGCTCTTAACACAACGGTCCACGAAGCTCTGCACTCGGCGGCAGATCGGGACGGATGGCGTCGAGTAGTGCGCAACAAACTGATGCAGCAAGGAGGTGGTCACGACCCTCAACATTGAGGAAACCGACCCGAGGAGGAGGAGGACTCATCATTAGTCGGAGCACAAGATTCAGGACTTAAGTCCCCTAGGCGTTGATGAATTAAAATAAATGGCTGTGAATTGCATGTTTGTTACATACGAGTATTACTCAAATGATAGAATGGAAGACCATTGTAGATAGCATGATTAATATGAGAATTTCCGTGGGGTGTGGCGTGGGGGCGCTGAGCTCCGGGATTGGCTCGTCCAAATTAGAGTATATCGCTTGTAGTATGAAGTCAGTCTTTACTGTGTCTCTGGAGTTAATTTTTAGGTTTTATTTGTTTTGATTTTGATAGTATTTTTAAAAGAAAATTGGTATTAGGGTAGCCACATTATTTTCACAGCCGCCTGCCATCTCTAGTATATCGTGAGCACCAAACAGTTATTAATGTGTTCCGCCGCTGCTCGTTCCTATTAAGATTTTCTAGGCTAGATTGTGGCCAAAAGCAAATGAATTTCAAATAAAAGTAAAACTTACTCTGCCTAGCGACTGATCCTTCTTTACTTATCATTTTTCCATAAGGTCCAACTGCTGTGTTCCGGTATCTGGAAAAATAAGGAACTACGTGATGATACTCTCGAAGTTGTAGACCATTATAGTTAGTTACCTTGGACAGATTGTTCAGTTAGGTAGGTCCAACTTCGACAAAGAGGTCGCCCGAAGAATATAACTCGGATGGGCAGCGTTTGGGAAGCTACGTGATATCTTCTCATCGAGAATCCGGCCCATATCTCAAGACAAGGGTGTTTAACCAGTGGTCTTTGACTGCTGGCCTTTTAGAAAGACTAGGAGTCATTCAACGAGCAATGAAAAGAGCTATGCTCGGAGTTTCTTTGCGGGATAAAATCCGGAACATGGATATTCGGCGAAGAACCAAAGTCACCGACATAGCTCATAAAATTTGCAAGTTGAAGTGGCAATGGGCAGGCCACATCGCTCGTAGAACTGACAACCGATGGGGAAGAAAAGTTCTCGAGTGGCGACCACGGACCGGAAGACGCAGCGTAGGCAGGCCTCCCACTAGGTGGACCGACGACATCGTGAGGGTCGTGGGCAACCGATGGATGCAAGTGGCGAATTGTCGTTCGGCGTGGCCGTCTAAGAGGGAGGCCTACGTTCAGCAGTGGCCGTCTTCCGGCTGATGATGATGATGAACGCCTGATTTATTCTAGTTTATATTATGAAAAGAAAGGACTTGAAACTCCAAGAACATCAAAACACCATTTTCTGCTTACTTCTCGTCTCCTATGTCGCAATCGGTGCAGCAAACAACAGGTTCATTGTTCTTATAGGAGCAGATTTCTGGTAAGTCTGGAATACTGTACTCTACTGGATCGTAGCCAGCATTCGCCTGGAAAGTAAATGGTTCACTTTTATTGGTCGATGGGCTTGTTAACAGCATTTTTTAAGTAATTTAAAGCCCTTTTGATCCCCTTTGATCGTTTTCGGCCACAGTGATGACATCTCTACCGAAGCTTTAGGTTATAATATCTACCGAGTTATAACCTACTGTACCATAGTACACAAATGTGTGTGCACTTGCGCATGCACAGCTTTGCAGCCTCCGTACCTTTTGCTCTATTGGACGGCTATCAGACACAACCCGAGAGAGATTACCGGATCGAATATGGCCACTTAGAAATATTTCTAATGATTCACTTCGTGACTGAATGACAGAAGAGTAGCCAGTGACGTGTGTTGGTAATTCACGAAGTGAATCATTAGGAATATTGCTAAGTGGTTGGAACTCATGATGAAAAAAATAATCCAATTAGCTACCAAGTTTTACTCGATCCGGGATTTGAACCCAGAATAGACACTCTGTAGTCACGTTTGCGACCACGATTTAAACGATCATCTGGGTACAAGTCCAGACTCCGTGGCTGCTATTGACAAATTCCTGAAGGAAAAACTCAACAACACTTTAAGCCTCCTGCAGACACACGCGATTAATCGCTCTGCGACAACGAGCCACTCAAAAATAGTTAGCATTTATTGATTTCAGTGACGTACATTTGGTATACAGTAAAATTTTATGAAGAAACACTTACATACAAATATGACAATGCAGCAGAATTACATTTGAAGATGTTGACACAAGTTCCATTCAATCCTTGCGTGACACAGGGGGAGTCTGGAATTAAATATAGTCGATTATGAGAAAATGTCTTATAGAGCCACACTACCGGGAAATACAACGGTATGTATTTCCAAAGCTCTAACGTTTCTTTAACTCATAACTATTTATGGTTTTAATAGTACATTGTTATCTAAGACGTGAAAGTTACTATATACGTCCCGAGACGGGGTTTGGCGCCCGAAACGTAGTAAGGGCAGGGCGATAATAGTTCGAGGGACTAAATAAGTAATTTATCCGAGGTAAACACTGTGCTTTTCATTACGAATACGAGGAAAGTAAAATTAACAACATAAATTAGGTACCTATTAGCTAAAGAAAAAAATAGTGTACATCTAGGTCGGACTGTCACTTTGCCGCTTATTTTATTTTCTTTAATTTTCGTGCTATAGTCGTTCAGCTATACAACCAGGATTTTTCATGTTCATTATTTTAAAAAATGGCAAAGATTTTGTCGAAATCTGTGATGTTTTAGAGAAATAATTAAAACTAAATTATTTTAAAGTCATTATTTATATTATTAATACTTAACTTTATGTTATTTTATTATTTTAATTTTAGTAATTTAGTGGCTGTATAAAAAAATTTGAACATGGTTCAATAGAAATGTCAAATTAGAACTAGTTTTTTTTTTCTTTTTGGCAGCTGTCAGTTGAAAGCGATCTTCCCTAGGCCAGCAATGGATAACTTTCAAACGGCTAATCAGACATGTAATGACCTACTTTCAGAGTATGAGTTATGAAATAGTACATTGTTATCCAAGGGGTCAAAGTTACTTAGGTATTTAGTCCCGAGACGGGGTTTGGTTTGGCGCTCGTAACGTAGTGATGGCGCTAATAGTTCGAGGGACTAAATAAGTAATTTACCCGAGGTAAACACTGTGCTTTTCGTTACGAATACAAGGAAAATAAAAATAAGACAACCTATTAAACGTTGTCTCACACTAGGAATCTCCTCTGTGTCGTGGGTGCGTTTACACCCAGATCCTACTTGTAGGTCATAGATACAAATATTTGATCCTTGCGGGGATCGAACCCACGACCGCTCGACCACTGCGCCAACTGTGCCATCATTTGAAGAAGTATCGGACAAGGTTTCAGCCATGTAGCTGTCCAGCCATAAAATAAATTACAAAATAACGTCTCTGATTGAGAATCAATTGGAAACCGGTTAAAATCCTGTTTAACTTGTATTTTCAATTTTTCACCGCATCAGTAGGGGAACATTGTATAAGACGGGGACGCTTATAATCGCGAGGTATAATGGGGACATACACTCTTTAGGCATCCTTAACACAACACTAACGTAGAGCAAGCACCATCAGGACGATGGCGTCCTGTTGGCGCTTGTGCTACGTTAGTTTTGTGTTAAGTTTGCCTTAAGTGTGTGATTTCCCATCATACCTCGTGTCCCCGTCTTATACACTGTTCCCCTAATGTGTCATAAGACTGCACTTGAATGTCATTGCTTAGGTACAACTCGATGAGTCAGATTGCTGACCTTGCCAAGGCTTTTGAACTATTATAAAGCAATGTCTCACTAAGTTTGCCGTATGTCATTAGGTACTTCCCAGAATTTGTTCCTTATTAGCGACACTATGGGATGGGGTGTTTTTTTTTTCATAATCAGCGTGTTCTATTCCTAGTCAGGATTATTGAATTTTCAAAGATCCAACGATGCAATTTTAGTTTTCGTAAAAAACGGCATAGAGACTCCTTTCAATGTTTTTAGATATAGGTACCTTGTAGTTTCGGATGTAGTCATCCACACCCAGTTGAAAAATTCACCTGTATACGCACACCGATCATTAAATTTGAAGTCATGATCGCACGACGTGTCCACCATTAAAGGCGCGGCCCGACCGCGGTGCACGGAGAGGCTACGCACGTGTATTAAGCTTCGCTTTGTAAGAAAATGTAGTGTTTGTGTCCACTGCAACCCACGGAGCGGCTACGCACGAATTGACGTCATTGATACATGCGTGGCTTGCTCGAATAGGAGGTTACATAGCTCAACGCTGTCAACGTGGGTTTACGCTTCCACTGGAGTACACGAATATGACCCACGACTATAATGGTACAGCTTTCTTATCTCAACGCAGTTTTGCAGTGGCACGTGCGTAGCCTCTCCGTGCGCCGTAACACGATATACTCGTACCTACACAGTCGTGTGAACTCGTGTGTACTCCAGTGGAAACGTAGACCCACGTTGTCAACTAAATTAATACACGCAGCTAAACTGCGCCGCGTGCCCGTGCACAGCATGCGCCGCGGTGGGGCCGCGTCCTAAGGCGCAGGCCACGACTATGTGGCGCGGCGCACGGAGAGTCTACACAAGTACCTACACAGGTGCCTCTGCAATCCACGGACACGGGCTTCACTGCGGGAGGAGGTGATAAGCAAGCTGTACATAGTCGTGGCTAATAATTCGTGTACTCCAGTGGAAACGTAGGTAGACCCACGTCGACAGCGTAGAACTATGTAACCGTTTCGCCTATTCGAGCAAGCCACGCATTGTATCAATGACGTCAATTCATGCATAGCTTTTCCGTCTTACAAAGCGAAGCGTAAACGTGCACTGCTATCTTTTAATATAGATATTCAATTCAAAGTTGAGTCGTTATTCTTTTCTACAACCTAAACACCGCGTTTTTGTCCTATTTTCACAGCACTGAAAAGCTGATCAGAAGAATTTTATCTTTCTCACGTGACCAGAGGGCCTTCCTTTAAAAGAATTAGCATTGCCAGACAACATGGCAATGCTGATTCACCTTCACTCACCTTCACCTAGGTTAAGCTCACACGTCACGACACACAACAAATTTAAACTACAAAATAATAACATTAAATATTTATCAGACGCCATAATGTGTGCAAATACAATAGTAAGTAAACGCCCGCCAAAGCACACAAGTGGTTTTAAACTGAGAATACTTGATGTAAATATACATAGGTACTTATGTTTACCTACCTCTTTGACATAATTTATGACTCAGACACAATGAGAGAAAAAAAAACAAGTTTTAGACAACTTGACGGATTGTTGCACTGAGTGTCCTCGGCGACCATAAACTCAAAACTTGAAGGTTATACGACTACAGGTGCCGCGGGATCATCTGCAAAGGTGACCGTGACCCTGGTAATGAGATAAGTCCCGCGACCCCGGTAGGCTTTGGCCCTCTAGAGCCCCGCCCTGTCATCATGTTGACACTCTTTGAGGCGCGCGTGGAACACAACGCGCCGTCGACCCGGGCATGGTCCATGGTCAGACAGCGAGTCGCCTATTACTCGCCGTTCGCATGCCCGCAACTTAAAGGGCTATTTAAGCTATTGCATAGCTTTTATCGCAGGCTCTGAACGCGGCGCGGCGCGGCGACCGAATCATAAAATTTTCAAAAACCTAAGGAAAAACCTGACACCACGCATCGTCTAACATCTTTTCAGTTCGAGAGATTTCGGCAATCATAAAAATATCCGTCATAAAAACAATTTACTTTTTCTTAACCTATAAGGGTTCCGTTTTTGCCATTTGGCTACGGAACCCTAAAAAGAAACAGCCACCGACTTCCAAAAGATAAGTTATTTCAGACTTTTTGTGGTGTTTTTTGAAGGCGGTTAGTTTTTATTTTTTTTTCTTGTTATTTTACCTTATTTAATATAATAGTTTAAATAAGCGAAAAATGCTCATAAAAATAAAAACTACAGTACCAAACTAAAATAAATTTATAAGGGACCAAACGCCAGATATACTGCATCGAACAAAAAAGAAACATCCAAATCGGTTCACTCAGTCAGTCGTAAGTTATAAGTGTTATGACTGTTATGAGACAACAAACATTTTAAAAAAATACAGTCGAATTGAGAACCTCCTCCTTTTTTTTTAAACCGGTTAAAAAGTCATAGAATGCCTGTTTTCAGGACACCAGGCCCCCTCAAACTTGTTATATGGACTCAGATTTGTTCATTAATGTAATCAATATCTTTATTTTAATAATAATGTGCACGCACGGCGGCCTGTGCTGGCGCTGCTGCTTCTGAGACCCTCAAGCACCGCAAATACTGTAACCATAATAAGGGTTGTTAAGAGTTTGGGGTCGAAACGCTCGGGACAATGGGGTTTAACGCACCCGTTGGAAAATAATTTTTCATTAGGTTCTCATACTTTGAAGGTAGGTCATTACATGCCTGATGAGCGGTTTGAAAGTTATGCATTGCAGCCTTATGGAGAATTGCTTTCAACTGACAGCAGCCAAATAAAAAAAAAAACTATTTCTATTTTAACATTTCTATTGAACCATGTTCTAACTTATTATACAGCCACTAAATTACGGCTCGATTAAAAATTAAAAGGTGAATCTTGAGAGGCTAATTTTACGTTGTCCGAAGAAAAAAAGTCGCCTTCTGCGATGTCCTTCTCACCGCTCTAGCCTCCAGAAATATTCCTTTTTTGTTCAGGCGGTCTTTCTATGGAATGAACTCCCTTTGAATATCAGGACGGCAACCAATCGTTTCTCGTTTAAGTTAAAGGCTCGAGAATTTTTACTTAAGAAGTTGGCAGATACAATTCAAAATTAATTGGTTGACAGTTTTTCTATTTATTTTTCTTTTCTCTGCACAAAGTGAGTGTAGTATGTGCCTATGTATGTATGTATGTATTTAATGTATGTATGTATGTATTTATCTATATAAATGTATTATATATTATATGTCTAGTAAATGTTTTTTTTTTTATTGCACCTACTATGTCGTGTCTCTGCACCACCCCAAGGTAGACTGGCAGAAAATGCCTACGGCATTAAGTCCGCCGTTGTACATTGTTGTGCATGAAGTTTAATAAATAAATAAATAAAAAAAGTACCCGAAGTGTTTAAAAATTAGAAACCAAAATATTTTTTTCATGGCAGTATAATGTATGATCTTACTGGGGCACGATAGTTTTGATGTCTAATTTGTACTAAATAGTCGAAAAAAAGAAATCCAAAAGCCCTAAAAATTGATACCCCTGACGCGTTCGATGCACATTAAATTTCGCAAACAACATACCAACAAAACTGTAACTTATGAACGTACACAAAATAAACAATGCGGTCTAATCGCTACCAGTTTATGATAGTTTTATTAAGAATTATAAATAGTGATTCCCGTGGCGCGTCACAAATCTTCGTATATCTTAGTAGAATTTTCTAGAAAAATGTCTCCGTGCCGTCGCTTGCGCGCTGCTGGTAGAGCTTCGAACGTCGGCGTCGTTGCGGAAGATTGCGCCGCTTGTTGGTCCATGACGAAGTTACGAATGTAAATATTTGATTCCCCTGGTTTTGTTTACGCTAGCTTGTTGATTACCCTGATCACGTTTTTAAATGCAATTTGAGTTTTAAGGATTTGTTGTCGGGTATTGAAAGTCATAAATTCTTAACAAGACCGATAAGTTTCATATAGAGGCTACTTTAAAATAGTAATAAAACTTGATTTTCTTCTAGCTTGTTTTGATTCCCCTGGGCAAAAAAAATAAAATGCTATATATGTTGGGAACTCTCGAACTAGTAGCGCCCTCACGCTACGTTACGGGCGCCAAACCCCGTCTCGGGTCTAAATAAGTAACTTTCGCCCCTTTTGATAACAATGTACTATTCCGACGGGTGTGTTAAAAACGGTACTGTAAAAATGTGGTGTGAACTCCAGTAGCGACGGATCCGATAAAAACGATCCTGGAAATACGGTTACTCTATGAGTACGAGCCCTAAGACTGTGTAGTTTATAAGGAAAAACAGCTCAAAATATGTATATATTTACCTACACAATCGCTCAATTCCAAACCTGTTAAACTGCATCTGAGACGTACCTAATTTACAACTGCGCATCTAAGGCCAGCTACTCAATGGTGCCTTTTTAGGGTTC
The DNA here is from genome assembly GCA_950005045.1 of Agrotis exclamationis. NCBI lineage: Eukaryota > Metazoa > Arthropoda > Insecta > Lepidoptera > Noctuidae > Agrotis > Agrotis exclamationis. The sequence goes on from OX465443.1 coordinate 1,128,662, forward strand.
CGTAGCCGAATGGCAAAAACGGAACCCTTATAGATTCGTCATGTCTGTCTGTCTGTCTGTCTGTCTGTCTGTCTGTCTGTCTGTCCGTGTATGTCACAGCCACTTTTTGTCGAAAGTATAAGAGCTATCCTGTTGAAACTTGGTAGAAATATGTATTATGTGAACCGCATTAGGATTTTCACACAAAAATCAAAACAAAACAAATTTTGGGGGTGCCCCCCATACTTAGAATTGAAACTCAAAAAAAAATTTTTCACCAAACCCATACGTGTGGGGTATCTATGAATAGGTCTTTAAAAATGATATTGAGGTTACTAACATCATTTTTTTCTAAACTGAACAGTTTGCGCGAGAGACACTTCCAAAGTGGTAAAAAGTGTGTCCCCCCCCCCGTAACTTCTAAAATAAGAGAATGATAAAACTAAAAAAAATATATAATGTAGACCTCAACCAAAACTATCAACGAAAATTGGTTTGGATGAGATACAGTTAGCAGTTTTTGAGATATAGTACATTTTCAAAAACCGCAAATATAACTTTGCCATTCATACAAATACTATGAAAAACAAAGTTATTTTTATTGTTGTGTATATTACTTACTAATCTCAATATAATTATATCTCTAATTTATGCTTGCTGCTACGGAACCCTTCATGGGCGAGTCCAACTCGCACTTGGCCGGTTTTTTTCACAGAGGTTTCGTCTCCCTGTACAATGCGATGAAGATGAATGGGAGTGTTCTCAATTGCTCAATATGTTGACAAAAAGATTCCAATAAACGTCAGCTTTTCAATCACGTATGATCCCTATGTTCGTACTGGTGCCGCCAAAATGGATGGTTTTACATTAAACTCTAAGGATAACGACACAATGTCAGGGCCTCAAGTCTGCTAATTTTATTTAACTCACATGCTATTGATATTCAATTGAGAGTCAATCACGACTCCATTACGATTAGAACAAATTTGGTATTCTGCAAAAACTTGCATGTAAGCTCAATAGAGTCGTAATGGAGTCGTAGTGTAATTGACTCTCAGTTGAACAGTATTTTTTTTAATAATTTTTCGTAGAGTGACTTGTAAAATCCTAAGATGTCTATTGTTGCTCAATCGTACAACAATAGCGAAATTGACACCGAGTGTTCATTGACATAAATGTTGAACAAACGTCAAATAAGAGTAGAATACCGATAAGTCCACAATCGATTTACAATTGTAACACGATTGAAGAGCAGACTAGCAAATATTCTGATAGCAGTTCAATGGAATGTCACTGGAAAACCATTGGTCTTAAATTAGTAGCAGAATACCAAATGTAGTAAACTGCTACTGAGATCCATTTGCATTTGATATTCAATTGAGCCAAATTAGCAGACTTGGGGCCCTGGTGTGACGATTATTATATTACGTCTATGGATGTGACTGGAAGTTTTATAACCCTCCTTTTTGCGCAGTCGTAATAACCGTAGTTTTTTTTTTTTTAGTAAAGTGAAATCCGTGTTTATTTTATCACCAAAATTTCCGTTAACACAAAACAATATTCTATGCACATCAGATCAGGGCTTCAAGTCTACTGCATTAGTGTCAGAATGGTCATGGCCAATGGAATCATAGATTTCATAATTTTTAATTTTGAAAACTTTGGTAATCTAATAGGTAGGTAATAGATTTAATGGCATTATGAAAAATTCGTCCAGTCTAGGTACTATAAATTTATAATAATAGTACCTACACAAGACCTGGGAAGTTGGGATCCAGAACGAGTTCAAGAATGCAGTTTTTTTATTATAAATAAATTAATAACATTGTTTTCTGCTAAAGAGATCTTTATCGATCAGTCCGTTTTCTTAGGTCGATATGGCAGCTTGTAAATACAATATATTAAATGTTTTTTTAACGCTGAATTTTTTGTGTAGTGTGTTTTGCGAGCTTAATATCAAGGAAGGTCAGTTTTTTCTTTCTTTTATAAACCTTGACACCCAAAGCTTTTCCCTATTTTGAGTCGAGATTTAAGAGCAGTTAATCTTTTTATTAACTGGTCTTCAATTTTTCATCTGTTATCAATTTTTTTTGCCACGAACTTCCGAAAGGAAACTTATTTTACGTTTTTGTGGTGGTTTTTGAAGTCGGTTTTTTTTGAGAAAGTTTTTATAACTTTCTTTTTAACATGACAAAATTAGCTACATTATTGATTGTGTGTCTTAATTCGTTGGCCAAGTATTTGTACTTATTATTTATAGTGCTTGCAATAAAGTACACTTAATAAAACAAAATAAAATTTTTGTTACAATTACAATGAATTAAAATAATAATTATTGCGAGCTCCTATTGCATCATAATAAAAAAATAAAAGGGTAGGTAAACATAGAAAAAATACTGTCCTTTAAATGACTTTAAGTATGTGTCCACCACTATTTATGCAAAATAATTGCATATTTTAGTTTAGGTAATATAAAATTTGTGACTAAAATGATCATTCGTCTGGCGCAGTTTGTTCAAGCATTATTTAAACGTAAATATAAATTAGAAGATTGAATAATATTGACTCAAATAGCTACATCTACAGACAGTACTAAAACGAGGGATCTTATAAATGTCTCACAGTAAAAGCTCTACAGTACAAACTTACAACAACATGTGTGTTGTGCTCTGAGATCAGCCATTGACAATCTTGTCGTAGGTACAGTTTGTTCGTGCACATGGTATGTTGGTAATAAAAAAAAGCGATTAGGTGCGTCCACACAGAGCGAGCAGCCTCGCGAGGCATTTGCTTCGCGCGGCAAATGTCTCGCCAAGCTGCTTGCTCTGTTTGGACACACAATAGGCTATTTGACTAAAAAATTCTAATTAATCCGTCAGTTAGATTATCAAATAATATTAGATTCGTATTTTTTCTTTTTTTACGCAAACCAAAATTGACGGAGATATGATGCTTTAAAAATTGCCAATACGTCACAATTTAGTACATTTTTTACTGAATTCTGAAGTCACGAGCCCCCACTCTCGAGTTGATTTTACATAAGAAAAAATATGTGTCCGTTATTTTTCAAAACTCTAAATAACGGACTTATTAGATTTATAATTTATTGTTACTGTCAACGACGAGCCTTGAGACATTTTTGTTAGTGCTTAGTTATGATACCTAAGTTATGACTTCGTTTTCAGATGAGCCCTGTGTAACTGGAGGTGTGAACGGCACATGTGTCGGAATATATAATTGCGTTTCAGCATCCCTGACCTACGACTACGTAAGTACCTTTTAACCGACTTCAAAAAAGGAGGCGGAAATTCAAACAGTACAAGGAGTCAGGGACATTGGGGCATTCAAAGATCCCTTATGTAATAAAAATTCAAAAAAGTTTTCTTAAAAAGGAAGTTCGATCCTAAAACCTGAGAAATCAGAAAGAATTTTATTTTTAATGAAACTTTTTAACGTGATCCGACACAACTAGAATTTGGTATACCGTACACATACGTTAAAATTCACATACACAAACCCAAACCCGGACCAGCTACTTGCAGATCAAATAAATATTCATAGGGAATCGTACGACATGCACTTAATCGCTCAGTCACTGCGTCAACCATGTCAATTCACCTACGGTTAACTCACCTACGGTTTACTCACCTACGGTTAATTCAACTGCGGTCTATTTAGATTAATAACCCTATTTCTAAGGTTTTTTCTCGGTTCCCCGTTACGAACATTCCAACCTAAATACCAGCTGAACAACTTTGTGCTTTTGAACGAGAAGAAGACGGTTGACTTCAAGGACACCCCGAGGTTGGGTTTTGTTAGGTTCTCTTAAACCCTGAAGACAAAAAAGGAGTCCCGCGAAATGGGGCTCCGTCGACCTTACCTTGGCCGTCTTCTTCCTCGGCTTTAGAAATAAAACGAGCGCTTTTAATTTATTTAACATAATTCTTTGATAGTTTAAAAAACAAGCTTTTAGCACGCACTAAAAATTATACTTTTTAGTCTTCTTATTATTCAAACTTAATTTACTACTTATTCGCCACCTTGGGACGGCTGCCATGTTGGATTTAGGTCACGTGATATTTTTTTCGTATCCCATTCAGCAAACCCTTTCGTTTAATACCCATATCATGGGGTGCATGTCAAATAGCCAATCTACCATCTTGGATGTCCGCCATGTTGGATTTAAGAAACGTGACAATTTTTTTTCGTATTCCTGACAGCAAATCCTTTCATTTAATATCCATATCATGGGGGTGCATTTCAAATAGCCTGTCCGTCATCTTGGTCCGCCATATTGGATTTAAGTCACGTGACTATTTTTTTCGTATTTCTGACAGCAAACCCTTTCATTTGATACCCGTATCATGGGGTGGATTTCAAACAGCCAGTCCGCCATCTTGGGGAGGCCGCCATATTGGATTTGTAATGACGTTTCTTAGCTAGTGATGTATTGTCATGAGCGTGTGCAAAATTTCATCCTAATCGAAGACCGGGAAGTGGTTCAAATTAAGATTCCAAGATTTTCTTACATACATACTTAGTTACAAGTGAAGCTAATATAAGCGTGTTAAAAACAAAAAAAACTGTAGTCGAGTCGTCCATGAGGAGTATTTCAAACGTAGCTAAAACAACCAATATCAAGAATATTACATAGATGAATCGTTCGTTAGTGCAATCAATTTTAGTTCAATCACACACAATTATGTCAGTTGAACAGTAGTTGAGTTGTCCAATATGTGTAACTTACGTGAATCCGCCGTGGGGCGCCGGCTTAGACCACCGTGGGGCGCCGGCTTAGAATTGCGTTCCCCCAATTCATCCCGTGGGTGTCGTAAGAGGCGACTAAGGGACAAACCGGAGGTCGGGCAGCAGCGTCCTCCGTGTACCTACTGCACATCCTCACTGCGATCGCCAACCCGCCTGCCAAGCGTGGCGATTTAAGGCAAATTACCCCCAATGATTGCAAGCACAGATACCAGGCCCCCAGTCCCCGGCAGCTCCGCTATCCCTGGCGCGGGTAGCGGTCAAGGTAACGGCGGAGCAGGGGGTGCTAAGAATCTCCGGAAGAGATCCGGCTACCCACCCCCACGACGACTGGCCCTGGTAACACACAACATACGCACAATGAGAACTGACGAAAAGATCTGCGAGCTGGAAGAGGAGCTGAGCAAGTTACACTGGGACATTATAGGGCTATGCGAAGTCCGTAGAGAGGGGGAGGACACCGTAACCCTGAAGTCTGGTAACTTGCTCTACTACCGGGAGGGCGACCAACAGTCCCAAGGTGGTGTCGGGTTTCTCGTTCACAAGTCCCTCGTAAACAACATAATAACCATCGACAGTGTGTCGAGCAGGGTGGTATACCTAATACTCAGAATATCCAAAAGATATTCGCTGAAGGTCATTCAGGTATACGCACCGACCTCGTCACACTCCGATGATGAAGTGGAGACTATGTATGAGGACGTAAGTAGGGCCATACATAGTACCAAAACCCACTTCACTGTTGTTATGGGGGACTTTAACGCAAAGTTGGGCAAGAAAAGCGGTGATGAGTTGAGAGTGGGGCAATTTGGGTATGGGCAACGGAACCCTAGGGGACAGAGGCTGGCCGACTTTCTGGAGAAAGAGGAACTCTTCATGATGAACTCTTACTTCCAGAAGCCACCTCACAGGAAATGGACCTGGTTGAGTCCCGATGGTTTCACGAGAAACGAGATAGACTTCTTCATGACCGACAAGAAACGGATATTCAGTGATGTCTCTGTGATCAACAGGGTAAAAACCGGTAGTGATCACCGAATCGTAAGAGGCTCGCTGAATATCAATGTTAAACTTGAAAGGTCCAGCCTGATGAAGTCTACGCTCCGACCTACTCGGTCCCATATTCAAAACCCCGAAAGCTTTCAACTCGAGCTCTCTAATCGCTTTGCTTGCCTTGAGAACTTAGTTTCAGTGGACGAGATCAACGACGGGCTAGTGGAAACTGTCCGCACGGTAGGCTCTAAGTTTTTTAGACCCTGCCGTAAAGATAGACCTCAGAAATTGACCGAGCAAACCTTAAACCTCATGGCTGAACGACGCTTGCTACAGCTGCAGTCTTCCGATGACGCGAAGTCATATAGGCAGCTCAATAGACGTATATCTAAGTCCTTGCGACACGATCTGCGTCTCTTTAATACGAATCGTGTTAAAGAGACCATACAGCGAAACCAAGGCTCCAAAGTGTTCGCAAAGGACAAGTCTATTGGGCAAAGCCGGATGACAAAGCTGAAACGGGAGGATGGCAGCATAGCGTCGACCAAAGCAGAGGTTTTAGGCGAGATCGAGAGGTTCTATGGACAGTTATACACTTCGGTCGCAAAGCCCGTTGACAGCTTGGTAAAAGATCCAAGAGCCAAGCTGTCCCGACATTATACCGAAGATATCCCGGACATCAGTCTGTACGAGATTAGGATGGCCCTGAAGCAGCTTAAGAACAACAAGGCGCCGGGCGAGGACGGAATCACTTCAGAGCTTCTGAGAGCGGGTGGAACACCGATACTTAAAGTCATCCAGAAACTCTTTAATTCCGTCCTGTCCGAGGGCAAAACGCCTCAAACGTGGAGCAGGGGTGAGGTGGTGTTGTTCTTCAAAAAAGGTGATAACAGCCTATTGAAGAACTACAGACCCATCACGCTTCTGAGTCATGTTTATAAGCTGTTTTCAAGGGTTATCACGAACCGTCTCGAACACAGACTTGATGACTTCCAGCCTCCCGAACAAGCCGGTTTCCGAAGAGGCTATAGTACCATAGACCACATCCATACGCTGCGGCAAGTTATACAGAAGACCGAAGAGTATAACTTGCCATTATGCTTAGCGTTTGTGGACTATGAGAAAGCCTTCGATTCGGTGGAAACATGGGCGGTACTTGAGTCACTCCAGCGATGCCGTATTGACTATCGGTACATCGAGGTGTTGAAGTGTTTGTATAATAACGCCACCATGTCGGTCCGAGTACAGGAGCAGAGCACGAAGGCGATTCCATTGAGAAGAGGCGTAAGACAGGGGGACGTTATCTCCCCTAAACTGTTTACTGCCGCAATGGAAGACGCCTTCAAACTCCTGGAATGGCAAGGACTTGGCATCAACATCAACGGCGAATACATCACTCACCTTCGGTTTGCCGACGACATCGTAGTCATGGCAAAGTCGATGGAGGAACTCAGCATGATGCTCGATGGCCTCGACCGAGTTTCACAACGGGTGGGCTTGAAAATGAACATGGACAAGACGAAAATTATGTCAAATTCCAATGTTGTGCCCACCCCAGTCTCTGTTGGAAACTCGGTACTCGAAGTTGTTGACTCATATATCTATTTAGGACAAGTAGTCCAATTAGGTAGGTCCAACTTCGAGAAAGAGGTCAACCGCCGAATCCAACTCGGTTGGGCAGCGTTCGGGAAGCTACGCAATGTCTTTTCGTCCGACATACCTCAGTGCCTCAAGACGAAAGTCTTCAATCAATGTGTGTTACCAGTGATGACTTACGGCACCGAAACGTGGTCTTTCACTATCGGCCTCATCTCAAAGCTCAAAGTCGCTCAGCGAGCTATGGAGAGGGCTATGCTCGGTGTTTCTCTACGTGATCGAATCCGAAATGAGGAGATCCGTAGACGAACTAAAGTCACCGATATAGCCCACCGGATTAACAAGCTGAAGTGGCAATGGGCAGGCCATATTGCTCGCAGAGCAGATGGCCGATGGGGTCGAAAAGTGCTAGAGTGGAGACCGCGGACGAGCAAGCGCAGCGTAGGACGTCCACCAACGAGGTGGACAGACGACCTTGTAAAGGTCGCCGGAAGACGCTGGATGCAGGTCGCTTCCAACCGGTATATGTGGAGATCTAAAGGGGAGGCCTATGTTCAGCAGTGGACGTCCTATGGCTGAGATGATGATGATGATGACGTGAATCAATCGTATCATTTTAAATCTTCTTTTACAGGCCAACGCAGGTTTTGATGTGGACGAATTTAATCTCCCAGAGCTACCAGACATCTGTTCATATAAGAACAACGAGCCAATCGTGTGCTGCACTGATTGTGACATTACCAAGGAAGAGGTGTAAGTATCGAAGACGAAGTCTGTACATTGCATTGTATGAGTTATTCTGTCTAGTGTAAAGTGTTATATAGCTTCATAGCCTGTATTGTGTGAGTTCTATGTACTTCAGAGCTATCATTGACTAGATACCTACGTCTTTCATTGACTTGAATGACTCTGGCGGTTGAGGGTATGTCATGCTCACTCAAATGTCTCGCTGATGGTGGCGCGTGAGTCGGATCATTTAGTTCCCTTCAAAATGGTTGAACTGACTGGTGCTGATGTACGTGTCATGTTCGTGAACGGGTGCTGGTCATCTATTAGCAGCCGTGGTCTTTTTAATTATTAATCATTTTATTTCTGAATTTTGTATTTAATATGGACACTTTCAACTTGCTACATCGTTCTCTTATTAATTTACCATCTGAAGATGAACGATGTAACAAAGGTTTTGTAATAATTTTGGCGATCTAAAAAGAGTGTCCATGGAGTTTCGTGCCCATTCTTCGTCATAGAGATCTACTCCTTGGAATGGGCATCTACGGTACTTTCACAGTTATTATGTCTTGTGACTGGGACTGTAGCACCACTTTTTTTTGTATTAGTTTAATTTTATGTCTTTTGACAATTCAAAAGTGCCTGTAGTTGGCCTAGTTGAAATAAATGATTTGATTTGATATTAAAGTGTTAGGGTCATCTTTTCAATGGGTCACTCTGACAGGCTAGACCAGCGGTCGACAACATGCAGCCCCGAGCCCCTCGGAGTAATCGGTGTACATAAATATAAAAACCGGCCAAGTGCGAGTCGAACTCGCCCATGACGGGTTCCGTAGCAGCAAGTAACACAATATAGGACATAAATGTTCTTGTAACTTGATCGATGTTTTAATAATAGTGTATTTTTTTTAATATTAAATACAAAACTACTGACTAGATCTGGTTCAAACCAATTTTCGGTACCTAGAAGTACCTATGTTACACGGTAAATGGACATCATAACAGTTTTTTTAGTTTTATCATTCTCTTATTTTAGAAGTTACAGGGGGACACATTTTATCATTTTGGAAGTGTCTCTCGCGCAAACTTTTTAGTTTAGAAAAAAAAAGATAATTATTAAAATCCTCAATAGCATTTTGAAGATCTATCCACAAATAAGTACCGCACACGTAAGTTTTTGATGAAAAAAAAAATGAGTTTTGTAACGTAAGAGGGTGAGATGAAGGAAAAGACTCACCAACGTTAACAAGAAATTTATTTAGGTCGTGGTTCACAGCCGTCACTTGATAATTTATTGTTCCGCGAAAATAGGCGCACTAGTACTGCCCTGACTATCGCGTAAGTGGAGCGACGCGACGCCGAGGAGTTGACCCTGAGGTGAGAGAGACCGCAGGGACGAGATGGTGGTTGCGCCGGCAGGTCTGGTGTGTGTGTCGCTTAGTGTGTGCGGCAGGTCAGCTGCGTGTGCAGGCCTCAGACGTTCGGTAGGGTGAGTCAGAGCTGGACTCACGAACGTTGAAGATGGAGTTATTTAACTCCCAATCTTGTTCCCCTAAACCGGGGCGAACACTACACTTTTTTATTTTAAGTAAAATATTGAATACAACAAAATATTTTTAAAAAAAAAAAAAATCTGTTACGCAAGGTGTCACAAGATTCTAATAAAGAGAGACAGTGTAACAGCCGACAAAGTTTAATCGTAAATGAGTCCCGTTGTCTCCTGTGCGAGCTTATTTATACTAATGAGCACATTAGGTACCTCACTTTAATTATCAACCGGTTAACGTTGAACAACATGTCTTCCGACTACAACACCAAAACTCTGTAAAAATTCCGAACCACCCGCCTATAAATGACTTTTAGTCTCGACGCAAAATAAAACAATTTTACGATACCCTCAAGTACGAGTTTTTTCTGAGTCGGTTGACGAAGAACATTGCGTATGACTATAACACGAAAAGGAATGTGTAGGCATTCCTTGCATTCCATTGTAACTATTTTGTTAAACGTTGACTAATGGATTGATTATAGGTCAAAGGATAACGTTGATTATTCACAACGTTACAATACCCCCTCGCGCAGTCAAGGATTTTGTCTTCTATAATGACAAAATCCGCACGAAGAATTAGAGCTAACTATTGTTTTACCTATCAAAATCATCATTCATACTTCTCGCAATCATAACTAGCGGCAGCTATTGTATTCAGTGATACTAGAGATAGCTGTCGCACAATATAAAATATTTAGGTATCCTGTTGTCATTAACCTGATGCCTTACAATAGTTTTCTTCAAGGATGAAAGTGTACTAAGCGAGAGAATAATGCAATCGTATGTTTTGAGTTCAATAAAATATTACTATTAAATTATTTTTTTCCTTTAACTATCTACCGACCAATACTAATCCACCTACCAGTTTTAGATTTTAATGTAATTGAATCTAGATGATAAAATTATGTTTTTGGTTTCGATTTATGGCTTATTTATGGAGTAATCAACCGCTCCTGCAAAGGGCTTATTTAAAGAGTTGCTACCGCTCTAAAGAACCAGTTATGTTTGTAAGACACAGTTGTGTTTTATGATTTATGGTTTATTTATGGAGTAATCGACCGCTCCTGCAAAGGGCTTATTTAAAGAGTTGCTACCGCTCTATAGACACAGTTGTGTTTTTTATGATTTATGGTTTATTTATGGAGTAATCGACCGCTCCTGCAAGGGCTTATTTAAAGAGTTGCTACCGCTCTAAAGAAAAAAACACAACCGTGAAAAGAAAACACAACCATGTATAACATAACTGAAGTGATCAATGGGTTAGAACCACGATCATTATACTAACCGTCGGTGTAGTCCCGAAAGGTTTAAAATATTTAATAAATAAAATATAATGAATGGTGTAGGCCATCATTATAAAAAAAAAACCAAAAGTAAACAATAGAAAAGCAATGGTAGGTTGGATAGTTCGGTATAGTAGTATTAAAAAAATATTAAGTTAAGATTTACTATTATATTTAAAATGTACGGGTATATTAATTTACGAATGTCAAAAAAAAAATTAGTTGAAGTTATAATGATTAAAGACTAACTAGACTAGAATGGCATAATGGAAATAATGGTCCATATTTAGCTATCCGTTTATGTAAGTACTGTACCGTTGCTGGTGATACGCCTCTAATGGCCACTACATACTCGAGTTCAGACTTATGAAGCGACATAAACTTAACTAGATAAGCCATGCTTAAAACTTTTTTCAAAAGAGAGAAAAAAAAATTATAAGTGTAAGTAGGGTAAGTGCCAAAAAAAAAAATTTTTTTTTTCAAAGTGTTAAAAAAAAATTAACGGTTATTGTACTAAGACTCCGTCTGTTACAATTTTAAATTTAAAAAACTACTAACGTTTTGGTTGAGAAATATCTAGAATAAACAAGCACAAAAAACAATTGCACAGAAATAAAAAAATAAAATAACACACAAAATGAGTTAATGCAACCAATGTGTACGCTTTACAAACGGTTAAGTTGTTAAAACAAATATAATAGAAAACGAATTAAGAAAAAAAAAATTGACAGAATGAGGTAGGTAGTCTGCAATAATGTGTAGATTTAACAAATTTTAAGTTGTTTCAACAATAATTACCATTAAAAAATGATTTGAGAGGAAAAAAAAAATTGACAGAATGAGGTAGGTAGTCTGCAATAATGTGTAAATTTTACAAATTTTAAGTTATTTCAACAAGAAATAGCATTGAAAATGATTTGAGAAGAATAAACAAAATTGACAGAATGAGGTATTCTGCAATATTGTGTACTGTTTACAAAAGTTAAGTTTTGTTTCAAAAAAATTACAATTGAAATAATGAATTGAAAAAAAAAAATATTGGTATTGACAGAATGAGGTACTCTGCAATAACCAATAAAAAAAAAAACAATTTAAGTACCTATATAAAAGAAAAGAAAGTAAAAATTCTTTTATAGGCAGACGAACCCAGGTGAAAAGGTTGTATAAATATGTGCCTGTAATAGAAACCCGGCACCCACACCCTACAACCGAAACATAAAATGCTATACGGTTGAAATAAGTGTGGTTGTAGTACTTCCCCGGACGGGCCTTCACAAGAGCCCTACTACTATGATAAGTTTTTAAAATAAATAATAGTTTATCGCAACAGTAAAAAAAACCGTTACTTTCTTTTTTCACAAAAAAAAAAAATAATGCGTAGGGTAGGGTACACTTTGGCTGCGTTAAACCAAAAAAACGTTTTCACAAACACAAAAATAAAGAACACAAAACACACAAACACCAAAATATAACACTACCTCACAGAACAACAAAAAACCAAGCGACCTTTATAAAAAAAACCACGTTTTTGGGCGCCACTGTAACGTAAGAGGGTGAGATGAAGGAAAAGACTCACCAACGTTAACAAGAAATTTATTTAGGTCGTGGTTCACAGCCGTCACTTGATAATTTATTGTTCCGCGAAAATAGGCGCACTAGTACTGCCCTGACTATCGCGTAAGTGGAGCGACGCGACGCCGAGGAGTTGACCCTGAGGTGAGAGAGACCGCAGGGACGAGATGGTGGTTGCGCCGGCAGGTCTGGTGTGTGTGTCGCTTAGTGTGTGCGGCAGGTCAGCTGCGTGTGCAGGCCTCAGACGTTCGGTAGGGTGAGTCAGAGCTGGACTCACGAACGTTGAAGATGGAGTTATTTAACTCCCAATCTTGTTCCCCTAAACCGGGGCGAACACTACACTTTTTTATTTTAAGTAAAATATTGAATACAACAAAATATTTTTTAAAAAAAAAAAAATCTGTTACGCAAGGTGTCACAAGATTCTAATAAAGAGAGACAGTGTAACAGCCGACAAAGTTTAATCGTAAATGAGTCCCGTTGTCTCCTGTGCGAGCTTATTTATACTAATGAGCACATTAGGTACCTCACTTTAATTATCAACCGGTTAACGTTGAACAACATGTCTTCCGACTACAACACCAAAACTCTGTAAAAATTCCGAACCACCCGCCTATAAATGACTTTTAGTCTCGACGCAAAATAAAACAATTTTACGATACCCTCAAGTACGAGTTTTTTCTGAGTCGGTTGACGAAGAACATTGCGTATGACTATAACACGAAAAGGAATGTGTAGGCATTCCTTGCATTCCATTGTAACTATTTTGTTAAACGTTGACTAATGGATTGATTATAGGTCAAAGGATAACGTTGATTATTCACAACGTTACAGTTTCAGTTGTAAATATGGGGAACCCGCATTTTGTTATTTCTATTTTTGTGCAAAAATCTTAATGCGGTTCGCAGCATATCTACTTACCAAGTTTCAACAGTATACTTCTTGTAGTTTCGGAATAAAGTGGCTGTGATATACGGACAGACATAACGAATCCATAAGGATTCCATTTTTTTGCCATTTGATAAATATACAGACCGAATGAAGAACCTCCTCTTTTTTTAAAAAATCCCAGGGGCAGAGATTCAATTGGTGTGAATAGCTTCTTCGCTTAAAAATTAACAAGCTTCTGCCCGCGACTTCGTACGCGGATCCTGTTGCTTATGCCAGCGACACGGGGTCGTCAAAATCGAACATCTGATAAGTCTGATGTCCAATTTCAAGAGCCCAGGTAAAAAATTAATTGTGAGTTTTGGCCTGTAGAGTCAAATTTTTATTCATATAAGTAGGTACATAATTATGTATATTCATCGTCATCGAAAATTAGTTCTAAACTGTTACCGACTGTACTGCGTGGAGGTATTCCCAGCTTATGTTATTTTAAAATTATACAGTGAAATTAGGTACTGATAGCTTTGATTTCCACATCAGGTGTTCCAGATCTTCAATTTTATATGTCAACAGAGAGTGCTTATCAGGCTGAACACCGCTTGCTTAAACGTCATTCCTGTATAAATGTTTAATATGTTATAGTGTAGCTGGGCTCTTGGAGTTCCACATCAAGTGTTCAGATGAACACTTGATGTGGAACACACGTATGGGTTTGGTGAAAAAACTTTTTTTGAGTTTCAATTCTAAGTATGGGGGGCACCCCCAAAATTTGTTTTGTTTTGATTTTTGTGTGAAAATCCTAATGCGGTTCACATATTACATCTTTCTACCAAGTTTCAACAGGATAGCTCTTATACTTTCGACAAAAAGTGGCTGTGACATACACGGACAGACAGACAGACAGACAGACAGACATGACGAATCTATAAGGGTTCCGTTTTTGCCATTTGGCTACGGAACCCTAAAAAGAATCATTCAAATCCGTCCAGTACTTTTTGAGTTTATCCCGGACATACATACAGACAAACAGACAAAAATTTTAAAACTATATTTTTGGCTTCGGTATCGATTGTAGATCACACCCCAAGTATTCTTTAAAAAAAATCAATGTACAGTTTTGACTTTCCTACTATTTTATTATAATGTATACATAGATTCCTATCTTTTTGTTACAGGTTCCGTAACTCTGCCATAGGACCCTTTGGGGTTAGACACGATAAGGGTGAATCTATTGCTTCGCAGAGTAAGTCACATGCAGGAAAGAAATTAACCGTCGTACCACAAAAACTTTTAAACGTCTGTTGAACACTTGTCTAAAAAAATGTCAGAGATTAAGTACCTATGTCTTTGAAATAAGGTCCGTTTTTCAGTCACACTTTTTTAGACAAGTGTTCAATAGATGTTCAAGTTTTTGTAGTAAGGCTGTACCTACATATTTAGCTGGGATGACAGCGATACGAATCAGTCTTTGGGTCATTACATGCCTGATGAGTGGATTGAAAGTTATGGATGGTTATGTATTGCAGCCTAAAAGGGGTATTGCACGTTCCTAAAAGGAGCCGATATTTAGGACGTCCTGAATTCAGAAAAGTTTTATCGTATTTAGGACGAGTAGCATCCTAATTAGGACACGATTTAGGACGTGTAATTGCGAGTTTCTGCGACTAAATTTAGGAAGGTATAATACCTACTCCTTATGGAGAAACGCTTTCAACTGACAGCAGCCAAAAAAAAAATTGTGCTATTTTGATATTTATATTGAACCCTATTCAAACTTTTCAAACAGCCACTAAATTACCTACAGCGCAATTGAAAATTAAAATAATATAAAGTTAAGTACCACCAGTAAGAATATCTATAACTAGCTTTTGCCTGCGGCATCGCTCGCGTAATCAGTCGAAAATCTAAGAAGATTTATACAAACTTTCACCCCTAATTTATCTCCTTAGGGAAAGAATTTATTAAAATCCTTTCTTAGGGGATGCCTACGTCATAGTAGCTTTATACATGCAAAGTCTCAGCCCGACCGGTTTAAAATTGACAAAGTTTCATACAAACTTTTATCCCCTATTTTATTCCCTTGGAGGTAGAATTGATCAAAATCCTTTCTTATCGGATGCCTACGTCATAAGATCTACCTGCATGCAAAATTTCAGCCCGATCCGTCCAAAATCTAAGAAGATTTATACAAACTTTCATCCCCTATTTTATCCTGGTAAAAAAGCGCTCGTGCGAATGGCCTCTAAATTTAAACATAGTTTTTACCTCGGGTAAATTACTCATTTAGTCCCTCTTCGATATATTCGATAATATTCGCCCTCACTACGTTATGAACGGGCCCGCCCCTTAGAGGGCCAAAACCTGCCGGGGTCGCGGGACTGTCTCATCAGGTAACCGTGACCCTGGGACGTAAAGGGCTGTTGGAGGAACACCGTAGATTTAAGTCAGTACGAGTCTGACAGTGGAAGGACTCATTTGCTGAATTTACCACATTTAAAAAAAGTTTACATGACGTCATATAGTTTGACATTTAAGAGCAAGTGGTGTGAAAATATTTATCAAAATACATAAGTAAATGTTTACAGAATGCTTCGAATACTTCGAGCGTCTCCCGTATCCGTGCCGCGGTAAAGGGAACGTACATGTCAGAAAGACTTGGGATGAAGACATGAAGTGTCATTTATACTCCATAGGCATAGCTTTGGCCATCGGTGGACGAAACGCACAAAGATGGGAATTTCCTCATGGGGTAAGTAAAATAAAATTACAACAAAGATCATAATCATCTTATTAACCGACTTCTAAACAAAAAAGTACGACGTTACGTCACGACGACGCAGCAACGTTGCACGTCACTGTGCCTTGTAAAATTCTGGTACATTCTTCACTAACGTACGTCAGTCTCGTTCTAGACATGGACCGCACAAGACGTATTCTGCTTCTGCTATTCTTAAACAGACAGAGAGAGAGAGGTTGAAGAAAAAAGATGCGAAAAGACAATACTGAGCTGTCTAGAACGAGACGTGCATTAGTACGTTACGTTACTGTGAATTTGCACGTCACGTCAACGTACCATTCCACGTTGACGACTTCGTGACGTGGAGATGTGGTCAGACAGACTCTTATCAACTCCGGCAATGCATTCCATAAAAGGATAGCCTAAACTGTAAATGATTGGTCATAGAACTTGGTGGCATGCTTGTGTGCAGGCATCAAAACTCTCAAATTCTCCGATGATCTCAAATGTCTAATAGGTGTGTCATGAATGAACTTTAAGCTGAATGCTCCAGGGTAGCCCGCGAAATTCAAATTTTCTTACTTACGTTTTTTTTTCTAACATAACATGTCATTCCTAGAGCTTTAAGAGCTTCATTCATGACACACCTATTAGACATTTGAGATCATCGGAGAATTTGAGAGTTTTGATGCCTGCACATGCCACCTAAACGAATGAGAAATTACTGGCGTGGCTAACGTGGCTCTGGAAACCAACAACAATAAAGTACAATAACAATTAATAAACTATGCGTATTCCGGCGAATGCGGATAGGCAGCCACTTGAGCTTATTGCGAAACTCTGAGACATGGTCATATTTGCGCAAACCAAATATGAACTTGATACAAAAGTTTTGGAGTCGCTCAAGCTTATCTAGCTGCACTGAAGTGACATCTTGATAACTGGGTATCAGCATAGCCGAGAAAAAGGAGAAGGAGGACTTTAAAAACAGCGATGGTATGTCAGATTAAACTAAACTGTATCAATCATTTTTAGGCATTAATCGGTTACGGTGATGACGCGGAGACTGCACAGTGGCTGTGTGGAGGCTCTGTGATCAGCGAGAGATTCATACTCACTGCAGCACACTGCACATCAACTCGTGCGCTGTGAGTCCACCTATTTGTTAAAGATCTAAAGATAGCAATCATAACGTAATAAGAAGTGAGCCTATTTCAGACTGCATGGCTGCTAAAGTCCGGTCGCAAAGCAGGAGGAATTGACCTATTATTTCCTGTCTCTGTCACTCCCGCGTATATTTATATAACTAGCGGCCTGGTACGTGCTTCGATACGCATAAAGTGAAAAATGTGATAAATGAAGAACCGCTCGACCGATTTTGTGCAAACTTCACATAAACTATCTACTAAATAGTCCTAACATATCCTAAACATTTGGTTTGGATAGGTGAGCCCGTTCTTGACTTATAAAATTACAACGAAAAGTGGCATTGATTTTTATATAAATTGATAAGTCTGGCTTGCACAGATGCAATAGCCATCCTCAGGGATTGTAAACCTTTTACCGATAGTATGCATAACCGCATACTGTCATATCGGTCACCTTTTACTTAATATAAAAATGTTTGGGATCACTGTCAATAGGTAAAGAGGTCAATGAACGAAATTCATAATGCTCTGCGACCGGTAAAGTTACTGCGAAATGACTGTAGGGGAAACACAATATTAGGTCAGTGGGTCATCTTCCACGCCATGAAACAAACACGTCGCGCCTACCAATTTTAAAACCATTGCATTGTTTAAATAATTGCAGCGGAAATATAACATTTGCTGCTCTTGGGCTACTGAAACGAACCGATCCGAAGGAATACTGGAAGGTATATAAAATTAAGAGGATCATCATTCATCCAGACTACAAGGCTCCTTCGAAATATCATGATATTGCGCTTCTAGAGACAGAAACTGAGTAAGTAAGAACACATCTTTTTTTTTTGTAAAAACGTTTTAATTGTGGCAGTATAAAAACAAGAGGAGGCTAAACTATTAGCCTAGCGGATGATTGCATGACCTGTAAGCCATGACTTGCGGGTTCGATTCTCACCCCGTGCAAATACTTTGCCCGGGTTGACGGCGCGTTATGTTCCACGCGCGGCTCAAAGAGCTGTCTGCAATATGACGGGGGGCCTAAGGGCTAAACTTGCCGGGGTCGCGGGACTATCGGGTAACCGTGGCTCCGGAACGTAAAGGGCTATTGAACGACACCGTGGATTTTAGTTAGTACAAGTTCAACCGTCTTATTACAAAAATGAGACTGGGATTTTAGTTAAATCCCAGATTAAAATCTTGTAAAACTACGGTTTACACAAATGTTATTACAAATCGTGGTTTACGATAATAAACCATGTAAGTAAATGGTCTAACAGTCGTAGCTGTCAAACGTGTGTCAAAGTTTCTCAATAGCAACTTTTTCATTGTTCTATTGTGTAAAAGTAGTCGATTTAAATTCAACTCTTTAGTATTGTTATTCCACAAGGAACTGCCTTAGGTTCACTACTGATTTCTATTATTTTAATTTTACAAAATTTTAAGGATGTCTTCTATCACACTGCCTGGTGACTTTTGCCTTGTTCTCAGTTATTTATTGCATATTTTTCACAAAAAAATGCGATTTTAAACTGCTGAAATAAAATGCTTTAAAATATTTTAGGATAAACTTCGGCAAAGATCTTCTACCTGCGTGTCTGGATCTAGGCACCGAAGATAAGAACTCCGCTGAGGCATCTGGTTGGGGCAAACTAGGTAACAATCAAGCTCTGGCAGACATATTGCAAGTTGTAAGTTGCTTTTCAGTAGCTTCTCTTTATAGAAAGAAAGAAGAAAGAAAGAAAATTTAGTTTATTAGCATCAAAACTTAAAACTAATTAAAACTGAGTAAAAAAACGAGTGGCGACCACGGACCGGAAGACGCAGCGTAGGTAGGCCTCCCACTAGGTGGACCGACGACATCGTGAGGGTCGCGGGCAACCGATGGATGCAAGTGGCGAATTGTCGTTCGGCGTGGCGGTCTAAGGGGGAGGCCTATGTTCAGCAGTGGACGTTTTCCGGCTGATGATGATGATGATGATGAAAAAAACTAAAACAAAACTAATCTTTTAATGCCAAAGGGCCTCAGCTCAGCATAATGCCAAGTGGTAGCACAAAGTTTACCACGTGACGCTGATTTTCAGCTGCAGCCCACGAGTGCCATACGCTCGAAAACAAATTATATGTTTTTTTAATTCTAATTTCCGCAAAAATGATTCCACCTTGGATTTCACAACGAAATGAATCGGAAAATAACAGGGAGGACTAACCATAGATATTTACTTCCATTTACGCAACATTTCCAGCAAGAGATAAGATGTACATACTACCTAGGTGCATATCTTCCTAGCCCTTTCGTAAATCATTGATTTTCAGGTAGATCTAGTAGAATACAGTGAAACGGAATGTGCAGGAATATATCAGCCACACAGACATCTGATCCATGGATACGATCATGAAAAGCAGATGTGCTACGGAAGACATGATGAAAAAATCGACACCTGTGAGGTAAACAGAACTTGTACTATAGAGTATTTTACTGCACAAAAAATTTGAAAATCTATCCAGTTTGAATATTGAAAAATAATCGACAAGTATTTTTTAAGCTATTGCATAGCTTTTATCGCGGGCCCTGGGCGCTGCGCGGCGCGGCGACCGAATCGAGAAATTCCCAAAAACCTAAGAAAAATACCTAACACCACGCATCGTCTAACGTCGTTTCAGTTCGGGAGATTTCGGCAATCATCAAAATATCCGTCATAAAAACAATTTACTTTTCACTTCAGTAGCTCAAACATGTAGGTTTTGCTGCCTGAAATCTGTGAGCAAAATGCGATTTTGCTCACTAAGTGAGACAAAGTAACTTTTTAATTTTGGTTTTCAGAAAGCCGCGAATATCTTATTCAGCCTTGGGTTAACCATACAATTCGAAACATTTACACTCCATCTCTTTCCCGCTATTAGAAAGAGAGAGGGACAAAGACCAGCCCTTTCGAAATTCCGATTTTGAATTCGACCTCAAAGACGAACACGCTCGGTTTGTACTAACTAAAGAAATTTTTCAAAAAGATAATTATGTCTTAGTGTAATTTATTGAATTTTTAACTTATATGTATACGTAGTATTTAAACGAAAATAAGTATTTACTGCAAATAAAACTGATATTTTACCTGTAAATATTTATTTCTAGTTTCAATAATGTTACGTAAATATTTTTTTGAATAATACAATATAATGGGTGCTATATTTTCCGAACACGCCATAATTATTTTAAATAAAAGAGCGGGAATAAAATTTCGTGGCTGGCGTAAAGATAAGAAGAAGAAGATAAAAAGAAGACAATAAGTTAATAGTTATTTCAATCTATTCCAGTTTAGGGTCGATCTCCAGAGGCATTTTTTTTCGTGTCGGGCTGGATAAACCCATTTTCAAATCGAAAAAAGTTTTCAAAATATTTTTTTATATACAGTTCGGTGTCTAATCTACATGGTACAAGGCTAATATTATGAATAAGTTTATTAAAAATATTTTTAAAAAAATCTTAAACCCTAAAATCCTGATCGCTCTGGGTTGTCCTAACTCCCGATTGAATGAAAAAAATATTCTTTAATTTTTTAATGAGAAGCTACATATGATACAACTTATTTAGATTACATAACAAATAGTTAATCTTCATTGTTATAAAATACTTTTAGTTATATTAAGAATACTTTTGCCACAATTTGAATTTAAAATCGTGTCCGGGCATTTTATCTCATCGCTCTGCGCTGAGGTAAAACATCGCGCTCATCCCTAGTTACGCGTTATAGACACTCTATTCCACTCCCGCTGGGCAACACCAGCAGTGGTCTAACCGTTGAGGAGGATATCTATGTGCCACTTATCCGCGAAGGTAAGTTTACGAAGGCAAGTTTATGATTGCTCTGGATTTGGTTCTCGAATTTTTTGATTGATATGGCACGTTTATCAAATTAAATATTAAGCTTGTGAATGTGTTTGTTATGTGAATTAAGTGATCTTTATGATAGTTTTTATGAGACGTAATGACAATTTTCTACTACTTTTAAATTTGGCTATATTCATGATTTTGTGACTTTTTCTGATCGATATGGATGTGATTGCTCTGTCCAAAAAGACCAGAGCAATGATATTTTGCATTAATTGTACGTTATAAATCTATTTTAAGTAGTAGTACCAGACTGTAACAATGACAAACGATGAACTATCTATATAACCTTTAATTTATAACCTTTCCTGGGTTTTTTTGGGTAACCTAAACCCATAAACAGATTTTGACGTATTTTACCTTGATGATATTATTAAATTGGCATTTAAAGCTAACCATAACCACTTCTTCTCTAAAATTTAATATAAACTATCTTTGCAGATTGAAATTATGCCTCGAAATAAACTATCAATTGAAGAAAAACGTCTTACGAGCAACCTAGCAAAAGGTTCGTAGGAAGAAAAGTAGGCTAAGTTTGGATAATATAGTCTAAATCTAAATAAATGAAACTAAGCCAAAAGTTGATTTTTATAATTATGTTAATTTGTTACTTTTAAAGTATGTGGTGGTGCTGTTCTTCAAAAAAGGTGATAACAGCCTATTGAAGAACTACAGACCCATCACGCTTCTGAGTCATGTTTATAAGCTGTTTTCAAGGGTTATCACGAACCGTCTCGAACACAGACTTGATGACTTCCAGCCTCCCGAACAAGCCGGTTTCCGAAGAGGCCATAGACCACATCCATACGCTGGGGTAAGTTATACAGAAGACCGAAGAGTATAACTTGCCATATGCTTAGCGTTTGTGGAGTATGAGAAAGCCTTCGATTCGGTGGAAACATGGGCGGTACTTGAGTCACTCCAGCGATGACGTATTGACTATCGGTACATCGAGGTGTTGAAGTGTTTGTATAATAACGCCACCATGTCGGTCCGAGTACAGGAGCAGAGCACGAATGCGATTCCATTGAGAAGAGGCGTAAGACAGGGGGACGTTATATCCCCGAAACTGTTTACTGCCGCAATGGAAGACGCCTTCAAGCTCCTGGAATGGCAAGGACTTGGCATCAACATCAACGGCGAATACATCACTCACCTTCGGTTTGCCGACGACATCGTAGTCATGGCAAAGTCGATGGAGGAACTCAGCATGATGCTCGATGGCCTCGACCGAGTTTCACAACGGGTGGGCTTGAAAATGAACATGGACAAGACGAAAATGATGTCAAATGCCAATGTTGTGCCGGGGTGGGCAGTCTCTGTTGGAAACTCGGTACTCGAAGTTGTTGACTCATATATCTACTTAGGACAAGTAGTCCAATTAGGTAGGTCCAACTTCGAGAAAGAGGTCAACCGCCGAATCCAACTCGGTTGGGCAGCGTTCGGGAAACTACGCAATGTCTTTTCGTCCGACATACCTCAGTGCCTCGAGACGAAAGTCTTCAACCAATGTGTGTTACCAGTGATGACATACGGCACCGAAACGTGGTCTTTCACTATCGGCCTCATCTCAAAGCTCCAAATCGCTCAACGAGCTATGGAGAGGGCTATGCTCGGTGTTTCTCTGCGTGATCGAATCCGAAATGAGGAGATCCGTAGACGAACTAAAGTCACCGATATAGCCCACCGGGTTAGCAAGCTGAAGTCGCAATGTGCAGGCCATATTACTCGCAGAGCAGATGGTCGATGGGGTCGAAAAGTATTAGAGTGGAGACCACGGACTAGCAAGCGCAGCGTAGGACATCCACCAAATAGATGGACAGACGACCTTATAAAGGTCGCCGGAAGACGCTGGATGCAGGTCGCTTCCAACCGGTATATGTGGAGATCTAAAGGGGAGGCCTATGTTCAGCAGTGGACGTCCTAAGGCTGAGATGATGATGATGTTACTTTTAAATTATAATGCAATAGTTTGAAATTATAACGTATTTTTGATACCTATTTATGTATTACTGATAATATGCCTTGACCTTTTTCTAAAATAATACATTTCTGTTACATGTATAATCTTGTTACACGTACATACTGAATACCTATGACTAAAAACGGCAAAACAAATAATATTTTTATCAACATTATTTTTTTTGTTTAATTGATTGGACCATTTATGATCGCTCTGGCGCCAATTATGATTGCTCTGGTAGCGAAATTTTTTGAACTTAAATATTTCCATAACTGTTAGTGTAAATTGAAGGCCAATAGTAAAAATATACTATTTGAATATCATACTTTTTTTATGAGATACATGATTACCATTAAATATCAATATCTGAAAAGCACCAGAGCGATCACACGAATACGCCCGTTTTGGAGATCCACCCTTTATTATTTTATCTCCTAAATTGTTCTCGCTGCTGAAGTGAAAAGTTATGTGTGTTACACGAGAGCAAAGTTTTTTGCATCTCGTGCCTTTGAATCCCTCGCCACACTCAGGATTCAACTTTAGAATCACTCGCTACGCTCGTGATTTAATCGCTGAATCCTTCGCTTGCTCAGGATTCAAAATCAGCACTCGCAGCAAAAAACGACTTTGCTCTCTTGTTGCACAAATAACTATTTCTTACTGATTCTAAACGGCCATCTACAAAAGGAGTTTTCACAATGAAACCTACTTATAAAATTCTCCTACAACAAAGAAGTTCTTTATTTCAGCAGTGCACCACAAACATTTTAAATAAATGATATTCTCGTTAAATATTCGCGGTAGGCGATATTTTTTTCTTTTAAAATAAAAAAAATGTTATGCAATAGCTTCACCGCGGCAGTCTCCGAGTGCCACATGTATCTTTTTTAAATCAATGAATATTGACAAATATTTACAAAGTTTCCAAATTCGGGAGTGGGGGCTTGTGACGTTAATATAACGCTTTTAAAATTATACCGACCGAGTGACGTTTTGTCATTTTAAAAGCGTTGCATTTTCTACAATTTTGGTTTACGAAACAAAAGAAAAAGTATGGGTCAAATATATTTTTTTTTATCTTCTTTTCGTACTTAATTTTTTTTAGCAAAATAGCCTCCTATAGGTAATGTACATATTTCAAGTTTGAACTAACCGAAAAATTTGAGCACCTCATGCATTCTACATTGGATTTCTCCTGTCACTGCAGTGCACTGACTCCTGTCAGATGCACTTACAATTTTTAAAACTCACGTACGGTGCATCCACACCGCCGGTAACATTTGTGGAGCAACAAAAGGCAACACGGCAACATTCGGTAACTTTTGTGGCTCCTTGTTACTATTTGTTGATTGTTACTCATCCACACCGCAGTAACATCCGACAACAAATGTTGCCGTATGTCGAGTAACGTTGCTCGACAATCGGCAACATTGTTAGATAATGGGGGTAACATTGTTACCGAATGTTGAGCAACGTTACTCGACCACGTCAACACTTAGCAACATGTTGGCGGATGTTACCGAATGTTGAGCAACGTTACTCGACTTACAGTAACACGTCAACACTTAGTAACATTTTGTTGGCGGATGTTACCGAGCAACATTTGGAAACGTTGAGCTACAAATGTTACCGGCGGTGTGGATGCACCGATAGAGCTCACATACGTAAACACGCAGGACCCGGAACAACTACTAGTAGATCGTACAAATATTTATTTTATGCGACAATTGAACCCACAAAACGCGTGTTTGTGATTTGATTTAGAGACGTAGCTATTGTTTCTTAGCTTTATAGTTTATTTCTTTATATATTTTGCCTCTTATTTTCGTATGAATGTCTATGTACTTAGGTACTTGCGTATTTTGAATGTGTAAATTAGACATATTATTTAATTTTTTCTGCTTCTTCAAGCAAGCTATGGTACCCCTCGAAGTCTCGCCATGCAAGATTTAGATTTTTATTTCTTAAGGAATAGCGATACTCTTTGTACGATTCTGTTATAATTAGAGTTGTTTCTCTTGCCTACAGGGCGATAGCGGTGGACCTCTGCAAACGAATATGTTTAAATGTCTGTACCATATCGTGGGAGTGACGTCGTACGGCAAGAACTGCGGCATCCTGGGCTCCGCTGGCATGTACACCAGGGTCTCGTACTACGTGCCCTGGATCGAGGAGATCGTGTGGCCCGAGGAGACTGAAGCGAAGAAGAAGAAGGACCAACAGTGGCTTAAAGATTGGTTAGGAGCAAAACAATAGATATTCATAATGTAAACTGGAGTGTAAGTCGAATAAATTTGCAGGAGTTTCTAATGTATATTATGTCTTATTTGTCTGAATATCAATAAACTATTAGTTGGATATCATTTTAACGGTAAAATCAAATAATACGATGATGAAACTTTGCGGTTATGTCGCGCCGCAAAGCCTCTCACACGGGAGCATTAAAACTGACGCAACGTTCGGCCACCTACACTCCCAGCGGGACAAGAGAATTAACCATTCGCTGTACAGCCTGCTGTACAGTGTACATTTTTTTTTACGTGGTGAATCAACAGATGAGTCCCCCGCGCCGGAGCACTTCCTGCCGCGTCTCGACTTGTCGAGGCAGTCTCGCCGGCAGCAGCATTCCCCGCGGGCATGCGAGGCAAAATCAAAGTTGCAGGAATGCTGTTGCACGCATTTCTTTAATTTTGCGATTTGAGATCCCACCGGCATTCATTATCTCTTTTAAGTTTTCCGTGTCGCTCAGTTATCGCGTAATTTTGTGATGCGGTGCGAGGAAGCGTGGTCACCATATAACAGAGCGGCAGCCACTGACCTGGGCATATTTACACGCCGTCAGTTGCACTGGCGCGGGTGGCGGGGGAGCGAACTGACGCCGAAAATATTGAAGCGCGAATATTGAAGTCAGAACTGACGCGACAGTACTGTACTGACTTGAAATCAATTTACACTATGGCAGTGCCAGGTCAGCACTGACTCGTCAGTGGACTGACGTCAGTTACTGACTCAATGTAAATCTGCCTTTATTATAAACAACATAATTAGCTGTGTAACCATCTGGAGCGTACAAAAAAGGCTATTGGGGTTGTTTTTGAAAGATTAAACAAATTAAGTAACGAACGATTCACGATACTATCAAGTAAAGACCTTTTAAAATACAAACCTTTTTAAAGACACTTACAATACTGAAAGATATCGGCAGACATGAGCGAAGGTCATTCTTTCAAGGAAAATCGTTATTTAGAAATTATGATGTCCCACGCACAGCGCCATCTATCGATCATCTATATTCAATACTGCACGCAGTTGATCTCTAGACATAGTCCAGACGTCCAGACACCTTCCATAGTATAGACTTGTCCTTGACTAACGTATGTTCGCATTATGAAACCAAAACTTATAGTCTGTTAGTAAAGATTTTTGGGCTTGGAGACAATACATGGACTGGAACATGAAGATTACACCGGCAGGAAGGTGCCCGCTTGGTGGTAGATACAGACTACAGCGAGTGCAGAGAAATAAGAAAATAATAATTATAATTATTGATAGGTAAGAAATCAATATGGATAAGGTAATAAGTAGGTGAACAAGTAAGTAAGTAAATGAACAAGGTCACAGACAAGGTCTTTGTAAATCGTGAGATGCACATGCAAATTCAACCACTTATCATTATTAAAACCGGTCAGTATTCTCATAAGTATGTATGTAATTATTATTATCTCCATTGATATATTGCATAAGTATGATATTTCCTCATCTTCAAGAAATTGACACACACAGATAATTTTAGTATTCGTCACTTTAAGCCTATAGTACTATTAAGTATTCTGTGCTCTAAGAGAATATTTGTTAAATACGGGAAATTAAAAATAAAATCTCTTAAGCTTTTTCTGATGATAGACTATTTAAATATTAATTTATTTAACGTAAACGTTAATGTACACTGTAAATCACTTTTTCTATTTTCCTTAACTAAACAATTTGTCAAGCCACGGCTGGTCCTTCTTCCTCTGTAGTTCAGTCTCCTCCGGCCACACGATCCCCTCGATCCAGTACACGTAGTACGAGACCCTGGTGTACATGCCCGCAGAGCCCAGGATGCCGCAGTCCTTGCCGTATGACGTCACTCCCACGATGTGGTACAGGCATTTGTCATTGTTGACTTGGAGAGGGCCACCGCTGTCACCCTGTGGGATGAGAAAAAATATATTTTGCAAAATTTAACACCTATAACGGTTCCAAAAATTCTGTACCAATGTTTTTTTTTTGTGAAAGTTACGCAGACAGAGAAGTTAGTTTCGGTTTTACTAAATTTGTAGAAATAACTAATTATTAATCGAAGTAACGATGAGATAAATTAACTTAACTAACTTCAGCACTACTGAATATTATAAGGAGGTTGGCTTGTCTTACCTCACAGGTGTCCACTATTTCAGAATTGGATCCGTAACACATCTGCGAATTATGGTCATAACCACGGTTGAGATGTCTGTGTGGTCTGAACTTCACAGAACATTCTGTTTCATTGAACTCTTCGAGACCCACCTGGAAAATTCCAAGAGTAAGTAGAACTAGTAGGTAGCAAGAGTAATATAAGACGTTTTTGAAAACAAAGTACTGATGATCGATCAATGCATGTATCTCAAATATCTACACTTTTCTTCTGCAAAGTACACAATCATGTTGCCACTACATGGGATTCAATGGAAATAAAAAATGGGAATAACTTAAATAATGGGATCCAAAATTGGGATTCAACTGGAATAAATCTCTCAAAACATGTAATTAAAATATCGTCTGTACTGCTTATGAGGACTATGATTTAACTGTACCTACTGATATCGAAGACTAAAGACTTATCAGTAATCAATGACAAATTTATGATTATTTTATAAAACCTTACCACTTGTAGTACATCTGCTAAAGCTTGCCTGTGCCCGAGCCGACCCCAACCGGATGCATCAGCAAAATTTTTCCATTCTACCCCTATATCCAGGCAGGCAGGCAGTAAGCCTTTCCCGAAAGCTATCCTGAAATCGTCACCAGAGATGGTATCAAAACTAAGATATGAATAATTGTAGAACTAAACAGGTAAGGACCTAACACTTTACCTTGTAGAACACTAGGAATTTAATAGGTTTCAAACAAAAACCATAACAACTTACTCGTTTTCTGTTTCCAAGAGTGCTATGTCATGATACTTAGAAGGCGCCTTGTATTCAGGATGAATGATAATCCTCTTAATTTTGTATATTTTCCAAGATTCCTTAGGATCCGATCGTTTCAAAATCCCCAATGCGGCATATGATATGCTTCCCCTAAAATCAAATTGTTTTTAATGAAAGATGAAGTCAAAAGCCTTTGTAGAACCAATAGATAAATGAATTAGGTACATAGATCACGACTGATAACTTACAGCACTCGAGTTGATGTGCAGTGTGCTGCAGTAAGTATGAATTTCTCGCTGATTACAGAGCCTCCACACAGCCACTGCGCAGAATCCACATCATCTCCGTAACCGAGTAAAGCCTAAAAAAGATAAAAGTTAATGGCTTATGATACGATGATATTGATTCCTATGAAAGATAATTTCTGTAAATCCGTAAATGTAGTTGACGTAGTAGCTAAGCAGTTAAAAAAAAACAATATTTGTAATGGTCTACAGGTAAGGTGTTCCTTGCTAGCTGTTTGTGTATGTTAGTTTCAGTGCCGCAACTAGCCTTGATTCGTCCAGTGCGAGCTTCTTTAACTGTCTGCGCCTTGATATGCCTAATTTTGGTCCTGATCTGGCCATTTCTGTGCCCCTACAGGGTCTGCGCCGGGCGCCCTATGCTTGGGCACCGTTGCGTTAATACACCCCTATTTTCGGGACAGGTTACTTTAAATGTTTAAACTCACCTATGATACAGGAGAAATTAAAAAAGTACATGGAAGACGTACCACATGTGGAAACTCCCATCGCTCAGCATCTCGCCCCCCAGCAGCACTAAACACATCTTGAGTCTCAAAAGTGTGATTATGACACTCCCTTTCTTCAACAAGTGCCTTTTGTATATAAAAGTTGCCGGGAAAACGACACGAAAACGGCAGACTTCGGAAGTAATCAAAGCATTCTGAAACGCAACATTAGTGCAAAATTACATACCACGTGTGGAAATTCCCATCTTTCTGCGTTTCTTCCCCCAACACCAAATCCGACACCATTTCTTTTAAAAGAATGGTCATGGCATTTCCTGTCTTCAAACCAAATCTTTTCGATAATAAAGTTTCCAGGAAATTTACACGAGAATGGCAGACTTTGGAAATAATCAAAGCATTCTGGAAAAGAAAAATGGTAGGAAGAATAATAATAATAATAACGCCTTTAAAAAGTCCGGGATCCCTTGGTCCCGAGATCTTAAAAGATATATAAAAATAATAATAAAATAAATTAAATTGTGTATTTTTGTTAATTAGGTACATGACTATATTCATCATTAATTGGAGCACAAGATTCAGGACCTTATGTCCTTTAGGGTAGTCCTCGTGGATAATTTTTATGAGCGTTGATGAATTAAAATAAATGGCTGAGAATTGCATGGTTGTTAGGTTGTTATATATTACTCAAATAAGAGAAAAAATGAATAGAAGACCGTTGTAGATAGCATGATGAATAAATGACCATAGTTATGCTTTGATAAAGTTAATATTAGGGTACTTAGCCCCATTATTTTCACAGCCGCTAGCCGCCTGCCATCCCTAGTACATCTCCATCTCCTATTATGGTTTTAGACTAGATTGGGGCAATAAGTAAAATAAAAAAAAGTAAAACTTACTATGTCTAGCGACTGATCCTTCTTTACTTATCATTCTTCCATAAGGTCCAATTGCTGTGTTCCGGTATCTGGAAAATTAAGGAACTCAAAAATGTCCAGCGTGCACGAGGATTTCGGAAGCACGGGAACATCTGCTATGGACACGGCTGCCGGTATCATCAGAGGACGGCCCTTGGGTGGAGTTGCGCTACTATGGCGTAAGGCAGTGTTCCCGTGTGTTTCAGTGATTGCGTGTGCTAATCCGCGTATTGCTGCAATACGCCTTACGACGAACGACAGGCCATTGCTAGTTGTGAGTGCTTACATGCCAACTGACAGCGTGGAAAATATATCGGAATTCACAGATTGTCTTAGTTGTATCATTGCCATAATAAGTGATAGTGATGTCGAGTCTCTTTTTATTCTTGGTCACTACAATGCGCATCCAGGTGAGCGTTTTTACCGTGAACTAATAGACTTTTCAATGGAGCAAAATTGGACTTGTATAGATACCAGTAGGTTGCAACTGTCGTCAGGAACGTTCAAATTTGTTAGCGAAGCTCACGGGAGCAAGTGGCTCGATCACTGCGTTGTTGTGACTGACTCAGCTGTGCACTGTGTAACAGATGTTTTCGTGAAATACGATGTTTATTGGTCTGACCTAAGGCAGAAATTAATTGGGAAAAGCACTGTTTGTAATAAAATACAATGGGGAGTGATCGGAAATTAACGAGATTTTTTGAAATAAAAGGCAGCCGGCTTTTGTAACGTGTGTGAGTTTTATAATTTTTGATTTGAGAATGACACATGATTTTTTGTGCGCGCAGGCACCTAACAAATACAAAATGGTTTAGTTATAATGACGGAAAACTTAAAGCTATGAGTAAAGGCGTAGGCGCTCCAACATGCCCCCGGGCGTTGAAAGTCGTGCTTTCAACCAGACTCCGATTCTGAAGATACAGGTAATGGGCATATCCTGTTGAAGGCCCTCCGGATGACACCAGTAGAGGTCTTGATGTCTGCTACACGTACGATTCCATCAGTGCCTGGATGTACAGCGATGACTCTTCCCAGTCTCCACTTCAGAGGTGGAAGATTCTCCTCTTTGATGACTACCAAGGAATCCAACTTTAACCCATTCTTGCAAGAACGCCACTTTGTCCGTTGCTGCAACTCTGCAACATACTCCTTACTCCATCTAGTCCAGAAGTGTTGTCGGAGTTGCTCAATACGATTGTAACGACTAAGATGGGTTGCAGATTGGTCTTCGTAATTCTTCCTTGGCAATGAAGTAAGTGGCCGGCCGACGAGAAAATGACCTGGGGTCAGTGGAGTGCAATCGGCAGGGTCTGACGACAGCGGCGTTAGTGGGCGTGAATTTAATATTGCCTCTATTTGGGCCAATGTGGTGTTAAGTTCCTCAAAAGTTAAATTACATTGTCCCAACACTCGCTGTAAATGATATTTTGCCGATTTGACACCCGCTTCCCAGAGACCGCCAAAATGTGGAGTATACGCGGGAATGAAATGGAAATTGATTCCATCATTAGCTATGCTTTCACTTAAAGAATCAGAATTGTTTTTTAAAAATTTAGATAGCTCGTTATACGCACCAACAAATGAGGTACCGTTATCGGAGTATATGTGGACCGGCTTACCCCTTCGTGCAATGAACCGATACAAGGCTAATAAATAATTATGGCTAGTCAAGTCACTCACAAGTTCCAAATGCACAGCCTTTGTGGTGAAACAGATAAAAATTGCTATGTACACCTTGACGAGTCTACATCCACGACCTTGACGACTAGCGCTCATAATAGGGCCCGCATAATCAACTCCAGTACTTTCAAACGGATACCCACCTGGAAGAAGGCGCTGCCGCGGCAGGTTACCCATCAATGGAGTAACAACCTTACCCTGCATACGTCGGCACAGAACGCATCTATGATAACACGCTTTAGCTAAATTTCGTCCTCCTATAGGCCAATAGGATTCTCTAATCGAGGCTAACAATAATTGAGGACCCGCGTGCATTAACCTTTTGTGTTCAAAATCAAATAATAATTTAGTAAAGACATGAGTGGACTGTAAAATTATAGGATGCCGTTTATTAAATGAAAAATCTGAATTGTCGAGACGTCCTCCGACACGCATTAAATTGTTGTCATCTAAATATACATTAAATTTTAATAGGACGCTCTTTTTTGGCAAACTCTGTTTATTTAAAAGTAATTTATGCTCAGGAAATGATTCCTGTTGGCTCTGATAAATTAAAATGTTTAATGCTTTCTTTAATTCGTCATCAGATAAAAATTTACTGTGTGGCAATTGGTGTTTACACACCCCAATAAAGTGCAACACATACGCCATGGAACGTAAAAGTCTTAAATAATTAGAAAAACGATTGAAGTCTATAATAAATATTTTATCGTTAGTGTCAAGAACAACATTTAAAGCGACATCAGTTCTAGTTTCGGGGAGTGAGCCTAGTTCTAAACATTTAAATTGAGAAGGCCAACTACTTGAGTCTTGTTGGAGAAAGTCAGGACCCGACCACCACTTATCTAAACCCTGCAGGTGACTACTATCCACACCACGAGATAGTAGGTCTGCTGGGTTGTCATTGGTTGGGACGTGCCGCCAGGTGCAATGACCTGCCTGATCTAAAATTTCAGCAACGCGATTGCGTACAAATGGCTGAAGTTTCGATGGCAATATCTGTAGCCATCCCAACACGATGGTCGAGTCAGTCCAACAAAAGACTCTCGAGAACTTAAGGCGAAGTGAGTTTAGCACCTTCTCATACAAACGAGCTCCCACTACAGCGCCACATAACTCCAACCTTGGAATTGTAGTGGGTTTAATTGGCGCCACTCGACTTTTAGCCATAAGTAATCGAACGGTACACTCACCCGCATCATTAATACTACGAACATAAGCGCACGCACCATATGCGCGCTCAGACGCATCAGTAAATATATGTAGTTCTAACTCCTTGTATGAATGACACACTACAATTCGAGGAATACGAATTTCTTTTAAAAGAGGCAAATTTTGAGTGAGGGTATGCCATTGTAATTTAATTTCAGGGGTCAATGGATCATCCCATGATAATTTGTCCAACCACATTCTCTGCAGTAACATTTTCATAGTGATTACAAGTGGTGATAACAGCCCCAGAGGATCGAAGATTTTTGCAATCACTGAAAGTAAATCTCGTTTAGTGTTACTGCTGCAAGACATAGTTGAACTTATGGAAAATACTAGTTCATCTGAACTAGCATACCAACCTAGCCCGAGCAACTTGTCAGGTTCACTAGAACCTATGTTTAAGTCTAGTGAAGATTGAGCGACTTCAGATAATAATTGAGGTTCGTTCGATTTCCACTTACGCAAGGGCATGCCAGCCGATGCAAGTACATTTGTGACTTCTTGGCGAATCAATCTAACCTCATCTAAATCATCACCCCCAGATAATAAATCATCAGCGTAAAAATCGTGCTTGATGACTTCAGCAACCTTCTGATTCTGACAATCGAGCCCTAATTGATGAAGGCACCGAAAAGCTAAAAATGGCGCACTGGCCGTGCCATAGGTGACGGTGTTTAATTTATACGTTTTAACGGAGTCAGATGCCTTACCTCGCCACAATATCTGCTGCAGATATCTGTCAGACGGATGGACGACTATTTGTCTGTACATCTTCTCGACGTCTGCTGAGAGCACAAACTTGTGTTGTCTAAAACGGAGAAGAATCGACACCAGATCATCCTGAATAGTAGGGCCAACCATTTGTAAATCGTTAAATGAAACGCCAGTTGAAGAAGGACAACTTGCGTTGAACACCACTCGAAGTTTCGTAGTGGTACTACTTTCACGTAATACGCCGTGATGCGGAATAAAATAACCAGAAGGGCTTAAATCGGTTTGTTTATATTCAGTCATGTGACCTAGTAACTCGTACTCATACATGAATTCGTGATACATTTTACTAAAATCAGGTTTCGTTTTTAACCTTCGTTCTAACGACTGTAAACAATGAGCAGCTTTATCAACTGAATTTCCTAAAATAGAAGGATCTTGTTTGAGAGGAATACGAACACAAAAACGTCCATCAGGTAATCGGCTCGTATTGTTGACATAATGCTCTTCACATAATTTCTCTTCTGGCGAATAATGAGAAGACTTCTTATTTATTTCTTCTAACTGCCAGAAGCGAGTTAAATCACTTCGAATATTATCGAAATCGTCGTCAGATGACGAATTGATTTTAGTAAAGTTACACCTAATGTTACTAGAAAACAATGCAACGTTATTACGACTGATAGGACCCGAGACAACCCAACCTAACCTGGTTTCACATAAAACTGGTTTACCAGTACCTAACTTGATTCTTTGTGACCCTAACAAGTCCCAGAAGACATCAGCACCAATCAGCATATCTATATGAGAGGGCTTGTAAAAAGTGGGGTCTGCTAAACAGATGTGAGACGGAATATTCAGAATAGATAGATCGACTTCACGACACGGCACATCACTAGTGATTGATGGTAAAACGAAACAATAAAGTTCAGTACTGAAACTATTATTTAATGACGTCATATTAATACGACACGTTTTACCTACGTGAGAAGTCACGTTATTGATGCCGAATATCGACCTATCTATCTGCCTAGTCTCTAAATTTAACTGTCGACATAATCTTTCCGTCACAAAGCACGATGTACTACCGCTGTCAAGAACTATACGAATAATATGTTCTCGACCATTACGATCATATAATTTGACTAATGCGGTTGACAATAACACATCATGACTCACACCACTGTGCGAAGATGTGACGTTGGCCGACAACGCGACATTATTCGTCTCAGTCACAGAAGACGTTGAAGACGATCGCGGCGACAAGTTGTTATCACACGACTTGTTGTTTGTATTATTATCACTATTGGCAACAGGTTTAAAATCAGTGACATGGATAAGAGTGTTGTGTCTGCGCTTACACAGTTTGCAACCTGGCTTTTTACAACGATTCGCGAAATGACCTGAACGAAAGCAATTAAAACAAACTTTATAAGTTGGCAGCAATTTAATGCGTGCTTCGTTACTTAATGCGAGGAACTGTGAACAATCACTTAAGTAATGGTCACCTTTGCACTTGGGACAGACCTTTGTACCTGACTCTGAACTGGAATTAGCATCACTTTGGACGGTAACCATAGACTTCAGCTTAGCCCCTGCCTTATTAATAGATTGAGGCTGGTTATTACGCGACAATTCCAAAGTCTCAATCAATTCCGCGCGCTTACGAATATATTGTAGGAATACATCGAAGGTAATCTTGCTGTTTTTGTCAATACGACCTTTGTACTCCTCCCATTCACGGAACGTTCGGTTGTCCAACTTTCTAGTAAAAATATAAATTAAAAGGGTATCCCAATATTTAACAGGCTCGCCTAAGGTTTCTAATGCTCGCAAGTGTTTATTTATTTGGTCAATTAAACTCTTTAAAATAACAGAGGATTCTTTTGTTATTGTCTCCATATTAAAAAGGGCGGAAACATGATTGTGAATTAATAATCCTTTGTTATCATATCGCTCGCATAATACCTTCCATGCCACAGAGTAATTAGTAGCCGAAAACTCGATCGACTGGATCACTACGGCAGCGGATCCTTCCAGAGACGTTCGAAGGTAGTGGAATTTGTTGATTTCGTCTATGCCATCATTGGAATGAATGAGACTCGTGAAGGTGTCATGAAACTCCAACCAGTTGGTGTAAGATCCACTAAACTTTGGCAATTGGATTGTGGGCAACTTAACTGGTTTAAAATTCGTACCACAATTACTTTTATTACTACAGACTAACTCAATATCTTTATTGTAGTTGTTTACAAATTCCTGAGCCCTAGACAATGATTTATAATACAAGGACTCAAAATCAGAACGCTCAGAAAACTGTGCCTTGATATCATCAGTAATACACTCCATACGTAACTGTACCTCATCGTATTGTTCGTACAACAATTCCATCTTGCCTATACGCAGCTGTAGTTCCGTTATATTACAACTAGATAACGTTTTATCATTCAGCGCGTCCAAATAATTGACAAACGCAGTCAATCGGCCTTTGAAGCTACCTCGCTTTTTTATTAACTCCTTTTCCTCGGTCATTCTGGGATGCGGGCGTAAATCTGGAATTTATACAATAAAAGTGTAAACAATCATATAAGTACCTACGTATGGGT
Source organism: Agrotis exclamationis (assembly GCA_950005045.1). Classification (NCBI taxonomy): domain Eukaryota; kingdom Metazoa; phylum Arthropoda; class Insecta; order Lepidoptera; family Noctuidae; genus Agrotis; species Agrotis exclamationis. Next base: position 1,164,788 of record OX465443.1, read on the forward strand.
TAAAATCAACCTACAGCTGATATCTATACCGATGTACCTAAATGACCACTAATTAGTTACTACCTAATATAATAAACTCGGTTTAATCTTTATATAAAACTCAATAAATTAACAATGAAGTACAACACAATAATTAAAATAATACGGTAATTACATTAACATTAAACAATTAATAATATCTAACACTCTAAAATTTATATTGCTCCTAAGTACCTACTACAGCAAAAATACTTGTCTATTCAGTTAACATTTTAGCAAATACAATTAAATTACGAAAAAATATAATGTAATAAATCAATATCACTATACTTAGATTAGTATGATTTCCAATTTAATTGCTCTGAACATACAATAGTGACAATAAAACTATCACAATGCAAATGGTACGGTATATAACGGAACAAACTTATTATACAATACAACAGCTTAATTAATAGGACTAACCTGATAAATCCTTAATTGACGTTATATACTACCTGATTGAGTGTTGGGTGACGATATTATCAATACATAAGACTTAACACCGTTTTATTTTTTGTACTTGATTCACATACCACACTGCCGGTCAGTAACCTCGTAGCACGAATTAATTAATTTTCGTTAATTCCACTATTCCAATCTTGATTCTTCATCAAATAATAGCAGATCCTTGCTATTTAATAAATCCAGCTCGTAATGGACCAATGATCGGAAATTAACGAGATTTTTTGAAATAAAAGGCAGCCGGCTTTTGTAACGTGTGTGAGTTTTATAATTTTTGATTTGAGAATGACACATGATTTTTTGTGCGCGCAGGCACCTAACAAATACAAAATGGTTTAGTTATAATGACGGAAAACTTAAAGCTATGAGTAAAGGCGTAGGCGCTCCAACAGGGAGAGAGGAATGCAGACCAATGCATCGCTTCCGAAAATATGTGTAATGCACAACTAAAACACATAGAGTTGTCAGTAGACTTACGAAATTGTTGTGGCAAATATTGTAATGATCATAGTCATAAAGAAATAATTAATAATTTATATGGTAATATTGTGAATAATTATCTTGTGTTCGTGTGCGACGGCGACGTGTGAAAGCTGTCGTGGTAAGCGTAAACCTTTAGCTGGTTGGAACAAACATGTGAGCGAGACTCAGAGGAGGGCCAGGCTGGAGTTCAATATGTGGTGTGGGGTCGGTCGACCATCCTCTGGTCTCATTTTCGATGCGATGACGCTGGCACGGAAGACCTTTAAGGGGAAGTTTAAGTGGTGCCAAAAACACCAGGAACAAATTAAAATGGATTTATTAGCTAAACACCATGCTAATTCTAATTTCAGAGGGTTTTGGAAAGCCACGAACAAATTGAACCCCAAGCCTGGCGTTCCTGTGAGCGTCGATGGAGTTTCCAGCCCTAAGGAGATACTTAGCGGAATTGTTCATGAGACACTTTTCTATTAAGTCGACACTGGGGCCGCCGTGCCGGGTTTTCGGTGCTGGCCCTGAGCGCGAGGAGTTGTCCGCTGTAATTCTTGCTAAGGAAATCAGGCAGAGGCAAACCCCCTGGGCACGACGGACTCAACATTGAGCACCTGCAGCATGCTGGTTCCCATTTTTTTTTTGCGTGGTAATATCATCAAATGAGTCCTCCCCAGGGCAGGGCGGGACGGGCGGAACTGACTTGTACTGACTAAAATCCACGGTGTTCCTTCATTAGCCCTTTACGTTCCAGGGTCACGGTAATGGTATAAGTCCCGCGAACCCGGCAGGCTTTGGCCCTCCAGAGGTTGGCCCGGTCATCTTGCTGACGCTCTTTGAGGCGCGCGTGGAACACAACGCGCCGTCGACCCTGCAACGGCATGGTCCATGGTCGGGCAGCGAGTTGCCCTTTACTCGCTGCCCGCATGCCCGCGCCTACGGTGGCTCTACTGTGTTCACCGGGCGATCTTCGCAGTGGTGACACCCAGGCGTGTCTTCCCTCCTTATCTGACACAGGTACCTCCCGAAACTTCCGTGTCCGGTGAGTACCTGCATCATGCGGTAGGTCAGGACGCCGCCGTGACGCGTATCCAGCCACTCCTCAAAGAGGGGTCTTACCCTCGCGATTGCGGATTGCGGCGTGCCCGAAGTGAAACCACAGCTATCACAGCATGCATGACCATGTAGAGGAAAACCGTTTAAAACTGGCACTAGCTCATTTTAACCGACTTCATGGTGACGTGACAGTATTGAAAGGTGTCGGAATGGGAAAACGTTGGCTCGTAGCTCGAACTCAATATTCTATTCTGGCGCGTGTCTATACGAAAAGAAAGGAGAGTAGATAGGTATAGGTTTGAGTCTAGGTATGGGTAAAGTATAGGTTTGATTGCACGGCATGTTTCTGCATTTTCCTCGCTTTTCTTTCATGTGTGCATATGCATGAGGGCGGGAGAGTGGGGCTGCATCCTGCATCCAAGCCCGGATTTCTGTCGCGGAATTAAAACTAGATATTTTTTATAACATTTAGAGTCATGGATTTCCGCAAAGTAATAATTTATCCTGGTACTATAATTTATCTTATGAAAAGAAAAGATTTTAAACTCCAAGAATCAATACACCATTTTCTGCTTACTTCTCATCTCCTATGTCGCAATCGGTGCAGCAAACAACAGGTTCATTGTCCTTATAGGAGCAGATTTCTGGTAAGTCTGGAATACTGTACTCTACTGGATCGTAGCCAGCATTCGCCTGTAAAGTAAATGGTTGATTATTATTGGTCGATCGATGGAATTTTTAGCAGCATTAACCGTTTTCGACCACAGTGATGGCAAGCCTCAGTATATAGATAAGTATACATATATAATGAAGACGCCGTGGCGCCTCTCCAGCCACTCCACAAAGAGAGGTCTTACCGCCGCGATCGCGGTGATCTAAACGACCAACTGGGCACAAATCCCGACTCCGTGGCTGCTACTGAGAAATTCCTGAAGGAAAAACTGAATAACATTTTAGCTGACCTAGGATTCGAACACGGTGTCCTTCAATAGCCCTTTACGTTCCGGGGTCACGGTAATTCGTGAGTCCCGCGACCCCAGTAGGCCTTGGCCCTCTAAAGGGGGCCTCGTCATTGTGCTGATATTCTCTGAAGCGCGCATGGAATAAAACGCGCCGTTGACCCGGGCATGGTCCATGGTCTGACAGCGAGTCGCCCATTACTCGCCGCCCGCATGCCCGCGCCTACGGAGGCCGGAGATCGTCTAGCGACACCCGTCGTCGTGGGCGTCTACATATGCGCTTTTCCAAGCTTACCCATCCGAATGAAGACGAGCGCACTGAACATGGACAGCAGGGGCCCCGTCATACCCAATAATAGCTCAGCATTTATTGATTTCAGTGACGTACATTTAGTATAGGTACAGTAAAATTTTATGAAAAAACACTTACATACAAATATGACAATGCAGCAGAATTACATTTGAAGATGTTGACACAAGTTCCTTGCAAGCCTTGCGTGACACAAGGGGAGTCTGGAATTAAATATAGTTGTTTATGAGAAAATGTCTTACGTTAGGGCCACACTACATTTAATTGTACCTACATTATTATCCAAGGGGTGAAAGTTATTTGTTCCCTAGTTATTGAGTCCCTAGACGGGGTTTGGCGCCCGTAACGTAGTAAGGGCGCTAATAGTTCGTGGGACTAAATGAAAGAGTGTTGATCGGATTGTCGCCTTCCCGCTTATTTTGATTTTTTTTGTCCTGTGGATAACAATAAACTGGACTATTCCTTTCTTTAACTATTAAATTATAAAGGTATAAAGATTTCGAGATGCCTCAAGGACCATTTTTGTACAAAAAACATTAATTTAAAAATGACTGTATTCATTCAATCCCACTACTTACTTCTAATTTGTTGGACAATGGACAAGGTTTAGGCATGTAGCTGTCGAGCCATAAAGTAAATTACAAAATAACATATCTGATTGGGAATCAATTGGATACCGGTCAAAATCCAGTCTAACTTGTATTTTCGCAGCATCAATTATTATGTGTCAATAATTGCTTGAATGTCATTGCTTACAACTTGATGTATCAGATTACTGACCTTGTCAGGGCTTTTGAACTATCATAAAAAAAACAATGTCTTGCTAAGTTTGCCGTTTATTATTACTTCCCAGAATTTGATCCTTATTAGCAACACTATCGAATGGTGTCTGCCTGGCGAGGCTGTTCGCCCCGTGTGGACGCGTCTATTGTTTCTCGACCGAGGCTCGAAACAATATACGCGAGCAAAACAAAAGTCGACACTGGATGGCTCACCGCTCAGGCGCTCGGTCGATCGCCCGCGGCATCGCGCGCGCTTTCCTCGGCCGAGACAGGTCCACACACTCCACACTAACCGAGCTCCTTCGCGCAGCAAATGCCTCGCGAGGCTGCTCGTTCTGTGTGGACGCATCTATTGACGCATGCCCGTGCACGAACCTCTACGAATTTGTAGTGCGAAAAACACCTGGATACCAAAGTCGTAAGGTTTCGGACACTTGCATTGCCTTACCTATGTAGGAAGGGGCGAACTGCTGATTCACCTTTTAATATTATTTAATAAAAATAATAATAATATTCCACAACTATCACACAACGCCATCTAGTCACAAGCTAAGCAGAGCTTGTGTTATGGGTACTAGACAACTGATAAACATACTTATATATTTCTAAATACATAGGTACATATTATAGATAAATTACACCCAGACACAGAACAAATGATCGTGCTCATCACACAAACATTTGTCCTGGGTGGGAATCGAATCCACGACCTCCGGCATAGCAGTCAGGGTCACTAACCACTAGACCAACAGTTGAGTTATTCTTTTCTACAACCTAAACACCGCATTTTTGTCCTCTATCCACAGCACAGAATAGCTGACCACGGGAATTTTCTTTCTCATCAGAGGGCTGGCCTATTAAGCTTTTTTTTTTTTTTATCGTGGTAAAATCATCAAATGAGTCCTCCCACCCCGGGCAGGGCGGGAGGGACTGTCAGACTTGTACTGACTAAAATCCGCGGTGTCCTTCAATAGCCCTTTATATTCCGGGGTCACGGTAATGAGATAAGTCCCGCGACCAGATAAGTCCCGCGCCCGGCCTATTAAGCTTAGTGAAAAGAATCTCACTCACCTTCACTTAGGTTAAGCTCACTCGTCACAAGACACAACAAACTAAAACTACAAAATAATATTAATTTATCAGACGCCATAATGTGTGTACAATAATGAACGCCCGCCAAACCACACAAGTTGTATAAAACTGAGAATACTTGATGTAAACATAAGTATTTATTTACACTTTACACATCTAAAAGAAATTATGACATAATTTATGTGTGTATGAGACATAAAACATGTGCAGACAGAGAGAAAAATAAAACAAGTTTTGGACAACCTCGGCGACCATAAACAAAAAACTTTAAGGTCATACGACTACAGGGGTCGCGGGACCGTCTTACCGTGAGGTTACCGTGTTCTTGGAACGTAAAGGGCTATTGATGGAACAACGTGGATTTTAGTCAGTATGAATCTGACAGTCCATCCCGTCCCGCCCCGCCTGGGTAAGAGGACTCATTATGATTTTACTACGATTATGTTTGTACTATAATAAAAAAGAACCTATACATATACTACTACTATACTAAAATTAAAACTAAAAAACTAAAATTAAAAGTTAAATAAAAATATTTTTTTACAAAAATGACTAAATTAAAAATGTACAGGGCGTCAAAAAATTCATCCACATCGCTGTCAATAGGGAAAGTGCCCAGAACGCTGGCAGCATTGCCGCGTTGGACGGCAATGGTGATCCTTTGACCAAGAAATAGGCCAGCCCTCTGGTCACGAGAGGCGTCGACTAAACGCTTGGCAATGTCTTTGAAAAGATGGTAGGCACTCGGCCCTAGTGTTTCAACCCAAACGGCTCAAACACATAGCTAGTAGTCAATCCTTTGTATTTGCGCCGTTTGAGATTTTCGGCACTTACAGCAGCCGCACCAACACAGCATGCAGTACCAGGAAGATGGGATGGCGCAAGGGTGTCGACACATGTTGCATCCCACACCAAAGGTCTACCCAACTTCCAAGGCATTATAGTCATCCCATCTGGTCTCTTCCCATCGTCGCGTGCCAAGCCACTGGGTTCTAAAACGGATGGCACACCGGCGGTGACAAGAGCACGACGGATAATGTCATTTAAACTAGCGTGCCGTGCTAGCCGGCCTGCACTCTTGCTGCAGGAAAGGCCATGGTGATGTCCGAGAGTCGATGTGGAGCCCCGCAAGGAGCGCCCAAACGCAGGTATGTAGCGATCCGGAAGGTTTCGTCACCCAGCATGGTACCTTTGTTGGGTACCCAAAGTTAGTCAAAATTTAAATTCGATTATTGTATTTATAAAATTTGGATATTTTTTTTTGGTTCCCTTATTAAATAATTTAATAATTACTTTCAAAATATGTTTAATTCAAGAAATTAATTATTAATCACAATTTCAACATTGTTTATTAGTTCATACGTGGTTCATACTTATGTTAAATTTGCTGTGCCCTACAGGGTCCATAATTGTTATTATAACATCTGTAAAACCAACATTATGGAATGCAATGAAAATAAAGATATGAATATGAATACTAATAAACTATATTTCACACAGGCTCTACAGATGGGGTGCTAAGACAGGAAAGTTCCCTCTCGGATACGTCCGGGGGGAAGACCAGTTTTTCGGGCCGGCGCACCCTGGGATGCGGGCAAAAACTCTTCCTTGGGCACTGTGTGCGTAAGGGGCCAAATGCCTGCTGGGGTCGCGGGTTTTTCTTAACCCAGGATACCGTGGCGCCGGAACGTAAAGGGCATCCGAAGGAACACGGGTGTATTTTAGTCAGTAAGAGTCTGACAGTCCCTTCCGCCCCACCGGGAGGCCTCATTTGATGATTTTACAACCTAAAAAAAAAAGCTGCGTCAGCTTTAAGCACGTAGGTACCTGTGTAGAAATACGATCCGGTTTTCTGCATATAAAAACTCATTTACATACAACCTAGATACCTGTATCTAGGATTGTAAGTTTTTTGCTGGCATAGGTATATATAAGCCGTGTAATCGATAGTCGCCAAAATCCGGTTCAAGCTTGACAGCGCAAATAATAAAATGGCGAACGGTATGTCTGTAATATTACTGTGTGTGTTTTTCCTTTTGAATTGTGTTTCTTGTGAGCTCAACTTAACTGAAGGTAATTAAACTTTGTTAATTTTAGTAATCAGATGTTTTATTCAGTTATCGATTCTTCAGGGATACTCTGTGTCAAAACAACAACAAAATAATCTCTTGAGTACTCACCGCTACGAACAACCTTTATTGTGGTAAAAAGCATTTCCACCGACTACCTTATCATCTTACTGCCTTTATCCCATTCTACTTGTGGTCGGTGCAACTCGTTTGCTTTTTTCATTCCTTATCAGACGTCCGTCACAGCATCTATAATACTCTTTTTCTATCATGCATTTCCTTACACAACCCTGTCTTCAATCTTTTCTTCCTCTCCATACATCTACATTCATAGCCATCACTAGCTTGTCATAATTATGTGCGTGACACATGTATCCATAAAAAGATAGACCAGGGGTTCTCAAACTTTTTCAGCTCACGGTGCACTTACGCGGCTACGGGTCGATAACAGGTGAATAATAATAATAAAATAATAATTCTAAGAATCTGGTTTTAAAGCTGCAAAAGAGTACAATGAGACTATCTTCTTCTTTCTGGTGGACCCAAGATTCTTTCTATATAAAAGTAACATATAGAAGGAATCTTTACGCAATACGGATCCAGAGAATGGTCCACATTCGCGACTCACAGCACACCTCGGTACTCTATGGGGTACCAGAGCGCCGCGGCGCACAGTTTGGGAACCCCTGAGATAGACTACTTTCTTTAAATGTTTCTGTATTTCAGACTCTCCCTGTACCACAAATGGATTGAATGGCACTTGTGTTAACATATACAGATGTCCAGCAGAGTCACTCACTTATTTATATGTAAATAGATCATGCGTCGGGAATTCGGGAGTGGGGGCTTGTGACGTCATAATACTTGTACCGACCGAGTGATTTTGTAATTTTTAAAAGCGATGTATCTTCGTCAATTTTGGTTTTCGTCGGTCTAATATTTTTTTATAATCTACATTTATATTTTGGACTAGTAATTTTTTTGGGTAAAATAGCCTATTTGAAAGAATCACTCTGTACTTTGGTACTGTTAATTCATAGTATCTAATGGATGGTCACCCATGCATATGTTCTGAATTCTTCTTTTCCAGACTAATGCTGGTTTCGCGAAGAATAGGTTTCCAGAGCTTCCAGACATCTGTTCTTATAATGATCATGAACCTGTAGTCTGTTGCACGGATTGCCACATTCATTCGACTCCGTAAGCATTATATTTTCATAATATTATTAATGTAAATATTTTTTATAGTATAGGCCTCAATAAGTAAATTTTTATTTTCAGGTATAGGGGCAAGACTGTTGGACCTCTAGGAATATTATACGATAAAGTAGATTCAATTGCTGCGACCAGTAAATAATATTTATCAATAGATATTATAGAGCGCAATAAAAAAATTGCAAGTTGAAGTGGCAATGAGCAGGCCACATCGCTCGTAGAACTGACTACCGATGGGGAAGAAAAGTTCTCTCATGGTGACCATGGACCGGAAGACGCAGCGTAGGCCGGCCTCCCACTAGGTGGACAGACGACATCGTGAGGGTCGCGGGCAACCGATGGATGCAAGTGGCAAATTGTCGTTCGGCGTGGCGGTCTAAAGGGGAGGCCTATGTTCAGCAGTGGACGTCTTCCGGCTGATGATGATGATGATTGGAGAACGAAGTTTGTCACTTTAATATCAACACTGTATGTCATACGCGAACAGTAAATAATATTTATCAATAGATATTGTAGAACGCAATAAAAAAATTGCAAGTTGAAGTGGCAATGGGCAGGCCATATTGCTCGCAGAGCAGATGACCGATAGGGTCGAAAAGTACTAGAGTGGAGACCGCGGACTAGCAAGCGCAGCGTAGGACGTCCACCAACTAGATGGTCAGACGACCTTTTAAAGGTCGCCGGAAGACGCTGGATGCAGGTCGCTTCCAACCGGTATATGTGGAGATCTAAAGGGGAGGCCTATGTGCAGCAGTGGACGTCCTATGGCTGAGATAATGATGATGATGTCATACGATTGTCGGGAAAACGACTTTCTTCATATTTTTAAAGACCTGTTACTTGGGATTTCTCATGTGCCATGCAATGAAATGTGTGTGCTGTGAATGCACTTACAAACATTTAAAGTTACATACAGAAACAGTAAATCTAAAACAACTGCCTATAGCCCCAAGTATGGCTTACAGACACCCAGGACACGCAGCGCAACAGTCGATTGTTTGGCCACTGTGCCAACCGTGTGCCGTCAACATAATATGATGCAATGTATTACCAATTTCTTAAAAATGCGCCCGTAAAGTGTATTTTACAAAAAGGATCCCACCAAAACCATTTCATGTAAAATGTTGCCAAGACGACCACATAATGTTTGGCCTGTGAAAAAGATATCAGATCTCATGTTAAGCCAAACTTCTGAATCTACACGGCCTAACTCTACCGACCTTCACAAATTCTACATAATTATCAGTAAAAATGTATGGCTTCACCGTTTCGCTACCGTCGTGAAGGTGATGCGAATATTTCGTTTCTGAAGCAACGAAACAGCCTTGCGCTTCGCTTGGCTCGTCTTGGCGGGGCCACTACCGTGGCCCCAGATATATAATTTATTTCGAAACTTATATTAGGTATCCTTACATCTATCTAAAAACACAATTTCAGAATGTTATGAATATTTTAATACGCTACCGTACCCCTGTCGAGGAGCTGGCAATGTGAAACTGTTGAAGATCTGGAATGAGGAGCAAAAGTGCCATGATTTCACATACGGAGTTGCTTTGGCGGTTGGCGGCCGAAACGCAGAGCCATGGGAATTTCCGCACATGGTTTGTTTATTTCTATAATATTCTGAAGATCGTAACAACCTGTTCATCATTGTGGCAGCCTGCAGCAACAAGACTGGTTTCTGTGTAAATGAGTCTCTATCTAGACTTCTAGAGGAAGCATGTAGAATGCCGAAGTTGATACCTGTCGCCGTTTTCATTATGTTATTGCGATAACCCATATTTGTAAATATATTTACGTACAATCCTTAAACGTCCTCATATAATATGTTTATTTTATTTTCAGGCGTTACTCGGTTATGGAGCAGACGTGGAGACTGCACAGTGGCTGTGTGGAGGCTCTGTGATCAGCGAGAGATTCATACTCACGGCAGCACACTGCACGTCTACTGGACCTCTGTAAGTTATTTTCAATTCTTGTTTTTTGCGATCATTTTCCTTTACATCAAATTCAAAAGGGTACTAATTTCAGAGGGAATATAACGTATGCCGCACTCGGGCTGTTGAGACGAACTGACCCCAAAAAAGACTGGAAAATATACAAAATCAAAAGAATCATTACTCATCCGGAGTATAGAGCACCTTCCAAGTATCATGACATTGCACTGTTGGAAACAGAAACTGAGTAAGTTGTCTAAATATTATAAACGACATTAACAGCGATAGTTGACAATCATTCTCAACTTTTACACTTCAGAAAATAACCACCTTACTTATAAAAACTTGTGCTGCTTAGCTACCGATTAAATATCACCTGTCCTTGTCATTTCTATTTTAATGAATAGAGATGGCAAGTGACTTAAGAGCTATTTAAGATAAGTAACGTCTAATCAATGTTTATAAGTAAGGCCCTAAATGTTTTAAATCATCGTTTTGAACCGTTTAAAGCCTTTGATTGTATTTATTTTGAAAAACTTATTGATACTAGATAGATCGGGATTTGTTTTTGGCACATACTGGTTTTTGTCCTAAAATACTTTGGCCTAACTGTTTTGGCATAATAATACTTTGACATAATTGTTTTCTGGCATTCAGTTTAGGTTGGTATAATCGTCGATTCCGTAGTATAAAATAAATGTTCACGTGTTTTTAACTGAGGAGTTTCACAGGGTAATTAATATGCGGGGCCCACTTCTCTTCAGATTTATAACACTGCGTGTGTAGTTTTGTGGTCTCTAGGAGCATAAGTAAAATACAGCTTAACATTTCTGAATTTCAGAATTACATTTGGCAAAGATCTTTTGCCTGCATGTTTGAACACACATCAAGGATTTAATAAGAGTGGGGAAGCTTCTGGTTGGGGTCGCTTGGGACATAGGCGAGAGCTAGCCAATACTCTTCAAGTAGTGAGTAATGTTATTAAATTAACGTACCTATTGAATTAATTGAATGTAAGAAGTTAATACAGACACAAGCCAAAAATTTAATACAGACTCAGACATCGATTGACATTTTGATCTTAAAACGACACGATGGATGAAGTAGATGAACGATTGGATGCGTTGCGAATTGTTTGCTGGTGGAATCGTCCTGTCGGCGAAAAGTCCCTAGATAAAAGGTTCTATCGATGAACCGGGCATAAATAAATCGTCCTATCGGCGAAAAGTCCAAAGGTGAAAGAGTCTATCGGTGAAACGGGCATAAATTAATCGTCCTGTCGGCGAAACGTCCAATGATGGTTCATCATTGGTCGTCGGTGAATGGTTGCAGAATCAGTACAGTATTATTATACATTCGTATAGATACAAAAATCCTACTAATATTATAAATGTGTCTGTTTTTATGTAACGTTTTCACATAAACTGACTTTGATAAATGGTGCTGACATGGATGGACCACTAGACACAGTCATAGGCTAGTTTACATCATCATCTGCCTAACCTTTTCCCAACGTTGGGGTCGGCTTCCAGTCGAACCAGATGCAGCTGAATATCAGTACTGCCTATCCAACCTCAACCCATTAACTGGGTAATACGATGCGATTTGGAAAGACTGGTACTCAGACTTTTGAGCTTCTGACTGTGAATAACGACTGTCAAAGATCTACAAATGTCAGCCGGGACCAACGGATTTCCGTGTTTTCCGCGCCACGGAGGAAACTCGCTATTTTAAATGGTGGATGGGTATCTATCTATAGGCCAACCTCGACACCCGTAGCTAGGGTTAAGTCGCGGTTGTCGACGTTGGTCTGTAAGATCAACCTGTGCGGTTGTAATTATTTAACCTCGAGCCACTTCAACAGCTAGTTCGCATATATACCTACTTTTTTATCGTGGTAAAACCCACCCAGAGCAGGGCGGGAGGGACTGTCAGACTTGTACTGACTAAAATCCACGGTGTCCTTCAATAGCCCTTTACGTTCCGGGATCACGGTTGCTGTTTAGTCCCGCGACCCCGGCAGGCTTTGGCCCTCTAAAAGGAGGCCCCGTCATCGCATATTTATACGATGATAGATGTATTAATCGCCACCAGGTAAACCTTGAGGCGTTTGAAGAATCAGAGTGTGCAAGTATATATCGTCCCCATCGACACTTGAAGCGTGGCTACGACCATGAGAAGCAAATGTGCTATGGCTCCCATAGCAGAATTATTGACACTTGTGAGGTAATTCATGATACAGGTTAGATTACCAATCAAAACCAAAGCATTTATTTCAAGCAAGCCACTTTGAGTTTTCAATGACAAAAAATAACTACAAAAATATGGTGCTACAGTCCCAATCACGCCAATATCCAGGGTGTCCCGGGAAGTGTAGATCAAATTAAGCAGGGGCATGGGAGAGGTCATTTCCAATATTTTCACCTCTGACACATTCGGTTCTAGTAGGTACCATACACACATAAAGATGAAGTTGAGGTTTTTGGTAAGTAATTTTTAAATGAATTGGTGCACGGAACTCTCAAATGGTGCTGTGGTCCAACTATTTTTAAAGTTGGACAACTGCCCCTAGTAAAGACCCATGGGCCAACTAGTTGTACAGCGCAGTTGGACCACTGCCCCGGACTGCTATTTTTTACGTTTAAAAAGTAATGACCACTATTCGTGTTCAGATAGGCAACAAATGGCTAGAGATTGCAATTCAATTAAATTCTTTCTACATTAGTGATGTATGTCACTAATTCACGAAATAGTCATTTTGGGGTTGTATTTAACTCAGGGATTAATTCATGCAGCTCAATAGACGTATATCTAAGTCCTTGCGACACGATCTGCGTCTCTTTAATACGAATCGTGTTAAAGAGACCATACAGCGAAACCAAGGCTCCAAAGTGTTCGCAAAGGACAAGTCTATTGGGCAAAGCCGGATGACAAAGCTGAAACGGGAGGATGGCAGCATAGCGTCGACCAAAGCAGAGGTTTTAGGCGAGATCGAGAGGTTCTATGGACAGTTATACACTTCGGTCGCAAAGCCCGTTGACAGCTTGGTAAGAGATCCAAGAGCCAAGCTGTCCCGACATTATACCGAAGATATCCCGGACATCAGTCTGTACGAGATTAAGATGGCCCTGAAGCAGCTTAAGAACAACAAGGCGCCGGGCGAGGACGGAATCACTTCAGAGCTTCTGAGAGCGGGTGGAACACCGATACTTAAAGTCCTCCAGAAACTCTTTAATTCCGTCCTGTCCGAGGGCAAAACGCCTCAAACGTGGAGCAGGGGTGAGGTGGTGTTGTTCTTCAAAAAAGGTGATAACAGCCTATTGAAGAACTACAGACCCATCACGCTTCTGAGTCATGTTTATAAGCTGTTTTCAAGGGTTATCACGAACCGTCTCGAACACAGACTTGATGACTTCCAGCCTCCCGAACAAGCCGGTTTCCGAAGAGGCTATAGTACCATAGACCACATCCATACGCTGCGGCAAGTTATACAGAAGACCGAAGAGTATAACTTGCCATTATGCTTAGCGTTTGTGGACTATGAGAAAGCCTTCGATTCGGTGGAAACATGGGCGGTACTTGAGTCACTCCAGCGATGCCGTATTGACTATCGGTACATCGAGGTGTTGAAGTGTTTGTATAATAACGCCACCATGTCGGTCCGAGTACAGGAGCAGAGCACGAAGGCGATTCCATTGAGAAGAGGCGTAAGACAGGGGGACGTTATCTCCCCTAAACTGTTTACTGCCGCAATGGAAGACGCCTTCAAACTCCTGGAATGGCAAGGACTTGGCATCAACATCAACGGCGAATACATCACTCACCTTCGGTTTGCCGACGACATCGTCATGGCAAAGTCGATGGAGGAACTCAGCATGATGCTCGATGGCCTCGACCGAGTTTCACAACGGGTGGGCTTGAAAATGAACATGGACAAGACGAAAATTATGTCAAATTCCAATGTTGTGCCCACCCCAGTCTCTGTTGGAAACTCGGTACTCGAAGTTGTTGACTCATATATCTATTTAGGACAAGTAGTCCAATTAGGTAGGTCCAACTTCGAGAAAGAGGTCAACCGCCGAATCCAACTCGGTTGGGCAGCGTTCGGGAAGCTACGCAATGTCTTTTCGTCCGACATACCTCAGTGCCTCAAGACGAAAGTCTTTAATCAATGTGTGTTACCAGTGATGACTTACGGCACCGAAACGTGGTCTTTCACTATCGGCCTCATCTCAAAGCTCAAAGTCGCTCAGCGAGCTATGGAGAGGGCTATGCTCGGTGTTTCTCTACGTGATCGAATCCGAAATGAGGAGATCCGTAGACGAACTAAAGTCACCGATATAGCCCACCGGATTAGCAAGCTGAAGTGGCAATGGGCAGGCCATATTGCTCGCAGAGCAGATGGCCGATGGGGTCGAAAAGTGCTAGAGTGGAGACCGCGGACGAGCAAGCGCAGCGTAGGACGTCCACCAACGAGGTGGACAGACGACCTTGTAAAGGTCGCCGGAAGACGCTGGATGCAGGTCGCTTCCAACCGGTATATGTGGAGATCTAAAGGGGAGGCCTATGTTCAGCAGTGGACGTCCTATGGCTGAGATGATGATGATGATGATTAATTCATGATTTTGTCGATCATTTACTGGGATTTAAATACCCATGTTTTTACGATCGCAAACCAAAAAACAACTTGATAGTGAAGATTTCAAAAAAACGAAACATAATTTGAATTTCACGGATCAAACTGTTTTCCACAGGGCGACAGCGGTGGCCCTCTCCAAGTTAACAATGCCAAATGCCTGTACCATATTGTGGGAGTGACGTCATACGGCAAGGATTGCGGCATCCTGGGCTCCGCGGGCATGTACACCAGGGTCTCGTACTACGTGCCCTGGATCGAAGGGATCGTGTGGCCGGAGGAGACTGAACTACAGAGGAAGAAGGACCAACAGTGGCTTGACAAATGGCTGAGTGTTTCGTGAATTAAAATAAATACATTTGCAAAAATCGGTCCGACTTTATGATTCTTCTACACAAATATCTACATTTTGCAACACTTTCACACAAGTTCTTATGTCTTATGACTGGGACTTTAGCTTGGCTTCGCGTTTTTTAACGACCTGACGAACAGTATTAAAGAAAGAACATTTGGGTAAGCCTACACAGAATACTCAAGCCCGGCAGACAATCATGGAATCTAATCAACAGTAGAATCGCTTTCTAGAGACTGGTCAATTTCATGCAGTGTTGCTCAGTCCATTGTCTGTGTCTATTTTTTGGGTGTTGATACTACAACCCCAATTAATAGTGTAGTTTTAGGGAACGCAAATCTCGCGAGATTGGTGCTCAAGAAATAAAAGAAAAAATACGGGTCAAATATTTTTTAATTATATTTTTCCCAACTTTTATCGGAGTCTTAGTCAAATAGCCTATTCCACCGCTATTCTTCTTCTATTCCCAAACCACTGCAACTTCAGAAGCTAGAATCAACTGGTACAGTCAGACCCTTACTCTTACCGCTAGTATTATAATTTATCTTTGCTCTTACTAATAAAAGTTCACTGTTTACCTTCAGTTCCACTTTGCGTTACAAAGCCACGGTATCTTACTTAGACAGTACCTACGTCTTTTAATTATTTTTAAACGCATTAACGCATGCAACGCGCATCTTAAAGATGATTTTGAGGAAAGAAAACTTCTGTTGCAAGTGGGATTCGAACCCGCGTCTTCTGGATAAGTACTCCAGACGCCTTAACCAACTAGGCCATTGCAACCACGGCCACGCTACCGTAAAGCGTTCAAAACGAGGAATAGAGAATTTCAGCTTGTAGGTGTGGGTTGCAATGACCTACTTAGTAAAGCATCTGGAGTACTTATCCAGAAGACGCGGATTCGAAACCCACTTGCAACAGAATTTTTCTTTCCTTAAAAATCATCTTTAAGTATCTACCTACGTCTGTTTGTAAAACGAATCTTAAAGCTTGAAATGAATATACCGTGATGCCGGTACCAGCTGATACCGTGCTGGTGCAGTGCTTATAACTGTGTGTTGTTCTTAATTTACACATCGTATTCATTATACGTACTACGAAGTACAAAGAAGAATTTAATTTTGCATAATACCAAATGGAGTTTGTGACGTATCCATGGCGAATATGCCACTTTACAGCATAAATACTAAGATTACGTATTTTTTTATGCTTGAAGCCAAGGCGTGATAAAATCTTAAACGAGGATATTCACCAAAGAACTAGTGTTAATGATGAAGCCCTTAAAATTTGCAGGTTGAAGTGGTAATGGACAAGCCGCATCACTCGTCTGGTAACCGATAGGAGAAGAAAGGTTTTCAAGTGGCGACCACGAATTGGTAGACGCAGCGTTGCCAGGCCACCCACTAGGTGGACTTACGTCATCGTGAGAGTCGCGGGCAACTGATGTATGCAAGTGGCGGATTGCCATTCGGCGTAGTGGTTTAAAAGGAGATCTTTGTTCAGCAGTGGACGTCTTTCGATTGATGATAATGATTAATGTCGTCCTCTCCCCTGATCAAAGCCACGGTGTCCATCACACAGTCCCGCAAGAAATACTGGCGTGGCGATTTAGACTCAGTCCTAAGCAACTGACTGGAAAAGACAAGACGCATGGAATGTTGGAAAGGAATGAGGAAGGCCTTTGAACAGCAATCAGGTTAGCAAAAATGTTTTAATAAAAACTAGTCTCCACAAAGGTGCCGGAAGATAGAGGGTCTATCGTCGTTTCACACCGAAGCGGTTCGAAACGCCTGGCGAGAATTGCCATAGAATTTTCGAATGGGTCTTTTCGCACCGCGGTACGAGTCGCCAAAGAACTTTTAAGTAAGGACGGCGTCGGAGCCCAGAAAGGGTTGGCGAGAAAAACAGGACGCGTGCTGCAGGCTGGTTCAACAAGGCACAAAATAAGAGCTCCTGAAAGGTATTGAGGAAGCCTTTGACGTTAAGTACTCGTACATCTATGAGCGTTCACTGGGCCTGAGTGGTGGAGTTCAGTCCACTCTTTCTCATAGAGACTAAGCCTGTGTCACAGCAGTGGGAATATTGCAGGCTTTTTTTTGTGGGACAAACCCACCACACTATTCCCAAACCACTGCAACTCCTGAAAGCCAGAATCAACAGTGACAACCACCAGAAAAGCGCCGAGACAATGAAGCTCGACGTGTCCCGGAGAATGAATTTACCGGTCTTGGATCCTGCACGAAATTAATCAGAAAAGAATAGTGGAGAAGTAGGAAAAATATGTTTCCATTTCCCTCCATGCAAGCAGGCGACAGAACAAAGCAAGGCCAATGGGCACAAAGTGACATTACAACTGGGAGAAGCCCAGTTGCCTGGCACCACGGGTAAAAATGACTACTAATATTAATGGGTCCTAAATTGTGAGCTGCTATATTTGATACCAATAAAAGGCTATTAATATGAATATTGCAGGCTACTTCTGATAATGATGACAGTGCATCGTATCTGACCCTCACAACCCAGTTAGTTTAATAGGACTAATGGGTAAGACGGTTTTTTAATCGTTGCAGTTAGTACAACAGATATCGACCACACCTCGTGGTGTGATCGAGTAGAAAAACTTAAAAAATCCCAATTTTCTCGCTTTAACAGTAACCAAGACATTCGCAATGATGTTTAAAAAGATTCGCAATTTTAAAATTCCACTCAAACATTCATGTCACAATAATAAAATCGTGTAAAGCGGAGATTAATTTGTACCTAGTTGCAGTATTACTTCCGACGCGCACACATCGCACTGTACGCATGCGCGAGAAAGATGGCCGCCCATAAATATGTAGTATTAATGTTCACTTTTAGTTGTTTAAGCTGTGGATTCTGCCAACTCAACCTTAGTGAAGGTAAATTAGTTCCGAACGAAATTTAAAGATACCTAAAGAAAGTAAAAAGAGTGTAAAACCATTAATTTGCGATGAACATGGCGCACGTGTATCTCAAGTTTTCAAATATCTCTGGTAGTGTTGGATGGGATGAGACTATCTCTTTGAAATATGAGAGCGAAGGAAGAGAGAGTGCAGCTATGTACCATACTTTGTGAACATAATAACTCAACGATCAGGAGAACTATTAAACACCTAAGTTAAAATCTAATGTCACAGAAAAAATGGTTTTTAATTATTCTTCCAAAAATGACAAAAAAGTCAAAGTCTTGAAAAAGTTTGAAGATAAACTGTAAAAGGTCCACATTGAGCAAATGATACTAATAAAACAGATGTTAATATTCAAAGAAATAACTAAAAAATAATTAAGGAACTACGGGCACCGAGTTAAGTAAACAACTCGAATCTCTTCAAAGTTAGAATTAACAAGCTTCTTCTGGGTAAGCTCGATCCATCGTAGGCTTTGTCTCACTCACCTTTGACCTGGACAAAATCAAAGCCAAGAGCAAATCCATCTCAAATAAAAATAAAAACTTGAGAGGTGTCAAGGGACACCCGGATGGAACGAAGTTACTGCATACACTCGACAAAAATAATCGTCGCGACACCACACTGTTCAATGCGAAATAGAAAGATGAAACGAAAATATCTGGCTTGCTTTCTATAAGAGAGAGAGAGAGAGACAGACAGAGAAACATGCACACGCCGCACGGCTTACAACAGCTTACTATAGCAAAAAGTGTCGTTACAACTTTTCGTCTTAATTTTTTCCGTCTAGCCCCCTTTCGCAACGCGCGATAAGGAACTTCGTCGCCGAACTTCACTGTCTCCGCGCTTTTCTAGTGGTCGCCACTGTTGATTCATGGCTTGACGGAATTGCAGTGGTTTGGGATCCAGTATCAAAATGATTTTGGTGTTTCAGGATCACGCTGCACAAGCAACAATGCCTACAACGGAACGTGTGTCAGATTATTCAAATGCGGCTCTGCAGTTTTAACATACCTTTATGTGAGTACTAGCTTTTCACCGCGGTTTCACTTGCGCTGCTGGGCTACCGTTGCTTTTAGCGTGATGTTATATAACCTATGGCCTTACTCGATAAATGGACTATCCAACACAAAAAGATTTTTTCAAATCGGTCCGGTAGTTTCGGACAAACAATCAAATCTTTATAATATTACTAGTGGTAGTGGCCCGTCCCAGCTTCGCACGGGTATATTAAGAACCGCTCGTCCGATTTTGTGCAAATTTCACATAAAGTATCTACTAAATAGTTCGAACAAAGCCTAAACATTTGGTTTGGGTAGATGAGCCCGTTCTTGAGTTATAACATTACAACGAAAAGTGGCATTTAAATACTATCTTATCACAGAAAAATGCTAATTTCTGATCTTATGTCATTATACGAGGACTTATTAGGTAAAGGTCAATGTCCGCTATTGACATCTTAACTGGCACCAACTATAGTAATGCCCGAGTTTAAAATATTGCTCATTAATATAATTTCACCCTGAATACTCTCTATTTCAGCGCAATGCAGGTTTCACAGATGACAAGAACATTCCTCCTCTGCCTGAAATATGTTCCTACATGGGAGACGAACCTATTGTCTGCTGTACAGACTGTGTATTCAGCGAACATGATCAGTAAGTTCCTCAATCTTTGGACTATCATGAATAAAAACCTGATTATTATCTCTATTATTTGTATATCCTATGTTTCATGTAATCATTTCGATCGCAATGTAAATTGTTAACCGAAAATAAATTGAATTGAAAAAATTTAATTGATTGTCTCAGCGGGTCTGAAACGGCATTAGCAATTCTTCTAATATTCATAATATATTGGAACTATTTGTATGATCTGCAGTTCTACTTTCGCATTTCGATTATCTCTTTCTCTTCTTCTAGTCTATTCATGTAATCAACTTATATCAAATCACGTTTCAGATTTAAAGATTCCGCTGTCGCACCATATGGGGTTCTAGTCAGTAGGAAGGGACCTAAAGCTTGGAAAAGTAAGTATTACTTTTCTAGTTTTATTAAATTTAAAATATAACCTAAATATTTTATTTATATCCATCTTCTAACACTCGGGGTGAAATCCCTCCGATATAATTCCAAGTGCTCTTTTCGAAGTCTCTTTTGGAACAGCCAGCATACTAGCTTTTTTTTTTTTTTTTGCGTGGTAAAATCATCAAATGAGTCCTCCCACCCTGGGCAGGGCGGGAGGGACTGTCAGACTTGTACTGACTAAAATCCACGGTGTCCTTCAACAGCCCGTTATTTCCCGGGGTCACGGTAATGAGATAAAAAAAACTTTAGTATTTTGAAAAGTGTGCAAAATTCCTCTTCCTTCATCGTAAAGCGAAAATTAATTGATCAAATCTGATATGCATGATGACTCATTTCGAAAAACTGTACCGATGTGACGACTATTCCAAAAAAAACCTGTTTGTTAATTCAATAGCTAGATACTTACATTGTTTTTTTTTTACCTATAGGTAATCAAATTCAAAACACTTGCTTGTGTCATGCATGGCGTCTCGTGACGTCACTTCTATGACTGTCAATAGTAGTCAGTAGTAGTAGTAGTAGTAATCAATAGTAAACACATAAGAATTTAGTAGAAGTGACGTCATTCCCTTCCGATTTATTTAGAGTATCATTATTTAGATAGATTAGGTACCATACCTATTTTGTTATTTTATTTCGACCAAGATACTGAATTGCGAGTACATTTTACGAAAGTTTAATGAACCCTTTATCGTGTTTCAGAATGTTTGGACTATTTTCATCGACTACCGTACCCGTGTCACGGTAAGGGTGAGGTGGAACTCACCAGGAGTTGGATTAAGTCAAGCCATTGCCATAATACCACCTTAAATATACAAGTGACTGTTGGTGGTCAAGATCCACAGCCGTGGAAGTTTCCCCATCTGGTAAGATCACAGAACCTCTATGAAACTTTCATACAATTCTATATTCTAATCTTTCAGTCAATTCATTACTAGATGGGGCGCCTCGGCTTCTCGCTGGTTCAAATTTTTGACCTAACCTAAAAATAAAATTGAAATTGGTGCAATCTTTCGAAAGTTATGCGCCATACAAAAGCGGCTTTATTTTACATTATGTAAAGATAAAAATGATTGAAGACTTCTAATTAGGAAATGACTACACAGTCGCACTGATTTGACATATAATAGGCAGGAGCAAAGCTAAAAAGAGATTCATAAAATAGACAGCCGTCGGATATGGTGCCAATAATACCCATAACCACGCTGCGCTGGCCGGTGCATAGTCTCCATTTAATAACCTTACGGCCCCATCGGCCATCATCAGTTCTGAGTGCTATGTGGGCTGCCCACTGCCACTTCAACTTCAACGCTGGGCTATGTTGGCAACTTCGGTTCGTCTACAAATGTTTTCATTCTGATGACGTTCCGTTTAGTTTACATATTGGGCATAATTTTTCAGGCTCTGCTTGGGTACGGCAATACAGTTGCTGAGGCACAGTGGCTCTGCGAGGGAACTGTGATCAGCGAGAGGTTCATTCTGACGGCTGCACATTGCAGCAACGCCGGTGTCTTGTAAGTTTCTATTTTCCCACTGTATATTTTGTTGATCAAAAAGGCGTTATTTGGCTTTTTTGGGGTGGATGGGATTCAACTCCTAACGGCTCACTCTGGTCAATAACAACATAGCTATTTGTAACCTGCTGTTCCACTGAACGATCAGCGATCCACTGGCAACCAGGGCGCTAGAATCGCTTCCACCATCTTCTCGGATTCCGGCAACAAACAGTTTTTAATGTTCCATCGGTCCACAGGAGTTTCAGGTCCTACTGGGTGAGCTCGCTCCGTCTTCGACGCCATCTTTGCTTCTGGGCTAAATTGAGGCCAAGAGCAGATGTATTTTAAATTAAATAAATACAAGTATAACTTCACCACCTCCAACTAAGTGGTCACTGCTTGAGACATAACGAGCCAGAATAGAAGCTGGAAATTATTTTGCCACTCCAAATACATGCCGTTTCAACAAGTTACAAGCTAAATCATTATTTAACGATATTAATCCATTGCTAATTTCCTGATCTGAGACAGTCTCATCCAGGTAGTTTCTAGCTCCCGATATTTCTTCTGTATCGTGGGTGCATTTACAAATATTAATTTAAACTTACATACACAAACAGTCTCAGTCAGAACCGAACCAGCGACATATTGTATAACAGCAGTCAATCAGTCAGCCTCTGTATCAACCGTGTCGTTAACCTACCTCAGTAATTTGTGCTTTATTTACGAGTATATTCTTTGAATAATTTCAGGGGCACGATCGCTTATGCCGCTCTTGGTGTACAAAAACACGTCGACTTTGTAAAAGAATGGAAGATATATCAAATCAAGAGAATGATAATACATCCTGAATATAACGAACCTTCATGGTACCACAATCTTGCATTACTGGAGACAGAAATTGAGTGAGTATGCAATCTTGCACCTGTTTTTTTTTATTTAATGCTTTGTCAGAATCCTTAAAGGACCAGTTTAGACCAAAAGTGAACCAGAGTAATTATTTTCCCTATAATAGGTTTGTGGATAACTACATATAAAGCCATGTACAATTCTGAAATTCAGTTACATTATCAGTGGAACAAAGTTGGGAACCGGGAAATTAGGCCTTCGAAGAGGCAGTTTTGAACGTCAAATATTAAAGTTAAAGGAAATGGGATGGGATGGGATTGATTCTACAAGGCAAGGCTGATGATCCACGGCATCATCAGCCTTGCCTTGTAGAATAAATTTTTAACGTTGGCATTCAATTATTTCACATAACATTCAATTGTGAAGCAAGACCTGGCTAAATAAATGTATAAATCTTCATTTTTTTTAGGCTGGTATCCACAGCAAAAAATCTAAACACATTGCTGAACCATATAATTTCTGATGGGCCTGAAAGGTCATGAGAACAGTATTTCCAATTTTACTCGTTGCATTACTTCATTTATTCCACAGAATACGATTCGACAGTGAAATCCTCCCTGCGTGTTTAAATGTAGGTATTCATGATACATCCCTAGCAGAAACAGCTGGTTTGCCTGTCCTAGATAAGACAAATGATGAAGATAATAAGAATGAGACTGAGACGAATGAAACAAAGGCTGACGAACTGCAAACGGTAAGACATGTTTTTGCTACCGTAAAAGAAGTATGTGTGAGGGAAGTTAGTTGAAGAGTACCAGCTAGATGAACCCAGGACCTTAAACTAGGGTTGAGACACTAGATGTGGTAGCTGGAGAGTGTTATGAAGCAGCTTGGGAGAAGCTATGTCGAGCAGTGAACCACATTCGTCTGAGTTTAGCGAGGTCGAAAGGTTACACAATTTTAAAAAATCCTGATAATATCAAAAACTGATGAAACTAACAATAATTTTAATTCTGTTTCTAGGTATTTGTAGATCAATTAGATCGGTACCACTGTATGGAAGAATACAGGCCACATAATAACCTAATACACGGATACGACCATAATACGCAAATGTGCTACGCAGTGCACAATGAGACTGGTGATACTTGCAAGGTAATTCATTACTCTTTCAAAGCTACATTTTGACAACTGTAGCATATATTAGTTACCAGTCTAGGCATATGACCTGACTATCTAAAAAAGAGGACTGGAGGAGACTGGATTCTGAAGGTAGAAAATTGGGTGTACGTGTATAATGAAATACGGCGACAGCCACATCAGATCCCGCTGCTATCTGAAGAAGATGCGCGAAGGAACATCGAAGTGGTTTTAGTTACAGCCCTCCAACCGGGCTGGGGAATAAGGATTCCCAAATCGAGAATTAAAAATAATGGTTTGTGACGAGGTAACGCCTCTTAACAAGGTTAGAGTTGGTTGTTTAATTGAAAAGATTCCTTAACTGTTCACAGCGACTCAGTGGCAGCCCCCTTCAAATAGATCAGTTCAGGTGTCAATACACTATTGTGGGTGTGACGAGCCACTCTTCAGAATGTGGCAAACTAGAAGTACCTGGCATTTATACCAGGATACAAAACTACGTGCCGTGGATCGAAGACATCGTGTGGCCAGATTAAGACTGAATAATTTTGTAGCTACTCAATAAAATCACTCATGTAGGTTGTCGTTTCATTTAAAAATTTGGTTTTATCTATTTCTTCTTTCAACGAGCGATAGATAGAATACAATTTATTATGCACACCATAAAAATTACAGGTACAAAGTAGATGTTATAAATAAGGTGACACAATCGATCTTTTCAAGACAACCTTTGGATGGTGACAAACTTTCAGTGATCAGATAGATGATGATGATGGTGAAATTTTTGCAACTATAAACCATGTCATTAAAGCCATTAAGCTCAAAATGTCACTAGGTATAAGATGTCAACATGAAATGACAAGAAATAATAAGGGTGACATTATTTTTTAATGTTTAGCGTATGATAATGTGATGCATGTGGTTCAGGTTTATATAAACAACTATTTACAATATAAAAGCCATTTGATTTTTTATAATGGTATAATTTATAACATAAAACTAACGACTGGATATCTTTTCATGTTATGGGAGACGATGGTGCCGCCCATTTTCATCATATGCCGTAAAAGCTTGGTGCGGCTCTGGCGTTTGCTAGTGACCAGAATTATAATATCGGGGCGTCGGAACAAGGTTGTCTATTGATGCTGGGTAAGCGAGTACTCCTGGAAAACCCGTGGAGTAATCTTTATAAATATCGTCGAGTTTGTCCTCATACATGGGATCTGCATAGTTGAACTCATCATCCTTAACGATATAGCCACCAATATGTGGTCCCAAATCATAGTCACTACCATCTATGTCACTGGTTCCAAATGCATCTGCAGCCGAGGCTAGACCACGAGGCTCGATACCAAAGCCTCCATTAAGGGCTAGGTTAAAACTACCACCTCCTTTTATCGACTTTCCTCCCCCAAGGCCGAAGATCACAGCGTTATTTGAAGGTTGACCAAAAGTCTGACTCTGAATTTGATCTTGAGTTTTGGCTTGCGCCTGCGCTTTAGCCTTTTTCTGGGCATCATTAATTTGCTTTTGAATAATAACCTGTGCATCTGCCTGTGCTTGAGCTCGAGCTTTAGCTTCAAGAATTGCCTGAGCTTTAGCAATCGCCTTAGCTTGAATAAATGCTTTATATTGAGCTTCAGAATCGAAGCTGTAGTGATTGAGATTCAAATCATTCTTGCCGTTAATGTGATTGTTTACATTGGAATATAACTTTTTAAAAGGTTGCACTTTGGCGTTTGTATCAAAGTTGAAATTAAAATTGCTATTGATTTTTTTACCAAATTGATTGTCGTTTTTATTGGTATCAAAATTGAATTTATTAATATTATTAGTTTTTTTGTTAAAATCAATGTTTTTATTAACGTCGAAATTAAATAGGTGGATTAAATTTAAATATTTATTTAAGTCAATATTTTTATTAACATCGAAATTAAATTGATTTTGGTTATTCAAAAGCTTGTTTAGCTCAATGTTTTTATAAGCATCGAAATTAAATTCGTGGTTGTTATTAAGATTTTTGTTAATATCAATGTTATTATTAACGCCCAAATTAGATTGATTGCTGGTATTAAAAGATTTGCTAATGTCAATGTATTTATTAACGTCGAAATTAATCAGATGGTTTAAATTCAAATATTTATTAATGTCGATGTTTTTATTGACGTCGAAATTAAATTGATTTTGGTTATTCAAAAGTTTGATTAGCTCAATGATTTTATAAGCATCGAAATTAAATTCGTGGTTGTAATTAAGATTTTTGTTAATATCAATGTTATTATTAAGGTCCAAACTGGATAGATTGCTATTATTCAAAGGTTTTTTAATGTCAATGTTTTTATTAACATCGAAATTGAATTCATTTTTGTTATTAAAATTTTTGTTAATGTCCATGTTTTTATTTAAGTCCAAAATTATTTTATTCCAATCAAAATTATTCATATTGAAATTTTCATTAGTGCTAGAATTGAATTGACTGTCAGTATTGAAAAAGAAACCACCTTCATAGAATGTGTTAACTTTAAATTTGTTTGCATCAACGTTAAACTTATTATCTCCAAATTTATTCGCACCATTTATATTATTTCCAACGAAAAAATTATTAGCTTGCATATTATCGTAATAGAACTTGTAGGCCTTATTGATGTCTTTAAAGCTGAATTTTGTCGTACCTTTGTATTTAATATCAAAGCTTTTACCACCATCTTTGCTGCTAAAACAGAGGTAACTGACATCATCACTGGCCACAAAGCCACTGCCACAAGCACAGCTACTCGCACTTGCACTCGCACTCGTACCAGCACTCGATGAAATGGCAGCATTAGATACAGCGCTAACATTAGAAGTATCTTCATTAATACTGCTAATACGACTCGTAACAGTATCAATATTTTTACCACTATCAGCATTCACTAAATCATCGTTAGCACGAACTATACCGTACTTCGTATATATAGTAAAGGGTTTGCGATAGTTAGTTGTTGTCTTTAATTTTTTACGGGACCTGCCTATGTTATCTGGTTCATTATTCGCTTGGTAATTGTTGAAATTGGAACGAACGATATCATTAACACCTCCAAAACTGTACGGCTGAGCCTCAGCGTGTCCATGACTATGGCCATTACTGTTGTCAATGGTATATCCTTCAGCATGCGCGTGAGCTTCGCCTTGTGCGTGCACATGTCCTCCATAAGCTTGATTATTTCCAATATGTTTCTCGTTATATTTTCTTTCAAGATCGTATAGTGCACTAGTGTCGGCATGGCAAATTGAGATATTTTGGAGAATTAGAAGTAACTGAAAATAATTATTCGACATCAATTGAGTAATTATTATATAAAAAAAGATGTTTCTGATTCAGTGTTCGCTGTTCGTATCCAACATGCTTTAGCTTCATCGTTTCGGTCTTTGTTTATAAAAAGTGGTAGGTTTAATTTGAGGTAGACCAATTTATTACAATTTTGCTGTCGGAGTAGCATTGTTGAAGAATGGAATTTAATGGAGTAGAGTAGTAGAGTAGAAACATAGTTAGAAACAAAAATGCTTAAATAATGACTAAATGTTGATATGGTTGTGTTATAAAAACTTACCACAGTCTGAAACAGGCACAATGCAAATAAACCTTTCATTTTTTCAAAGTTCCAGAGACGCGCTGAACTTCAATCGTCGCCAGTTACGACGTAGATGACAAAATGGCGGACTTTAATGAATATAGGAAGATTAATTATGATTATAACGGTAGTATTTAAATCGGCATTGGTCACGGTCTCTCAAGCAAATAATCATATCTACACATTATAAAGAGGAAAACTTTGTATTTTTGTTTGTTTGTAATGGATAAACTCAAGAACTACTTACTGGTCCGATTTCAAAAATTCTTTCACCAGTTGAAATCTGCTTTGGTCCTGAGTGTCATAGGCAATAAGGGGGGGGGGGGGGGCGAGCGAAGCCGCTGGGAAAAGCTAGTTATTTATAATTAGGAATGATAAGGGCTATTTAGGTGTGATTTTTTATTTAACAATTTTAGTTTTACCTTCTGTTATGCTCGAGAGATTAAGTTCTGACTCCATTGACTTATATCGTAACGACAGGCCCAACCAAGCAACGAAAATGGCACCAGTTTTTTGGCCCCCAGCTGTCACTTCCGGGCCAAAGTCATTTTCAACTCAGTCAACTCAGGTCACGTCGTCGATCTAAGCAACGTAGTTGAACGTAGTTTGTATGATTTATCATAGATGGCGCTACTTTTTGCTTCTATGAAGAAGGTTTAGGCAAAATGTTCTGATGGGCGTATCCTTCCTATTGAAATCATTGTCTGACTCGCTCTTTCTTTTTAACCGACTTCAAAAAAGGAGGAGGTTCTCAATTCGGTCGGTATGTTTTTTTTTATGTATATACACCGATTACTCCGAGGTTTCTAGTCCGATTAGTTTAATTCTTTTTTACTTCTTATGATGGAAGATGAAACACATACGTGCTTAAGACAGAGTGTGTAAAACGGCCATGTTAAGTAAAATTCGTAATGATTCACTTTGTTGATTTCCAGCAACGCTATTGGCTATTCTTCTATTATTCATACACGAAGTGAACTAGGAATATTGCTAAATGGCAGTTTTAAGCCCGTCGTTATCATCATCATCAGCCTATAAATGTTCCCACTGCTGGGACACAGGCCTCCTCTCTGTAAGAGGGAGTGGGCCGTAATCTACCACGCGGGCCCAGTGCGGATTGGTAGATGTCACATGTCTTCGAATTTTTGGTTGTAGGATATGCCGGTTTCCTCACGATGTTTTCCTTCACCGTTTTGAGAGCAGTGGTGTTGAAATAAATTACACAAAGTAATGCGCCTGACGGGGTTCTAATCCACGACCTACAACTCGTAAGTCGAGGCCGATACCACCGGGCCACTAACTACATTATGTCCAATTATAACCCGTCGTTATAATTGGACATAATGTAGTTAGTGTTCCTAGAAACTTTCTGAGGGGCGGGGCACCGGCGTAGACCCTCTACGAAAAGTGCTACGGCGTAGGCGGCATTCCAATAAATAAATCCATGCAGCTGGCTTTGTTTGTAATTTGGTTATGTATGTGAGTTTAAACTACACCCACAATAATGAATACAGGAGAAATCCCTAGTGTGGGTAAAAGTAAAAAAGAAACTTATGCCCTTATTGTTTACGTTAAAAAAATATCTACAAATACAAGACATTTCTTAATTGACGATAAAGATTAAATGGTTTACTATGTAGACTTTTTTACGTGGTAAAATCATTGAATGAGTTGTACAGTTCCATCGCACACTTTCCGAAATGTAGGTATATTTTCCAAATGAAGAATATTTTTAAAGAAAATGTATTTGGGAATAAATTAAAATTTTCTTATTAGATATACTTCACAGCTACAACACGTTAAACAATCTGTGTTCAATTATTTTTCACTCAAATATAATAATTATATGAGTTCCGCTCAATAATGAGTTTCTTATTCTTAGTGTTTCCAATTTAAAATTAATTACAACTGTTAGGAATATTTCAATTTAAAAACATTTATTTATTTTTATTTATTTAACAAATGCTTCTTTAACATATTTCAGTAACAGAACCATCCATTACAAAAATAGCTTTAATGATATACCGTATTAAAACTGATATAACGGACATCTTACTTATTACTAATCTTACTAATCCTACTAATGTGAAAGTTTTCGATGGATGGATTTACTCTTTACTCTTTCACGCAAAAAGTACTGAACGGATTTGCATAAAATATGATACACAGAATGGATTAACATATAAGTATAATAAAAAAATATGTATATTACATTAAATACAACTATTAAACTCGCTCACAAAGTTTTTAAAGATATCGCCAGGCGATTAGTCGACTCTTCAGGTGACCAGAGGGCTGGCCTATTTCTAGGCCAACTAATCAGCTTTGCCATACAACGTGGCAATGCTGCCAGCGTTCTGGACACTGTTCCCGTTGACAGCGTAGTGGACGAATTCTTTGACGCTCTTTGAATGTTTTTCTTTTCTTTTTATTTTTTGTACATTTTACTAGTTAGTTTTTATTTATAGTTCAAAAATTATATCAATTGTCACAATACTATTACATAATTATTAATAACAACTTAGTTAATTATTTAAAAAAACTAAAATTGAAAGTCTAATATTTACAAGAATGACTAAATTAAAACTAAAATTAAAAATGTATAGGGCGTCAAAAAATTCATTCATATCGCTATCAATGGGGAAAGTGCGCAGAACGCTGGCAGCATTGCCACGTTGGATGGCAATCATGGTCCTTTGACCAAGAAATAGGCCAGCCCTCTAGTCACGCGAGGCGTCGACATATAGGATAGTTTTTATCTCGATTTTATCTTCTTGGGATAAATTTTAGTGTTGTAGCGGGTAAAACCGGCGAAAGTTTGTAAGGATGGATAGATGGATGTTTCTTACACTTTCACGCAAAAACCACTGAACGGATTAAGATGGGTACACAAATAGTTTATGACCTGGATTAACACATAAGATAGCTTTAATTCCGATTTTATCTTGTTCTTCTTCTTCCTGCCCTTATCCCATTCTATTTGGGGTCGGCGCAACACGTTTTCTTCTTCCATTCTCCCCTATCAGACGTCACAGTATCATTTACTCCTTTTTCTTTCATATCATTCCTTAGACAATCCATCCATCTTTTCTTTGGCCTTCCTCATCCTCTCCATCCATCAACATTCATACTCATCACTTTCTTAGTCACATGGGTGTCATCCCTCCTCATCACATGTCCATACCAAGATAGACGATTCCCTTTCATTTTTTCTGTAACAGGCGCCACTTTCAAACTTCCCCTTGTAAACTCATTCCTTACTTTAACCATTCTTGTCACTCCACACATCCATCTCAACATCCTCATCTCCGCTACATGCAATCGTTTCTCGTCCATCTTTTTCATAGCCCAGCATTCCGATCCATACAATACGACAGGTCTAATCACGGATTTGTATATTTTCCCCTTTAACTTGAGGCATCCGTGGGTCGCAAGTTGTTCCGATTTTATCTTGTTGTGCTAAAATTTTCAAGTTGTAGCGGGCGAAGCTGCTAACAACAGCTCTTCATCACAGTCCCAAAGAGTTCATGAAAGTTTACGATATTAGGTCACGGGTCTAACGGATTACCGTGACCCCGGAACGTAAAGGGCTATTGAAGGACACCGTGGATTTTAGTCAGTACAAGTCTGACAGTCCCTCCCGCTCTGCTCTGGGTGGGAGCACAAATTTGATGATTTTAACACGCCTCCATTGACCTTGGAACGGGTTACTGATAAACAAGGGTAATCTTTTAGTTAGTCTAACAGTCCCTTCCGGTCCACATAGGGCGGGAACACTAATTTGATGCTTTTTTTATCACCAAAATAACCCTAACTTCCAAACTCTCCGCTGCATTAGACAAATTAATAATGGAAATATCTAAGAACACCCGACCCGGAGAATAAACCTTTTAGTCTCATCTGTTCCGCTTGTTACTACTTTATTTAGTAAGCTTTAATTATGAAACGACATCTAGTCTTTGATTAAAATAAAATAGCTGTAGATATGTTACGTTCTTACGTTAAGTATTCAAACAGTGACTCTTATACGTACACAGACACATTTACTCGCACAAACAATCATTGTTATTACACGCCAACAAAGAAAGAGACAGAATAATGCACAAAGGTGGCGTACGACCAAGACGGAGCATCACCGCTATTCGTATTAGTTCGTTAGTAGTCGTCACGCCGAGCGGCGGCGGGCGGCAGCGCGGCCTTGTTTTAGCCAAACGTGTCGCACATTATCGCATTATATGTTTCTATCCCGCTCTTCAAAATTGAAATATACATGCACGCACGTCTCAACCGAAATCTACTCGTATTACGACTGAGGACTGTTAGGCCAATTTAGCCTAATTTATGCGGTCCATGCGCTATCGTGTAGTGACATATCTACCGCTATTTTATTTTAATCAAAGCATCTAGTGCCACTATTAATAATGCAGTTATAAATAAATTTCTAATTGTTACCTTGTTCATTGCATATCGATATTGTAGCACAATTATTGTACGATAGCCTTAATAAACTACTTCGGTAGCTAATAAAAAAGATGGCGGCATTGATAAATAAATAATTAATAATTATAACCCACAGTGTCTTAAGCCTCCTGCAGACACACGCGATTAATCGCGCGGGGCGACATGTCGCGGTCCATTCGCAGTACAGAGTGGAAATTAACTTGGCTCGTTGTCGCAGCGCGATTAATCGCGTGTGTCTGCAGGAGGCTTTAAGCTGCCAGTGACGACAAATGGCTCTGAAACGGTCTTTGACTGTTAAACGAGCAATGGAAAAAGCTATGAGCGGAGTTTCTTTGAGAGATAAAATCCGGAACATGGATATTCGGCGAAGAACCAGAGTCACCGACATAGCTCGTAAAACTTGCAAGTTGAAGTGGCACATCGCTCGTAGAATTGATAACCGATGGGGAAGAAAACTTCTCTAGTGGCGACCACTAGAGAAGTTTTCTTCCCCATCGGTTATCATTTTGTGCACAAAGCTAATAATTTATTATTTAAATGATAAAACTATTATTATAGATGTTAATATGAATATGAACTTCTATATAATATAATATTATAGAAGTTAATATTCATGTAATTCGCTACAATTTTATTGGTAAACTATCTCTTATAATAATTTGGTAATTCATACCTGAGAACACTTTTTGTTTTTCAGAGACCGAAATTATTTCGTAGGGATAGATCTATTTATTAGGTGATACAACTTGATGACAAATATTAATTTTGGTGACAGAAAATATAGTTCCCATAAAAAATGGCGTACGCCAAAAATGCACTGTACGCTTGCTCCAACACTTCTCCAAAACCAATACTAAGCTTAGCCGCATTTCCAAAAATAATGAACAATTGTCTGCTGCAAAACAAAAATCAAAGCAAAGTTTGTGTAAAACCAATCATGCGTGCTAGAAACGCTAATGGAAAATTGATGTACCTACTGTAAGACGATAATCTCACACGAGTTCTATGTTAGCTTGCCATATCTACACGTACGGTTTTACCCGATAAATCTGTCTTGATTGGCTTGAATGGCTGGGCATAACTGATGTGGCAAGAACAAGCATATCAGACGGTTGTATCTGTCCCTGTTCATGCATTATATCAGTTTTGCCTACCAGGCTCTACTGTCGGACAAATTTGTCCAGTACCTAAATAGGTACTCGTGTATGGCTAGCTATTGACCCGAGCGACCAATTTGATTTTCTCGACATTTTAATACCAATTCTATTTGATGAATGTTATTAGACCCATTAGTTAGACCATAGCAGATTTAAATGTTATGAAAAATATCTAGTTTTAATTCCGCTACAAAAATCCAGGGCCTCAATTCTGCTAATTTTATTTAACTCACATGCTATTGATATTCAATTGAGATTCAATCACGACTCCATTACAATTAGAACAAATTTGGTATAGGCTTCATGCAGGATGCAGTCACCTGCAACGCCTGAGTAACGCCTGATTCTATAATCTATCATAGCAGATTTTCCCATGGTTCCGCATCAATTTGACTGTCTCATATCATAACTATTTTCTAACCAATCACTCGGCTCTGTTTTACCGACTTCAAAAAAAAGGAGGTTATCTAGGTATGAAATATTTTCAGAACTGTCCAGTTTTTTCATATATGTTAGTCTATATCAGCGTCTGAACAAATGTGCTAAATTTTTGTTGTTATGTTTGTGTTCGCATATCTCTGGAACTACAAGTCCGATTTAAGTAATTATTTTTTTGTTGTACTAGGTATGATCCAACTTAGGGTACACTGTAAGTTTCATCAAAATCGGTTCAGTAGTTTTTGAGATAGGGAGTTTTGCCTACTTGGGTTGTAGATTTTTTCAAAGTCGATTGTAAGTTCCCGGGTCGACGGCGCGTTGTGTTCCACGCGCGCCTCAAAGAGCGTCAGCATAATGACGGGGCCCCCTCTCTAGAGGGCCAAAGCCTGCCGGGGTCGCGGGACTTATCTCATTACCGTGACCCCGGAACATATAGGGCTATTGAAGGACACCGTGGATTTTAGTCAGTACAAGTCTGACAGTCCCTCCCGCCCTGCCCGGGGTGGGAGGACTCATTTGATGAATTTACCACGCAAAAAAAAAAAAAAAAAGTCTATTGTAAGTTTGGTCGCGATTATCTCGCGTTTGGCTGAACAGATTTTGATACGGTTTTCACAAAAGTATTTTTTACATTCTACGGAAGGTTTTAGTGTAAGTATAACAATCATGGATATCTTGTGACGTTGACCGCATATATCCGTTTTTGTTGCTGACTTGGATTAAAGATTTCTAAAGACGGCATTATACGAAGATTTTTGTTGAATATCTGAACTAAAAAGGGTAAAATAGGAACTTTTTTTTGAAAAAAGAACGGCTTCAAATCAAACACAAAAAAGTTTAAAATAACTTTTCTTTCGGAAGTCGGTGGTAGTCAATGAAATAAAAAACAAAGCCACCGACTTCCGAATGAAAAGTTATTTTAAATTTTTCTTGTGTTTGATTTGAAGTCGGTTCTTTTTTTTTAAGTTTTTTTTGGGACCAATGTTAGTGTCAATATTTTTGGACCTATCCGACTCCCCGCTGATTCCGATCTTTTCGAACATAATTTTCTGACGAATTTGACTTCTATGTATTTGAAGCAATCTAACTCCTTCAATATTTTGGGGTTGACCTAAATTGATCTTACTTATTTACAAGGTACATAGGATGACTTAATGCACGAGGTCTCCATCAGTCAAGCAAGGGTCTACTACTGGGAAGTATCTTGTCTCCTATAAAACTTTGAAATGTAACCAGGTATCACAGTCAGCCAATGAGAGAACCTTTGGTCCATAACCGCTCAAATTAATTGCAAAAATGTTCCCAGAAGTGTTTAATAAAAAAACATCTGACTAATCAGCTCTTATCACTTGTAAATTAAGTAATTATTTGTCGGGCAAGCGTGACAAATGGCCGTTAATGTTCCAGTGTATAAATTTGTTATAAGGCATCGTATTAAGTCGGCCATCTTACGTACACGACACCATTATGTATTGAACCTTGGCGCGAAACTGGGACCGATGATGAAAATTTATCTGGTAACGTATACGTTTCATTTCGTTGATTTTGCACCTGGATAAGATCAGAAACCGTACCTATGTATAGGTATGGATACCAACGTTATTTTTGCCCTCATTATAGGAATGTCTCCATGTCTCGCAGGAGCGTTTACAAACATTTTTTCATGGCAAAGCAAGCAATCGTGGCAAGCTTATTCGATTACGTGAAGAGGAATGTTCGTAAGATTATGAATAGTACATTGCCATTGTTATCAAAGTGGTGAAAGTTACTTTATAGTCCCGAGACGGGGTTTGGCGTCCGTAATTTAGTGAGGGTGCTAATAGTTCGAGGGACTAAATACCTAAGTAATTTACCCGAGGTAAAAACTGGTTTTCGTTACGAATACGAGGAAAGTAAAATAAGAACAAATTATTTGCTAAAGCAAAAAATTTGTTGCTCTCCCGCTTATTTATTTTATTATCCTGTGGTCGTCCAGCTATATAGCCAGTACTTTTCATGTTCAAAAATAAAAAAATGGCAAAGGTTTTTTCGAAATCTATGTTATTTAAGATCTCATAAACAACACAGATTTGAGTTTTGAAACTAAATTATATTAAGTCATCTTAATACTTAACTGTATGTTATTTTAATTTTCAATCGCGTTGTAATTTAATAATCTTCTTTCGGAGTAAGAGTAATGATAACACATTTTATTTGCCTCACTTCTGAAAATTGAAACGCCGAATACCTAGTTGTTTGGTCGAAAGTTTAAAATCCCGAAAGTTCATTTGCTCAAAAGTTTAAAATACCGAAGTTTACCGGGCATTTGAACATCGCATCGGTATTTTGTGTTTCGATATAACGACTATCAGCATTTGAAACTTTCGGTATAATAATAATTTACTGCACAATTAATGGTTTCTTAGCCAGTTAAACGTACATTTTATCGCAATCATAGTGGTTTACTTAGGCAGACTTAGTAAGTAAGGGTACTTAGTGGTAAGGGTGCTAATTGGGAATTCTTTAGATCGCTTTTTGCGTGTCATGCCAAGGATTTCACTCGTAATGGGCTGTCAGCTGAAGAAAGTGCTGAAATTATGTCAGACACCTTCACTTACTGTGCTGACATTGCCATTGGTCGCGGACCTATGACCAATATACGTAGATGTGATTGGTGGTGTGACTACCTAACCGAACAGCGTAAAATCTATCGTCGAGCGCGTAAACATCTAAATAAGCTTAAAAACGTCAAGTCACCGGAGACTCACTAACCTCTGCTTTAAATACATTTAGAGTTGCCAGGTCCCGTTACAGAGCTTCGGTTGAAAAATCTAAAGCTAATTTGTTGCGTAAAGTAGTGGATAAATTAGAAAAAGAAGGTCCGTGGTCTCCTTTATATCATGAGTTTAAAGCTAATCGATCGGTCGACCTCGCGTATGTTCAGAATATTAAAGTAAATAATAAACACACCACCGGTATTGAAGAAACAACGGAAGTTTTATTAAATAGTCTTATCCCTGATGATTCACCTGTTAATGATAACGACTACCACCAACAGATTAGAGCATGGGCTACAGTTCGCCTAAATCACCAGCGTCAGACCTTCCATCCACTGACGAATTCATTAATGTTGTTAGGAGACTGCCCCTTAACAAATCATCAGGTGAAGATAAAATATCTAATCGTATGATAAAGGAAGCGTGTAAAACAGCGGGTGACGCGATATTAACTGTTTACAATCGGTGTATTGCTGAAGGTGTTTTTCCTCGTATATGGAGACATGGCTTTATACGAATAATACCAAAAAGCGGCGACAAGCCACCAGATGACCCTAAGTCTTACCGGCCCATAACATTATTACCATCTTTGGGAAAGCTCCTGGAGCGTCTTATCGTCCCACGATTGTTACCGGACGGGCCCAAATTCCATAAAAACCAATTCGGTTTTACTATCGGCAAATCAACCGTTGACGCGGCACTTTCGGTTAGAAAAATAGTTAATACCTCCGAGCACAAGTACGTAGTTGGAATCTTTCTAGATATTTCCGGGGCTTTTGATAACGCATGGTGGCCTATGCTACTACTTAAGATAAAAGCTCGTGGTTGCTATAATAATATATTTAATCTTCTTTGTTCGTACTTTTCTAATGGTTATGCGAAACTTAAACTCGGACATCATTCCGTATCGAAACCTCTTACCATGGGCTGTCCTCAAGGTTCGGCTATCGGTCCTCATTTATGGAATATAGGCTTCGATGATTTCCTCGCGATTCCACTTCCAAGTGGTTGTTCTTTAACTGGTTATGCGGACGATGGCCTTCTGCTCATTCAGTCGAGTACTCGTGCTGGACTCGAGAATTTGGCTGACACTTGCCTACGATTAATATCTCAGTGGGGCGATCGAAACCGTCTGACCTTTGCACCAAAAAACAAAAACATATCAGCTTATTTTAAAAGGTGACCTTAAATCGTGGCCTAGTATTAAATTCAATAATGTTCCCGTTAAGAGAAAGCAATCGGTGTGCTATCTTGGTTTAGTCTTAGAGAGGAATTTCACATTCATAGAAGATATAAAAACAGTTGGTGAATAAGCTAAAAATTACTTTAATGCCCTAACGAGAATATCTAGGTCTACTTGGGGTTTGTCATTTTTAACCTTAAAAACTATTTATGGGGCTACTTACTTGGGCTGTGTGTGCTATGGAGCACCTGTTTGGGCCGATAGGGCCACGATAGGGGCGGCACGACGTAAATTGCTTCAAAGCCAGCGCTTGGCTTTGTTATTCTTAAGTAAAGCGTATAGGACCGTCAGTACTGAAGCTTTACCGGTACTTGCTGGTGTTCTTCCAGTAGATCTTGAAGTGCAGCGACGTGCTGCAATGTACTTTTCCGCACGGGAGACCACTGACGCTCATTTCCTACCGCAACGTGACCGTGATAAGATATCTAGATTATTTAAACCCCAGAGCGACGTCTGGGAGGATCTTTTATCCGAATGGCAAAATAGGTGGGATAATTCTATGAAGGGGCGGCACCTCCACCAGTTCTTCCCATCCGTTCGTGAGCGGCTAGCTAGGACGTGGTTGGAGGTGGGTCACTGTGTTGCCCAATTTCTCACGGGACATGGTAACTTTAAAAGTAAATTGTTTTCCTTTAAGCTTGTTCCCTCGCCTTTTTGTCAATGTTCGTCACCTGACTGTGAATATGAACAATCAGCACATCATATTCTTCGGGAGTGTATTCTTTGGCAGAACGAACGCAATATTATGTTGGATACTGTTCAGACTACATCTGGAGTCATTTATTATACGGACCTTGTGGAAACTCGAACAAACTTCCGTGCGTTCAAGCGTTTATCAAATATACTTGTAGCAGCTCACAATTTAGGACCCATTAATATTAGTAGTCATTTTTACCCGTGGTGCAAGGCAACTGGGCTTCTCCCAGTTGTAATGTCCCTTTGTGCCTATTGACCTTGCTTTGTTCTGTCTCCTGCTTGCATGGAGGGAAGTGGAAACATATTTTTCCTACTCCTCCACTATTCTTTTCTGATTAATTTCGTGCAGGATCCAAGACAGGTAAATTCATTCTCCGGGACACGTCGTGCTTCATTGTCTCGGCGCTTTTCTGGTGGTTGCCACTGTTGATTCTGGCTCTCAGGAGTTGCAGTGGTTTGGGAATAGTGTGGTGGGTTTGTCCCACATAAAAAAAAGGCAGACTTAGTGTATTAACTTGCTCGCTAAGATTTAGTGATCATCTATTGGTGTTCAAATACAATTGGACGTAGCTATGCAAACAGGAACCAACCCACACAATGTCAGTTTTGAGAAAAAGCGATTTTTGTGAAAATGTTGTGTACTTTTAAATTGATTGTTATTTTGATTAAAGTTTACATATTATATTTTACTAAATAGTTTGTTCTATGTATACTAATATAATATTGATGAAAATCACTTACATTTTTAGTAAAAAATCAATGAAAAGCCTCCTGGTTCCTTATTGCAAAACTATCTATGTGTGGGTTGGTTCTTTGTTAATTTTTAATCATGCCAAAAGTTTATAGGAAAAACAAATGAAAGATCCCATATTTCTTTAAAAACATTTCCATTTTTCATTGAAAAATAAACAAATATTAAATTCATAGTATTATAATGTTAATGAAAATATTAAAAACTGCAAAAATGTTTTAAAAACTCAAAAATACTTTGTGAACTGATATGTGAATATTTAAATAGTATTTTTACCATGTTTATTATTTGTTTTTAAATAATAAACATGGTAAATATCCCATCTCAAAATTCTAAAGCGAGTAAAAAATACTAATATCTAAATCCAATTCTAAATAAAAATCCGGTTAACCTGAATAGCCCTCAAGATCGTCTTCGTTAACATCTTTTCCGTTGTTTCACATACCGTCTTCATGATATCTTGTGGAATCAGGTGAAGCATACTTTTAAATCCCTTAACTTAGCGTCAGGAACCGGGCACGCCGCGATCGCGCTGTTAAAACCCATCTTTGAGTAGTGGTTGGAGAGGCGTCATGGCGTCCTCACCTTCCGATTGACACGGGTTCTCACATTAAAAAGGAAGAAACGTCTAGATGTCACCACTGCGAGGATCGCCCGGAGGACACGATGGAACATACGGTGCAGGTGTCCTGATTGGGCAGAGCACCGCCGTGTCCTCACGGAGGCCATGCATTGGTCGAGGCCATGCTGAGACGAAATGGCAAGCAGACACCTTCTTCTGCGAAGCAGTCATGCTAGCGAAGGAAAGGCTGGAAGCGTGAGGGAGAGGACAGCCTCCATCTCACGACCCAGTCGCAAAAAGTTAATTTGGAACATGAGGATGTCCTCTCCCTCACGCGTTCTGACAGCTCCTCAGTCCCCTCGCCTGCGGCTGAATACCTGAGGTATTTCCCGAAATTTATGAGGTATTTGCCGTGTCTAGTGAGGACTTGCGTCAGCGGGAAGGTAAGGAGTCCGTGGCGCCTCTCCAACTTCTCCTCAAATCAATCTTACCGCCGTAATTGTGGCATTCCTAGCCTATCATTATTTTTGTTGCGGTATTATTTTGAAACTATGATAACTTCTAAGATATTCGTTGAAATCAAAATATGATGTGAAAGGCATTTTTGTTAAAATTATTTGCTTGTGATGATTAACGTATTTATTTAGATAAGGATTTATATTATGTTGATGAAAATACCTTCGCAAATAAATTATTTCAAAACCAATTTGATTTCAATAAGAAAGTATTGTGAGTTAACTTTAAAAGATAGAAATATGCGATCGTGGTATTTTTTAGAACTTTGAATGACCTACTCCTATTGGTCGTAACATGTTATATAAAGCCTCCTCGATAAATGGACTATCCAACACAAAAATATTTTTTTGCAATTCGAACCGTAGTTCTTGAGATCCGCGCGTTTCACCAAACAAGTAAACAAACTCTTCAGCTTTCTATTATTAGTATATATTTTGGAGGAAGCTATAATTCAAGGAATTTTATATTTATCTGGTTTAAAGTTGGATGTTCATACAACAAGGCTATTATATATTGCGGTTCTGACCACCACATGCAATATTAATTAAATAAATAAAAAAAAACTAGTGAATAACCATAATGTATAACCATGATTTGGACGAATAATTTGATCAAGGAGTTTATTATACAAAACAAATTCAAAGATCATGACTCCTTAGACGTTGTAAATATATCATCAAGGAACCAAGAAATGTGAGTCTTATAGATTTATGTCTATTTTAATATGCAAACAAGAACCAACCCGCATGGTTCTACTTATTTGATAACAAAATAAAAAACACAAGGGACCATGTAGCATGAGTCTTAATAAAAAAACGAATTTTAGTGATTTTTTAAGATTGTTGGGTGACTATGGGGCATGGGTCTTGTTAGTTTATTGAACAACTGCTGTTATGTTGGTTGGTAACTTTGTAAGAGAAATGTTTTGTTCTGTCAAAATTGTCAGATCATTTTGATATTTACAGGGTCGATTATTAAGGTGGTCATTATTATAATTTAACCAAAACAAATAGTTTTTCCTTTGCAGAATATTAATGTGTTACAACCTTTTAGTAAAATAAGATATTTAAACTCTCAATTTTTCATCAGCTTATAAATAGTATGCTGTACCTGTTACCTAGCTTTTCTTTAAATACGAACTCTTTCATTACCTCTTACATTATACAAGCATTATAGGCCCAAGTTAAGTCTGTCATAAAAATCATGTATTCAATTTTCAGATTTTTTGCCTCGCTTTAATCGTAACGAGTCAAGCAAATGAAGTATCATGGAATAAGCATCTGAATATCAACTCTAGGCAAATAAATAATGATCTCAACACACGAGCCTACTTAGACGAAGGAAGTGGACAACGCGGTATAAATATAGGTAGATCAGCCTATGACGGGAGTACCTCTGATGTAAGATCAAGAGGTCCCAACTATGATGTGAGGCGTGTAGGAAATCGTCTGGCTTTTCGTGGAGATAATGTCATACTTCCCATATTTGGGAGTGAAATTCCAGCCATAATTAGTCAGCCCACATCTGGTGCTAAAAGAAAATTTGATGCTCGCAGAGCTGGTAACCCAGCTTGGGGACTCTCAGACAGTAACTATGATGGTAAAGTTCCTTTAACAAGAGCAAAAGACGACGATGAAGAACCTATTGTTAGGAGTCAAACTGCTCTCTTTGGTGACAATCCAAAGCCCAAAGACCAAGTAAATCGACCATTTAGGAGTCTTCCAGTGGGAGAAAGCATGAATCAAGAAGCATATGTTAACAGCATTAATAACCTTGGTGAAGAAGCTTACATTTTAAGAACTAGTGACCTCAACAGAGCCAACAATTATGGTCAAGAAAATTATAATTACAAGCCAGATGAACTTAGTCAAGGCCATTATGCAAGTAGAAATCTTGGCTTCCCCGTTTATGAAGCTAGGAACGATTTAAATAATCTCAATGGCATTAATCAAGAACTGAATGTTGAAAGAACAAGTTATCTTGATAGTTCAGTTCCAACAGGGATAGCAAGAAGCTATAGCAATCAAAATTATGTCAACAATGTTGGTGACACGAACCAAAGACTTGGTGTCTTAGGAAGTGATTATAAAAATGTTGCAAGTCGATCCGAGTTTATTAAACCAGAAATTTCAATGGATCAACATGGGTATATTCATCCAGATAATGAGATTGAACGTAAGCGACAGGAATACATACCATCAAATTTAGATACGGAAGAAAGAAGCATCAATAAAGATAGCTATGACCGTGGCAGTACCTACCAGCCGTATAAAAATTCAGAAATTAACCCCAGTTTGGACCCTAACTATGACTTTAACGTCCTCGGTAATATTTACAGAACCACTGACGATGGCTATGATGCGCCTCATAAAGATCCTGTGATGAACAATGACCGCGACATTTCTAATGTTAACCGTGAGTATGGATATGGTGGCTTGGATTCTGGCATACTTGCTCCTGAATTTGAAAGTTACCGCAATCCTGCAGATAATTCTTTACCAGATGCCAAGATCGAAATCAGGGCTTCAAACGCTGCCTACAATGAAAGCTCTAACGAAAATATTATTAACAGTACTGACGAGAAGAACATCGTAAATCGTGGGAGTTACATTCAAGAAGTCAATGGGTACAGTATGAATACACCGCCACGGCCTCCACCTCCACCAGCACTTCCTCCCCCGCCTCCACCACCACCACCTCCTCCACCACCGCCACCACCGCCACCACCACCGCCACCACCTCCTTCCCTACCACAACCTAGTTGCTGCAGGTGTAGCTGTTGCAGTTGCTGCAGGCAGAGCTGTAACAGTTGCTATGAGCCCGGGAATTATGTTAATCTGGCCAATAATTATTATGCGGACAATGCTAACAATGTTTATAAATATAATTTACAAAATGATAATACTGCACAAAATCAATATTCAAAAAATGATAATACTGCACAAAATCAATATATAAAAAATGATATTAATTCACAAAACAACCAACCTCAAACTTGTAACTATGCACAAGATCAATATGCGCAAAATTACATCGATGCGCAAAATCAATTTTCAAAAAATGAAAATGCCTATATGGCAAATAAGGAATATTATGACAGATATTATGAAAATTATTACAAGAATTACTACCAAAGTAGAGGAAGTCCCCCATTTGCTACTGGTACGTTTAACGTTGATGGTCAGGTTAATGTTGGTGCCCAGATCAACGCTGGTACTCAGGTCAATGCTGGTACTCAGGTCAATGCTGGTACTCAGGTCAATGCTGGTGGCGAAGTCAATGCTGATGGTCAGATCCGTATTAATGACAACGCATGGTCTGGAACCTACACTACCTCTGGTGGAGGCGGCCAAATCACCACCTACGGTAATGCAGCCAAACAAGAATCTGACTCCAGTGGTGCAACAATTGTTTTGTACACCGACACCGGTTTAGACGAAACATCGTCAGGAAATATGGGTGTATCCCTTACCAACAGTCTGAATGGCAATAAAGTTAATAGCATGACTGACAATGATCTCGGTATCATGAGTATTACTGGTGGGAATGGCTTGATAAACTCTGGTGGCAGCACTCAGACAAAGATTGTGGTGAGCAAGAGCACCAACAGCGGTGGCGGCATTGTGAAGACCGTGCAAAGCGGCGGAGGCATTGTGAAAACCGTGCAAAGCGGCGGAGGCAAAAGCGTATTTAGCACGACTTTTGGTGCCAATCCATACCTTAATCTGATCAACAGTTTCAGCAAAACCATCTCCGGGCTTCCGGGCGGTCCCGGAAGTTTTAGCGGATTACGCAATTCCTAGTTGAGTTTCAGAAAAATAAAATGATTTTTGGGTTTTTGTTAGTTTTTTTTTTATGTTTAGACCTAAAGACGCAGCAGTTAGTGCCGCTGCAGCTGTATTACTCAGAAATAACAGAAGATATGAGAGAGAGAGCAATACGAGAGGAAAGCATCTGCATGAATATATGTATATCTATACCTAGAAAGGACGGTTTTTGTAAAACATTAACTAATGAAATCGAGAAATTCGTATAGGTATCCAATAGATTTCAATCGTGGTTGCTGCGCAGTCGACC
Organism: Agrotis exclamationis; assembly: GCA_950005045.1. Lineage (NCBI taxonomy): Eukaryota > Metazoa > Arthropoda > Insecta > Lepidoptera > Noctuidae > Agrotis > Agrotis exclamationis. The sequence goes on from OX465443.1 coordinate 1,208,917, forward strand.
AAAGAAGGCCACGCTCTCAAACGAAGCTTCTAATACAGCCTAGTTTCCCAAAGTGGGCGATAACGCCCCCTTGTGGGCGCTGCAGGCCTAGAGGGGGCAGTAAGCGACCCAGAAAAAAAATGGAAAAATGGGAGCGTTGTGTAGAGGCTTCGGGGGTGATTTGTAATTTCATCTAGCTAGGAGGACTCGACACCGACTGAGTTCTCGAGTCTCGGCAACAACTTGTGAACATCAACTAATATTAATAAAAAGATTGCTCAAACTCGGTTTGATATTTGTCTCCGCGTAGTTTTTTTTTCAAAACATTACCCCACACTAGGAATTTCTTCCTGTATCTTATTGGGTGCGTTTACAAACATAGAAACTCACATACACAAACACCCATACCCGAAGCAATTGAAACATTGGGTGCAACAAGGGCGTTACACCAAAAAGTGAGTTTTGAGATAATTGAAGTTAAAGTTTTAGATGTGTTATAAATTCTAAACTAATTAAGATAAATCTCTAGAACTTTCAACATCAAAATGAACAATGAGTAAGTTGTAAGATTTTAGTATTATCATTATTTTCAGATAGTTGGAAACTCCAAAATAACATATTTTTTTAATACATGTTATCCGCCCTTGTTGCATCCAACCCATAAATTAATTGGGCGTTCATATTTTAAAAGGTTTTGAAGGCATAAATACTTTAGGTGCTTCAAACAATCATCTTTATTTAAAAGTAGGACAACACTCATTTGCTTTCATTATTTAAAAGTTTAAATATATAGGTATATGTTTTCTTCCATAACTTTCTATTCTTCAACTTCTTTTTTCCTTTATTTTTTGGGGGAACATAATCAGTCTGGTCGTCATCTGCACTAAAATCACTGGTTTCAATTATTTCGGACATGGTTTTACATTAAAATAAACTTTCGCAGACTGCAGGTCGTAACATGTTTCAAGTTCAAACGCTATCCATGCAACAACGGCGTAGCGAAATCCTCTCAATTATTATCTATCATGCCATCTAAAAACGATGAATCAAAATGAGTTTTTGCCATAATTATGATACTAGATGGCGCAATGCTTAATTTGGTGCAATAATATTAAAATGGGCTTTGGGTGCCGAACGCCCTTGTTGCTCCCAGTGCTTCAATTATTTGTAGATCATACAATAAAAATATTTGTTCCGTGCGGGGATCGAACCCGTGACACCTTGTTTACACCATGTTTTAGCAAGTAAATATAGCTCACAACAATTAATTAATTTAATTTGAAGTTATAAGTGGTTTTTAAGTACCTAGGTAGCTGGAAAAATGGGGGCGTAAAAATTAATTGATTCTCAAAGTGGGCAGTAAACTAAACAAGCTTGGGGGCCTCTGTTCTAAGAGATCATAATGTTTTCGGTAATATGATCGGTCTCAGTGAACGGTTATTAATTTCTATCACTAAAAGTTGCCGAAACGTGCATACTGACAATTTGGCTAGTCCACAAATTCAAGGTCGCCAACGACCGAGCTATGAACGATGCTTATTGTTGTTTCTATAAAGGATAAAATCGAGAATTAAGTTTTCTTAAAAACAACCAGAGAACCTGCAGAGTTAGCAAACTGAAGCGGCATTGGGCTAGCCACGTTTGTCGAAAAACGATGGCAAGTGGAGCGGAGTCCTTGAGTGGAGACCGCGTACAGTAACCGGCACGGTTCTTGAGCGCTCGGCGTAAGAGTGGGGATGGCTTTGCGCATCGTACACTTATCGACAAATGAAACGCACAATAAAACAAATAAAACGTACAAAACAACGAATCCCGAGTGGCGGCTATGACGCGATGCGCTACGGCACGCTACGCGGGCCAATCACTACACTTTCCCCGCCCGCGTTACTCATTCATCTACCAAAGGGACCTAAAAACTCACTTCTGCGCAGGTGAAGGTCAGCGCTCAAGATCCATGCCGGTATTTGTACTGGCAACCGTAATGTAGGACGCCCCCCAGCTAGATAGACCGAGGTTGTGACCGTGGTTGGAACAGTGTAACAGACTGGATGCGGAAGGTGGAGCCTGGGAGGGACCTATCTCCAGCAGCGGTCTGCAATAGGCTGAGTACTGATTATTAGAATAAATAGAACCTACGCAAACTTTAGTATGTAGTACTTTGTTTACCTTTCCACGCTCAAACCACTGAACCGATCAGACTATTTTGCATGTAGACTCCAGCAGGTATACTACTACCCGAATCTGTAAAATTTTACCAATCAAACAGCCTTCCTATTGTACTAAGGTCGAAAATCTCTGTAGATTTTCGACCTAGTAATTAGACAGATTGAGATAGATTGATGTGCTCTAGTCTGTACGTTGGCAAGTCAGATGGGTACCTATACATATAATCCCGAAAAAGTACCTACCTACTATTCCTGAGAATAACAATACGATCTTAATGATGAATTGATGACAGCTTGCGCCACGTAGGTACGAGAATTGGTTGTCGAATTTCTTCTAAATTAAAAGCGACTAAATGAAAAGCTAGTAGCCGATAACACCATTAAGAAGGGTGACGCAAGATTTATGGTGCGTTAATTGCACCTATACAGGGTGAAATTTTATTAATGAGCTATATTTTAAACTCTGGCTTTACTAACGATACTAATCGTATTTCGGAACTCAAAAAAAAAAATATTAATGCAAGTATCTTCGCCTAATATTATTTGTGATGTTTAGTTTTAGTTCCGCGCGCGGTGTACTGCGCTTTAAAATTTTGATAGGTAGGTAAGTACTTTAGGACTTTTGGGGTTTATGATTTTTTATTACTTTTAGTGTTTTTATCAATAATAAGCATTTTCAATGTGACATACTACATTTTTAAAGGTGTCCATAATTGCATTAATATTTTTGATTTGCAATTTATTAGCCGTAATGCAATCAGCATCGTGAGTAGAGCCTTTTTTTTTTTTTTTTTTTTATCGTGGTAAAATCATCAAATGAGTCCTCCCACCCCGGGCAGGGCGGGAGGGACTGTCAGACTTGTACTGACTAAAATCCACGGTGTCCTTCAATAGCCCTTTATATTCCGGGGTCACGGTAATGAGATAAGTCCCGCGACCCCGGCAGGCTTCGGCCCTCTAGAGGGGGGCCCCGTCATCTTGCTGACGCTCTTTGAGGCGCGCGTGGAACACAACGCGCCGTCGACCCGGGCATGGTCCATGGTCGGGCAGCGAGTTGCCCTTTACTCGCCGCCCGCATGCCCGCGCCTACGGTGGCCGGAGATCGTCTTGCGACGTCCGTCGCCGTGGGTGTCCACCACTGCGGGTGGGGCGGAGGGAGGACATTGTCCTCTCCCTCACGCGGCCCGCCTCCTCCTTCGCGAGCATGACTGCTTCGCAGAAGGAGGCGACCGCTTCCCACTCCGTCTCGCCCCGCAGCATGGCCGCAACCAATGCCGGGCGCGAGAGGTCTCCGCCTATCGCCGCCGTGAGGACACGTCGGTGCTCTGCCCAAGCTGGGCAGTCTTGCACCGTATGCTCTACTGTGTCCTCCGGGCGATCTTCGCAGTGGTGACACCCAGGCGTTTCCTCCTTTCGTGAGTAGAGCCTTAGATTAAAATATTGCCCATGATTTCGATTTCACCCTGTATAGCCTACTAGCTGACCCGTGCCCACTTCGTTGGGCGGTAAAATATACGTTATATCTTTATAATTTATAGCCTATAGCACTCACGAATAATTTAGCTTTCGACCAGTGAAATAATTTTTAAAATCGGTTCATTACTTACGGAGATTACTCCCTACATACAAATACCTCTTTATAACATTAGTATAGAAGTACTAGATACGTAGTGTGCGTGATGACAGTGTCTACTTTTTTTATCGTGGTAAAATAAGTGAGTCCTCTCACCCAGGGGAGGGCGAAAGATATTGTCAGACTTGTACTGACTAAAATCCACGGTGTCCTTCAATAGCTCTTTACGTTCCGGGGCCTCCTCCCGCTAGTATGACTGCTTCGCAGGGGGCGATCGCTTCCAACTCAGTCTCGCCCCGCAGCATGGCCTCGACCAATGCCGGCGCGAGAGGTCGCCGCCTATCGCCGTCGTGAGAACACGGCGGTGTTCTCTGCTCAAGCGGGGCAGTCCTGCACCGCATGCTCCACCGTGTCCTCAGGGCGATCCTCGGTGTGATGACATCCAACTTCAGTGTCCGGTCAGGACCTACGTCATGCGGTAGGTCAGGACGCCGTGACGCCTATCCAGCCACTCCTCAAAGAGGGGCCTTGGCGCCGCGATTGCGGCGTGCCCGTGACAGTCGTTTGTCGGGATTTTTTGTTAATAAAATCACAATTTCTGAACATAACTAAACATCTGAAATAATAAACTTCTGAGAAATGACAATAAAACACATTTTTGTAAATATCTTACATCATTTAATTTTCCCACACATTTGGTTCCGACATTACAGATGAACTATGAACAAGTTTCAGAACATTTTTTTATCTCACCCTCGTAAATTAAAATTAACAGTATTTTCATCACAAACAAAATTAAATAGAACTATCTTTCTTGAAGGCTTCATAATGACCATGTTCTCTAAAATTATCTTCACTGGTGTTGCATTAATGGTAGAATCATGCATAGTAAGTATTGTACTTCACACATATCTCTATGTTAGCTTAAATTAAGGAATGAGCTATTATAACTATATTCTATCTAATGACTCCAACATTATGATGCTGTTTCCTCTGATCACCTGAAAATAAGATAGAAAAGTAAGTAATTTATGAGTTGTCGCTACTGCAATACATATATGACACAAAATACTAACTAACCCACATTTGGAGGTCGTAATTATCTGAGTTATCAAACAAAATGTACAAAAATTAAGTGTTTCAAAGTCAAAATTAAAAGTCAATACAGAACATAGGCACAGAGTGATATCACCCCAGTAAAGTATGTACTTCTGCGTTGATATCCATTTTCTTGACTAAAATTTAGAATTACACTAAAATTTTTTATAAATGCAAATGTTTCTGAATAGGTATGTGTGTGTGTAAAATCTACAGAACAGATTTGGATGAAATTTGGTACACAGGTAGTTTAAAACTTGTATGGTGTTTTGAGCCCGTGATATTATTATAATATACGGACTATGAAACTGTCACTGCTTTGGCTGCGACTGAACGAGAAGAAAAATGTGACTGCTACAGTTCTGGATTTGGTTCTTCAGTTGAATTTAACCACAGATCATCATCAAATTTCTCAGTAGCAGCCACAAGACTCTAAGTTAGAGCCTGATAAACAGCATTAGGCTCACCTTTATTTTATGGTTAAACATAACAGGAGAAATAATTGTTCTCTTTCCAAGCTTTCACACAAATTTTTACAAATGCACCCCAATCCGGCCGGTCACCGTGGGGGAAGAAGACCACAACCCTCCAATAAATAAAACCATCAACAACAACAAAAGTAAATATATGAACAATGAACCAGAAAAATTACAAAACTTAAATATATGCACCTATAACGTAAGATCACTATTGTCAATGACAAGAACACTAGAATTAAACAACGCAATAGAAAACATAAATTGGGACATCATAGGACTAGCTGAAATTAGAAGAAAGGGATACGAAATAGAAGAAAATAAAAATTATATCTTTTGTTACATAGGCGAGACTTTGGGACTCCATGGTGTGGGCTTTTTAATAAGAAAAACCTGGAAGGACAACATTGTAAGCTTTGTGGGAATATCGGAGAGAATAGCTCTACTAAAAATGAGGTTCAACAATGTACCATTATCTATTATACAGGTGTACGCCCCTACAGGGTGTTCCAGTGAAGAAGAAATTGAAAATTTCTACAAGGACTTACAAAAAGCACAAGATCAAGCAGACAAGACCCTTCTGGTCATGGGAGATTTTAATGCTAAAATAGGGTACCCCAAACATGAAGAACATACAATAATGGGAAAATATGGTTACGGTCAACGGAACGATCGAGGCGAAAGACTAATCCAATATGCATTTGAAAACAAACTGTCAATAATGAACACATACTTTAACAAAAGAAACTCTCGCAAATGGACCTGGATATCTCCAGACCAAAACACTAAAAACGAAATCGACTTCATACTGAGTCACAACCCGAAAACAATAACAAAATTAGAGGTACTAAACAATATAAGTTTCCCAACGGATCACAGAATGGTTAGATGTTCAATGAATCTCCAGACACCAAAGATCAACAGAAAGACATTCAAAGCCGCAAACAACATGCTAAAATCTACAGAAGAAAAAGAAACTTATCTGAAAAAACTTAAAGATAATGCAACAACACTATACGAAACAACAAAAAATATAAAAGATATTCAGTCTCTGAGTAACGCGTTGGAAAAAACAATCACAAACAGTCTAGAGCAAGATGGAAATAAAAAAAAAGAGGCCAAAAAATCCAAAATTATTAGTGATCAAACATTGGAAATGATTTTTAAACGTACAGAACTCCTTAAAACAAAAGACAAATCAAAAGAAATAAAATATGAATTAAAAGAACTCTATAAAAAGACAAACAGAGCGATTAGACAAGATTACGAAACACATAGAAAAAAGATAATCGAAAGAAATATGATAACATTTAGAAGCTCAAAGAGAGCCTATAAAGAACTGTCAATGCACAAGAACTGGATACAGGGTCTAAATGCTGGGAAAAACGAAGTGAAAAACAGAGAAGATATAATAAAGATCGCAACAACCTTCTACTCAGATCTCTATAGAAGACCATACCAGGAAGCAGCCCAAAGTATAGAACAGACTCAAATGTGCACTATAAAAGAATCCCAATTAAAAGAGATAACTTTAGAACAGATTAATGAAAATGAGATAGCAGCACATATAAAGAGACTAAAACCCGAAAAAAGCCCAGGACCAGATAAAATTACAAATGAAGCCTTGAAGCTGGGAGCACCTAATCTGATAACCTACCTCACAAAACTCTTCAACTTAATAATAGAACAAGAACAAATACCAAAGCAATGGTGCAGCTCAAACATAATATTGCTCTACAAAAAAGGGAACCCGCTTGACATCAACAACTACAGGCCCATCAGTCTATTATCAACAATCTACAAACTGTTCTCTTCAATTATTCTAAGTAGAATAGCCCCAGATATAGACAAAAATCAACCAATAGAGCAAGCAGGCTTCCGTCCGCATTACTCGACAATGGACCATATACATGTTATAGAACAAGTAATAGAAAAATACAAAGAGTACAACATGCCATTGTACATAGCCTTCGTGGATTATTCCAAGGCATTTGACAGCATATCACACGCATCTATATGGAAAGCTCTGAGAAAAAATAACATAAATGAAAAATACATAAATTTAGTAAAGAATATTTATTCCAAGGGTGTAAGCAGAATAAATCTAGAAAGACAAGGAGAAGAGTTCGAAATTGGTAAAGGAGTGCGACAAGGCGACCCTCTCTCACCCAAACTATTTATAGCGGTCCTAGAAAATGTATTCCGAAATCTAGAATGGACGAATAATGGTATATGGATACAAAATAAGAGACTAACACATTTAAGATTCGCAGATGACATAGTTCTTCTTAGCGAAACCTCAACAGAACTAGAAAGCATGCTACAGAGCCTGAACCTCCAAAGCCAAAAAGTAGGACTACAGATGAATGCTTCAAAAACAAAAATTATGACAAATAGCTCTAGAAAACCAATCATAATAGAAGAAAAGCCGATAGAATATGTGGATGAGTATGTGTATTTAGGTAAAATGGTCTCATTCAAGGCAGACAGTAATGAACAAGAAATATGTAGAAGAATTAACATATCTTGGAAAAAATTCTGGTCTCAAAAAGAAATTCTCAAAGGTAAATACAGCCTAAAGATGAAAAAGGTCATAATGGACTCGTGCATCCTCCCAAGTCTAACCTATGCAAGTCAAACATGGGTATACACGCAAAATGTAAAAAACAAAATTTTGTCCTGCCAACATGCCATGGAGAGAAGCATCCTAAGATTAAGAAAAATACAAAAAACAAGAAATGTTGACATCCGTACAAAAACCAATGTAACTGATGCACTCCAGCATAGTCTAAGACAAAAATGGAAATGGGCAGGACATATAGCCAGATACAAAGATAAAAGATGGACCCACACAATAACCAAATGGAAAGGACCAACGGGCAAGAGGAGAATAGGTAGACCCAGAAAGAGATGGGTGGACGATATTAAGAGCATGGTCGGGGATGACTGGATGAAGGTGGCTGCAAATCGCGAGGAGTGGTTCATGTTGGAGGAGGCTTTTACCCAGGAGGGGCTACACACTAGAAACAAATAAGTTGTTGTACTAGATTTATTTAAATGTGTAGACAAATAAAGCTTATTATTATTATTATTATTATTCCAAGCTTTCATGCGTTACAGGTAAGTATGTGATGTTAAAGGTACATCTATGAAAGATCACAATAATAGGTAGATGCTTGAAGATGCACAATCTCTATAAACTCAACCAGATGAGTTTTAGTGAACATCCTTAATTAGATCTATAGACTGCTCAATATTCTTGATAGAAATACTGTTTAAAATTATCAACTGACAACAAGCTCCTTATATATAAAACCATTTTAAAGCCCGTCTGGATGTACGGCATCCAGCTATGGGGGAGCTGTAGCAACTCTAATATTTCCATCATACAGCGAATGCAAAATATGATTCTGAGAACTATATACAATGGGCCTTGGTTCATTACAAATACTGAAATACACAACCTACTACACATGAACTCTGTGAAAGACGAAATTTCTACCATAACCAAAACATACATGGAAAGGCTGGTGAGGCATCCAAATGAACTTGCCGCTGGGTTGACAAGACGCACGTATCAAAAACGTCTCAGAAGAAAAGACATTTTGTCTTTACCCTCTTGAGTAGCATAAATACATGTTACGCCTATGAGTAGTTGCTCTCGCTGGAGAGCACACTCTAACTGCCAAATTTCACTTACCACATCTGTTTAAAGTACATAAGACTGATTGCAGATATTACAGAAGAAGAAAAAAAAAAAAGAAATACTGTTTGACTGCAGTAGACATTCTTTTCCGTCAGTATAGTACTCAAATAGATAGACAAAATGATATTATAAATTCAAGTTACAAAAGATATACATACCACCATGCCAATGTTATTCCGTTGACCGTCTTTGCATTCCTCTACAGACTCGTCCAGTACTAGGTTCATAAAGGGGTCGAATCCTCGCAGGACTCCTGTCACAGCGCGACCGGCATTCAGCTTGATTGACAGCTTCTTGTCCATGAACCTGCAAATGTTATGAGGATTTTGTTAACTTTGAAACACTGCTAGCTGTTTCATTTATAGTTTGAGATGTAAGAATAAAATGGGTAGTAAACATTTAGACCGTTTTATTTATTAGAATACAATCCCGGATTCAGTTGTGTCATGATAATTTTATTTTCTGTTCTAAACTGATGGTGATCGAAAGCAACAAAGCCCTTAAGACGACCCATTGACCGATTGCGGTAAAATAGAATAGAAAAACGTAACAAAATGCCTTCTGTTTAGGTTAGCAATGGCGCGCATGGGACGCCAACTCAAAATCGTCTGGTTTGTCTTAAATGCAACGAAAAACTTACTTTTTCAATTCCGGAGGGTGAGCTTTCGACATTTTTGCTGTTTTTATTTAGTTTTTGACTACTTTAAATGGTTATTATGATTGAATTTAGCATTCGGCACAAACAACTGACTGAATTTATTTGCTTGAAATCGCAAGTCCAAAGTCACTGTCAAAATTTTGTCATTGAAAATAGTTGCCAGGATAAAAAATAACAAGATAATGGACGAAAAATGAGGAAACCACGTCGTTGCCGTTGGCCTGATTAGACTGAATGTAAAAATAAAACGGATTTCTATTATTATTGATAATAATAAAATATCGAGATGATTTCTGTAATATATTGCTGTTTTTTGTTTCTGTTGAAGCGTTAAAGAAATTAAGTTAAGAATGACATTAAACCATTAAACGAAGTGACGAACTGTTTAAAAAAAGAAAAGTAATAATGTGATGGTTTATTTTAGTTTTCGAACAGATGCTATTTCAGGTGGTTTTAGTGTTGCTATAGTAAAAAAAATCTTAAAATCGAAAGAATTATTTAGACTTGAGATTGACCAATCTTCTGATTATTAATTGTTAAAAGTTTGTTTCTAGATCGTTGGATTAGTTAACCGATCGTTAAAGAAATATTTTTATCTCTTTGAATTTGGTGCTATATTATTGCCATTGCATAAAATAGTTTAACAAATGTAACCCAACTACTTGACAAAGTCCACTAAATTCAAACTTATCACATGTGAATAACACAATTTCAATTTAGCAGAATAATAGTCATTCCTTTTATCACACGTCAAAATAACAGAACGAATAGCAACAAGTAGACAGCTGGGAGGATGGATGCTGTTGTGATATTCATCAAATGCTATAATAAATAGTCCGTTCCGTTTATGACTATGATATTTTAGCGTACCGCAGTACTATACGTGTTATTAGTGAAAGTTAGTGTTTGTGTTTTGCGTTAAAAATGGATGAATCCGGGATCGACATGGGATTCGATCTCGCAACGTTCCTGACGAAAGATTTTAGTGTTGATCAAAAAGTCTTAGAGGAGATGACTGCTGCCCAGCAACACCAGGACTTCATGTTCTACGAGCTCAAATCAAAAGCCGTGCCGATAACAGAGAGGTGAGTGGCATTTTTATTATAAACATGTCTATTATCTAGTCGGTGATGCGCTGCGGCGAATGTCTAAATTACGAACAATTTCACCGTAGTTCGAACGCCCGCGACCCTGAAAACTGGACTTGGCAAAGCCCCCAGTTTCACCTCTTGTTTATCTTTGGTCTACACAATTTTGCAAACATTCCATCGTTGGGTGTAATGTGTGCAAAACGAAACTTACGCTTCCTTTAGCATTAGCAGTATCAAAGAAAACACGTGATTATTTTTTTTTAGTTTCGTCTGTTCAAACTACGCGCGTTTTCAATTTTCCCGCCGTTTTTGGGGAACAGGGTAAAAAAGAAGTAGGTATTAATTTTTGATAATTTTAATTGTTACCACACTGAATGATGTAGAAAAGTGTAAATATTTTGGTATGCACAGAGATATACTTTCAAAAGTGACCTCCTTTGCGGATGACGAGGCGCCCGACATCTTCCAGGTTAAAGCTATCTGTGATAATAATGTTATGTGTAGCGTGTTACATAGGTACGTGTGGAAGACAATGACATCTATAGGGTCAAGTGGTAAACAGTGGCCCAGTAGTACACAGTGCACCAGCACTCATATCCCAAAAACGCGACGTTGCCAAACCGTGCTGCAAACGTGAAACAACTTGTCTTTTACCACCTCTCGCACTCCCCAGTCGACATCGCGCTCCCGCCCGTAACGGTCGCACAGTGCATGATTTTGTCCTTGGCGCCAAAAAAAGTAAGTACACGTGTTTTCATTTATTTTCTTTCTAGAATCGTTGTTTATTTAGTTACATTAGATTGCATTATTTTCGTGTGTAAAGCAAGTATTCCTTAATAATTTAGATGTATAAGTATCCCTTGAATTTGGTTTATTTAATAGTTATGTCACCTGATAGGTTAAAAAGTGGTGTTTGTACACAGTGGCTCAAAATCGTAAGGTACACAGTGAACAGTGATTCACTGTGTACCAATCACTTTGTTAATTATGTCCGATACAATTTGTGCTTATAATTTTCAACTGTGATTGTAAAAAACAAATAATCAAGTGATCTTTTTGTTTCAGAATGGGTCGAACTAAAACAGAAAACCGAAAAATTGGCGGTCATGATGCAAACTGTTCTAAGAAGCGTAAACTATTCAGTAAAATGTTATTAAAGGACTGTTAATTGTTATGTAAAATAATAATAATGTTCCTAATTAGATTTTTAAGTTAAATTAGTACTAGTTCTTTTTTGGACTGATTGTTAACTGTGATTGTTGCTGTCGAATACAAATTATTTAGTAATACATTGACTGTTAATTGTTATGTAGAATAATAACAATGTTCCTAATTAGATTTTTAAGTTAAAATAGTACCTACTAGTTCTTTTTTAGACTGATGGTTAACTGTGATCTTTGCTGACGAATACAAATTATTTAATTTTACATTAATACAGTTTCATTTAACGCCATTTCTAACAATAAATATTTTAAAATAATGCGATAAAGGGATGTAATTAATGTGATGGTTCACTGTGTACTCATTGGTCCACTGTCGACGCACCCCCCGGTTCACAGTGTACTTATACTGGTACACAGTGAACCATTCGCCATCTTTAAAAAAAAACAATATTACCAATAAACTATAACAATTGGAACTGAAATTGATATGCCAAACACAAGTTTAATAAATTTCCTTTCGTCTAATGTCAATAGCTCTTAATTAAATTCACGTACATTGGTTTTATAAATGCTTAAACTTTTAGTGGTTCACTGTTTACCATGTCACCCTACATATAATAAATCTGTAGAAGGGTCAATTCTGTACATTGAAAATATTGAAAAAATAAATAGTGGGGGGTGTTGCTGGATCGATACCAAACCCAAATATGTGATTAAAAAAATTTTTGTGTGTCTGTCTGTCTGTCTGTATGTGCAGGCATCACGTGAAAACTAACGGTTCGATTTCGATGAAACTTGGTATAATTATACCTTATTATCCTGGGCATAAAATAGGATACTTTTTATCCTGGAAAAATACGTAGAAAAAAAAATCTGTAACAAACCTTATTATGGAACCACTGGCGACACCTATTATCAACAAGTAGAACATTACGCCACGCCTGCCTCCATTGATTTCTAAAAAGGTTCCACCACTCACCACTAGATGGCGTTGTGCCTATGACGCGCATTTCTGAATCGCGGTGTTAAGATTCTCCGAGAGTTAATGACTACCGCGACTTTATTATTTTTCTATTCCATATAAATTCTGAATTTTGATGCGAGCGGACGTGTCCAGTGTGGCGAGCGGTCGTCCGTGGAATTAATATTGTATGCGTGTAATTTCAAACCGTGCTTTTCAGCGCGACCTTTTTGATTACTGTTCCGATCAGTTATTTACAAGGTCGGAATTACTATGAAAAAATACTTACTACAGATTCTGTAGAACGCGAGCTCAACAGCAGTAGCTCAATAGATCTCCTTAATTATTATAGGCTTAGCCGTATTTGGGTCCAATAGATATTTATAAGATGTCATTGTCAGAGTTACTCAAAATGGAGAAATAAACCATCCACGCGAAGACCGACATCCGTGCGGACGGAGTCGCGGGCGGAAGCTAGTAAATAAATAAATACCTACCTAGTTTAAATATGTCGCGCTTTACCAAACTTAATTTGTTCTTCACATCTTTAATTTACTTGTCCATTGTGTCCGCCAAATTATGTTCGAAATTCCTTAACTCGTAAAATTTTTCCATTAGTAATTTATTAGGCATAAGTTTTCTAAACTTATCAAAGGAGGAATAACAAGACACTTTTTTTATTTGTTTTTTATTACCATTATGCTGATTTGTTTTAGCTTTAGAACCTATAATATGTTCTGTAGGGTTTACCGGAAGCCGGAATCCTTTTTTGGCGCTCTGACAGCCCCAAAGTAATTAGTAACTTTTAGTAAGTACAGACGCCAGCACATCAACCTACACGAATCTTTAAAATTTTGGCAATCGATCGTAAACCTTCTTATCTTTTTTTTTTTTTCGTGGTAAAATCATCAAATGAGTCCTCCCAGCCCCGGGCAGGGCGGGAGGGACTGTCAGACTTGTACTGACTAACCTTCTTATCTTGGGATAAAGTTGAAAATCTATTACAGAAATCGTACAGATTGTGGTAGTTTGATGTGCTGGCGTCTGTACCTACCGAATCGCATAAACAAGCACGTCACGAAACCGTATGGTTTTTCTCCCAAAAAGCAATATGGTAAGCTGTAAAAAATAAGTTAAAAATAACTAAAACCCGACTACGAAAAAAACGCGCACTGAAAAGTATAAAACAAGAACAATATTCATTTGACCGATATTGTGCTAGCCGTGGTCGTATGCCACCGAACCAATGAAGATTGTGTGATACAACCGCAGGTAACTGTATAAACCAATCCTACCCTCGCAACGCAACTCCCAAAATCGTAGATTTTCTGCTAGAGCAGGTACCTATTACCCGGATCGGAGTAGCGGGATTGTCTAAAACACCTGTTTTAAACAATCCTGCAACCCTGACCCTGGAAACGTAAAGGGCTATTGAAGGAGCACCGTGGATTTTAGTCAGTACGAGTCTGACAGTCGCTCCACCGCCTCCACCCTAGGCGAGAGGACTCATTTGATGATATCATCACGTAAGAAAAGGGGACTAATTACCCAGAGAATCCTTTACGTAATTTAGCCATGTAGTAAGGAAAGTAAGGGAAATTCAGCCGTTTCGCTAATTTTTTTTGGCATTTTCTCCGCAATTAATATGATTGCCCTTTTAGCATCTTTGCGACAGATCAACAAAAAAACACGAATTTAAATTGTATCCTTATCTAGCAATGTCATAACGAACGTCCAACCCTTTCTTTAATCAACAACAAAGTAGACCGACCTACTATCAGTTTATTAATTTGTTTGTCTATTACAAATTGTCTCGGAGACTGCGACGGAGACCTCATCAGAACTTCATAACTTTATTATATGACTGAGTCATACATTTGAAGGTCGTAAAGTATCCTACTTCAATAAACCGGTAGTCATGCAAATTCCAGTTTCTTCTTCAGTTATTTTCTTCGGGTCTTTGATCCTTGTAACTGGACAAGTAAAGATTTCCATTGCATTGTCCTCAGAATCAATCAGACGACTCATTCAGATTCGGGAGTGATCGGAAATGTACGAGTGTCTCCCGAGCCCCAGACTAATAATAAAGGTTTCGCGTATGGTTAAAAGGAGTTCAAGATATTCTCTAAACTCAAATTGGCGGAGATTATTACGCATACCCACACATTTATTTTTTAGACATTTTATTTCATGTCATCACCATTGCTCTCAAAACGGTGAAGGAAAACCTCATAAGGAAACGGCATGTCCTAGAACCAAAAATCCGAAGACATATTTCGACATCTACCAACCCGCACTTGGCCCGCATGATGAATTATCTCCCTCTCACAGAGGAGGAGCCCTGAGTCCCCGCAGTGGGAACATTTTATAGGCATATTAACCACCGAAAGAATGGAAGTCGTATGTTTGTATACTGGTACTCCCTTTTCAACCGATTTAGACTAATTAGTTATCTATGTGACGCGTGGCATTCATTGATTAGTGTTATTTTCGTAAATGTTGATGAAGAATTTTAATTATATGGGAAATACCTGTTTGATTATATTGGTTTTTAATCGCAGCTATTATGTAGTTGGTGTTTAGGCCTTGTTTTTATTTTTAAAGCGGAGATTTGCGGAGCGGTGGAGAGCGTACAACAAAATTGACCAATAATAGATACTAATTCTAGTTTTTAACATCCACATCGCCTTTCTTGATTGGTCTTTTGCAGGTCCCATCTCCGCTCCGCTCAAGCCCTATACACAAGCGAAAAACGTTAACGTCTAGTAGTCTTCAATATATTTTCAACTTTAAACCCCGCTTCATAAAGTTGAAAATCAATTAAGGATTACGAAGCGTTTTCACTCGTTCCGGTCTTTAACGCTCGGTGTTTCCGCTTGTCTACAGGGACAGTTACACTTTGGTTTAAACTAGAAGCTTAGTTTAAAGTTTGTTTTTGTGACTGTGTGATGTTCTTGTAATGTTTACACCGATAGTTTGTGTCTTTGTCTTGTGATATTTACTTAAAAGATAATAAAAACACTTTATTTGGAATGTCTAATACTCTAATGTCATTAAACAACGATGCGGCAATCTACGGCATACATATAACATACCTAACCAGTTTGTACTCAGCAATATTACGTTATTTAATTTGTGATCCGGGAAAACCTTAAGTAGTAACCCGTTTTCTCGCCTCGTTTCCAGTTTCCATGAATGATGTTGAGAAAGTCTAGTCTGATATTTCTTGGAAAACTTGTAGAATAGTTATGTAAGAGGATAAGATAAATATTGACAAGCAAATATTACTGTAAGTTGGCTGACTTTTCACTTAAACCTGGTACCATTCCGTTTGATATCCGTGATGCTGGATGCGAGCCTTTTCCAAACGGTCCTATTGGGAATCTCTAGCTAGGGGAAGTCTGAGTTCAGCAGTTGACATCCTACGGCTGATATGATAATGATTCGTGGTGACTCCATGTCTTTATTGCTAGTTTTTATCTGACTCAATGCTATATATTAATAGTCAAACGCTCTTCCGAATCTTTCCAAAAGCTCTTGTCCCTCGCCACGTCGAATTATCCCTCGTGGTTGTTCAGGTAGACTCCCCATCACTTTCTTCGTAACTATTTTTTTGACTGTGTGGGTAATATTAGCGTAGTGGTAGAGGAAATGTGGCTTTACCGGTCTTCTATCATTTTGAAATACACGAAATGCCTCCTTCTTTCTTATCTATGATAGGCGCCTATTGCATGGAGACATACCCCGCGTTACAACGTGGGAGAGGATAAACAATTTTTCTTAAGTAAGGTATTGTTAGATACCTACTTACTAATTTATTAACACCAATAAGTCAAACGTTACAAAATATTTACTTAACTGCTCCGTTAGGAGATGCCAAATCCAAATTGATACTGACCGCTATCTATATCGCACTGGAGACTAGATTTGTGCAAGTTACGTAATTCAACGAAACTACGTTCCTAATCGGAGGAAAGTGACGATTTAACAGAAGAACAGAGGCCAGTAAACGAGTACCTAATTACCTATTTTGCATAATGGAATTCAGACCTTATATTGATTTATTAATAGGTACAAAAACAGAAGCCTTGTACGCCGCTGTTCCCTGGCCTCACAAGTTTCGGTGTTTTATCTCGTCATGTGATTTTATCGGCACTGTCTTGAAGATCGTTCAACCGATATTTTTATCGGAACATTTAAGCCTTCATTACACTTTGGTCTATTATTAAATATTGTTGTGAAAGATATTAAATCATAGCAGATGCTTTTTCTTTTGTGTCGAGTCTGTATGAAATAGCACGCCTCCAAAGATGTATAAATCTTTAGGAAGATTCTAAATCAAGTCCTTAATTCTTACAACTTTATGAACGTAAAAATACCTACCTAATAAGACAATAGTCTTATGTATGTCAATTGTCAACATGCATGACTGCACTTTGCTTTTCCTTAGTGAGTGTTTAACTGGGGAGATGATGTAGCAGAACAAAAACCCCAGCTGATTGATACAAAATGTAGATTTTACCTTTCCCAGGTTTGTTAATAGTTTTTATTTCCAGCTTTCCAAAAACGGTCTTATGCTATCAAACGAATATCAAATGCAGAATTGTATTAGTGTTTGCTTAAGATAAGCGTTAGCCAAGACGGTCTGGCTTTAGCATTGTATCCTTATCTTAATTGTTCAGTTATGTATGTATTTAGCGTAATATTATCACACAATTCTACCCCGAAAGTCGAGATGTGTTATTCCATGCTTTATGGCTCATTTCTTGTCGTTAGATACACCTTAATGTATGTGATTCAAGTTTTATGCAAGAGCAGGGTAAATCAACCGGGGTCGCGGGACTGTCTCATGGTAACCGTAAAGGGCTATTGAAGAATCACCGTGGATTTTAGTCAGCATAAGTCTGACAGTCTCTCCCATCGCGCCCTGGAGGTTGGTTGGTTGGATGACTCAAAAAGCAAAACCAAGTTAACGATAAATGAACTGTAAGGACCTATAAATAAAAACTAACTAGTAATATGTACAAAAAAGAAAAAGAAAAGAAAAACATTCAAAGAGCGTCAAAGAATACGAGTACGTCCACATCGCTGTCAACGGGAACAGTGCAGAACGCTGGCAGCATTGCCACGTTGTATGGCAATGCTGATTCGTTGGCCTAGAAATAGGCCAGCCCTCTTGACACCTGAAGAGTCGACTAATCGCCTAAAAAATTATAAATGTAAAGTTGTAAACTGTAAGGATGATAATGGTTTAGAGGAGTGGCAACTGTGATTGCGGCAGATAGTAAGTATGGAAGACACAATCTTTCCTCAAATATCTTCTGCTATGTTATTATTTCGTTAATCGTTTATCATCGCTTGGAGAAATATTTCAAACTGGTGAATATTTACATAATCCGAATTAGTGTTTCTTCGGAGGCCATTGTGATTTGTGTTTAGATCTTCTCATAATGAATGTTCATTCTATGTTGTCCTCTTTTAATTTTCACTTCCTTGTAACATTTGCAATATAAATGTTGAAACTTAGCTCTTGCTTCTAAAACACAGAGTCCCACATGCAAAACGTATTTTTTACCTATAATTTTATTTAATTTTTGCCTTCATGTGCGTGGTTGGCTCGCACTTGGCCGGTTTTTATTTTATCAGGGGCATAGCACCGGAGTTGACAATTTATTTAAAGTTTTCCATCAACATCAAGATACCAGTTTATTTTTGTGCGGCAACAACCGATAACGTATCCGAATTGTTTCATATACTTGTAAACCTGTTATCGTGAATGCTGAGAATATGCAATTCATTTTGACAATTACGAGTATAAACCTCAATTTAACTCCAACGAAAAACATCATTTAGATGAATATTATACAACGATATTTATTGTCTTCACTAATTTTATCCCGATTTGGTTTTAGTCTCATGGTGAAAGTAAGTTCAGAAGAAAATTTTAATGTAGGTATGGAGCTAGCAATTATGGCGGCTTACGACATTTATAAAGCTGATAACTCAATTGAGAACATTGTTACCTAAACTAAAACGTGACACGACCAAAGCTTTACATTTTAACATCCGTGGCTGCTACTGAGAAATTCCCCACCAATCTGTCAGTCCGGGAAATCGAGGGACTTCATGCTCAGAATTCGCGCTTGAGAACACTAGACCAGAGCCTGTAGCCATGTAACAAACGATCAACGCAAAAGCTGTAGATTTTCAACTTTATTCGCTTGGGTATAAAATTAAAAATCTAGTGAAGATTGCATCACGTTTTCGTTTTTTCCTGTCGCTAACGCTTAGAAATAAATAGATTTTCAACTTTAGGCTCTAGGCTATAAAGTTGAAAATCTATTGGGGAGTACCGCGCGTTTACGATTGCCGTTTGCGAATTGGCTAAGGGGGCAGCTAACGTTAGGTTATAGATGACTTTGAAACTGATGACAATATTGTGAGAACCGAATCATTTCAAGACAAAAAAAACGTTTCAACTAAGAAATAGATGACCTTCCTTGGTATCATAATTGTGACTTCATGTACGTTTCATAAATAAATAATCACATTCATTAACAATTAAAATGGTTTTTTAACCGAAATTAATTACATAAAAATAATTTGCACTAAGTATTTTTTTTATTAAATAAACTTAATTGTCGTCACAATATGGCGCCAACGTCATCCTTTTCTTATTTGACACGCCTCTGACACGCATAGTAGTTCTTATAATTGCACATCTTACATATCCCTCACGACGTGTCTAATAATATGTTTATCTTTAACAGGATTTGCATTATATTATCTTGAATATTAATTAGAAATTAAGAACTGGTTATCGTCACTTGATTTATTTACACTGCTTCGCATTAAATAATCTGAAGTCAGCTTTTTTTCGCAAATCCGTATACCATAAGGCCTAGACAAGTGTTCTTTAATCGATTTTCAACTTTAATCCTTATGATATTAAGTTGAAAATCGATTAAATACTACAGAGCGTTTTTGAACATCATTTGCCACTTGCCTGCGCCCTCTAGTGGTATTCCTTCTACACCGACTCGAATAAGAAGTGGAATATTGTTCATTTGTGTCTCATTGCCGTAAATCAGATAATTTGTTCAACTTAAATAGTATAAATAAGTAAACTTGAAAAATTAGAAAAATGATTTTACAAGCTCTAGTTCAAGTCCATTTCTGAAATAAGTTTTTTTTTTAATTTGTGATAACTATCCGTGCAACATCCGCGGTATATCTGCGGGCTACTGCGGCCTCTTGGGCCTTTGAGTAGCCACCTGGAGCCTTTGCCCATGACCCAGACCGTCCCTGATATTTGATTTCATTGTTTTCCTAAAGAAATTCTTGACTCACTGGTCTTCATAAGTCTATGTTAGTTATTGAATCAATCTGCATTTTGTGTCTGTATTTCCCAGCTAATGGCTAATAGCACAGATATTCCAGGCTAAGCCGCGTTTGCCGAGGTTGTTCTATGGATCGGTGACCATCTATCATAGCGAGTTTCCGCCGTGTCTTGGAAAGCACATAAAGCCGTTGTTGGTCCCGGCCGTCAATTGTAGATCTTTGGCACTCGTTATACTGTTAGTTAATCAGAAGCTCGAAAATCTGACAACCGGTCTTACCAAGGGGTATCGTATTACCCAGTTACTGGGTTGTAGAGGTCCAATAGGCAGTCGCTTAATGTAAAATACTGATATTCAGCTGGACCCGGTTTGACTGGAAGCTGATGTCAACATAGTTGGGAAAAGGCTAGGCAGGTGATGATATCTGTTTCCCATCGTCTATGACTTAAGTATATCCTGGCCCTATAGCCAAACAGCAGACGACAATCGTTATCGCTCAACAGTCACTATTACATTTTCAACTTTATACCCCAGCGCGTAAAGTTGAAAATCTATTGAAGTTTACAGATCGTTTTCGTTTGTTTCGTTCGTTATCGCTCAGCAGTCTTTAACAGATTTTCAACTTTATACGCTAGGGTATAAAGTTGAAAATGTATTAGTGACTCCTGAGCGGTAACGATTGTCGTCTGCTGTCGTGTGCTGTTTGGCTATCAGGCCTAGTTAGAGCTAAAGTTTTTTATTGAGATTAGAATGTTTGCCATTCTAAAAGCTGTTACTTGAATTCAAATTAGGACAATACGTGCCAGCATGTGTTTCGTTGCAATTAGAAACGTAACCAAGGTCCAGAAGGTGACTATTGAATGGCCTTCTTGTGTATGCAATACTACCTATTTGTTTATTATTGTTACTTTCTTCTTGCAACTACTTTGCTTTGTGACAATCCTTAAGCTGACTTTATAAGTTATCGTCGTCCAAATCCATGTCAGAGGCCTATGGTGTTGTTTACCAGAGGCGGCTTAATTAATTCTAACACCAGCCAGAGGGTGGCCACACCCTCACACTAAACAGATAAATCATATGTACGCTTTTTTTTTGCGTGGTAAAATCATCAAACGAGTCCTCCCACCCAGGGCAGGGCGGGAGTGACTGTCAGACTTGTACTGACTAAAAAAATCCACGGTGTCCTTCATTAGCCCTTTACGTTCCAGGGTCACGGTAATGGAATAAGTCCCGCGACCCCGGCAGGCTTTGGCCCGCTAGAGGGGGGCCCCGTCATCTTGCTGACGCTCTTTGAGGCGCGCGTGGAACACAACTCGCCGTCGACCCGGGCATGGTCCATGGTCGTGCGACGAGTTGCCCATTACTCGCCGCCCGCATGCCCGCGCCTACGACGGCCGTAGATCGTCTTACGATGTCCGACGCCGTGGGCGTCTACCACTGATCATACCTATGTACGCTTAGATCTTTTATCAGTAACATTGTTGATGTAACACGTGTCTACATTAACATAACTTACAACTTTTCACTAAGTATATAGAAATACATTGAGGGGTTTATCTTGAATACACGAATGATACCGTAGAAGCAAGTTTTTTTTGACGGAAGAGAAGCGAAGAATTGATAAGTTATAGATAGATGTTTGAGAAGTTCGAAAGTCGGACAACCAGTCTTATCGTCTACCAAGAGTTACCAGTTACTGGGTTATGAAGGTCGGAAATACTGATATTCAGCTGCATACGGTTAGTAGGAAAAGGCAGGCAGATAATGATGATTTAGATTTTGTCTACGCAGACAACCATCCGAAGTTCATCCATTCTATTACTATAATCAAGATTTTATCTCGAAACAGTACAAGATAAGATCGTTACATTGTTACATATTGTTGCAGTGACAAATACATTAAACTGATTATACGAGTAGAACTATGATCAGAAGCCTCACATCACACAGCAAGACAACAAACTGAATCTTCGAGACAGAGTGTAGAATAAACCTTGGGAAGAACAAGCACATGAACTTTAACTGTGTGAAAAATCTTGATCCGGTAGTGTTCGGTGTATTGAGATCTTTTATTTACCAGGTTGCAGTAAGTCATATTTTATTAGGAGAATCTTCTAGAATAGAAATCTGAATCTGTTAGAACTTGGAAGTCACATCATTTTTCCCAATGCTGTTTGGCACTTATAAAACCACTTTTGTCATCTTCCTGTCCTTGTCCCAGTTACTTTACTCCCTTGGAGTATGCCTAGATGTTCTCACTGTTACAGAAAGCTAAAGGTCCCCATCAATCAAGCATACTGTTCATCACCTTCATGCCCCATCCTACTTCACATAGAGGCAACACGTTCCCTTCTATTCTCTCCGTCACGGCATACTACTTTCTTTTTACATAATTCCTTACATTATTCATTCATCTTTTGTTTGGTTTTCCTCTATGTCTGCTAAACATACTGTTCTGAAACCCAAGTGGGAACAGCGTATTTCCCTACTGCTCCGCTATTCTATTCTCATTAATTTCGTTGCAGGATCTAAGGCAGTTAAATTCATTCTCTCGAACTTTCTCGAGCTTCATTGTCTTTTGGGAATAGTGCGGTGGGATTGTTTAAAAACTTTAAATTATGTGCAGTAGAAGGTCTTATGGTTATGCTAAGCGTTAAGGATGTATAATGAAACGGCAACTGCTTTATGAGATAAGAATCTGACCAAAAATGCAGGGTCTGACAAATTTTTCCTGTGCCCTTTAACGTAGTACTGAAGTCACCGCTCCTTGAAATGGTATTTCTGTTTATTTATTTAATGTACAACTGTCTCTATATTTAAGGCGATTTTGCGTACTGAATTTAAATACAAAATAATATTATGTTTGGCTTGAAGCCAGACAAGCTATTCTGTAAATGTTACGCTAAATTAAAGAAAAGTAAAACTGTGGCATATATTTTAATGTATTTAGTTTGGCAATGTTTTAATTTAAACTGAGCTACAATGTATCCTTAATGCTATTATTATAAATGTGTCACACCCTCACTTTCGTTTGGTACGCTTTTCTGGCTAAAGTCCTCAATCAAATTTAATGACTTTTTACTAAAATAGCTGAGGGCTTGGCTAGGGCGCTTAGAGTAGAAGTCTTCTTCGAAATAGTTTATCAAGCGCTAGGATTTTGATTTACCTAACCCTAAGCTAACCCTAACCAAAACTAACTTGCCTGGTAACAAGCCGGTTGCAAAAAAATGTAGTTAATAACTTCTCGAATCGGTCGAAAAGAAATTGGAATTGATATCGCCCGCCCGCCGATTTGATCCATACTTCCGGGGGTCTCCCTGTTATGTTAGTAGATGTGCTTTTTCACTTATTAGAATGACCATTATCATCATTTTTAGCAGCTCTGTTCCACCCACTGCTGAGTATAGGCCTCCTCCCGTTTCTGCCATATTTTACGTGCTTGACCTGCGCGACCAGGTGTTACTTGCGGTCTTTTGAATATCCCACCCATCTGGCTCTTGGTCTGCCAACTGATCTTCTACCACTTCTCGGTACACATTAAGTAAGGGCGCCATTTCACCTGCCATATCATAGGGTGACCACAGCAGCTATCATCTACCATCAAAGACATAATAACCCATTAAAAAAAAAACTTGGATTTCATAAAGACGCCCATTCCCACTAAAAAGGGGTCCCACGTCCCACTACTATGTCACCGAGATTTTCCAACATGTCCATTACATCGATTTAAGAATTCATTTTCAATAACTATCGGTATGCGAAGCAATCGAGCTTCGCCGGCAGACGCACGAGACAAAACATATCAAAACGTGGCGCGTCTGTATCGTATCCTTATGCGTGTTTTGTCTGTTGATGCGCAAGCCTTGACTTTTGAACAATGGTAGTTTACAGTGGTTTTCAGGTACCTGTAAAGTATCTTTAATACTTCAGTTTCTGTCTTCTACTACTAAAATGCCCTAATATTGTTACCCAGGGGCTGTCCTGATCCTACCGGGTACATTTTTCAAAAACTTTCTTATCAATTTTGGTGCAGTCTTCCAGAAATAATGCACGTACAGACTTAATCGACTTCCTTATATACTATGTAAAGCAGGAATGTGAAAGTGAGTTTGGTAAGTCACGCCTTCTCGCCTAAATACTAAACGGATTTTAATATTTGTCACATGGTTAGACCTGAGTTAAGAGATAATCATAGGTATCTTTTACCATTTATCCCGGTAGATAATCACTCGAAAAAACTACGGCTAAAAGCTATAAGTTACAAGTTATCCTCATCAGAGATCTGACCTAGATTGTGTAGACTTGTTAAACACCATCAACTTACTGTCAAGAACCTCATGCAATTATCACCTGTGAATCAACACCAATAATGATCATAATTACTTGAAAAGATTTTGCGTGGTACACACATCTTGTGGTGTTAAAATCTTAAGTATGTGTGAAACTGTGATGTCAAAATTTTCCCTTGTTATCAGCTTCGGAAACTGTTATCTAAGTCTTTAATGTTTGCTTATAGGTTATTTGGGGAAATGGCAAGGTCTTATAACAGCACCGGAATAGGATATCGAGTTGACGTTTTTTCAGGCTGCATGATTTGCCCGCACAATCTTCTTCTTCCTCCTGCCCTTATCCCAGTTTACTTGTGGTCGGCGCACATTTTTTCTTCCATTCTCCTCTATCAGACGTCGCAGTGTCATTTACTCCTTTTTCTTCCATACCATTCACCTTAGACAATCCATCCATCTTTTCTTTGGCCTTCCTCTTCCTCTCCATCCATCAATAGGCCCCCTAATATCACCGCAGTCTCCGCTGTCTGAATAGCGTAGTAGCTGTAGCCTGCTTCTACATCAATGACGGCCGAATCCCAGCAATGAACAATTTTTTTTCTGTTTTCTTTAAGTTGGTGTTTTTAGGGTTTCTTCTATTTTATGTTGTTTTTTTTTTCACCCGAGCAGTGCTCGGTCTCCAACTGGTATGGACAACGCAGAGTTAAAACTCCATCCGTGCATCTGGGTCGAAACACTGATTTTTTATACTATTGTAGACAGTGAACTCTAGTTATTCTACATAGAAACTTCCATCACTCATCCTTCATATTTCCCGAAATAAATGTTGCATTTTCCCTGGTCCAAATGGAAGCCCTTGCGTTACACCAAAATAATTAACAAACCAAATCTAGGCTCGCATGATAAGTGGCCTACTCCCTCAAGAGGAGACCTCATTGTGAACATTATAATCATTCCCTTTAAAACTACAACGTGCTTTCCAAAATCCCAGACAAGCAACAATCAATGCAAAAGCTTTATAAATCTCAGAAAGCAGTCGAGTCGGACACAACAATGCACGGGTTTCGCCACGCGATTGCTCCGGAGTCTTTGCCAAACTATTCGATTCCGCTGATTTTTATAAAGTAATAATGTACGTTTATACTTTGAGCCAATTGCTGCTCAGTCTTCAATGGGATTGGGCAGGTTTTTCTTTGGAGGAGTTGCTTTTGTCGTGGCGTATACGTGATTATCAATTATCATCATGTATAGCGACATTTCAAGCTACCAAATCCAGTATATTTTGACTTCGCTTTGTGTGAGGTGCCCGTACAATAAAGGGCTAGCTTCTACTGGTTCTACGTTTGTTGAGTATAAGCATATTTTCACACTACACCAAGAAGATACCTGTTTTGTCCTGACCGGTGTTCAGAAGAGAACTGTTATGTTAAAACTTGAAATGATGCATTGGTGCATTTATCATTTGCATGCACCAAATGATAAAAGCTCAGTTGGTCAAAACTGAGCTGTTATATAACCGTATTTATGTTTACAAGAGAAAAACAAATACAAGCTGTTTTATCTTCAAATGCACTATCTGTAACAAATTCGAAACCAATGGCGTATTACGATTTCGTGTAGGCCATTCAAATGTAGCAATCTATCGACGCTTGAAGATCTGTATAATTATTATTGTGATTGGACTTCTGTAAGATCAAGAATGTTAGCTTCATATTGACATTACATCAAAACTCACAAACATAAATACTTACAAGCTTCAACCCAACTAGTATAATGCTCATGCAATTCTAAAGCCGCATATGAATTTGTTTACAGACGGTCCTGTCTGTATTGGTAATAATTTTCAATGCCATGTCGGGTCATTGGCCTCTTTGTTCCAATACCTTATGTGTACCTATTGTATCTAACGAGTATCTTTGATGTTCTAGTTTACGAGAATGACGTCTCTTGATAGATTATTATTAAGAATAAATTTTTTTTCAGCCAACTGTCATATCCAATTACCGTACTCAAAACTTCAAAATCCTGTTTAAAAAGTCCTAAGTCTCTTTTCACAAAAAATCTGACCAGCCACACTGTTTCCAAACCACTGCAACTCCCAAAAGGCCAAAATCAACAGTGGCGTTCACCAGACAATCGTCGAAGCAATGAAACTCGGCAAAGTCTTGGTTGATCAATACAGTCCTGAATCCCGGGACGAAATAAAGCAGAAAGGAAAACGGAGCACTAGGAAAGAGATAGAAATCAATCAGCTTTCTATAATGGCCCATAGAAACAAGACATAGAAACAAATCTGAGCAAAATATCAGTTCATACGTCATTTAACCCTATCGTTGTCAAGTGAAACCAAGCTCTATTGGCTAACAACATCGATCCTAATGGTCACCGGGCTGTCCAGCCAATCACCGGCGACCGTTGAATTGATAGCAATTTAGCGTAATGATACTGTGATACTGTTTGCAAATTGTTATCTCGTAACAGTACCAAGTTCAAAGTTTAGTTGTTTGAACTTTCTGTTTTGATTTTGATCCCTTCAGGTTTAATGGTGTAACTATGCTATCACTTCTTCTTCGATCGAATTAATTGTACCGTCTGCATCTGTAGCATTCTTAGTCTTCGAGTGCGGCCTGCGGGTATGGCGCTTGTGTTATCTAAATTATGACAGTAGCTTCATACATTTTTTGTGTGTGAGTGACAAGTGGCAATGGTTGTTGTCATATTTACCATCTTTTCCTTATATTATTTCACCCATTAGTTCCGGTCATTCAGCGAAACTCTGAATGTTTTCTTAGTAAATTATGTTTATGCCAATATGAATCACTTCTAGTCTCTAAATAAATATGTTGTAACAACAAATGATTTGTATTGTTCCACTTCAAAAAACCGCAAGGTCCTGATTGGTCCTCGCAAAATACTAACACATTAAAATAAGTGCATTCTCCGCTATCAACAAACTCGTACCTACTTAGTTAATTGTCATTGACACACAACAAGACACAAGACGTCCATTTTGTCAATTAATTTATTAATCTCATCATGCGCTCGCGTCGTGAATATTCGCTTTTGCTCTGTTTTCATTTTGTTCACTGATTTACTGTTCTCTAGGCTATCGGTATGACTAACTAACATAAAAATGATTTTTCTTTTTTGAATTTGATTAAATGAATTTAATTTGAGAATTGGACTTCTAAAATATAAAAAAAAAAACGTAGGTGTTACAGAAGACGACATTATGTATATTAAGCCCTCTATGATAGATCATAAATATGGACTATGGTCACTTCCTTTCCTAAATCTGTCCAAAAATGTTTTGCTTTTGAAGTTCTTTCTTGTTGTTTATTTAAATTGCGTCTTTATGTGTCAAATATAGGTATCTACCAGGAGTTTGTCATAAAATATTGTGAATTCATAGTCATATTTATTTATTTACTTCTTTTCCCTGTTCTAAAAATACCTGAGTTCCATTCAAACTTTAACTGGTTTCACATTTATAGACTTCCTTTCGTATTGAGCTCATCTACAGCTATTTGAAAGGAAGGTATCACCTTGGCAGTACGTGATGGGGTACTTAGTGCCTTCACGATTTCGTTAGCACCACATTAACGAGCTAGATAAGCGAAGGTACGGAAAATGACTAATATTGATCGATTTTGTGATAAATTGGAATTTTGGAACAAGATTTATTGTGCCAGTGATATTAAACACATTATTTTGGTACTGTCCAAATTTGACAATATCTAATCGGTCGTTGATCAATTTGTTTGGGAAATACCTTTTAAGATGGCACTCTGAACTCTAGATGGATAACATTATAAATAGAGTGATTGCTTTTCGAAAACTGGTCATGGTGATCGAAAAATAACCGCCCCGTAAACTCGTCATATGCTTCTTATTCTTCTGCATTATCACCACTACCTTTATCACCATTTTTGGTCTCTATCTCACAAGATACATATCTTGTTAACCAGCTGGTATTCTTCTACTATTCTATCTATTGTTCACTAAGTAGTTTGTGTTATGTTAGTTTAAATGTCGCTCCCACGATACCGGACTTTTTTTATTGGGGGCAACCCTAAAAAAATATATTAGGTATACTTTATCAAGTGATGTTTATATTAAACATTTATGTATTCACCTTAAATTCAAAACTGACTGACTGTTAGTAAATATTGGTACAGGTTTTGCCCTGGTTTACCTTACTCGTCTTCCAACTCTACTTCTGCCAAAGAGGGACAGATATAAGCAATGCACTGACTTTTCAAACAACTGAACCATTCGTGATGATCTAAAGAAACAAACACCATTTCTCCTCATCATAATCTCCATTTGGCACCTCCTCAACAGTATTAGTCAACGGTAGCTAGTGGCTAATGGCTAGACACATGGTACATCCACGGGGTTCCTAGTGCGTTACCGAGTCTTGGCCAGACGCCATCAGAACGGTGCATACCACAGCAAGACATCCGGAATAATAATATTAGAGTGTCTTGTAATTGTCTGTTAGTCAGACAAGGTATTTATAAACTAGTGTTTTTAGTTTTGTGTTACAGAAATCGTTTTTCGCGACGTAGTTTGATGTATTTTGAAGGTTGAAATTGAAAGGATTCTTCATCTTGTAGTCTGCATAATATGAACTTTAGCTTCTTTCAAAGAATAATGGGGTTCTATCTACATTATATTTACCATATTTCATGTGTTGTTTCTTCTTAACCCTACCTAACCTCAAGAGTATAAAGTGGTTCAAAATTTAACGTCCTAAAATTGATGTATTTATAAAATAATAGATTTTCTGGTTAGGATTATCTCACCGCGTAGACTTATCCGTTTGATTTGGTATTTACCGTTTAGTCTTTACGTCTTTCTTCTTCAGACTTAATTAGATTAATCGTTATTCCTAAAACATATCGATCGTTTCCCAAGATTCCATAGATTACATATTACAAGGTCGTTTTCTTCGACTGTCTGCATACGCAGACTTTGAACTAATAAAGATTTATTCAACAGAACTGTCTTTGAAAAATATTTATTTACGATTATTAGAGGTAGAGGTTATCTTTAGGTTAATGTTGTTATCTTTTATGTAATTAGGATCTTGCTTGCCAGTTTGTCCGCAGTATTTTAGTTTAAGTTTCTCATTAATAAAATGTTGCCAGTTATTTTAAAATTGGATACGGTATTGATGATAATTATTACTCGGATAGGTCACAATCGTATAGTATCTGTAGTACCTAGTTATTTAAAAAAAAATATCTTCGCAAGGTAATTTAAGCAAGGATACGGAGGTCAGGATACTTCTTGGTCCGAGAAATACTGGACTGGTCGATGTGACGATGAGGGGTGTGAAAGTACTAATAATTTGCAGTGTACAACTGTCTTCTAGAACAATAATCTCACTACATTTTAAAAAATTAATAAAACTAGACTGTGGACTAAAGTTCAAAGATTTTTTAAGTTCACTCAGTACCTACACCTATTACACTTACTGGGTTTTTTACCGACTTCAAAAAAAAGGAGGTTATCAATTCGACCCGTATGTATGTAATATTTCCAGAACTGCCCAGTTTTCGTATATGTTAATCTATATCAGCGTCTGAACAAATGTGCCAAATTTCATAAGTGTATGTATGTATGTATGGGAGATGGCAGAGGCAACATTCATGTCTGCTTATCTTCCGTACGAGGCCGAGGAACCGACGACACAACAAATAAGGGACCTCGTGGAGATGGGCAACCAAGCGAACCTGGATCTAATCGTGGGGTGTGATGCAAACGCACACCACGTTATCTGGGGCAGCTCGGATGTCAACAAAAGGGGAGAGAAGCTTCTGCAATTTCTGGTAAGCTCATCCATGCAAATCCTTAATAAAGGCAACAGGCCCACTTTTGTTAATGCAAAACGGGCAGAAGTCATTGATCTCACGTTTGCATCCAACAGGGCCAGCAAAAAGATCAATGAATGGCATGTATCAAGTGAAATCTCATTATCAGACCACAACTATATATGCTTTAGGTACAGGACAAGACAAATACTCGAGACTGTACAGCGGAGGAACCCAAGAAATACTGACTGGTGCTCGTATGTGAATGACCTCAAAAACAATTTGGGTAACTCAAAAGGTAAGCTCAATTCAATTATAGACATAGAATTTGAAGCGGACAGGGTTAGCCATGCCATACAACAGGCGTGGGTCGACAACTGCCCTATCAAAACAACAAAGGGCAAAAAGGAGCCGTGGTGGACGACTGAATTGGACGGACTGCGGCGGGAAGCCAGACGTGCCTACAATGCCGCCAAGGCTACAGGTAACTTCGGTCTCTACGCCTGCAGTCTGACCCAATACAACAAGGCTGTCCGCAAGGCTAAAAGAAAGGCTTGGAGAGATCACTGCGAGAAGATCAGCACGATACCAGAAGGTATGAGACTCTCGAAGGCAATGTCAATGACAAGGGCGAATCCACTATCAACCGTAAAGGGGGAAAATGGTAAGCATACCGAGACTGGGAAGGAGACCCTTGAAATCATGTTCAAAACTCACTTCCCGGGCTCCAAGGTGATAGAATATGACACAGTAGAGGCCATCAGCTTAGAAGAACAAAGGTCACGCACGACCAAAGCTGATTGGGAAATAGCAAAAAAGGTAGTAAATGAACACAAGCTAAAATGGGCGGTGGGTAAATTCCAACCATTTAAGTCACCAGGCCCGGATGAGATTTACCCCATTTTACTACAAAAGGGTATAACAATACTAAGCCCACACCTGTGCAGGCTGTACAAGGCATGCATAGCTTTCGGACATATACCGAGGATCTGGAGACAGGTCAAAGTCATCTACATCCCTAAACCAGGTAAGGCGAACTATGAGGAGGCGAAGTCATACCGACCTATTAGCCTAACATCTTTCCTCTTGAAAACCCTGGAAAAGATGCTAGATGAATATATAAGGGAGGGACCTCTGAAGAAGACACCCCTACACAGGTTGCAATGTGCGTACCAGCCAGGAAAGTCCACGGAGACAGCCCTGCACTTCGTGGTATCCAAAGCTGAGGAAGCACTACAGAACAAGGAAAGGATGATGCCAGGGTTACTATGAAATCTGGTACCACCCTCCAATAGCAACATGTAATACGTCGTTGGATAGGTATTTTTAAGCTAAACAAAAAATACTATGGCACCAAGTCTGAAATATTAGTCCGTTCTGAGATATGTTAGATTTAATATGGCAGTTTAAGATATAACCAAATAATGTTTTTTTCATAACATATTACATTTTGGTGCAGAGGAGGAGGAGGAGAAGCTCGGTTCTAAATAATGACAGCCGCACAGGTCGATCTTCCATGTCAAACCGCGCTTGCCGAGGTCGGTTTATGAATGGGTGACAATCTATCCGAGTTTTCTCCGTGCCTGAGAAAGCACTTAAAAGCCGTTGATTACGGCTGTCATTTGTAGATCTATGACAGTCGTTACCTACTAAGTATAGAAGCTCGCTTTGCCGTTAACCACCTGCACTACGGAGATGGTTAACGGCAGGTTGAAGAATCGCTCTTCAACCTGCCGTTAAGCTCTAACTCCAAATATATTTCAACAATGCGTCAATGTCTTGTCGCATTCAGTCACTACACATAAGACCTAGAAGGTTTTTTTACATGGCAAAATCATCGAATGAGTCCCAGGGCAGGGCGGGGGGGGCTGTCAGACATAACCTAACAAAATCCAGGGTGTCCTTCAATAGCCCTTTACGTTCTGAGGCCACGGTTGCTCGTTAGACTCGCGACCCCTGCAGGCTTTGGCCGTCTAAGGGGGGCCTTTTTTACATTTACAAATGAGTCCTCCTTCCCAGTGTGGAGCAGAATTAAGGAACTGCCAGACACGCGCTGACTGAAATCCACGGTGTCCCTTCAATAGTTCTTTACGTTCTAGGGTCACAGTTACTTGTTTAGACAGTCTCGCTACCTCGGCAGGCGTTTGATTCTCGTCAGATTGCTGACAACTCTTTGAAGCTCGCGTGCAGCACGACGCGCAGTTGACCTGTGCATGGTCCATGACGGCGAGTCATCCTTTAATCGCCGTCCGCATGCCCTTGACTACTGTGCAGTGGTTCAAAAATCACCTCGCGACGTCAAATACCGTAGGCGTCTCCCGCAGCGGTTGTATCGTGAGATGGAGGCTCTTCTCTCCTTCACGTATTCCGCCTCCTCCTTCGCTAGCATCACTGCTTAGGAGGAGCAGGAGAAGGTGATTACTTCTTAATAAACGGTTGCGTCTGGCTCCGCAGTGGTGCCCCGCCCAAGCTATGCATACCTTCACTGTTTGGTCGATCGTGTGCACCTCCGGGCGATTTTCGCAATGCTTACACCCGGGCGTACCTATTTTTTACCGCATAATTCGACACAGGAACATCCCGAAACATCCTTTGTGGACCTGCGTCAGACACTCCTCAAAGAAGGGGTTAACCGCCGCGGTTGCGGCGTTGCCAAACTTCGGTTGCGACAGTCGTGACCTCCATACCCCCATTAGATTACGCCGGAGCTCTTCCCGCAGCGCCTCGACTTCAGAGGTAGCGGAGATTCGCCCCGGCATTGTGCCTCCGCTTCACACGCCACTTATAGTGCTGGAAGGCTTTCGCCTCTAGATCACATGACATACGGCATGGCATCTGACCCTAGGTACCAAAGAATTGACACAAATGATGCACACAGATGCCTTCAGAAGAACGTCGGGTCTTGCAGGTACAATAGTTTTGAACACCATAGTTGGTGTGAAATAGTAAGTACCTTAGTAATTGTACCTACTAGCTCTTGTATGATTTTACCATGTAAAAAAATCTAGCTCTTATGTGTAGTGACTGAATGCGACAAGACATTGACGCATTGTTGAAATACTCGTATATTTGGAGTAACAGCTTAAAATCGCTCTTCAACCTGCCGTTAACCATCTCCGTAGTGGAGGTGGTTAACTGTAAAGCGAGCTTCTATAGTAGTTAACGACTGTCATAGATCTACAAATGACAGCCGTAATCAACGGCTTTTAAGTGCTTTCTCAGGCACGGAGAAAACTCTGATAGATTGTCACCCATCCATAAACCGACCTCGGCAAGCGCGGCTTGACATGGAAGATCGACCTGTGCGGCTGTCATTATTTAGAAACGAGCTTCTCCTCCTCCTCCTCTGCACCAAAATGTAATATGTTATGAAAAAAACATATATACAACATGTATTTTTTGTTCAGCTTAAAAATACCTATCCAACGACGTATTACATGTTGCTATTGGAGGGTGGGCCCAAAAATTGCATCATCGTGTGGGGACGTTCCTGGATATAGAAGGGGCATTCGACCGCACAACCTTCGAGGCCATCAACACGGCGGCGCAGGAGCATGGTATAGAACCCACCATACGTAAGTGGATAAACTGCATGCTCAAAGGTAGGATTATACACTCTAATCTACTAGGTGACAGTCTCCGAGCGACGACCACTAGAGGATGTCCGAAGGGTGGGGTTTTATCCCCTCTTCTGTGGAGCTTGGTGGTTGATTCGCTTCTGAATAAACTGAACACAGGGCCACTCTACACAGTGGGATATGCAGATGATATTGTCATACTAGTTAATGGTAAGTTCCCAGAAACAGTGACAGGGTTAATGCAGAAGGCGCTGGGAACGGTAGAGCACTGGTGTAATCTTAACCACCTCTCTATCAATCCGAGCAAGACCACGGCGATAGCCTTCACTAGAAAAAGGAAGCTCGCAAGGCTGATGAATCTTCATCTGTATGACACTCGTATCGAATGGTCCACAACGGTAAAGTATCTAGGGATAACACTAGACAATACACTGACGTGGAGTACACACCTGGAGAACACAACGACGAAGGCACTTAGGGTCTTTGGCATGTGTCGCTCAACATATGGAAAAACTTGGGGCTTAAAGCCAAGGGTTCTACATTGGCTCTATACTATGATTGTGAGACCTATTCTCACATATGGCAGCTTAGTATGGTGGCCGAGAACAAGACTGGTCACATGCAAACAGACACTGTTGAAAGTCCAAAGGACGGCATGCATGGCCATAACGGGAGCGTTCGGAACAACGCCCACGGCAGCGATGGAAATGATGCTTAACATGCCCCCACTGCATATTGTGATACAGTCGGAAGCTGCAAAAGCTCTCCACAGACTATCAATAAATGACATGTGGAACTTCAACATGCCGAGGACGGATCACACAAGAATGGAGATCCCAACCACTCTCGAAAAGGTCATGTCCATGGGATGTGACAAAATGCGACCCACGCACATGTTCCGGAAGAAGTACAAGATACATGTGCCCAGCAGGGACGACTGGAGGGAGGGCCTGCAATTCACAGACAACCCGAAACTCACATGGTATACGGACGGCTCAAAAATGAAGTCCGGAACAGGAGCAGGCATTTATGCAGAGGACTGTCAAATCAGTCAAAGCATGGGACACTATGCTACGGTCTTCCAAGCGGAGGTCTACGCTATATGTGCCTGTGCCCAGGTAAACCTAGACAGGAATACTAAAGGTAAGACTATTTACATACTAAGTGACAGTCAAGCGGCCCTCAAGGCCCTGGACTCCTACCGAATGGACTCCAGACTAATCGTGAACTGTGCCAAAACCCTAAATACTTTGGGGAGGCAAAACAAAGTCAGATTAGTCTGGGTTCCAGGCCACGTGGGCATCCTGGGAAATGAGAAACCTGATGAACTAGCCAGAAAAGGATCAGAAAGTGATCTCATCGGCCCGGAGCCATTCGTGGGACTATCAAATAGTACCGTGAATATGGCCATGAGGGCGATGGCCAGGGAGGCCCACCAATCGGAGTGGTCTAGGACGACGGGAATGGGCCACTCGAGGAGATTCATTGACACAAAGGACACCAGGTGGAATGGACAAATAATCTCACATGGTAGGAAACAGTTAAGGCTGATCTTGGCAGCATTCACAGGGCATTACCAGACAAATGACCTGCTGTATAAAATGCGGTTAGAAGACAGCCCGTACTGCCGTTTTTGCCCAATGACAGATGTCAAAAAGGAGACCATGAAGCATCTTTTATGTGAATGCGACTCTCTGGCTGGAAAGCGTATGGGACTTCTGGGCCAAGCTTACCCTGACCCAGAGGACTACAGGAATCTGCCAACAGGGGGAATTATATCGCTTCTGAGGTATATTTTTGCCGAAGAGGCAGATTGAAAAGGCTAAGGGCTAGACACAATAGATCCAAAAGGGTCGGAGTGTCGTCAAGGTTACATTGGGCCCGCAATAGCAAAAAAAAAAAAAAAATGTATGTATGTATGTATGTTTTTATGTTTGTGCACGCATATCTCCGGAACTACAGGTTCGATTTACGTAATTCTTTTTTTGTTGAACTAGGTATTGTTCAACTTAGGGTATACTGCAAGTTTCATCAAAATCGGTTCAGTAGTTTTAGAGATATGGATTTTTTTGCTTACTTGGATTGTGGATTTTCTAAGTCGATTGAATGTTTGCTCGCAATTATCTCGCGTTTGGCTGAACCGATTTTGATACGGTTTTCAGAAAAGTGTTTGTTACATTCTGGGGAAGGTTTTAGTATATAACAGTAATGAATATTTCGTGACGTTGCCCGCATAGATCCGTTTTTGTTGCTCACTTGGTTTATAGATTTCTAAAGATCCGATTATACGGAGATCTTTGTTGAATATCTGAACTAAAAAGGGTAAAATAAAAACTTTTTTAAAAAAAGAACCGACTTCAAAACCAAACACAAAAAAGTGTAAAATAACTTTTCTTTCGGAAGTCGGTGGCCATAGTCAATGAAATAAAAAACAAAGCCACCAACTTCCGAAAGAAAAGTTATTTTACACTTTTTTGTGTTTGGTTTTGAAGTCGGTTCTTTTTTTAAAAAAGTTTTTTTGAATATCTGGACTAAAAAGGGTAAAATAAAAACTTTTTAAAAAAAAGAACCGACTTCAAAACCAAACACAAAAAAGTATAAAATAATTTTTCTTTCGGAAGTCGGTGGCCATAGTCAATGAAATAAAAAACAAAGCCACCGACTTCCGAAAGAAACGTTATTTTACACTTTTTTGTGTTTGGTTTTGAAGTCGGTTCTTTTTTTAAAAAAGTTTTCACAAACAGATTTCTTATTACCAAGGCCCTGAATCGCAGGGCAACTGAAGGAACGATAGTTTTAGTCAGAACGACTCTGACGGTCCCTTCCGTTCCCTAGGATTTTCTACCCCTAAAAGTGCTACTTAATCGGTAAACACACAACCCAACTCACACATAGACAGTACTTTTTGAAATACTTTGTTGTATGTAAATAATACAAATTTGTGCCTCGCCTCCCACAATCTTTAGATCAAGCTCTGATAAGATTACACAAAATACATTCGTCTAGGCATGTGTTTCTGTAACTGCAGATCATCGAGGTCGACAATCAGCCACTCTCATTTGACTTTTACCAGACATCTTGCGCGAACTACGCTGTATCTCTATCTAGCCTAAAAGCGACCTAAAATTTTGCAGATATAACCAATTATCACGTGTATTGCAACGGTCATAAAAAGTCATCCCATTTATTTGTAACAAGCCACTAGAACACATAATATAATATAGAAAAGCAATAATTAAATTTCAAGGTAATTAAAAAAAACAGTATATGAATAACATTTTGTGTCTGACGACTGCAGCTGTTCGACTTAAATAGTTAACAATTTGCATTTTAAAGCCAGTTTTAACTGATAAAACTCAGATACCTACTTCGTCAAAAAAATAATTAAAAATGTCATTCAATAGAACAGGACCAAATATGTTACCTTGTGGAATCCCATAGCAAATGATTACTCAACATGCTTGTTCACCTCATATTTACACATTGTTTATGTCAGATCATTTAATTGATTAATTAAGATGCTTCAAACACAAAAGGTACACATATCCATCATTGCTTCTTTGTGTTTCAAAGAGTTTTAGTGACGTACATATATCGAAGGGACGCCTAGAAATGCTTTTCTCGCGCCATCGATCTTAGTTTTGGCAACCACCACATGTTTGGATGATAAAAGGTTTATTTCACGCTTAGTACATGATAAATCAAATGTTTGGTATTTTTATTTGTAATTTATAATGCCATTCATTTACAAGGTTAAGTGGCTATTATCATCGGTTTGGTATTTAAGGAAATAAATTACGTTAGAAATGGGTGTCTGTTGTTGTGGCGACCCAGTTTCAAGTTTCGTAAAAGAAATGTGCTAAGCGCAATCTCCTAAAATGAGTCTTCATTCTGTTTCATATTTCTTTTTTTTTCTAACATAATCGTTCATCATCAATTCAGGAAGTTTAGCTTGAGTGTTGAAATTCTCACATTATAAATACACATTAGTTTGATTATCTGTTGGTCAATTGGCATGAAATAGTTAATGATTATCAAGATTTGTTTTTTATTCCCAGCAAAACTTATTTCTCTAACGTTTTTCCAACTAACAACATTGAAGCCCTTGAACTTGAGTAGCGCGGGCGCATAAAAATAGTCAGCGTGTTAATAAACACGCATGCGTTTGCCAAATCTACATTACTATACAATACGAGCCAATATTTTTTGTTTATGATACAAAAAAGAAAATTGTCGGTACATTACTCAGAACTTTTTATATTTTTTACAAGAAGAAGGTTTTTTTCGTTGTCATTTGTCTTCTCGTGATCTAATACGTTTGTTCTACAAATGTCGATGATTATTTTGTTTTTCTATACTTTTTTCTCCGAATTTCAAGACATGTGACTTCCACCAACTTGTACTGGGTTAGTGTGGTGGAATTCAGCCCGCTCAAACTCCGTCACATTGATGGGTAGCCAACGTCCACAGCAGTGGTTATGATATTGTTAAGTATAACAATAACATATAATATCTTTCGTATCTATCCTCTTCATCTGCTTAGCTTGTATGCCAACTCGACTTCTGACTAACAGTAACGACTTTGCTGACAACGGCAACCAAAATACTTACTTGTAAATTATTTTTTCAGTCTGTTCTGGCCATCTTCCTTGTTATATACTCCATTATCATTTACAGTTCATCACCTCGTTTGCTTACATTTTTAGGACTAGCAAATTAATATTCAATTTTAATGTGTCAAATACGTTACTACGCAGTACGCACACGTTCTGCCAACTGTGTGCAGTACCCCTAGCAAGAATCACTTTCGAAAAAGTATTCGTATCGTCTTGGAAAGCATTTTGTATGGGAACTTGAACAGCGCCTCTGGTGAGCGTACATTAAACTAATTTTCAGAACATAATACACATAATTAACAAAACTAATAGTTAATTTACGCTCACCAGAGGCGCTGTTCAAGTTCCCATACAAAATGCTTTCCAAGACGATACGAATACTTTTTCGAAAGTGATTCGTGCTAGGGGTACTGATTAACGTTTCAGTTAGGAAAATATCTTATGTTTTAGAGCTGTCTTTTCTTTTACCGTAGTTCTTATTTATCTGTTCCGTGAGTCATGTTCATCATTCACTCCAGTCCAACTCATCAATCCTTCCTCTTGTCATTATTTTGTTTTTTTTCTCGCTTGTATATTTGGCTTAAATTGTTAAAAAAATACAGGACACAAATACAAGTACCTGATCTTAGTAATGTTTACTTCTTGGACATAAAGCCCATTATAAGCTAAGTGATCCATATTGTAAAGGCTCTAACGACCTTAGCACGTTTGTGACGTGCAATTACGTAATTACAAGCATTCAATTTTATGATACCTGCTTAGTGCTTTAGTCTTTGTATGAACATTGACATCATAGGGTTTATAAGACTTATGCCAGTTTTCATGAACACCAAAATTAAATGACGACGGTAAAATGAGCTGTTGGAAATTTACCTCATGGAGCTGAGCAATTCTTCATTGCTTTTTCCTTGCTTGCAGCATACTGTACAGTATTTCGGATTCAGTTTTTTATTCTTGATTGTAAGTTTTATAATTATAATGGACACAGGCTGCTCTCAAAATGCACAACAACACCCTTTTCTACCTTACACATCTTTCATCATCGTCTTTTCCAGTTACCTGTTATGTTCGTCGGTCCACCTACCTGGGAGAATTCCACGCGCATGGCACCCGAGAAACCAAAATCGTTGGCCAATTTTTGTTTCTGTGAAAAAATATTGCATATTAGCGAGCTGACTGCCTTTTGGGCAATTTTTTATTATCTAAAGAACCTAATGTTTATATTGTGTGATCTTGTTTACATCGTTTTTAATTGAAAAGAAAAAAGGGAAGGTTACACTGTTCGGTCATTCTTTGTTGTCTCTATACAATGTCATCATCATCATTGGCAGCCCCGTTCCACCCACTGCTGAGTATAGGCTACCTTCTTTTTTTTCCTGTGCTCCTCTGAACTGCGCATACTCGTATTTAATTCGAGTTTTACCCGCATTCTTTTGGATATCGTCCACCCCACCCGACAGTTGGTCTACCAATACAAAAGTTCCTATTTTTGGAAGCGTCAAAGGTATTTTAGCGATCTTCCTATATTCATATTAGAGGAAACACAACTACTATCGTTCTTCTTTATTTACATAAACATAAGCCAATAATAAAATACTTGAAATGCGTCAGTGAGTACAAAAGAGATATATTTGTCCTGATCGACAACATTAGTGATATGACAACAATATTAGGTGAATAGGACGAACAGAGCAACCTCGGCTGTTTACCACATTTAACGATGGCTTGCGTAAGATTTTACTAGTTTTATAAAGTGATGAAGCAGTTTATACCAGTAACAACGAAGAAGAACAGATTACTATATTAATAGACATAATCTTTCC
The DNA here is from genome assembly GCA_950005045.1 of Agrotis exclamationis. Taxonomy (NCBI): domain Eukaryota; kingdom Metazoa; phylum Arthropoda; class Insecta; order Lepidoptera; family Noctuidae; genus Agrotis; species Agrotis exclamationis. The sequence continues at coordinate 1,249,249 of OX465443.1, forward strand.
TGTTAAGTAATATCTTACTAAATTTAATGCCTTATGTATATCTGTATTTATTATATCAACCTTAATCCCCACTAGGCTATCGAGAAACCTTGATATTGAACATTATTATATAGCCCAACGAGTCTAGACAATGAACAACTCATTTCATAGGTTCAAGATTGACCAGTGACTGACAGACTCGAAGAATTTTTTGAAGACAGAGATCAAGATGTTGATGCTGTATGTTTTTTGTTTGACGGATTTAAACGTATGTAGACGTAGAATAATGTAAAGGTCATAGCTGTTTTTTTTTGTCTTCTTGAAATTCTAACTGACAGCTCAATGAATTCAGAAGAAATTCTACCAATCCTTACTAATAAGTGTTCTTTTGACTGCTGAATGCTGAATGGAAAGATTTTTGTTACCCAAACATGACAGAACAGCTGAAAGGTTTTTTTATGTGTGCCTCTGAGGTGCTTCTGTATTTTTTTTCATACCCATGATAAAACTGAAAAATCGCGTCTCTAAACAAGGGGGACACAATGACGACTAAGGTTATTGACGCCATCAGTATTACGGATGTTGTCAAAGTTCGCCATATTTGATAATCTCGAATAGATGTAAATTACCTTCATTGTCGCTAAGATCATGACTGCCTTTGTTCTTATAGTTCCTTCAAGCGAGTGCGTCAATAGCTTACGGTTTTTGCAAGATTTTTTGGTAAATTTTGACTTTGAGATGCTTCCGGGATCATGATTGCAAATGTCACGCTTTTTTTATACAAAGGGTTATTGGCGCCCAACAAAACAAAAAAAAAATCAGGCCCAATTTGGGCGCCAAAAATGATCTGGGATATTTATTTTGGTATATACATTGGTTGGATATTTTATTACATTGCGTTAACAATTGGATTTTTGGAATAAGCATTGGTGGCAATTTGTTCAGATAAAGTGGGTGACATGAGAATCTTTAAAGATTTTTGAGGAAAGAAAAATTCAGCTGCGAGTGGGACTCGAACTCGCGTCTTCTGGATAAGTACTCCAGAATCCTAACTTAATTTTTATTTAAATATAAACCTTTTTTAAGCTAGAAGTTGACGAGATGATAACGTTGAATAATTTTCTCATTGGTTCATTTTCTAATTTACCTAGCGCGAGACTGTCAATTTTTTTTGTTGCTCATGTCATACAAGGGGCGTAGACTTGCTAAGTAGGTGGCACAATACAGACAGATGCATCTATACTGTTGCCATGCCACCAAAAGTGAAGAGATCGCATTGTAGTGAGGAAATTACATCTCCATAACAATAATCCAATCACGATTTTATCACGGATGTAGGTAATTGACGTCATCAAGACGATATCTGACGTCAAAATGTCCAATATTTACTTTAAAAAAAACCTGCAATGCTGATACTTTTATTTATCTAAAACCCTGTGACACTTTTCTCAGTTTGAGAACAAAGTGACTACCATGCGTGGCTTTTGTTTCTCGTACTATGATTTTTATATCTTAAGAGTTTGACATAAAGTTGATATTTGCCTGAACATGTAGTATCACCACGAAACCCCATTTATTAGGCACTGTGTATACAGTTGGATTTAAGTGATGACACCTATGACAAGAGATATTTCTGTTTATCATTCTCATTTGAGTATGTGTCAAAACAGACAGATGCAATATGTCTTTTGTGATAATATGACCGGCCTTACTGTGTGCATGAGCTCTTTGGTTCAATTCCCAAGTCGGGTATATCTGGTTTTTATTACAAATTTCTCAGCAACAGACCCATTATCAGGGTTTGTTCCTGGTTGTTGACAATAAACTTTTCTTTTTTTGCCGTTTTTGTCCCAGTTCTGGGCAAAGGCCTCCCACAGTAAAAAAATAAATAAAAAATAAATGCTCCGCTATGCCTTACTCTTTGGATATTCATCGTCATTCGGAAGACGTCCACTGCTGTACAAACACCGTTCCCTCCTATTCAAAGCAATGACACCTCTAAATGTATGTCGGAGAGGCAACCTGATCGCGATTGGTAATCTGGGCCTTGGAGTGGTACAGATTCCTCTCTTAACGACCGAAGACCGCACTTTTGCCGCCCCGATCCACTTGGGGTCACCCAAGTTAACTGGATCGTGTAAGGTTGGCCTAAGACCGTTAAATTACATTATTTATTCTTATACGTAGATCAGATAACAGAGAGCTGTTTTGACTACCTGGCTTTAGCTAAAAAAATAAGTAGGCTAGCTAATAAATAAATTGATAGTAGATAGGTAGCTATCTTGCATTTTTATTCGTACTTTTGCACCACGGAACCGGCTCGTGGTTTGATGATAAGATTAGACTGACAGTAAGCTTTGCAAAATACAAAATAAATAACTTGAAATTAAAGTACACCTTTTTTGTTTTCAGGTAAAAATAACAATGCAGCGCCATGTATGTAAGTGAAGGCTAAGATGTTAATGCGGGAGCGTCCACTGAAATTCAAAGAGCAAATTGAATAACGGGGGGCCTAAAACAGTACCCTGTCCCACGCCATATTTTACTGTTCGCATGTGAGAAGTATATGTTTCTTCTCTTTTGTTAGACTCATTTATGCGCTTAATTTCTACGAACTGTTTGCGATTCTTCAGATACGATTCTATAAGACTTAGAACATTTCCTTGGATACCGTACTGATCAAGTTTTGCCAGCAACACTCTATGATCCACATAGTCAAATGTTTGAGTCATATCACAAAAGATAGCAGAGATTGGTGTTTTGATATCTAATTTTGTCATTATTACATGCAGGAAATCATAAATCGCTCTATTTATGCTCTTCTTTTGACTTCTCTTCTAAGACGTCACATAACTTAAATTGCAGGAGAAGTTTGTACAAAACACAGATGCAAATGTTAATAGAATAGCCCCCAGTCATACGTGTACTATATCTATGAGAAACAAACAGTTGTCTACAACGTGCAAGTTGTATTTTAACAAGACTAGTATATCTTTAGGACAATATACTTATCCTCTGCAAAATGTGGTCTGATTGAATTATCATTCTCACACTGTTTAATATATTTATGATCGCACTTACATTTGTCGACGTTTATTATAAACTTTATCGCACGTGTTCGTCCAAAAGAAAAATCGCCACAATTGGGAGGATCATTTTTCAAATTTCCAAATCTCTCATTCATTTATTTCATCTTTCACGAATATAGATCCTCATAATGGCACATAATGCAGGAGAATGGGTAAGATGTGGTGAGGAAAGTTTCATGAAGAATAATACAAGAAAGGAGATTCAGACGAAAAAAAAATAGAAATATATGTCTCTGTACTGCTTTGTCATTCTTCACAGCATCAGATCCCATGGTTATTGTATCAGTATAAAAAAATATGACGCTTTACCGTGCGAACCTTTTCACAGAGATAGCTGCATCTATTTCATCTCTCACAAATGTTAACAGTATCGACGCTGTCTTAAAATATTATGAACGTGCCATCTTCTCAATTCAGTTCATCTCATTGTTGCTTCATTAGCTTACTTGCTTGCGTGGGAGTGTAACGCAGTTACAATAAACATTTTGGCACAGATCCTGACTACTCTTAACGCATTCAAGATTACTATCGTGACAGAACACGTGTCGACGAATACCGCTTTAAAATTCTTCTCTAATGCAAAATCAAAAATCAAAGCTTTTATTTCAAGAAGGCCAGTTAAAGGCACTTTTGAATTGTCAAAGATAAAAAAAAGTAATTCAACAATACAAAATTATGGTGTTACAGTCCCAATCACAAGACATAAAAACTGTGAAAGTACCGTAGATGCCCATTCCAAGGAGTAGATCTCTATGGAGAAGAACTTGCAAGAAACTCCATGGACACTCTTTTTAGATCGCCAAAATTATTACAAAACCATTGTTACTTCTTTTTGACGTTTGGTTTGCAAAATTGAAGTTAATTGCTCTTGTATATTGGAAATATTCATCAAGATTCTTTATAAATCTATTTATAATCGTTATCTGTGTCACAATGGAGATGTCGATTTAACAGTCATGTGATTGAAAACTTTTTATTATTTACAACTTATTCAAAATTTTCATAAACCTGCTAATGCTCTTTTTTAAGCTTTCTCAAGAACTTTTGCTGGCTAATATCTACACTAATACTGTAAAGAAACACAGTTTGCACGTTGCACGTTGGGTGTAACAGATCATCTAAAATTCTTTTACTTATGGAGATGCTATTCCCGAGTGCCTTACTATAGAATAAAACTAATGACAAAATTTTGCTTAAATCTAAAATTAAATCATGATATTTGCAACAGAAAATACATATTTTCAACATAGTTGTCTGAGCTGACTGATCCTTCACCTACGACCCGTCATGTTGGTACACAACACAATCACACATAATTGCTAATGGCGCCCGCGCAGGGCCCAATAAATTCCCTTGTAATTACGCTTTATTTGGTTTCAAACTTTCAATTGTGCGTTTTTTTTTTTTTAGGTTCTAAAATCATCAAATGAGTCCTCCCGCCCTGCGTGGGGCGGAAAGGACTGTCAGACTCTTACTGACTAAAATCCACCCGTGTTCCTTCGGATGCCCTTTACGTTCCGGGGCCACGGTATCCTGGGTTAAGAAAAACCCGTGACCCCAGCAGGCATTTGGCCCCATAAGGGGCCCCGTCAGTTTGCTGACAACTCCCCGAAGGCACGCGCGAAACACGACACGACGCGCCACCGACTCGGGCTTGGTCCTTGGTCGGACGGCGAGCTACCCATTACTCACCGTCCGCAAGCCCGCTCCGCCGCTGTGCCCTCTGCTAATCAGAGGGACACGCGTTGGAGCGTCGACACGACAGGCTATTCGCATACGGATAAAGAGACCCCTTAGGCACACAGTGCCTAAGGAAGAGTTTTTACCCGCATCCCAGGGTGCACCGGCCCGAAAAACTGGTCTTCCCCACGGACGTATCCGAGAGGGAACTCCAGTCCACGGGCGCACGTGGAGGTTTCCTGTCTTAGCACTCCTTCAATTGTGCGCTTGCTAAGAATTTTATCACTCCTAATTATTTTCATCTCTTTCATGACCTCTTCAGGAGAAAAGGATAGTACCTATGGCAAATTTGCCGAAGGTCAGTAAATTTGAACGCCTGTTTTAAAAGCCTTTTTTGCTGTTACTGTCTTGTATGGTCGTTATCTTGATGTAACTCAATGTTTTTTGTTGTGATACTACGTAGTTCATTGATCTCTTATGTCTAAGTATGTTGTTAAGCACATACACAGAAAAACAATAGGACCCACAGGACACGATTTTAAGTACCTCATTGTTTGTTTAACATCACCATATTACACATTTACACTAAAGGTGCTAGGGCAGAATCAACAATAGCTTTATGCTTTACTAGCTTCTGCTCTCTGTTTTGCTCTCCCACCCATCTTATAACCGTCTTTAGGGTTGTATCTCTGTACCTACCAAAATTTATCAAAATTGGTCCTGCAGATTAATTGCAAAAGCATAACAAACAAACTCTCATTCGCATTTATAAAATTAGTTCAATTGGGCATTATTCACACTGGGTAATACTAATAAGTATAGTACTCTATTCGCGACTCAGACAATTTCTCAATGTTTTGTTTTTGTTGAAATAACAATGAATAAAATCAATTCTTGACACGCCATGAACTCCATTTACTTTTTATTTTATTTTTTTTGCTTGTCCTCCTTTTATCTAATATGTATTCGTCTCTATCATCAATACAATATAGTTAATGGAAGTTGTTAAAGTGTTTGTGTGCCTTTGGAGCCTCAAGCAGGACGGTTAGGGTACCTACTCAGACTGAATTTATGTGCCAACACACTGTGTGGTATGGTCAGCAAGTCATCATCTACCCATCCTTTACTCAGTTCGGTTTTTCTTCTATCCGGAATAAAGGTATTTTAACATTTTGCGATTTTTCAAATTTACAAATATAACACCTGCATACTTGTAAAAATAATTAACAGAGACATACATACACAAATAACGTTTACAAAAAGAATTCAAATTCAAAAACGCATGACGAGGCAAGCTAACCATATAATTTTAAGAGCACCTAGGACAAACTACGGCAGAAAGACTATTGTATATGAGGGAGCTGAACTCTATAACTCAATACCTAAAGAAATTAAGGAATCGAAATCACTTCCAACTTTTAAAAGACTATTGAAGCATCACCTAAATAATGTTTTGTCAAAGTAAGTTTTTACCGATTTTGTTATAACCTAATTTTAGTTTATTACCAAGCAAAACCGTCGGCGTCGCTTATCTTAATATGATGTTTTTCCTCATAGAAGTGAATAATTGTATTCTTTTTGAGCGAAATAAATATCTTAAACCGTAAACCGTACATTTTGCGATTGCTCAGTGGATAGTATTGTAGTCTTGCATAGAAAATTGATGTTACTAATGATTAATGGTCGCCATGCACAAGCAGCAAATGATAAACTTAAACGCTCTGAAGTCTAACAGATTTTCAGTGACCTGAAATTTAACTGATCATTTTCCGTTATCGTTTGCGACTTGTCTAGAGAGGCTGATGTTCTAGTCAGTCAGAAGACGTATAATAACAAGCAGGTAATTATTAAGCCTCAACCAAAATTAGTTGGGGATACAGAAAAGTTCAAAACGTTATCAATTCTTATAAGTTCCTGATACAAATCTCGTGTACCTACTATTCTTAGAAACAGTTATTACTTGTTAATTATTTATCTCGTATTTATTATGTCTCCAGCTTCGCAGGGGTCGGGGGTAATCAAATGCGATAACAGTTTGCTCCAACATTTCAAGTCATTATGATTAAAATTACATCACTTTTTTGTCACTGTCTAACTTTTTTCTTCCGTTCCAAACCAAAACGGCTCTAGTTAATTATAATGCAATTGTTTCTATAAAATACAGTGGGAAGGCTTTCCAAATATGTCATTGTTTTGTGTATTTGCACAGCTGAATGTTAAATTAACCGATATTAATAATTGTAAATGGCTCCGGCCAAAGAAACCAGGGACATGCAAAAGTGCGTTGGATTAATGATATCGCCAAAGTCGCGGGGAATAGATGGATGGAATGGAAGAAAAACATGGCTGAAAAACGGGGAGGCCTATACCCAGCTGCAGGTGATCCCGGGCTGATATGTCATGATGATGAAATGGCTTATAATCAAATTTTTAAAGCAAACATGTTGCTAGATGGAGGATTTTTTTTTGTAGTATTAAAGCGCTATAACAAGAGGTTCAAAGAATACCGTTCACAATGCCCCAATGCGGTAAGACCAGACAAGATATGGGATGCATAAACAACAGTTACACAAAAACAATCGTTCAGACCACACAGTTACATTGTATCTTAAATTAACATTCCGAACATCCCGATTTAAATTCACAAGTCGATAAAACAGCTATAAAAAACACTGAACGTCAAAATATCGATCCCTAATATGACGTAACAGATATTCTAGTATGCCACACCGCTATAGGAACAATAGAAGACAAACATTAGATCGTAATGGATTATTCTAGCTATAATATTAATTACAATAATGTTATTGTATGAGTCTTGAACCCATTGGCATTGAGCAGTTGTTCGAAGAATGTTGAGGGCCTTGGAGGATATTTACAGTAATTTTCACAGCTGGGGGGGGGGGGGTTACCCCCCCAGCTGTGAAAACCATATATGGGGAACCATATATGGGGTTACCCCCATATATGGTTAAAAATCATACAAAAATAACCGTCGTTAACTTGTGGCCCTAAATTGTGTATCGTTGCTATATGAGCGTCATCATCGTCATATTTTTCTTTATTAGTTCTGTCCCTATGATGAGAATATTTTGAGACATGATTACAGAGTCTCAAAATAGAAAATACTGATCCTCATCAAAGGACATGACATGATTACAGAATTTGTTCTTTTCTCATCTAGGTCTTAACTGGAGAATTTAATCTTTTGCTCCTCTTCTAGCAGATGTCAGGCCACCTCTTCTATTGTTTCTCAACAACTATTTGGTTAGAGCTCAGCCATTAGTAATCATACCATCTCTTCTGCTGCCAAATCCATTTCAGACATAAGCGTATTTGAAAGTTTATCTTTACTATCTACTTATCGGTAATTTTCTTCAGAAAGGTAATACTCCCAAGTTAAGCCATAAGTCATTTATTGATTAACAAAATACATTGTGTAGAAAGTCAAACATTACACTGATATGTGAAATTATTATGTACAGTATTTAGAAACAATACTATATTGAACTGGAAAGGAGTAGGAAACAAGGAAATGGCGTATTGTTGTTTCTGGAGTTTATGGATGTATGATTGTTGTTGATTTAGGAAATCCCGTAGCTAAAGCTGTCCACATAATAACCCCTGTCATAGGATCTCCGATCAAGTTTAAAGGTGATATCTGGCAAAACCGGAACAATCACATGACTACCAATAATTTTGAGATTATTCATATCATGTCTAAAATAATATATTTTAAGTATTCATACATGTGCTACTAGAATCGTACTAATTCACATACGATGCTCTGAATTGTTCCAAAGTGAAAGTGTAGAATAGTGATACAGTCATAGATACCTACACGTGTTTTTAAAACAAATCTAGCGCTTGTATCTATTTCACGTCATAATGTTGTGTAATGTGGCTTGGGCATGTTTGCATTATTAAGGCTTTTGTCATAAAAGAAAATGACGTAGTTTTCCAATGTCCAGATATGCAACTAATCTACTTTTGTAGTTACTTCTACTACGTGACGAGGTGAGAAAATTTCACTTTTCACGGAGTTGATTTACCTCTTCGTGAAAAAAGTGACTATACCTTCATCATAAAAACAAGCACAACTAATTTTTTGATCTACATAAAAGTTACACCTTTGCCGTTTTCTTTGAGAAATAGCCTTAATGTCATATTATATTTTGGTCTAACACATGTTAAACCGTTTTAACTGCCGTAATAGCCTAGGGCAACAACGAAACCATCGCAAAATTGTTGTTGTAACATCAACCTGCTTAGAATTCATTAAGTTTTATGGTTCTACTCAATAAATTCTAGGCCGGACTTAACATTAACTCTTACTTTTCGACGCTTGCCGCTATGATTATGAAATAATAACACTGGTACACCTAGATAGGCATGTCCAGTGAAGGTCGAGGTCATTCGGTGCTAGAAATTCTGGCTCCAAAGAGAGAAATCAGTAGCCAGCACTGAACATAGGCTACTCCAAATTTTTCACTACAATGGGTACTCCACCTTTCAGTCTTCGCCAATGGAACCCTTGAGGTATCTCAATTAATGTTAATAAATAGGTTCTTTCTTTAAAACTCTTTCAAATCGCTTTAACTATTGCAAAAATGTATCGAGCGTAAAAAAATATTCCGTCCTCGGCAAATCTTTTTCGTAACACATAAATACCAAAACGGTCGTTTATTACGTCATAAAGAAATGGTGAAAGCAGACAGTGGCGGGGCAAGACCTAAATTTGATGTGGGCAAGACTGATTTCGCGAGGCCCTGTTCTATGGCGACCTGAAGACGGATTTTATAAAATAATAAAAACAAACAAAACAATTAACACTGCCAAGTTTTTATTCATAAAAATACAAATTAGATTAACCGTATAGTTCGGTACCGGGTCCGAAACGGCCGCGACAAGTAAACCTACGCTGGCTCCAGTAGTGGGTCCGAAATGGGCAGACGTTGTAGTCATACGACATCCTCATTAAATAATTAAAAAATATAATATTCTCTGCGTTAAATCCTATGAGTGCGCATTAATTAAGAATGTTAAATAAAAATCTGATTCGTTCACGCCATTAAAACTTCTACATTTACAACGCATTTTCTTAATTTACCATTACAAAATCCAAAAGTGTAAATACGATTTACGCCATTTTGATGGCATTGCTGGGTTGGGCTAAAAATCATAAAAAATGTGGTTTCCGGATATCCAAGGTATCACTAAAGAAGGGATGAATAACTCGTAATTTAGTATTGTAACGAATTCATACGTAATTCAACATAAATTAGCAGTGGTAATGAAAAATTTGATATCTGAACTCGAAGTTTCGCGCCACTTGTGTTTGTTTACATTTTTATTTTTCACTTGGATCACACACACACGCTTATACTCAATAACAATTACGATAAATATCATGCCAAATTTTATAAATAACGTAAAAAAGCCCAGATCTTAGCTTAATTCTCTAATACAGGGCCAAAAACACGAATTTTTCATTACCACTTCTCAATTTGTATTCGTAATCGACAATCATATTTTTTTTAAACGTAATGATGTGTGAAAGCGAGTATTCTAATCGATTCCATAATTGAATTTTTTGTCAACTCGAGTGAAGTGAGTTTGTTTTATTCTCGCTTTAAAAAATTTTGAGGCGCGAGGCCCCTTGTACCGCGAGGCCGTAGGCGGTGGCCCACGTGGCCCACGCCTTACGCCGCCTCTGAAAGCAGAATACATAAATTAACACCCTCATATATAAATGTAAATATAATCTAAACGCATACAAGTAGCTCTACCTGTTGCAATATTGGTAACATTACGTAGATCGATCGGAGTCGAGCTAGTTCGGGTGTTAACCGCTAGATGGCGTTACTGGTACGGTGATCGTAAATCCGCGGGAAAATGATCGATGGAAGATGAGTAATGGTTTTCATTTCACTCTCATTATTACTTTTACGAGTATTGACATATGGGACTTGGCGATTCCAGGTTTGCCTCCAAGTTCGATTAAGTTTGTAACTATTGTTCACGGTTGCCTATGAATTTGTAGTCGGAAACCTTTTTAGGAAATGGTGATGGAATGGAATGTTGTCTTCCGATAGCAAAATCTGTGCATTACTGTCTGGTCTGTGTCCCAAGACAGTTTTGTACTGCAATAATAGAGAAACTTCTCTAAAAACTTAAGGTTTCGGTTTAAGATGCTTATTTGTCACAAGCCGTATTACTTATCTAAATCTATTTTTACTCTCTAGTAATTTCTAAGAACTAGGCTGACGCCACAGCGGACAGACCCAGTCGCTGACATTAGTATGTAAGGGCGTCTTTCGTCTTGACCTGATTGTTGTGTCCTTAACCATGCGCCGGAGATTTCCATGTGCGCAAACGCACAAAGCATTTACACATGAGTAGAAGTTTCATTCAACATTTATCTAAAAATTAAAAAATTGGAGAATTGAAGTTCTTTTCCAGATTCCAGGTTCAGGTTTCGTTTCAATTTGGAGTGAGGCTTATCACCAGCTGTAGATCTACGGCAAAAATTATGACGGTGGTATATGTAAATAAACATCACTTCTTCATTTTAATTTTTTACTTCTCTTGCCTTCTTACTTTAAGTCCAGTTTTAAATTATAATAGTTTCTCATAAGTTCTTGGATCAGCTGCTGACTTCAGAAATTGTCTTTTCCTTTGCTGCCAAACTCGAAAGACTGTTCAGTTCATTATTTATTTATTCTTAAAAACTATTTTGCTCTTGGACTCAATCTAACCTAGAGGCAAAGATGAGGCCTAAGATGGACCGAGCTCATTCAGAAGGAACTGAACTCCAGGAACTCCAGGGCACCGACGTAACACTGTGAAAAGTGATTGCGAATCAGACAACCCTGATAAAACTTTACATCGCCAATGGGATCTCTCAACCTTCTCCGCGGGTTACACACTGGAAGGTCGATCAAACCAACCCCATTATTTGCTTCTAGTTTTCACAACATTCAAAGCAATATTTTGAGGATTCAGGATTTCTGGACGATTTGCAAGTTACAAGAACTGGGTCTTCTGAACTTGCTTACTCCGTGACAGGCGTAACTCGCTCATTTATTAAGACGGGATGTTGGCCATTGCGTGTCACATAACAACACCGTTTAATTAGATAAAAAGAAACATGGTAAAACTACTTCATAGAGTTTTTAACGGGTATCTAGTTTAAAAAAATATCCCGTTATTTTTGTAATATTTAATTGAATTAATTGCATAAGTGTAGGTAGCACTTTTACTTTAGTTTATAATGAGCAAGACTAGAGTAGAGTTCAGGGTTACCTATTCTATGAAACAGACTTAAATTTATATTTTCTACGAAAAAAAATCAGTTTCTGGTCATTTTTTCTTGCCTTTCATTCCAATCAATAGGTCTTGATAACTTCCTGAGTATTTTGTATTCATTTTAACTTCCGTTTCTAAAAACGTGAGCCTATGAGAGTTACGTTTAGTATTTTAAGGGCTCTTTTAAAACCTCTGCTATTAATACGAAAATACATACCTATAAAAAAGAACTTATGGGAGAGAACGGGTTAAAAGAGGATGTATAGTGACATAAATTGAAAAGGGTATAGGTATACTGAGATGGTTCGGTCATGTTGAGTGAAAAGCGAATTTATAAGGCAGAGGTGAGTGGAAATGCCAGGAGGTGAAGTGCTTCACAAAGGCCGGATGCGTAGTACAATCGGCGTGCTTGTATGACCAGATGTATGAATGTGGATGAGGTGAGAGGTACGTAAGGATCTTAGCAGGTGGCGCTCTGTAGTTTCTGCCTACCTACATGGGAAGAAAGTGTTAGTTTATGTTATCGATGCATCCGATACCGATATATCGGCGATACTTCGAGTTAGCCGATATATCGGTATCGAAGATATTTTTATGACCGATTCAACGATACTTTTTATATACCAATACCAATCCGCACTGGGCTCGCATGGTAGATTACGGCCCACTCCCTCTCACAGAGAGGAGGCCTGTGTCCCAGCAGTGGGAACATTTATAGGCTGATGATGATGATGATGAACGATACTTTTTTTCATTTAAAAATGTAGTGTAAACGAGCGTGTTGACTCGTCGATTTCGTTGCAAACGAGGCACGAACTATGCCCGGGGAAACCTTTGCCAGACTTGCGATATCGCTTTTCTCCAAAAAAATTAATATTACTTTGTTTTTTAAACGAAAATTCTTAAAACGTATAATTATCTAATACCAACCTATGTCACTACTTTTTAAATTAATCACAAAATACGAGTAATCTGACTTGTGATTAAATTATTTTATCCAATTTTTTTAATTCACAATAAGCGTATCGGTATCGGTATCGCCGATATTTTTATAAGAGTATCGGTATCGGTATCGTATCGAAAAGGCGTATCGATGCATCCCTAGTTTATGTATGTATCCACATACCTCTCATTAAACATAATATCTATACTAATAATTAAAACAACGGTACAACAACTACAAGTCATTGGCATTGCTGATAGCATGAAATAGAATTGGTTGCGTTATAAGTCTGATAAGAAGATAGAATAGTATACAAAGGTATTTGTTCAAACATGGGGGCGCTCTGAATAGATATTCTGTAATTAGAACTGAATATATTAAAACTGTTCATAATTTAATTAGTTGTGTCAACATAACATACCTTTTTTACAAGCTGAAGCAACGACCATTTATATCTAGACTCCTAATCACAGGCGACCGATGTCTGTCAACACATTAGGCAAAAAAGTCTTAAGTTCGTATTAGTTTCGACCACTCCTGTGAGTCCCCTCGTCGCACTGACCTTGAGTTAGCCAATCAGAACGCAGTACCCCGTCCCCCTCGCTTACGTCGTACCTCAGCGACTTGGCAGAAAATTTTCGTTAGTCAGATCGTGCATGAGGCGTCTAGATATAAATGGTCGTTGAGCTGAAGGGACTTTTTCAGACTCGGTCTGACTAAAATCCATCGTGTTCCTCGTTTCGGGGTCACGGTTACCGATTTGGACAGTTCCGCGACATGGGTTTGCTCTTAGCCTCCAGTTAGCTCAGAAGCAACGATGAACCGAGCGGGAAAGAACTGGAACTTTTGCAGTAAAAACTATTATAGTGGCACTACTTTCATACACCCTAACAAAATCTTGCTTAACTAGGTACCCTTATATCCTAATCATCATCACCAGCCTATAAATATTCCCACTGCTGGGACACAGGCTGGTGGCCCAGTGGTATCGGCCCCTACTTACGAGTTGTAGGTCGTGGGTTCGAACCCAGCCAGGCGCATTACTTCGTGTAATTTATTTTATCTCCTCTGCTATCAAAACGATTATGGCCCACTCCCTCACACAGAGAGGAGGCCAGTGTTCCAGCAGTGGGAACATTTCTAGGCTGATGATGACGGATCGCTCTACAACCGCCCGCTCTCATTGCTTAATAGCGCCATTGACTTCCGTTACATTAGCGATATTCAAACAGAAGAGATAGGAAAAATGTAACACATCAATAATTCTTCGAATCCAAAGCAACTTCTTTTGATTTAATTCCCATATCAAGAATTCTACATGACATTGATACCATATTTGATCTCCATAACGGGTCATCAAAAACATAACCTTTCAACGAGCTAAGGAATTGGGTCGCCCCCATCAAAACGACCGCTTTGCAGATGTTACAGTACTAGACAGATGTGCGTCACACTATAATGTAACCCATTGTTTAAACCCACTAATTGTTAGTGTAATTGTTGATTAGTGAAAATTGGTCGCGGTTCGCACGGTTGAGTTAGTTACTGTCGGTTCTCAGGACCCGAAAGTCAAAAAGTGATGTAGCATAATTTTTTGAAGAAATCCCTCCATTTCTCCAAGATCCCGTCATCAGATCCTGATCTGATTACCATGGGATCATTTGTGATTTCCCATTCAAACAAAAGAATTTTCCAAATCGGTCTATGTGTCATCGAGAAATCGGGGAAAAAAATACTGACCAAATTGAGAAGCTCCCTTTTTGAAGTCGGTTAAAAAAGATTCGGACGAATTGAGAACAAAAAAGTCTTAGCAGATGATGATGTTTTTATCGTCGTGATGTTTAATTTAGGTAATATTTGTAATAATAAACATTATTCTTTATTTTCAGGTAAGCTGTCACGCCTGATAAACAAAACAGCATCACGTGTGGTGAGTTGAACTACCGTCATCATAACACAAATATGACTTAATTTTTTGTCTCGGTGTCACGTGAGTTTCTTCAGCTGAAATAATGTCAACAAAGGTAAACATTTTGACAGTCTGTTTGCTAAGTTGACGGGCTTCGGACAAGCTAAGAGTGACCGAAGAAGAGCAAAGATTTTCTGTTGTCTCTTCTTTTTAAGCTATTGCAGTTTTTTTAGCTAGAGTGCGGCGCGGCGCGCGGAATCAAAAAATTTCCAAAACCTAAGGAAAATACCTAACACCACGCATCGTCTAACATCGTTTCAGTTCGGGAGACTTCGGACTTTCAATCATAAAAATATCCGTCATAAAAACAGTTTACTTTTTTGACGCACCTTTATTGTATTAATTGATTTAGTAATAGACGGAAAGGGAAATATTTAGGAGATGGGCAACTGAAAAGATGAAGAAGAGTAAGTATTGCGTAATTTTATGAGTCAACTGCGCAAGAGTCTAGCATTTAAGCTTCGGCTAAGTTCGGTTACCTTCGGCCTTCGTGTAAAGCCTAAATTTAAATATTTACTACTGCCAAACTATGATTATAAGTGGTGTTGTGGTAGTTGTTCGTTTAATTATTGTTTGAAAATCTTTCACATACCTACTTAAGTATATTTGAATTTTGATAAGATTCAATTCGTAACTGAGACAGTAGCACTCTATTTCTAACTAGATGGAGTAGAGTAAAATTACAAAATGCTTGCAATGTTAAATGCAGTTGCTAATATTGTTTTTCCAGCTCTATCTTAAATTGTAGAACATTAGTTCGAGAGTTATACTTGACTGGGCAAATGTGGCAGAAAAAAATATTAATAGTTATTTTCTAACCATTTCGTAATAGTAATGCCTTCCAAAATACATTTTTTCGTAAAACTTTAATCCATTTAAAGTACTAGAAAATCATTTGAATTTATAAGTGTTTCATTGCTCTAACTATACAAGGATCTTAGTCATCGTCATCATCATCAGCCTATAAATGTTCCCACTGCTGAGACACAGGCCTCCTCTCTGAGAGAGGGAGTGGGCCATAATCCACCACGCGAGCCCAGTGCGGGTTGGTGGATGTCAGATGTCTTTGAATTTTTGGTTCTAGGACATGTCGGTTTCCTCACGATGTTTTCCTTCACCCGTTTTGAGAGCAGTGATGATAAAATAAATTACACAAAGTAATTGGATTCGAACCCACGACCTACAACTCGTAAGTCGGGGCCAATACCACTGGGCTACCACTGCTCACAGGGATCTTAGTATGTGGCTATAATCGTCTCTATCACGTTTTTCGTAATTTCACAAATGTTTGCCATTCGCTACTGCCAACACCGAGCGGCAAAAGATCCTTGTAGCACTGTTCAAGACATACAGTTATCTTACCAAATCCACTGCCAAACCACGCTTCAGACGAGTGCCGTAACTTTGTTTTGAACTTATCACGTTATCACACCTGTCACACTTATCAGCAACGCCGGTTAGTTTGCCGTGTGTGATCTCAGGTAAATAGCGCCGCCTTCTCTGTGTCAACTGAATACATATTTATAGAATGCTCTGAATAAAAGGCCTGTTTATCTAACTTATACATTTTTAAGGATATTTTTGCCAGCGGCTTCACCTGCTCAACCCCCCAACCCTCCCGTTATTGCCTATGTCGCTCAGGACCAAAGCGGCTTTCAACTGGTGAAAGAATTTTTGAAATCGGTCCAGTACTTTCGGAGCCTAATCTTTCCTCTATATAATATTGTTGTAGATATTTACTGCTTCGTAGAAGGAGGTGAGTGCTTCCCATTCTCCTTCGATCTGTAGCATGGCCCGAAACAGGGGGTCTATTCTCTTAGTCCGTCAACGAAAATACGGGCCCGTCAACACTCGAAACTTTTGGCAATCCTACTTCCTATTAATTCTGAATTCTGGCAACACATCGGGAGTCGAGACAAGTGTCCAATAATGTTGTCACCAAGTTTTAGTTCGTATCACTAATAAATCTTATTTCGGTAAGTGATAAAGAATAAGAAACTCCCGAAACGTTGGCTGAAGCTACGGGTTTCGTGCTTAGATATAAGTATCCCGGTACCGCAGAGGTCGATGCCTATCACCTCCGTGAGGACACAGCGGTGGTTCTCCACCCAAGCGGGACAGACTGCCACCGTATACTCCACTGTGTCGCTGGGGCGGTCCACACAGTTGTGACTCTCGGGCCTTTCATCCCGTTGAAACCAACACAGGTCACTCCACAACAACCGTGTCCTGTGAGGACGGTGAGAACCCAGTTGCGCCTCTCCAGCCACTAATATAGAAGCGGTCTTACTGTTCGCCCGATTGCAGAGAGCCCGATCAGAGTCAATCCTATTTATTTATTTAAGGGATAACAACAACTTCCAACTCTTAACTGCAGCTGGAAATCCTAGGGCAGGAATTGGTAAAAATAACAGGAAAAATATTTTAAACATGTAGGCATATCTCTTGGGAGGTCAATACTGAATTGTTGCGCGTATTTTCCAAAAGTCTGCTAGGTATACCTAAAATGAGTAATAAATAATTTTATGCATAGTTGCAATTGAAATAACGTTGCATGTGAGTATTTATTATAATAGAATTGATATCAGTCACACTTCTGCATAGTCCTGGAAACAATTAGTTAAATGAAATATTGAAAAAATAAAACAATTATTTCTGTGATATTGGATTTTTCAGTCATATTCACATAATTATTGCCTTTTGTAGAAGCTTTGCTAGTAAAATAAATAGTTGTCTTGTTCATATATTTTAATAATCTATCTCTAAGGGCTCGAGCACACGGGCCACTGGCCACAACCACAAAACGCCGCCACCGGCATATTTCTTGTAGTTTTCATACATTCAAGTGGCTGCCGGTGGTGACCACCGGCCACAAGTGTCTGCCGCGCGCTTCAGCTTCTCTCGTGGCGGCGTTTTGTGGATGTGGCCAGTGGACCGTATGCCTCGACACCAAGGAACTCATAGCTACATAAATAACACCCTCACAGACGATCTTCATGATGAAACCGCACTTGCCAAGTTTGGTCTGTAGATGGCTGAAAATCCAGCATAGCGGGTTTACGCTTTGTTTCGAAAAGCACGAAGCCGTTGGTCCCGGCTATCATTGGTCGTTACGTTCCAAGTTCTACAGACGGTCCCGCGACCCTGGAAGGTTTTATTTGGTGCTTGGAAAAGTGTAAAATATAAAATGCTAACTTCTGTTGGGCAGGCCCCACAGACCATGCAAGTCTCGTCAACCAAATCATAATTGCAAACTAATTGTAATGCGCCATTATAATAGTTATTTATGTACAACGTGCACCATAGTAACCTGTTTCTCACAGTGGACTCACGACGCAGAATATATTTGCTGGTTGCTATGCTGGTAAACGAGCTGTAGATCTTCAGTGGAGAGTTAGAATTTTAGGGATTTTATTTCTGCATTCCTTTATATTTAAATACAACATATTGAAGACTTTGAATTCTGTCTAGAGTTTTTCGGAGATGAAAACATGGTTAACAGTTGGTTTAGGGGTCAACTCGTCCATTTTGAAACTTTACATGGGGACCAGTTCCACCTTTTCTTATTTGATAATAGGCCAATGGGCCATGGGAGTAATGGGTAACTCGCCGTCCGCACAGAATTCCAGCTATAAGCATGGTCGCGGGGCTATCTAGTAACTGTGGAACGTAAAGGGCTATTGATGGACACCGTGGATTTAAGTCAGTACAAGTCTCACAGTCCTCCTCGTCCTGCCCTGGGTGGGAGGACTCTTTTGATAATTTTACCACGTAAAAGAATAAGCTACAAGCACAGAGACTCCTTTTTAATTTTACATGTGGAGTCAAAATGGTTTTACAAATATGCGGTATGTGTGAGCATGATTGAGTCCATGACAAAGTTGAACTCTAAACCGTTTAGTAAAAAGTTTAAAACAACAAAGATGGCGACTTGTAACCGGCGCGAACCAGTATCAATAATGACGAGGAATGCTTCCATGATCGTGAGCACTCATCACTGGAGGTCATCATTGTGTGTCTGGCTCCCTTGGACTGATCGTGGGATTATAATATATTGATGAGTTGGATGTAATACATAGCATATTCTCCGATGTTGAGCTGTAAATTTTTTCTTTCTCTTTTTAAGTTTACGCACCCCATGTATTTTTCCTGTATCGTTGGTGCGTTTATAAACATTAAAACTCACATACACAAACAGCCCTACCCGGAACATCTAGTTTTAGTTCATAAAAATATTTGTTTTATGCGACGCAACATTTAAGGCCCAAATAACATGGGTTTAGGGCGCTAAGCCTAATTCTCAAAATGGCAACCGAGTCGCAAGTCTCAAAATGGCAAATTCTCGAAAATCCTAATTCTCATAATGGCAAATGATCAAAATGGAACATTTTCTACAATTTGAGCAGTAGGTACGATCTCATCACCATCATCAGCTTATAAATGTTCCCACTGTTGGGACACAGGCCTCCTCTCTGAGAGAGGAAGTGGGTCATAATCCACCACGCGGGCCCAGTGCGGGTTGGTGGATGTCACATGTCTTCGAATTTTTGGTTCTAGAACATGCCGGTTTCCTCACGATGTTTTCCTTCACCGTTTTGAGAGCAGTGGTGATAAAATAAATTACACAAAGTAATGCGCCTGGCTGGATTCGAACCCACGACCTACAACTCGTAAGTCGGGGCCGATACCACTGGGCCACCACTGCTCTAAACTATCTTTTTCGATTAAATCTTAAATTCAAATTCATCTCTCAATCATCTGTGGTTTCGTCAAACAGAAACCACAGATTAAATTGCACGTTTGCAATAATATATGTAATTATTTAACTTATCTCATAATAGAGACATCTTCAAAAACCTCAAGATACACGGATCGCAAACAAACAAATTCTACGAAGTCATTTTTTTGTGACGTATATAATATGTACTTATATAAAAATATTTGTGCTTCGTGTACATACAGTGGAACCGTGATATTTAATAAATATGTACACTAAACTCGTGAAGATGATTCATTAAATATATTTGCTTGAGAACTTAAAAAGTCACAGACGTTTAATTTTGTTGGTCTGTGGCGCTCTTGTGGTGGGTTACTAGGTCGACACCAGTTTATTCGAATTTAAATCTTTATTAATTTAAACATAACTCCACGTGCTATATGATATAGACGTTTGGGGTAAATACCTGATCATCAGTTAAAGATTAGCAGGCTCAAGATTGGAGTTCAGCTATTCAGTAAGATTGACAGGTAACTAAGCTGATACTGATACCTTTATTCTACGGAATTGTGTAGATAAGGGGCTTATTTGAACCAACAAATTATTGTATCTCTGACGCATATTACTAGTTTTGACTTGATATTTCAGCTTCGAAAAATCCCCACTACTTGAGAACTACAATTCTGATAAAGGACAGCAGTAAAGTAAAACCAACGAGTGTTTCTTGAGTCATTCCTTACAATTTGATAACTACCGAAGATAAAAACAATGATGAATTTTGAAATAATGAAGATTAATAAAATTTCGATGGTCGACTATGTGATCTACTCCATGGTAGCTAACAATTTACTACTACAATTCATATAAATACAATCCTAGTTTTTGCTTCAGTGAAAGAAAATAAGACTCATAAAGCAAATAGCTATTGTTTTGATGATGTAATTACTGCGGCTAATTTAATTCCAGTCGTAAATGTACGCTTACTGAAATTAGTCGTATTTTCTTTTGCCTTGTCTTATCTCAATACTACTAGCCTGATTATAATGTAAACACAATAAAAGAATTAATCCTTACGCCATTTTGATTCATGGAATTACAGTGGAAAAGAATTGTCTGAATCATCACAAAGACTGTTAAGAACGATGGCCTGTGTGTTTAGAAGTCTTATGAATTTGAAGAGAATGGAACTAAACTATTATTCGGTGTGTTGATCGAAAGACTAGAAAAACTGATAGACTTATTTGGCTTAACTAAACATGGTATTCCATAGAAACACCAGAGGATAGAGCATCTAATATCATCACTCTTTTATACCAAGTTGAAGTAGAAATTACAGAACCGCCGCCTCCCGCTACATTCCTTGCATACTCCTTTCGCCTCGTCCACGTTTATAAATTCATGTTCATCAGTAATAATGAACTAGTCATAAATGTTCGATAAAAGCTATCGAAAACTTACGTCCTTAATCCTAGTGGACGTTGCAGAAAACGGTATGCTTTAAAAGCCTTTTCTAATTGTGTATGCTCTCAGATGAAAAACAAGGAATATGTTGAAGTTGGTCTGTTTGGCACCCAGTGTCACTGGAGTCAATTTCTATATCAGGAGCTACATCACTATACTTTGCAAGGCTAATTTTACTCTCTTTTGCACTCATCGTATTGCCAGTGACGTGTGGTATCCACCATTTCGTCAGTCTACGCATGTAGTTCAGTGGCAGCATCACGACCATCCAAACAAAGAAATGTTTTATGACACCGCCAGTCATAACATCAGAGTTTAGCCTCACTTCTAAAATTATGTGCGCCGTCTATTTTAATGTGTCTTCTTTATCTACGTCATGAACTACACGAGTAGTGGCGTAATGGTTTCTTCTGCTTTGAGCTATGGGTTTATCCTTCCCTTCTTCTTATTGTCCTTTGATTAAATCTTCAAATTCATCTTTGTCGTCTTCGTTCGTAGTAATCGTAAGTTTTGTGGTTCTGTTTTTATTTTTGTTTATATCGTCAGTTCGTTTAGTATCGCCACTGCAGGGCTTAATGCTTACCTTTCACTTTTCCAATGATCTATCTTGGGTAAATATAAACCAATCCTTCTTCTGTCGATGTCGATGGACGTTCTCTGAAGATGATATTATCTTAATGCAAATTCAACTTCATTCGTATTTTTTCTTTCTTTCCGAGCTAGGAGCTGTATAAATCATGTTCGTTACAGGTGAAAACACTTACAACTCCTAACAGCTACTTAATTAGTTCAATAGACACCAGCCTATCAACACTTATTAACAGGTGCAAAGTAGAACATCTATGACGTGAGTTCTCTCTGACGCGTGCCGACGTCACAAGTGCGAGTGCAGGCTAATTTTACTGCGTCTACGCACCAGTCATGCCAGCCACCCGGCGCATGCGTACGATGTTACAAACATCTGGGAGACGTTCTCCAAAATTATACCGTGGTATTGTATTGTAATTCTTTGGAGATACTGATTCAATTTTTGTCTGGACTCTATATGGCTTCTTGTAGTCCTTAGTTTGGTTTGGCCAATATTGGTGTGTTTATGATATGGCATTGTTGCTTGACTGAAATCAATGGCCATGTTTGGTTTCTTTCCGTTGTGAATCTTTGTATACAAGCCTTCGTCGCCTTTGACAGTGAGCCTTACTTTTTTTTGTAGTTTCTTTTATTCAGAGTCCTGTACTGTGGTTAAAAAGTAAGTAAAAGCCAGTCATTTTCGTCAAAACATAGATCTGACGTAGTTTGGAAAGCTGATACCTAGAATATATGCGTTCGTCGAGTCGGCGCCAGAATAATAATGTTGGTACATATAGGTATTATTTAGCGATAGTACATAGGCATGCGTACGCGCGTCAGTTGTTGGTATACGCATCAGTTAGTAATTCCGCGAAATGATTAATTAATTGTCTTTGTTCTTTGCAACTAGACCATTTTCCGGGAATTAATTGATGGAACGTTTAGGTTTAACATCATCAACCAATAGTTTTTTTGTTTATTAGGAGAAGTCATGGTATTCTCCTGAAATTATTCGTCATCGCCATTGTTAAAATGTTAGGGAAAGTGAAATATATGCGGAATGTTTTTGACTGGGGGAATCAGGCAAAACTACTTACCTACTCTGTTTTACTCAAAGTAATATGGTCTGCTTATTTTCAATATTTAGATATGTTATCTATCAGCAAAAGTCTTTGTAATTCAGGGAAACCTTTGGCTATGATTTCAAAACAAACTGCAACTAGGTTAATGACCACAAGTATGGCAACGTATAAGGAAAAAGGGAAAATGCGTCACATGAGGTAACGCAGACCCTTCCTTCCTTAAACCTCAGCCTTATAGGTCCTAAAGAAGGATTTAATGTTACTAATAAAATTGATGAAGTCCTTGGCCGCGAGCTATTCACACGAGAGCTGTCGAACTCCGCGATTGCGTGTAAAGAAAGTGAAAGAAATTGCTTAGGATACAGCCACGAGCTACTGTGATGCATATTCCGAAAATAGGGGTGCGCCAACGGTGGCCACACACGGCACGGCACAGGGTGAAAAAATGGACAGACCAGGAACACACTTGGCTAGACCAGGGCGCAGTTAAAGAAGTTCGTAAAACGACAAGTTACGGCACTGACGACTCAACTTGCAATCCAAAAAGCACATTTGTTGTCCGTCGTGAAAAGAGCATTACCAGAGCGAGGATAACAATTTCAGGGTTTACCTCAACTTTAACTTTGAGGTTAAAAACCGACAAAAAGCCAAAATATTTGCATTCACCGTTGATGCACTATTAATCTTTCTGAATTAAGATCGCCTGAAGGATGATGTTTGGTTGGCACGGAGCCAGGTTCCTGTCATTTCATCATTCTTGAGGTTATGAGGTGGAATACCAAGGTTTATTTTGCCTGGATAAACTTGATGTTCATAATTTCGAAGCGTGAAGCTTTTTGGTTGAAATATCCGATAGACAGTGATGGCTCAATGCAAAATTGTATTTAGCTGCATCCGGTTAGACTGGAATGCGATCTTACATAGCTAGTATAAGTCTCGCTTGAATCCTAAGGCTGTAAGAAACAAAAATTGAAAGAAACAAAAACAAAACGTTGCGTTAACCCCCAAATCAATTTTGGAAAAGATAAAGAGGATGGTCATGCCTTGCTCCTGACAGTCACTCTTTCTGTAAAGGGTGATGCGGCTATAAAGGGATTGATCTGACGGGTAAATGAAGTTGAGGGAATCTTTTAAAAAGTTGCCGCGGCTCTGGAACGAGGAAAATTGACGGAACAAGGTGGATTTTCGTCAGTATGAGTTTGAAAGTCCCTTTCGTTCCACCTTTCATTAAACAAACAAAAAATACTGGCAACTTATTGAGAAAGCAGAAAAAGGGAACACCATTAATAAAACACGACAAGGACAAGAAGATAATGACATTAAATAAATATTGTGCGTTAAACTCCTCAAGTAATAATATCTAAGGATCTCCTTTAAAAGGCTCTGACAATTTCAATACCAATCTACTGTTTTCACTAAAACCATCACATAAAGACAATGACACTACAGGACACTCGATAGTATTACAGTCCCACGTGTACATATAAACGATTGGTAATTGGCATCACGATGATGAGCACGCAACACGTGATCTGAAGGAAAGGCTTTGTATACAAAGTGGATAATGACTGGATACTTCATGCTTTTTTGTATTTTTGAATTCACATGGGAATTCGATGCAGTTGGATTCGAAATGGCGGAGTTGAAACTAAAATTTTGTTGATAGAATCGTGTTGATGACAGATATGATGATGGTTATCTTCTTATTGATAATGAAATAAGTATTGTAGGGAAAGAACCGTGTTTTAAGTTATACGACGATGCAAGTCGACTGATACTGATTACTTGAATATTAATAAATTGACAACGACATAAATACGATTGAAAAGGTAATTGTGTAAATCAAGAGGCAATTGTAGACATGAATTTGTTTTTGTCATTTGACACAGACCTTCAGGAAGTACAAAGAGTAAATTCTCCCGAATAATACGATGGAATAGCAATACTAGATCAAAAATGTCATGATAGCTTCACTTTCTGTACAAGATATTTTAACCCGTTAGACTATCCTAACAACCTTTAGAAAAGACTAAACAGATGATGATGATGATAATTTGTTAGACATTCCTAACAGTGCTTCACTGTTTAAACTGTATTGAAATTCTTGTGTGTCATTACGACTTTATTCTCTGCCAAAACATAACAGAACTTCTCAATGTCTTTGAAGATAATACTTGTCTGTTTCAGTTAAATGCTATGTCATTGAACTGACGCGTTGACACCGGTGTCCAAAGTGCTATTTGTTACTTAATAGGCTTCTATTACGTCGATTATGAGTGATCGATGTGTTTCTTGTTGTTTTTCATTTATTTCGTTAGGTATCATTTTTTCTTGTACCCTGTTGTTTAGTGAAAGTAATTCACCATCTAAGAAAAATTGACCATTTTACCCCCTGCTGAGAATAGGCTTCTTAATTCTCCTCCTCCCAGTTCTTGAACGCCACTTGGTCAGTTTTACTCCACTTGCCTTGCTAGATGTTCTTATTCTGTTACACTCTGTATATTGCTTGGATTCCTGACGTGAGCATCATTCTCCTTTATCTCTATTAATTTGTGGTCAGCGCAGTAAGTCTTCTTTATTAATACTTCTCTTCTTTATCACTCGTTACAATTCGTCCATCGTGTTTTCAGTAAATAAATTCTTCTGTTTCTAAAATTAATATGCGGGCCCGTCTGTTTAATATTGTTGGTACATTGACCAGAGTTAACTTATGGACTTGGACGATGACACGATTCGTTTTTGACCTATCCTTTGTCAATTAAAATTTCATAAATCTGTCTACTTTCTAGATTATTATAATTCAACCGTGCTTTCCCACTGCTGGGCTTCCATCACATCTATTCGCTTTTATGTTTCCAGATCTGCTAAGGACTGATCTCTCTTTTAAGAAAGCATAAAAATTACCTCATTTGACAGCATCTTGATGAGCATGGCTCTACCATCCTCATCAAGATACTGTCAATGATTATTCCAAGCAAAATTAGCATTAGCTTGAACGCAGCTCTTAATTACTATCTATTTTAAACGCGCCGTTTTAACGAGTTTCCCACGCGACAGAGTTATGATTAAGACACTTCACTGTAATAAGGTAAACACAAAGCTAACGTAACTGTTATTTTTAGGGCTTTCGCGCGCAGCTACCTTGGACGAGTGCGTTGAGATCCGAATCTTCGCGGATCTAAGACATAATTTTAGCTTCAACCCTAAACGTCTGGCCGTCTGGCCAATTAGTTTTTCTATTTCGGACCAGACCGCTAGTACGCGTGCGCGACGTCGACCGTCTCCACAGTCGTTAATAAACCGCAGTTAAATATGAATAAAATACGCTATAAATCTGTAACGAGCAGTTTAAAACAAAAATGGCGGATAGTAATATAAATTTTCGCCCGTTCTACGATTTTGGCGCGCATGAGTATCGATATTGACTACGGAAAACCAACCTAAATAGTGATTTATGAGGGTGTTGATAAGGTTGAAGTTTCAGTGCTATTGTGTAGTGTTATTGGACTGTCTGTGCGGTCGTTGGGTTTTTGTTATGATGCGCAAGTCGGCACAATTGTTTGTTTTGGACGAAGTACTGCGCAAGCGCACTATGAGGTGTCGGCATGCGTGTGTTTTTGTACAGATTTAGATTGGTTAGTGAAGTTAGGTGTTACAGGTAAACCTACACGGACCTAACTTAATAATTATATGATCATTTGAAAGATAATTTAGCTATACATGTCAGTTATTTGTGCTATTTTTCATCACTTTATTAAATACATTGATTTTCTGTTGCATGAAAACCATTATTTGATTTAGTTAGATAATAGTGAATCACTTTTTACGAAAATAAACCGAAAATCTTTAACATAAGTTAGATAAGCCATTTAACAAGTACTAAGCTTCAACTTCGAAGCTTAGTGTTTACAAAACTAACGTTAAGAAAATATTTATATCTACAATAACACGAGTAAACTCTGCCTATTTTGTGCCAAAAACTGGACTGACCTTGAGAGCCGGGCCTCTTCTTGGCCAGATCATCTAAAACGTCATACGTATTACGAGATGCATGGAGACTGGAGACGTCACCATTCCAGGGCGTATTCTGACGCATTCACAATTTATCATGTAACGAACCAAATGTTTGCCAAAATCTTTGACAAATTAAGACAAAAGTCTAGACAGGTTTCGTATTTTCGCTAGGAATAATAATCCAGTCCTCGATACAGAATTTAAAATATTGGTTAGAGTAGATGCAGTTGAAGTAGATAACCATACAATGGAAAATGCAGTAAGGCATCCATAGGTTAATAAGTCCTAAGTAAACTATACGTTCACATAATTCAGACTATCCAACTGAATAACTTCCTCATGGAAACAAAATCGGAATCGCGAAAAGAAAGTCTGCTGATCAACACAAAACACAAAACTTCTCTTCAATTCTACTCGACCCTCCTTTACCCTTAAATATGACCACATATTCTGATACATTGCACATTCGATCGGTGAGTTCGATATTTAAAATACTCTACGCTCCATAGCTCTTTGGCAAACCTTAGCTTTGGGCTTCTGAACCTTCCACTAAGACCAAGTCTGAACCGACATATTCTTTTACATTTCATCTTTTTGTTGAACGAAATTGAATTCAGTTAATCTACGAGTATCGTCCGGTAAACAGTAATTTACTACAACCTGCCACAATTAAATGAGCAATAACTGATGACTCTCTTATCAACGGATTAGCAGACGCCTGGGACTAAGCTGTCGATGTCGCGTGAATGTCAGCCGTATCTGAGATTAGTCAAGATCTATCCTATCGTGGCCTTATCTCTGATAAACTATGGTTATGGTTTTATTGTAGTTTGAATTGTCATTGTTTGATGGTGTGTTAGTTTGTGTTATGGTTTTGTCACTCATAAGATTCAGCATTCTCGTAGTTTTAACGATGCTTTGTTTGCTAGAGAAAGTGAGCTTATGGCCGGTATCATTTTTAAACCCAAATGCACCTTGTAAATTGGTATGTTTTTAAGGGTTATCAAAATATGGGACAATCGTCGTATTGTTTTCACAAAACAATCTACGAGTCCTCTACAAATATATCTTGACCTCCGTCTATGACATAAGTTTACTTGTTATATATTACGTTCAATATAATTATATCTCAACATTATTATAGCACGTCCACCATGCTCCAAGATAGCAAGTTCGCCATGACAATTTTCCCAATTTTCACCTAGAACTTTAGGGCTATTTAGAACGATTGCATATTCATTTAATATAGCTCTCAATTGTGCCTTTATACCTCAAGTCACGAGATACTTAGCCTTGCTAGCAAGTCCTAGATCAATGTATAGTGATATGATCACATAAATATAAGTTATTAACTAATGTGCGGTTTAGAATGGTTCCACGTGTAACCATGCATGACGTATAGCTATGGACCTATGGGTATGAATATGGTGTCAATCGTACTCAAACATTTTATTACAGGTCAGTGCCAATATTATGTCTTGTATTATTTTGTTCTGATGCAAATGTAGTTGATCAAAACGAAATCTACATGATTGTGTTCAAATTCAAAGTCTTTCCAAAAGATTTGATACAGCAACTGCAGTGAATTCTTTATTCTGAATTCAATGATGCATGAATTGTACTAACAAATAACAGTTCCAAATCTGCTCTGTTTGTTTAAAATGTTCGGTGTTATACGTCTTCTTGATTTAACCTGTTCACTTTTTTTACTTGAACAATCCTTTATTTTATTCAATCTACACCCAAATTTAATTTTCCATAAACATCCTCATCCGACAACATTTGTTATCGCTTATCCTTAAAGCTGATGAGTTGCTTTTATTTCGTCGGCAGTTTCTAAGAAATGGTGCAACGTACGGGCGGCGGCGGCGGCGGCGTGGCAGCACAAAACGAAATCGAAAAGTCTCCAACTCCATGGAATCTTTGATATAAAAAGTTACAAGTTATGTAAGGCCTGGTTTCCATCGAGCGCAGACGAACGGAGCGGACCTGACACGTGTGTTGATCTTTTTTTTTGTTTGCCGTTTAGCAGGTTCGCCTACTAGAAGTTTGTAATATGTTTTAATCGTACTCCTTTCGGTGCCTTGAGAGTAAGGCCTCAAACCATGGGGTGCAAGAATCTACTTATCATATTAGTTGAAATCCACAACGCTTCTCAATCATAACTGACGTGAGCGTGACCACCGCTCCGCTCTGGTGCAAATCGGGTCTTATACCATGGTGAATTTCAATTGATATTTAATGAGTATTGGACTTCAATACATATTTTATAGTTATCAAATTGCTTTGTGAGTCCATAGGTCGGTTACTAAGTCTAAGTCAAGCTTTGTTAAAGAGCATCCTGAGGAGAATTAAGAACAATAACCTTCAGATCTGTAATAATACTTAGACCACAAACTGGCGAGAAAAAGAAACCAAGGAAAGTCATAAGCGGGGAATTCACTTCTCGCATATGCCCACGGCCAAGTCTGCAGACATGCCCGCCGGACCTCGCAACTTTTGGTCTGACAATATTGATAGTTTAGGACCGTCGTCGGCATCGCAGTTATTCTGGCAGACTTGCCGGTTCCTCGTCCGCTCGATCTCAATTCTGATGAGTCTGTGGAGCGTTTTTGGCGACAAACATGCCCATACAAAGTACCCGGGGGAATGTCCATCTAGTGAACTCCCAACTTAACCCTCATTTTGTAACTAATGACTTTGAATGTACTGTGCCTTCCTGAATTAAAGGTGACCCAATACACTCAGTGTCACGCACTTTAGAGCCTTAAAAGCGACAACGAAACACTTAACGGTATATTGTTACAAGTCTTGATCATATTTCGATGATGTCATCCGATGACCAACATAAAAATAGTGTTACGAGCTGGGTATTGGGATAAATTAATTAACACCAATTAAAACCAAATAAACTTTATTCACACACGAATCACTAATTAAAACAAACACTTAACACTGCTCAACAATTAAACACTTATAAACTCACTTAATCACACGTAAAAATCTCTTAGAGATCGCTTCCAGTTCACTTCGAGTTGCCTCGATCGTAGTCAAAACCAGACTGACTCAGGTCGGCGATCGGCGCCCCTTTTATACCTCGGCCGGACCCACTAGATGTTTCTAGAAGGTGGTCGAATGTTCTGGAAACATCCATAGACTTCGATATAAGTCCCATACCTTCTGGAACATTCCAGAACCATCTCGAAACATCTAGAACAGGGTAGAATTTTCTAGAAACTTCCAGACCAATCTTCGGTAGAATTGTCGAGAACCTTGTGGAACTTTCGAGAAGCTTATAGATAGGTCTCGCAATTCGATCGACGTAACACTGCCCCCTCCTTAGACATGCTCGTCCCGAGCATCGTTAGTCCCGTTATATCGCGCTAAACGGTCAACATGGACAATCTTGGGCGCGCCACGTGGACCCTTTTGAATCCGGTAGGTGACGTCGTTAATCTTGGTCACGACTCGGTATGGTCCATCCCATTTTGCTTGTAATTTAGGGGACTTCCCTTTGCTGCGCACTGGGTTATGCAACCACACAAGTGACCCCTCGTCGAAACCTCTATTGTTTGTCTTCCGGTCGTATCGGGTCTTCATCTTCTCAGACATTTGTTGGCCGGATTGTCTGATATGCTCATAAACATCATTCAACTTGTTACGCAAGTCATTTGCATAATCGGTTACACTGCGTGGAACATCAGGAGGGGATCCGGTGATCAAATCAGCAGGCAAGCGTAATTCCCTTCCAAAGTTCGCGAAGGCTGGTGTCACAGCTGTACTTTCGTGAACTGCGCTACGATAGGACAGAAGAAATGGCTGTATGTGCTTGTCCCAATCTCTTTGCCTGCTTTCCACAACCTTTGCCAGATATCTCTCCAACGTTTGGTTGAAACGCTCCACCATTCCATCAGATTGTGGATGGTAGGAAGTCGTTCTGGTCTTGTGAGTACCCATCAGCCGACAAGTCTCCTGGAATACTTGTGATTCAAAATTCCTTCCTTGGTCGCTGTGTATTTCCAAGGGTACTCCAAAACGACAGAAGACCTCCTGAACCAATTTATCTGCGACTGTTGTAGCTTCCTGGTTAGGAATGGCGAAAACTTCCGGCCACTTTGTGAAGTAATCCATGACAACCATGAAGTATTTGTTCCCATTTTCACTTTCTGGAAATGGTCCTGCAACGTCTAGTGCTATCCGTTCCCACGGGGCTCCAACGTTGTATATCTGTAAAGCACCTCTGCTGCGTGTCTGGGGTCCTTTCACAGCCGCACAACTGGTACATTTCCGACACCAGTCCTCCACATCCTTCCGACAATGGATCCAGTAAAATCGCTCACGTATTTTCAGTAGAGTCCTTTTTACACCCATATGTCCACCTGAACATCCGTCGTGGTAGAGCCGTAATACATCCGGGACTTTGGCTCTAGGAACAACCATTTGTAAATGACAGTTGTCTCCTCGAGCGTTTTCCCATTTACGGCACAAGACTCCTTCCTGGATAACCAAGCTGTTCCATTGTGCCCAATAACTCTTAGTGATGGAACTCATTGCAGCTACATCACTCCACTTGGGTTTAGGAGCACCAGCTTTAATCCAATCGAAAATTGGTTTGATGTCTGCGTCATTTCGCTGAGCATGCTGTAGAGTTTCCTTCCATTCGTTACTGAGATCCGTTCTTAGCATTCTTACAGACACAACTTCCTTGGCCTCTTGCCTGTTACAGTGTTTACAGTCTTCAGGACAAGGTCTTCTAGACAGTGCATCTGCGTTACCATGTGCCCTCCCACTACGATGTTCAGTTACGAAATCGAACTCTTGTAGTAGCTCAATCCACCTCGCCACCTGTCCCTCTGGATTCTTAAATTGCAATAGCCACTTTAATGCAGCATGGTCCGTTCGCAATAGGAATTTTCGTCCCAGCAGATACTTACTGAAGTGCTGCAAAGTCTTTACTACGGCAAGTAATTCCCTTCTCGTAACGCAGTAATTTCGTTCCGGTTTCGATAGAGATTTGCTGTAGTAAGCTATAACAACTTCCTGATTTCCTTTCCGTTGAGACAACACCCCACCAATTCCAGTGTTACTTGCGTCTGTGTCAACTATGAAGTCATTTTCAGTGTCAGGATAGTCAAGAATAGGTGAATTGCACAGACGTTTCTTTAATTCCTGGAATGCGATGTCACAGTTCTCGTCCCAACAGAATTGTCGCTTCTCCTCAGTAAGTTTGTGCAGGGGTTTTGCAATATCAGCAAAATTCTTGACAAACCGTCGATAGTAGGAGCATAGACCTAAAAATGCTCTGACCTCCGTCTTGTCTTTCGGAACTGGCCATTCCTTGACGGCGACGATTTTCTCCGGGTCTGTCTGAACACCTTCCTCCGAAACTATGTGTCCTAAAAAGTTCACTTGTCTCCTGAAAAATGAACACTTTTCCGGACTTAACTTAAGATTTGCCGCCCGGATTTTCGACAGCACTCTAATTAGGTTTTGAAGGTGATCTTCAAATGTTCGGCCCACGACGATGACGTCGTCCAAATAGACAAGACATGCGTCTCCGATCAATCCGGCAAGTACTTGCTCCATCAACCTTTCAAATGTCGCAGGAGCATTGCACAATCCGAACGGCATGACTTTAAATTGCCATAGCCCCTTTCCTGTTGAAAATGCAGTTTTCTCCTTGTCTTTAGGGTCTATTTCCACTTGCCAGTAGCCGCTTTTCAGGTCTAACGTTGTGAACCACCTCATTCCTGTCAGTGTATCCAATGTGTCATCGATCCTAGGCAGTGGGTAACTGTCTTTTTTCGTGACGTCGTTTAACCGTCGATAGTCCACACAAAACCGCGTGTTGCCGTTCTTTTTCTTCACCAGGACCACAGGAGAACACCACGGGCTAGATGAAGGCTCTATAAAACTGTTCTTCACCATGCGTTCAATCATTTCTTTCACTTCCTTTTCGCGTGCAACCGGCACCCTTCTTGGTCGTTGTCGGATTGGTAACTCATTGCCAGTATTAATTTTGTGCTGAACCAGCCCTGTTCTCCCTATGTCAGCATCATCTGTAGAGAACATGTCGGCATACTGGAGTAACATTTTCTTAGCCTTATCCATTTCTACTCCAGTTAGATCGCAATTTTTCAAAAGTGTTGACACGTCAAATTTCAAGCGAAGCACTTTTTCTGACGGTGCACATTCCATTAAGATCTCTTCTGTACCACATTTCAATACTCCTCGATCAACATCGATCTCACAACGATATTTCCGCATAAAGTCTAAGCCCAAGATGCAATCGTCTACTATGTCAGCCACGATGACATTATGCCAATACGCTTTATGACCTAGTTTTAACTTAACCTCCTTCTTGCCTCGGACGGTTATGTGCTGACCGGTAGCTGTCAGTAATTGTATGCGGTCGTGGTTATTGAAGAAGTCCCCAAGGAACCGACTTGCTAGGTTTGAATTGACGACCGTGTGAGAAGCTCCTGTATCGAGTGTCAATTTGCATGGTTTTCCGTTGACTTCGCCTTTGATGATCAGGCTGTTTCCGTCATGGGCCTGTGATATCGAGATCCTCGGGGCTCTTTCCATACCAGCCAGCACCCGCCCCTCAGTCCTGGCGTTTACTCGTTTCCCTGCTGTTGCTGGGCAGTCTTATCGGTCCCTCTTCCCTGCTGGGATTGATCTTCACTTGGAGTATTTCGCTTGGGACAGCTAGACCGAAGATGACCCTTTTCCCCACAAGTGTAGCACCTGGGACTGTACCCTTGTGGGCGGTCGCGTACAGTTGATTCTACAACTTCTCTGACACGATGTGTGCGATGATCTTGCCTCACTGCCTCTACTTCCAAAGCATGGGCCAAGGCGTCCTTTAATGTTTCGTGATGCCCAAGTCTTACAGCGGCTCTGACTTCCAGGTCACGTATTCCATCGACGAACGCCTGTACGAGATTGACATTGATCAGAGCAGGAGCAGACTGGTATGCCTTCCGGACCAACTTCTCAATTTCTAGGGCCCACTGTTGTAGAGTCTCGGCACTACGTTGAACACGATCCTTTAGCTTTGCGCGAAATACGTGCTCCAGGTGCGCGTCGCCGTACCTGGACTCCAACGCTTCCAGCAGCTGTTCATAAGTCACATCCTTGCCAAGAGCCTCAAGTACGGTCAGGGCCTGGTCTCGTAGGCCTAAGGTGAGCGCGGTCATTGCTTGCTCTTTCGTCCACCCATTCGCCTTCATAACGGCCTCAAACTGCATCCTGTAAGCCGACCATGAAGATGTTCCGTCGAATGGCGGCACCTTAAACCCTCGTGCTGAAGGTGCAGCAATCACTGGACACACAACCCCGTCTCCGGACCGAAGTTCACCCAAAGCCTTCTTCACCCCGGCAATTTGGACCTCAGCTTCAGAGATGCGACTCTCGTGCTGATTGACTTGCTCTTTCATCACCTTGAGCTCCTTGCCAAATGTTGAGTGCAGGTCCTTGATGAGGAACATTTGTTCTTCTTGGCGACGGGCCTGCTTCTCTTTATCTTCTTGAAGCTGTTTTTGTAGTAGCCGGGCCTGCTCATCCTGCCGGCGGGCCTGCTCCTCCTTATCTTTCTGTAGCTGCTCTTGCAGCAGGCGGGTCTGTTCTTCTTGGCGGCGGGCCTGCTCTTCCTGGCGGCGGGCCTGCTCCTCCTTGTCCTTCTGTAGCTGCTCTTGCAGCAGGCGGACCTGCTCCTCCTTGTCCTTCTGTAGCTGCTCTTGCAGCAAGCGGGCCTGTTCTTCTTGGCGGCGGGCCTGCTCCTCCTGCCGACGGGCCTGCTCCTCCTGCCGGCGGGCCTGCTCCTGCAGCAGCGCCATAAGCGCAGACAGGTCTGGAACCGCTGATGCTGAAGAGACTGCAGACGGACCAGCCACTGGTTCTATCGTAGGCTGAGCACCACCCGGCGTCTGTATCGGGGAACCTCCAAACCGCCTCTGGTCCATGTCTTGTTGACGTTGACTTCTAGTACGAATACCGTCCGTGTCGTCCTTTGGTAAAATTGGCATTATATCCCTCACTTCTGACACCAAATGTTACGAGCTGGGTATTGGGATAAATTAATTAACACCAATTAAAACCAAATAAACTTTATTCACACACGAATCACTAATTAAAACAAACACTTAACACTGCTCAACAATTAAACACTTATAAACTCACTTAATCACACGTAAAAATCTCTTAGAGATCGCTTCCAGTTCACTTCGAGTTGCCTCGATCGTAGTCAAAACCAGACTGACTCAGGTCGGCGATCGGCGCCCCTTTTATACCTCGGCCGGACCCACTAGATGTTTCTAGAAGGTGGTCGAATGTTCTGGAAACATCCATAGACTTCGATATAAGTCCCATACCTTCTGGAACATTCCAGAACCATCTCGAAACATCTAGAACAGGGTAGAATTTTCTAGAAACTTCCAGACCAATCTTCGGTAGAATTGTCGAGAACCTTGTGGAACTTTCGAGAAGCTTATAGATAGGTCTCGCAATTCGATCGACGTAACAATAGTATCACTGCTGTAATACACGAATTATATGATACCTAAAAATAATTATATATCTTTTTATTACGGCCGAATCGGAGTTTTTTTTTATTGTTTTGTTGTCTAATAGCGGAATAAACCAGGTAGCTATCGAAAGTTGTATGAATCAGCCGGGGAAAACGTGGTCGTTTAGATTTCAAAATAAATAACGTTGTTTGATCTTATTTCAGTCACCTTTGAATAAATAAAGTTAGACTTTTTTTATTTAGCTATAAGTTCGCGTTTGCCCACTATCTCGCCTTATAGTAAGCGATGATGTGGTAGACGATAAAGCACGCTTGCCTGAAGTTTTCTATTCACGATTCGCTGTGCGCATAATGAAAGTATAGGCAAACGATTTGTACGCTAGGGTGAGATGGCCAAGAATATAGAAGCTTCTTTCTTTTTGTATCACTGACACAATAGCCTTTAAAAATATTCTTGCCTCTAAACTTCGCTTCTTCTACAAAGTCAGGGGTTACATTGATTACCTATGTTCTGAGGGTCAGGTAGTCAAAATAGAAGGCAGGACATGGTAAATTAGTAAAGTAAGTAGAATACAGTGTGGATGGTGGTGATCAAATAGTTCTTACAACAGTTCCTATAGTGCCATCAAAACGATTAAATCGGCCAAGAGCCCTAATGGTTATGATCAATGGCCGTCACGCGAGCACTAAACTAATGCCGAGCGCATGAGCATTGTACTGAAACAATTGAGTTTTATTGACATAATGGTAGTTATGCTCTGTGAAAAGGTTATATTTTCTACTTGCTAACATTTTTTCTACAGTAGGTCAAGTTTGGACTCTGAAATGCAATCGTCATTGGTGTATTCCCCTTTTCGTTGTGCACCAGAAGCTTGGCATGTAAAGATGGTCACCCATCTTTAGACTGACCTTGGCAAGAGTTGCTTTTCAGACTACAACCCCAAATGCTTCTATTATGTGTACTTGTCCAATAAATATTCATACTTTCAATATTATCTTAAAACTGGCGCACAAACAGGGACACACACTAGGATTTCTTTACGGTACTACGTTATCATCTCCTCTCAAGTTATGAACCGTTGAGCTCGTGTGTTCTCGTCCTAATGATCGCCGGCGACACGCGAGGACAGCGTCGCACGCGCATCGTATTGAAACAATTGAGATAATGGATGTTTGAGCGCTTGATCGTTTTGGGTTCGTAAGGTCTTCGCGTTGTGGGACTACGATGATGTGTTATTTACTTCTTATTACTTCTCGTACTACTGTTTAATAGGAACAATCATAATCTTAAGGTTACACCATGTCATTTGATCATTGTATTGTAGTGTTGTTGTAATTGGGGTCTATTTGTCTAATCTCTGACAAATGCATGTTGAATTCTTTCGTTATCCCGTAGGACACATCTGGTTCAAGGTGATGATGAAGCAGTTAGCTATAGTGTTTCCTAATTATATCTGAAAAACAAACCGTGCAGATTGTTTTAAATGTGGTTTTAGTATAAAGGATTTCAATACAAAGAAGAAGAAGAACGGCATCAAACTTAATTCCGTGATTTGGTGTAAAAGCTACACAGTAAAAGAATTTCCAAAAAAAAAAAAGGTGTAACATGTCTAGAATATGCAATAAAACATGAAACTAACCTACCAGACAGTAAGCTTCATACAACAGACTCGATTAAGTACCAAATGCTATAATTACAAGTAATGATAGCACATTTGCTGCAGGGGAAACACAGACTCCCGATAAACCGTTGTTTTGTGACGTAGTTGAGTCCTTGTTTGGTCTAACGTGGATAATGATATCCTTGGATAGACAGTCATGTATGAACAAACACACATACAAGTTATTCTCGTATGCAACATTGAGTATGCATATGGAGAATATTGTTGCTGCATCAATAAAGTAAGGTCGTTAAAAGAAAACAAAACAATTGAAAGGTCATTACGTTTTTATTATCACTAAAGTTAAAACCTCGCATTGCTTTTATTTCTGCTTTTATAATATCTTATCTCATTCATTTTCTTTTGTAATAGGCCTCACAATGATTCCTTCATCACTCCTTACTGGTTCAACTTTCCTTTTCATTCCATTCAATGCACGAACGCTTTTGGCATCTGTTTTGGCTTCCACCTCAAAACGAATATAAACAAAAGCAAATGAAACAGTACATCATGTTCCCAGAAGGATGGCAAAAAACAGGCATGGCGATTGCATCACACATCTAATTATATTTTCACAGGCAATTTACCTGCTCCATACCTGATTACAGTGATAAGTCTGCGCGAGCGCCGGGCTGATCCACGACCATAGCGTAAGACTGTCAGTGTCACTGTGAACGCCGCCGCGAATGCACGCGCTGTGCCGCGCTAAATTGTAACGCCACGTGTTTTTGTGAGTAAATAATCAGTGGCCACCAATTACAAACAATTGGTGTGGACTGTGTTTGTGAACTAGTGTCCTGGATCTTGTGACACGTTTGGATTGCATCTAAGGATTTAGTTTTATGGTACGAAAATCGAGTCGCTTTGTTTATTTACGACTTAAAGAAACGTAAGATCATCACATCCTCACGAATTTTCACGTAATATCAAACGGTAATAAATGTAATGTTCAAGAGCATCGTATAAGGTAGTAATCAATTCGTCTACGCCTGCTTTAATAGCTACAAGTTGTCAATGAGAGCTGCTATTAAATTCACCGATGTTTCTAAAAGACTGACTCTTATGTCTTCTCTTTAAGAGTGACAATGGAACAACAAACACGTTGTAGGTTTAGATAATACAATTGAGCAACTACTGATAGTGTTGTATCAATAATAATCAATGGAAAATAAACGGGGTTGAATGAAAACATGGTGTGACAGTTATTAACTGAAGTGACTATTCAGTTTAAGGTCGCAAAGGACAGGGACGTTTTCATTAATCAGAATTTAATCTTAAAGAATCAATAGCCTTGGTTCAGTTAGTTTTTTCTCTGATTGCAATGGACGCTTTTTGCGATTCGCGCAGACTTAGATACGGCTGTTTACTGACGTAGCCATAACAAACATTGCCTTGAATGATTCTGACTTGAAATTCACAGCTAGATCAAATTGATCTACGATCGTAAAGGCAATCAAAGGAGCAATAACAACTACTTTACTGCTCTAAAAGCAAGTTGTCATTCATCATTAACTAGGTACTGGTAAACATCTGCACAATATTGAGCCTCATTCGAAGACCATTACAATGATGATACATGCAGAAGATTTAGATTTTATACACAGCACTAGAAATATAGCTTATCTTTATGTTATCAATCCCTAGTCCAATGATATCACAGTCGATAAAATAATTCAGAAAGAGGAAGTAATACAAACATTTTTGTCGAAGTAAAAACAAAATGATAAAGTAACTAAAGGCATTAAACAACACAAAAAGAACATACAAAGTCAAGGTTCTTAAAAAGGTACTACACACCACAAAGGTCTGAGTTCTAAGAAAATGGTTTCAGACAAAAATGGGCTGAATCCACTAGACGATAAGGTTATAATCTCGACCTAATATAAGACTAAACCTGTCATTACACTAGTCACACGTCACAATACACTATAATTACTGCCAACATGTGATCTTAATGATGCAAATAATACAACACATGGCATGGTTCTGCTTATGTGTCTCAATGCAACTAATGCAAGGAAGAAATACTACAATAACATTATAAATAAACTTGAGAATTTAATATATCAACACAAGTGCGTGGAGAAATAAAGTCACTGGAATGTCAAACTGAATTAAATAAAACTCTGATTAAATTAATTTTGAATATTTCAGTGGAGAGAAAACTGTCTCTGGAGCATTAATGTTCGTGTCAAGTTGCGTTTGTATAAAATTAAGATAAACTAAATTGTTTCAAAACATAATTCAATTTCATTATAATTTTTCCAATTACAATAACTATGCCGTTCTTTCAGTTTAACTACTATGTATTTAATTGCAATATTGTTATTGTGGTAATCGATGAAACTATTTTTCCTGTTTTCTGTTAAACTCGGTCACTTTCCAAATATTCTCTACTCATTGACGCTACTGCTATCAGAAGCAATTTTTCACGTTCTCCAACAATACTTTAGTAGCAACTGAAATATGTATGCCAAATTATCGTTATAGCCATTCAAGCGTTACAAATAACATTTGTGACTTTCCAATCAGTCAATGACACAAGCATATCATCAGTTTTGTATGCATACTCTAATAACTTTTAAACCGTCGGCGTTTTGCCGCTTAACTTGCTGTTAACTGTTTAATTGGTGTAATTAGTTCGACAAGTAAGTCATTGTTTAACACAGACATTATAATTCATTGTGTCGTTTCTGTGCTAAATGCTGGTTATTAAAATATTGTGCAGTCAAGTGCATAGATATTGGTTAGGTTAAAAGTATTTTGCAATTGTATTTATTTATCGAGTAGATGTAAAATGGCGAGCGTTTGGAGAGGCCTATGACCAGTAGTAGACTGATATAGGCTGATGATGGTGATGATTAATTTATCCCCTATCTCAATTTCTAAGGGTTCAGTTCAACACATCATCGTCATTCATACATCTCGACTAGATAATTAGATTAGCCATCATCTTAGAAGTCACTCCTTTTCCAACTTTATTAAATTAGTGTTGCTTATTATTAATTGAATCCAAAACTAGATAATAAAAAATGATCAGGACATTTGTAACGTAAGTAAATCATCACTTCAAAGAGATGATAAAAACATACTCGCTCAGAAACGCGTGTTCCACTAAATAAAACGCTTCATCAACATTATCAAAAGCTACCAAATGACACCAGGCCGGCCATTTTAGTTCGGCAACTAGAGCTAACAGTTAATTATCTAAACAAGCTAAATTAGCTATATAATTACACACGTCGCCTAGTCGGTGGGAATGTTGCTCTCATTGTGTGTATGGGGTATATTTTATTTTAATGGTACTGATGTAAGACGGTTTCCTGTAAAACAATATTGGGTTGTTGGGACTCTTGAAAAGAGCAAATAAACTGCCAGGCTGTACATTGTCCAAAAAGAAAGGCAGTTTTGGAACAATCTTCCTAAATCAAGGAATGGAATAGAAATCATATCTGTTATGACTATCTAAAAACGTAGAGGTAAGTTGCAACATGAGCTTTAATTGGCATCTAAAATCAAAACTAGTAAAAAATATTGCAAGACAGTGAACTGAATAATGACTGGATGCCTAATGCGGTTTGATTGTGGACTAATGACATAAGCCTAATTTTAGCGATGACCAATCAGAACAAACCTTGTAACATGGTAACTGTTTTGAAGACGAAAATATGTTTGGAAAGCTAGACAACTTTTTATAAGGATATGTTCCGAAATGGTTATTGACATGGACACAATTTCTGCGAAGTAACAGAAAGAAAAGGTTGGAAACACAAGTGAATTGAAATTCAAGTTTATAGTCTCAAAAACAATAATTATTTATTAGAATTATCATCATCGTCATTTCAGAGTAAATCGAAATTACCACAGCTGTAATGATCATATTTCAAGATTTTAATACACTTTCTTTACGAGACATCTCATAAAAAATCCCAATCAATTTTATTGTCCATAACATTCATTACATCGGAGACATTAAAAATCCAATCAATGCCCTTAAAATTCTCACAGCGCTAGTCCTAAGAAATGTTCTGCAGAACGACCTCCCTTTACCCTTGACCCACAGTTACTCGGTGTAAACAATTGATTATGATCAGTAACCTGTTCTCAAGTTTATAAGTCAGGTGCCCTTTTTAGAGCATTTTGTTCAGATTGAAAGTGACAGACGCTATGTATGATTAATGATTTGAGACAAGACAAGACTATGTCAGATATTTTTGGGCTGGGCTTTGACATTCTCATCATGCTTTTGGTCGTCTACAGCAAAGTCTACATAGTTACATATTAAAATGTTAAAATAGATAAAATGATTTGTAATGGAGTTCTCTAATGTAACCTGTCTATTAGTTTGTTATTTATTGCTTCTATTTTGTGTCACTACACCATAAACAGAGGTCTAATAACTGGACTTTATTTTAAAATCGACACCTCTTCATCCACCTTTTTCTTTTTTTCTTTAACGCTTCACTTCTCAGTCATCATTTCTTGTTCGATGATTTTCTTAATTTAAATTCGATGTAAATTGATTTTTTGCTCAGGATTATGTGATAAAAAATATGATTATTATATTATTTTCCCGCCGTGTCAAGACCTTACATAAGATGTCAACGCGAAAGGACTCCGTGTGCTAAAGCCTCAGGCAAAAGCTGGTTCACGATAATATTATTAGCCTTGAATATGTGGGGTAATAGCAAATAGCAATAGATCATGTGTAACATACGTTCTGCGATGAAGCCGATTGTATTTTTTAATGAAAATTGAAATGAATGAGAAAAGAGTTGAAGATAATGATGGTGATGTATTTAATGAAAACCTTAAGCATTTAGTGGATGCAGAAAGAGATATGTAGATCAGTCCTTATAGCGTGAATTGGTGGAGAACTTTATCCGGCAAAGCAGTTTTCAGTTGAATAATCTCACATTTTTGTAAATATTTTGTTGAAAGACATATTTGCAGACATTACATTTAGACCTACAGCGTGTGTGATCTTTGTATCTATTTTAGGTAAACAAAAATACACCAAAATCCAAAATATTCCGCGATGACCTTATCGTAGAAGGCTTTATTTTTTATGTTTACTTAATGTTTAATGTGAAACAAGATGATGTTTCTGTTATCCATATGATGTTGTTTGTAAGCAATAAAATTTTATTTTCAATTAACTTTATTTTAGCCTGTTGAATTCATTATCATATTATTACTCAATAATATTGCCCCCCTCTTCAAAGTACTTTAAACACAATGGAGAACGCGACATTAAAATTAATTCAACACTTTTTAGGGTTCCGTACGTCCGAATACAAAAACGGAACCCTTATAGGATCACTCGTGTGTCCGTCTGTCTGTCGCTTACAGTCAATTATCTCCGAATCTACTAGACCGATTGGGTTGAAATTTGGTACACATATCAATTCCTGTGACCCAAGCACAGAGGTGTGACGTGAATAGATGAAATCTGTATGTGGGAGGTAATTTTTGGGGGGGAAGGGGAAAATGAAAAAAAAAGTTTTGAAAACTGCATCGTGTGACATATCAAATGAAACGTCTTGTTGAGACAATCTTAAATGTATTTTTTTTGTAATTTTAAAATAAATAGTTTCCAAGTTATTCAAGAAAATAGACGAAATTTGACCATTCCCCCTCCCACCTTATCTCCGAAACTACTGAACCTAAAATTTTGAAAAAAATACAGTAATTAGTTTTCTACTTATAGATTATAGCAAAACCTATAAGAAGTCCATGTCTGTATATGGGAGGTAATTTTTGGGGGGGAAGGGGAAAATTAAAAAAAAATATTTGAAAACTGCATCGTGTGACATACCAAATGAAAGGTCTTGTTGAGACAATCTTAAATAATTTTTTTTTGTAATTTTTAAATAAATAGTTTCCAAGTAATTCAAGAAAATAGACGAAATTTGACCATTCCCCCCCCCTTATCTCCGAAACTACTGAACCTAAAATTTTGAAAAAAATACAGAAATTAGTTTTCTACTTATAGATTATAGGATAACCTATAAGAAGTCCATATCTGTATATGGGAGATAATTTTTGGGTGGGGGAAGAGGAAAATTTAAAAAAAAAGTTTGAAAACTGCAACGTGTGACATATCAAATGAAAGGTATTGTTGAGACAAACTTAAGAGTATTTTTTTTGTAATTTTAAAATAAATGGTTTCCAAGTTATTCAAAAAAAATAGACGAAGCTTGACCATTCCCCCCCCTCTTATCTCCGAAACTACTGAACCTAAAATTTTGAAAAAAATACAGGAATTAGTTTTCTACTTATAGATTATAGGATAACCTATAAGAAGTCCATATCT
Organism: Agrotis exclamationis; assembly: GCA_950005045.1. NCBI lineage: Eukaryota > Metazoa > Arthropoda > Insecta > Lepidoptera > Noctuidae > Agrotis > Agrotis exclamationis. The sequence goes on from OX465443.1 coordinate 1,292,565, forward strand.
GTATATGGGAGGTAATTTTTGGGGGGGAAGGGGAAAATTAAAAAAATAATTGAAAACTGCATCGTGTGACATATCAAATGAAAGGTCTTGTTGAGGCAATCTTAAATATATTTTTTTTGTAATTTTAAAATAAATAGTTTCCAAGTTATTCAAGAAAATAGACGAAATTTTACCATCCCCCCCCCCCCCCCTTATCTCCGAAACTACTGACCCTAATTTTTTTTTAAAAATACAGAAATTAGTTTTCTACTTATATATTATAGGAAAACCTATAAGAAGTCCATGATATTAAAAAAATATGGTAAATCACTCAATATTGTGCGTACCAATTTGGGTCAGTTTAAAAAAAAAACGTGATAAGTAACATCGTACGGAACCCTCTTCACGCGAGTCCAACTCGCACTTGGCCGGTTTTTTATTTGCAAGTGACTTGTTCGGTTAATTCCACGTCCGATGACTAACAACTGTACTGACCATTAGTAAGCTAATACCTAGAGTTACATTACTTGTATCTATATTATACTATAGCTCTACTGCATTCTCACTTTACTGCTCTTTTACATCTTTCTATACAATTTTCAATGAATCTGCCTTTTGAACATTAGCCACAGCTTCTCATCATTGTTTAACTTCTTTGGAATCGATGGCACATTTCATTAAAAAAAAACTTGGACAAAGTGGGTTACCTTGTTTAATGCGGCATTAGTAGCGTTTTTAAGACTTCGAGTGATATATACACATACTAGAATCCAGTTATTGGACCATGGTAGTTGAAGGCACCACATTCATATCATAGTAAGAGTCGAAAGGATCTTCATTAATCCATTAACTCCATTCAAAAGTGTATTCCAGTGTAAATATTTAGTTAGACTTGCACTAGAGATAAATGTCGGCCATGTTGTGAATCATTCTCTGTATCTGCGCAAGTGTCGTTATTCCCCTTGCACAGGAAACTATGGATATGAGACCGGGTTCAATGGGACATTGTAAATTAGAGCTAAGGAGGTCCATACTTTGAGCCTGAGGATGCAATTTGTATTTCTACTGGTTGGTAGTAAACTGAGCTATTTTAATTAAATTTTAGTGAATCCCATAAAAAAATATAGACAAATGAGAAAAGCTAAAGTTTTTGTTGTACTCTTCAATTGTACCGAAGAATTGCTTGAATCATCAAAATAATGGTGTTAATGGCAGTAATAAGAAAAAATATTTTAGAAATTCCAGCTAAAACCACATCAAAATAAGCCGCTAATTTATTGACAATAAACCTGTTTGAAATACATAGTAACACTAAAAGTCGTCATCCCACTAAAGATAAAACAGAATAACTTCATAGAGCATTAATTAAATCGCTTTTGATTGACTCATCACAACGGAAACGCGTAATCGGGAATATACAAATTCTACTGAAAAGGGAGTTTTTAGACGAAATATTGGTTAAGTTGTCAAACAACAAAAAAAAATCCAGGAAGTTCTAAAGTCATCATTAAATAAACATCATTACTTGTTTTGAAGATACAACTTTAAGATATTTAATTTAAAAGTAAGGAAAACCGTGTGTATATGCTCAATTTTGCTCAAAACGTTGCCATGAAAATTTTAGTCGACTAAAGACAATTCTTGTGTGAAATAAAAATCACTGTTGCGTCACTCCAATTACCAGATCATTCTCACGATCAAAACTGACCTAGAAACAGTCATCAAACATAAAATATTTGTCGCTGGACCTTAAAATAAAAATATAAAAGGATACCTAATGCACATGCACCGGGGTTTTACATGGCAACGTTTTGAGCAAAATTGAGCATATAGCTCAATTTTGCTCAAAACGTTGCCATGAAAATTTTAGTCGACTAAAGACAATTCTTGTGTGAAATAAAAATCACTGTTGCGTCACTCCAATTACCAGATCATTCTCACGATCAAAACTGACCTAGAAACAGTCATCAAACATAAAATATTTGTCGCTGGACCTTAAAATAAAAATATAAAAGGATACCTAATGCACATGCACCGGGGTTTTACACCGGACAATCACATTTAATTAATGTTTAACGGTGTTTGAGGAAAGGGTCATGCAAGAGCATACATGAATGAGCTTAATGACAGCAGCGTGTGGAACAAGGCCATCAACAAAATTATTAGTGATATGAATATGGCCATAATACCAGTTTATACTAAAAAGAAGACTTCTACAAATTGATTGAAGATTACGATAATAAATAAACAGGGTTTCCACCCGATGGTAAACGACATACATGCTCGTTTGCCTAGAAGCAAGGTGGCTCGCTCTAGTGTTGCAGACTGGAGTCTGCAATTAGCGTTGCAGACTGGAGTCTGCAAATTTCTCTATAGCTGTAACCGTGGACGGTTACAGCTATAGAGAAACTCTAATTCCGAAAAGAGATTCCAATGCTGTATATGATGGTGATGAAGGAAATCCAAGAGTTAATGTTTAGCATCCAGCAACCTGCACCGAGCCCACGTATTGTAATATAAGACCCAGTTCCTGTCATAGGAGGATGCCTGTGCCTTAGCAGTGATAACTTTATAGGTTGATCGTGGCAAGCCCTCAACAGCAAATAACAATTGTATAACACGGTGACGTGTTATTCCAGTCAGTGTCCTTTTAACGTAGGTCATTTCACATATGGAAATAATTTGTAGAACTTACGAGGAAAACGTGTCGCGCTAAATAAATATAGCATTATTTGATTGGCTGTTGATTTAATCCTGATCAAATTTATTTTTCTTCTGTCTGGCGTCTGGTTTTGCGTCTGTGTCCCTACATTAATTTAAATATCCTTGTCAGTCTTAAAATAAGTTGCTGTCAGATTCAAATTATCCTGTATTGCATTTATCTTTTGCTGATACAAACGACTTGGGTTTCCCCTATTCTGCCTGCTTTCATTGATGATAAGTTTTACCTTACCTTATAGAGGTATGTCATGAATAATATTAATTTACTCCAAAGTCGATGTGAGAGAGTGAAATCTCGACCTTCGATTGGGCTTTGGAATCAAATTTCACACTCCTGGTACAGTTTCATTACTAAAAATTTTGCTGAATCAAGATAATATTATTAAAATCGCTGCGATATTGCAGATGTTGTTATTACTCACACGTGTCAATGAACAAACAAAGTCTATCAATACCGGTTTCGATAGCAATCCGCTTCGCACCCGATGTTTCAATCAAACTGGATGCGAATACATCGAACATTGGTTCAAGTATTTCTCAATTAATTAGTCCAATAGTTGTCCATCCATATATTATTTTGTATATGAATGTGCATGGTTATGACGTTAGCAAGAAGAAAAAACCGGCCAAGTACGAGTTGGACTCGCCCATGAAGGGTTCCGTAGTAGCAAGCATAGATTAGGGATATAATTATATTGAGATTAGTAAGTAATATACACAAACAATAAAAATAACTTTGTTTTTCATAGTGTTTGTATGAATGGCAAAGTTATATTTGCGGTTTTTTAAAATGTACTATATCTCAAAAACTGCTAACTGTATCTCATCCAAACCAATTTTCGTTGGAAGTTTTTGTTGAGGTCTACATTATATATTTTTTTTAGTTTTATCGTTCTCTTATTTTAGAAGTTACAGGGGGGAGGACACACATTTTACCACTTTGGAAGTGTCTCTCGCGCAAACTGTTCTCTTTAGAAAAAAATGATATTAGTAACCTCAATATCATTTTTAAAGACCTATCCATAGATACCCCACACATATGGGTTTGGTGAAAAAAAAATTTTGAGTTTCAATTCTAAGTATGGGGGGCACCCCCAAAATTTGTTTTGTTTTTATTTTTGTGTGAAAATCCTAATGCGGTTCACATAATACATCTTTCTACCAAGTTTCAACAGGATAGCTCTTATACTTTCGACAAAAAGTGGCTGTGATATACGGACGGACAGACAGACAGACAGACATGACGAATCTATAAGGGTTCCGTTTTTGCCATTTGGCTACGGAACCCTAAAAACTATGGATGGTTTGTATGAAAGATGGTGTGACCAAAGGAAAGGGGGTGACTACTGACATAACGAGTAATGGTGAAGTATGGAAGATAAAGGGCAGCAATGTCGATGATGATGATGAAATTCCTGTTTTATTGAGTTCTTCTGATTTTGATTTGTCATCGTATTATGAGGTCCAGTGGTTGTCGCCTTTAATAACACATTGACAAGATAAATTCTCTATGTTGTTTATTTATGAGGAAAACCGCAATAAACTCTTGAAATATATTTGTAAGTACTTTTGCTATCATCTGGCATTCAAAGAGACCTTACACTAGTTTTTTTTCTGTGTAGCTTCTACTGACCTTATTCTGTTTTGTTTAAGTGTCTAAGACTTAGACTTATGCGGCTTTATTACAAAACGTGGTTTAACTTAGACCAAGGTTTAAATCAAAAATCAATTTTTGAATTTCGAACTTTATTTCTACTGTCGTAAAGTTATTAATACAAAAACCGAGTTTAGATCCCGGTCTAAGTTGTCAATGTGCATTTTAGAATTTTATAGCAGTTGGAATAAAGTTCGAAATTCAAAAATTGATTTTTGATTTAAACCTTGGTCTAAGTTAAACCACGTTTTGTAATAAAGCCGGTCCTGTTTCAAAATAATTTTCAATTTGATCACGTTTACCAATTTTTTGTTCTCATTTTCTGTAGGTAGCTAATTGTTTTTCTCGGTATGACTGTTTTCTAGGAAACGTAGTAGCCGCTGTCTTCCTTGTTTGTTTTGTTCTTTCTTGTTGTTTTCCTTGGTGTATTATCATTAGCATCATCTAAATATTCACAAATTCAACGTCCATCAACGAAATTATAATCAATGCCGGAGTCTTGCAAACAATTTGCATTAAGACCAGATATTGCTTTTTTATCTTGATAAAAACCAATCGTAGGTTGTTAACCCGTCTTATATGAACCTCTTTGCTAATTTAAATCATGCGTATGATTTGCTAGTTGCTCCTTAACAGTTAAGGCGTCAGCTAACAACCGGGAGCTCAGAAGTTGATTTATGCGTCCTGCTTATTTACCGTAGTCGGGGATATAAGATGGTCGTGTGTTCATATTATGTCGTCTCTTCATAAACCATGCTATGCTGGCCAGCTCTATTAGGGCTAGTAACTGAATTGTTGGTTCTTAGTTACGCCGTTGATTGTAATTAGAATTCCATTTTTTTAGCTGTCCTTTTTCTAATTTATTTAAGTTCAACCTGTCATGTCATCTTGCATACTGCTTTAAAGTCATCTGTTTCCCTCCTAACTTTTATTGTTTGATTTGTATCATCATCATCATCAGCCGGAAGACGTCCACTGCTGAACATAGGCCTTGATTTGTATGTGTTATTGTAAAAGCCCGAAGTACGGTAAATCTTAAGATTTCCCAGTAAATCGTAAAATTTAACAGCATGAGTTGGTAAATGTCCGAATTTTATAAAAAATATAAAAAAGAGACAATAAATTATGAGCCCCGCTGTGCGGGGCTCCTATTTCCGCTTATGGACGTCAGGGGCCCCCGAAGTTTGGTTTAGTTCCTCTAAATCTTGCACGTGGAAATAAAAGCCCCGCGTAGGGGGGCTCCGTCTACCTGAACCACGTCATGATTTTTTTGAAAATTTACCGTACGAGAACCTTTAATTTTATTTATAAGATTCACGAAGTGAATTGTGGTAAAAGTTCGAATCGCAAACCTTTTTGTACATACTCATGCTGATAAATCTTAGGATTTACTAGGAAATCTTAAGATTTACCGTACTTCGGGCTTTTACAGTAACATATACATACACAAAATTTAATAGTTTGGTAAAGGTGTAAAACAAATTCAACCAGTATATTTCAACGATTAACCACAACATCTCTTAAAAATCAAAAGCTGATCGTCAAGTAAAAGGTAAAAACTTAATCCAATACTTAATTCCATCGAAAGCCATACATAAAATCACAATTTCAATTTTAAAATTCCGTACAGATGTCAATGACACAGTTAACCCTGCGCGTACGCATGTCCTTGTGAGCGCTTTCGCCGAATACTTGAGTCCGTGCCGCCAATCCGCCATGTTTGTCCCGTGTTGCGGAAAAGCCAATAACTTTGGCAATCGCAATCTCTCTGATTGGTTGTTGCAAATTGTATTTGTTGAGAATGAAGGTAGTTCAATTTTGATTATGTATTGTTTGATGTGAGTGGTGAAAGTGAAGTCGATAGATATAAGGGCAGAATTTGTCCTCGTATGGTAATTGACTCCAGAATTTGTTTACGTCAGGTTCATGGATTTTTTTCACTATTTTCGGCAACGTTTCAACATTCTAATTATTTCTATTCTGTATATCCGCCTTTTCCATATAAACCAGTAGATCAAACCTCTATATTTTCCCATCGGCAGTTTAGTTTCAGTTTAAAAATACCACTTCTAATATCCAGAAATCTTGAGCAACTTCACTCAAAAACAATTCAAAATATTATTCAAAAATAATCCTTATGAGCATTACCAAATCCTCAATTAATATGATAAATGGTTGAGGGCAGTCATAAATATTTAACTTAAGCTCTAACGCTGACAGTTGACAGGTCACCGTTATGAGCTGTCACTTGTCATAGTCCGAAACATGTGCAACCGAGATTAGTCCGAAGCTGACCGATGAATCGGTAACATTGAACTAATAAGTTGTTTTTATTAATTAATCCTATGTGCTTGGCGTTGTGAAGTAAAATGTTATTTATAATTACTTGGAACTATACAAAAAGGTTACGTCGTTAATTGCTTTAGCATCTCGTTAAAAATAATTTCTCTTAATTTGAGTGTCCTCTGGGAATTTTAACAAAGTTGTTGAGAAAATTGACAGTAACTGCTTACACATGAAATTGAAAAGAGCATTTTGTGCAAGTTTTCTACTTTATCATTTAAAAGCTTACATTTTTTGAATTGGTTAGAACAGGCAAAACATAAGTAAGCGAGAAAAGCTATAGTCTGAGAGAGCTCTATCAAGGTGTGATATTCTATTCAATTAATTTAGCTGATCTTACAATAGACATTCAATTTGAAGATAACCACTGCAAAATAGTATCAAGAAGAAGATACAAAACCCTCATTAATAATCAAAAGCACACACCAAAAGCTACATAACATCGTCTTCTCATAATTGAATACAAATAATTTGTCCAATGACCACAAGTTTTTACAGTCGCCGGTACAACTAGTACAAGTCACTTAACCCCAGTACCATTTGTAAACAAGTTTGACATAATAAGCATAACAGTCGATAGACGAGATAACAGTATTTTTGGCGACAGTAATTACTGCTGTGTTTAAATTATAATGACTATCGAAATGAGATTCAGTAGTGTAGTTTCTAATTAATTGTATGTTTCAACTTTCCAATATTTGTTGTTGTTGGTATTATTTCTGATTTGAGTAGTGTTATGGTAGGTTTATATTAACAGATTCGGTATAGTGAAAAGAGAGTCTTTCCATTTTTAGGGTTCCGTAGCCAAATGGCAAAAACGGAACCCTTATAGATTCGTCATGTCTGTCTGTCTGTCCGTGTATGTCACAGCCACTTTTTGTCGAAAGTATAAGAGCTATCCTGTTGAAACTTGGTAGAAAGATGTATTATGTGAACCGCATTAGGATTTTCACACAAAAATCAAAACAAAACAAATTTTGGGGGTGCCCCCCATACTTAGAATTGAAACTCAAAAAAAAATTTTTCAACAAACCCATACGTGTGGGGTATCTATGAATAGGTCTTTAAAAATGATATTGAGGTTACTAACATCATTTTTTTCTAAACTTAACAGTTTGCGCGAGAGACACTTCCAAAGTGGTAAAAAGTGTGTCCCCCCCCCCGTAACTTCTAAAATAAGAGAATGATAAAACTAAAAAAAATATATAATGTAGACCTCAACCAAAACTACCAACGAAAATTGGTTTGGATGAGATACAGTCAGCAGTTTTTGAGATATAGTACATTTTCAAAAACCGCAAATATAACTTTGCCATTCATACAAATACTATGAAAAACAAAGTTATTTTTATTGTTTGTGTATATTACTTACTAATCTCAATATAATTATATCTCTAATCTATGCTTGCTGCTACGGAACCCTTCATGGGCGAGTCCAACTCGCACTTGGCCGGTTTTTCTACATGCGGAGGCGTTGATCTCGCTACGATCTTTCTTTCTGTGCTCTATACAAATAGCAGTAATTTTAGTTATTTCTGATGTGTACATAATTAAGCTCATAATCCATGAATCAGTTGCATTGCCCACATACTTACTATATCAAAAAGTATTACATCCAACGGTGACCGTTTTTAACAAAACTGTACCAGACTAAGATGTATACAAATATGAATGTCAAATGACGATGCAAGCCAAATTGTATTTAGTAACACTGTAGATGAGTAACTACGCATCTGCATCAGTACACGTCATGCTAAGAGTACCAGCTGATGTCTATCCCGAAGTCGGTGGGCGTTCGTCGACGTCAGAGACAAAACAAGTAAAGTTTTTCTTAGAAATACAATTATAGACTCAAATTAAAATACCACTAACATAATCTAGGTGTGTGGGATTCCCGAAAACAATTAATGCCACTAGCTAGGCGCCTCAATCCATTCATACTAGTTTGAGTTATGAACAGGTTATAAGAGTAATCATTAAAATAAAATAGCAGTAACAAGAAAATCTCTGATTGTTCCTTTTACTGATGACGGTCAAGGGCAAACATGAAACGATTGAACTTTTTTGCCCATAAACAATAAAACTTCAACAAAAATGGAGATTGTTATCAGATTTAAAATTACTGGTAATTTTGCAAATTATTTGCTTTTAAGCCGAAAAATTGTAAAGAGAAGAGGAAGCCTAAAGACGGATTGAACATGATAAAAGTGTAATTATTAAAACTTTTGTATTCTGGTGATGCGCAGAATAATATTTTAAATAATTAAATGTGAATTCGAATAATACTTGAGATTATTTTATATACATATTATGGAGGTAAACTTGACAGGCGAACTATGAACGCTTGATATAATGATCACTGATTTATGAAATTGTGCATTCTGCATGTTGTGTGTTGCTAATTGAGAAACCAACTATTAATGATCAGCTGTAAGTGAAATGATCAAGTTTACATTAACAACTCGACCTAACCACACTAAATCTCTACATTTTCTAGGACAGGGCTCCCGTAATACAAAGAAAAGCAAAAGTGACGACAATTCAATCATAGATCAGTTTGTGTATGAGTCAGTGAAATCTGTTACATTAACAATTCGGTCACCAATTTAGAATTAGGTACTATTATGCTCGAGACAAATTTTTTCAACGAGAATTTTAGTGTAATCTCAGTTAGATCTGCTGTTCCATTGAGCCATTGTCAAAATGCGAAATTCGTTACATCAGTTTTTGTAGTAGTGCGATTAAGACGTGACCTTTGCCCAATGACTGATTTCTGTCGATTCTTTCGCATAAAAAAGGATCTTTAGATGGTTTTTATACCTGTAGTTAATTCTGTATAAACTTGTGGTTTTTCGATTGATAATATTCATGTTTGCAAATAAAAATGTTCCTTGGAACAGACGATTAAGTTTTACACGTCGTACAAAAAAGGTACTACTAAAATTGCAATACAAATGAACCCAAATAACAACAAAATAAAACACAGCTCTTAATTTTAAAAGTCCAATACGCTCGAGATTACACTGAGGGTAGGTAGGTATATGTATATGCAAAATAAATTTTAAAAGTTTTCCTCGTACTTAACAAAAATACTTAGAAAAAAAACTGGTATCCACGATTTCTAGATTTTCCTGTACTAGTACCAACTACTTGAATTTTGATGAAACCGACGATAATCTTATAATTATTACTTTGACCTCCCCGTTTCACCCCGCAAGGACTTTCCTCTTATTATTTAGGTCACGGAAATCTAGTTTCGTTAACTGAGAATTTGTAGATGCAAGCGACTGTGTTGTGCATACAAAATATTTAAAAAAAAGTGTGCAACTCGTTCTTAGATTGTAGATAGTCGAGTAAGAACGTGCAGTTATCTTGTTGCTGACTTGTAATGAGAATGCAAAAAAAAAATGTTACTTTGTAGTAACTCAAGGAAAAGAGTTACCTAGGGTACACTAATAGGACCACTATTACTCGTATTCAAAAGAATGTTTTCCAAACTGCAGCTGAGGCACTAATCACTCTTAAACTGCGTAAATTATTCAAGAATTTGACAAACGCACGTACTTTATAATGGTGTGCGCAGTTCCTTTATATATGTATTAACGATCTGTTTTCAAACATCACGATTTGTGTGAACCTCATATTTTCAGGACTGTACTAACTAACCTGCTAATTTTGTCACCTGTGTGGTTAATTTTATGAATACTACAAGTACGCAGTAAGAATAACATCATCAAGTTAAACCAGAGAGAAAATGTATTCTTTTAAACACGTACAACGATAATGTATGCAGATTAGATAGACGGGTTTAGTTACAGCAATGCAAAAATAGAGGTTTTGTATACATTATGTTATAATAATAAGCTGAAACTATTTATTTTATCTGTTTAAAACGAAACAGAAGCTTACAAGTATAATGGGGAATACAATTATATTCTTGCATTCCTAAATTCAAAATCAAGTCAAGGTCGTTCGATCATTTCCACTTTTACAAAATGATTCACACAATTAGTAAACTTCACAGAATGCGTTTAACCAACACGCTGAGTTAAGGAGAGTTTGTTTTCCCGACACCGAGTCTGGTTAGCTTCATTACGAAACATATTTCATTTTAAACCTATAAATTATGGAAATAGATTACGCTGTCAGCACTTTACAGCTTCTTCAAAATATTGAGTTGATGTTTAAGAGGGAAGTGTAGATGGATATTCAAATACTCCTTCAGATTGATGTTTATTATCTATCAATCATGATTATTTTTCTCTATTTGCTTTATTGAAAAAATCTGTTTTTAGTGCCGGCAAATTATCAGTATTGTCTTCTGTATGAATGCTCTTAATGTCTTCTATAAATTGGATGGTCGTTACGTTATGATTCAATGACGGCTCATATAACTTGTAATTATGTATATTGTTGCATATTAAGTTACCCACATCTATAATCAAGTTATTTCCACAACCGTAACTAAGCATGTTGACGTTTACTCGCTCAATTCATAATAATCAGGAAAGTGAACGAAAATGCGGAATCATTGATAAATTAAAATCAATTTTACCTTTTATAAATTTCCTGTTTGATAATTAATAATGAGGTAATTATGATAACTGTGCCGCATTGAGATTCTTACGTGTCAATCGTACTGCAGTGGATTTAGACACAATCGCTTTTATCACAATAATGTTATAATGTTGACATTATTTGTTGATGACGTTGTGGCTTCAATTTTTGATAAAGCTGTGGGCGGCATCACACGCGATACAGTCATGTTTTAAACTGTTTGTCTTCACCCTTGCTCTAGCTGAGTTTTTTACTATTGATTGAATTATCTTAATTACCTTTGATAAATTTTGTTGCTACAGAAGTTATTAATGTTTTGGTTTGTGTATCTTTAATTGTAGCTTAAAATACATTGATGAATACAATATTTTCATTTCTAGGTACAAGATTATAGGACTACAACTCTTTTACTGATATAGCAATACCTTTGCCGATTTGTCCTCTAGTACCTACCAATACTGATTTACCGTTTTATAGGTACCTAATAAGCAAAACAATAATTTTTATATACGAACATGATCACCAAACTTAGGTTTTTCCTCTTAAAGTATTTGTGATTTCCGCTTCGTCGGTACAATCGTTACCGTGCGTCATTTCATGTTTTATTGTTCCCAGAATTATCTTAATTTCAAATAAGCTTTGAAAAAAAAAAAACCGGCCAAGTGCGAGTTGGACTCGCCCATGAAGGGTTCCGTAGCAGCAAGCATAGATTAGAGATATAATTATATTGAGATTAGTAAGTAATATACACAAACAATAAAAATAACTTTGTTTTTCATAGTATTTGTATGAATGGCAAAGTTATATTTGCGGTTTTTGAAAATGTACTATATCTCAAAAACTGCTAACTGTATCTCATCCAAACCAATTTTCGTTGGTAGTTTTGGTTGAGGTCTACATTATACATTTTTTTTAGTTTTATCATTCTCTTATTTTAGAAGTTACGGGGGGGACACACTTTTTACCACTTTGGAAGTGTCTCTCGCGCAAACTGTTCAGTTAAAAAAAAATGATGTTAGTAACCTCAATATCATTTTTAAAGACCTATTCATAGGTACCCACACGTATGGGTTTGGTGAAAAAAAATTTTTTTTTGAGTTTCAATTCTAAGTATGGGGGGCACCCCCAAAATTTGTTTTGTTTTGATTTTTGTGTGAAAATCCTAATGCGGTTCACATAATACATCTTTCTACCAAGTTTCAACAGGATAGCTCTCATACTTTCGACAAAAAGTGGCTGTGACATACACGGACAGACAGACAGACATGACGAATCTATAAGGGTTCCGTTTTTGCCATTTGGCTACGGAACCCTAAAAAAGGCTTTAGTTTTCATAATGAGACTTATGTGTTAAAACTGCGTTAGGTAATACTGAGTCACAATCAGTTCGTGCGAATGATTTAGCCGTGTTTCCATTGTTGGATCTAGAATCGTAGTGAGTAAAATACCTTAGTAAACCTCGTAGTTGTTTTTTCAAAGAAGCTAGTCTTGTAATCTTAGTGTCGTAGACATTTTGTAATTTTAAAGATTTTCACCTTTTGCATTGGGCAAACGGATTATTATCTTCTGATGTAACTAACTTTTCATAATATTCTAAGTCAACCCGTTCTATTAATATTTCGGTACAAATACAAATATTATTGATTTACTAAAAAAATTACATATGGGTGTGGGACAATGGATCCCGCACTAGGATACCCTGTGTTGCAGGATCCAGTCTCTTTAAGACAATATAAAAAATAAGGCAAAAAAGCCAATGTAGTCGAAATCAGACACAGCATGTCGTCTACACCTGTGCTTCTTTCAGACACAGCTCCAAATTCTCGTACCGTCCCAATCAGTGTGCCCGCACGCGCCATTGATTGCACAAAACAAGTGTACTGTGTAGTGTGCACCGGTGCGCCTGCGCTGTCAACTGGCCCGGTTTCTTTAAGGTGAAGGTTCGATGCCGGCTCAGGCTCAATAAAAAATAAATAACTTATGTGATATAAATTACGAGAGCTTTTATTACCTCACTTCAAGTACTGGTGAAATTTTTTTTAAGTCGTTAAAAAGATTTAATATTTCCTCTTCATCGTCATATACCGTAATAATCTCGGGTTTTTAGCTATATGCATTATCATTGCCAACGATAAATTGAGTTTGAAGTTCTGTCTAACGGAAAGCAGCTGTAGGTATTTTACATGGAAGGACTGACTATCTGACGACGACAATCCAGTATAACAATAATCTCTTTATTAACTCATTATCAGACTTTTGGAGTCCTAACGCGAATAGCGTTCTATTTCTCTTTGAAAACATTAAAACTCCATATCCATTTTTGCCGAAGATTTTGACATCATCATCTTAAACGTAGTAATTAACAAAGCAGCTTGTTATCACCCTACAGTTAATTTAAACAACGATCAATAATCCTACATTGATAACGTCATTACCTACAGATTTGCCTTTAAAATGCAAGGCCACAACAAGCTTTGGAAATTCCATACTGTGTAATTTACCTTATTCAGGTTCAACGTTTTTTGCCAAAGCTGTATAGTTTTATACCTCAGCCTCAGTAATCACTGTAATGTTCTAAATGATTTCATGAGTGAGTAACTCATTTTGTGTAGTGACCACGGGAGGAAGGCTAAGGGAATGTGAGGTCCGGTTGTCAATTATAAGATCAGCAATTTTGGTTTCCCACCAGGAATCTCTTAGTAGAAATCTGGAATTGCTACTTATACCCTTCAATCGATGTATCAGCTTGACCATGAAGGCGAGGAAGGCGCTCAGGGATAGCATGGGTTGCATGTTAAATCTCAAACTGTGGCCATTTTTTTAACAATTCTTTTGACAATTGAAAACCGACCAATTGGTCGCCTCAACATTACGCCGGTTAATGATGCACTACTGATAAAAACCATACAGTGTCCTCTACTGCTTAATGCCGTGGGGTGCGGATTCGCCTTCGCAATCACCGCTCCCCTTTAGGCCTGAGCTATCGGACCTGCCGGGGTTGCGAGTAACCGAGTTTATTTAAAAAAGGAAACGTTACCCCACACTAAGAATTTCACCTGTGTAGTGGGTGCGTTTACAAACATATAAACTCACATACACAAACGCCCAGACCCGAAACAACTACTTGTAGATTATACAAATATTTGCTCCGTGCGGGAATCGAACCCGCGACACGCAGCGCAGCAGTCCAATCGCTCAGCCACTGCGCTAACCGTGCCGAGTTCAAGTTACAAGTTCAACTCTACTAAACAGTCGTGGTCTTATGTTATGTGTCATTGTGTTGTTATATTGCGTGAGATACGGGTATCAATAAAGACTATTCAGTAACACGAGCTGTGATTGCATCGATCGATTCTATTAAATTGATATTTGAGACACCCGCGAGTACTTATTAATCAGTGATCGTTTCTATACTTTATTGGTCTACTTATGTTTCATAATCTTTGGTGCTCTTGAAAAGTGGTACAAGTGGTATTGTCAGAACCGATTGGCTAGGTCTGTCTGATTTTATGAACTTTGATACAGAAATAGCTGCCTGGAGACTGTTATAGGCTACTCAATTAACTTATTCTCATCCAAAATTTTACTACCAATGATTGACGAACCACAACTGACAACCAAACAGGCTTAAACCCACAAGTTGAAGAGGTCAACGATAAACCTGTATCTGCCACACGCAACACTGCTCTCGTTCTTACATCTATCACTCACACAAGTGCCAAGGAAATATAATTAAGACAAACCGAGCAAACCTGCACCGTAACCCGTCGCCCCTGACGGGTTTGGGACCGTCAGTAACATATTGCGAGCGAGAGCCCCAAATGACTCCACTTTCGACGACCTTCGTCATAGTACTGTCCCCGATTTGCGGCGATCGTTTGCGCAAGAGTTGTTTGCGCACAATTAGACTGATGGCGATTTGATACCTCCGGACAAATTGGTCAGTTTGATCAATGGATGGACATGGATACATTTGCATAAAGTAATCATTGACACTTTAGTTCTCTGACAAGCTGTTATAATGATAATTCAATGTTCTAGTACATTCTTTGTTTCAAGTATTCAAACTTGATTCTATGGTCATCGTCTACACCGAAGTCTGATTTTTAGCTAAGCCTATTAACAATAAAACAGCATGTCATTGCATACCACATTAAGCTCGAAATAAAGTTATAAAATGACAACAATTAAGATCATTAAAGTTCGTAAAATTTTGATTACCATGTACTTCATCATTAAAATGCCATCAATGGATGTCTGCTGGTTTCGTTTCATTCTCAAAGAATTCTGCGAACATTCATTCATTGATTAAGCCATAAGAACAAATGGTAAAGGTCGTTACGTTTACATGTTAAGAATTGCTAAATTTGAGAAATTGTCAAGGTTGATTTCGTTTTTTTATTTTCTCTAGCCAATTTACTTTTACTTCTTACTCCAGTATTATTATATCCCATATCTTTATCATCAGAATGTTATCTTGTTTCGTCTATAGAAACAGTCCCAGCTGCATGTTCACCTTCATCTCTGAAAGCTATTGTTTCTAAAAGATGTAACAAAATTAATAAGTAATCTATGCATCGTCCGTGTCTTGAATGCTAAGCAGTCACCGCGACCTTGGTATTGTTAACGGGTTAATTAGTTCCGCCGTAATGATTCCCTTCCATTCTTAGTTTTATTTATGATACTTCTATATTTGTCGTAATAGTGTCCAGAAATGTCTATTCCATCGTTGATAAGACCACCCTGTTTATTCTTATCGAGTTTCTGGATTCAAAGATGTCATAGGAGTTTTAACCTCTTCCTTTGACTAAAATAATAACAATTTATTGATCAGCTATTCTTTCACCAAGATTTATTTTAGGTAAATAGATCATGTCCATTAATTCTGATTTGTAAGTGAACCAGTGCATAGACTTAAGGATTGATTTACACAAAACAAGTTGTAGAACCTAGAAAAGTGTCATGGCAGATAAAAGATCAATTAAGTATAAGTTTATCACCATTGGTATATAGGTATGAGAAAATAATTACGAAATAAATCAGACGTTAACCAGTGATTGCGGACTACCGTGAAGAAATAAAATTAAAGATGCATAACATACTGATATACCAGGTCCTTCATTAAACCCCTGGATTCTTTGCCGTAATTGGTTGTTTGCCTTTTTAAAACATACATAGTTGCTACTCTAAAATCAGAAACACAATCTGTTCTTGATGATGACGATCCGAAGTTGATACTAAGTCATCAACTCAAATCTCTGTGATGCTGTGACCCACTCTAACAATGAACCAAATAAACTGTCATGTCATGAACGGCAAAAGTATCAATTGACGAAAATTCCTCTTTAGTATGGACCAAACCAAAACCTAATTGACGCGGAAATCAAGATCAACAGTCAAACCCAAACAATAAACAGTAAATGGAGCGATAAGCTTTGTTTTTATATAGAAATAATTGTTAGACATAAGGTCAGACCGGCCTCAACAGTTTTTATTATAATTTTCAGGCTAAATTTCAATAGTCAAGGATGGGTACTTTGCTTTAAGAATTTATTGTTTGCAGCCATTGTTGTAGACTGATTTTTATTAGTTGTCACCAAGGTCGAAGTAGATAATGTCTAGTAGAAGATCAGTTCAAGTAATTATTACTCTGAGGTTGTATCAATAGAAGTAGGTATGTACGCTGATTTATCTTTGAATTACAGTTAATTGGCAAGCTTTCCGTATACGTTGGGAGTAATGAGAGTAATTGATTTTATAGTTTTTAATAGGGAGAAGTCTTTGTTATTTAATTTGCAGCCTTGACCCCAAAGCTCGTCAACATTCGCATTGCCAATCATTTTAATATCATCAACAACCATCGTCTTGTTCAAAAATAAGCGTATTTGTTTATATCAGAGTTAGTAATTTCGCCAACTGTGTCCTCAAAATAATTAAACTAGACCGAGTTCTTTATTGCTGGATATAAATTCGTCAATGGCAATCGACTCTCTTTCTTATTACATACTTAAACATAACTGAGGAAATGTGAGTGTACTTTGGGGAACACCCTCTGCCCCGTGGTGATTCTTAGGCGTGGTGTTATGCCATATAGCTGATGCATGTAGCCAACAACTTCTTTTCAATATTCGATCCCCAACGTTATTTACTTCACATCTTCGTCCAATCTCAGCTGTACGAACAATCAATTCCGTCGCACCAAATTGTTTAGCAACGCCACACGTGCAGACGATCTATTGATATATGGGTTATTGTTCACTCGACCTTCGGACGCGAATCAGATGGCTCTGGACCTTTTCCTCGTTCGTCACTCTTTAATGATGAGCAGTCTAAGTCCAGGAGTTAAGTGGTAATAAGGTCTATAAGGAGTTTTTGTTGCACACTTTGGGTATGCTAATTTGGAGAATCACAGTAATTTAAGAAGAATGAATATTTTTATTTACATTTTTTTAACCTGGTAAAATCATCAAACGAGTATTCCCGGATCATTCTCACTAGTTCCACCAACAATTAGTTCCATGGAACTAATGAGATTTTTTTCTCAGTAGTTCCATGGACTTTGATAATGGAATAAAATAATTCTCTAGGTGGAGTGGAAGTGCTTGTCAGACTCGTATTGACTAAAATCCGTGGTGTTCCTTCAATAGCCCTTAACCAACCCTTAGTGTCTAAACACACTATGCCGAAGTTATGCGACCGAAGTTCGGCGGCAGATTTCACGTTCCGACGTATTTGGCTGATATGACACATCATAAGTGCCGAACTTACGCGGCAGAAATTCGGCGCGGGTGGCGCGGGCGGCTCCCTGCTGTTCCCCGCCCCCGAATCTTCGTCGGTAATCGAACCGAACTTCGGTCGAATGTGTGGTGTGGTCACAGAATTAGTTGCCGCTGAACTTACGCCCGACCGAAGTTACGCTGTACGCTATGACGCGATGTAATTTCGGCATAGTGTGTCGTCAGTAATTCAAATAGCATTGCAGGCGTAATTGTGCCGAACTTCGGTCGCGTAACTTCGGCATAGTGTGTTTAGACACTTAACGTTCAGGGTCACGGTTAACTGTTAAGCCTGCGTCCCACAAGCAACACCTCAGACTTTGAAAGTTCTTTCAGCCATGTAAAATAATTCCTAAACAAGTTCTTTCCTATGTTACATAATGATTGGAAATCTTCGCCCAGCAACGAAGGCGCCTCGGTTGTTTCAGTAACCTGTCAGTAAGATGAGTGATAGATCACTGCAAGCAGGCAGCCTCCGACTGATAAGATAACAGCGCATAGTTTATACAATAGCATTACAACTGGAGCATATTTTTATTATGTCGTTATTGAAGAATCTGGGGCTCTAGCTTTTCACGTTAATGTGACCTAAAGTAAACGGGAACTTTGTCGTTGATTTGATGGAAATTTGTTTCTCGTTCGTATACCAGCGGCGCTTTTTCATTTTCAATACAATACGCCGTGTAGGTATAAGTACGTTGTAGGTAGAATACGTAAATCTTGTAGCCAGAATATTTTTTGGACTTGAGTAGTGTTAGTTCGCATCCTCAAAAAATATGAAAGAAAATAGATAAAAACCGGCCAAGTGCGAGTTGGACTCGCCCATGAAGGGTTCCGTAGCAGCAAGCATAGATTAGAGATGTAATTATATTGAGATTAGTAAGTAATATACACAAACAATAAAAATAACTTTGTTTTTCATAGTATTTGTATGAATGGCAAAGTTATATTTGCGGTTTTTGAAAATGTACTATATCTCAAAAACTGCTAACTGTATCTCATCCAAACCAATTTTCGTTGGTAGATTTGGTTGAGGTCTACATTATATATTTTTTTTAGTTTTATCATTCTCTTATTTTAGAAGTTACGGGGGGGGGGGGACACACTTTTAACCACTTTGGAAGTGTCTCTCGCGCAAACTGTTCAGTTTAGAAAAAAATGATGTTAGTAACCTCAATATCATTTTTAAAGACCTATTCATAGATACCCCACACGTATGGGTTTGGTGAAATTTTTTTTTTTTGAGTAAGGGGGGCACCCCCAAAATTTGTTTTGTTTTGATTTTTGTGTGAAAATCCTAATGCGGTTCACATAATACATCTTTCTACCAAGTTTCAACAGGATAGCTCTTATACTTTCGACAAAAAGTGGCTGTGACATACACGGACAGACAGACAGACAGACATGACGAATCTATAAGGGTTCCGTTTTTGCCATTTGGCTACGGAACCCTAAAAAACGTAGTTTTAGTTGATTGGGGCTTCTTTAAACTTGGATTAAGCCCAATTTTGCTCTCAATCTTCGCATGGTGGTAAAATCATCAAATGAGTCCTCCCACCCCGGGCAGGGCGGGAGGGACTGTCAGACTCGTACTGACTAAAATCCACGGTGTCCTTCAATAGCCCTTTGTGTTCCGGGGTCACGGTAATGAGATAAGTCCCGCGACCAATCTTCGCATGGTAGAGCAATGTGGTGATATTAGTAAGTAAGCTAAGCTCAAAAAGATCTTAATTTTTCGCATAAATACTTAGCTAAGTAGTATACACAAGTAACTATTTCGTAAATACTTGTAGTTTCACGTACCACCGTGAATTACCTTATCACGAACCGTGCAATCTTCAAGAATTGTCTTAAAAAAACTGTTGACTGTCAATAATCATCATCATCATCAGCCGGAAGACGCCCACTGCTGAACATAGGCC
This sequence comes from Agrotis exclamationis, assembly GCA_950005045.1. Classification (NCBI taxonomy): domain Eukaryota; kingdom Metazoa; phylum Arthropoda; class Insecta; order Lepidoptera; family Noctuidae; genus Agrotis; species Agrotis exclamationis. Next base: position 1,312,517 of record OX465443.1, read on the forward strand.
TCCCCCTTAGACCACCACGCCGAACGACAATTCGCCACTTGCATCCATCGGTTGCCCGCGACCCTCACGATGTCGTCGGTCCACCTAGTGGGAGGCCTACCTACGCTGCGTCTTCCGGTCCATGGTCGCCACTCGAGAACTTTTCTTCCCCATCGGTTGTCAGTTCTACGAACAATAATTGTGGCCTGCCAATTGCCACTTCAACTTGCAAATTTTATGATAATTTTTTGTCAATAATGTCTGCCCTAAATATAAGATTAAATCCAGACCGACTGATTACAAATCTCTGGTTTTGTGAACGATAACAGTAGTGTTATTCTCTATCTACGCTGTGCTTTAATGGATTTTGATCTTTATATATCACTTAACACAAGGTTGAAAATCTATTGAAGACAAACTGTTTCAGTCCACGACGTTGAGACAATTTCTCTTTAATGGATTTTCAACTTTATGCTCTACAGTATAAAGTTAAAAATATATTGAAGAAGAACGACGAGCTCGTCATAGTCTTGTAGAGAAGACCATAGCTGCATCTATGTCGAGAGATACTCGAAACATCTCAAGGTTTTATGCAATTAAATAATTAGGTAATTATTACATTTTATTTCTGTTTTTTTCCTTAATCTGTCACTTATCGTGGCCTGTTTTCTAAATCAGATTAGGTACGCGAAATAATTTATCACATCTAGGTATGTAGAGACACTTGATGTTTTTGTCATCATTTGTGTTTTGGGATCGGCCACTAGTTAATACAATAAAATGTAAACGAGGAGTCCCTTAATTAAATTAGATTCAAAATCAGCACTTTCTCTTACCTTACCTTTTAATGTATTTTCTAAGTTCATACAAACATAGGCATGCGGGCGGCGAGTAATGGGCGACTCGCTGTCCGACAATGGACCATGCCCGTGTGACGGCGCGTTGTGTTCCACGCGCGCCTCAAAGAGCGTCAGCAAGGTGACGGGGCCCCCCTCTAGAGGGCCAAAGCCTGCCGGGGTCACGGGACTTATTCCATTACCGTGACCCTGGAACGTAAAGGGCTAATAAAGGACACCGTGGATTTTAGTCAGTACAAGTGTGACAGTCCCTCCCGCCCTGCCTTGGGTGGGAGTACACATTTGATGATTTTACAAAGCTAAAAAAAAGTTCATAAAAACTTAAAAAAATACATTAAAATCTCCCCAAAATACAAAGTATGTTTCGCTATTATCTTCATATGGTTCACCGACGAAATTGAACGCAAGAACTGTCAGTGTCATCATTAGGTACTAGTTTTTTTTCTATCGTGGTAAAATCATCAAATGAGTCCTCCCACCCAGGGCAAGGCAGGAGGAGCTATCAGACTTGTACTGACTAAAATCCACGATGTCCTTCAATAGCCCTTTACGTTCCGGGGTCAGTAATTCGTTAGTCCCGCTACCGTCATCATTACTACTTATAAAATTTTGACGCTGACAACTCTTGAATGCGATTTAGTTGATGTGTTTATTTCTTTATTAAGATTATCTCGGTAGGCACTTCTGCAGTATTTTAACTATGGAGAAGAAGTTACAGAAACTTCAGAACGAACTCCCCAGCAACAATTCAAAAGTCAGAACAATGTTCAAGAGACAAATAATTATGAAATAAACATACATTTGTATCCATCCCATAAATTACAGAGATAGTACAACTTCACAAGAAGAAGCGAACAATATGGCACAAGGCAAATATTATTTACCTGAACACGAGGAGACGGCGCCGGCGCATATGACGTCATTACACGATTCATTTACTATTGGAATGAGTAGATAGAAAAAAGATTTAGAAGTCTCACTCCATATTTATCATCGACAAAGACAACATATATGAAGCCACTTGTCACCAGGTATACCACATCATTTATTCCCGTTGGATCCCAGAAAAAATTGTTATACCCTCTCTTCTTCAAAAACAAACAAAAGTTTTATTCATTCTGGATGAGCTCGCTCCATCATATATCTCAACTTAGCTTCTGGCTAGATTTAAAGTAAAACCAAATTGCAAGCAGCAGTTTATTTATATCATAGCATACATAATGTATGTTTGTGAGTTTTTGTGTATGTGGTTGTGGCGGTAGAGCAAACCAAAACATTGAGTTTCTCTGAACATGAAATTACAAACGCATTTTCTCTAGGTATTTTAAATCTTCTATCTTCTATCTATACTTATAATAAATCTGTAGAGAGGTCAATTCTGTACATTAAATATATTTCCAAAATAACTATCAGGGGTTGTTTAGGGATCGATACTGATGCCAAAAATGCAATCAGTAAAATTATTGTCTGTCTGTCTGTCTGTCTGTCTGTCTGTCTGTCTGTCTGTCTGTCTGTATAACCGCTATAGAAACAAAAACTACTCGACGGATTTTAACGAAACTTGGTACAATTATTTTTCATACTCCTGAGCAGGTTATAGTATACTTTTCATCACGCTACAATCAATAGGAGCAGAGCAGTGAAGGGATTCCGATTGGATTTTTACAACTCAATTTTGAGGCACTTTCCGATGAGCTAGCAGACTGAAATTTTGCACATGCTCTGAGTTCTGATGAAAATACATGACTAGCTAAGAAACGTCATTACAAATCCAATATGGCGGCCTACCCAAGATGGCGGACTGGCTGTTTGAAATCCACCCCCATGATATGAGTATCAAATGAAAGGGTTTGCTGTCAGGAATACGAAATAAAAATAGTCACGTGATTTAAATCCAATATGGCGGACGTCCAAGATGGCAGACAGGCTATTTGAAATGCACCCCTATGATATGGATATCAAATGAAAGGGTTTGCTGTCGGGAATACGAACAAAATAGTCACGTGACTTAAATCCAATATAGCGGACGTTCAAGATGGCAGACTGGCTGTTTAAAATCCACCCCCATGATATGGGTATCAAATGAAAGGGTTTGCTGTCAGGAATACGAAAATTTAGTCAGGTGACTTAAATCCAATATGGCGGACGTCCAAGATGGCAGACAGGCTATTTGAAATGCACCCCTATGATATGGATATCAAATGAAAGGGTTTGCTGTCGGGAATACGAAAAAAATAGTCACGTGACCTAAATCCAATATGGCGGACGTTCAAGATGGCAGACTGGCTGTTTAAAATCCACCCCCATGATATGAGTATCAAATGAAAGGGTTTGCTGTCAGGAATACGAAAAAAATAGTCATGTGACTTAAATCCAATATGGCTGACGTCCAAGATGGCGGACAGGCTATTTGAAATGCACCCCCAAGATATGGGTATCAAATGAAAGGGTTTGCTGTCAGGAATATGAAAAAAATAGTCACGTGTCTTAAATCCAACATGGCGGACATCCAAGATGGCGGATCGGCTATTTGAAATGCATCCCCATGATATGGGTATTAAACGAAACGGTTTGCTGAATGGGATACGAAAAAAAATATCACGTGACCTAAATCCAACATGGCAGCCGTCCCAAGTTGGCGGATAAGAAGTAAATTAAGTTTGAATATGAAGAAGACTAAAAAAAAGTATAATATTTAGTGGGTGCTCAAAGCGTGTTTTTCCCACGTTTTGTCGTTCCGGTTGGATTTTTGCAACTCAATTTTGAGGCACTTTCCGATAAGCTAGCAGGCTGAAATTTTCAGGGTACCTTCAAACCCGATGAACAAAGATAAAAATAATAAAATAATTAATAAATTTAAAAAATCTAAAAGCCCACGTTTTTAAATGTCCTAAAAATAAGAAAATAACCCTACAGGGCTGAGAGATGGGCCAATCAAAACGTGGGGGCGTATCTTTGCAAGTTACGCCCACGAGCTATACACGTCATGTAAATATCTCATAAATAATTTACGCCCCCACGTTTTGAGTGGCCCCTCTCTCAGCCCCGTAGGGTTATTTTCTTATTTTTAGGACATTTAAAAACGTGGGTTTTTTAATCTTCCGTCGCGTGTGCAACCCTAATGGTTAAGCTACACAGAAATCATTTATGACGGAAATTTTCTCCTTAAAATTATATAAAAAATACCCCACGACAGCATATGTCTATCTTTTATGGTTGACTCACAATAACACGTGTAACTCCCGATAGCTTAGCAGTTCGAAGCTTTCTGATTACATTTGAATACTCTTACGTTTATAACACTCTCAGTCACCCCTAATTGAAAAAGTTAACATTAATTAACTGCTCCATAAAAAAAAATCATATAAATCAGTACAGAAACACCAAAGTTATACATGAAATACGCCAATAAGCCATTGCGCGTGAATACTGAATCATGCTATAAGGATTTTTTTTGAGAATCGGTCGCCGCGCTCGACGCGTCTCGCGGCCGAAGGTATAAAATAGTCAATTTATAGAGAAAGGCTATAGGCTATATATCATCACGCTAAGGCCAATAGGAGCGGAGCGCCAATGAAGAATGCTTCGAAATCCGGGTTAAATTTAACGTTAGCCCAAAGTAACTATTCCACGCGGACGAAGTCGCGGGCAAAAGCTAGTAGAAAATAAAAATGAAAAGTTTCAAAAAAAAATCTAAACTCAACTCGAAAGTATTTGAATGTGTCTTTACACATAAATGTACATCATATTATTCCTATAAAGTATCCTTCACTCTAAGCCCAAATAGAATTTCACGGAACTGTCTAAGCAAGATACCGCGGCCATGGAACGCATATAAAGCTGTCTACACACTGCCCATCGGCACAACCCGGCGGCCTGATTTTGACGATTTTGCATTGTCCAATCAGGCTTTGCCCGCCGGGTTATGCCGGCGGGCTTCGGTGTGTATAGAGCATAAAGGAACAGGGTTTGGGTATGGTTTTAAGTCTGTAAATTCCTGCTGTAGTCTGACAGTCCCTTCAACTCTACCCAGAGTCTCAGTCATGATTTTGATATCCCCAAAAAGGCCCATTTGACAAACTTGTTGTAAGTTAGGTTTTGGTCACAGAAAGCCTTCTGAAAGCATTTCTGTTGAGTGCGTTGCATCATGTAACGTAAAAATTCAAGGAAAAATAGCCACCTATTTAATATCTCATTCGGTAGATAATTGTATTGCATAGTTATAGGGAGGATAGTAGTAAATAATGGCGTTTAGCTGATGATGAACTGGACTATCTTATAAATGCATTTCCTATCACGAATTCCTCTACAAGTTTCAAATATTGACCTAGGCAGTCACTGACCTTGTGATCCAGTACTAACTAGTATTACGCAGTAATAGTTTACCTCAACAAATAACCGCCTCATATTGTTCTATAACATTACTTCCGTTAACTAAACATTGCTTGACAAGCCTGCAAACATTCATGTTATCAGTTATCACTTCTCTTCACACGTATGCATTTAAGTATAGACACACTGAGAACCATACAGAAACTATGTACCTACTTAAAGTCATGATTTTAATGACACCTCGAATTTTTTTTTTGCGTGGTAAAATCATCAAATGAGTCCTCCCACCCCGGGCAGGGCGGAAAGGACTGTCAGACTTGTACTGACTAAAATTCGCGGTGTCCTTCAGTAGCCCTTTATGTTCCGGGGTCACGGTAATGAGATAAGTCCCGCGATCCCGGCAGGCTTTGGCCCTCTAGAGAGGCCCCGTCATTATGCTGACGCTCTTTGAGGCGCGCGTGGAACACAACGCGCCGTCGACCCGGGCATGGTCCATGGTCGGGCAGCGAGTTGCCCTTTACTCGCCGCCCGCATGCCCATCATCATCATCATCATCTCAGCCATAGGACGTCCACTGCTGAACATAGGCCTCCCCTTTAGATCTCCACATATACCGGTTGGAAGCGACCTGCATCCAGCGTCTTCCGGCGACCTTTACAAGGTCGTCTGTCCACCTCGTTGGTGGACGTCCTACGCTGCGCTTGCTCGTCCGCGGTCTCCACTCTAGGACTTTTCGACCCCATCGGCCATCTGCTCTGCGAGCAATATGGCCTGCCCATTGCCACTTCAGCTTGCTAATCCGGTGGGCTATATCGGTGACTTTAGTTCGTCTACGGATCTCCTCATTTCGGATTCGATCACGTAGAGAAACACCGAGCATAGCCCTCTCCATAGCTCGCTGAGCGACTTTGAGCTCATTTGAGCGCATGCCCATGACACTTCGTATTAGGATTTTTAACAAAATTCTAGTTTAGGAGTTAAATCAAAATCACGAAAAAACCCACCGGTGTGTTTGTACCAAAACCATACACACAGTACTTTCGGCAAACTTGAAGCAATGTCCACAGTTTCCGATGTTACAACACGACACACACATACACACACCTGTTTGACATTATCTTAACGCCACAATGGCGGCGTGAGGTGCCGTTTCACGTGCTTATGTCACAAACGTGACTGTGTATAAAAGGTTTTATTTTTGTTACGGACTTGGTTATCTCATGAAATATGTAAAAATTCTATTGAATGGTTTGTCCGACTGTCTATATGCATTGAAGAGGGACCGGATAAGATGGCATTTATTAAAACCCACAATGCCCTGGGAGAAATCACCAGAAGACTTATCACAAGATTTTCTATTTTACAGTTACGTACAACGGTACTTCAATATAGAAGAAGAAGATCATGTCAGACACAAACCAGCAAGGTCCTCACATGAATTTACCAATTTAATGTCTAGACTTTAAAAGAGACGATAACCTCTGAGTTTGTCTCGGCTGTTTCTTCTCAGAGTAGTCAGGTACGAAACACCGGCCTCATCTAGTTGTAAAAAAAAAGTGTTTTAAACCCTTATTGCAAAGTAAATATCATTTATACTATGATGACGTTAATGGTATGGAAAATGAAAAAGGACTTCTGTTGTTCGAATGAGGATCTAATTTTTTTCATCAAATTAACGAAACTTCCTGTTTACTTTACAAAATCGTGAAATCTCCTGATGATTGCGATACAGATGAAGATGAAGAAGAAAAAGTGAAGAGATTCGCATAGACCAGCCAAGAACATCACAAGAGGAAGGAAACCCGGCTCATGGTCAACCATGTTCCACCAACTGCTGATGCTTGTTATGTAGAAAATGAAAATAGCATAACTGTATTCAGGATTTGAGATAGTCGTTCTGTCATGAAAGACTGCAAAAGTTCTCTGCACGAATTTTATAAAAGTTAAACTTCGCGAAAATGCTCGAAATCGCTAACTTTTAAACTTAAATTGATAACTTTACATCTATTTTTTCTTCTTTTTCTTTAGTACTATGGTACTTATACAATATTATAGAGAAAAGATTTGTAGTTTTATACAAATGAGAAGGTAAATTCAAAAGCTACCGGACAGATTTCAAAAATTCTTGCATCTCTAGAAAGCTGCATTGATCCTGAGTGGCATAGGTTTAGGTCCCTCTCAGAGAGGAGGCCTGGGTCCCAGCAGTGGGAACATTATAGGCTGATGATGATAGTTATAAAAGGGGGGACGGGAAGTATGGACACAGCCGTTGGCAAAAGCTAGTTTGTAATAAAGGACTAAAACTCTCAATACGTGTATCCAATACATAAGCAACCAGCTAATAACATTATTAGATACATCTGCCAACCTCAACCCGAATCCTTGATTTGTTCACTTGTGACATACAGGCTTACAAATTAGAGGCACACGACGTAAACGCGCTTTACGTATTCATTGCTAATGCTAACCGATCTTATCACGATTTTTATGATTTTTTTGTTTGTACATGAAATACATAAAAAATGTTAAAAGAATTTCACTCTTTGTTGCAAAATTGCCCAAAAATGGGAGAAAAAGCCTGTGGAATCATTTATCAGGCGAACAAGTTAAAAAGTGTAATGGTGTCATGCATTCTTTTCTTACACATAGGTACAACCTCTACAATAAACAAATCATATTATTATTATTAAAGCTATTGCATAGCATTTTTTATCAACTTATGCAATTATAATTATTTATTTATTTATTATAGGTACGGTACCTATTTATTACTGTACTAATTAGGCTATGGTCAGCCATGTCTATAAAGTGAAACGTCAAGAAACGTTCTCCTCCTCCACCTCCTCCCTCTCCCTCTCCTTCTGCCTCTCCTCCTCCCTCTCCCTCTCCCTCTCCCTCAAAAAAATTGCCCCTTGCTCAATAAAAGCATGCTTTCGTGCTAGTAATGAGCACGACTGTCAGTACCATTATGAGCACGTCTGTCCGTACCTTTATGATTGCCGAAGTCTCCCGAACTGAAACGACGTTAGAGGATGCGTGCTGTCAGATGTGGTCAGGAAATTTCCTTAGGATTTTTCGTTACGTTTTTCGCGCGCGCCGAGCTCAGAGCCTGCGATAAAAGCTATGCAATAGCTTAAAAATATTGGTAAGGGTTGTTTTTTTGTTAAACGTAATTTTTAAATGACAATTATTAAACGATGGGGTCATTAACGTTTTCATTTATATAGTGGACGTATAGCACACCCATGTTCTCTTTTCAAATATTTCATGTTTTTGGTCAACTTATCAGTCTAGTAATTGTGCCAAGTCCTACCTATAATAATGACTTGCAAATCTCCAAGACTAGGTTACCGAATGATCTTATATTGGTCAAAATTTAACACATTTAAAAAAAACACAATATTAAAATCACAACTGAGAGTAATTATAAGCACACATGTTAAAGGTAACCTAAAAATAGCTATTATCGAAGTACATATAAATTGATAAAGATCACGATAATCATGATTTTTATATTAACGCCATAAATGTAGGTGAAGTTTCACTACACGTTGCGCCATTGGCTACTGAATTTCGGACTGAAGCAACTTGAAATGTAGTTCCACACGATTGTATTGATGATGAAAAGAGAATAGTACAGACGCCAGCAGGTCAACCTACCCGAAACTGTCAGATTTTACCAATCGAACATTAACCTTCCACTATTGTGATAAGGTTGAAAGTCTATTAAAGAAATTTGGCAGATTGTGGTAGCTTGATGTGCTGGCGTCTGTACCAAGAGCTTTTGGGGATGAAACTGAAATTTTGAAACTAAATACTTAGGAAACTTAGATATTAAAGTCTTTTTTTTAAATAAAACTTTGCCCCACAATAGTAATTTCTCCTGTATCGTGAGTGGGTTTACAAACATTGAAACTGACAAATACATCCAAACCCGGAAAAAATACTTTAAGGCCATACAAATTTTTGTTCCGTGAGTCGCTGTGCAGCAGTCGATCATTCAGCCACTGCCGTGCCGTCAAATCATTCTTTATTACCATTTACACTATTCATCATCATCAGCCTATAAATGTCCCCACTGCTGGGACACAGGCCTCCTCTCTGTGAGAGGGAATGGGCCGTAATCTAACACGCGGGCTCAGTGCGGATTGGTAGATGTCACATGTCTTCGAATTTTTGGTTCTAGGACCTGTCGGTTTCCTCACGATGTTTTCCTTCACCGTTTTGAGAGCAGTGGTGTTGAAATAAATTCACAAAGTAATGCGCCTGACTGGGTTCGAACCCACGACCTACTAGTAAGCCGAGGCCTATACCACTGGGCCACCACTGCTGTCAGCTTTACACTATTATTCTCTTAAAATATCTCACTAACGGCATTTCCCGAGAGTGTGACCCTAGTGTAAATGTAAAACAAGTCATTTCCATTATTTATTTATTAATCATAATCTATGGTCATGACCGATCAAGTAATAAATCCGTTAATAACTGATTCAAATAAGAGCAAATTCACAGTTACTATGGTTCTGACAGAAAGAAGCAAAATACCACCTGTACAACTGACACCCCTAACAGCGATCTATCAGAGCCTGCGCGGGCGCACGCGAGTGTCTCCGCAAATAGCTCACTATTGTACAGCACGTTAATATTCATAAGCCACGGATAAGGACGAGTAATTACCGTAACACCTTACTGCTATTCAATTTAACGAGGATTTACGTTTTTTTGTTGTATTTTTTATTGTTATCATAATCCATGGCTTGCGAAATATAGATTTGGCGTCAAGTGCATATTTTGCGAAGTTGCACATTCTACGTCAAGAAACGTTTACAGATGTTGTATGGGGAATTAAATTGAAGGACCCAGTAATCGGGGCTCCCAGATTAACAAAAACATGTATTCAATTACACATACCACAGTTACTAAGCAAAGTTACAAAGTAAGATCTGTTTCCACCCGCACCTCATTCGCCTATTATCAAATACTTACAAAACATTAAAGATATGACTGACAAGAAAAATCTTAATTCCCCAAGAATATTACTGTTTACACATTAAGACCTTGACGGTTCAACAATTCCATTACTTACTTATATTATAATAGCATTATGTGCTTCATACCGATTTACTTTTATATCTATGTAATCTTATTACGTGATTACGTCTATAATTATGTTTTTGATAACGGTTTTGTTATATTTTTCTTTCTGTTTCGGTGTAGCTATAAATTATGTTTTTGTTCCGGAATTCCTTCATCAAAGCATGATAGAGGCTTAAATCTTTATCACAAAATTAATTCTTCAAAGTTAGAGTGATCAGGCTTCTTCTGGGTAAGCTCGCTCCATTGTAGGCTTTGCCTCTGGCATCTTTGATAGACTATAGTCAAGAGTAAACCCATATAAAAATAAAAATTAACTTCTGAATGCAAGCCAGAAGCTGTTCTCAAAGGAGGTTTTCAAGATATTGATTTCAATAACCCAAATACAAACACATACGCAGCAGAACTAATAAGCCGAAACGAAAATTAAATTCCTTCAACACACGATAACAGTAATTACCTAACAGACGTCGTAAATAAAGCAGCCGAGCAAACTGTATTTGTTGATTCTTCTCCAGATGGATACACAACGGAACACAGTAATACTACGAACGGCCTTGATGAACTAAAACTATTGTCGCGACCATCTCATTAACATAGATACGGACCTCAAAACATAATTATCAGAAATATTGAGTAAACATTGTTGGACGAAAAGAAAAACTGACAGAAATTCAAAAACAAAAGAATAACTACCAACCTCAAATCAAAATCCTCATTCAAAAATCGAAGCTTCTAATGATAAATGTTAAAAACGTGCGTCCACTCGCACTGCATGTCCTCGACTGGCAATACCTGCGGTTTATCACAGCGTTGACTTTTATTTGTGTTTTTTCACGCGATAATGGCAACGCTGTAATCAGTCCCACTCGGGTTTCAAGCGTGGATTGACGTAGCGCATCTCTATGCCCCCTATTCACTAGTGTTGTGATTTCAATACTAAACTATTTTACGCGAGTGAGTTTTTTGTCTGTGGCTTGGACTGACAAGTTAGCGACTGGAGTTGTCCGTGGTATACTGAATGGTACACAACTTTGAGAATTTATTTCAGAAAACAAGCTTATAGTAAAAGCTAAAGGATTTGATATAACCGTGAGTAGTAAGAGTAAACATGAGAATACTATCAAAATGACACGTGGTAATTATATTTACGCATTTTTTTATTTGATTGGGGTTGCGTCATTTATAAATTAACACATATTAAAGTCCATAGCTGAAGTATTTATAATTTGAAAGCATTTATCATTTAAATCAGTTAACTGATTGTGAAGGTTTTATTTGTAATTTAATTTAGAACTTTTTTTACGAGGTTAAGTCATGAAATTAGTCCTCCCGCTCTTGGCGGGCCGAGAGGAACCGTCAGACTTGTACTGTCTAAAATCCATGGTGATTCTTCAATAGCCCTTTACTTTCGGGTTCACAGTTTCCTGATAAGACAGGCTCGCGACCCCGGCAGGCTTTGACCCTCTAACCCCGGCAGTTTATTTCCATCTATGAAAAGCTTTCATTTCAAACCAAAGCTTTGAAAATTAAAACCACGAATTTATCGTCATTTTTAACCCGCAGTATCAAGTAATTACGACTTTGCGTGTTCTGTCACGGTATTGTGTTGGTGTTGGGATTAGAAGGCGGTAGATTTATGACTGAAATTATAAAAACGGATTTGTCGTAAAGCACGAAAATTCTACTAGTTATTTACATGAAACTGTCTACATTGTTCGTTGTTCATATAGGCAGGATATGTATGTAGTTTTTGGCCTATTTAACATGTTGTCTTCGGAACGGCTATAGGACCTCATAATATGGTGGGTTGATGATTGTAACAACACCCTTATTAGTGTCAAAGAGGTCAATCATAATGATGCATAGACTTCGGTCACATAACGTACCTGGAAATACAAACTTCTTGCACACATAAACTCATTGCATAGGAAGCAGCCATCTTTAATCGCGTAGCATTTTGCTACGTGAGTCGTAGCACTACCCTGAAATGTCTGAAATACGTCATTTTTTTGAAGTAATTACTAAATAGTAGCAATTTCTCCTGTCTCTGTGTCATTTAAAGTCCATTATATTGCTCAAGTCATACGAGGACCATGTAGGTTAGCGTTTGAGATGGTCTTTTGGAGACAGAACCGCACAGATTTGGTTTGACCTGTTTTAAAACGTTGCCCCACACTAGGGATTTTTCCTGTGTCATGGGTGCATTTACAAACATATAAACTCACATACACAAACGCCCAGACCCGGAACAACTACTTGTAGATCATACAAATATTTGCTCCGTGCGGGAATCGAACCCGCGACATGCAGCGCAGCTGTCCTATCGGTCAGCCACTTCGCTAACCGTGCTGTCAGTTACTGCAAGCATTTGTCAGTTATCGTCTACCTCGATGGCTGCTATTAGTAGATTCTTACACACCTTTGAATGATCCCGCTATCATCGGATATTGTCATATCATAGAACTAGTATTGAGATTAAATGATAGCAACGACAGTTCGGCTTACTATTAAAACTTAATCTATACCGGATAACTTATAGTTTTAAGATAACTTTTTGTGTTGTGAATTTAAATGTTTGTCATCGCACTCATGAGACAGGAAGAAATTCTAGAGTGGGATGCTTTCTTTTAATGGACACTATTGGCCCCACGGCTGGCGCACACTTTGAACACCTTGTGAGGAGACCGAGACTTGACAAACATAGTATAGGACGCCCGCCGGCCAGGTGGAGTGACGACCTACGAAAGACGGCCGGTAGAGACTGGATGAGGAAGCTCAAGACAGGGCTCAGTGGCGCACATTGGGAGAGGCCTCTATGTCCAGCAGTGGACGAATAAAGGCTGAAGATGGTGATGATGATGAAGAATATTGTTGAAAGTCTGAAAGTCCCTTCCTTTCCACCCAGATTGGGAAGAGTAATTCATCAAAAAAGAGCCGCTGAACACTAATCGTTAGTGTGTCCATGTTTAAGGTACTACATAACAGAACCTTTTACAGCTCCTATTATAGTATTTCCTGTTTCAGTACCTGCCATAGTTTTATTATCGAGATTTGAATGATAAAGTCCGTCATAATTATAATAAAAACCGGCCAAGTGCGAGTCTCGCCGAGTCGAGAGATTAAGGGTTCCGTAGCACTTAGCAGCAAGTAACATAATATAAAAGTTTTTGTAGTTAGTTGTAACTTTGAAAGGTAAATTTTGCGGTTTACGATTTATGACGTATTAAAAAAAAACTAATTACTTGATATCGTTCAAACCAATTCTCACTGGAAGTTTACATGGTACGAGATGTACACACGGCTACACATCAAGCTATACAAAACCAGTATAAGCTGATCGTTGAATATGCGGAAAGACCATACAAAGCGAGACCACGGTGAACTGGTTTTGTATAGCTTGATGCGTAGTAGTAAAATATATGATGTACACACGTACATCATATATTTTTTTGGTTTTATTATTCTCTTATTTTAGTAGTTACAGGGGGAGGCACACACATTTTACAACTTTGGAAGAGTCTCTCGCGCAAACTGTTCTGTTTAAAAAAAATGATATTAGTAACCTCAATATCATTTTAAAGACCTATCCATAGATACCCCACCCCACACGTGTGGGTTTGGTGATTTTTTTTTTAGTTTAAATTCTAAGTATGGGGAACCCCGAAAATTTGTTTTTTTTTTTTGTTATTTTTGTGTAAAAGTCCTAATGCGGTTCACATAATACATCTGCGCACCAAGTTTCAACAGGATAGCTCTTATACTTTCGAATAAAAGTGGCTGTGACATACGGACGGACAGACAGACAGACATGACGAATCTATAAGGGTTCCATTTTTGCCATTTGGCTACGGAATTCTAAAAATGGATGTCTTTTATGAGCTCTATTGTGGTTTTTATTATTTGTATTAATAGTAAAAAATGCAATATTCTCTTACAATAAACATTTGTAGACACATGTTAGATTTTCATTAGCCCCAGTACTGAAAATTTATCAGGGCTGAAACTTACAATTTTAGCCAATGTTCACTATGACAAAAAGCTGTATGTATTCTTTTTAATCATGTACCCACTCTCGTTTTTCCTCCTGTACCTAATTTTGAATGCATTCACATTCACAAACACTCAGACCCAGAACTTGTAGATCATACAAATATTTGTTCTGTGCTGAATCCAACGAAAATAGCTCTGCCGTAAAGTTAATATTAATCTTGCAGATATTTCATTTCATTATTTCGCTAATATCAATCAGGAAACGATTACAACATGTTTCGAAACAATTGCCAAACACAAGCCTCCTTACCATATCATCAGATAATCAAATGAATTTATCAAGGAAATGTATGGAATTACTAATAAATCATTGTAAAATGTTACAATCAATGAAAATATATGGCGTATAAACTACTTGTCACTGCCAAAACAGATTAAATCTCTGGTCATGTTTTTAATTGTGATAATTTCACTACCCTACGGCCACGTCACTTTACCACTATTTATTTTGCGTTTACACTTACGTGGCAGTTGCCAACGTCTTTTATATCATCTGCTACATTATCATCAGAGATATCTTGTTTCTTTAGTGACGTCAAATGTGGGAAACTGTCGTTTCACATCCATATCACACACATTAAAACCAACTAACTCAAATTCTTCTTCACTTCTTTTAATCTTCTCTTTGACTTAGGAATTAATAATTATGTTCTTGCTTAAGCTTTGAATTGATGCTTTGTGAGTTCAAGAACTTTCCATGCTTGACTTTGGAAATGAATTTCATCTTGAACATCATTACTAGTAGAAATTCCACAGAAAAAATTCCAAAAATTCCACAGTTACAAATTCCACAGCTTCCGTTCCTTTAATTCTCGCTTCTAGTCATTCTTATTTGCTATATTCAGGTTAAATTCCCATGATACCTTAAAAAATTACGCATTTTAACGTGATATCTTCTAAGCCAACAGTTTCTACATCAGTGTCATCCGTTTTGTCTGCGTCATTAAGTTTTTCACCAGCCTTGTCCGTTTTCATGGTTGTCTGCTCATCATCGTGTAATTGATTGCGGCCTTTACCGTCTTTCGTTACACGTAAGTTAATGAGGGTTACTTAGAACTTGTATTTCTTGGTCAGTTTCTTGAATGGGCAAGGTAAAATTGTGATTAGATCGAGTTAATCACGGGAATAAAAAACAAAAGTGTCGTGGGTATACACTTTTGGTTCATAAAAGGCGCGAGTGTACCAGTTGAGTTCTTAATAGCCATGTTATTAAATAACTAGTCAAATTCAAATATCTTCATAATTTATAGTAAGTTAGGCAATCGGACTAAAGTCATGCGTTTTAGCAATAGCATACGTGAATGAATTAGCATACAAGCGACGTCGTTCAATGTTTCACGCTATTTAGTACAATAAGTCGAAACTTTGACCGACAATGCCCAGACCAATGTGGAGTTATGTATGAGGAAAACGATGGAAAAAATAACTTAGATGACCATCTTGTATGTGCACTTGTATTAGTTGTTGATAATGAAATGAATGTTACTAGTACCTATTCTGCTACAGATTATGAATAATTTTAATCGTGATAGTTTTCAAAAGCAGCACTTTTTTGCAAACGTCAAGAGTAACGCAAGTGAAATCATTGAACATTTTAAGTAAAAGAAAAGTATAGAAGAGGTTGATAGTAAAAAGTTCCGATTGAACTTGAGACAACTGCAGAAAAAAAATGTACTGAATATGCTTAAAGAAAACCCATGGAATTCACAATACCTTGTTGGACATAATTATCATAACTTAAATCAAACATAGCGTTTTCTGATCATCAACATTTAACCGGGATAGTAACAGCACAGCCAATGACAAATTGATGACGCTGTACTCCGTTACCACGTCATCATCAAATCACGACAAAATATGTGTCAATGTGATAAATTGATCACATTATATTTATCGATAGTACCTAGAGTACTAGTGTCCATTGAAATTCGTGACGCTTTTATTATAAAGACAAAATCGTGGCTTGAATTGGTTAGACATTTTCAGGGTAGTCTCATTCCAGAAGTATTTGATGACGTTAGTAAAATAAACAATAGTCATTTAACAATAGTACGTGAGTTTAGGAGAGAGTACTTAAAAGTACTGCTTAATACACAAATGATATGAAAGGTATTATGCGATGTCCTTTAGTTAAGTGTTTTCAAATGCATATATGATTTAATTAATACAACCATAGACAATAGTGATAGGTTTGAGTCATCACAAGTCAAGTTTGAATTCAAAAAGAAAGAAAAACTAAAAAAAAACCATCTATTTAATTAGAAATAGTAGCCAGAAATCTCACTGACTACAGAACCTCTGAAAAAGAACACCAATTTGAAATGGTGACAATTCCAACAATTATCCAGGACGCCATTTGTAACGCTTCATGACGTAATTCCACAACGATGCTACGATCAGTAGCGTCTCCTTGTTCGTAATTATTGTTCTAATTGCTGTTTGCCACTCTTTAACTTGTTACACTTAATTATTATAGGCCCGGCGCCCCGGCCAAGTGTTTATTTTAATAGCTTAAGTGTTTTGTTGGAGACAATTGCACAAAGTCAACCATTGTAGGGAGGTAATCGGAAAATATTCCAGTAATCTTCTCCTTTGTGCTGTAAGTTAGTTTAGTCAGTAAGCATAAAGAAAATAAAACATACGAGTACAATGATGCTTTGTCTGTTTCATCTTAAATCTAATATTACATATAAAAAGTAAAGCAAAACAACTTGTTTGAAAACGAGTTTAGAGAGCCAAATAATAATTTGAACTTAACTCATCAAATCAAGTAGAAGAAAAAACTAAAACATCTCCCAAATACGTGAAGACAGTTATTGCATAACCTTTGTGTAATGGCAACTGATAGAAAACTATTATGAGACACAAAAAAGGTATCGGTAACTACAGTAATGACGCAGGGTAATACGACTATGAAGTAATTTGTAAAGTCATTCTTGACAAAAGACAGAACCTTCTCTAGCGAAGGCAGATTTGCGGATAGAAAAAAGCTCTCAACCAATCAAGATTTAGAATCCTAAAATCTTAACATCTAAATCTTCACACCCAAAACTTACATTACAAAATATTTGTCTACTTCATAAATATAACATCTGACTTGTGAACATAGTCACATCACCTTGAAAGTCCTCCTATCAGCATCTATCTTAGACGTGACAGCTTATCACTGAAATAACTGCTCCATCTTCAATAACTTGTCTAAGTTCTGAGATAACTGTGTCAGACCTTATCAGACACAAATCCCTTACAAAATATTCGTCTTTCAGGTATCCTGATTATTTTACTAACTCAGTCAGTATTTTGGTAGTTTCATCATCTTCAGCTTTGAGGTCATTAAATTCGTTACAGTTTTAGAAATTCTAAAACAAAAGTTTTGCTTCCTTGTTAGATATGTTACAGTGATGAAAAATGAAATGGAAATTAAAATTCCTACGAGAATAACGTGCAATATTATTTCATCTCTATTATATTTAAATAATTAGTATTCAACTCTATGCTCAGTTAGATAAGAATAAGTTTCCTCACCAAACCACAAAGAGATATAAACAAAAATTCTGAATGACATAATTTATGTAAGAAATTCCGACATTGTTAAAGAGATAATAAGGAATGTACATGTAGAAGTAATCCTTGTAAATAACTCTGTACAATGAAAAGCGTAGATACCCATGTGTTACATAATGCAGCTACCCAAAATCAAAATCTTCGAAATCCTTTTATCGACGGATGATTACGATAAAAGGTACACATTTTAAAATCTGTCGGCCGAGCTCGTGTCACGATAAAACAGATTGTGGCTGACAAATGACCTCGGTGAGACGTCAAACTTGAAGAGCGTGAAACAACCATACCTGTCCCTTGAAATTAGGATCTGTCATCTGTAACTGTACTAAATGGTGTGTCATTAGTTGATTCCTTATTGAATTTATGTTCCGGACAAGAGTGGAACTAATCAATATTATCATCAATGACTCTAATATTATTCGCTATGCGTCTCATAGTTGATGACGATAAAATTATCAACTCAAATTGAACTAAAATCAGTGGGTGTTTATTTGAAAATGAAATTAATAATTCAGCACGTCTTATCGACGTGGAAGGCACATCAAAGCATGACCTGCGCATTTATTATTTTTATTTATTTCGTATAGCTCGGAGCTCGCTTATTTCCAACATTTTTAAGTTGGTAGTTACGTTGCATTATGCAACATAAATGTCTTAAGTTTAGAAAACACAGTAAAAAAGAAATTATAAAAGAAATAATCGATGAAGTTGATAAAACAGGTATGAAAGAACTAGATCCTACTTCGCTTATCTTAGAAGTGTTTGTAATTGTTTTCACTCCTTCATTACACAATGTAAACATAAAAAAATAAGATATCAATTACTTGAAGTGTGAATCTTGTCATTACAACAGCTTGATAAAGGAAATAGGAGCCAGAAGTGATTGATTCACTGTCTGTAAACAAAAGAATCGATGCTCCTATCTTTATTTTCTAGGTTACGTCTGTGAGTCAAGTTTTCCAACGAATGGCTTATAAGGAAATGAACTCATTTTACAGTATCATTTCAAGCCAAAGAATCATTCATGAGGTTATTGACTTCGTTAAAATTACACAATGTATCTGTTTACTAAAGACTCTATCTACAATTATAATCGTTAGTCAAATCTGGTTTATCTGTTCATCTATGTCTAGCTTCACAGTCTGATTCTTCCGTGCTATTTCGGGAGGTAGAATTTTCTGGATAATTAGATGCAACATCAAATGCATGCTTTTGAAAGTCTAGAACTCTAGACGTACTGTCTAGTATATCTGATCCCAGACGATTTGGCAACTATCCTTTCCTATCATTAGTTGCGTTTTTTTTTATTGGAATCTAAAACACGCACACACTTACATCCTAATTCGGTTGCCAGGCCATGTGCCAATAGATCAATAAGGTGAAGCTTTTAGAATTTCGGATCTGTTTTACCAAAATATTTTGAATAAATCTCAAACTGTGGCCATTTTTTTAACAATTGTTTTGACAAATGAAAGCCCACCAATTGGTCGCCTCCACATTACACCGGATAATTACATCTTCAATTCTTAGGTAGGGACTAATGGATTGTGGTATTTACCTTTGCCACGTGCTACAGATCGTGTCGGATCATTTTTTTATTAATCCAACTAATTTACATTCTGTAATGGGTTTAAAATGTGTTTTCAAATTATTGTCTTTAACAATATTTAAAGAATTAACTTTCTACGTCGTTGAGGTGTCGGTATCATTAGAACTTGAAATGTTTATTTGTTTTGAGTTTCCGATATTCTGTCACTATTGCAAGTTCTTTAATCACGATCACGGTGTCAATGATCATGTCAATTTAAAACTTTGTCAGTAGAACGTACAATAGTATGGTACCCTTTCAAGTTGTATTAGTGATGACAAACACTTAATCATAATGGTTTTAACCGACACTTGGAATGATATGGCTGCTTCACCTCAAATCTGACTAATTTACAACTGCATATCACTCAGGTGCATTAATCTTATCTCGACGTATCATGGCGATATTTGTTTACTTATACCACGTTTTATCTGTCGTTTATTTAAATATTTGCCCGTTACACTTATGAGGTTACGTTTTTTATCATTTTTTTGTCTAAAATATGTATAATCTCATCAACTAATTCATTAAGTTGTGTGGATTAACTTAGTTACGACTTGTCTCTCTCTTAAAAAATACTTTAGTCACTTTCAGACTTACACTTACGGCTTCTGATTCTGCAATTTAAAAATATGTTATAAATACAAAAATACGAGTAACTCTGTTTAGTTTTATGTTTCACATCCAAGTCACTGTTGTCATAAGCTTTTTATCTTAAGAATAAGTCGTGGGCAACGCCTTTTTTATCTTAAATAAATCTATCTCCAACAGTTTGAATATTCAGTTATCATTTAGTTTAATTGTTTAATTTAAAACTCTATTTAGGGACAAACGCCAGCAGGTCAACCTACCCTATATTATCAGCCTATTGCCGTCCACTGCTGAACGTAAGCCTCCCCCAAAGAGCGCCAATCATCCCGGCCCTGGGCAGCCCGCATCCATCCACTGCCAGCCACCTTCCTTAAATCATCATCATCGTCCTACACTATACCTTTGCCCATTCGCGGTCTCCACTCTAGCACATGTTTGCTCCATCTGCCGTCTGTCCGTCTACAGACGTGGCCGAAACCCAAACTGGCGTTACTGAGTCATTACCACGGCTCCCAAAAAGGGCATAACTACTGTCTATTCAAACAAATAAAGCCACGCATCACACGTCACAAACAAATCCTCTGCATGACACAACAATACACAATTGATCTTTTCAATATCCACTACACTACAAATACCTATTTCAATGTAATTGTGGTTAGTTACAAATTCTGTGCCATTGTCTCGCTTTATAGTAACATTATTGGCACCGTTTCGTCCACTAAATGTACTATTTGTTGATGGTTATTCATCTGTGCTGTGTTTTTTTCCTGTTCACTCTTGTAGTCTTATTATATTTTTCTATATATCTTATCATTGGTTATATTGAAATTTTCATCGCTATTTATTTTATTCTTGTTGTCATTCGTCTAGCTAAATGAAATAAGTAACAGTTCTTAAAATAAACCTCCATAGTTAATTAGTATTTTTAAATAGTATCCAATTATAATTTTACCAAAATCCTCTTATGCTTAATTTTCTCATGCAAGGTTTGCTGCTTTGTCACCGCTATATATATTATTACCATCATCAGCATTACTTCGGCTTCCAAATATTGGTAAATTTTAAGACTCCTCTATTTTGTTTATGCTTTCTTTATGAATAAAATTCGAACTGCAATACTTAAAGTTAAACGAGTATCGCACTCTACACCATTTTGCGAATGAATATTTTAAATAAGAGTACAATTTACACCTTCCACTTTCTAGCAAATAACAAAAACCAAAACAAATGGTGCGACCTACTTGCGCGTAACTGATTACCCAGTATTATTCTTAATTCCTATCTTTTGTACTAAGTGTAGGTGACATAGTAGAATAGAATAAGTAACCTATTCTATTTCGGTCTTTACCATTACTTACGCACTACGGAAAGCAATTAACCACACGTTGGTTTTTATTTCCATTAGTAATATGAAAATCCTGATCATTTTTACCTGTTTAGCTTTGGTAAAAATATTGAAATCATCATTGGCCTGTGGAGTATCACCTTGACCAATTTCTTTAATTTTTTCCTGTAATCATTTGTTATCAGCTTTCGATTTTAAATCATGGTCATGGTTTTTACTGTCATTTAAATTTGATTTATTTGATTAAATTAAAAGTCTTGCTGTTGGGTGAATTTTCCCTGAATTTCCCTAAAAAATTGTGTAAACGACGGCTTGTTTTTTGACTGACGTTAGTGTAAACTATAATTATGTTTGGTTTTCGTATTACAGAGAAGTCTTTGTCCCAGCTGTCGAAAACATTACCTATAGATTCATGGTGTTAAAACTTGCGGACAGTTATAATCTAGTGTTACTATTTTATTTCTCATCAATCTACCGTCAATATCCTGTCTTGATGATTCAATCAGTGTTTACTATACGTCCAAAGTCATCACGCGCAATGAGACAATTGTGGGTAGTTAACACTTTCTCATATAATACCATGTAATTTGTCTTTATCACGTGGTTTCAGTCACATGGCTTGAAGTTAATAGATACATCTATCTATTTGAACTATGCTTCTTGAAGAGAATGAAATGAATCAAATCTTTTAAGTCTTTAGATGATTTTTATTTGAGTTCCATCAATTGGTGATGAACGATAGCTACGACGAATGATAGCTTGTCTTTTACGGTTCTTTTTAATTACTATTATCTTGAAATAAAATCACTCAGCCATCCTACCAATACCTTCCGCTTTTAATCTTTCTGTTAGTGAAATATTATTTGTTCCTTCAACAAGAACTTCATTGTTTAAAGTTTAAAGCTGCTAAAAGTAAACAATTTAAATCCTAAATATACATGAATCAGACGTAACCAAAACCAAAATAGCATCATAAATAACAAAATACTGTGAGTATTATTCTTGCATTTGCATTATACCCATCATATTATTTGTAATATCTAAATTTAAACCTACTATCGCTTTAGCTTCATCCTCTAATCCCAGAGCAACACTTATCACGAATTCGTGACAAATATCATATATCAGCTGAGCTGTAAAATATTGAAAACCACAATCATAAAATCATCATTCATCTGTCAATTTCTTATCTATTGGTTAAACCGTTTTTGTAAGAGTCTTACTCAGACTACTTAGAATAGTACACCTACTTAGAAATATTGTAATTTTTATACCATATTTGGCATGTAGATCATTGTTTCTTGTATATTTTGTCTGTGATAGGATTTTTTGGCCTTTCACCAGGTTCTTTTCTTTTAACGTAAAATTGATTGTCGTAGCAAGCAGTCTCGATGCCATCACGATATGTTTCTCGTGTACCTTTTTCAAATCCCTTTTCGTTAGGAACATTTTATTAATCTAACATGTTATTGTTAGTATAAATGCATCTAGTGCGTCTAAATTAGTATAAATTAAGTAAAACAAGGTCACTTGCAATCAAATAATTAAAACTTTTTCACTGTCAATCCTATAAAACAATTCTAACGTGATATTTCTGACATATTATTTATCAAGATTATATGACAAGTTACATTTCATACAACTTTTCTTACTTTATTCTGTTTTATTTTTATCTAATCATCTGTATTCTCCAGTTTTGATCAATCATGCCATTTTGTATTTTTGGTTTTATGTTATCTTTATTTTATTCAATGAATAATACTGTTTTTGTTGATATTAGAAAAAAATGTGGTATTACTTCCTGTGGTGCAATCTCTAGGGCAATAGTAGGTACTGAGTGCTTTTTTTTGGATACTGGGAAGGCCTAAGGTGACATTAACTATGTTCCCGTTTTTCTACATTTTGTTGTAAAAGAACAGTTACTGGAAAAGATAATAAAAATAAACAGTTAATGGAAAAATCCGTTTAGCACACATTATTACTTTATCTTTGTTAAGATTCACTTCCAGTGAAGTAATCGTAAAGATAACAGACAATGTTGGTGGAAGTGTTGACAAATCGCCGGAGATTCACCTGGAATGCACAGTAAAACATAACACTAATGAATGTGCAGTGAACTAGCTTGGTTATGGATCTTATGAGGAAGATCTCTTCTTTCGTACGGATAGAAGATAGAATTCCTGCAATGAAAGATAAAAAGATACAATGCGTGATCAAATAAATAACTGACGGACAACACAGGTGAACTTTTTTAAAAGAACAAATGAAAAAGACTACGACTTACAAGATGTCTCTTACCCTTATCCCTGAAACCCTGGGTTAAAAAGTCATATTTGTTAAAAGGATATCCCATAAAATGCCTAATCGGGCGACTTATTAACATAGAAAATACAAAGAGGGAAAATTATAAATGGACTTCAACTGCCTACCAACAGCCTAACACACACCAAACAATAAAACTTACCGCGTCACTCAAGAACGTTACATTATATAACAGAGGTACTGAAAGACAAACTCATGAAGTTGAAGCTAACACAGTTAAAATAATTCTCGTTATTACATGTATAATGTTCAGGAATGACGCGTTACTACATTGTGTAAAACTGTAGTTATGTGCCTCATTGTAGTGCATGGACTCTTAGGTTCAGCAATTGTTGTGAAGTGCATCCTTATGTTAGGCATTCAAATGCCTTTGACAGATCGGAATAGATTTCCTTAGTTTTTTCATCTAAAAGGGCGGGTGTGGCCTACTCCTGCTTCCTTGTATTTGTGGTTATTAAGTGTTAGTTTTCAATTGAGATTCTTTTTGATTAGATTATCATCATTGAAAGTTTTCTTTGCCCCATTGTTAAAGTCTGCTTCCTTTAACACCATTTTCTTAAACTTATATAGTCCCGTTATCATTGAGTTGATCAAATTTGATGCCTTCTAATTCTAAACATCTATCCCTCTACAAATCGATCCCCATGAACAACAAAAGATATACATAATACTTATATGTTACCATCTACTTATAACGGAAAACAACAAGTAATATGATTATTTAACTACCTTCGTTGAAGAGAACACGACTGCGCCACAATGCGATCTATAGAAATCATTGTTAGAATATGGCGCCAGTCAATATCTACGATAAGTTCATTTATCTGAGATAATTTCTAAATTTAATCATTTAACTGAGATACTTTATATTTTGTTGTGTTGCGATGTTGAGTATAACTTCTACTTGTATACGCTCTTCCTTTGGTGTTATGGTCACCAGCGAGACTGCAGAACACGAGGTCCTTAAGTCGATTCTCAGGACGGCCATTTATATTTATTTGGTAGCAGTCTCGAAGGCTGGATTTGTGCCTGATAAATGGCAATAGGCTCACCCGCTATTACGTGTAACCTAAAATCTCTCTCGCAATAATGAGTAAAGTAGGTATAAGGCTCAACTCTGTCCAACCCTTCTGGGTTTACAGGTATGATGTTATGTATATCTATGACATTTTTTTATGTTATCGTAAACGTGAGTTGGCGAGACGCAGATATGTAAGGCAGTTTGGATAAAATCCATCAATCAAATTGAATTTAAAGGTCGTGATGACTTATTGGGTGGCAACTGTCGACGTCACATCACTAATGAATCGCGAAACCTACACTGTGACGATACGTTTACGTTGCGTTACGTTTTGTAAGCATCATCACCCAAGGTTGTTTACAATAGCTTAATACTATCGAATGACTTGTCTCCTCCAGCATCTTAGTTCGAATCAGAATATTTTCAGATTTCTTTATTCTTTATTTATTATCAGCAGCTACTGGCACTATAACTGCAACTGATAATCTTAAGTCCAGAAGATTATCAACTTTTCTGGTTCTTTGATCTTACTTCTAGATTTTTTTATCGTCCTTTGTCGCCACCTCGACGACGAGCCTCACAAAATAATATTTACATTATTATTGTTTGTGATTTCCTTTGCATGTACTAGTGACACATTTATCACAATTTATCAACCTCCTGACATAATTGAGATAAGAATACCTGCCTCTGCGATAATGTTACCTACTGCTTGAACTACTTTAAGAAAGGCAAGTCTTTTGTCACATACGTTGCCATTTTTGTCACAATTTCATAAGCATTTTTCCTTTGAGTAAATTTCTCTTGTATCGTGGGGCGTTTACAAACTTTTAAACATACATATACCAGAGACCTGTACCACCTACCTGCATGACTACTGTTTCTGTAACATAGTCCTCTTCTCTTTGACAGGAAAGGGAATTGAGTATAATATACACTGTCTCACTGCGGATGATGGTGCCTTAGTGAAGATTATTTCTACGAGATTTGATATTTCACTTCTATTGATATCTGATAGTTCAATTCTTTTATCAACTGTAACACAATTTGGTTTTTTGTTTTTGTTCTTGTTAAAAGCATCCTCCATTAAATATATTATCTCTCATAAGACATTCATGTTCTTTTCATGTTACGGTTCTGGTTCTAGAATTATGTTTAATACATTCAAAATATCCTTTTAAATGCTACCTTTTTTTCAGCGTTTCGAAGGCAACTTACTACAACTAGCCTAGATATTTTGGCAAACTGTTCAAAATCGGTCTTGAATGGAAACTTCTTGATATGGCTATCTCTCTATGAACAGCGTTGAACATTTCCATAAGCCCCATAGTACTCAGTCGTACAATTACTGCAATTAATCATATGCGCGATCAGGTAATCAATACTCTATTGTTTATCTCTATAACACGTGTCAGGAACATGTCTTAAGACCTACAATCCACCAGTTGTTATCACCCGATCAATCACGGTGATAACATTTATCATTTGTATCGGATACGCACTAAATTCATTGCAATTTTTTACTCAAAAACCTTTATTTTGATTGGAAATTATGTCGGTTATCTTGCTTTTGTATCTGACGGCTCATTTAGGCTTAATTGTTATCCGTTGGATTTGACTGTTGAGTTGTTTGTGTGCTGTAATGTTTGTATAGACTTATAAAAATATTACGTGGATATGCCAGTTTCAACTGTTTCGCACAGATTTGGTGTCTTTAGAAGTATGATTTATATCTACTGTCTATGATTACTTTATTGTGTGAGTAACTAGCCTAGTGGCCGATGGGATTAATCTTCTAATGCTCAGTCACTTCCAGTCTTTAAGACTGGAAGTGACTGAGCATTAGAAGATTAATCCCATATATTTATCAATATATTTTTGAAAATGCTTTCTTTTTATTATTATTGAACTCTTTTGTCATTCCTTTAATCCAGTAGCATGAGTAATGTTTTATCTGTCATTGAATAAGTAGTCGACCTACTACTATTGTCTTTTTTTGTTATTTGCGATGGGCATTGCTCTTGACTCTAATCTTTTCTATCTCCGTGATTTTGTGTCTTATTTCTATCTATCTCGCAATTCAAAGTCCTTTAGTTCACATCTGTCATAATAACTAAACGTAATAATTAAACAACAGAAAATGTCAACTGAATTCAAGGTTGTCACCATGTAATATAGTCGAGAAAATATAGTTATTTTTGTTATCTAAAAACTTTCATTGTTGTCTGCTTAACACATTAAGTATTAGGTAGTTCAGGTATATTTATAATAGATCCACATTTCGCCTATCTGATGATGAATTCGGGTCGAGGCCTGCCGGACAGCAGACACTCCAAAGCTAACCCACACCCTCGGCGTAAAGCAACACCGTATGTTTTAGTCAGTCGAAGCTGACATGCACCTCCGTCTTCCCCGGGCAGAGGAAGTCCTTGAGGATTTGTTTTAAAGTCCCATTTAAAAGGAGCTTATCGCCTTCTGGCTTTACCTATATTTTTTTCCTAGCCTATCTACGCCTAAATTTGCCCAAAACTAGGGCAACTCCTGAGCAAGCCTTCCAGTTCTGACGGAAGCTATTCAGTTCGTCCCCGCGTCATATTCGTGGTCTGCTGTGATCCGATTTAGTTAATCTAAAAATGTATTTAAATTTCTTCTAAAGTTACCGAAATAGTAATAATGAAGTATTAATTCGACAGTCACACTCTTTTAGTTAGAGTTGACGAAAATAGGGTTTTAAATATAGAATTTACGTAAATTTTCGTTTAAGGCCAGATTATCGTCTAAAATTAAATAAATTGTTACTTACTTAGTGGTTAATTTTAAATGCGCAAAGCAAATGGTTGTTCAGTAGATTCTGGCTGCATGCTCTTATCTGACCATGCTATTATTGTGTTTAAATTCTTGTTTGATCCACTATACATATACTTTGTCATTTTGGTTTGATCCCATTGCTCTTTTTAACAGATAAGTACAGTCTGGAGAAAAACAGTGTAGTGAATCTGAGACAATAATTCAACTCTAATTGGATATCCATTCAATATTTTTTTTTATCTTAATAACATACGTGATTATGCATTACTTCAAACTTTATCAAAATATTCCTACATGAACTGTAATCAACTGATAAATGATTATTTAATCGCACATTTGTAAAAAAATGTTTTCAAGGTCATTAATTAGATTCATAGTTATGACACAATGTCTTTAATTTCAGGTTCGCTTAACATGAGATTTCGACATTAATATTAAAAACACAAAAGGTTTGGACTTCTATTTGTAATAAATTAACTCAAAAACTACTGGCCCCCTTTGCAAAATTCTTTCATCTATACAAAGCTTTGTTATCAGCTAATAACATGGTCTAAATTTTTATTTTCGATTGTACCTGTTTAAAACCAGGGTGTTCATCTAGTTAAATATTATGATTAAATCTTTAATTAAGTACACTAAAAACTCACATGTGACTCTAACCTGTTATTAAAACGTCTCAGTTTACTTTCAGATAAAAAAAATTGTAACGAGATAATAGAGATTATAATAAACTATGTCACTAATTAAAAATAAAGAACCTTTATGATAATTCAGAAAAAAAGGCTGGGATTTACGTTATCATTACAAAATAGTAATACGTCACTGTTGTCGTGTGTCCTGTCTGTAATGCATTTTTTAATCTTTGACAAGTGCAATGTCTTACTATTGGCTCTAGATTAGTATAATATCAGATTTACAAGTAGGTGCAAAAATATTAGTACTCATTTTTTGCTCTTTACACTGTTATGGTCGTTTTCAGTAACACCTTTATTACATCTTTTTAATTTTGAACTTTCGACACTGTATCCAGCTTTCAAAATTCGGTAACTGGCGCCAAAAGTTAATAAAAATATATTTACGTAAGTGTATTTGCACTAACGACGTAGTTTTTTATAAAATAATGGTAACAAACATTATCTAACGTAGATTAATGCGGTTTAAAAGATATAATAAATGTTAATGCGTATTTTATCTTTTAAATCCTAAACCTTCCCTATGTTTGGTTGTCTGGCAGCTAGATATTATGATTTATTGCTTAGGCTTAGTTTCGAGTCGGAAATAAATGTGGCATTGTGGAAAATACACGGAATTTCTGTCCTAGAATATTGTTTTCCTTAATTACAGGAAAAAAATACTTTTTGGAATGACTGCAAATTATGAAATTCATCTTGTTTTCTTTGGGTTTGTTACAGTCAAATGTGAGAAAATTTGTGAGCAACGGATAAAACTATTCATATTGATGAAGCTTTCTATCTAGAAGCAGTAATAGTGGCCAAAATATGGTAAATACCAAAGCCAAAATATGGTAATTCTTTTTTTTATGAAAAACCACGTAACAACAACCTCAAATAAATGACGCTAGAAAAAAAGGAAAGCCCATAAAATGTTGACTTTACACTAAATATTTAGTCGCCGAGTTCGAGATAACTGTTATCATTTTATCAAAAATCTTCACAATCAGCCACATACATCACCATTCATCATCTTTTTGACGTAAAACGGATTCTGTGGGCCATTTCGTCTAACAACGTGGTCAGGTTAACTTGTGTGATTTTTTACTATAAGTTTGTTATATAATTATTTTTTTGCGTAATTTGAGTAGTGTCGAAAACGTGTCATTTGTAGGTAGGTACGCTAATTTGTGAATCTCAGTTTTTTTTACGTAATAAAGTAGTAGATTTATGAAATTGTTGTAAAAGTCACGACTTTTCCCATATATCTACCTAAAATTTTGAAGAGGTTATTTTATGTAACCTCCATATGTTTTTTCTTCTCAGTGTAAAAGTTTCAAGTTGTTTTAGTGTGTAAAGTCATATTATCTTTTCGCTTTATTTACGTAGGTATGACACTTTCTTTAATACCGATTAACAAGTATTACGTATCATAATCACAGCTAATCCTACTATCACTTCAAAAACCTGAAAAAAACTTGCATCAATCAAAAACAAAATATCTTGGCGCTAAACCTCTTACGTAACTAAAAAAGCGACTCGGTTGACGATAACTTATCATTCCAGCTACAAACAGTATTCAGTATATCAGTGAACGTGATTCAATCAGTATTAAATGGACAAGACAGTGAGTTTTAACAAAATGTGTGTGAGAAGGAACAGTGGTCGACACAAGTGATTATGTCAGTGAGGTGACGAGAGGCTCGGCCGCTCGGCGGAGGCTGTGAAACTGAAAACATTCCCCTATTAAAAATTTTATCCAAGGGCCCACTGGATACTAGCAAGGATATCTGCAAAATGACCAAGGGCCCTCGGAAAGTGAAGCTAGTCATTGTAGTCAACAATAAGAAAGAGTGAGTATTACTTTAAGTTTTTTATCTATCCTTTCTAGTGTTTTCATTTTGGAGCTTCTTCAATTTTCTTCAGTTCTCGGCTCCATGGCACCCTCTCCAACGACTCAGCTGGGCATTCCGCCTCAAATGCAATAACAAACTTTTCCCACTTATTTCAAAATGTTATTTAGTAAGTGTGACGTTGGTGAATGACAGTAGCATTAACTAGCGTTTAGTCTCACACAGAAAAAGTGGCCTGATCCAGCATTGGGAACATAAAGACTGGTTACACTCAGTGACTTGCATTGTTAAAAGGTTTGTGGTAAATGCCTGTTCTGCAAAATACTTCTTGTTCAACCAGCTGCGATTAACGTCAACGAAATTTTGCTATAGAATATTTATTAACAACTTGATACCATGCAGAATGAGGTCTCGACACACCTTTAGGAAAGGTACTTACCAAAATTGTTTTTCCTTATGAACTTCCTTCCCTGTAACTTGCAGTTGCAAGAGTCATCTGAACCTTACATCATAGGGAAGGAAATTCATTTGAGTTATTATCATGGTTGCACCTGACCAGACTAACTAGCAATAAGATGGCTAAATGTGGGTATCTGCAACCAGTCACACCATGGGGTTTTCTTTACCCAGTGACAGGGTTGTGGCTGTGGAGGTCAGAGATGCAGTCTCCATGTAAAATGTTGTTATTCAACTGCATCAGGTTTTAGACTGGAAGCCGATAACATGGTAAGAAAGCCTTGTGGCATTAAGTCCGCCTTATGTACCACATTTGTACGTAGAAGTGTAAATAAATAAATAAGAATTAAGATTGTTTGACATCACTTCATTAAGCACATCATTATCATCATCAGCCTATTATGTTCCCACCTGCACGATGAAGTGGGCCACAATCCACCACTCGGGGCCCGCTGTGGTAGATATCACATATCTTCGAATTTTTGGTTCCAGGACATGCCGGTTTCCACACGATGTTTTCCTTCACCGTTTTGAGAGCAGTGGTGATGAAATAAATTTTACAGAGTAATGCGCCTGCCTGGATTCTAACTCAGGACCTACAATTTGTAATTCGGGGCCACCACTGTGTCACCACTGTCTGTGATCACCACTGGGCCACCACTGTTCTCATTAAGCACACAGAATTAAATACAAAAGACTGAACATTTACCAGTTATAATTTAAATAAAATAAATAGTTAATGGGTGCTTGAGAATGGACGGTGCTGTCGCCGCCGAGGCCAGTCCAAAAAGAGATGGCAGGACCTTCGATCAATAATAGTACTAGCTAGAGCTATTATTGATCGAAGGGCAGGACGATCTAGACACGCACCTTGATAGCGAGTTCAAAGTGGAACTAGAACAGATCACTTGGAAGGATATGGGGGAGACCTTTGCCCATAAAAGAATAAAAGTTGTTAAGAAAAGGATACTGCAGATAATAACAATCCAGTGTTAGTGAGGAGTACTACCCATTTTAAGCAATATGAAATCTTTTATCGTAAAGTTCCTCTGGGAAATCAATTTAGTGTTGCTTATATCAGCTATAAGTACATGATCTAATCGACCGACTAGCTTACAGTGCACTGGAAGCAGCGTCCAATAAACTTGATGGTGTATGATTATCAGTTTACATGACAAGTCTATTTCTAGTGGCCTGTCACTTCAGCCCATACTTTTTTGAGGACCGAGAAATTGATTGTTGAGAACAAAAATGTATTAACTTCTAAATAGTATGTTCTAGTATACGACCGAGTGTACTAACAAACCCAAGTTCTCAATTGTAGTGTCAGTTAAGTGCGACTAACAGGAATCAATGAACAAGTAATCAGAAAACTTTGTAGGAAATACTAGAAACAATGTCTACACGTGTTTGTAATGATGTGTAGGTAGGGTATTATTACACATTGTTATAAAATAATGATCTTCTAGAAGTTAAAAACCCCCATCAGTATGTTCAATCTTTACAACGTTCAGACTGGTAATCTACGAATTTAATAGTTGAGTAAGCATGATCAATTTTTAAGGGTTGCGTCCGAATAAAAAATTAAACCCGTGTTGGATTGCTCCCGTATCTATCTGTCCGTCAATTATGTCCGAAAATTCTCGTCTGTAAATTTTCTCCGAATCTTCTAGAGGATTAGGTTTTTGATACAAATAATGAATTCTTGTAACCATAACGCAGGGGTGTCTACCAAATCTGACTATGAGGGTCACTTAAGGGGGGCAAGAGGGAAAACTAGGGCATTATTGAACATAATAAACGAAGAAAATTTTCATTTATCACAATAAAATTAACAAATCAAATTTATCTTTGTAAATCGTAGATATTAACATATTAGGTTGGGGAAAAAGTCTTTTCGCATTATAGTATGTATGAACTTGTAATAAAATCTCTTTGACTATACTATTTGTATCTGGCTGGTTTTGGTATCATTGAAAGTTTAAATTTTAAAGAACATAATTCCAAATTCAAATTAGGAAAATGTGTGATTTTCATTTGTTTTTCGTACCATCAAGATGAGTGAATCTAATGAAGAAATTCGATACATTTTAAAATTTTACTACAAAAAAGGTAAAAATGCAACGCAAGCCGCGAAAAAAAATTGCGATGTTTATGGACCTAGTATAGTGTCTGTGAGAGTAGCACAAATTTGGTTTAAGCGTTTTCAATCCGGAAATTTTGATGTCAAAGATGCACGTCGCTCTGGTCGCCCTATTACGGATAAAATGGATGCCATTTTTGAAAAAGTGGAGCAAGATCGGCATACCAGTAGTTACGACGTAGCTGAAGAACTGGAAATTGACCACAAAACAGTTTTGGCGCATTTGAAAAAAACTGGGTACACAAAAAAGCTCGACATTTGGGTACCTCACGAGCTCACTGAAAGAAACCTAATGAACCGTGTACTCATTTGTGATTCTTTATTACGACGTAATGAAACCGAACCATTTTTGAAGAAGCTGATAACTGGTGATGAAAAGTGGATCGCGTATGACAAGAACGTGCGAAAAAGGTCGTGGTCAAAGGCCGGTCAGGCTTCACAGACTGTGGCGAAACTCGGGTTAACTCGCAACAAGGTGATGCTGCGTGTGTGGTGGGATTGGAAGAGCATTATTCATTATGAGCTGTTACCACCAGGCAGGACCATCGATTCTGAACTCTACTGCGAACAACTGATGAGATTAAAGCAAGAAGTTGAAAGAAAGCGGCCGGAATTAATCAACAGAAGGGGTGTGGTTTTTCATCATGATAACGCTAGACCTCACACATCTTTAGCCACCCAACAAAAATTAAGAAAGTTTGGCTGGGAGGTGTTAATGCATCCGCCGTATAGTCCTGACCTTGCACCTTCAGATTTCCACCTGTTTCGGTCTCTTCAGAATTCTTTGGCAGTGTCAGGTTAACATCACGAGAGGACTGCCAAAACCACTTGTCGCGGTATTTTGACCAGAAGTCCCAAAATTTCTATAGCAATGGGATCATGTCCCTACCTACAAGATGGCAAAAAGTTATCGAACAAAATGGTACCTACATACTTTAGTTAAATGTAAATAAACTTTATTAAAAAATGTTTTGAATTTTCTTAAAAAATGCGAAGAAACTTTTTCCCCAACCTATTATTACATAGTTCTTGGACGCAGCCACGCTGATAAATTTAAAGAGCCTCGTTCATTTGACATAATAATTCCCAAAGAAATAAAAAACCAACCATTTCATTAGACTCTAATTACAAAAAATACATAATTAAATAAACGACAGACCAGTCATCCTTGGTAGCTGTCATCGCAGCGGATACAAGCCATTTTCTCCCTATTGTGGTGGGCAATTAAGATGATTTTCCGATAGCATTAGCATATAATGGGCTACGTCAGTTCATTCATGGTTTCCATTCAAGATATTTTGTAGTGCTTGCGTAGATTTATGTAAAAGGCTTGGATGCATTTATCTTGACTTGTTACTAGATAACTTCACTGTTTGAAAAATGTTTGACGAAAATGTAACCAAATCTTTTTCAGGTTTATTTCATATGTGAACGATAATTCACACGAAAAAAATCTGCGTCTTCCTAGGGACGATGGAATTCACTAAAAGTTCTATATCTGCGTTGTCTGTTTTCCATCTCTTTATATAATATCGCGACGTTGCATGCCTATGTTCAGACTGGTGTTGGTACGGAAAAACGTTAGCTCGTAGCTTAAACTCAATATCCTATTACGGCGTGCGCTGTATGTCTTCTAAAATACGAAAAGAAAGGAGTTAAATATAACTAAAACTTTAGTGTATTTTGAAAGTTTCAACATTTGTATCACTTCATCAAATAAATAAACAAAATCTGAATAAATTCTTTAAGCACAGTACAAACAATAGGTACCATCTACCGACACCTTACCACAATGGGTACCTAACAAGGGAATTACTTAAAAATTATAAAGGAAAATAATAAGGAAAACAGTAAAACCACAGTGTTTCTTAAAACCAACATTCCAAATGATTTTGGAGGTAGTCACACCATCTATCCTTCTTTTGACTACTTTTGAACATAACAACAACACATCATAACAACTTGCGGGCATACGGGCGGCGAGTAAAGGGCAACTCGCTGCCCGACCATGGACCATGCCCGGGTCGACGGCGCGTTTTGTTCCACGCGCGCCTCAAAGAGCGTCAGCAAGATGACGGGGCCCCCCTCTAGAGGGCCGAAGCCTGCCGGGGTCGCGGGACTTATCTCATTACCGTGACCCCGGAATATAAAGGGCTATTGAAGGACACCGTGGATTTTAGTCAGTACAAGTCTGACAGTCCCTCCCGCCCTGCCCGGGGTGGGGAGGACTCATTTGATGATTTTACCACGATAAAAAAAAAGCTGCGGGTTTCGTGCTTAGATAGGAGTACCCCTGAGTCGTCATGCAGTGGGTGCCAGAAGAGTACTATCGTTGCCGAGGGAGACCTAGAAAACCCTAACGACTAAACTTAATTGCCTCTCGTAAATTAACAACCAATCGGAATCCAATGGTAAAAATAGCACAGCTATTAATATTACTGTTATGTTCTGATGGGGGTAGAATGTGGGTCTAGGCCCCATTCAGGGTCGGTAGCCTTAAGAGGTGCTAATCTAATGAGTGGAAAATGTTTTCCATTTTATTTGTATTGCAACTTTGTCGTATATAAATGCTGACTATCTGAACTAGAAATAAGTCTAAAAATGGAACTTATTGTTTTTTTTCTATTAAAAATTGTTAGTGGGGGCAGACAAGAATTAATGCTGGGTCTAACATTTTGCGGATTACAGCATCGAAACTGTATTTCTCTTTTTACAATTATTTTCTAATAATTTCATATCAAATATTCTATCAATGCGCAGTAAATAATATCTGTTAATTTTTGTTCAAAACCATCGTTCAAAAACCCACATTATAAGTTTTCGTCATTTTGATTGCCGTTATTACATTTCCCTTGCTGGCGTAAGCTCTAAGCGCCACTAACCTAACAACAATAAAAACATTTCAAAAACTTATCAATGAGTAACCAGATTATAAAACAGATTGGTTAATTATCGCAATCTAACTTACTATCAGATTTTAACAATACTCTGATTAGACACAATTAGCTATCAAAATATTAGTATACTTTTAAAATTATACAGGAAAAACGTTTTGCTTATTCACGATTTGCACTTTGATTATATTTTGATGCTAAAATGAGATACAAATTAACAAATTATTGAAGGATATTACGGAATCTACAGTTTAAAGAGCCAAATACACGTGTTTCTAAGTCATACAGTTTTTTCACTTACAATCTGGCTGTAATTGCTGTCAATGTTGTCAGCAGCCGTAGGTATTGCTGCAATAAACCTTTACACTTTTTACCTTTACCAGGACTGTGTATTGCCAGCTCAAGAGCTTTACACGGCTATGTAAAAACCCAACATCCAAAATTAAACACTCAAAGTCAAAGTCAAAGTCAAATCATTTATTTCAAATAGGCCATCAAAGAGGCACTTTTAAACGTCGAAATATTAAAATTAAGGAAATGGGATGGGATGGGATTGAATCTACACCCATTCGCAAAGGTAGGTTGTATGAAGAAGAATGGGCAAGAAACTCCATACTTACTCTTTTTAAACATGTTTTACAATATTTTTATAACATCATTTGAAATAAATAATGTGAAAACAATGTACCTGGAAAATATAGACTAAATATTATAAAAAAAAAATAAAAAAAACGCTAATAGGTACATGGTGTTCACATTTTAACAAAATATTGCAATTACAGCTATTTTACAAATATAAAAAGTGTGTGAGCATTCAAATTTCAACCAGTTTGATTCTGCTTAAGCCCCACATTGTACTATGGAGCAGGACCAGCATGTTTCCAAACATTTTATCTTGGATATAATCTTCTAATTTATAATATGCTTGTTTACTAAGTGTATTTTTTATATAAGTTTTAAACTTTCTTTCATTTAGAGTTAAAATTTCGCTAGGTATTTTATTATAACATTTAACACAGTACCCCATAAAAGATTTTTGGACTTTGGACAATCTAAAATAAGGTTGATCAATTTTATCTTTATTTCTAGTATTAAAATTATGTCTATCGCTTATTTTATTAAAAAGATGAAGATTTTTCCTAACATACATTATATTTTCATAAATAAATTGACAAGGCACTGTCATTATATTAATCTTTTTGAACAGTTCCCTAAGAGATTCGCGACGATCTAGATTGTAAATTGCTCTGACGGCTTCTCTTTTGCAAAATAAAAATGGATTCAATGTCAGCTGCCCGGCCCCACAGTAGAATGCCATAAGACATAATGCTGTGAAAGTAGCTGAAGTAAACCAAACGCGCAGTTTCGACGTCTGTTAACTGTCTTATCTTTCTAACGGCATAGGCGGCTGAGCTGAATCGCCCCGATAGAGATGCTATATGGGGGCCCCATTGTAATTTATCGTCTAACGTGATTCCTAAGAAAACTGTCTGTTTAATAAAATCCAATTTTTCTCCGTTCAATAAAATGTCGCAATTGCTACTTCTAACATTTGGCAAAGTGAATCTAATACATTTTGTTTTCTTTTCATTAAGAACTAAATTGTTTAGAGTAAACCAATTTTGAACCTTAGAAATACAGTCATTAACAGTGTCTAGATTTTGTGCACGTCTATCTATTTTAAAAATTAACGATGTATCATCCGCAAATAACACCATCTGTGGTTGATTTTTTAGTAAATGGGGTAAATCATTAATATAGACTAAGAAAAGGAATGGACCCAAAATAGAACCTTGAGGCACGCCCATAGTCATTTCAGCCCCTAATGAGTTTATACCGTTTATCTGAACTTTAACCTGTCTATCTCTTAGGTATGATTTGAGTAAATCAAGAGCTGTATTTTTAATTCCATAATGTTCCAGTTTCAGCAAAAGCGTTTCATGGTTTACGCAATCGAATGCCTTTGAGAGGTCGCAAAAGATTCCTATGGCATCTTGCGCTTCCTCCCAGGAGTTAAAAATGTTCTTCAATAGGGTAACACCGGCGTCAGTTGTACAGCGACCTTTGGTGAAACCGAACTGTTGATCATGAAAGATGGAGTTTCTATTGAAGTGACATAGCATTTGTTCAAGCATTAACTTTTCAAACACCTTACTGAAAACTGGCAAAATTGACACAGGCCTATAATTGTTAGCTTCCTTACAATCACCCGATTTGAAAAGTGGAGCTACCTTACTATGCTTCATAAGATCCGGAAACACTCCTTGGTCTACACTGGTATTAAATATAAAAGCTAAATAAGTCGCAACGGTTTCTATTAAAGATTTACAGGCCTTCACAGACATTCCCCAGAGATCTTCTGTTGACTTAATTTTAAGATCTTTGAATGCTTTAATCACAGCTTGGGGGTTTGTGTGCCGAAACCTAAACTCCATCGGGCATGCCTTTACATTATTTCTAAGTAAGGCAGCAGAGAGTGCGGGTGACGAATTTAAGGACTCAGTCGTTTTAAGAGGTATGTTCGAAAAAAACTTTTCAAATTCCTGAGCTACTTCTATATCTGTGTTTATAGGACCATGTACAGTTTCTAAATTGAATTCGTTATTACGCTGTTTATTCCTACCTGTTTCATTATTTATAATTTGCCAGGTTGTTTTAATTTTATCATCAGCTGATTTAATTTTACCACTAATAAAAAGAGCCTTAGCTGTTTTACATAAAAAATCAAAAAATCAAAAGGTTTTTAGGCAAACTAATGTTCTTGTGACACAAGTTTGCCACCATGGGTGTCGTTAATCTTATTTGCTTACACTTGGCTATTATTTAAAGAGATAATCAAGGAACTTACCAGACTACTGAACAGTCATGCAAATGCCAAAAATGATAGCCAGGAGGAACATAAGGTAAACCCCGAAGGGAGTTTACACATGCACCACAAAAAGCATTCAGCAGCAGTAACAGAATTTTGGAGACTTAATATTGACCAGTGAAGTTTTCGACCTAACCTATAAACCCCTGCCAGGATAGGCCACCCTTTCTTCTTTCTAACTTCGCAAATTCATTGTATTCAGTCCCAATTACCTTAATATCCTATCTAGATCATCACACCGGTCAGTGAAAGTTACCCAACTGACAGAGAACAAAGTCCTCTTCAATATTAGTCCCACGTCCCTCCATAGGTGTTTAACAAACACTTTGGTGCGTGACGGCGCAGGCAACGCTGGTGATAATAACATTGTCTTATGTCTAGGTGTCCGCTATGAATGAAACATTAGTATTCATGATGGCTATCGTGTACAACTTGAAGTTACATGAAGTTTGCAAACCTGATTGTGTTTTATTTCGTAACCTCATTCAATTGACTTGCAAAATGATAATAAAAATAGTGGGAGTGGTGCATTTTTTTAAAAATTCATAATGATAATGTGCATCTTGAAACATCTTACAACAAAATGTATATTCTTTTTCTTTACGTGTCAATAAAGCGAGTTTATCACCCTCAGAATCGTCCATCCCGTCCTAGAACGAAAAATCGGCAGGGCACCCAGGCACTATATTAAGAGCCTCATCGTTTATAGAGTAGCACCACATTTACTTTTCAGAGCACAGTCGTCAATAAATCGACATTTTCTTTGCTTCGGCCTACCTGAGTCGGGAGTATAACTGAATGTGTATTGGTGAAATAAAGCTTCATAAACGATAATTATGTAGGTCTCGTCAATTGCACCTTCTTCTTAGTCCACACCTGTTCCTATTATTTGTGGTCGGGCCTTTTCACTAGTTTTCGCTAGGACACCCTATCCTGAGTTGTCACAGCTGGTAGTAGGGCATTCTTGAAATTTCTTCAATCGCATCATTCGAAGGATGCTCTCCTCAAAATTATCTACGTTTTTGTTGTGTTGCAAGGAGTTGAATTTGTGTACTTTTCTATTCTACAGCATTGTAGTAAACACTATTTTGTTCTATTACCGATAATACAACATGTGTTATTGCAAAAAAATTCGCCACACACCAAGGTCGTTGGCAAGGCTGCCCCAATTTCAACTATACAAAACCACCATCACACGTGCAGCTTAATCCCTAAACACCGCTTAACCCTGATTCACACTCAATTTACCATTGAAATAGTAAAACTGAGTTTACTACAAATGAGTAATGATTACAGTACGATACGGAAATGTCACGGCAGAGCGACCCGGGTAGTCTCTCACGCGATTTCACGTCCTTGGCCAAAGGAAGAACGTCATTTGCACACTTGTCAAGGCCGATTGACCGTGAGAGTTCGGAGTTCGGACTATGGGTTGATATTTTTGTGTAATGGTGCAGCGAAACTGGAATGCCGAGCTTTGGCTGGACGTCTTTAAACATTAATAAGACTGGTTAATGAAGATGGAAGCTATACATCCTGGGTGATGGCAACACAGGCTACCTTTAACAGCGGTATACATGTGAGCGATCCCAATGGCTGTGGTGGGCCTCACCAGGACCGCCTGGCTTACAAACATCGCTCTGTGGAATTCCGACGCCAAACAGTTTTTACTGTGTTCCGTCAGTGCGGGACGAGTTCCAGTTCTTTCTGGGTGAACTCACTCCATCTTTGGCCTCTGGACTAGATTGAGTCCTAAGTACACCTATTTAAAATTAAAAAAACCATAGAAGAGTCTGGACAACTGGCATGAAAAGTATAAGTATCATTTACTCCTTTTTCTTTCTGATATGAAAGAAAAAGGAGTAAATGATACTGTGACGTCTGATAGGTGAGAATGGAAGAAGAAAACGTGTTGCGCCGACCCCAAGTAGAATGGGATAAGGGCAGGAAGAAGAAGAAGAAGAAGGGTCTGGACAACTGGCTCGAATTTATAATGTAAAGTTCAAACCTCTTGAGGATTAAAAGCATAAGCTGCAACCTGAAATAGATATAGAAATTGGGGCAATAGACAACTCGAATGGCATGTCTTAGTGCAAAGTGACTTCATAAAAACCACCAATCAACGCGTATGAATGGATCCCTGACATCATTTCCATCCTTGCATCATATTAAACTGTGGCAGACAAAGATTACTCCAATCAATTAAAAGATCCGCCTCAATTTATCCAGTGTTTTAAAACATGGTCAGTGGGACAAACTGTCACATCGCGTGTTGTCCGTCATTAACCGATTATACCACACGAGATTAAAGTATCGGTTAGTAGCGATTTATTGACTGCTCGAACCGGTTTTTGTTAAAATTCTGACGACATGTTGTAATTTGGATATTTCGCATCTGCAACTGCGTTTACGCATGATTCAAGTAAAATGTTACGATATCGGTTATACATTGCAAATTAGTCCGGATTTGAATTGACGCGAATTTTGTTTTGAGAACCCAATTGAAAACAAAGCTCTCTCAATGGTCGGTACATCTCTTGGCCTGTCATTCCATTTGTGAGCAAAAGCCTTTCCCCACACTTCCAAATTTTCATATTCAGGGTGAATGTGAACCAACGGTCATTATAAATGAGCTCTGCCAAAATTTTCGGGAAACTCGTGCACATGGCTCATGTCCAGCTAATTGTATCCGGTAAGGTGCCATCATAACTACAAGCAAGTGCAAGCCTATAAGGAAAGTAGAGCATTCAGAAACTTATGAAGAGCAGTCGTTTGTCCGTTATAAGGGCAACACAAGCTTAAATGATAGAGCCACCACTAATTACTTCCCAAATCAAGCTTGGGGTTCTATACAAAATACCCGAAGCGTAGTATTTATTGTGTAAAAGCTTCGTACTTCCGATGCATCCGCCGCCCGTTCATCGCATGAACCGCACAAATTATGAATTAATTGCCATTATGTCCACCGGTGGGAACCGTACCACCCAATCATGCTTAAACCGTGTTTTGTTGTTCTATTTTTAGCATTCTATTTTAAACTGCCTTTGAAAGGTTATTTGTGTCATGACATGTTATGATATTGAAAATGCTGTTTTTGTTAATAGCGTACCACAAATCATAACGCATACCACATTCCGTAGGTATATTTATGTCAATTATTATATTTAGTTGCGATAGGTTAGGTTGATCCTATAGGTAACCGAAAAATACAATTCGAATCTGTTCAAAGTTAGAGTGAACAGGCTTCTTCTGGGTAGGCTCACTCCATCGTAGAATAAAAAAGATATAATGACATTAGAAAGAAACAAAACAAAAAAAAAATGGCGGCATTTTTGCCTCCGCCATCTTATTTGCCGCCATTTTAGGCAGCAGGTAAAGACTTCTATGAGTTATAAGATAACCATTCGAAACAAAAAAAACAGTTTTTATTTGACTCTTTTCATTTTGACCGTTTATACTTAAAAGCAACCACAGTATAGTATTTACAATTAATTCGTTACGTCACGACGCCATGTTTGTCGCACGCCCAGTCGTCCATAGAGCACAGCCGTGATTAGGGTAATGACGGGAAGCCGTGCTGCCATGGCTTCATGGCTTCCGCGAGAAACTACCAGTCATCATCGACCACCATTATTACGGGTTTG
The DNA here is from genome assembly GCA_950005045.1 of Agrotis exclamationis. Lineage (NCBI taxonomy): Eukaryota > Metazoa > Arthropoda > Insecta > Lepidoptera > Noctuidae > Agrotis > Agrotis exclamationis. Next base: position 1,354,604 of record OX465443.1, read on the forward strand.
CCACGTCATTGTTAGTCAGTTACGTTGGTTACGGGCTTCTGAAGATATTTTACAAGAGACATTTATATTGGGAAGCTAAGTCGAAGAACACTTTTTTCTTTTTCTTAAACATGACTCCAAACATAGTACTGATTGACATTACTTAGTCTGAAAATTTGAACTCGTTCTGAATCGTAGACGTCTATCGAGACGAACGAACCAGAAACTTTGTGGACACTCCACGCTACTATCCTTAAAATTGTTTCTTTTGCTATGAAGTACTTAATTCCGAGTCTACTAGCATGCGATGTGTAATAAATTAAATGTATGCTAAAGGCATTTAAAGCGCCATCCAAAAATAATAACTTCATACACATTTTTTGCCGACAACACTTTGGTGTAATTACAAAAAAAAAACATGTCTATTGAGCGACAATAAATTGCTTTCAATGGAGTTATTATTTTAGTAATTTACACATTTGATTACTTCCTATTTTTGACACGTGGCATACTGAATTTATGCGTACGTTTAAATAAGTAGTTGTCTGTCACAATTTAATTCTTGTGTAGGCCTGCCCTGAGGTCAGCCATTGGGTGGTTTCTGCAGTTCTTTGCAAGCATCCCCTTAGGCTCTTAATACAAAGTTTCAATGTCTCAAATGCTAACAATTTCTTTAGCACCCATTAATTTCAACTCATTATTTCTGACAAGCTAAAATATCTACTAAAACACCCAACTTTACAACATTTTACCAACTTTACAATAATGTACACACTAAGTAAACTACTAATAAAGTAAAACAATTAGTAGTGTGCCACTCGTGGGAAAACCGAATGAAATCAAAATTTTATTGCGAAGAGATACGGCGCCCACTTATCTAGCCAAACGTGCGGATTTCAAAGATACCAGTAAAAATAAAGATTATTGCGATTATCTGATAAGTGGGGGAAATGGCGCTACCTTTATTTTGGTACAGTAAGTAAAATAAATAAAGGTTTGACAGTCTACGTAATAACAAAAAGGTTTTTAAAAAACAGTCGGCAATATACCCGGCCTTTAATATGGGTCATGGAGTTTTAGGGAAAATCCGACTTTGTAGTGCCCCGTCATACCCAATTAATATGCGGGTACATACGTCATCATCATCATCAGCCACTTCAGCATCATCGGGAACCTGCGTAATTCTCTGTAAAGCTTGATATATTTACGCCTAGGTTCTTAAGTCCTAGTCAATTGAAAAATGGCACCACACAATTGACATATTTTATGCTTTCAGCAGCTTATATGGCTTCTTTTATGTCAAATCCAATACCTTTAATACCCTATGATAAATTCGGTATACCACCTGCTTAATTCAGCAAGCTAAATTTTAAAGACCAGAGAATTCCTTCTTATCAAAGTTAAAGCTTCCCGAAGTTCAATCGACTAACGCCTCCATTTCGTGAAGTGGCTCAAACAAAATGGCGCCGAATTTCAATTATTCCACGTTTCGCTATCCACGTCGACGACCGTGCGTCAGTACATTATCACTAATTATGTCGGGTAATCCTACTGTATCTGTAGTACTATGTACTACGTAGAAATACGTCACCTTATGTAAGTATGTATTAGGTAATTCGTAGTAATTCGTATCGTACTTGCCTGCGTGTCGTAGACTTTGTTTTTGTATGCTGTTCATGAAGTGATTGATTGAATACGGGACAACGTATCAAAGTAAAACCTACGTTTACTTTATTAAATGGAATATTTTGAATTCTCTGGGGAGAATAGAATCACGATAAGCTCTTGGTAATTTCTCCTGGGACTTGCCACATGCGTAAGAATAGGCGGAGAACTTGTTGTCTTGGTTATTTCAATGTTTTTTCCGCATTGACGAAGGAGGAAACACTCTTGTGACTCTTTAAGAGGCAAAACTGGAATCTTACTGACGCACTACTTGAAACACTTTTACTTTTTTATAATTATTTTTCAGTAAACTTAAGACTTATCAGTGATCTGACTGAGGACCCAGACTAATAACTGTCAACGGAAACGATGATTGAACCCAGAAATATATTGAATTCAAAAGCCGGAAAGCTAAGTCATGTCAAGCCTGTAGAAATACCCAGTGCCAAAAATAGGGGTGTGCCAACGGTGCCCAGGCATAGGGCGAAGGTATAGGATATAACGCCCAGATACAGGGTTGTAGGGGCACAGAAATGGCCAGACCAGGACCACAATTAGCTAGACTAGGGCGCAGTTAACAAGCTTGCACTGGGAGCATAAAAGGCTAATTATGGCACTGGAAATCCCAAAAGCTTTCATCGAAGACCTGAAAACATGTTGCCTGATCTTCAGCTCTAATACAATCCTGCACAAACCTAACCTAGCAACAATATCCACCATAATACAAGATAACACGAACAGTTAAGCATCACAATACGTCCGTCCGTCCTTGCCTTCCACCCGCTAACTCGGCCGTCACGCGACGCTTATGAAAATCACAAACATGCGCTTGCGTCAAAGGAATATGTATATTCTTCAATGTAAAGTTGTGACACAATATACAATTCGATTTGCACTTGAGGGTATTGTGGGTACGTTGAATGTGTTGTCTAGACTTCAGTCTTCGACATGTTATGAGTACATATTCGTAAAATGTGAAGTTTACTTCTGAAGTTTTAGAAATGAAAAGGTTTTCCCATCGATAAAAAAAACACTCATTTATTTAACTTTTCTTTCTGCCTAAGAATAACCACTTTGTTTTCGATAATATTTTAAAATTAATATCACCATTTTTAGAACGTTACGGTAGATACACCAAAACGGCCCGCCATTCACCTAGGGACACGATATCGCAACCATAAGTAGCGATATCGATATAGTATCGGTATCGAAACAAAAGTATCAAATTAGTAATAGCATCGAAACGAAAGTATCGATATGAGTAAGTATCGAATGAATTTGGAGTTTCCCTACTACTTTTTTTTTTAGCTTTGTAATCGTAGTCATCAAATGAGTCCTCCCACCCAGGGCAGGACGGGAGGGACTATCAGACTTGTACTGACTAAAATCCACGGTGTCCTTCAATAGCCCTTTACGTTCCAGGGTCATGGTAATTTGATAAGTCCCGCGACCCCGGCAGGCTTTGGCCCTCTAAAGGGGGGCCCCGTCATCATGCTGACGCTCTTTGAGGCGCGCGTGGAACACAACGCGCCGTCGACCCGGGCATGGTCCATGGTCAGACAGCGAGTCGCCCATTACTCGCCGCACGCATGCCCGCGCCATAGTTTCTCTACTACTTTAAATTGATTCACAGCCACATGATCCACAATAGAGATGAGCAGATCATGAATGTGACTTGTGATTTATTAATGGACCACAATTAAAATAAAATAACAAACAATTTCATTATGTACAAAAAAAGGTTTGATAGGTACAAAAATAAAAGCTATGTACAGCTAGCTATCCGACTCATATCTGACAGTACACTGAACACAAGAGAGTGAAACAAAAACACCGCACAGTTCTTATTGTTTTCGAATGAGTCACGAGTTAAAATGTCAAGTGGTTCTACTTGGTTGTAATAATGCTACTAAATTAAAAGTACGTACTGCGCGATGATCTTTTTCGTAAAGTCAGACCAACTGAAAATAGTATAAGTCTTATGCCGACCATACACGATACCAGTATACTTGTGCAAATCTAGACTTGCACAAACACAGGACAGTGACTATGTTAGTGTACAAGTATACTGTAACGTGTGGGGCCGGCATTAGTGTGGACGGTTTAGTGAATTTGTGTGTGTTGAACATTTCTTTTACAACATATGCATATAGAAAACTATTGGCAACGTTATAAATCACGAATGTTGAGATGTATAATTATGCATTCCTTTCTTACGCCTTCACAATGCACAGAGACAAAAACAGTCTGTTGCTATTTTAGTTAAGATTTAGAATACCTATCCAAGTACATTAAGCTGATGCGTTAAATTGGTATTTATGAGTTAGTTGTTATTTTAATATTTTTTTTTATGGAATCGATACTTGATGCTAAGTACTGGTATTAGTACTAGTATCGAAAGAAAGTATCGAATATCTGAATACTAGTATCGAATCAAAAAGTAGCGATATGAGTAAAGTATCGGATTCGATATCGTGTCCCTACATTCACCATTTTCTAATGTTTTATCTGGGGAGAAGTCGCATAACTAACTGTTCAATATCTTTCACTGATCAGTACCTAGATTTTAAGACACCATTTCAAATGAAGTTGATTGAAAAAGCTACCATCCTTAAACCAAGCTCTATTATTTTAAGCTTTAGGTCTTCTTAATATGTCGCGAGACTGTCTGATTGTCGCGGGAGTGTCTAAAAAGGCTGATAAATAACCTTGGAACGTAAAGAGCATTTGAAGAACATGGTAGATTTTAGTCAGTCCGTTTAGCTCCACCCAGGGCGGACTCATTTGATTTGATGATTCTAAAACTGATGAGTAAGAGGAGGACACTACAATAACGCTACTATTTCATTGAGAGCAGTGGTGGCCCAGTGGTATCGGCCTCGACTTACGAGTTCTAGGTCGTGGGTTCGAATTCAGCCAGGCGCATTACTTTGTGTTATTTATTTTCATCACCACTGCTCTCAAAACGGTGAAGGAAAACATCGTGAGGAAACCGGCATGTCCTAGAACCAAAAATTCGAAGACATGTGACATCCACCAACCCGCACTGGGCCTGCGTGGTGGATTATGGCCCAGTCCCTCTCTGAGAGAGGAGGCCTGTGTCCCAGCAGAGGGAACATTTATAGGCTGATGATGATAGCTGCAGTTCCCATTCAAGAATTTCCAACAAAAACAAAACAATTTGTCAATCAAAAGCACAAGACTTGAATGTAAAGAACCACTTATGTTACTCTATGTTGTTGTACCATTGAAGGTTGCTATCACAGCCCTGAGAACATATAAACACATCAAAATGTTAATTTAGAAAAATTCGCGAACGAAAATCGCGATCTGTATTCTGCTCGCGCGCAATTTCGCGAGTCTTGCGATCGCGTCCTAAATAAATGATTAATTGTCGAAATGCCGTAGTAGCGGGGTCGAACGGATCATTTGAACATGCGTGTGCGACTCATTATTATATTTATTTATACTAATGGTCTTACACATTGTTTTTAGTGGCTTAATTTGATGGGAGGCGTTGCCAACTTTTTTCGTTACGTGAAATTTTGTAGTATTCATGCTTGGGCGCGGTTTCATTGCATGGCTAGTTTAGTAAGTAGCTTGTGTCAACATGAGAACCTAAAGCAGGCTACACACCTTACGAAAAATCGTAACGATTGGACGGTACAGTTTAAACTGCACAGTTTCGGTAGTGCCCACACACGTTCTGACACATACTAGAAAATTGTACGATTATTCATTCATTGAACTGTCTTCGACTGACAATGCGATAACATTCGGACCACGATCCACGCGAAAAGTGAACTACTGGGCACACACGTTACGATTATCGACACAGTTTCATCCAATTCCGATTTATCTATCCATTTCATACTGTTCCGTTCAACTGTACAGTTTTACAGAATCAGACAAACTGTACAGTTTTTCTCATACACACATGTAGATTTATCGTTGCAGTTTGAACTGTACCGTCCAATCGTAACGATTTTTCGTAAGGTGCGTAGCTGCCATAATAATACTTTGTGGTAACTTTCACCAGAGCTAAAAGTCTCTTAAATGTATTGCTTAATAAAAGCACACTATTATGCCAGCTGTTCATGAGCCAGTTTAACTCTTGATAATGTTGGCTACCAGGAGAAGCCTTAAATGTGCATTGCACATTGATAACCATACCACCGTCAAGTCTACCAGATCAAACTTCAGGCACGCTGTTAACTTTACAGTAAACAACAGTATGGCTGGCTTTAGAACTCTAGATTACAACGTTTGTTCAGGAGCCGAAACTTTGAAATTCGCTTTTATTAAGCACTTCTAGTCGTTGCGTAGGTAGTGGTCAAAAGATTAATTGATAAGCTATAACAAATCTTAGGCAACCGCAACGTATAAATCCACTTAACCGGTGTAATGTGGAGGCAACCAATTGGTCGGCATTCAATTGTCAAAACTATATTGTTAAAAAAATGGCCACAGTTCATGATTTAAGACCAAACATCTTGAAGTTTTTAAATTCAGCTGTTAAAAGAAAAAAATAATTTTAAAAAGTAGCAAACGTGTAGGAAATGATTTAGGTAATCGTGATTCGGTAGTGACCTAATTTCAACAGCTGATTGTGGGTGCAACATGATAACAGTTATCGTTGATTGAAGATGTCTATCGAACGAATGGTAACCGTTTTCAGCACTTGACTTTACTTTTAAAGTTCTTATTTTTGTAGGATAGTTCAGCCTCATCAAGGTTTACATCCGAAACTTCTTGAATGTTTTATAGTTGCACTTCGCTATAATTATCAATTATTGAAATGTAATTAATAATAATAATAATATTCCACAACTATCACACAACGCCATCTAGTCCCAAGCTAAGCAGAGCTTGTGTTATGGGTACTAGACAACTGATAAACATACTTATATATTTCTAAATACATACATATTATAGATAAATTACACCCAGACACAGAACAAATGATCGTGCTCATCACACAAACATTTGTCCTGGGTGGGAATCGAACCCACGACCTCCGGCATAGCAGTCAGGTTCAATAACCACTAGACCCACATGTTTAATCAATTTGGTTGATAAGTCTGCATTCGAAGTTTCTTGTAAATAGGATGAAATTTAAATAAATTTTCTTATACATTCATCCCATTTTTTACTCCCATACGAAATGAATTTCCTAATAGTATATTTATACGCAAGAACACCTGCGTTGCGTTTTCGTAAAGATTTGAATGTTGCCGTAAAACGTTCAAACAAGTGAATGAAAGCTCAATTCCAAACGAGTGGTTGTGATAGCCTAATTAGTAGACGCGGGTTCGAGTCCCACTAGCACCTAAACACTTCATTCCCCAAAAATCCATACTAAAATCAGTTAAACTTATGTTGTTTAAGCAACTTTATGTAAGCAAAATGTTATGCTTCTAAGACCTAGCGGTTTCAGCTGTGCGTTGATCGATCAATCGGTCAGCCAGTTTGTTTCATACAATATACTTAGTTGTAAGAATAAACATTTCAATAAGGGATATAAATTAACTTTATAATCCGCCACCTGTCTTTGGCACTAGATAACTAACCGTATCATTGTGTTCAACATTTAACGTTAGGACAGGTTTATTGCCAAACTATTACCATTAAATTATTAAATCTTTTTTCTTTCTACACCTCATGATCCATGATGATTCGAAGCCCTATTTCTATGGACTGCAGTATAATAATCATAAATAATGTATAGGTACTGTCTAGTTTTCGCTAATCTTAGACTATTGTATCTAAACTCTTTCATGTATTTGATTTTATCGCCATGGCGAAAAAAGGTAGTCATGAAACACGTAGCGCCGTAAACGCGAGCCTGGTCCTTGATCTGACGGCGAGCTTCCGATTACTCGCCGTTCACAGGCTCGTGCCTACCCTAGCAGTGGCCAGATTTTCCATAACTTTCATTTACCAAATCAAATCAAAAATCCCGAATGAAAAGCCGCTGTCCTAGAAATCTAGACCTGTCTTAGGACCTACTAAACTGTATTTACTATAAAACAAGTATTATGTTAATAAATAGGTAAATGGTTATTTATTATGTACCTACTAATTTATTATGTACTAAAATATTATTAGCTCTGTTACTCGCACGTGACGGTTTAAAAGCTCAGCACTCATTGAAAACCAGGTTTATTGTGATTTATCCTAGTTTCAAAGATTCTAAGTAAGAATTCGTATCTTTAATTTTATTGCTTTAACGAATGGTTAAGAATGTGTAGAGTTTAAACCAATAGTTGACTTCACTATTTTGATCATACAATTCATGGTCAATAGCAGGTATTACAGTGCCAACCAATTTTTATTTCAACTATTACCTAACGCCTGCTGGGGTCGTCTGTAAAGGATAGGTATCGAAGCCCTGTATTATTAGCACCAAATTCCCTATACCCTTAAGAAATCTCTTATTTTCATCATGAGACACATACGGTATCCACATAATGCATACAACTTAATTAACTTTATTTGTCGTTTAAAAAATGCATTGGCACCATACAAACAGATCCGCGGCCCAATCATAACTGCCTTAGCGGCCATGTATCACACATCGGCGCAATTCACCGGGACCGGCGTACGCGCATGTGTGGCGACAAGTGAGCCTTGACCGTTAATTCCCGTCAATACCAACACTAGCTTATGTAGATTCTAGAGTTTTGTGTCTCTAGTTGTAATTCTTACATTGGTCGGGAAAGGACTGGTCCCTTTATCGTCATCTGCTTTGCCTTTTATCAACATGTTGAGGTCAGACAAGACAAGACAAGACATTTATTTGTTGAAGCATGAGTGTACATACAAGGCATGCAAGGTGTTCACATATAAAAAAGCTCCATCATGTTCGGCCTTTAAGGCATACAAAAATAAACATTTAAAAAATAATTAAAAAACATCTAAATTATTATCACAATTAAAAATCATAAATTCATAACAAAATAATCATAAATTAATAACAATAACTTAAACATATTTGCAATATCAAAAAACATCTAAATTATTATCGCAATTAATTAAATTATAAATTCATAACAAAATAATCATAAATTAATAACAAAAACTTAAACATAAACATATTTGCAATATCACTCTCTGTCATTTAAAAATTCTAAAATACTGTAGTATGCTTTCCCAATTAGAAATAATTTTAGCCGCTTTTTTAATATATGTGCGCTTAGTTCTCTCCACCCCTTTGGAAGTTTATTAAATATTAAAGGCGCCATGCAAAATACACTTTTCTTCATTAAAGCAGTTTTGGAAGCACGTGACCAGAGGAGAGTGTCATCGCGTCTAACGCGATTGACTTTGTCTGCCATGCGTGGAAATAATTGTCGGTTACATTTAACAAACATGACAACTTCAAAAATGTACAGAGATGGTAACGTCAGTATATTATATTTAATAAAATACGGCTTACAGCTGTCAGTTGAGTCTAAAGCCGGCGCCAGATACAGCTTCAAACATTTGAACACTTGAATGAAGCTATGTGTGGCACGGGACTTTGCATGTTTGATCAAATAAGTGCGCATTGAAATGCACTTTGCCAAGAGGTGTCGGTTTTTAGCGTACATCAAAGTGCTCAAAGTCGACTTTGTTCAAATGTTTGCGTAGCCTGCCACACTTGCGCAAAGTTCAGTCGCGCGAGCGTTGTCGAGTTGTTGTTCTGTTACGATACATTTCACACATCCATTCGCGCCTTCTTTTTGGCCGTTTTGATATATTTTTTTGCACATTTAATAAATAATTACATGCACTTAAATAGTAAAGGCATACCTACTGCATCCACAAAGTCGTCCATCTTGTTTGTGGTTAGTGAACGTACTGTGGAGAGATGTATTCGCAAGGCAGTCTGGCAGGTTACTTCAATAAGTGTTCAAACAAGTGTACAAAGTCCGGCATTTAAATGTTCAAATGTTTGAACTATATCTGGCGCCGGCTTAATTTAAACATCGCCCTTATGCACCGTTTTTGGGCTTTGAAAGGTATATCCTTGTCAGTCGAATTACCCCAGAAGATAATTCCATACCTTAAATGCGAAGAAACTAATCCGTGGTAAGCCGTTAGTAACGCGTCTGTGTTAAGCACAGAAACTAATTTATGTAAGGCATAAGAAGAGTTACTAATTTTTTTGCTTAATACATCAATGTGTGCTTTCCAATTTAATTTTTTATCTATAGTTACACCGAGGAATTTTGCAGTATTGACTTCTTCAATTATTTTGTTATTATATTGTACTTTAACATCGGATAAAGTTGGTAATCGTTGGCTGAAGTGCATAATATTAGTTTTATTGAGGTTTATTTTTAAATTATTGTTGTCCAAATATTGTATTACTGAGGAAAGAGAATTATTAATGTCACTATTATACTTATCTTTGGTATCACATGGAATCGTTATGGTACTATCATCGGCAAAGAGGGTCACAGGTTGATCAACTGATTTAGGTAGGTCATTTATATACATTATGAATAGTGGAGGGCCTAGCACGGTGCCCTGTGGAACTCCATATTTAATTAGAAGTTCATGTGATTGAAATACTTCTTCACGCTTAGTTTTAGTATTTATTAAGGATATTTCCGTGAGCTGTTTTCTATTCTCTAAATAAGATTTAAATAGTTTTAGAACACTACCTCTGATACCGTATGCTTCCATTTTATTTAAGAGAATATCATGCCTAACGTAATCGAAAGCTTGTGTCATATCGCAGAATAAAGTACAAACAGGGTTGGTTTTATCAACATTTAGCATAACTCTAAACAAAAAATCGTACAATGCCATATTGATGGTTTGATGTTCTCTAAATCCTTTTTGCTCGTTTACTAATAAATTATTTTTTTCCAAATATTTGCTTAATTCTTTATGTATAAATTTTTCATAAATTTTGGAGATAGCACTTATAATGGATATTGGTCTATAATTTTCCATTTCTTCTCTATTTCCCTTTTTAAACAATGGTTTTATTATTGATTTTTTTAAGGCATCAGGGAAGATACCTGTGCTTATGGTCAAATTAATGAGATGACTTAGATGAATGCATATTTCTCCAGAGACCGATTTTAGAATTTTTGTAGAGATTCCGTCATAACCAACGCTATTTGTATTTTTCAGAGAGTTGATTATTTTAAATACGTCCTGTGGTAAACAGGGGGGCATAAAAAACGACTTTTGACTATTACAGATTTGCGACGTAACGTTGTGTCCCGATTCTGGTATTGGGATAACCTTGTCAATAAAATAGCCATTAAAAGCATCCACTATTTTTTGGGGGTTTGTTATAACGTTACCTTCATGTTTTATTTTTGTTATAGGATTTTTAGGGACGTTTTGCTTTGAATCATTAATTATTTTCCAACTAGTCTTAGATTTGTTGTCTGATGTTTTTATTTTGTAACTGTTTTGAGCAAATTGTGTCAGCTTTGTAATTTTCTTTAGTAGTTTAGAGTATTTGGTCAACTTTATTTTATTTGTTTCGTTAGGGATTCGTCTGTACATCCACAAAAGTTGTCGTTTCTTTTTGCTGCAGGCTTTGATCCCACGCGATATCCACCGTGGCTTTTTTGTTGCGTGTATTGTTACAGTTTCATTAGGAAAGCATAAACAGTAGAACAGTGAAAATGTTTCTATGAAAGCGTTATATGATAGGTTAGGGTCATCCGTTTCATAAATATCTGAGAATGATAATCTACGTAAACAATCTTTAAATTTTATAATATTTTCTTCACAATAGTTACGTTTTTTTATACGCCAATATTTAATAGGTAAACAATTTTGTATAGGTAATTTTATCAATTGTGCTGTATGATCTGACAATGCGAATTCTAATATTTGTATTTTGCAGGATCTATTAAAGTTATGTGCAATGTTATCTATACATGTATGACTTTTAAGTCTGGTGGGTTCATTAACGGATAATTTCAAATTATAATTTAATAGCAAACATTCAAAATCTAATGTTTGATAAGATCTTTTTAAGACATCTATGTTAAAGTCTCCTGCGACGACAATATTTTTAAAAGATTTTTTAGTTAGTTCTTGTAGAATTAAATGTAGCTTATCCATGCACGTACTAGTATTATTAACTTTTGGTACTCTATAGATACAAACAATAGCTATCTTGTAATTAATTAACTCTATGGCGCAACACTCAAAAACACCTGTTTCTGATATTTTAGCAATTTGCTTTAATTCCTTAAATTGGTGTCCACTTCTTGTTAGTATGCATGCTCCACCCCTTTTACTTTCTTTACGGCTGTAACATGCTGCAAGTTGATAATTGGGTATGGTTAAATACTTTTCATAGCCCTCCATAATAAAATGTTCTGTGATGCATAGAATGTCCACAGGGCTTCCTTTTTCTGCCAACTCTTCTAAGCATACTGCCATTGCATCAGATTTTGTAAATAATCCCGCAATGTTTTGATGCATTAGGTGTAGGCATTTAGTTACGAAAAAACTCTGTCATATTTTCATTAGAGGTTTTGTTTTCATTTCCATCTATTCCATCTTGTATATCTATATTTTCATTGAGTTCAATCAGGGATTTTGTGTTTGCGTAGTCTATGTCATCAATTAACGCTTTGAGATCTTCAAAGACTGTTCTTAATGCTTTATCATTAATTAACCCTGTTTTTTTGTTAAACATACTGAAATCCGCCTTTAGGTTCTTATTGGAGTCCAGATAGTAGGCGTGTTCGTTAACTAATAAATCTAAACAGAGTAAATTGTTGAATGTTTCTATCCTCGCATTGTATAGGCTATTATGACTCCTTAATATGTATGTAGGAGAGCACAATATTATGTTAGTGTGCTTAATTGTTTTTAGAACATCTCGAATGCAAATTATCATTTTGAGATAATCTTTCGTTATTTTAAAGTCTTCTTGTCCTATAAGTACTATGCAATAGTCTTCAATTGTAAAATCTGCCAACTTCAATTCAATTTCTCTCAAAAGATGTTCTATTCCTACCTTGGGTGTTAGATAATGACATATTTCATCTTTATCTTTTATAAATACTCTTTGAGCAGTAGTTAAGACATGATGATTCGGATCTGTGCTAAGAAAACAATACTTTTTCTTTTTGGGAGGTTGTTCGTGTTTATTAAGGTCAGGCACAGTGTTTATTTTTTGCGACGTTACATCAGCAGTATTAGTACTTGTTGCCCTTGTTTTTCTGTCAGCCGGGTTTTTATTTTTGGGCGTACTCTGATTTTTTGGATTTGCTGTTGTGTTCCTTTTGTGGGCCTGATTTTTCTCATTCAAATTATTATTTGCTAATTTTAGTTGACTATTTTCCTGTTTTAGTAATTCTATTTCTTTATGAGCACTGTTTAATTTCGATTCGAGAATTTGAATTTCTTCTTTCAGTGTCCTAACTTGATCACAATCTTCGTCACCTGAAATATCTGGCAGGCTAGAAGTAGTGCCTTCCAATGTCTGTGAAATGACGTCACTTTCGTCATGTGGAGGGGTTGGATCAGGTATCAATACAACCGGATGCCTCTAATTTGTACACATCTGAAGAGTTCTTGGCATGTGCCAGTTCTAGAGTTATTCTAAGAAGAATCTTTGAGTCAAATTTAGCAGTTTTTAGCCTGGGAAAGTCTTCATGTCAGCAGTTTTTGTAACCTGGAACCTGAAAAGTCTTCTTCGTCAGTCATCACCATCATATCTACCCAGATAGATCTTAGAGCCCAGATCATCAAGAACAAATCTTGTGATACTTTTATTCAGTTTTAGACTACTAGATAGCCTCCCTGACTCCACACTGGCGCAATTTCGAAATAAAATACAGCCCATGTTATTCACTAATAATCTTACGATAACTGAAAGAATTAAAAAAATCTGTTCATATTCGTTTTTGAGTTATCCATTACAAACAATCATACAAAAAAATCTATATTTTCCCTTTACATTATTTTTATTTTATATAAACGTCCAAAAGATTACAAGCAAAAATGAATGGAAACTAAAATAAAACGGTAGTAGAATGCGGAAATAACAAATACAGAAAAAAAAAACACTGATTGCATGCAAATCTCCGACATAATAACACATCAATTGACAAGTTTACCACTGTAAGTAGACATCAAATGATCGTTACATGGCCATCACTCATCAGTCATAACAAATAACTAAGTGGTTTATGACAACTGATTGTTACCCGGCAATTCGTTGTAGCAAAAACATTTCTCGGTCTTTTGGTGGTAAAATCATCAAATGAGTCCTCCCGCCCTGGGTGGGGCGGAAGGGACTGTCAGACTCTTACTGACTAAAAACCACCCGTGTTCCTTCGGATGCCCTGTACGTTCCGGGGCCACGGTATCCTGGGTTAAGAAAAACCCGCGACCCCAGCAGGCATTTGGCCCCATAAGGGGCCCCGTCAGTTTACTGACAACTCCCCGAAGGCACGCGTGAAACACGACACGACGTGCCACAGACCCGGGCTTGGTCCTTGGTCGGACGGCGAGCTACCCATTACTCACCGTCCGCAAGCCCGCTCCGCCGCTGTGCCCTCTGCTAATCAGAGGGACACGCGTTGGAGCGTCCACCCGACAGGCTATTCGCATACGGGAAAAGAGACCCCTTAGGCACACAGTGTCTAAGGAAGAGTTTTTGCCCGCATCTCAGGATGCACCGGCCCGAAAAACTGGTCTTCCCCCCGGACGTATCCGAGAGGGAACTCCAGTCCACGGGCGCACGTGGAGGTTTCCTGTCTTAGCACCCCACATTTCTCGGTCTTTGCATACTGATATTGTTAGCCTGTATCATCCTACCGTTTGGCAAAGGTCTCTTCCAAAGTCTTCTAGATTTTCTATCCTAGGCCAAATTGGATCACTGGCCATTGATTTTGTCCTGCTCTTCTACTAGATCCTTTTGCATATTCAGCTTATTTTTCTCACTTCTGGGAAGCAGGTCGTGGGGCCACGAGGGTCGGCGTGGCCCAATGTTCGTGTTGGTTTTGGAAAGGACTGTTAGACTGAGTAGTTACAAATCTACCCTGTTCCTTCGATTGCCGATACCGCAATAAATTTTACTCCCTTCTGTTCGGTACCCTGTAACTGATTCGTCGGGGCAGGTCCATGAACAATGCTAGTATTCAGCAGCATCTCGTTTCGTATGTAATTTGTGACCAAGTTCATGCACACAACAGTAAAAATATGATCCGTTTCAAAATACTTTCCCAAAAGGAGCGTTAGAAACGATACTGTAAATGCGGTGTGACCATCACCTCCAGTAGCGAAGGGTCGGTTATAGTTATAAACGATCCTGGAAATTACATCGCCCTTACATTGAAAACCGACCCTCACAAAGGCCAGAAAGATGATGATGAATTAATACGGAAAGAAAATATAGTTTCCATCCAATGAGTGAATCACACCTATGAAGCCACCAGTTCCATGGGTAGTGACTACGACATAATCCCTTCAAAATCGTGCGAGACACCTGTTTGAGGTCGTTTAGCTCCTGAGTACTTGACATTTAATAACTTTATATGTTTGCTAGCAAGTCTGCATAAATATTTTATTAGTGAATATCTTAAAGCCTCCTGCAGACACACGCGATTAATCGCGCTGCGACAACGAGCCAAGCTAATTTCCACTCTAAATGTACTGCGAATGGACCGCGACATGTCGCCCCGCGCGATTAATCGCGTGTGTCTGCAGGAGGCTTAATTACTAATATTATTAAGCTGAAGACTTTTTATTTGTTTGAACGCGCTAATCTCCGGAATTACTGGTAGGAATTGAAAAATTACTGTGGTATTGGATAGTCCATTTATCGAGGCAGGCTATATGCTATGGGCATGCGGGCGGCGAGTAAAGGGCAACTTGCTGCCCGACCATGGACCATGCCCGGGTCGACGGCGCGTTGTGTTCCACGCGCGCCTCAAAGAGCGTCAGCAAGATGACGAGGCCCCCCTCTAGAGGGCCAAAGCCTGCCGGGATCGCGGGACTTATCTCATTACCGTAACATAAAGGGCTATTGAAGGACACCGTGGATTATAGTCAGTACAAGTCTGACAGTCCCTCCCACCCTGCCCGGTTTGGGAGGACTCATTTGATGATATTACCAGGCTAAAAAAAAAAAGAGAAGAAGGCTATATACTATATAACATCATGCTATCACCATCAATATGAACAGAGCAACGGGGATGAAACAGTGGGGAAAAGCTTGTATTACATACGCAGAGTATTTTTAAATTATGAAAGTGGTACCATCGCTCTATCGTCAATTCAGTCGATGCCATGGACTGCAATTCTACGACATAATAATCACTACAGCCTAAAACCGTAAATAAAAACGTCAATTGCTGGATATAGGTCCATCCCAAATGTCAACACATCGATTATGCCTGTAAGTGTCTTAAATTATATAATATACCTAATATAATATTCCACAACTATCACAAAACGCCATCTAGTCCCAAGCTAAGCAGAGCTTGTGTTATGGGTACTAGAAAACTGATAAACATACTTATATATTTCTAAATACAAAAATATTATAGATAAATTACACCCAGACACAGAACAAATGATCGTGCTCATCACACAAACATTTGTCCTGGGTGGGAATCGAACCCACGGCCTCCGGCATAGCAGTCAGGGTCGCTAACCACTAGACCAACAGTCCTGTCAGTTATCTACTATGTCCAGTTTCCTAATGGTAATATTACTACTTATACTTACCTACTATTAGATTGCGAAGCAGTGATTTCATTGAGAATTTTCCATCTGCAAACCTCCAAAAAACTTGACCCTCGACCTTGGTAAGAAACTTTCCGATCAATCGATTCGAATTACTGTATCAATATGCTAACTATTAGGTTACTTAAAATTCTATGTCATACTCGTATGAAATACAAATCACCATCAGCTTATAAATATTCCCACTGCTGGGACACAGGCCTCCTCTCTGTGAGAGGCAACACAAATAAAACCATTCAATCAAGATACTTTTCTCACCTTTATTCCAACTCATGCGCAACCCGGCCGACTCAGTATGCGCACACGCAGCTTAAGACGTGATCACGTGAGTAATGTGCATGTACTTATCCGTCACCACAGAATAGAACAATCCAGAAGGAGAAAAGACAATCTTCCAAACAAATGACAGTCACTTGTACGCGTGAACTCGCTTTACATCAAGTGTGCGTGTCTTAAATAAATAGTAATGGCAAGTGCGCTTGCACTCGTACTTACGGGAACCGTATCCATGTGTGCGTGGAGATTTCAAACAAAGCCAGTCGTGAGTGCGCTTGCACTTACAGTACGTGAAGCGTGTCTATGTGTGCGTGTGATTTTCGCCTGAAATATGAAGTAGGCTTTCTGTACATATCTATTTAGCGTGTTATCCGTGGATCGAGGATAAACCAATGTTATGTATTAGCGGCGACAGTTTCTTGTTCTCGTGTGGACAATATTTATTATAATATACTGTCTTTCAAAATACTTTTTCTCTTAGCCCCTTTGTGCACAACGCTACGCAAGTCTCCGATACTTACCTTACGACATTGGTATCCAGGCGACTAGCGACTATAGCAATAATCTATAGAGGTTTCATACACGGGCACGCGTCAATGGATACCAAAGTCGTAAGGTATCGGATCGGAGACTTGACCTTACTTGCAATATTTTCAGGTTTCTTAATGGGGTAATCAAACACGTTTTAATGACTCCAGAGGACCTTGGAAATCATTTACAAAGACTTGGATAAACATTTAATAAGCTTTTCATTAGCTTATGATAGTCACACACATTATTTACTTTTCCACCGTCGTTATTGATGATAGAAAGTCATTACCAACTTTTGTTCTCATGTTTCCCCCTTCAAATTGTTTGCCAAAAATCGCCTATAACCGTTTCCAGGTTTTAATCTATCTTCTTACCAAAAATGCGTCAGTGGTTTACAAACTTTGCATTTTAAGTTTTTTATGATCAGCCTGTCAAATTGACTTTAGAACCTTTATCTAGAACCGCAGTATTGTCTGTAGTCTCACATGCCTAACAGTATGTTCTCTTTGTTGCAGCCCGCCTACGTTCAAAACATTGACGCCGACATCTCGCACCCAGCTGAAGCAGCAGTTGATGCGAGAGCATGCACAAGAACAGCTGCGCAGAGAGTCACTACAAGTAGGTAGCTTGTTCTTCTTCTCTTATGCTATCAGTATTCTACCTTATAGCCATCAGACACCAACTTAGAATCCTCGTTGAGTCCTCCCATCCAAGACACGGGGGAGGGACTTCTTTTTAAATGGGAACAAACCCACCACACTATTCCCAAACCACTGCAACACTCCTGAAAGCCAGAATTAACAGTGGCAACCACCAGAAAAGCGCCGAGACAATGAAGCTCGACGTGTCCTGGAGAATGAATTTACCTGTCTTTGGATCCTGCAACGAAATTAATCAGAAAAGAATAGTAGAGGAGTAGGAAAAACACGTAGTTTCGACTTCAGGGCGGGAGGGAATGTCAGACTTATACTGACTAAAATCTACGGTGTCCTTCAATAGCCCTTTACGTTCCGGGGCCACTGTAGCTCGTTAGTCCCGCGACCGCGGCAGGCAAGTGGAAACCAAGCTAGCGTAAACGTAGCGTACGCTTGCTATTAAAAGGCCTCAGTCAGTATGAGCTTTTATTTATGGAAAGGAAACCCACTATTACCCACAACTGCTATCATTAAGAGCAATAGCACTAGAATAGAATATCAAATAGCACCCAAAATTTAATAGTTTAAAAAAGCACTACCAACAGTATCAAGATACGATAAGCAGGGTTTTGATTAGGTTTCAACAGTGATTCTGTTATTATTGCGTAGCAAAAGAAATTCACTAATACCTGCGTCTGTGTTTCCGAACGCATACAACCCGAATCTCTTCAAAGTTACAATGAACAGGTTTCTGGGTAATCTCACTCTATTACATTTTGTCTCTGTCTATTTAGACTAGGGTCAAGAGCAAATCACAAAAAAATAACATCCAAAAAATGAGAGGTGTTTTACTAGACATAATTATGTACCTACTAATAAACACTTCATCATCATCATCATATCAGCCATAGGACGTCCACTGCTGAACATAGGCCTCCCCTTTAGATCTCCTCATATACCGGTTGGAAGCGACCTGCATCCAGCGTCTTCCGGCGACCTTTATAAGGTCGTCTGTCCACCTCGTTGGTGGACGTCCTACGCTGCGCTTGCTAGTCCGCGGTCTCCACTCTAGCACTTTTCGACCCCATCGGCCGTATAATAAACACTTAACTTCAACAAATTGAACAAAGCAATACAGATAAAACTAGTACCTAAAGCAAGTTATAGAGCTGGCCCTTGGCAAAGGTTTTAAACAACCAGGAAAACACGAGGATAAGGAAAAGTTAAAGCGAAATATTCCACTAGATATCAAAAATCTTATAGACCTTTTAAACGCACTTGTTAGAAAACATATGTGTGTGTGATGAATAGAATGTGTATCTCTGGTTTTATTGACATTAATATCGACTTTATTATCAAGTTTTAGATATCAGGATGGTTAATATTATTTATTTAGGTACTGTATGTAAGGTATCTCTAAGGATTTTTGTACAGGAATGGGTTTATAAAGAAAAGCACAAAATCAAGACTAGGTATTTAATACCAAGCTACTTCCTTTCCCAAGCCCTAGTTCTCGTGGAGAAGAAAGGAGAAAGAAACTCCACGGCAACGTACATTATCAGTACACAGTCACACATTTATAAAAATACATCAACATTCTCATCATAATAAATATCAATTAACTTACATTTTCATTGTAGAACATTAGAAAACAAATTATAACTTTCAGCTTCACACTTGGATTCTCGATTATTATATCACATTAATTAAACAGAACACCACTCAGAGCACAGCTTTTTCTTATAAAACGATTGGATAATAATGACCACGAATTTGACGGTACATCTATTTTTATAAACTTAGAATCGTACCACTCCCAACAAATATTGCCGCCATAATTGACCAATGGCAGATTGTCATACATTTTAGCTAAATAACTAATGAAATAAGCAATAATAAACAAATCTTATGTAGTAGAACCTTTTTAAAACTTGATTACATCATTTAGAAATTTAGTTACTATTTATTTGTAACCTTTATTAAATTCGATAAAATATTTGACTATCAACTGTTTTCGTTCGGAAATCAGTTGATCGTTGTTTTAAATATATTTCTATTAATTACATATGGGCTATGTATCATAAATCTAACACGGCCATTCTGACAATACTTCGTTCTCGAAGTTTATACCTTTTTGATAAAACATATTATTTCACTACTTTTAATTAATCTTAATACACATAATTTAACAGATACACAGTACATGATTTAACATCAACATACATTATACATCATCACACATATACACTAATACACAGTACATGATTTAACATCAACACAGTTTTATATTATTGGAATAGCCACAGGTAAATCCACAGGCTCAGTCTAAGTCATAAGTTACAGTCTCAGTCATGGCCACAGGCACTGGCAACAGGCACGGGCATAACTGTATGCGAACGGCACTGGCACAGTATCAGCCATGGGCACAGTCATAGTCATAGCCACAGGCACAGCCACAGGAATATCCACAGGCACAGCCACAGGCAAAGTCATAGTCATAGTCACAGACAGTCATTTTATTTTTTTATGTAACTCTGGCTTCTAGGCCCATATAAAAATATAATAAAGTACAATATGACACGTGAATATCATAAAACTACAATACACAACCAATAACATATAACACTTACAAAGATTTTTAGTTTGCTGTGGTTTGATCTTTAGATTCGACAGGCTAGACTTTTTAATTTCGAAATGTAGGTACACATCAGACAATATAATATCTACTTGAAACAAAGAATTTGCATTTTATTTCCCAAAGAAACTTACGGCTCGGTCATTCTGACAATTATTCTTATCATTCCAGTTGAGACCTTTTCAAAAACACTTTAATCGATGTGAAAAGCTATACTTTAAATTTTAAGAGATAGAAAAAAAGTAAAACTAATGTTTACAAATATACCCACTAATTGCAAAAAAAAAGTTTTTTTTTTTGTTTATGAATTAATGTATTTTTTCTTATGAAAATGACCTTTAGTTGAAGATCTGGTCATTGAACAGAGGATCTACAACTACTTTGCTTTCTACGTCAAGTTTAAAGTATGTACACCTCCAGGAAAACTATATTATTATATCTGTATTTTCCAAATGAAAAACAGAATCAATAAAGAAAAACCTCACTAGTCTTAATCTTTATCTACTCAATGCTGTAACAACTTGTTACCATTTTTTTGTAACCTGTTATCAGTTTATCATACTTTTTCACTTTTAATTTATATCCCTCCCCTTTTTTTTTAGGTTCGTTAAATTTTTAACGACGCTTAACTTTCAAAAACAATTATTACATAAGTTTCATGGTATAAATCTATGATCTTTTCGACTCGGTTTTAGTTAGATATTACAACATAAAAAAACATCAAAATTGAGAACCTCCTCCTTTTGGAAGTCGGTTAATAAAACAAGAGCCTCCGAGGGCCTTACCGACATAAGACAATAATTCATACTGTAGTGCAGAAGTTCCCGTTTGTTATCCTCGGCATGGCTTCGCTCCTTTTCAGCAGCATCGCAGTGCCGCTGTTCGAGATGGCAGCACATTTTCATCGCTCTTCTAAGATGATTCATCCACCCGATAACGCCACAGCTTTCACCAGGGGTGCAGATTGATAGCTCCAACGTTGATTATGAAAATTAGAATAAAAGTTCATTAGAAATCATAAATAGGTTAGGGCACTTATCCCACTTCTGATGTTAGAAAACATATGTGTGTGTGATGAATAGAATGTGTATCTCTGGTTTTATTGACATTAATATCGACTTTATTATCAAGTTTTAGATATCAGGATGGTTAATATTATTTATTTAGGTACTGTATGTAAGGTATCTCTAAGGATTTTTGTACAGGAATGGGTTTATAAAGAAAAGCACAAAATCAAGACTAGGTATTTAATACCAAGCTACTTCCTTTCCCAAGCCCTAGTTCTCGTGGAGAAGAAAGGAGAAAGAAACTCCACGGCAACGTACATTATCAGTACACAGTCACACATTTATAAAAATACATCAACATTCTCATCATAATAAATATCAATTAACTTACATTTTCATTGTAGAACATTAGAAAACAAATTATAACTTTCAGCTTCACACTTGGATTCTCGATTATTATATCACATTAATTAAACAGAACACCACTCAGAGCACAGCTTTTTCTTATAAAACGATTGGATAATAATGACCACGAATTTGACGGTACATCTATTTTTATAAACTTAGAATCGTACCACTCCCAACAAATATTGCCGCCATAATTGACCAATGGCAGATTGTCATACATTTTAGCTAAATAACTAATGAAATAAGCAATAATAAACAAATCTTATGTAGTAGAACCTTTTTAAAACTTGATTACATCATTTAGAAATTTAGTTACTATTTATTTGTAACCTTTATTAAATTCGATAAAATATTTGACTATCAACTGTTTTCGTTCGGAAATCAGTTGATCGTTGTTTTAAATATATTTCTATTAATTACATATGGGCTATGTATCATAAATCTAACACACTCATTTAAATAACAGGCTTCATACTAAATGTAAGCATGCTCCTTGCACGTCTGATTCCACGAAAGATATAAAATCAGTAAGTGTATCATGCCGCTAAACTCCCACGCAGGCTCCAGGGGAAAACCTGACTTATGATGGTTCTAGACCTTAGGTTAGTGAACTTGTGTCCTATGGTCATAATATTATGCATACTTATGAAGAAGTTGAGTATTGTGGTCGAAAATTGATTTAAGTATGGTTTTGCCCTAAGACCCCTTTTTATTATCTTTGATCTTCTACTTATCGATGGCTTCACATTACTAGTTAAAATTCGATCAGTTTAGGCTACGTTGGTAGCGATAGCTTGGGCATCTTTTGATATTTTCTGGTTAACTTATTGTATTCAGTCATATTATTAATCTCTTAGCCAAACACCAATTTCTTAAGTATTTAATTATTGTTTTTAAATTGTTTTATCTTTCGCTTATGAAAATCAGAACAGACAGGCCTCTAAACTATAGTCAAATTAGTTTAGAACATGCTTGGTTCTGTCCTTTTCTCTATCAACTGTCTTATTTTGATGTCTGTGCACCTTATTTTCAAGTTTGCATCTCTTCTCTTCCAACTCAGTTTACCTTCAATTGCAGTCCTTGTCGTACTTATCTCCAAAACTAGCTTAAATTTGACCTACACCAATATCTACTATTTTGCCTATAACACTAATTAAATCTAGATTCTCAAGGCCAAATACATCATTCAACCATATGCCAATTGTCTCAGCAAACCGATTGACCGTATCTCTGTCCGTATATGGAGCGTTTGTTTTGATGTCTGTTTGTCATATTATATCTAATCCTATTAGCATTGGATGTATATTTTCTTGTTAAATAGCTTCTTTGTTGGAAACGATGTATTTACTTAACTTCTTTCCAAATGTTCGATATTGAAGATTTACTTGTTTGGGGTTTTAGCGCCCCGTGTTTGGTTTCACGGATTTTCGTTGTAGTATTAAGTTTTACAGTGATAATTATCATGAAACTAGATTTATCATCAATGTGTCACATGCTCAGGTTCAAGTCTTACCAACATCAAAGCATTTATTTCAAGTAGGCAAGTTACAGGCATTTTTGAATGGTGAAAAGAGAAAAAACACAAAAATATTTGGAGCTACAGGCCCGGTCACAAGACGTAAAAACTGTGATATGTCTACTGTAGTTTCCAATTCCAAATCAAGAATATCTCCATGGAGAAGAACGGGCAAGAAACTCCACGAACATCAGAAAATGATTAAAACCTTTTGTTAATTCATTCAAATTACATCAAAGAGTCATGTTTCTAACAGAATTTCTTATGAATTATTTGCCGTCATCACTAGCAGGGCTTTTCATAGTAAGATCACCAGTCGCAACCAACCTATACTTCAATACAACCTATGTTTTTATCTTCATCTATCCGTGTCTATATAATGTCTATTCTAGATACCTTGGACAAAGAATAAACAACCAACATGTTGAAAATGCTGAGTGCAGGTCTCTTCCAAATCTCTCTTTATGTGTCATGAATTTCCTATGAAATCTACGTATTTCTTAGCAGATTTTATAGTATCTTAAAATGCTTATTTGTTTGTTACAGGCACAACAAGCAGGCCAGTCCAAAGAGAATGAGGACAAGAAGAAGTCAAGTCCGGCGGAGGTGCCGCGGATCACGCCTCACGTTGAGCTACCGCCACAAGTATTACAGGTTAGTAAACTATTGTGTAAAGTACTGTTATTCAGATGGAACCGGTTAGACTGGAAGACAAATCTAACTATTCAATCAACTTGATTTGAATAAATTTAATATTTTATCCCTATCTGTGATAATTTTACTGCTTGAGAAAAGGAAGGAGTTGACATCCAAATATATCTGCTCTCGTATAAAGCTGAACACTTCTTTGGTACACTTCATCATATCAGCCGTAGGACGTCCACTGCTGAAATCAGCGTCCCTCATAGATTTCCAATAGGACCGGTTGGAAACGCCTTGCATCCATCGCGATCCTGTGATTTTCATCAGATCATCTTAACATTTCCATAATGTTGGCATTACCAAAAGTGTT
The DNA here is from genome assembly GCA_950005045.1 of Agrotis exclamationis. NCBI lineage: Eukaryota > Metazoa > Arthropoda > Insecta > Lepidoptera > Noctuidae > Agrotis > Agrotis exclamationis. Next base: position 1,378,995 of record OX465443.1, read on the forward strand.
GTCAGGAATAAATGGTATACTTAGTAAAATCATCGAGTGAGTCCTCCCACCTTGGGACAGTGAGGAGCGGAAACTACTAGTGCATATAGACTACTATCCACGGTGTTTCTTGAATAGCCTTTCTCCTCTAGATCATCATAACCAACTGTTAAATAATAAAAATGTATCCATGTTGCAGGTGCGAACAGTTCTGGAGAACCCCACCCGGTATCACGTGATACAGAAGCAGAAGAGTCAAGTGCGCCAGTACCTCAGTGAATCATTTCAACCACAGACGCAGGTACTGTACCAACTACTTCTTATGTTATTCTTGGGGTAAAAGCTGTTTGTGAAGATTTCCATCAAGGAAAATCAATATACGAGTATGTTGCCTTCACGCCAGCCTACTAAATTCAGATTTAAAGGCCTAAAAAGTACTGGTTATTTTTTTTTGTCCTGACAAAGAGTTTTTTCTTTACTCGAACAGTAAGTTATTTCACTTACTCAAGTAAAAGTGAAATTTCAAAAAGCTTTTAGTTAAACTAAATTGGTATATTTACCCTCTGGTCCTAGTATTCACCAAGTATCTTAATATTTCCAGGTGTCACCACGATGTGCGCCCGCGCAGTCCGCGCCCGAGCTGGGCACGCGGCGCGCGTCCTCTCCGGAGCGGCCCTCCTCCTCACTGCGCTCGCCCGCCATGCCCTCCGCTAGCAATAACTCAGAGGTAAGCGCCACAGATAATCTGAAATAAGGATGATCTTGGTTTAACCTTTTAGCTAAAGTTTCAATGATCATGTACCGAAAACTGGATCTAATTTAGAACTCTAATACATTCTTCTGGTCTTATAAACCAATATAATGGCCTAAGAGCTGTTTGATATTTCGAAAAATTGAGGTACGCTGAAAACTTGATCAATACTTCTTCAATTATCGCTAGTTGCAGACGTGGCTGAGCAAAAGTGGTTTTGAACGAAGCTAGACGTATTTAAAGATGCGATTTTTTTGGTTCCAAAACAAGTTCTTGAGGCATTTCGAACCTTAATACCTTTAAAATTGAATATTTAAAGAGACGGAAAAATTAATGAGCCAGATAATTTAGTTGATTTTTACACCTCGCCAAGCGCAAAAATATGTGTATAATGACTACTGGTTGCGCCTGTGTGTTAGTCTGGTAAAAGGTAGTAAGCGCTAAGTGTAGCGCCTGAGTGAAATACACATAAATATTGTTTACCAGTACATACTACGATAGCCGTAATAGTTTTGTAAGTTGCCAAATACTTCTGATTCCAATTATGTATACGAGAATGATGATAAGCATCAGTTCCTCAACCTCCACTCATCATCTACCTTACCTTTCCAGGCTGACGAGTTCCTAGAAGACATCTTATCCCTGGACTCAGGCGCCGGGCCACTGTCGTCCTCAGGTCCTCCCTCCGCCGCCAGCTCAGTGGCCGGCGACTGCGCGCTGCTGACCGAGTCCGACATGCACGCGCTCGCCAAGGATCGACAGAAGAAGGACAACCATAATATGAGTGAGTAACATATATCAAAATCATACCATAAAATCTGTATTTTTCTCCACATCAAGAAGTTACAAGCACTATTTTACAGTTTTATATAGAGAAAGGTGTCTGAAATAGGACGATCCTGTGGTACAGATCAACTCACCAATTTATATTATTAAAAAAATACCGACCAAATTGAGAACCTCCTCTTTTTTTTGAAGTCGGTTAAAAACAATTAGGTAAACATAACACGAAATAGGACAGCATAAATATCTCCGATCTTCTATGATAGAGGGGGATTGTTAACCGTAGTCTTTTTTACGTCCGTATTTGTTTTTTGGTTCTGGTGGCCTACGATGACGTCTTAAAGCGTGAGTAGTTCGTTTGTGGGAAAGAGAGCTATACAAGTCGTCTAGTGCCATCTCGTTCCCACAGCTCCCAGATGGAGGCAGATTGTTAAACGTTGTCTTTTTTACCATTGCCATCCGTATGTTTGTGGATATTGTTTTCGGTTCTGTGTCCGAAAGTTTGCAAATCTTTTGTGATAAAAATTGGTTAAGTTTTTTTTTGTTTATAATTTAAGAGTGGGATAGTTTGTTCCTATCTGTCCTTTTATGAACTCTTAAGATACTACCTATAACATAAAAAAAAACAATTAGGTATTTGAAGTTCTGCGACAGCCATTGCCAAATAATCTATCAGTCCATAACAAAATTATCATTTTCAACATACCTGCAAGTGGATATTAAAAATAAAATGAAATAATCCAAACAAAATGATCTAAAAAAGTTGTACAATCGACAAAGCTGAATCATGACCCACATAAGCTTTTATTCTTACAGACATTCAAATACAATTAGGTCCACATTCGTGTAAACATACATATCCATGGTAACGACTTTGATCTTTGTCAATTTGACGGATTCAAACGATTTATTGTTAAAATGGGTCATGATTCAACTTTGTCGATTGTACATACAAAGCATACAACTTTGTCACACACACCCCAAATTGTTGAAACCAGTCGAGTACAATACAAAGAAAAACGGCGCTCGACTAAAATTAAATAGTTCCACAAACAACCACTAGATGGCGCTTTCTATTCAACTCCGATTCCTGAATCGCGGTGTTAAGATTCTCCGCGGCCGAATGACCCCCCTCGGATACTCTAATTCCGGTATCGCTTCTCGGCCTTTTGGCTAAGATCAAAGTGTAGTATCTGTTCTTTTCAGCTTAATATCTGAAAGTTCCCTCACTGAGGGACCAGTATATTAAACTGATTTTTGTAAGCTGACGGGATGTTCGGGGCTCGCTCCACTCCCGTCGCGGGTCGGCCCGGCATTGCAGTGCCGCCGGGATCGGCCCACATAATACTTGTGAAACCAATAATCCAGATCAAAGACGGATCTGTAACTTCATCTCATTTCCCCGTCACATCAGACTTAAAATTAGCATTATATTGTTCTTGAGGAAATATATTATAAATCCTGTGGAAATCACAACATAACGCACACAAGTTCACACAACTTATGGTCAGTTAAGCAGTCGCACCAAGCAACATACTGGTATTTAAATAAATAATACTGTTACTCGAAAAATTAAGTTTTTATTATTTCTTTGACAGATTTTGTTACGTTGCAAATATGCAACATCGCGAATTAATATATTTTTTTTAATTATTATTTCCGTTAATAACTTGTTTACCACCTATATCTATAAAACCAACTTTAACGACCTTGCGCCGTATAGGGTTAAGACAGGTAAGTTTACACGGTTTAACCCTCCGTGTACCAGGCGATTATAAATCACGTCCCATACTAGGTGGGGTGTGACAAACCCCAAATCAAAAGTGATAACATTTACATATTTTTGTTAATTGGTGGAATTAAATGTTAGGTATTTGCAAATACCTACACTAATAATTATATTTAAGTAAAACCTAGAGTAAAAACTATGTATTAAAATATTCATTTCTTGCAAGAACCAAAAATCAAAATAACAAAATTACTGTGAACCTTAAAGCGTTAGTCAAATCTCAACAACTTTACGAACATTTACACACATGTCATACACAAACACCCAGATCCGAAACAACTACTTGTAGGTCATACAAATATTTGCTCGGTGCGGGAATCGAACCCGTGACACGCAGTGCAGCAGTCGATCGTCACCCACTGCGCCAACCGTACAAAAAAAACCTACTAAATATATTAAATCCTCCTCTTCTAGTCGAAAGACGCCGCCGCTTCAACATAAACGACAGAATAAAGGAGTTAGGTACCCTCCTTCCGAAGACCAACGATCCCTTCTACGAGGTGATCAGAGACGTCCGACCAAACAAGGGAACCATCCTCAAGAGCAGTGTGGACTACATCAAGTGTCTGCGAGATGAAGTCAACAGGTTGAAGCAAAGTGAACAGAGAAGAAAACAGATTGAAATACATAATCGGAAGCTTATGTTGAGGATACAGGTATGTCTAAGTAATCAAAATATTTAACTCTATTGATGTGTATTTAATATAATAGAAAGCTCTAAAGTCTGACAACCAGTCTTACCATTGGGTGTAGTATAACCCAATTACTGGGTTGTGGAGGTCCGATAGGCAGTCGTTCCATGTAAAATACTGATATTCAGCTGCAGCCGGTTCGACTGGAAGCTGACCACAATATAGTTGGGAAAAAACAAGGCAGACAATTGATGTGTATAATATACTTGTACCTTTCCTAACACTTCTGTGGGAGTAATTATTTTCACAGCGTTATGCTATAGGACATTTTATTGTGGGGCAAAGCCGTTGATTTTCAAAATATATTTGTCTTGCAAAAACGAGCTGTTCGGGCACTTCAGCTACTAGAGTTTATCTGAGAGATTTCTTTAAAGCAGTGTTTTCCAATTTTTTTCATGGCAAGGCCCCTTTAGCATGGAGAAATATTTTGTGACAAATTAATATTCAATCCAATACTTTTATTCATTTTCATAATTATACAAATGATTATATCCTTTAGTTAACATTTTTCCTAATAAATCTTTTTAAAGTTTGGCTTTTTAGCTTTCCCAACCTCTTACAACTTGAGAGAGGCTTCGCGACCCCCAGGTTGAAAAACACTGCTTTAATGCAAATATAAACGATGGACATAACACTGTGAATGTGTGTGTGTGATTTTGTGAAATGCAACAGAAGTGTGTCAAGTCAACGGAAGCTGAATAGGATGGGTCAGATTGAACCAGTAGAGTGTGAGAGTGTCATCAATAGTAGCAAATCTTACCGTGGTCTATCTTTGGATGGATCAGCACGTGTCCTAGGAATGTTCTAGTCTAATAAATTACTGATGTCATTAGAAGTGTTTCATCATATCAGCCGCCACTGTTGAATATAGGCCTCCCCTATAATAATAATAATAATATTCCACAACTATCACACAACGCCATCTAGTCCCAAGCTAAGCAGAGCTTGTGTTATGGGTACTAGACAACTGATAAACATACTTATATATTTCTAAATACATACATATTATAGATAAATTACACCCAGACACAGAACAAATGATCGTGCTCATCACACAAACATTTGTCCTGGGTGGGAATCGAACCCACGACCTCCGGCATAGCAGTCAGGGTCACTAACCACTAGACCAACACGCCTGTCAAAATGGCCTATGAAAATGCCCTCAAATGCTGCCATCAGATGGTAGCTAATCTTACCGTGGTCTATTTTGGATGGATCACTGTGTATCCTAGGAATGTTCTAGTACGAATGATTTACTGACATCACCATAAAACTTTCTTTTCAAATTTCCAGGAGCTAGAGCGTCTAGCGCGCGTGCATGGTCTACCCGTATCTCCAGGATCTGGTGGCTGGTCACCTCACACGGACGACTCAGGAGTGGAGTCAGCTCCCGAGCCCGCGCCGGAGCCCCGCCTGCAGCCGCAGCCTCCACCACAGCCCACCACGCCTGCACCCACACCGGTAACTACCTACCACTAAACACATCATCATCTCATCACCATCATCTTCCTGCCACAATCTTCTTGACGTCGGCGTATCACATTTTCTTCTTCCATTCTCCCCTGTCAAATGTCACGGCATCATTTACTCCTTTTGCTTTCATGTCGGTTCGGTTTCAGTCGACGGAGCCCTGTAAAGCGGGACTCCTATTAAAAATAGGGTATTTGACTGAAAAATCTTATTAGCCTGTTAGTTAGATTATCAAAAAATTTGACGTATTTTTTTATTACGTAAACCAAATTTGGCCAAGATACAACAATTTCAAAATTGGCAAAACGTTACAAGCAATGAAGCAAGTACAGTTTTTATTTGCTTCTGATGTCACTAGCCCTCTCTCTCGAATTTTGAAGTTGTAGGAGTTTTATTTTTTAAATGTGCACTGGTTTAACGAAAGAGAAAATACGTATCCATTATTTTTCAAGACTCAAGCTGACGGACTAATTAAATATGCAAATTAATAAATGCTGTCTAATTGTCTATTAACCACAAAGGGATTCTAATCTAACATCTCTCTCTCTTGCATATTAAGTTCTAATCTAACCTCTCTCTCTCTTACATCCTAAGTTCTCTGTGCCCTTCTTTAGTACTATGTTCGTATTCTAATGTCCGTAATATCCTCTGTTGTTCCAGGAGCTGGTCCTCCCGAAGACAGAGCCGACGTCTCTGATGGAGTTCGGTGATCATCCTCCTGACCTGCTGCGAGACATGCCGGCCGGGGCCTGTCTGTCTGCACTGGACGCGCTCGGTACGTGGGACCTGATGCACATACATACATCCTCTTCATCATTGACACCAAAGCGTATGCTCCGGATCGGGAATTTCCGGTCCCCTCAAAGTATTTGTGGAACCAGGCATGGGCGTAGCCAGCCATGGGCTCGGGGTGGGGCAGCAATCTAAAATAATAATGTAACTAGCAAACCATACCCGCGGTATATGTGGAGGTCTAAAGGGGAGGCCTATGTTCAGCAGTGGACGTCCTATGGCTGAGATGATGATGATAATACGCGCGGTCTTACCCCTGTTATTTTTTTATACAAAAAGATTGCAATGGAACGCATTGTGGTTTCAAATTGTTGGCATTTAGCTACCGATTACTTGAAAGCATTAGAAAGTAGCCATAAAAGTAGGCATAACGTTCCGAAACCCACTGCCAGTGTGCGGCAAGAGCCCCACCCTGCCCCACCATGGCTACGTTCATGGAACCGGGAGCATATACTTGACACATTATAACATTACTTTTGTCACCTCAGAAATGTTAGGCAGAGATATACGAGTACCACTACCTTCAATTGGGCACAAATTCTGAATCAGTGAGTGCTGGAGAAAATTGTCTGAAGAAAAATTCATCGCTTTGTCTGACCCACGACTGACTTTGCACTCACCTGTTGTCTAAACATTATACTATGCGTTTGAAATAAAAACAGAGACGTCAATGACCTCTTACAACTGTCACTTGGAACGTACAGTTAACAAAAGAAAAACTGGTTAATTGAAAATCTTTTACTGACGAAATCTAATAAATAATTGACAATTGATCCGCAGATGGCTTGAAGCTAGGCTCGTGTTCGCCCCTGAGTCGAGACGAGGGCCTGTCGCTGGGCTGCCTGGAGCCCGACCTGTGTCTGGAGCCCGTGCCTGACCATCTCTTCAACCACAAGGATATCAAGGTAAACTCAACACAAAAACAACTATGAAAGCACTTCCGTCCCGTGTTTCACAGGCAGAAATTTCATAGAATTTAGTTTCGCAGAAAATGTTTCATGTAATATGTTATTCATATTATTATATAAATTCTATTTGAAATAAAAATACAGAGACCTCTGTATTTTTATTTCAAATAGAATTTTATAAACCACTATTTACTTGAATGAAACATTTCATGGAAACAATTCAATGAATTTCATTAACACATTTTTTCGTCATCGAAAACGAAATTCTATGAAACTATTATTTAAATAACAACGAATTTTAAGAACAGAGGGTGTAAAGTCGACACTACGAAAAATTAGGATTCTTCGACTAGATAGACGGTGGGCTTCTATTCGAAAGTTATATAGATTTGATGTTCTCTTATCCCAATACAGGAATTAGAACATCGATGCCACCAGTGTTATTTTTACTGTCAATTGAATTATGATGGTCTCTCTTTGGCGTTGACGGCCATATTCGCTCAATACCTAATATTATTATTCATCCACAGATGCGACTATCCCCGACGCCCAACCTACTGAGCACCGAGGACAGTGACGCTGTCCTCAACCTGGCGCAGATTGAAGACCTCATGGACGACGACTCACATAACCCTGTCACATCAGGTACATTTATACAATACCTTCGATTACCTATAAAATGTCGAAATTCCGTGTTCGAAACAAAACATAACATTTAATACCACTTTTTTATAAATGTGTGAGTGAGGGGAGGGGGGAAGCCCCCTACAAAATACGAAAACATAAATGAAAGACGAAAATAGGATGATTAAAATGACTTTTACTTGAAAAATTAAAAATGAAATGAAGAATGAGTTGAAAATTAACGGTAAATTTTTGGATTGGTACCGTTGAAACGCCGCTTTGGGATTGTAATGAATTGACGTAAAATTATTATAAAACTTGTTATTCTATTGCTAGAGCAATAAAATAGAATATACCGTGTTACGATACGCTTAAAAAGGCAGTTTTTAAACCCCTCCTCCCGATTAAATCGCTAATAAAATTCTCATTACATAAATTATGTCACTCCCTTGACAGATCTTCTATTTTTTTTATTTAAAACTATTCTATTCCGTAGGTGATCCAATGTTGTGTTCATCACCCACATCGCAGCTATGTCTCAGTAACGTGGTGGCGGAGGCAGCTGACCGGACTATCTCCTCCATGCTGCACGATGACTCGGCTGGTTTCCATAATGCAGGTAACGATAATATCACGATTTTAAGACCCTAAGGAGAGATAGACGAAAGCAGTGGTGGCCCAGTGGTATCGGCCTCGACTTACGAGTCGTAGGTCGTGGATTCGAACCCCATCAGGCGCATTACTTTGTGTAATTTATTTCAACACCACTGCTCTCAAAACGGTGAAGGAAAACATCGTGAGGAAACCGGCATGTCCTAGAACCAAAAATTCGAAGACATGTGACATCTACCAATCCGCACTGGGCCCGCGTGGTAGATTACGGCCCACTCTCTCTCACAGAGAGGAGGCCTGTGTCCCAGCAGTGGGAACATTTATAGGCTGATGATGATAAAGGAGAGATAGAGGGTAAAAACATGTGTGCAATTCACACGTAGGTAGTAGAGTAGAAGCTAAACCTTCGAAAATGTTTATTAAAGAACCACTAACATAAGAAACACTGTAGGTATAATGTTTCCTATCTCATTTTCTACGACATTAAATCTTACAAATTTATGTGTCTGTCTTTTTTACTGACGCTTTTCGTTTCATCGACTTTCAAATCACAACGATGCATTGTATTTAACTGTAAGTTATATGAGACAAAACAAATATTGCAATTTATGAAGGCAGTTATCTCATTCTCTCCATTTTTAACCTCTATCCAAGTCTTGGTATTTTTCACGGAATCAAAACTTCAAATTCGCATTACATTTTAACAACAGACTTTCCTTCATTATACTCGAAAAACTGTAAGACCATTCTAGATGGTCAAAAATGAACTTGATTCGTGATAAGGGTTTGTATAAAGGTCAAAAAGTTACAAACGAGTTCTTTTACTGTTACTTTAAATGTTTTGAGTTCCTTTCCAACCATCAAATAAAATAGTAACTTCACTACTCTATATCGAAAAACAATGCTTTGAGAACTCTTTCATTACTACATACACGTTTTTCCCCTTAGGTTCCTCCTCCCTGATGTCGGAGAGCGCTTTAGGTCTGGGCGGCGGCCTGTCCCTCACGGAGGGCTGCCTGCCCTCCCTTCTGCTAGGAGGTCCTCACCACCACGCGCCTCACTCGCCGCACTCACACCCGAGACAACACTGCTTCGACATGGATCTCGGCGCGTAGTGACCTCTAGCGGGGAGCGGACGAAGATGACAGGTTTAAAACAGCGCCATCTATTGTATACAGAGTGAAACTTATTTTTGTTAGAATAACTCTATTTACTTACGTAAAGAGTTATTGATTTTATAAATCAACCCGTTACTAATGGTACTACACATAAGTGAGACGAAATTCTGATATATTTCTAAAAACCACTAAAAAGACAGTATACTTGTAGTAGTTCCAATTTATACTAAGAGATGGCGCTGTATCGCAATATATGAAACTTCTTCATTTCGTTTATATGAAGAAGAATTTAGTAGAATTTCTTGGCTAAGAGTATTGGTAGCTTTTTTAAAAACATCATTATAAAACACAATTTAGAGATCTCTTCCATAAGTTTGAATGTAAAAGACGAGTATGAGTGCCTTATAAGATTCTCATTAAGACAAGAACGAACTGACATAATGCACGTAGTGTTCCGTACCTATCACTTTTGTTCCTATTCGCATATCCATTTAGAAATAAGATGTTTTTAACACACATTTGACACTTTTCGAATGTTTTTCAAGTTTTTTAGGTACGGAACCCAAATCGATGTTTTCTAGTGATGATGTGTTCAGTAACAGACATAAGTAGGGGAATGAATGCTTTGAACGATTTTATGGATTTATACTAAACGTTGAAATGTCTTTGACAATGATATTAAATCTATGAAAAAATGTTTTATTATCTGACTTAAGAAAAAAATATAAGGAGTTAGCCTTCTTAATCCCGCTCCTTTCACTACTCGCAAGCCCGCGCCTCCTCCTTCCGATTCGGAAGGAGGACGCAAATCTAAAATACTTTAAACCAAGAGTTATGTCAGATAACATAATTTCTAACTTACGTTAAATATTGGTTCTCAAAGTTTTTCAAACACCTTTATTTAAAAGGTCTTTTGAAAAGTTAAAGGATTTAAACGAAGTACGTACAGAAACGTACATATTTACACAAATCGCGACACAAACAGAATCCCAGTTGAATGGAAGCCAAAGAGTTCATTTTAAATCAATCAAAGATGGGTACTTACTGTCTTTTTAAATTTTCAATTTCTTTAATACTGCTGGACTTAAAAAAATCGTGTTAAAATGCGTCCGTAAACTTACCTACACCAAAAGTGTTTTTTTTATATTAAACAATGTTTTCATACTATTTAAAAAAAAATAAGGGATCCGAAAAATCTTTACGTATCTATGATTTTTTTTCAAATTAAACAACTAATTACTATTAAAAGTCCAGCAGTATGTAAATATTTTAAATATTATAATTAAAAATTCTCCATTATTAGTTTAGTTATACTTTCTAGAACGATGTGATTGAGTAGTTACCGACTCACTGTATAATTTTTATTTAATACTTTTTATTATAAAATGTTCGTTATTACCCAATATACAAAGCTGTTAAATGTCTATCTGGCGTAATCTGGGGCCTATCAAAGTGTTGCCAGTGTCATAAGTTTTCAACTAATCTGGATTTTGGTTCTTAAATTGGTACAGCTACAAAAATAACACATGATTTTAAAACTTTTTTGAGCTTGGTGAAAAAATTATTAAACCAAATAAATTTTAAAGTAGAAAAAATTGAAATTGTTCCTGTAACGAAATAATAGATTCGTAAAAATCAATCAAATCCCCATGTGAAACCTGAAAATAATTGCTACGAAAAAAATAGTGCTATACTTACTACATACCCCCTTTTCTCTAACAGTTTTGCAACACAGTAAAATTTGAATAAAACTGCTACAGAAATAGGCCCTCAATAATGCCATTTAGGAGTCAAAATGCCCTCAAGATTGAGAATCAGTCATTGTAAATAAAAAAAAAAATAATTAAAGTCTAAATTGCTGCAGCTGATTTGAATAAAACATTTATGTAAATATGTCTTCTATGAAACTGAGTTACTTTTATAACTTTTTTATGAATTCTATAAATTGGTGCTGCTTAATTCTTAAAAATGAAAAGATAGAAAAGTAATATTTTTTTTTTTTATAAATTGAAGACCAAAATCCGTACCTAGCGTATGTTTAAAAAAAATGGTTTTTTTTATATAGAAGGCATAATTACTTTAAACATCAATGTAAATAATAAGTATAATACAGAAATAAATAAGTAAATACAAAGGTATTTAAATGCAATATCGCCTCCGCTACATACATATTTACATAATAAAACAAAGTATTATACACTATTTTAGATAGAGGTGCTATATTTTTTGATAAAAACTTTAATGTTTATAGAAACTGGGATATTACAAACGAAGGACCATATTTTTGTACAGAATAATAAATTCATTGTGATACAGAATATATTTTTAGATGATATTTATTTAGATATACAAACTATATTTTTTGTATATAATAAACTTAGAGGTTTCACGAAGTGCCTTGCTTTTTAGCCAATTTAGTAGGAAAAGCTTGAATTTTTTTTCTTTAAAAATATGTAAATAGATTTTTTGTTAAAATCTAACACTGGTTAAGAGAAACACTATGTATTTGTTAAGTTTTTATGATGAATTTACGATATTTCTTCATATTATGATATTTTTGAGACTATGTGACTATAGATTGTCCATAATTGAGTTGACTTATCGAATAATTAATCGAACAGTTGCAATATTCGATAAAACAACAATAATTTAGTCGATTTGCCCAACTAAGTCGTTTCGACTATAAAAAAACAAGACAGATTTTAAGGGTTGCCAGCTCCATCTTTGAAAAAAGTTTTTAAGCAATAAAAATATATTTTAAATTCTTTTTAACCATAGCAACCCTTAACTGTATGTCAAGAATTACGAACAAACGTATTTCCTTAAGATTTAAGAAAGAGAAGTTGCGAATCAGTGAGCCTTATCACTTATTGTTTAGTTAATAAAGATCGTTTTTGTTAATATAATATTATTATGATCGTGCGCATGTTTTATTGTATGTATTATGTTTTTCGCTCGAATTAGATTCCGTAGTTTAGTTCAATGACTATTTATTATAATAATTATATTGTTTTTATTTTATTTCTTTTTTAGACAGACTTTTAAAATAAATGATTATGTTTATTATAGTTATGTTATACACTTTGTTCTTTTTTTTAAACTATTCTATTATTATTAAATTTTTGATAAAAATCATAAGATACTTTTGAAGCAAAAATAATTATAAGAAAATTTATTTCATCTTAAAATGGAGCATCGAAACCTATTAATAAAAAAAATCTTATGACTTAAACCATGTCAATTATATTAATTGATAAATTTAAAAAAGCGAACATTTTGAGATGAAATATATATATTTTAATTATCCTCACTTTATAATGGGTTGATACATAATCGAGCGAAATACGAAAACAAAGGATTATATTGTATGAATGTTATTTAATATTGTATGAGATTAAAAAATGTTGAAGTACAAAAAGTGAATAACAATGAATTTACGAGTAATATTCGACTTTTATTGTTCTACGTACCAAATAATACCCTTTCTCGTACAGACGGCAGCACGTCAACCTACCTTAATCTGTATTTTGTTTTATTATAGATTTTCAACCTTATCACAATAGAGGGTAGGTTGACTCACTGACGTCTGTACCTACAAATAATAATTAATTGGTGACTCTTTAATTTATGGGTCTAATTAAATAACAATCCCAAGTCCCGAGCTTTATATGCTCGTCATACTCAGATGACCAGTGATTTCTGTGAAACCTAGGATTTACTGACTAAACTGGCCAAAGCTCGAAATCAAAGCTACTCGTAATATAGGAAAATTCAGTTCAATTCAAGAGCAGTGGTGGGTGGTGGCCCAGTGGTATCGGCCTCGACTTACGAGTTGTAGGTCGTGGATTCGAACCCAGCCAGGCGCATTACTTTGTGTAATTTATTTCAACACCACTGCTCTCAAAACGGTGAAGGAAACTCGTGAGGAAACCGGCATGTCCTAGAACCAAAAATTCGAAGACTTGTGACATCTACCAATCCGCACTGGGCCCGCGTGGTAGATTACGGCCCACTCCCTCTCACAGAGAGAAGGCCTGTGTCCCAGCAGTGGGAACATTTATAGGCTGATGATGATGATAGGAAAATTTGAACTTTTACCGGTACGACTTGTGAGAATTTGCTATTATTAAGTATTGTAGGTATATCTACAATACTTACAGAAAATATAGGTACCTACAAATGTACAAGAATATAATTTGGAACAATTAAAAAAAAAAGTTTAAATAACATCTAGATATCATTTATTCCTGGAAAAAAATTACTTTGAATGCCTTATCAAACACAGTTGGGGCTCCGTAAAGGGCCTATGGGTAACGTAAAACAAAATCATTAGAATGCATTTTGGAACTTAAGACTTACTTTGTATAATTATGAAATTCGACACTCCCTAAAATGCAAACAACTTCAATCGAAAAAAAACTGCAACAGTAACTGACCTAGTACAACAGTGGCCCACATCCCCTTCGTTCATCCATCCCCGTTCGTTCTCAATATAATCAATACGCAGTTTGACCATGCAAAAATCCTTATTAATTCAAAACGTCGCTTGCATAAAAACTATCGTTAATTCTATTCGGCACACTCTTGCGCACACAATGCACAAGACCTGCGCAAAACGCATTTCCCCCAAATTTCAACTTGGCAACAATTATTTTTATTCATTCAAGCTGGCAACACAATGGAGCGTTTCAAATTTCGAACGAAATTTGCGTTTTTGCATAAAATGGTGCGCGGCCGGCGCGTGCGCCATTAAAAAACGCGGTGACCATAATACTTGCAGAAATAGCAGGACATTATAATGTCCCTAATTGTAATTGACAATTTTGTTTCAACTTATTTTTATGTTATGAATATCAAAGAGTTTATTCAACTACTCAAACTGCTTTTTACTACAAAAATAATCGTATTTTCAAGTCAACAACTGTCCTGAACTGACTGAGAAGACGGTTTTGCTTACCGACGACAATGCCCTCATAATTACTATTCGTGTGTCCAGGAGTGCAAAGCAAATTGAGTAAAGCTGTTGAAATAGCTGCATTCCAATGGATAATTGTTAAGACGCAGACCTCATCTCTGCGAGAGAGAGTAGGCTGTAAGCAAAGAAAAACACCATTGTATTAAAATTTACTCATACCTATCTGAAGTCTAAATAAATCTGGGTCGTGGAATTGTAAACAGGTAACCGTGACCTTGGAACGTAAAGGGCTATGGAACACCGTGGATTTTAGTACAAGTTTAACAGTCCCTTATGCTTATGCTCTACTCTGGGCGGATTTTTTTTTTTAATAAACCCGTTACGGAAGTGCAAACGTACTCAACGAGACAACGTTTTATTTAATGTTTCGAGCGCGGTCGACGCGAAGGTGAGGGTTTAAGCGAGACAAAACATCTGACATTGGCGGGCCTGGTCCGCCTAGCGATCTATCATCGCTAGGCGGACCCACACAATTATTAATAAATTGTTAACCATATTTATTATACCTACTTATGTTTATTATTATGTAATATTGAACTATTTATTTATTTACAATCATTTTTATTTTGTACCTTTATCTGTCCTTTTATTTAATTATTATCTATATATGACCCTAGCTTGATTTCCGTAGCTACACTTTTCTTTTCTTTCTTCTTCTTTTTCGGGGTGACCACTGAAAATCAGCGCTGTGCTGTGGGTCCCCCATAGCACAGATTTATGCTGAGTGGGAAGCCTTTCTTGTCACGGTCATGACATACAGCTGCCTATGTTTTGTATGTCTCTTTTTTTTTTGTTAGTTTCTTTTCGAGTTAGTATTGTAATTTTTCTGTTTTATATATGTTTGTCCTTGTTGAATGTATGTACATGTCTGTGGCAAATAAAATATTTTTTCTTTCTTTCTTTCTATTTGATGATTTTACCAGGCCTAAAAAAGGAAAGAATAGATATATCTTAAAATTAACAGTGGCGTTTTGTCATTGTTATAGTTATTTGGATCTAAGCTTCTGTTATTTGGCAAGTGGTTGACAAAAAATACCAAGGTTCATTTGAGTAAATACACTTTTGTCCATATTTCATGGTCACCCTGTGCCCCATTGTAAATAGCATATATTGTTGCACCCGATTGATAAAAGCGATACAATTTCCCAGTTTTTTTACACAAAAATTTAAATGAATTCCCCCATTCGTAATAATAATCGTCACATTTGCATGAATTCAGATCATGTTCACTGTTATTTTAGTTTATGGGTGCCAAGGGAATCGATGAAATGCATTGAAAATGTATTTATGGGGTTAGTTTATTTGTAATATTGGAAAGTGTCCGTATTGGCGATGCTTTGTTGAGTAGGAGTTTTAACGTTTGTTGAAAGAAATTTACAGTTTAGTTAGTAAGTTTCAAGATTATGAAGGTTTTCTGTTACAATTCGGACGAGTCATCATCATCATCATCAACAGCCTATAATGTTCCCACTGCTGGGACACAGGCCTCCTCTCTGTAAGAGGGAGTGGGCCATAATCTACCACGCGGGCCCAGTGCGGGTTGGTAGATGTCACATGTCTTTGAATTTTTGGTTCTAGGTGTTTTCCTTCACCGTTTTGAGAGCAGTGGCGATGAAATAAATTACACAAGTAATGCGCCTGGCGGGGTTCAAACCCACGACCTACAACTCGCAAGTCGGGACCGATACCACTGGGCCACCACTGCTCCATTCGGACGGGTAGTTCCTGAGATTAGTATGTTTAACCAAACAAATTCTTCAGCTTCTTAATATACGTATTAGTATAGATTAAATATTAAATACCTACATTAGTGATCGATGCATTTAAAGTTACTCATCAACACTACATAATAACGATTTTTTAAATTTTCAACTGCGAGCTCTGTGGTCAATAATGAATGAAAATCCCAGGAAAAAATGCTAATATCGTGGTATTCTTATTGGACAAAACATAATTATGTTACGTTTTCCTAGTCTTGTCAAGTTAACTATCAGGAAATACAGACTTCGGCAGGGAATTAGGTATTTGAATTTAGAAGCATTTTTTTTTATATAATAAATTCACCACAAATAAGAACATGTATTTATGGAAGAGAAAAAATCTTAATTCTTTTTTAATGTTTTTTAATAATTAATTATGACCAATTTAAAAGTGATAAAATTTGAACAAAATTGACGTGAACACAAACGCGCCCCAATTGCTCGCCTCGGTTGTGACGTCACTATATCAAAGAATTTCCCTAGAAATGTGTCAACTGGCTTCTACAATAACAATTTCAAAGTTGGAACACGTACTATCGATGTATAGAAATTGATATTATAGTGACGTCACACCTCCCCGTCAGGCAGTCGCGATGTCGGCGTATCGAAAATACGCCGGAGTTCAAATAATGATTTTGAATTAAGTATAACTTCTTAATTAGAGCAAAAAAAAAAGAACTAAAAACAGTTTGTTAAGAAACAAATATATGATCTTTCCATTAAAGACAAAAAAAAATTCATTGAAAGGACCAATTCCACTCCTTATTAAATAAAAAAATAAATAAATAAAAAAAATATAAATTTTATAGTCATCATTTAAATGTGTCCTTCACAATTAGATTTTATTTATTTATTACACAACCTTTTCCTTTCGGTCTATTTTTGCCATCAGACATCTAGAATCCGAGCCACGACTGAAGTTCTTTTGACTTGGCGCTAGTGTCTATGTCTCAAATTGCATTAAATAGGTGTAGTAGTGTAGTACCACTGTTTTTCCGCCCGCGCCGTGGCGAAAACTCTATGGCTGACTACCATAGAGTACATTTGTATATCTGACTACTTATGAATCTGTCAGCTTACGTCAAGAGTTTTAACCAGCGTTAGAAATAGTTTTCGAAAAAAAAATACATACAAAATGTATTGAATTGATCTAGATGTCAATCGATACAGATCTCGAACTGACTACGATGCTGCATACAATCCCGTTACCTCCTCAGGAGGCTCCTAAAGAGAAAGAACTTCCACTACTGCCGCTAGTGGACATTGGACCTGAAGAACCGGTAGTTGTAACACGTGAGGTAACTAATTACTGTATTATCTAACAGCTATAACCTTGCGGTACTCGAGGCCTTCACCGTCGACCACAATTTCTCTTACCATCATACTACCATATAGTGACCAAACGCGAAACTATCATTAAATAAATAAAACTTCCTGCCCTCATCACAATTCACTATGCAGTTGTCTCATCGAGGAGGATTAGCGAGTATATCGAGTAACTGAAAATGAATTGCCGCGGCGCTCACACCACGCTGGAACTTAAGTATGCCATTCAATAAGCTACACAGCGCGAACGGTGAGCTCTCGCGCTTCTCGATTGGACGATCTCAGAGCGGTTTCGGCGAAGAGGATATCGTAGAGTCCAGCCATGAGATCTCTTATAGAGAATAGCAAAGCTGTTGTGACGGGCGATTACTCTCACAACTCTGGTCTTTGCAACACTGCCAGTTGTAAGTCTCTCGACGTGACTTCTGGCCGCTTCTTGAGCGAGAAAAAGCTGACAGTTCGTTTCTTAGTCGCCAGCGGTGGGACAACTGCTTTAGAAGTCATCGTGACATGTCTTATTCTTCTATACTTCTCCATTAGGTACTCTTCATCTCAGCAGTTACTTTCTTTAAAGCTATCATCCTTTTGGGCGACTGGCTGTCCGACTATGGACCATGCCCTGTTCGACGGCGCGTTGTGTTCCACGCGCGCCTCAAAGAGTGTTCGCATAATGAAGGTCAAAAGGGGGGGCCCCTTTTAGAGGGCCATAGCCTGCCGGGGTCGCGGGACTTACCGAATTACCGTGATCCTGGAACGTAAAGGGCTATTGAAGGACACCGTGGATTTTAGTCAGTACGAGTCTGACAGTCCCTCCCGCTCTGCCCTGGGTGGGAGGACTCATTTGATGATTTTGCCACGATAAAAAAAAAGATGTTATCATCCTTTACACAGTCCATCAATCGATAATAATATTGTCTTCTTCAAAAGGCCGATGTGCTCTATATATCATATGCCTACTACACAATTGTCCATTCCAGCCGACTCCAGATCTTCCCATACTCCACGACTTGCAGCCGATCAACCGTCTCTTCATCACAAAGAAGCTTCGCGTCAGGAACGTGGTTCTCCTCAAAGGAAGGCGGAACAGATACCTAATCAAGACCTCAGACCACACCCTGGTCTATACCATTGAAGAGCATAACAAGTAAGTATTGAATGAAGGGGAGCAGGCTAGTGAAAAACAAATAATATACAAAGATGAAATGGAAGGGACAAGTTACGGCCCGATTACGACTGGGTTAAAAGGTGAGCGGTGCGGCGGGCGGTGCGTATAACAAATTAATTACTTTGTAGGTATTTGAATTCGCTACTGACGAAGCGTCGTGCTGTGTTACAAACACTTCTGTACATGATCTCACCGCTCGCTGCCCCACGCCAAGACACCGCTCACAGCAGCAAATTGGTGAACGGGCCGTCAGGCCGATAGTCCACGATAGTCGATTGATAACCATATTTGTATTATGATGATGCGAATCGACAGCGCATCGAAAAATTCCGATAGACTTCCGATTCGAACGGACTTCGTGCTAAACTTCTTGCTAAACTCAAACCACCGAACAGCTACAATACCACAGCACTTGTAATTCGATGACGGGGCCCCCCCTCTAGAGGGCCAAAGCCGGCCGGGGTCGAGGGACTTATCTCATTACCGTGACCCCGGAACACAAAGAGCTATTGAAGGACACCGTGGATTTTAGTCAGTACGAGTCTGACAGTCCCTCCCGCCCTGCCCGGGGTGGGAGGACTCATTTGATGATTTTACCACGCTAAAAAAAAAATCACTTGTAATTCAATGGCGAACTCACTGTCTCTCACAATGAGAAGGTCTGAGTTCAAACAGTCGCTGTTATAGGATTTCGAATAGGTACATATTTAATTAATTAATACACTCAAAGTAATTCGTTGAAAAAATCCACGTTTATTCGTATACTTCTTACCATGAACTAAAATGTTGACATTTGCTAATTATTATTTAATGTGCTACTGCAAAACTCCTTCCCTTTTACTAATGAGTAAACATAGAACAAAAACCGTATTCTCTTATTATAGACTGACATGCTTCATTCATAAAATAATATAGGAATGCTAAAATCAAATACCATCTCATCACCAGCTCATGGGCCGGTTACCTCTGCTTGGGCCTCCGCCCCCTGCATCTAAGCGTGATGAACGGCCAAGGGACAGAGGTCATGAGGATACAACGGCCCTTCGCCTGCACCGGCCGCTGCCTCCCCTGCCAGTTGCAGCACATGGACGTGTTCTCTCCACCTGGGGAACTACTGGGCACCGTGGAGCAGCAGTGGACGGCTGTCAAACCTGTGTATCTTGTTAAGAATGATAATGGTGACGATGTGTTTTGGATTCAAGGTGAGTTTGATGAAGATTAGCGACAGGAGCCTATGCATACCACGTTTTTTAAACGCGCCGTTATTTTACGGCGCGCTTTTATTTTATTAAACAGAGCAGGTTGTTGTCGTTTGTATCTCGTCAAACGCGCGTTTGCATCGCGTCTCTATCGCTACACACGCGCGTTTGTATCGATTGAAACGCGTATTTAATTTAAACAGGTGTGGAAAGGTCTACAGGCTGCGTTTGACTTGCGTGCGTATCGCGTCTGTATCACTACAAACGCGCGTCAACGGCGCGTTTAAAAATGTGGTCTGAATAGGCCCTAAGCCCGATGGGGTTTTTGTTTTTGGTGGTCTCACGTTATCGACTAAGGCCGACTAAGTCTCCAATACTTACCTTACGATTTTGGTATTCATTGACGCGTGCCCGTGTACGAAACTCTATGAATTTGTATTGCTGTAGTCGCCTGGATACCAAAGTCGTAAAGTATCGGAGACTTGCGTACAAAGGGGCTTAGATACAAATAAAAAACTGAAATTTCTTATGCTACTCTAACTTTTTCTTCACCGCCTACTCCTTGATCTCCTGATCCAGGTCCATTCATGACGGTAAGCTGCTACACCGACGTGCAGTTCGACATCTCTCGTCCGGACGGTACGCCTGTGGGCGCCACTTGCAAGCGCTGGCAGGGACTCACGCACGCCATCTTCTTCCAGCCTGTCACTGACAAGTTAGTCTCATCATCATCATAATCATCAGTTCAACCTCACCCAGAACTTGGCAACTAAAGCATCGTATTCATGGTAAACATTACTTTAGCAACAGTTGATCAACATTGTTGATAAACGGCGAGAATGCTGCTGGAACTTTGTTTAAATCAATATGGGTTGTCCACACACAAAATGTTGTTCGAGGAAGAAGAGCATTTAATTTTTATCATTGCTCCGCACTACCGCCATGTTTATAAATTCTTCAACATTTGTTGATAAACTGAAGTTTTCGCTCATCGGGCGTCAACTCTACAACATGGCGTGATCAACTCCGCCGCACAAGTGTTGCCCGCAATATGTTGACAGCAACTCGACTAACTGCAACTATGTTTCTAAACAAATGTTCACCATGAATACGAGGCTTTAGGCCTGTTTTAGCTTGAGCCAGCTACACAGTTTCAGTGCAAGCCTCATCCAGGATAACATGGAAAGAAATATTGTCGTCTGCCAAGGTCGTTCCCTTGTTTTGCAGTCAGATAATTTCCAAGAAATTCGTTTCGTAGAAAATGTTTGAAGTAATATTTGGTTGGTTGTATTTTTATTTCGAATATTATTGTGTCAACGACTAATGTCTTGAATGAAACATATTTCACAGAAACATAATTCAATTAATTTGAAGTAGGTATCATACGGACGGCTAACGCTCATTTGTCCTATCTTATAATCTCATATGGTCTCATTCTAGATTAACTCACGCAAGAATAGAATAGAATAGCATTTATTTGCAAATATAAGAGAGAGAGAAAAAGAAATACGAGAGGGTTCTGTCATTCTGTCACCATTCGGCATGCAAACTGCGGAATACAATGACTGTGAGAGTTCGATGTGGTTTTTTTTTGCGTGGTAAAATAATCAAATGAGTCCTCCCACCCACGGCGGGACGGGAGGGACTGTCAGACCACAGTTACCTGATAAGACAGCCCCTAGACTCCGGAAATTGTTGGCCCTCTAAGAGGGACCCCGTCAGTTTGCCGGGAGCTCTTTGACCCGGGCATGCGGGCATGATCGCGGCACACCGATAGAGTCGCATCTTTACAAATGAATTACTTATCGATACCTTGCCCCACACTATGAATATCTCCTGTGTCGTGGGTGCGTTTCATCATCATCATCATCATCTCAGCCATAGGACGTCCACTGTTGAACATAGGCCTCCCCTTTAGATCTCCACATATACCGGTTGGAAGCGACCTGCATCCAGCGTGGGTGCGTTTACAAACATAGAAACACAAACACCCAGACCCGGAACAACGAATCATCAAAGATTTGTTCCGTACGGAGATCGAACCCGCGACACACTTCGCAGCAGTCGATCGCTCAACCATTGGGCCCACTGTGTCAATTTTTTCAATTTATATAGTTTTTAATTTCAAAACATGGCAAATATCCCGTATAAATATCCCGTATTAAGTTTAAAAATGATAATTTCATTTGTTTCAAGCTTCGGCGTGGCCTTCGAGCTGGATCTGACAGTGGAGGAGAAAGGTCTGCTCCTGGCTGCCACCCTGCTCATGGACTACATGTACTACGACGCCTGAACTCTATATAATATTACAATGTTCAAGAAAACCCTGTTTTGTTTACTTTTCCTTGTCCATCATCATCTGTGTAGCCTTCCCAATTGTATTGGGGTCAGCTTTCGGTCGAACCAGATGCATCTGAATATGTATCAGCATTTTACATGGAGCGACTGCCTATCGGACCTCCACAACCCAGCAACCGGGTAATCGATACCCCCATGGTAAGACTGGTTGTCAGACTTTTAGAGCTACTGACTAACAGTAAAAGTAACACTAAAAGTTCTCACATGGCGACCACGGACCGGAAGACGCAGCGTAGGCAGGTCTCCCACTAGGTGGACAGACGACATCGTGAGAGTCGCGGGTAACCGATGGATGCAAGTGGCGAATTGTCGTTCGGCGTGGCGGTCTAAGGGGGAGGCCTATGTTCAGCAGTGGACGTCTTCCGGCTGATGATGACTAACAGTAACGACTGTCAAAGATCTACAAATGACAGCCGGGACCAACGGCTTTACGTGCTTTCCGAGGAACTGAGGAAACTCGCTATGACAGATGGTCACCCATCCACAGACCAACCTCGGCAAGCGCGGCTTAATTTGGAAGACCGGCTTGTGCGGCTGTAATTAAACTTTTCCTTGTCCATACATGGTTCATTTTAAGTGGTTTTATTCCTCGTAAATGGTTACAGTCTTGGGTCGCGGGACTGTCTTATCAGCTAACCGTGACCCTGGAACGTAAAGGGCAATTGAAGGAACACAGTAGATTTTAGTCAGTACGAGTCTGACAGTCCCTCCCGCTCCACCCGGACGGGAGGACTCATTTAGATTTTACCACCTTTAAAAAAAAGTTAATAGTACTCGTCATAACGAACAACTTTTACTATGAAACCAAACCTTGCAACGGACCCGGAAGGACCCGGGTACGTCCTTAAACTACGTCCAGCCACCGAAGGACGGGCAGCAGCGTCCTTTGTAAACTTTCGGTGACCTTACTGCGATCCCCAAGCCGCCTGCCAAGCGTGGGGATTATGGCAACCCCCCCCCCCCATTATGATTGACAACAATAGCACACGGCCCCCAGTCCCCGGCAGCTCCGCTATTCCTGGTCTGGGTAGCGGATCGGGTAACGGCGGAGCAGGGGGTGCTAAGAATCCCCGGCAGATGCCCCGCTACCACCCCCAACGGACTCTGGCCCTGGCAACACACAACATCCGCACACTGAGGACCGATGAGAAGATTATCGAGCTGGAGGAAGAATTGAGCAAAATGCGCTGGGATATCTTGGGATTATCTGAAGTCCGAAGAGAGGGTCAGGATACGATAGTTCTAGATTCCGGCAACATGCTTTTCTACCGGGAAGGAGACCGTAAATCCCAGGGTGGTGTTGGATTTCTCGTCCGCAGGTCCCTCATCAACAACGTTGTGAAAGTCGACAGTGTGTCGAGTAGGGTAGCATACCTTATACTCAGAATAACCAACCGGTATTCGTTGAAGGTCATACAGGTATATGCACCGACCTCGACACATTCCGATGATGAAGTAGAGGCATTGTATGAGGAGATATCCGAGGCCATACATACCTCCGAAACATACTTCACCGTTGTTATGGGGGACTTCAACGCGAAGGTGGGCGCACGGAATGGCGATGAGTTGAGAGTGGGGCCATTTGGGTACGGGCAGCGAAACCATAGGGGACAGCGACTGGTCGACTTCATGGAAAAGGAAGAACTTCATTTAATGAACTCCTACTTCCAGAAGCGGCCATCCAGGAGGTGGACGTGGATGAGCCCCGATGGTACTACCAGAAATGAGATCGACTTCATCATGACGACCAAGAAGCGAATATTCAGTGATGTCTCTGTGATCGCCAAGGTGAAAACCGGTAGCGATCACCGAATCGTCAGAGGCACATTGAATATCAATGTGAAGCTTGAAAGGTCTCGTCTGGTGAAGTCCACGCTCCGACCTGGTCCTGCCCACATCCAGAACCCCGAAGACTTTCAACTCGAACTGCACAATCGCTTCCAGTGCCTAACCGAATGCGAAACTGTGGACGAGATTAACAATGGGTTGGTGGAAACTGTCCAAGCTGTGGGGTCCAAGTTCTTTAAGACCCCGCGCCGCAATAAGCCTCAAAAGCTCTCGAATGGAACCATCAAGTTGATGCAAGACCGGGCCGAGATGAGGCTGCAATCTTCAGCTGACATGTCGGAATATGGCAAACTCAATAGACGAATCTCTAAATCAATGCGACGTGACCTGCGTGCCTATAGTGCGGCACGGATCAAAGAGGCAATCGAGCGGAACCAGGGCTCAAAAGTCTTCGCAAAGAATTCGTCTATTGGGCAAAGCCAAATGACAAAGCTAAAAATTAACGACGGCAGCATCATTTCGACGAAGCCGGAGATCCTGAGAGAGCTTGAGAGGTTTTACGGACAGTTATACACATCAACACGACAACCCAGTGTCGGTACAGTTCGAGACGCAAGAGCTAAACTGACTCGACACTACACTGAGGATATCCCGGACATCAGCCTGTACGAGATTAGAATGGCTCTTAAACAGCTAAAGAATAACAAGGCGCCGGGTGAAGACGGAATCACAACAGAACTTCTGAGAGCGGGTGGAAAACCGGTACTTCTGGTCCTCCAGAAGTTATTTAATTCCGTCATACTCGAAGGTACTACGCCAGAAGCATGGCACAGGAGTGTGGTTGTTCTTTTCTTCAAAAAGGGTGACAACACCTTGTTGAAGAACTACAGGCCAATCTCACTTCTGAGCCATGTATACAAGCTGTTCTCAAGAGTCATTACGAACCGTCTCGAACGCAGGTTTGATGACTTCCAGCCTCCCGAACAAGCCGGTTTCCGAAAAGGTTTTAGTACTATAGACCACATACACACGCTCCGCCAGATTATACAGAAGACAGAGGAGTATAATCGGCCATTATGTTTAGCGTTTGTGGACTATGAAAAGGCCTTCGATTCAATCGAAACCTGGGCAGTATTGCAGTCCCTCCAACGATGTCATATCGACTATAGGTATATCGAAGTGTTGAAGTGTTTGTATAGAAACGCCACCATGTCCATCCGACTTCAGGAAGAGAGCACGAAACCAATCCAATTGCAGAAAGGCGTGAGACAGGGAGACGTTATTTCTCCGAAACTGTTCACGAACGCGTTGGAGGACGTTTTCAAGCTCTTGGAATGGAACGGATTCGGCATCAACATCAATGGCGAATACATCACTCACCTTCGTTTTGCCGATGATATAGTCATCATGGCAGAATCGTTGGAGCACCTCAATGCTATGCTCAGCGACCTCAGTATCGTTTCCCAACGGGTCGGCCTTAAAATGAACATGGACAAGACGAAAGTCATGTCGAATGTCCATGTGGCACCCGTACCGGTTGTTGTTGGGAATGATACTCTCGAAGTTGTAGACCATTACACTTACCTTGGACAGATTGTTCAGTTAGGTAGGTCCAACTTCGAGAAAGAGGTCGCCCGAAGAATCCAACTCGGATGGGCAGCGTTTGGGAAGCTACGTGATATCTTCTCATCGAGAATCCCACAGTGTCTCAAGACAAGGGTGTTTAACCAGTGTGTGTTGCCAGTGATGACATATGGCTCTGAAACGTGGTCTCTGACTGCTGGCCTTTTAGAGAGACTAAGAGTCACTCAACGAGCGATGGAAAGAGCTATGCTCGGAGTTTCTTTGCGGGATAAAATCCGGAACATGGATATTCGGCGAAGAACCAAAGTCACCGACATAGCTCATAAAATTTGCAAGTTGAAGTGGCAATGGGCAGGCCACATCGCTCGTAGAACTGACAACCGATGGGGAAGAAAAGTTCTCGAGTGGCGACCACGGACCGGAAGACGCAGCGTAGGTAGGCCTCCCACTAGGTGGACCGACGACATCGTGAGGGTCGCGGGCAACCGATGGATGCAAGTGGCGAATTGTCGTTCGGCGTGGCGGTCTAAGGGGGAGGCCTATGTTCAGCAGTGGACGTTTTCCGGCTGATGATGATGATGATGATGATGAAACCTTGCAAATCAGCTGTTTACATTTTACAAATCAGCTGTTTGCATTTTACAAATCAGCTGTTTACATTTTACAAATCAGCTGTTTACATTTTACAAATCAGCTGTTTACATTTTACAAATCAGCTGTTTACATTTTACAAATCAGCTGTTTACATTTTATAAATCAGCTGTTTACATTTTACAAGTTTGACGAACATTACCGAACAGCTGATTTTCTTTTCACTATTTCAGGTTTCATCGACTTTGTATGTACGCCGTACGGGTTTAACTCTGCTCGGAATTGTATTACCTATTATTTTTAAGCTGTGTTCGTTAAAGTCAGGACAAGGTTTCCAAAGTTTTAGGGTGGGCCATTTGGTAATAATACAATAGGCTCGCCTTCTAATTATGCTTTACTGAAAATTAATTTAAAAATACCATTATTAAAATAGGAGCTGTTCTTGAAGACTTTACAAAAAGCCGACTGTTATTTCAGTGCTAGTGCACCTACCCATAGAAAACATCCAGCTAACCCTTTAGGTATTCATATTTCCTCTTTTTGTACAGTCAGCAACAAAAGTTGGTGACCACATTTAGATTTTCAAAATCGCTGTATCCTGTATTATACTGATTTTGAAAATCTGAATGTGGTCATCGACTTTTGATGCTGACTGTACCTATTACACCTGTTAGTTGCGGTTTTTAGATAGGTTTGCACTCAGAAGCGTATTACGTTGTTTGGATCAGTCATACAGTTGAACCATTCTAAGTAGCTAAAGTTATAATACCTACTTGCAAGACTTAGGGCTTATAAGCGGTTTATATCTGTTTTCACCAACACTAAGCTAAGAAAATCAAATACAATGCCTAAGTAGCGCATTGAGTTACAATGCGAATCACAATCAAAGCTCTACTTATTATTTACTATATTTTAGGTATATTAAGTAAGTAATAAATAATTCGTTTTTATAAAAATATTGGTCTGATGTCTAACGCAAATTATTACTTACAAAGACTAAAACCAGGATTATAGCAAAAATCTCATTTTACTACAAAATCAAGTTAACATTTCCAATAATAATTTACTTAACATTAAATCTTTGTACAACATCCATAAAATCCATTGATAATAAAAATCCAAACCCATAAAATGCAAAACATTAAAAAGTATTGCCACGCGAATTCGAACCTTACAGTCTTAACATATCGCTTAATTTATCTTAAAAAATAAATATTCGGACATTAATATTGAAATGAGGGGACATCGCTTCGTTATAGTTTAAATGCATTTCTCCATTTTGTGTTCGAAAACGACGAATTTCCCCTAAAAATGTCGTTCCCCTATTTGCATTGTGAACTTTTTTTCTCGGCAGATGTCCGAGCGTAATGGCGCGAAATTTTGACAGCGCGCATAATTTTTGGCGCGTACTAAAACTTTCCAAAAAAACTAAATTATAGGGAATTTACCCAACCCTTTTTTCCAAAGGATTGAATTCAATTATGAAAAAAACGGGGTAATAAAAGGGTCTTTTTAACAAAAATGGGTTAAAATGTAAGTAGGTCACTGTGCTTTAGTGAATTAAAAGTTTTTTTCGCAAAAAAAGCGTGGCTCGCGCATGTCTCTTTTTTCTAAAAAAAAATGCAAGGGTTTAAAAATCACAATGGCTTTTTAGAAAATGATTTAGTGAACTTTGTCGCGGCAGATTTGTGAAATTACATTTTTTTGTGAAAAGTGTGTATTTTTTACTGTTTTGTCAATAATAAGGTCGTAGGGCCGCGTGTCGGAGCGAAGCCATGTGATTGATCGCGTATTGTTATTTTTTAATAAAATAAATGAGGATGTGGAGATTGTTATTTTTATACGCGCGACTAATTTAATAGAAAAACAATATTTTGTGATTGATTTTTAAATTGCTTTTCATTCAGAAGTTAAAAATGGAGAGAATCTTTTTTCATCACGGATATACCTTTGTATATTTAATTTTTCTTTTAAATTACGGACATTCTTGTTTCGGTACTTCTTAATTTTATTAATTTCTAGTCAGTTCTTAAAACCTGAAATTATGCACCACTGACTACCTCCATATTTTTATTTTAGATTCATACAGCTCATGTAAAGGTTGTCTGGAAGATATCGCTGTTAGCGATAAGACCGCCTTTGTAACCATACAATTTGAAATATTGTAAAACCGTTTTTTGTAACAATTTTGGTGTACAATAAAGTGTATTCTATCTATCTATTATATTACATTACCTACCTTTAATATTACTTTTGTTGTTATACCTGACGTACATAATTAAATATAAATTGATGATAATTAATAATAATTGATTCATGTAATCACCTCTTGTAATAAGCATGTAAGCTTGGCAACAAAATGCATCTGAATTAAAATTGTGTCAGAGTTGTTTACTCAAACAAGTTGACGTAGGTGATAAACATGAGTAATTAGTCCCCTCAAAGGGCTTATCAGGACAGATGACGTTAGTAACTGTGGTTATGGCATTACACGTCATGCATGAGGGTTACTAAGGACCAACTCATCCACTTCGAAACTTTGCATGGGGACGAAAATGACTGACTGCTATTTACAACACCCAATAACACTTTGTCCGACCTGGGATTAGAACCCGGGACCTCTTGCTCAACAGTCTCGCTTACAACCTCTAGACCAGTGGTTCTCAAACTCTTTTGGTGGTGAAACCCTTTTGAAAAGCAAAATTTTGACGGAACCTCAAAATGAAACAAAAAGTTAAGCCTCGAGCAGACACCCACGATTAATCGCGCGGGGCGACTTGTCGCGGTCCATTCGCAGTACATTTAGAGTGGAAATTAGCTTGGCTCGTTGTCGCAGCGCGATTAATCGCGTGTGTCTGTTCGAGCCTTTACGTGCATTCTTCAATAAATGAAATAAAAATACGTGGGAAAATCTAATGAGATGTGTGAAACGGTTATTTTTCATAAATCGGTTTATATTAGGTTTGATCGAAGAGAGTTGAATTCTTAGAACAGGTTCGGCATCCAGTCTATTGCGATATTTTGTTGGTAGCTGTATTCTCGCGGAGCCCCCAGGAGCCCCAGGGCTCCGCGGAGCACACTTTGAGTATACTCATTGGTTTACTCGTTGGTCTAAAGCAGCTATATAGCTGCCACAGTCTCAGTTAAATGGTTCTTTTTATGTGGTAAAATCATCCAATGAGTCCTGGAGCTCAGGGTGGGACGGGAGGGACTGTTAGACTTATACTGACTAAAATCCACGGTGATCTTTCAATAGCCCTTCCGCTCAACCCAGGGCGGGAGGACTTATTTGGTGTTGTAACGATAATTACATAAAAAAAAAATAATGGTAAGTTTCTTGAGTCAGAAGCTGCGAAATCCAGCTATAAATCAGAAACTTGAAAGTCTGACAACCAGTCTTACCATGGAGTATCGTATAACTCAGCAATTACTAGGTTCTAGAGGTCAGATAGAAAGTAACTAGATCAACGGGACAGTCAGAGGCGTAGCAAGGCCGGGACGAAGCGGACCCAGCCCCGGCTTCGAACAGCTTCGACCACCAGGAGTATGAATGTGGATGAAGGAAAATAACCACTAATCTGTGTTAGGATCTTAGCAGGTAGCCTTCTATATATTCTTTTATTGATGATGAAGAGGTTTTTACCTGACGGCGCGGTGAATGTGTTTTCATCATAATCATCATTGCAGCTTATTGCAGTCCACTGCTGAACATAGGCCTTTCCCAGGGAGCGCCACAGCGCACGATCTCCAGCTTTTTTCATCCAGCCACTGCCAGCCACCTTCTTCAGGTCATCGGTCCATCTTGCCGGGGGGCGTCCCACCCTACGCTTACCTACACGCGGTCTCCATTCGAGAACCTTCCTACTCCACCTATCGTCGGTTCTGAGGCAGACATGACCACTGCCTTTTTAGCTTTCTACAGAGTTTTTTTTTTATCGTGGTAAAATCATCAAATAAGTCCTCCCACCCCGGGCAGGGCGGGAGGGACTGTCAGACTTGTACTGACTAAAATCCACGGTGTCCTTCAATAGCCCTTTATGTTCCGGGATCACGGTAATGAGATAAGTCCCGCGGCCCCGGCAGGCTTTGGCCCTCTAGAGAGGGGGCCCCGTCATCATGCTGACGCTCTTTGAGGCGCGCGTGGAACACAACGCGCCGTCGACCCGGGCATGGTCCATGGTCGGGCAGCGAGTAGCCCTTTACTCGCCGCCCGCATGCCCGCGCCTACGGTGGCCGGAGATCGTCTTGCGACGTCCGTCGCCGTGGGCGTCCACCACCGCGGGTGGGGCGGAGGGAGGACATTGTCCTCTCCCTCACGCGGCCCGCCTCCTCCTTCGCGAGCATTACTGCTTCGCAGAAGGAGGCGACCGCTTCCCACTCCGTCTCGCCCCGCAGCATGGCCGCAACCAATGCCGGGCGCGAGAGGTCTCCGCCTAAGCTTTCTACAGAGTTGCTTTTTAATTAAAACTATTTAGACCCTATGTCTGACTCATTTAGGACATTATTGTTTACAAATATCAACAAAGGAAACTCACCATATTTCTGCTATTAAATGCGTCAATGAATACTATTATTTCTGTATTATTTAAATAATTAATAATACTCATCCAAGAAGATAGTGCAATAACAAGAAACAATTAAGTACTTAGTTTTAATTCGCGTTGGTCTCAATTAACAGGAATTTTAAACAAATATTGCAGGTTTGTATTATTAATTGTTTATTTACAAAAGATTTTCCCCATATGACCTGCTTGTCAATTTCATAAACGTTTTCAGTAATTTTCGTCAATGCTTAATATAGGGGTGTTCCAACGGTGCCCAGGCACTAGGCGAAGAGCCTGGAGGGGCACAGAAATGGCCAGACCAGGACCACAATAGGCCAGACCAGGGGGCAGTTAAAGAAGCTAGCATTGTACGCTTATAAGGATTATTATGGCACTAACATTCTTCTTAAAAAGTTTGTTGGCAAAACTAGCGAAATTTCATTTTTGAGAGCAGTGGTGGCTCAGTGGTATCGGCCTCGACTTACGAGTTGTAGGTCGCGGGTTCGAACCCAGTCAGGCGCATCGCATTACTTTGTGAATTTATTTCAAAACCACTGCTCTCAAAACGGTGAAGGAAAACATCGTGAGGAAACCGGCATGTCCTAGAACCAAAAATTCGAAGACCCGCGTGGTGGATTACGGCCCTCTCACAGAGAAGAGGCCTGTGTCCCAGCAGTGGAAACATTTAAAGGCTGATGATGATGATCTATACTAAAAAGCTACAAAACATACGACCAAATGAAGCCTAGCACCGGGGGTGAATTCACGGAGAACAACTAAGTAAGTAGTATTTGCATACATTCTTAACTTTTAGATACTTTCTAATAAAAGTTATCTTAAGCAACAAACACTTTCCTGACATAGGAAGAGTCGGCCAACGCCGCCGCCGTACTGACTTGATTGATTAACTTACATACATCCAATTATTCATCCAAAGTTTCGCATTTACTCGCGGTAAGTAGTTAGATGTACTCGTAAGTACCAGTTTTCCTCTAATAGGAAAATAATGACAGTGTCATCTGGTTAATGAATTTAGTTAGGGCTATAATATTACGTAGTATTCATTGATTCATAATGTTGAGTGAAAATGTGTCAATGGATTTCATCATTTCAGGAATTTCTCAGAGTTTGCTTCATGTTTCCTTGTATGTAAAAGTTAGTTCAAATTATGCGAAGGTAAGTAGGCAGGAAAGTGAAATAAAATATCCTTATTTAAGTACCTACTGACATTAAGTGACACATTTTTCCAATTGGGTAGACAAAAACTACAGAATTTAGCTACTAGGTATTGTAGCAAGTTCCTCGGTATAGTCTTTTTTCTTAGGTCCAATCCTTGCACTTCTTGTTTGCTTCTCGCGTCCCTCCATCTTCACACAAGTGGTATGCCACGATCCAAGCCAAGCTGTGTCAAGGTTCTGTAACCTTGACACAGCTTGGCGTGGTTCGTGGCATACCACTTGTGGCAGAGAATTTATATTGTCAGCAGCTGTAGGTCTCACAAGACTGGTCTTGTGAAACCCACAGCTGCTGACAATATAAATTCAGAAAAATACCTTTTAATTAAATATCTCTTTACTCTTCTTGGTAACTTACATTCTTACATTGGAAAATTATAGGTCCACGACTCCACGTACTCTAAGAGTAGAAGCCGTGATTAATTTAAAACTTCAAATCTCGAAATCAAAAATCAAAAAATTAAAATCAAGTTTCCTACATTGTTATTTTTCAATTCTACAAAATATCTGTGAAAATAACAACAATAAAAACATTGCAATTGAACAAAAAAAAACTCAAATTCGAGTTCAAACGACAATGTAGCGTGTCGGCCCGACCGTCGGGTTAACCCGTGTAATGTTGACACTGTCAGCTTAACCCCTCGCTGCTCCATGTTTTGCTTTTTTTTTCAACATTTAACCCATTTTTCAACAATTTTACTGCATTTCCCCCACGATAAGGTTGACAGATGCGACACTGTGCAACCCTCGCGTCTCGCGATTTTTAATGGATGTCGATTTTTTCACAAAAAAAAACGCATTTTTGTGAAGTTTTTTTTTATTAATCTAAAGCTGACAGTTGACGCGGATATAATCTTTAATTAAGACTATTTTTGATGGAGATTTTTTTTTTCTTTTTAAGTTAGGGTTGTAATTGTATGATTTATTTATAGATTATCGGGCTGAATGGTTTTAGCAGCTTTTTTTATCTGGTATTTGGTTTTTGTTGTCCTAATTATGCTGTGAAATTATGATATTCTTGTTGATCACGATCATAGTTACTATTTTTATCTAATTGTCAATTGATGTCCCATAACATCGCACAATACTTAGGTATTTTTGCTAATTTTACGTTCAGTTTTCCTGTAATTTTCAACCAAGCTCAGTTGCTAAAAAACTTGCATTATCTATAAGAATTTTACGTGCATTATAATAATATAAATAATTGGCCTGGTACATACATATTATGTATTAATATGTACTAGGCCAGTAAGAATGTATCTGAGATTAATCAATATTGCACAATTAATTACTGTTTACAATAACTAAAGTGTCCTTATTCCGTACTTATCTGCGAGAAGTGAGGCAACAACATTATTAATTAAATAATATGACTTTTTTTTTTTGTTGGGTGGCAAAATCATCAAATGTGTCCTCCCGCCCTGGGTGGGGCGGAAGGGACTGTCAGACTCTTACTGACTAAAATCCACCCGTGTTCCTTCGGATGCCCTTTACATTCCGGGGCCACGGTATCCTGGATTAAGAAAACCCCGGCAGGCATTTGGCCCCATAAGGGGCCCCGTCGGTGACGCGTGAAACACGACGCGCCACCGACCCGGGCTTGGTACCTGGTCGGACGGCGAGCTTACCCATTACTCACCGTCCGCAAGCCCGCTCCGCCGCTGTGCCCTCTGCTATTCAGAGGGACACGCGTTGGAGCGTCCACCCGACAGGCTATTTGCATACGGGCAAAGAAACCCCTTAGGCACACAGTGCCTAAGGAAGAGTTTTTGCCCGCATCCCAGGGTGCACCGGACCGAAAAATTGGTCTTCCCCCCGGACGAATCCGTGAGGGAACTCCAGTCCACGTACGCACGTGGAGGTTTCCTGTCTTAGCACCCCAAATAATATGACTTGGTAACTTTTTTGTATACTACTTAATTACTTTCTTACAAAAAAACAGCCTAAAACGTGATGGAACGTATGAACTAAATGAAGTCACCAACATTTTTGTATTATCTTTACGGAAAGCAATTTTATTCCGATCTGTCGATAGCACCCACTCTTACTTGAACCCCAGCACGTATAAGAAGGAACTGGGATCTAGTTATACTGGACGGACACAAATAAAAACTCAAATACACAAACACCCAGACCCGAAACATCCACTTGTAGGTGATATAAAAAATTGTACCGTGCGGGGTTCGAACCCGCGATACGCAGCGCAGCAGTCGATTGTTCAGCCACTACGCCGTGCCTCATCAGTTCATCGTACCTAATATCTCCCAAACATACTGTCAATCATTCAAGTAACTTACCCATCCAATGCAATCTTAAAACCTTTTACCTATTTAGAATGAATTAAAAACAAAATCAAAGCCTATTTTTGTTACCTATCGATAATATCAGCCAATTACCGTCCACTGATGAACGTAAGCCTTTCCCTTGGAAAACCACCCTTATACCATGTGTTCAGAGATTTTTTTAATCATTGTCACGTACAAGGAATATCTCCTGCATCGTGGGTTAACAGACATTTCAACTCCCAAATATAGATAGGTTAAAGCACTGACCTACCCCAAAGAAATGATCTATGTGACTGAAAATCTCCACCTTTCATCTCGGGTGCTGCCATCTGTTGGATTTCAGGGTCATTTGTTTAAGAAACAACTTGCTTCATACCAACGTGTTAGTGATGTTGACTGAAGAAGCTAGATGATGCAGTGTCTATTTTTATAGGATTTGGAGTAAAAAATTATTCCATTTCTGTTGAGAAAACACATTGTAAAGAAAAAAAAATAAAAAATCTTGGCTTTTCTGTAACTTTTTGCTATCCGTTGTTGGCCAATACTCGTAACAATTGCAAACGTGGCTCCAGAAAATATTTATTATATGTATATACACATATTAATACAGGTTGTAAGAGACATAGACGCGCAAACGGATACCATGGGTCCAGGACATGATTCTGGACCCCCCGTGTTGGAATTTTTCTTCGGATTATTCCTAATTTTCTAAATTTAAAAAAAAATGGAGGTGTTTTTACTTTAGACTGTTCATAATCGTTATTCTTACCTAACCCAAAGAGATTTTTAATAAAAAAGTAATTAATTCACTACTTTCACTAAAAGTAGCAATGTAAATAAAACTAGAAATGGTGTCTTCTTAGATGTTTATAATGAAAGGTCATCGTATACCTAAATACTGTGTCCACTACCACAGTACCTGTAGTACTTTAAGCGCGGGTCACTATTTGAAAAAAAAAAAAAAACAAACATAAAAAAATAGGGAAAAACCGACGGAAAATTCCAACACGGGGTCCAGAATCATGTTTTGGACTCATGGTATCCGTTTGTGCGTCGATGTCTCTTACACCCTGTATAATTTACGAACCGTGGCCAGCAGCTTCGCCCGCTACAACTCCAAAATTTTCTCACAGGAAAATAATAATCGATATAAAAAATGTATCCTGTGTTAATCCAAGTTATAAACTTTTTGTGTACCTTATGCAAATCCGTTTAGTGGTTTTTGTGTGAGAGAGTAACAAACTTATTCATACAATCTCACAAAATTTCGGATTTATAATATTAGTACGAAGTAAGATTAGGTATGTCGATTCTTAAAAGACCATTTCAGACACCCGCATGGTCCTCGTATGACCTGAGCAAAACAATGTCTGGACTTTAAAAGAGACTGTGACCTCTGAGTTTGTTTCGGATGTTTCTTCTCAGAGTAGTCAGGTACGAAACACCAGCCTCATCTAGCTATAAAAATATTGTTTGAGGTGTAAAAGTGTTTTTTAACAACCAACTTGCAAAATAAATATAATTTATCATATTTTGTGGTCTGTGGTCACCTGAAGTAAGAAAAAAAATAAAAACTCATCGCTTATTTGTATATTTAATTTATTGAATACGGTAGAAATGCTTCGTAGTAATTAATGGAAAACAAATACATAACAAACAGACGGAGCTAGGAACATATACCGACCGCAAACCACATTGTAGCCCTTATTACTAGCGTACTAAGAAATACTTTAAATAATCCTGGTCTTACTTGGGAGCTATTTTGCTTGGAACAGGTGACGAATGAACTTTTTCCTTGTAGTAAATTTTTTTTCGTTACCAAATGCTTTTTAGACCCCAAAACCAAATAATTTACTTGACTTTAAATTTATTCTTTCTTGTCTTGGACTATTTCATTATTTACCTTTAATTATAAAATGAGGGAGTTTTTTCCTTTTCTTGTAAATTTTAGACTCTCACAAAAATATGTGTAGGTACAATGTTTTTATGGAGTGTACCTAGATTTTTTTTTACTGTATCTGTAATATTAAGTTCTACAAAATGGCTGCGGCATAAGGTTTGGCTTTCTCCTAAAGCCAGAATATAATTCTCTTTATATATTTTAAAATATAATT
This sequence comes from Agrotis exclamationis, assembly GCA_950005045.1. Classification (NCBI taxonomy): domain Eukaryota; kingdom Metazoa; phylum Arthropoda; class Insecta; order Lepidoptera; family Noctuidae; genus Agrotis; species Agrotis exclamationis. The sequence goes on from OX465443.1 coordinate 1,415,437, forward strand.
TTATCTAATGTGGACGCCAGAAGTTTTAAACCGCTATTGCAATTTAAATTGAAAATCAATCACGTAGGTTCTCCTCCAATTTTATAGATTGTAATTCCCTAAATATATATTTCTTATATTTTCCAACGAATGGTCATCCACATTAGTAAAACTTTTTATAAAATAATTTGACTAGAAACAACACAGTTTTTTATATAACTCGAAAAATTATTTTCACGTTTTACAAAATACAGTCGCACTAAAATAATGTTAAAACTAAATATAGGAACGACTAGAAGAAATTACATATTATTTGGAATCAAGGAACTTTTGTATAGAGATCATAATAACGTTTCTGTCAAAATCAAATATTCTTTTTAATAATAAACCTCTGAAATATTTGAAATTGACAAAATGAGTAACAAAGAATTCTGGGATTTATCTCAGATCTTCTCAAAATATTAAAACTTGGATCTGAAATCAACCACGAAAACGTTTGTCCACTTGTTATTTAAAATACTTAACTATATTAACATAGGAACATATTATTTTTGCAAAAAATATTTTTAACACATTATTTAAGTATTTATTTACCCGTTTTATTTTTAAGTATTTTTCATAAATTGTTAAACAAAAGTTCACGTATTTTATTCTTCTAAAGACTAACTTCTAAAGAAAACTATAATTGTGTATTATAGTTTTGTTTCGATTTAATTTCAATTATGTTTTTTAAACAAAATCAATTATTTTTACACCTGTTTGTGAAAATTTAAATTTCCTTAAATCTTGCGTTCCATCGCAAAAAATGTGTCTTGAATAATAAAATCACCAAAATTCAATACCTAATCGTTCTGTTTGAAAACATACCCTAACTCTAAAATCTAAAATCATTTTTTGCAATAACAATAATGACAGCAAATCTAATACTTAAAACGATTTTGAAAATAATAATACACATTATTATTTTAGAAAGCGTGCGACTGTATTGCCTGCTTCTAAGCGTTGTACTTGAGTGAATTATTGTTAACTATTAATATCACTCCTGTAAACCTTTCATCTAATCTTAATAATTAATTTGTACTGTATTTTTATTATTTGTTTACCAAACTCCGATACCTTTCACACTTGGTTAACAAATTTGTACTATTGTTACATCGCGGACGTAGCCAAGATTGGACAGACGGACAAATATCATGTGTCTGTATAACACCCATTTTTATAAATAAAATGTTTGATATAGATATAATATTTTTTCTTACAATTTAGTCTCGGTAGAGAGTCGCGAGCTAACAAAAACTGTTAGCACCAGATAATTTAATTTAATAAATTATAACACTGGTTTTTAATGAAATTTTACGGTTTTCAAAATTAATTTATGTAGGAACTATTTTTTTTCAGTGTAACCTTAAAATGAGGTTCCTAAATAGTTATATTATAAACTGAATTATAACTACAAAAGGGTATAAGATGAAACACAAATGTACATTTTATAATGAAGAATTTTTTTTCGACTATGTTTGCTAAAACACATTAATGGGAATCATTCTAATTGACTAATAAGTTTTGAAACAAAATGCTTTTTTGTACAATAACCTAAATAATTTAACACGATTCTAAATTTCAATCATTTTTATTGTGACTAGCATTTACTGTATTTTTAATTATAAAAAATCTTTTCATGTTTTTGATTGCTGAAAAAAAATCTTTTTTTCATTAAAAAAATCATTAATTTGAGCATGGACTCTGCTAATATTTCTCGAGACATTTTTTTCTATAATACGTTAATTATGGCAACTACATGATGTGTGTACCTACTTTTTGTGACTATCATTCATAGTTTTCTTATTTTCGTGTTGTATTTTATAGAAATATATGTCATGTAACCACTATCCATAAACCCTATTTTATACTATACATGTAATATAACTGATATAATATAATAAAAATCTCTTAAGGGGCCATCAAATGTTTTACCCTACTACATGATTAGCACTGGTTATACGTATATGTGAATATTTTTTGTTACAATATATAAATTTTATATATAAGTGATTCCCACCAACATTACAACAAGAAATCACTTATATTTCCTATCTTTGCTACGTCCCCGACCTTAATTTGGTCTCCACACCAAGTACAACGCATTTTGGAAAACTAAAAGTCTCGAACACAATTTTTTAATACTTTTTTACTACATCCAATGACATCGATCTGAGTGACCGTCCATTCTCCAAATATAATAAAAACCCGGCATTCTCTACTATTGTTCCACGAATGCTCACAGAAAATGGACGATGACTTGAGATCTTACCACGCGTACAATTGTATTAATTTGTTATATTTAAAACGTTATTAATATAATTTGTTGTATCGCGCGCCCACGTCTCGGCTCCGTGCAGGGTCCGTTTGGCTCTGTCCAGGAAGACTAATAGGAAGATGGACCTTCAAATAAACTCTGCCCTTATTTTGAACTCTATGCCTAATTTTTTGACGTTTTGGAGTAAGAATTTTTCGTTTTAAGAACCATACTTAGGAACTTTTACAATATGTTAGGAAACCAGGCATCTTGGTAATTCGTTGTCATCAACGAGAAAATTTTTCGAAAAACAATATTTTTCCATTCTTTAGTAACAATTTCATAAGTTTAAGTTTGTCAAATGAAAATAATTGTTACACAAAAAAATAATTAAATTGATTTTTAATTGGAACGTTTCTTCTTTTTCAAACTTATTTTATGAGGTAGATACAGTTATTACAGAGATGCATTTCATATCTGATTACGTTTAATTGAATAACATAACCAGTACATTATCGTAGTTACTCTATTTCCTCATAAGGTTTACCCTGATCCAAAATCACAATTATTATAACAATCAGGTTCAGCTAGCCCTCTCCGGAGCCGTTCCGTGTGCGACCTCTAGTTTCTTTAAATTTAAATTACATCTTACGTACATACATAGGAACTTTCTTTAGAAGCTGCATGGTTTGTACAAGCTAACCTCCACACTGATCTACCAATAATGAATTATTTAAACAAACTTTGTTACCATTTTACCCATCAAATAAGTCTTGATTATCAAGATAATAATATTTATGCGTTGCTCGCCTCGCTCCGCTCTGCAGTAGCCATGTTTTATTAAATGTTCAGTCTTTCTTGATGGCAGTTAATATAACTATTAAAAATGTACACCTCAAAATCCTGTGTTCTAAATATTATTTTTAATTTAAAGCGGTTTACAAGTGTTTAATATTGTTGCAGAGCGGAGCGACGCGAGCAGCGTCGCAGTAACACATTATGTTTACGATTACAATACAAATAAGTATAATGCAGCGGGGCTACAGCGGGCGCGCCAAGCTCGGCCCGCGCGCGCCCCAAACAATGACCCGTATATATAAATATTGGTGTGTTACACAACAAAACCCGTCTGACCGAGCCCCACGACCACATATCTAATCAAATTTAATACTAAATTACGTTTAATGTTGATCACTGCCCAATAGTACGTATCTTTGTGCTTTAAGTCACTCGTAGACAACAATAAATAGTATCGAGTAGCTAACATGCGCGCGGCCTCCGTCCAGCGCGGCGAAGTAACGCACTAACTATATTTGTACTTTATTGTAACTCCAAAATATAATTTATACAATAACAGCTAATATAAAAACTAACGTCGTGAGGTAGAGCGGTTGTCGTAGTACTACGTGGCAGGCGCTAGTACAGGGTAGCACAGTGGGGGCGCTCGCGTCGCTCGACCCGCGCGGGCGCTCACGTCGCTCCACCCGCGCGGGCGCGCGCGGCGCTCCTCAGTGATCAACATCGCACCGGTACTACGACGCTATCGTGAGTGCGCACTCACCGATAAAATACCTTTAAATAATAATTACTCCTAGGGTGTATTTCTTCTCCCGATCGAAATCGACGTTTCATAAACTCGTCTCGGACCGACCCGACGGAACATCGAGGAGATAATAATAAATAATCGAATTTATAAGCGGCAACGTTTCATATATCACCCGTTCAATATAATTCTCAATATATGAAGTTAGACTCTGACAAAAAAGAGGCCGGGGGCCGCCGCGCGGTGTGGCGCTCGAGCGGGCGGCCGCTGACAGCTTCTCCCTTTACAAATTACGTCTCATAATATTTCAGCAATCGCTTGAAGGCACACAGCGTTAAATGTAGTTAGTACAGTTCAGCGATCGTAGGCGCGCGCACGCGGCGGTGTATCCGCGAGCCGCGCGCGCGCGCCGCGTCCGGCAGCCGAGCCGACGTCGGCGGCTAGGCCGGCGTCAGCGTCAGCGTCACGGTGGCACGGCGCGTGGCGCGGCGCCGCACGGGCAGGAACACCAGCGCCGGCACCAGGCTCAGCGCGCCGCCCGCCTCCTCCACCACGAACGGCTGCATGGTGAGCGGCGCCTGCGGAGCGCGCGGCACGGCCAGCAGCGCGCCCGCGCCACCGTGCGCCGCGCGTAAGTGCGCCTCCAGCGCCGCAAAACCCTCCGCGCGAAACTCGCACCGCGAGCACGAGTACTGCGCGTCCGCGTCGCCCTCACCCTCGCCGCTCTCCGGCCCACCCTCCCCGCCCTCCATCTCGCTGCCGCACGCGCTGCCCGGCGGCTCGGGCGGCATCTCCGGCGGCTCGTTCTGCTGCTGTTGCGCGTGCGCACGCTCGTGGGCAAACAAGAACGCCAGCACATCAGTTGTAAATGGACAGTACGAACAGGCGTAGGGTTTATCTCGCGTGAGCAAGTCTAGGGGCCGTGGCGGTGGTGGTGGTGGTCGTGCTGGCGGCGCGTGCTCGGCTAACAAATGCGCTCGTAACGCTCGCGGACCGCGGAACCGTCGCGCGCACAGAGGACAAGGCTCAGCTGGCGCGGTGGCGGCTGGCGCGGGAGGCGCAGGGATGCCGTGCGTGTTGTGTTTGTGCACGCGCAGGAAGTACTTGCTGCACAGCTCCTTGTGACAGATGTCGCACGTGACGCCACCGAGCTGCGTGCCGCTCTCCAGCGAGATGCCGTGCATGCGCTGCATGTGCGTGCGCATGAAGTATTTGTTGCACAGCTCCTTGTTGCAGATCTCGCAGAAACTCGAACCAGAAGATGAAGCTCGTCTCTCGTCGGCTGGTGGTGGCGATGCGGAGGGCGGGCGCGGGCCAGGCTCACCCGGGTCGTCGACTAGGCGCTCGGCTGCCAACTCGTTCAGCTGAGAGATCATGGTCTGTAATTTCCGCAGCTCCTCACTCGCGGAACCAGGTGACGCGACACCGCGCTCCTCTACTATTAGATTGAGTGGACTCGTTTGACCATCGCGTAAGGCCGCCTCAAGCTCTTCTTCGCATTCTCTTTTCACTTCAGCCATTTCTTCAGGATCTAGAGGTGGTGGCAGTGAATGTGAACGCGGCGGCGTGTCGGGTGGTGGTCCCGACAACGCGGGTGGCGTGGTTAGTGGCGTGGTAAGGGGCGTGCCCAGCGGTGTGCAGAGCGCGGGCGGCGTCGCGGACGGCGGCGAGTGCTCGTTAACTGGTGATCGCCGCGCGGGCACGCCATGTCTCCGCTCGCGGTGTGTCCGCAAGAAGTATTTGTTGCAGTACTCTTTACAACATATTTCACAGAACGCTTCTGGATTAACAACACCAAGCCGGCGCAGTGCGTCGGGCTGGAAGCCGGACTCCCTCGCGCGCCGGGCCGAGTCTGGTGACAGGCGGCGTGGAGTGCCGCCCGACTCCTCATCGGAGGAGCGGCGCGGTGGTGAGGGCTGCGCGGGCGGCGGGGGCGCGGGCTGCGGGTCCCCGCCGTCGTAGATGCCGTGCTTGTTAGCGCGGTGGGTCTTCAGGAAGTACTTGTTGCAAAACTCTTTGCAACAGAGGTCACAGTAGGCCTCGGGGTTGAAGATGCGCGGAGGCTCGTGTCGCGGCAGGAGTCGGAAGGCGGCGAGGGGGTCGAAGGTGGGCAGGCCGAGCTCCCCAAAGGCGAGAGCGCTCTTGTAGATGTCGGCCATCTTGGCGTGCAGGTCAAGAGGCGGGGGTGCCAGGTGCTGCGGCGTGGCGCGAGAGGGCGCCGCCTGCTTGCGCCGCTTGCGCCCGGGGCTGTTGCCGCCGCTCTCCAGGTCCAGCTCGCGCTTGACCGCCGGCGCGACAGACATCGCGTCACCGCCGCATCTGGAACGAAACAAATTAAACGTTACCAACAATGTAAATAAATACGTATCGTTGAGTCTGACATGCCGTTATGGCTATTACAAGCTTACTCAATAGTTACTATATGTAGTATACTCAATAGTTATGCTGTCAGACGAAAAATATTTTTCTAATCTGACAGACATTCAAACAAACCAACAAATCCTCTCTCTTTAGTATAAATACTCGTATATGTAATCATGAAAAGTGGTAGTTTAATTTTTATTTTTATTCCAATTTCAAAATAAAAATCTAGTAGCTAATAAATGTGAGAATGTGATGTTACAGGATTTTTCAATTAAAATATGCGTCAAGTTTATGGACTCATAAAAATTGTTAACACGGTGCTGCTCGCCAGAACTTGGCTTGACACGCTACCGTGCTACTGTGTTCATTTAAATAACATTGTCATACGAAGGATGTTTCTACAGAACTGTTTTTAAATTCATCTCTATTTATGTTTATGTTATTTTCTAACAAAATAGGTACAATATCATATCGCCGAGCCCAAATGATTTACCTATTCATAGAAATAAATATTTATTCATAAATGGTGCCCCGTGAGGTTCTGTGGTGGGCCCTTAAGGAGAAAAGTGTGCCTGGAAAGTATGTACAGTTGATTCGTGCAATGTATAGTCGATGCAGTACCCAAGTCCGGTCTACAGCGGGCACTACCGGCAGCTTCAATGTCGCGGTTGGCTTGCACCAAGGGTCGGCTCTCAGCCCGTACCTCTTCCTGATGATAATGGATGCTCTGACGTCAGACATCCAGTAAACGATTGTATGTAGCGGAGATGAGGATGTTGAGATAGATGTGTGGAGTGACAAGAATGGATAAAGTAAAAAATTAGTTTGTAAGGGGAAGTTTGAAAGAGACGCCTGTTACAGAAAAAATGGAAGGGAATCGTCTGTCTTGGTATGGACATGTGATGACGGTTGAGGCTCATGTGACTAAGAGAGTGATGGGTATGAATGTTGATGGATGGAGAGGAAGAGGAAGGCCAAAGAAAAGATGGATGGATTGTCTAAGGAATGATATGAATGAATAAGGAGTAAATGATACTGTGACGTCTGATAGGGGAGAATGGAAGAAAAAAACGTGTTGCGCCGACCACAAGTAAAATGGGATAAGGGTAGGAAGATGATGAAATAGTTAATTATTATTTTCAAAATCAGTAAAATTTCTTCAGTTATGTTATTATGTATTAGTAAAGTTTTATTAGATGTTAGAGAATTATTTTAGTTCTTAGACCTCTTTTTTTGGACTCGACTGACTAGAACACGGTGTCCTCTATTGCCGTTTGCCGGAGTTGCAGATCCCTCGAGGACAAGTTATAACCCCATCTTATTTGAAATAATGAAATGAAAAAAAAAATTATAGGTATTTATTTATGTACAAGTAGATTTAGAAAACATTTTTTACAGGTCTTTTTAAAACTAGATGAGGCCGGTGTTTCGTACCTGAATACTCTGAGAAGAAAAAGCCGAAACAAACTCAGAGATCACAGTCTCTTTTTACAGGCATGACTCGTATATTGATCAAGTCACAGGATATTGATGGAGCAAACCAAAAAATGCACCAAGTGATGTTTAAAAGCCTATTATCGATTTAAAAAAAAAATAAGTTAATTCAATATTTTATATTAGACTAACAATAATGAAAAAAAAAATTACAATAATTGAACTGTGTTGTAATCAGTGTTTATTGACATACATCTTTTTACTTTCAAGCCCGATTTCAAAAGTATTAATCGTGCAATAATACATCGTACCCTTATTGCAAAAACCGATTATCTGCATCAAAATTCGAGCGATAATGGGTTTTACCTGTAGCTTCGTCGTGACTTGAGGATTCGATTTCTATATTTTTAACTAAAAATTGGTTTAAAAATGCAGATAATCGGTTTTTGCAATAAGGGTACGACATAGTCTGTTTTAATTTGACCGCAAAAGAATGTCAATTGAGTTTCTTGTCCGTTCTTCTCCATAGAGATCTACTTCTTGGAATGAGCAGATGCTCATATTTCTCTCTCGGTACTTTCACAGTTTTCATGTCTTGTGACTGGGACTGTAGCACCATAACTATTTTAAACTATTTTGTTTTTTCTTTTGACAATTCAAAAGGCCTACTTGAAATAAATGATTTGATTGATTGATTGATAGAAAACGGTGATAAATTAATGTTTATAATAATAAATGTAACGTCGTAACGAGATAGAACAATAAGGGAATTAATTGAGGCTCAGAACTTTGCTATCTAGGTATGAATACTTTACTTATATCTGGAAGTTTTTTAATAAAGGTTTTTCGGTTTATTTATTTATAACTGTAGTTTCATGTAGATAATTAATCATGTGTAAGGTATGCACATTACAGTAGTTTTCAATGCGTAGGTAACTTCTATGTTCCAAAGGTTTAACAGATTCCAATAAGAAAATCCCTCACCTATTATTATCCTGTCTGAGATCAATCGCCTCCATTGATCACTTAGTCCTAATCACCATCATGAAATAATCACCATCTCAAAATCACCACTCACACGTCACCATAAAAGTATCATCAGTGTTAAAAACTACCACTAAAAAACCGCAAAGTACAGTCACTCGCGAAAACTTCTGACTTTTTTCTTTTATTTTTTGGCACGTGCTTACGCTTGCGCGTGCGCGTTTAAAACTGATGTTTTAAGTAAAAACGCGTGCTGCATTTCTTTTTTTTTTTTGTTAGAAAATAGCAAAAATGGTGTTCCCCACCCGGCCACCCCTGCCATAGACAGATTATTTGACAGGGGGCCGGTGCATTACGGATAAACGAGGGTTTACATGCCACGGGTAAGTATTATTTTCTTGTAGTTTCTTTAATAAAGTAGATATAGTTTTTTATTTTATTTCGTACCTAGATGTGGATGAAAAAAGTACCTATCTTGTTTTTGTAGCTACTGTATAACGTGTAAAAATTGTGTACTAACACAATAATTTAGAGTTGTGAAATTAAGCAGTGTATGTAGAGTCTTTTCTTGAATGTTATTTTTGTTTTTTTTTTTTCAAAGATATCTTTTCGGTGGTACCCTATTATATATAAGAGAGACCATTTTCTTAAAGTTCTTGTTTATTGTTATAAAAAAAAAATAACAGCTATTTTAAAAGAAATGCTAAACTTGCAATAAGTACTTATTAAAAACATTTTTTATGAGTCACTATGAAACCCTAATTTATCACACGTTTTAGTTTGATGCCAGTAACGTTAAACAAACTCGTTCAACTAAATCAACCCCGTCCCCATGTAAACCAAATGTAACACCAAACAATACGCGTTACTTTCCAAAAATTTGGAAACACTATCAAGAGGGCGTCTCTGATCAAACATGCTCTCTCTCTTTCACACATCTGTGGTTCTGCTATATCCCTCTCAATTCGTACAATATGTTTTTCTCTTTCTTCCAATGTAGTGTCTACGTAATGGTTATTATGAGTTATGGTGTGTTATAAATCTTAGTTTAGATTTTGAAAATACTCTCAGCTTTTTGTTGTTTAGTTTTTTTGGGAATTATACACATTTATGTAATAGAAAAGTTAAAAAAAAATTAACTTAAAATCATTTTACTCATTATTCCGGTTCGGAAAAACTCATATAGATAAATTGTGGTTTCTAAAGCTGCTTAAATTACAGATTTCCACAAACATACTAAAATATTCCCTGAAATAAACTGGAACTGCTCAAAAATATTAAAAAAGCCTTTCTACTACATGCCGAAAATACAATACAAACAATAAATAAAACCCACAGTTAATAAAATATCAGAAAAAAAAGCCGTGAAAAGTTCAGACAAGTATTATTTGATATAAACAAGGAGCGAGCGTAGCCAAACGCTTTCTCATAACATTTTTTCACCACCAAAGTAAAAAGTTTTTATTAAAAAGTCGAAAAAACAAGTTTAATTACTTCTTAAGGAAGTGGACGGGCCGACATCAATTTGCCTTATTAAAGTGTTATTGTAATTTAAGATAGCCAACTTCATTTATTGTTTGGTAAGCATTAAAAAAAAAAGAAAATCATGGAAAATGTGTCTATGTGGTTTCAATATCATCATCATCCTTGTGTCCTTCTTCTAATAATTTTAAGGTCGTCCCAATTTGTCTGCTTTTATACTTTTCTATACGTATACCGATTCTTTACCGCAGATTTATTCACCATCAATCTACTTAAATATTGTTTTGTGAGAAATTTTGCAAAATGCAAAACTGCTAATTGAGACAATACCTATCACAATATGATACAGCATTTTTCAGCTAAGGACACGTCGGTGCTCTGCCCAAGCTGGGCAGTCTTGCACCGAGCTACGAGTACTACTACGAGAAATTTTGCAAAATGCAAAACTGCTAATTGAGACAATACCTATCACAATATTTATGATACAGCATTTTTCAGCTAAGTACTCGTAGCTCGGTGCAAGACTGCCCAGCTTGGGCAGAGCACCGACGTGTCCTCACGGCGGCGATAGGCGGAGACCTCTCGCGCCCGGCATTGGTTGCGGCCATGCTGCGGGGCGAGACGGAGTGGGAAGCGGTCGCCTCCTTCTGCGAAGCAGTCATGCTCGCGAAGGAGGAGGCGGGCCGCGTGAGGGAGAGGACAATGTCCTCCCTCCGCCCCACCCGCAGTGGTTTACACCCACGGCGACGGACGTCGCAAGACGATCTCCGGCCACCGTAGGCGCGGGCATGCGGGCGGCGAGTAAAGGGCAACTCGCCCCTCGACCATGGACCATGTCGACGGCGCGTTGTGTTCCACGCGCGCCTCAAAGAGCGTCAGCAAGATGACGGGGCCCCCCCCTCTAGAGGGCCGAAGCCTGCCGGGGTCGCGGGACTTATCTCATTACCGTGACCCCGGAATATAAAGGGCTATTGAAGGACACCGTGGATTTTAGTCAGTACAAGTCTGACAGTCCCTCCCGCCCTGCCCGGGGTGACTCATTTGATGATTTTACCACGATAAAAAAAAAAGTACTCGTAGCTATGCTATATTTTATAGTTTATTGACCTGATGTCTTTTTACGCAACTGCCCAAAAAAGGACTGATATTTTGCTTTTAATCCGTTTGTGCAGTTATAACAACGTAAGTAGAAAAAGTTGCTTAAAATTAGTTAAATTCAGGATTTTTCCAATGTTTAGAATCCGCTTCCTCTGTTTATAAGCAAGTAAAATAATTCATCATTCTTAAAACTGTATCTATCAAATAATTAGATATTATACGGAACACTAACCCACTCCATTTCAACTCACACTTAATCATTTTGAAAAGTGGATTGCCAGAATAACTCGGTTTTGCGATGTCATTTAGATTCCATTCATTTTAAAATGTTTCTCAAATATTTTTAATGAGTTTTTCTTTTAGAAGTTTTTTTGTTAATGGCTTTCGTTGGTCTATTTATGAGTTCCTTGGACGCCGCACCCGTGACCTAAATCCCCATGGGTAACAATAGGAAACCCAGTCTTGTGCCAATTTAGGGACGTAGGCTTTGATTAACCATTTAAAATACTAAAATCCCTCAAATAACTATACAGGACAGGGTTTCCGGATGCAGAGTCTAAAATGCCTAGGCAATTTTTAAAAAACGGCGGTTGAAAAACTTCATAAAAACATTTTATTAAAATTGTGGCCAACCTGTATTGAAACTTCTTGTCTATTTCTTCGTAGGTATAACAGTCTTGAAACAATTTTCTGGCGTGCTCAATATCTCCAGAACCGAATCAAAGCAAAGTCCATTATGGTTCACTATTCACTGCTACTCATTTTAAACAGGTAACTAGAGCGAACATTTAGGCCGAGCTTACCAATTTAATGAAAACAAAACAACTTTAGCTTTATTATGATAACGATAACAACTGATAGACAACATGTTTGTATAAAAAAGTTCATAAATTGATAACCAGAAAAGAGGTTATCATTTTTTTATAAATCGCTTTTTAGGCAAGTGACACACAGGGCGGGCTGAATGGAAAAATATCTTTGCCTGCTAAAAAACAAAACAGAGACAACATGGCGCCGAAATAATTACAACTACAAAAATTTGATCAGTGAACAAACTGTGGTTCCATTTTACGAACACCACTCAATATTCATTCATTTTTTCGAGTCAAGTGCTATATTTTACTGCGAAGTCGTTAACTTTGAAATATCGGTCGCGGGGGAGGCGTGTGGGGTGGGGGGTGGTTGGCAAATAAAATAAAAATAAAGGCCGATTACGGCCGACATTTTATAATGGACGATGAAATGACATGCGGGCGCCGCCGCCGCCGAGGCGCGCGCTGGAGACTTCCTAAATGTCAACGCGTGATTTTTTGGCAATTTCAGCTTTTATTTTTTGTTTTGTTATATTTTTTGTGAACTATTTTTTTAAAGGTTCTGTGGTTTCTGGGTTAGTTGTTTGAGGTTTTATATTTATGACAAATCTGAAGAATAAAGGAAGCGGTTTACTACCTATTTATTCTTACGCAATTACCATAAAAAATATAACTACCGGCTATAAATTAAAACTCAAATACAAGAATTCAAAAGAACTTTCTGTTTTTAAAGTCAGTTATGACAGTAATTAGTATTACATAGATTGGGTTTCAATGAATAGGACAAATTCAATTTTTTATTATTTATAAGGTAGGTAAACATTTAACAGGTAAAGAAATAATTTAAAGCTAAAAATAATACAATTAGTCTAAAAGTTAAAAAAAACACCAAAATTTAAAATTTTAACTTTCAATTCCTCTCCATCCCTTTCGGTTTCAACAGACATGTCACCGCGTATTTATATTCAATCAGTCGGGGCGGGAGTCGAACCCGCGACCCACACCCCCGCTGCCAGGTGCTAAGGGCTTATAATTTTATAATTGATGCCTGTGACTGACGCGGGTACATTTTAAAGCTGCACTTGTGGTCGAATTTGGGCATTTTGTGATGGTTCCGTAGATGTATTTTTTTTTATTTAAGAAGAAAAATGTTTATTTAGCACTATTGTTGCATGCGAGAAACGGTTTTAAATAATAATAAAATAGTTTTCACAAATAATTTACCAAATAACTGTTAAAAAATGCAGAAAAGGCAAGAAATTAAAAAAAAATACTAAATACATTTTGGCTGGCGTAAATAGTAAAATTGCCCTAAATATAGTTAATGGTTTCCTCAAATAATAAAAACAATTCAAAGATGCAGCAAGAAAAAAGTCAGAAAACATATTTAGGTGGCTTACATGGTAAAATTGCCCTAATTCTTACACCAAAAACTTTAAACCGATTATCCAATCTTAAGACACTCACAAGTGGTATGAGAGTGGCTTATTTTCATCCACGTATTACGAGAAACCTTATATTATTCTTTTTCTTTAAAATGTGGCACTTAGCGGCCTCATTAGTGACTTTATTAGAATACGATACTTGTAAGGAATCCCTATAATTAAGTCTCTCCATCCAGCCGAGTGTAATTCCATTATTCACAGTATTTTTATACTTTTCAGTTATGTAAGCAAATTCAATTAATTTACAAGGTAAGTGGGGCGATTCCGGGGCGGAAGATATAGGAATTGCGTAGGTATATTGGAATGACCTATATTACGATGTTTAACGTAGAATTTGCCTATTACAGATTATGTTGAGTTACAGATAGGATAACAAGTCCTTTTTTCATTCTACTTTTAAGTTTTTCATATTTTACACTGTAATGTATTACTAAATGAGATGCTGCTTAATATTTATGCTAGAAACATAAAAAAATCCTGCGTCTGTGTTTCCGAACACATACAACACTAATCTCTTCAAAGTTAGAGTGAACAGGCTTCTTCTGGGTAAGCTCGCTCCATCGTCGACCTTGTCTTAGTTACTCCTGACCTAGACTAAGGTCAAGAGCAAACCCATTGCACATAAAAAAAATCTCTTTGAAAATAATAAATAGGTACATCCCCAAAAAGGGTTTCCCATTTCACTAATACGGAACCCTAAAACACAAATCAACGGCTAAGAGCGGTTGGCAGAGATGTCCCCACATAGTGTTTACAATATATTATTATGATTACACATTAAGGAAATAATTTTTATTAAGTATTATTGTAATTAATGAACTCTCTTTTTTTTTCAACACAATGTATTTTGTTATGAAATAAATGACTTATGACTTATGATTATGTCGCCGTTATCATTCGGAGGGTAGACAGCACTTTAAGTTATAGTTATTAACTTTTTGAGTATTTTCACGTATAATGTGCTTGAAATTCTAATAAACACTTAGATCAGCTTCTATCAATTTCAAAAGCTTCTGTGATAAAATTATTTATCTTAAATAAGCTGTTTGTTTGATGGAATATGATTTCCTATTTATACCCTAATATGGACTAATTTTCAAAAAATCTGACGAGTGTTCAGTTATTTCAAACTTTGTAGATCCAACGGATCCGATTGTTCGTCTCTATCAATGAATCTTGGGACTGGATCGCCAAAGGGAACCGAACCGAAACAGGAAGGTTTTTAGCCAGAAATAATCTGACAGTCCGCCCCTTCCACTCACACTCAAATTCATTCGACGTTATAACCCCAAGACAAAAAAGCTATCAGTGAATGAAGAAGACGAGATTAAAAGAAGCTATTAGAGAGCAGTGGTGTCCCAGTGTGGTATCGGAACCGACTTACGGGTTCTAGGTCGTGAGTTCAAATTCTGCCAGGCGCATTACTTTGTGTAATTTATTTCAACACCACTGCTCTCAAAACGGTGAAGGAAAACGTTGTGAGGAAACCGGCATGTCCTAGATAAAGAAAATAGAAGACATGTGACATCCACTAACCCGCACTGGGCCCGCGTGGTGGATTATGGCCCACTCCCGCTCTCAGAGAGGAGGCCTGTGTCCGAGCAGTGGGAACATTAATAGGCTGATGATGATGATGAGTGAATGAAGTCGATTTTCGTCTTTTCAGAACACGTGTTTGTTATTTAAAAAGGAGTCTTTATTATTATTATTACTAGCCTATACTGTCCTACTACTGAATAAAGGCATCCCTCCATTCCTTCCAACGGTCACAATCATGCGCTATTTCGTTCGAATTCTCAAAGATTTTATAATAATTATTAAACATACTCCAATTAAATAAATTGCACGAATTGACCCTTTAAAATGACCATCACCATCCCCGCCCCGGATCCTCATATCCTAATCCCCGTAACAACCATTTTAAAAACCACCCATCAATCAGCTCACCCCCCATTATAAGCAAACCTGAACATCCCGAAGTGAGGCCGTGAACCTATTTATATATAACGATATCCAAACAATCAAGGACAAAGGATTTGTTCAGACGACGACATTTTGCAACCAAATGGCGACCGAAAAGTTGTCCGGGATTTTATTTTTAGTAACGGACTTGGATCTATTTTATTTTATTTTTAGTAACGGACATGGATCTATTTTACTTTATTTTTAGTAACGGACATGGATCTATTTTATTTTATTTTTAGTAACGGACATGGATCTATTTTATTTTATTTTTAGTAACGGACATGGATCTATTGTATTTTTATTCGAGGAGCTCGTGGCTAAATAATTACAGCCGCTCAAGGCGATCTTCAGGGTTAAGCCGCGCTTGCCGAGGTTGATCTGTGGATGAGTGACAATCTGCCATAGCGAGTTTCCTCCGTGCCTCGGAAAACACGTAAAGCCGTTGGTCACGGCTGTCATTGTGCTCAAACACACTGCGAGCCTAGCGCGGTGGCGGTGGCGGGCGCGGAAATATTGAATGTATGAAATCGCCGCTCGTGGCCATACTGAAGTGACTAAGGCGGGGGCCTAGCGCGACGGCTACAAGCGAATTTGCGAGCCTAGGCGTTGCTAGGCAACAACCGATACAACGGGCGGGTGGCAGGTGTATCAAACCTTTTCGGTCTTTTAGTAGCGCCATCTAGTTACCAGAACATGCACTAAAGTACTACCGTTGGATGTTTTTGTACATATTTAAATTATTTTTACCATACTTGAGTACAAAAATGTAGAATGAATTATAATTTACTTGTATGCAATCCTAAACAACCTATAAAACATTTTAAAATTAATTTCTTTAAACAAGATTTATAGAAAGTAGTTTCTATAAATCTTGTTTAAAGAAATTAATTTTTTGTACCACCGGTTTGCAACACCTGAATTCGCCGCTACAAAAACAAACGCTTGATCGGCAGTGTGGACACAGATCGCGCCCGCCCCCGCGCCCGCCACCGCGCCCGCCGCCGCCGTCGCGCTAGGCTTCCAGTGTGGACACACACATTAGTAGAATTTTGACAGTCGTTACTGTTAGTCAGAGTCTGATAACCAGTCTTAGCATGGGGTGTCGTATTACCCAGTTACTGGGTTGTGGAGGTTCAATAGGCAGTCGCTCCATGTAAAATACTGATATTCAGCTACATCTGGTTCGACTGGAAGCCGACCACAATATAGTTGGGAAATGCTGGCAGATGATGATGATATGGATATATTTGTTAAAGTTGTTTTTGGTTTTGAATTAGATGGGTGATTCTACTGCAGCGATTCCCAAGTACTTTCTTTGTTTTACAAATAACCCTGTATTGTTAAATAATACGACGATTTAGTTCAAATATTCTTTTGAAATACCGCAAAATGTGTGTTCAAAGTTCATCACTTCATGAAATTAAAATTCATTCGATATGGGATCCCATAAATAAAAGGTGTTTCGATATCTTAAAAGTTATGGAACTGTAATCTGAATTGTTACTGAATACATAATTATTTTGATAATATTTTTTTCAACATGTAGAAATTTAAAATTAAATTTCTTTATTTATCTTAACATCAAGAATGTCAGGCACTGGTTCACACGTAGGCATAATCATATACATACATTTACATTAAGGTGTCTGAAGTAGAGGCCACCTCACCAAGTTACATAATATTAACATTGTATTTATAGCAAAAAGTGGAGTCAAGAAACAAAAGTTAGATTTGAATTCTACCTGGAAGCTACATGGAGCTAGCAGAATATTAATAGTGTTTATAACCACACGCCACTTTTCTATGGAACTCTAAAACCATAGAGTACGTGCTGCGATTCTTATCTAATTGAATACTAGGTACTTTTGAATCCACGTGCGACCTTTTGAACGACATCACTCATTCATGTCAGCATTTTATAATAATATAAGATTTTTTATAAAATTAATTACATAGCCGATCCAAATCTCATTAAGAAGAAGGCGGAAAAAGGAGAATTTCTAAAGACATACGCCATCGCTATATGATGGACCCATACGTACAAAGCATTTTGCAAATACGAGTACTTTAACTATGCACACAGATTCCAATCTTAGGGTATTTAAGTTGGGTATGCGGACGGTGAGTAATGGGTGACTTGCTGTCGGATCATGGACCATGCCCGGGTCGAGGGCCCGTCGTATTCCACGCGCGCCTCAAAGAGTTACCCGGTTCTACCCGGTTCCAAGTGAACTTAATGTTTTCTTTTTATTTTTGATTAGGATTCGTCTGCTAATTGTGAATAGGGCTTGGGGACAATCCAAACCCTGATTCATTAGTTATTTTATATATTTTAACAGTTTTTGTTTTATTAAAAAAAAACTAGTTCAAATTCTTTTAAGTTCCAATTTTCTCTCTACTTTGACCCAAATAGCATTAATTTTTAAGAACTATATTTGGTGACAATAAATACAACTTACAATATTTTTTTAAAGTTCTTTCTATGGCTGTTGAATCGAAACCAATCGTAACTTTTGTGTTTTGGCTCATTTTACTGAAAATATTAACGTTGATAACGTTAATACTTTCACTTTTTATAAAACCAATACATATTTCAAAAGTAACTTGAGCAATTCCAAATAAAAATTTACGATGTGCCCTACGCTTCATTATTTGGTAGCTAAGTTGAAACTATCGCTATAAATTCCAAAAAGATCGCAAGCAATGACAAATGAAAGCTTGTAATATGCCCTACACTTCATTCATTGGAAGTTTTATTTTTACGTTGTAAAAGCATCAAATGAGGACGAGAGGGACTGTCAGACTGGTACTGACTAAAATCCAAGGCATCCTTCAATAGCCTTTTACGTTCCGGAGTCACGGTTACCCCAGCAGGCTTTGGCCTTCTAAGAGGAGCCCCGTCAGATTACTGACAGGTCTTTGAGGCGTGCGTAGAACTCGGCACGCCGTCTACTCGGGCATGCTCCATCATCGGACGCCAAATCACCCAGTACTCGTCGTCCGCATGCCTGCGCCTACGGTGGCCGGAAATCGTTTCGTGTCCATTGTCGTGGAGGTCTCCCACAGCGGCTGGGTCGTGAAGTCCGGGCTGTCCTGCCTGTCCCTCACGACGCGCTTACTTCCTCCTTCGCTAGCATGACTGCTTCACAGAAGGAGCCGACCCCTTCCCATCCCGTCTCACCCCGCAGTATGGCTTCGAACAATGCCGAGCGTGGGAGGTCACCGCCGCTTATGGCCTCCGTGAGGACACAGCGGTGCTCAGCCCAAGTGGAGCACAATTGCAACGTATGCTCCACCGTGTTCTTCGGTGATCCTGCTATTTTGACACCCAGGCGTTTTTTCCCGCCCGATCAGGCACAGGAACCGCTCGAAACAAACACAGGATCTGCGTCAGGTGGAAGGTGAGAACGACGTGGCGCCTCTCCAGCCACTCCTAAAAGAGAGGTCATACCACCGCGATTGCGGCGTTCCCGTTCTTTGGCAGCTATGTCGAAATCAAAAGTAAAAATTATGTTTTGGCACATTTTAACTAAAATATTATTATATTCACCATTTTCTTATAGTACTAACACTCCAAAGTACTGTGAGCGTGTGCTACGCCTAATGAAAGCTTACAATGGGGCCTTCCCTTCATTCCATGGCAGCATTCATAGCAATTCGATGCAGTGAATGCAAAATTATTACATACTTATCGGAACCGGGTCGACCCGGTTCCATCGCTCTCAGAACCGGTTCCACAGACTTACTCCAATACCCGGGTATACCCGGGTTTTTCGGAACCGGGTAGAACCGGGTGCATGCCCTACTGCCAGCAATGTGACAGGGCCCCCTTTAGAACCAATGTGACGAAGGGAGAGCCCCTCTTAGAGGTCCCAGGCCCGCCTGGGTAACGGGGCTGTATTATCAGGTGACCGTGACCATGGAACGTAAAGAGCTATTGAAGGATCACCGTGGATTTTGGTTACTGACCGACTGCCGACTGAGGACTTATTTGATGATTTCAACACGATAAAAAAGGGCCTTTATGTCAAGAGTGAATTTGCTACTTCTTGGCAAACGTGTTTCACCGTCGACCTGCACATCATCGTGAGATAATGGGCAAACGCAAGAACCCGACCTAGAACTAATCAAATCAAACATTGTCAGACATATAATATACCTCTAGAATCACACACCTTGACTTGATCATCGATATCTCCCCGGGTCGACGGCGCGTTGTGTTCCACGCGCGCCTCAAAGAGCGTCAGCATAATGACGGGGCCAAAGCCTGCCGGGGTCGCGGGACTTATCTCATTACCGTCACCCCGGAACATAAAGGGCTATCGAAGGACACCGTGGATTTTAGTCAGTACAAGTCTGACAGTCCCTCCCGCCCTGTCCGGGGTGGGAGAACTCATTTGATGATTTTGCCACGCTAAAAAAAAATCATCGATATCTCTCATTCGACTTGAGTCAGAATAAAGACGGCATGGCATAGGGGCATATAAAAATATTTCCCTATTCACTTTGTACAATAAAAAAATAAGTCTTATGAGGGCAAATGAGTTTGCAATTGTAAAAAAAATAAGTCATTACCTGATTCGTGTATTCAGAGAGACTGCAATCATAGATATTGTAGAGGCATGATACAAAAGGCACTGCAGCGCCGTCTACGCTAAATGAGATTGTACATCGTGATGAACATTATTTTATAGAAGTTGACAACAATTATCATTTAATAGCCAATCACGCTCAACACTATTTATTGGGACAAACCCACCACACTATTCCCAAACCACTGCAACTCCTGAAAGCCAGAATCAACAGTGGCAACCACCAGAAAAGCGCCGAGACAATGAAGCTCGACGTGTCCCGGAGAATGAATTTACCTGTCTTGGATCCTGTAATGAAATTAATAAAAATAGTGGAGAAGTAGGAAAGAAAATATTTCCACTTCCCTCCATGCAAGCAGGAGGCAGAACAAAATAAAGCCAATAGGCACAAAAGGACATTACAACTGGGAGAACTCAGTTCACGCACAACACCAGTCTGGTCGGAAGATCCTTCTTTTTCAAACAGAAATGAGGAACTTTACTCCCTATTCCTCACACCCTATAAAGGTGGCTTAAGCCCCACAACAAGGTAACTGAATACATCACATGCCAAATCTAAACACAGAAAAATTGCCCATCTGAACACGTTCTTAGATAAAAATCGCGAGCGACGTCGCGGGAACAGCCAAGCTAACATAAATATGTATACGTCAGTGTACATGTACCACTCATATGTGACGGCGAACGGTATTGATTTTGTGTCGAAAAAAGTTTATATTTTTATCTGTGGACTGCCTAGTTTTAAGATAAAGTGGTAGCGATAAGCGAAATTAAAAATGTAGTAAATCATTCATAGATTACTTTTTATCTGCTTGTTTGGCACACTGCATATGATTTTTGGGGCCTACTTAGTTAGCTTTGGGTAAATATACCTATGTTCGAAACAGGAACAGATTCTTTTTTTATTAATGAGTCTTAATATCCTTTCTTGGTACTGCAATCACCTTTTCTTCAACTTTATCAATAGAGTCATAATATATTTCAGTAGTGTCAGTATTTTTACCATAGCCACTATTTTTTTTACAAAATATTTCAGCTTTCAAAATTTTGCATGCATTGCATAGGTACAGTACATTATAAATTCAATTCTTGTATCATACATTATCAGTTAACATTTTTTAAATCACCAATAACAACTATACATAATATCCGATTCGAGTTCACAATTTTTGGGGTCAAACACAAAAAGATCCTGCTCGAAGGCCGAAGGTCACAAACTAAACGGGAGAAGTAACATTTTACAATCCATTACATGTTAACTGCGGCACTTTCTATCAAATTGTTATTGTTGGCCAGGACATTGCGGAATGGATCCAAATATATTGTAATGGTTGTTGATTTGATAGTTTTGTAATGTAATTGAGAACAGGAGTTTGGGTTTTATTTTGATAGAAATATGAAGCTTTTTACATTCAACCAGCCAGCGATGCTAGAGAGAAATAAGTACAAACAGAATAACATTAAGTTATATAGAAATTAAAAAAGTTTTTTGTCTACCCACACCAAACTGAATACATATTAATTTTCGCAATGTACACCACGTAAAACATACTTAGACCACTATACTAAAACTATCTTCATCTACATGTCAAAAAGCATATCTCCAGAAATAGCAAAACATAAACCGTTGGCCTACATAAGTACGAGTACATATCCCACTTCCGCAACCATAATTTGTCCTAATAATTTTATGAGACCATAAATTGTTTGTTTGAAGATCTATAAGGGATAATCAACCCAGGATCATAATATTCTTTACTAACTATAGTCTTACAAACAGTTTTTCCTAGAGGTATGGTGCAATTAAAAGTGCTAATCACGAGTGAACTGTGTAATTTTAAAATCCTTCCTGCTAAAAGTTTGTGGGGATGGATGTATGTTTGTTACTGTTTAATGCAAAAACTACTGAACAGATTTGGATACAATTTGGTACACAGATAGTTTATAATCTGGATTAACACATAGGATAGTTTTTATCCCGATGTTATGTTTTTGTGGAATTATTTTCTATTTGTAGCGGGGCCGCTCCTAACAGCTAGGTGAAAATACTAGTTTCACAACAAAAATATTTAATTGATTTCATGACTTATTGCAACAAAAAAAAAAGATTATTAAGTCTGTCTAGTCTCTTAAATTATATAAATGTAACGGCGAAAAGAAAATTTCCTGGACAGTGATGAAAACCATTTAGTAAAAAAATGTTACTTTATAATAGAGTAGAGTTCAGAAAGTTGCAGTCATGCTAAGCATAGCCTACAATATTCTCTATGCAATCTGGTCTTCTACCCTGCTAGTAACCATGCTTTCTACCTCATCAGTTTTCTGACTACGACCATCTAGCGAATTTACCAAAATAACTTAAGTAAAACTAGAAAAAACCTATTCTGTAGTTGTCACTTGTCACTTGTTAGTGACCTAAAAAAGGCTACGAAAAATATAATTTTGTAATGTTACAAAAAAAACTTACAGCCTTTCATTTCTTTGCTCTTAATGAATTTATTCATTCGGTATGAAACACGTTGTCTGAAAATATTGCGTTTGCTATGACATGCTACGAGGTCTACGAATTTTGAACTATGACGGTAACATACACAACACTAATTGCTATTCGAAATTGCCGCGAGCGCCTTAATGCAAAAAAACCTCACTATTTTTCCTCTATTCATAAAAAGTAATAAAACAGTGCCTTACACATACATAGACAATACGGAAAGGGAAGCCAGTTTGATTGATAGTCCGCTGTTTCAGCAAAAAGGAGCCAATTTTAAAACGGTGCGACCTGGGAGTGCCTCACTTGGTAACCGTGCCCCCGCCGCCTCCACCAATTATACAATATTACGAACATATTTTTGAAATCTGACACTCACCGTCACAGGTTATAAAAGGTTCTCATATCATTGTATTAGGTCGACTGTCCGTCCTCAAATCATCCCCCGCCTACCTTAAGACACGAGTACAAACACACGAACGTATATTAATCTAATCACACTCCGTTTCAGCAAGAATGTGTGAGTATACGTCTTTAATAATATCTGTGGGGAGGCTCGCCCGGGGAGGAACCCACCCCGCTCCCCCACTAGTGAAAAAATATATCCTAAGGAAAACAATATTATAAATTGGACGACGCGTATGTGTGCGCGCCCTGTAGAAATGGCAATGTATTTCCTTCGCATGTCTTTTTATTTCATTTTACTTTATTTTATTCCGTATGTGATGTAGTATTTTTTTTTCACTTTTATTATATTTTCTTTGACGTAGCGGAGCCTCGGATGACAATGTAGCCGAATCGAATTTTCGTCGACGTTACATTTGTGTCGCTCTGAAATTATAACGCGCGCCTTAAAATATGCTTTTTTGGCTTTTTTCCCTCGTTGTATATTTTGTGGAAAATACGATGTTTCATGTACAAATCACTTTGTTGGACAATTTTTGCGATTAGAGTTTTATTTGTTGTTGAATTTTGTGAAAATTGTTGTTTCTTTTGAATTGATTATTATGAAAAATATAACGTTTTATTATGAGAATGTCGCATGTCCTTGAAAAGCGTCGACACGTGTAAGGAAAAGAGAGTAACTTTGATATATTTATTTCAAAGTTTCGCTGATCTTTAATATTTGCTTTATGTTCTGGTAACGAGACGCGTGCTCATGTATGAGACTCAGCCTATTAGAGCACAATTCTGAACAGAGGCGGGGCCCGAGTTACTTCTTCTGAATAAAGAGCAACTTGAACGACCTAAACCTACTTATTTTACCATAAAAATTATAGAGGAGCAAAGAACTGTAGGAAGGTATATATTATCAAGCTATCTTGGTAATTTTGTGAAGAACTCAGTGATCTTCACAAAATATCGGTTTTAGTTCATTTTTGTTAGGTACATTCCCAAACCATTGCAACTCTTAAAAGCCAAAATCAAGAGGCGACCACGGGAATAGCGCCGAGACAATTCAGATCAAGGAACTAGAATGAATTTAGCTAGATCTTTTATACAACATTGCTCCACACATGGATCTATCCTGTATCGTAGATGATACGTTGTAAGCCTCCTGCAGACACACGCGATTAATCGCGCGGGGCGACATGTCGCGGTTCATTCGCAGTACATTTAGAGTGGAAATTAGCTTGGCTCGTTGTCGCAGCGCGATTAATCGCGTGTGTCTGCAGGAGGCTTAACGATTTATAAATTCCTATAGGTACACAGTCAGCCAGATCTGGAGCAATTACTTGTTTTAATACCCGTACCGTCCGCAACAAATCAGGTAGCATTTTTTTAACTGTACTATTTACAGTTGTAACCAGATACACACACCAGACAGAACTATGACAATAATGAAAGTAAATAATCGAAACATTCTTTAGCCTATAAACCAAGCGGCGGAGCGGGCTTGCGGACGGTGAGTAATGGGTAAGCTCGCCGTCCGACCAAGGACCAAGCCCGGGTCGGTCGCGCGTCGTGTTTCACGCGTCACCGACGGGGCCCCTCATGGGGTCAAATGCCTGCTGTGCTCGCGGAATTTTCTTAATCCAGGATACCGGGGCCCCGGAACGGGGCATCCGAAGGAACACGGGTGGATTTCAGTCAGTAAGAGTCTGACAGTCCCTTCCACCCCACCCAGGGCGGGAGGACTCAAGATTTAATAACTGACGGCACGGTTGGCGCAGTGGTTGAGTGATCGACTGCTACGCAGCGTGTCGCGGGTTTGATCCCCGGAACAGATATTAGTAGTTCTTCCGGGTCTGGGTTTTTATGTATGTGAGTTTCTAAGTCTGCAAACGCACACACTATACAGGAGAAATTCCTAGAGTGGAGCAACGTTTTTTTTAAAGAAAGTCGAAGAATATTTAGTAACTAACAACAGATCGGGAAATATACCCCAAAATATGCAAGATCTAAAGAAAAAATACTCATAATAATATTTTCCGTTTCAATGCTAAACCCAAACCACAAGATCTGAAGGCTTTTCAAAATAAACACGCCATCCACGTGCGAAAATAGAAATAAAATATTCAACGGTCCTTAGAACCATTCAGTACTGAAACAACGGTTTTCAGAAGTAGATATTAGTAGAAAAACATTTTCAGAGGAGAGTAGAATAGTAAATACATTTTTAAGGTCATAAAATCATCGAATGTCACTTCCGCTCCACGTTCCGGCTAAATTGCACCTTGTTCCTTTCCCTTTACGTTCCAGGGTCAGTCCCGCGACCCCGGCAGGCGTTAGGCGCCCTATAAGATACCTGAAAAGTCTTTGAGGTCCACGACACCCTGATAAAAATAGCATAGGGGCCTCGCCTCGAGAATTGCATTGCGTAAGGGCCCTGACAGGGTTAATCCGGCCCTGTTATCTTATTAAATCCTAGTTTAAGATAAGGTAAGTTCTTAAACCTACCTTATCGTAAATTCGGAAAAATCCTTTACCCAGCACGATCTAGATAAAAAATGAATCGAATAATAATAGACCTAAGTGCCTATCAATAACAGTTACCGATGTAAACAAGAAATAGTTTACAAATATTGTGTACAAAAGAGGTTTAATCTGAGCGTTACATCGGTACCCCGCGCCCTGTGGCCATTTGAATGTGTTCTCAATTCCGCCGATATCGCCCGATATCGTCCAACATCGGTCGATATCGTCCAACATCGGCCGATATCGGTGGCTCCTTGCTTGTTACATTTATCTTGGAATACAGATTGGGGAATCTGTTTCAATTTACTATTTAATCGTTCTGTTTACCGATGACTTTTGGTATTATTGTTGTTCTTTGAGGTTTAGAACTACTGTTTTTATTTTATTACTATTTTATTTTGTGAAGAGGCCAGTGTTCCAGTTGTTGGAAAGGTCCTAAATCCCAAAAATATCTGTAAAATCGTCAAATGAGTTTTCGATAATTTATTGATACTGTCAAATAGCCTATTATTTCTCACATCCTTTTGTTCCGATTCAATCTGACCTCCTGAATGTTGAAACAAAATAGGTACCAAAAATCTAAATCAGTGGCGGAGTGATCGACTGCTACACAGTGTGTCGCGGGTTCGATTCCCGCACGGAACAAAAATATTTGTATGATCTGCAAGTAGTTGTTTCGGGTCTGGGCGTTTGTGAACGTGAGTTTATATCCCACGATTCAGGAAGAAATTCCTAGTGTGCGGTAACGTTTTTTGAAGTTAAACCCGATTTCCACTATTTTTACAGACATGTGTGATAAGGGCATCGGATACCTACTCATATAATATAATGACGAGGACAAAGGATCCAATATACTAAGCTATGACTGCAGAAACCGCCATGTTACCTCGAAATCAACTTATTTGGATATGTACCTTTCTAGCGGTCATCAATAGTTGCAACTAGTAGGTAGGTAGGACAAATGATTCTGAAAAGGAGACGCACCAAAATGGGTCTTATGCATGTGAAATCCGGGGGAGCGGGACTGTCTTGGAACATAAAGGGCTATTGAAGGACACCGTGGATTTTAGTCAGTACGAGTCTAACCGTTCCTCTCTCATTCCGCCCTGGGTGGGAGGACTCATTTAATGATTTTACCACGTAAAAAAATGCATATGTAACATAATATCTCTTCTATCGTTTAGTCTGCTGGAAGAGATTTCTTCGAGACATAAACAGTAGATATGTTGGTGCTCATTTATTATCTAGGTATCTATAATTTCCTGTATTGTGTGTTATCTGTGAAAAATGGTGTCCACGAATTGAGAACCTCCCTTTTTTATCTAAGTCGGTTAAAAAGGTCCAAAAGAAAACTCAAAATCATGCAAATCGATAAAAAAACATCCAAAAATATTCTTTAATCATTTCACATGAGCGACGGTACTGTTTCGATAAAAAAAAAAAACAAGTTGTATACATACTACGGTGTTGTAGGGTGACCACGATCGCGGGGATAGCGGGGTATTTACCTCCAGTGACGTAGCAAGAAAGGTGGAGTCGAATCGACACGCTTTCGCACAATAGGTTCAGATGTCAGTTTTTTATGCGTGCCCTTTAAGTTCCCGGTTCTTTATACCCCTATTATCAATACAGTTTATGAAGAAATGTAGATGTATTTTTAATTTGAAACTTATCTGTAAGGTTTTGAAATAATTTATTAGATAATTGTTTAGGATCATAGATATTACGGTATTTGAGTCACTATTACTACAAGAAAATTACTTTTGGAAGAAAGATACGACTTATTGTGGCAGCATGTTATTTTAACTCTGCTTTTATTCATTCAATATAATCAATCTTGCGATATTTAGTAGCAACATTAGTAAATACATTTATCTATTACTACAAATACTTTTCTAAAAATATAACGATCTCAATGCAGTATATAGAAACTAAAGACCCTTGGTATATATTACAATTTGATAACTTTAACAATCATAAAAAAACAACAAGTACATTTATACAATAAATATGGCGGTGTAGGGTCACAACGATCGGGATGTTTACCTCCAGAAACATAGTAAGTAAGGCGGGGTCGCGACTTTCTGTAACAATAGCTTAAGTTATTTGTTAGTTTTTTAGGGGACCATTGATTCGTCTTGACATCAAAGCGTTCACAGCGGTTTAGTGGTTTCTTCAAAATGTTATATGGCTCGTGCGATCTTTTTTTTTTACTTGACTACAATATTTTTTTTACATGCATCTAACGTGGGTTTTATTAACCTCATAACAGTAGGTGCTGGAAAGTAGAATATCACTGAAGTAACCCCACGCTTGCTGTTAACGAATGGAACTAATCAGATTCGGTGGCCCTTGTAATTTTAAAATCATTAGTTACTCGTTGATTTTATTTCGAGCTTCTGATATTGATGTTCTTCCCTTCTACATTGGGGTAGTCAAAAATTTATGCATTTTTTTAATAAGTCGTCCTACCTTGTGAATGTTTTTAGTGACTAAAAAAACCGGCCAAGTGCGAGTTGGACTCGCCCATGAAGGGTTCCGTGGTGGCAAGCATAGATTAGGGATTTATTTATATTGAGATTAGTAAGTAATATACACAAACAATAAAAATGCCTTGTTTTTCATAGTATTTGTATGAATGGCAAAGTTATATTTTGCGGTTTTTGAAAATGTGCTATATCTCAAAAACTGCTAACTATATCTCATCCAAACCAATTTTCGTTGGAAGTTTTTGTTAAGGTCTACATTTTATATATTTTTTAGTTTTATCATTCTCTTATTTTAGAAGTTACAGGGGGGGGGCATTTTAGCACTTTGGAAGTGTCTCTCGCGCAAACTGTTCAGTTTAGAAAAAAATATATATCAGTAACTTCAATATAATTTTTAAAGACCTATCCATAGATACGCCACACGTATGGGTGTGGTGAAAAAACAGTTTTTGAGTTTCAATTTTATGTATGGGGGGTACCCGCAAAATTTGTTTTGTTTTTATTTTTGTGTGAAAATCCTAATGCGGTTCACATAATACATCTACTTACCAAGTTTCAACAGAATAGCTCTCATACTTTCGAAGAAAAGTGGCTGTGACATACAGACGGACAGACAGACAGACATAACGAATCTATAAGGGTTCCGTTTTTGCCATTTGGCTACGGAACCCTAAAAATAGGACTATCCGTCTAAGCTACGTTAATCATGGTCGTCGTACTCTCGACCTCCGCTCAATAAAATTCATCTTGTTGCTTTACCATAAAATTAATAGGAACTGTGTATGTGGGTAAAAGTTCGAATAAGAAATAGTTTTAATTTATAATGTACCTTATTTATAAATATAATAATACATAGTTTTCCTAAACACATATACACACATCAAAAGTGTCTAGGGATCAAGCATTTTTATGCGGATTTCTTGAGATTGAGATGTGGCTTTGTAATAAATTTATGATTTTATAAATTTATATGGATCCTTTTTGGTGCATTTCATAATTTGAATCAGGAACTGTGAATCAAATTCGAGTAAAAGATGAAAATCAGCTGTCAATATTTTCCCTATAAAAACATACAACGCATTGAAGACATTATTAGTGCTACTGTTTCCCTACTACTGATTAAAACCAACGTTATTATGGAGCGGCGACGTCATTTAAGCAGGGAAGAAATGCTCAGAGCCGTGGGAATGATAGAAGCTGGTTCCCGGCAACGTACTGTGGCTTTAGCTCTGAATACAAGTCAGAGTGTTATCAGTCGACTTTGGACACGTTACCGAAGCACTGGTACCGTGGCTGAGCGCCATGGAGGACGGTATCGCTGCACCACACGGAGACAAGACCGATACATTCAAATCTTAACTCGAAGAGCTCCAACAATAACCGCCATGATGTTAGCCGTGAGGCTTCATCACTCTTCAGGGAACTTAATTAGCGACCAAACAGTCAGAAACCGCTTGCATGAAGTGAACCTTCATTCCCGAAGACCGCTACGGGTACCACCTATAGCAATGCACAATCGTAGGATTCGATATCAATGGGCTCTTGAACACAGAAATTGGGCAGAGAACAATGGCGTTTCGTGTGCTTTTCTGATGAGTCTCGTTTCGGTATGAGACCGGATACAAGACGTATACGACACTGGAGAACCCCTGGACGCCAACAGCGATTAAAATCCTGCCAGGAAGTCCATCCTTATAGTGGTGGAACCATCATGGTATGGGCGGGTATTTGGATCGGCGGAAGAACTGAGTTGATTTGGATCAGAGGCAACCTCAACGCTCAAATTTATGCTGAGACGATTGTATCAGACGTCATCGTTCCTCTACAAGTGCAAATCGGTCCCTTATTTCAGTTAATGCATGATAATGCACGAACGCACACCGCAAGAGTTGTAAGACAGACTCTCGCCGCAGCTAACATCAATGTCCTGCCCTGGCCTGCTCAGTCGCCAGACTTGAATCCGATTGAGCATGCATGGGATATGCTACAGAGAAGAGCTCTGCCGAATATGGAGGGTATCCAGTCGCAAGAAGACCTTTTTTTGTTGTTGCAACGAACATGGGCGGCCATTCCACAGCGTGATTTGGATGAACTCATTTTGAGTATGCCAAACCGATGTTCTTGTGTTGTTAGTGTTCGCGGTAGAAACACGGATTATTAATTGTTTAAGTTACCCAATAAAATTTTAAAGAAAACTGTTATTTCAGTCTTTTTTTCGAACTTTTGTGTTAGTGGTTCAAATGTCAAAAATCCCTTTATTAGGAAAATTGCAAATTTCTTTATTAATGCAAAGGTGACTTGGTTTATCGTTACTGTGACAAACGAAAACACTTTATTTTTGATGAATCCTTAAAGAAAATTTTAATTAATATCAATCAGGAGAAAAGTTATTGCAAAAATATATGTTGATCCCTAGACACTTTTGATGTGTGTATATGTTCATCCTTTGAATTGACTATAATCAATGTTTCATAATAAACTAAACATAATTCATTTATAATAAGTATTGAATAAAAAAATTTAATAAACGTTATTTTTGTTCATAATTACTTAATTGACTTCAATTCCTTTATAACTATTGTAAAATGATTATTTTAATAAAAAATTGATATTCATAGAGGGACTAAGTAGGTGCCTAAATAATTTATGTTTTCCTTCCAAACAGAACAAGCAAAGCTAACAAAATTATATATCATCCTCGTTCCAAACATAATAATGTGCGCTACACGTGCTCGTCTTATATTCTTAATAATAACATCCAAGAAACTAAGTTCCATGAAGTCAGTACCTATCACTATTATTATAATATGAGAGATAAGCACAAACCTACGCGGTACCCAATCGTTCCGAAGTCAAAACACAAGAAAGTACCCAGCCAGTGTTGCCAACACAACGCCTTCATATATTAATTAACGCGAGTTCAAACATATCCAACATACTAACAACTATATTGATTTTTTCCACCCCACGGACGGCCGTTGCGAAATTATCGAAATCTAACAAAAGCATCCCGAACCGAAACTGGTAAGAAAACTAATAACCCGTCTTACACCACCCTGTATACACGCACGCAACGCATGACACACACGCGCGCCACACGCCGCACACACGCCGCACACACGCGCGCCCCGCACGCACACACGCACGCACCAAAACTCTAATTATATACGTCCACGAAGAAAATAAAGATTGGGGAAAAATTTTACAAGAAACAAGTGTGCCGGCTCTGGGAGGGGGAACTGACCGCTCCCCGTCATTAAGCCCCCGCCACCCCGTGGGGGGAAGGGAGGTTAGTTCTCCCCTTGGATGTTTAATAATATGAAGAATTGGAGATAATTTGCGAGAAACTAAATAAGAAACGCCGGACGAAAATTGAAAGGTCGGGGGTGGAAGAGTAGCGAGTATCGCGGTCTCGCTCTGGCGGAAGCGCTAGTTCGAGGAAACACTTCTATAAGATTGTTGTAGCTCGCGGTCGTAAATTACTTTCTGTGTTTATAGCTGGCTCATTTCAAATTCATATGTTACTGATAATCTCATTGTTCTAGTCAAATCTGATGATCATTAAACCTTTAAAATGGTAAACACACACTCGTGTATGCTAGTGAACTATGCCGGTACAACCACATTACCTATTAACACAACAGAAAAAACGCATTATTAAAGTAAAGGAAGGTTTCTAGACTCTTAAAATATGTATCACTATGCACACAATATCGCGTAATGTGTCACTCACTACGTCTTGTCCACCTTTGTGGTAAACTATATAGTTGCATCATTTCGCATTACTGATTGCATGTAACGTTTTGTAAGACTTTTAACTCTATCACCGAATTTCCTGTCTCACCAAATAACCTTACAACGGCTTGCCTTCAGCGTTACAATAACTAGCTGAATGATCCTGAAAGTAACCACGCTGTGAGCTTTAAGCTGATTTACTTTTAAATCTTACTAATATTATAGGTAAATGCATGGATCGATCTTTGTTACTCTTTCATGCAAAAACTACTGAACTGTTTTGGATGTGGTACTCAGATAATTTATAACATGGATTAAACCATAGGATAGTTTTATCCCGATTTTATTAGCCGTGGGTTGATTTTCGAGTTGTAGCGGGCAAAACCGGTGGCAAATGCTAGTTATAAAATAAACACAATACCATCTATTCGATAGGCCACATACCTACTACTTGGACGGGAGGGATTGTCAGACTTGTACTGACTAAAATCCACGATGACGATGTCCTTCAATAGCCCTTTATGTAGGGTTACCATTTCTAAAATTTGGAAATCAGAAAACCCCGGATTTTAGAGTCCAGAACCCGGACATTAGTCGAAGTCCGCACCGTGGCAACTGCGTTGGGACGGGTGGGGGGACGGTGAAGTGTACGTGTGTCGCGGGCGGCTCAAGACTTTAAATTTTTAAACCCGAACTACAAATGAAGCCCCCCGGACGCTCCCCGGATGCCCTCTAATCTAGGACAAATCCGGGGAAACCCGGACGGATGGCAACCCACCTTTATATCCCGCGACCCCGGAGGCTATTATAGAGTTGAATTATGATGAGTAAAATTATCCTACCACTTTAAAAGAATCAAAATATGAATTGCTGTTTTATGTTTAGCGTGTTTAAATCATCAAATAAGTCCTCCCGCCTTGGTTGGAGCGAAAGGGACTGTCAGACTATATATAGCCACTTCGTTCCAGGTTCCCGGTTACCAGCAGAGAATCCCGTGACCCCGTTTTGGTCTTCAATAGTCTGCTATGTCCGGGTTGCTAATACCTGAACACTCACTCAGTTTTTTATCGTTGCTAAAGAATTAATAACAATATTTTTGACTCTGCTTTTCAAAACTATTGAGTATGTGCTCACTTAGAAAGTACATTGACCTTTCAAAAACGTCACATGAGTAGGTATTTACCTCAGAATAATGAGGTATTTACGTTCATACGTCATACATATGACATGTCAAGACTTTAAAAAAAAGCCGGCCAAGTGCTAGTCGAACTCGCGGATAAAGGTTCAGTACCATTATCTATAAAAAACGACAAAAAACACATTTGTTGAATGGTATGAATAGCCTTAAATATTTATGTTATTCTGTTTTTTTTAGTATTTTTTGTTGTAATGGTAACAGAAATACATCATCTAACTAACACAGTTCATGAGATATAGACCCGTGACAGACGGATGGACAGTGGAGTCTTAGTAATAGGGATCCGTATTACCCATTGGCCACCATCATCTTCCTGCCCTCATCCCATTCTACTTGTGGTCATCGCAACACGTTTTCTTCTTCCATTTTCCCCTATCAGACGTCACAGTATCATTTACTCCTTTTTCTTTCATATCATTCCTTAGACAATCCATCCATCTTTTCTTTGGCCTTCCTCTTCCTCTCCATCCATCAACATTCATACCCATCACTCTCTTAGTCACTTGAGTATCACCCCTCCTCGTCACATGTCCATACCAAAACAGACGGTTCCCTTTCATTGTTTTACCCCTTGATTACGGAATCCTAAAAATCAAACAGTAACCAAGTACTCAAGAATAAGACCGTGATGGTTATAAAAATTTCCAAACACTTGGTAATTTTCAAGTGCAAATTAAATAAATAATATATTTGAAACCACAAAGTGTCACCAGCAATATAACTTGAAATAATTTAACACACCGGAGATGAAATTTAATGTAAGTGGCTCCTTCTAAATAATTGTGGTTTTGTGGTTACTAATTACAAATTAACAACAAACTGCCAACCCGCTCCTGCTTTCACAGGTTTTTGCGAGTTCAAAAAACACCCAAGCTTCTTTTAATATTTATATAAGTTTAATAGCAAAGTAATACTAAAATACTTCACCTAAATGATAGTGATAACCGCATCAAAATCCATTGCGGAGATTAGAAAAATCACGCGGTCGTACAGACAAACAAATGCGAGTTTGATTTGCAAAATGTAATAAAAAGATTCCGGATGCTTTGAAAGATGACATAAAAAACTCAAAAACACAACAAACAAAGGTGCTCAAAAATCCCAGCTCCGGCTGAAACGAGTCGTATCTCAAATTAACAACAGTATATTGTAATAAAATAATAACCGTATGATCGGGATGCTTATCTCTCAAAGACGCCTTTAAGGTGCGGTGTTATCTCAATATTCCCAAAAATTGGTTTCTTAGAACGTCGAGTATGACGTAATGTAATAAAAATAAGTAACGCGAAAAATACAGTGAACAGAGAAGGGTATAAAGAAGAATTTAAACCGAACAGAATAATAAATAAATAGTTTGATATTCTCAATAAAAAATTGGGAAGTTGTAGCACAAAAATAAACTTTGACGTCGAAGATCTCTGTATTTCCAGCGATAACAACAGTTTTTTTTAAGAATTTAGTAGATTTTCCATTTTTTTAAAACTTTAACCAAACCATTATTTAATTTTATGTCTATATTTTAAATAATCTAAAGAAAAGCAGTAAAATAAATGCCCATTCGCAGCTTACGTCACATTTCAACACAAATATCATTTTTTCAATTTTCAATCTTATTGACGCTCCATAGTGGTGACAATAGTTTACGCGGTCATAAGCGATTAAAATCGTAGTCAGTCCGCGCCTTAACGTTTAAATTTTCCAAATCGGTCCAGGCGTCTTTGAGGAAGATACTACTATTTCGAACTACTTTTATATGGACGACTGAATAAAAAAATTGATCGTTTTATATGTTTGCCAGTAAGGATATTTTATAACACTACATTATTGATAATTTGAGATATACAACTCCTTTCCGGAGCTGGGTTTTTTTTTCTATGAAGCATGAGCATTCTCCTTTCTTACAGAATGAAGCACAATATGACCGAAACCCTAGCATGAATTCTACGTATTTGAGCATACTTGACTTAAATTATATGGAAAATGAAAAAGCGCCGCTAGTTTTCGAACAAGGAACTAATTTTATCCATCAAATTAACTTCAAACTCCCCGGTCGTAATATAGGGTACCTAATTACTATGACTTTCTCGATTCGTGTGAACATTCTAAGTTGATATTCGATTTAGTCGTGCGTGAAGAGTCCTAAACTTGTAATAAATATAATTAACTATGATTAGTTACTTTAATTCCTTTATTTATCAATATTAGATACTTATTATGCATATTTTTAAATACTTTTACAAAAACAAGAAATTTAAAAAAAAAAAAACATTTAAAAATATAAATAATAGTGGCCCACCGGTATCGGGAACAGGGTCCATTACTTTAATTCTTACACTACTAAGTTAATTAAGTATTTTAATAAATGTAAATATTTATGAAAAAAAAGAGTTAGGTAGTGTTAACTAGCTAATGGGAACATAAAATAAGTGTCTCTGTGTGTAATCTGTGTACCAAATGTCATCTAAATGTGTGAGAACTTTATGTAAATCGGCGAATATCTATTCCATAGATATTTTGACTTTTTTTAAAGTAGTTTTTGAACTCTTTCAATAATCTTTGCTGTCACATTTCCTGAACATCCTATTCTTTCATCCGTCGTCCATTTTGGTAACCCCTCCATTCTCCTCCATTTCCACATGTCATATAACTTCGCACGACACAGAGGTTCCAATCTCAGCCCCCAATTAACAGCCAGGATATCGATTGGCCATCTCCTGGGTTCCGCAGACACCTCATAAATATGTAGTTGCAGTACGGAACCCGTATTGTTAACCGGGGAACGATTTATGTGCGTCTTCAGTCTCGATGAGGAATATTAAACGGTTCACAGTAAAAACAAAAGGGCCACGGTTCGGTTTCTGGGTTGGGTAGTAAACTTGGGTAGATTTGGTTGAATTTTATTTAAAGGGCAATGGTCTTTGAGTATATTGTATTTCTTGTGGAATTGAGAACCGATCGGAGGGAGTTTATTTGATATTGAGGATTTTGTATGTTTTTAGAAAATATCGTCAAAAACTTGATATGCGATAAAAATATGAATTAATCGTAGATCTGGATAGCGTGACTGTCTTAAAATGGCAAAGCGGCTCTGGAACGCAAAAACGCGGCAATGAACAGGGTGCCTTCCGCTCCATGTAAATGTAGCAGGTAAGTATTCGACTGCCAGGGTCCCTGGAGCCCAAAGGCACGTGAAGGAATAGGTTAGCTTGTAGTCAGTAAGAGTCTGCAGTCTACACCCATTGTGGGAGGACTCATTTGTAGTTTACACAACAACCAAAAATAAAATTGCACTTTGTTTTAATTTAACATATTAAATTACTGGTTGGTTATTATCTGTGGCCAAAGATGTCGATCACAGATAAACTCCTCTAGATTCAGCATACAAAGCAACCTATGAACACCACACCAGTGCATTTGCCTTTACTTTAATTGAGAATCGTTCTTGATCCCCTCAGTGTCGACCAGACACTAAAGCCCTCATGATGCTAATAGTATCTATATATCTACTTTAGACTCTTGACTTGAGATTAAATACTTATTTAATAGAAGACATTCTATGTGGACAGCAAAAGAAGAACCAATGTACAGAAAATGCACTGACGGTCGCGGAATTGTCTTATAAAATAACCGTGACCCAAGAACTTAAAGAGCTATTAAAGGAAGACTGTAGATTTTAGTCAGTACGAGTCTGGTAGTCCTTCCCGTCCCGCCCTGGACGGGAGGGGAGGGGCTGTCAAGACTGTGAAGGCAATGCAAAACAGACGTGTCGCGCGGAATCTAGACCAGGTTATCTGTGGCCCAAAATACAGCAGCAGAAATAAATTAGAATGCTGTACTTTACAGCTTTCTAATTTATTTCTGTCCTATAAATATGTTTACGTCAAAACTACTGATTTTATTCTCCATATGACGTCGGTAGTTTGGCCCAACCACAGGTAACCACGTGCTTTCGAAGATATAGCTTGAGGAAAACACGTCAACATTCAGATCTATAACGTGTGTTACATACTTAATAACTGTGCTCTTGCGCATGGGAGACGACAAACAGTGGAGCATAGGCGAAATATCGGTAGAGGTAGAACGCTCAAAGTTAAATTAAATTCGAACAACTTTCAAATCGCAGTTACAATAAACACATAAATTTTTATATTTCCAAAAAAAAGTTATTATAAGTTCACGCGCCGATGACAAGTGTCACTTGTTTCCCTGATACTGATGATGCCTGCCGGGGTCACGAAACGGCACGAATTTCTTGAAAGAACCGTGGTCCTGGAATGCAATGAGCAACTGAAAAAATAGGTTGGTTTTTGAGCAAAGTACCTTCCAAAAAAATAGCACTAAAAAAATCGATTAATTGAAAAAACACTAGCAAAAGTTGATCATGTTTTAGAGGAACTTCCCCAAGTCATAGAGATTCTTTGGAAGCATTAATCACTGCGATATTCTTACTAGTTTTAAAGTTAAAGAATATATTATAATTCTACGCATTTTATCTGAACACGAAAAGTCATCACTTTTTAACCGTTAAAATAGCATCGTATGTCTGGGCGTCTGGGGTAAAAATATTGGAAATGAGTTCTCCCATGTCCTTATTCGGTTTGAACCATACTTCCTGTAAACAGGTTACCGTGGGAACGTAAAGGGCTATAGAAGGAACACCGTAGATTTTAGTCAGTACGAGTCTAACAGTCCCTTTTGCTCCACCCTGAGTGGGAGGACTCATTTGATGATTTTACCTCGCTAATAAAAAATGGGACACACTGTATAATCGTATGATTTTCCGTTTTGTTTGCTCCGTGTAATCGTGATAAGCCTTCAGTAAATTGTTTTGATAAGCATAAAATGGCACTTGTAAATAACTTGTTTGCTTTTAAAATTACTAAATGTACTACTTTGCATGGTGATTTTAAAAGCAAACAAGTTGCTTCGTGTCCTGGTAAAAGAAAGTGTCATGGCAAACTTACATAGAATTTCAATTCAAATACTATTATTTTACACTGGTGAAAATTTGTAGTATAGTGACGAAATATCAAACGGTAAATTGTGAAATATACATTTTTTTTTTACATGTGTTTTACAAAAATTTAAACTCACATACACAAACATCCAGACCAGACCCAGAACAACTACTCGTAGATCATAAAATATTTTATTCCGTACGGGAATTGAACCTACGATGCGCAACGCAGCAGTCGAATGCTCAACCTCTGCGCCAACCGAGCCGTCAGAATAATGCCTCTATAATGATAACGTACTATGTATTTCTGAATATTCATTGATAACTTTAACATAAAATAGTTGATACCGTATAATTTCGATCCCCGCACGGAACAAATATTTGAATGATCTACAAGTAGTTGTTTTGGGTCTGGGTGTTTGTGTATGTGAGTTTATATGTTTGTAAACACACCCACGAAACAGGAGAAATTCCTAGTGTGGGGCAACGTTATTAAAAATAAAATATAGCCTATAAATTACACAAAGTAATGCGCCTGACGGGGTTCGAACCCACAACCTACAACTCGTAAGTCGAGGCCGATACCACTGGACCACTACTGCTCATTGCTAATTTATTTCATCGCAACTGCTCTCAAAACGGTGAAGGAAAACATCGTGAGGAAACCGGCATGTCCTAGAACCAAAAATTCGAAGACATGTGACATCTACCAATACGCACTGGGCCCGCGTGGTAGATTACGGCCCACTCCCTCTCACAGAGAGGAGGCCTGTGTCCCAGCAGTGGGAACATTTATAGGCTGATGATGATGATGATAGCCTATAGCCTTCCTCGATAAATGGGTTCTAGGTTAGCGCATTCAATCAAACAAACACATCCACTTTATATTCAATCCCACTTTTTGCAGCAAACTTTCCATACTCATTATAAAACATAGAAGTTCTATAAATATCAAAATAACGGCACATATCAATATAATTTACCTGTTACCTGTTAACATATTATCTTCCTTATACAAGAGGAAATCATTTAAAGGATGTGATGTCACATATATACTTTTAAATGGCCAATTACATCACCATGGCTATGGAGGAAAACCCATAAAAAGAGTTCCATATAAAAATATACAATTTGATAATACTTCCTTATAAAAATACAGTTTGATCGCAACATTTTTGATGATGACGGATCAAAGAGCCCGTGATGTAAAAATTCTACGAAGATTTTAGAGCTAACAGCAGCATGTTTATTAGAAACTAGCTTCCGCCCGCGACTCCGTCCGCGCGGATGTCGGTCTTCGCGTGGATGGTTTATTTTTCCATTTTGAGTAACTCTGACAATGACATCTTAAAAATATCTATTGGACCCAAATACGGCTAAGCCCATAATAATTAAGGAGATCCCTCTATTGAGCTACTGCTGTTGAGCTCGCGTTCTGTAGTATTTTTTTCATAGTAATTCCGACCTTGTATTTACAAATAACTGATCGGAACAGTAATCAAAAAGGTCGCGCTGAAAAGCACGGTTTAAAATTACACGCATACAATATTAATTCCACGGACGACCGCTCGCCACACTGGACACGTCCGCTCGCATCAAAATTCAGAATTTATATGCATCGCGCGGCGCGGAACGCGGCTCCTTATATAGGAGTCGGGGAGGCGTGGCCCGCGTGTGCCGCAAACGGTTCAAGCCAAATCCGACTTTCGGCGCTACAGGTTACGGCGCTGAATCCACTGCGGGTAATGCAACGTGTGTTCGCGGTTCTACAGAACAACGTCTATGAATAAAACTGAAAAATAAGATTTTTTTTTCTACGTATTTTTCCAGGATAAAAAGTATCCCATTTTTTGCCCAGGATAATAAGGTATAATTATGCCAAGTTTCATCGAAATCAAACCGTTAGTTTTCACGTGATGCCTGCATATACAGACAGACAGACAGACAAACATTTTTTTAATCACATATTTGGGTTTGGTATCGATCCAGCAACACCCCCCGCTATTTATTTTTTCAAAATTTTCAATGTACAGAATTGACCCTTCTACAGATTTATTATATGTATATATAAAAAAAAAAATCTTGTGCAATTATTCACAACTATCTATTAAAAATAATATTCATAATATATCACGTAAATTGTGACAATGATGTTTTGA
This sequence comes from Agrotis exclamationis, assembly GCA_950005045.1. Lineage (NCBI taxonomy): Eukaryota > Metazoa > Arthropoda > Insecta > Lepidoptera > Noctuidae > Agrotis > Agrotis exclamationis. The sequence continues at coordinate 1,455,376 of OX465443.1, forward strand.
TAAATATGTACAAAATAGGTAATTACCTATATCTATCCTATGGGTATTTGGATAGAAACCCCCGAATCTGAACAGTCCACACGACGAGACCTTAGAAACATTTTGATTTTTTCTTAATAAAGAAATATCTTTACATAGTTTCAAATAGTAAGAGTAGGTAAACAGAAAAGTAACAATAATTTAACTAAAAAACAAAAAATCTTCAGTTACTGTCATATCATTTTTAAGTTATTTTATCCGAACACCCAAATGTGTAATTGTGTATGACCCAGATGTAATTTACAATGATGAATAATGATGATTTCATTGTTTAGACTGGCTTAATTGATTGTGTTAATTATGACTATGTTGGAAATACTAAGAATAGTTTGCTAAAAAAGGTTTGATTACGAATTATACTTGAAGGTAATGGGGCCAGTTAATTCTTTGAGAGAGTGAAGTGAAAAATCTGGATCTTCGACTTCATGGAAGTTTGCTTGAAGCCCCCTTACCAGCTGTCAATCTTCGACAGTCGTTACTATTAGTCAAGAGCTGGAAAGTCTTACTAAGGAAATCGTATTACCCAGTTACTGGGTTGTGGAGGCAAATTGGTCGGTTATCCCATGTAACATACACTGATTTTCAGCTGGAGCCGGTTAGACTGGAAGTCGACCCTTTGGTGAAAGAGAAGATATGCTGAAGAAATTGAGAAAACGGCAGAATGTGTGCTGTAGACCTGAATCCTGATACATTTCAGATATATGTCTTCGAAGTGCTAATAGATCTACAATAAAAACCGATATACAGGGTGGAATTTTGTAATGCCACCTGGAGGGAAAGTACCTACTCTTAATATTGCAGATAGAAAATTTTACTCAAAGGAAACATTCCTTTATTTTTGAATAGAAAGCAAACTGCATTCAAAGATTCCAAGAGAATGGAGCCCATTTCGAGCAACTAATTAGTTAGTTTACCATTTTTTGTAAATAATTAAATTAATTTAAGATTTCCTGGTTTTCCTTTCATTTAATTTATCATGTTTGTTAGAGAGATTGCATCCTTATAATTGACCCTAACGATCGATGCAATAAAAGTACAGGGTATAATTTTTTCAGATTTTAGCCGGTTCGATTCCCGGGTGTGGGAGAAGAGAATTTTCGAAAATCTTTGAATGCAGTTTGCGTTCTATTCAAAAATAAAGGAATGTTTCTTTGAGTATTTTTTTTTATCTGCAGTATTAAGAGTACTTTCCCTCCAGGTGGCATTACAAAATATCACCCTGTATGATCACTTCCAGACTGCTTGAAAGTTACTAAAAATCTCTTGAAAAAAACAATCTGAACATGTTTGGACATTCCACTTACAGTGATGCAACTCTTAGAAAGTTATGCCTATTTTGAAACTTCACTTCTAAGAAATTTCTTTCTGTGGTCGCTTAAGTAGCCTTGACATAATCTTACATCACTAACAGCATCTTGGTAAGTAAGAGGACGTGTGTCATCGTAATGTCGATCGACATTGCAAACATACCGTTTTTTCTCATCAAATGATTCAAGGAATCCTGAGTGAAATGGAAGGTCTCTTAATGTCTAAAAATCCTGTTCCTTTAGTAGCCTTTTGCGTTCCAGGCACGATACCTTGCTTAGACAGTCCCGCAACATACCTCGAAAACTCGTATTGTCATTCAATACATCGACAATTAAAAAACTAGATGTAAAAACTTTGTATACTAAACGGCTCATTAATTAACACTGGTATTAAATCCAAATTCTTTTAAGGTTTCGAGATCAATTATAATTACGCGGGCACTTTAAATCTAGTATACATTTTAAAGAGTGCTTCCTGAATTCCTTCTAGAATTTGGGCGTCTTCGAAATCTATACGCTATAGTCCCGCGACCCCGGCAGGGTTTGGCCCCACGACAAGACGTACCGTCGACTCGGACATGGTCCATGAGCGGACAGCGAGTCCCATTACTCGCCGTCCGCATGCCCGATCAATTGACATATAGGATGCACAATGCACATCACTATTGTAATCTATAGCTCTTTGAACTTATACTTTTCTGAAACGTAAAGCATTCATTTCAATGAAATTTAAAGTGCATTTAAATAAGCACTTTATAATTGATTACACGATTAGATCTTCAGAAATTTGAGGCCATTAAAAATGTAGAGTCTATAAACAAGCTAATCTCTATGGGCACAGTATGTGCAAGTATAGGTACAGTAATTATCTTGGAGTAGCAAAGTTATGTAATCTATATGAAATATCTGAAATATGTGTGACTAACACTAGGTATTCAACACAGTCCCCGGAAGTGAAAGCATTCACTTCTTGAACGACCAAGATTTATTATGATTAAGCCTGCAGAGATCGGCCATCTTCTTTCTCTGGCATTCGTCCAGAAACACTAAAATAAATTCCGTCAACAAAACTTTACTCATCACATGCATCTCTTCAAAATTTAAATCCTCCATGTTAATGAGAGCAGATCTATCTGTTTCATACAAACGTGTTTGTCATACATAAAACTACAGTTCTACGTAAGCACTGACTAAATACAAATGGCTATTTTCCCCAATTTTCCTGGATATTTTCCCAATAGTTGCCACGCACACATCGTCGCAACCTCGTGTGTGTTCCAATGAGGGGGTGTTCAGGGGGTGTTCGGGGGTGTTTTGGGGGGTGCGGGTGGGGTGTACGAACACTGTTAAACTAATTATTGTGAGCGGCCGAAGGGGGAGCTACTAAGATTTTTCTACAGCGAGCGAAGACGCGGCTGTGTGTGTCGTACATAGATGTATGTAATCGAGATTAATATTTTGCAATAAAGCGCTGGCAATGCTAGTTTATTGATTAACTCACGGATGGAATGATCATTGGTTTCCTTGTTGAAAAATTAATGAATCTGCAAAAGATTTATGTTGTAGATTAGGAACAATCATGATATCTGTTCGTTTTCAGCCTTAACCGTTGCTTAATCCTCAAGAAACACTAATGCCCGTTTTCATCAATTAATAGACGATATACGAATGAAGGCACTATTTGACGTTCACGATTCATACAAAAACTCTCTTCTTTTCTCATGAAAGTAAGTAGAACCTACAGAACGATGCTTGCTGCGATCGTTACTTTATCTTACTCCTTTCAACCCGTCCACGTTAATACATTCATTTTATTGTGAAGCCTAAATACTGCAGGCTATTGGTAAATGCCATAAATGTCTTAGAGCACGTTTCCATTAGACAAGTCTTGCATACATCATACGTATAATGTCTAATTTGTATTTTTTTTGGGACAAACCCACCACACTATTCCCAAACCACTGCAACTCCTGAAAGCCAGAATCAACAGTGGCAACCACCAGAAAAGCGCCGAAACAATGAAGCTCGACGTGTCCCGGAGAATGAATTTACCTGTGTTGGATTCTGCACGAAATTAATTAGAAAAGAATAGTGGAGGAGTAGGAAAAATATGTTTTAACTCTCCTTTGTATGCGAGTTGAATTGGGAAAAAACAAAATCTATCAAAAGTTCAAACTTTCTGCCGGGGTCGCGGGGCTAACGAGTAAACGTGGCCCCGGAACGTAATGGCTATTAAAGGACACCGTTGATTTTAGTCAGTACAAATCTGACAGTACCTCCCGTCGATGATGATGATACAAGTAAGCAGTGGTGGCCCAGTGGTATCGACCCCGACTTACGAGTTGTAGGTCATGGGTTCGAACCCAAACAAGCGAATTACTTTGTGTAATTTATTGCATCACCACTGCTCTCAAAACGGTGAAGGAAAACATCGTGAAGAAACTCATGTCCTAGAACCAAAAATTTGAAGACATGTGACATCTACCAACCCGCACTGGGCCCGCGTGGTGGATTATGGCCCACTCGCACTAACAGAGAGGAGGCCTGTGTCCCAGCAGTGGGAACATTTATAGGTTGATGAAGATACAAGAAACTTGTATCCTTAGCAACAAATTTTTACTTGATCAGTCTTACTTCGAAGTCGAATTTGTTTGACTGGAATCAACCATCATTTTTATACATAACTAGCTTTTCACAGCGGCTTCGCTCGCCCCCCCCCCCCCCCCTTATTGCCTATGTCACTCAGGACCAAAGCAGCTTTCAGTTGGTGAAAGAACTTTTGAAATCGGTCCAGTAGTTTTTGAGTTTATCCATTACAAACAAACAAACAAAAATACAAAGTTTTCCTCTTTATAATATTATTAGTGTAGATTATGTATATGAAAAAGCAAAACTTACAATATCGACTAATGAGAGCTAAAGCAGATTGTCTGTGTTGATCCAAAACTGATGTTTTTTCAAAAAAACCTGTATTTGTTATCTACATATTAGTAAGTTTGAAGCCGATGTTTTAGATGGATCTAGATTAGCTAGAATACCTAATGCTCACAGTGGTGTTAGCGTAAACCGTTTCAGGACAGGCAGTCTAAACGTATAGTGAAATTTGGAATAGATTACCTGCTGTCTGTAAAAACAAAAATATTACCTACCTACCACAAAAAGATAAACATCTGTTGAACTCTTGTCTAAAAAAAAAGTGTACCTGCAAAAAGACCCTTATATCAACGTGAAATATCGTTTTGACGTTGACAGTTTTTATAGACAAGTGTTCAACAGATGTTTAACTTTTTTAGTGGTAAGACGGAAAATGTTTGTCTGTGCATGCTAATCTTAGACACAGCTGGAGTTTTTAAAGTGTTTAACTGTTTTACGGGTGTTTTCACAATACACACACAGAGGTTAACTTCATTTAAAATGAAGAGTTTGTTTCATTTCAAAAATTTTTTTTAAATGCCTATTTAAAATCGCATCAAACATAAATAACTGTTCAACCACACCGGAACGGCTGAACGGTACTGAACGAAAGGCACATCATAATCATCATCACCAGAGAGAGAGATACTCGTAGATTATAGTACGGACTAGTCCCGTAGGAAAATTTTCGATTACCAAAATAGGCTATTTGACAGTATTAATATATCACAAATCTAATTAGTCCGGCATTTAGAGTTTTGAGAAATAACGGACACGTGTTTTTTCTTTTGTAAATTCAATGAACATTAACCAAGATATAACGCATCGAAACTCGAGAGTGGGGGCTGGTGACGTCTGAATTCAGTAGAAATTGTACTAAATTGTGACGTATTGCCAATTTTGAAAGCGTTGTATCTCCGTCAATTTTGGCAGTCGTACAAAAAGAAAAAATACGAGGCGAATATTTTTTGATAATCTTACTGACGGACTAAAGTTTTTTTTTTTTGTCAAATAGCCTATTGTGCCGGACGGACGTGATCGCTCGGACACTATGCTTGAAGATTGCCCGGACCGCGTTGACGTCCTGCACCTATAGGTTCCAGTTATTTGTGCTATAACCCGAAGTCTTGAGTAGCAGGGACGTGTAGAACGAGGTTTCTTGGTGCGGAGTAATTAAAACAGCTAATAATTCTTCATAACTTTTCAGGAAGCGGGTTGCTTGAGTCTTTAGGAGAGAGAGAGAGAGAAGATACTGCCGCACCGTTGACTAAGATTTGACCAAAATTTCGAATTACTATCGTACCCCAGAACTTTACCTTAAAGAGACCCGCAAACCGCTTCCTTGATTTATTATTAATTTTTAAAGCGTATAACTATTTAACAATGAAATTCCTTATCTATATAACAATGGATTACGTGTCGTTTCATACCGTTGTAATCCTCATGAAATTACCTATCTCATGACATAATTACCTTGACTGTAGCTGAAACGACTGAAAAGTTAAAGCGAGTTAAAGGAACAAATTATTTAAATTTAATTAAAATTTCATTTTCATAGGCCATTATCTCAGAAGATTTAGCAGTAATCCCGTGGACTTAGGTCACGTTAGGTAGCCTGGCTAAAAGCCTAACGTCATCTAACATTTATTTCGATACATCTATACACCGTGTTCTTCACGTTATCCATAAACTTTAGCAAATACTTCTATGGCTTTTACAAATCAAATCCAACAAAGGAAGTAGTACTTAAAAAGGCTTCGTTACAAAGATATTTGTAATTTCATTTAATGAAATTTAATTGAGCTATGCAGTGAGAAAGTATCTTAATTTGAAATCTATCAAATACTATTTGCATTTCATTTGTTTCAGCCCGCCAAATGTTATGAATGAAAATACGACGTTGCCAATTCGGATAAAGAGGCATGCATATCGGGTTATTTACGTCTTGGTATTTAGTTTGTATGAAAATTAACAAAAAATAAAAAGTAAGAATTTATTAATGTGTCCATAATGAAAAATGCTTACTTCCGTGGTTTGAACATCTGGTCGAAGTTTATGTATATCGTCCGGAACACGGTGTATATTTCAGGAGTCTAGGGCCTGAATAATGAAAGACAAGAAAAAATAATCTTTATTAACGGAATAAATTGCGTACAGGACATCTTACAACGTCAAATAAGGGAGTTTTCGAAAGGATTATGACTCTAAAAGTTGGTCCAGGCCTAGGTCTCAATCTAGGCTACATGGATACATTAAAAACAAAACTATAATTTATAACTATAAACCCACTCAATTGAAGCTACCAAATGCACTGTAAGTACTTACGGTTTACAACAAATTCTTAACTTTTAGGTTCTATTTAAACACTTTATATACACTATTTTCACATAACTATATAACTCACTCAGTTATTTTTCACTATGTACAAACACCAGCAGACCAACCCACACGAATCCGTCAAACCTGCCAAGCGAATACTGACCCTCCGCCATTGTGATAACGTTGAAAATCTATTGCAAGAATTTGACAGATTGGAGTAGGTCAATGTGCTGGGTCTGTGCAACACTTGGGTTTTTTAATGATGACGCTTCGTCGCGAACAACAATGCAGCCGAACTGTGGTACTACTGGTAGTACATACAACGGGTTACCACGGACAATAAACGGGTTTTGTCGAATTGAAGTCTTTTTCACAAAAGAGTTTGTCTTCAAAAAAGGTTACCTACGGTTCTAAATTCGACTGTAAGTTTTTCTTTTTAAAACCGATAAAACAAAATAGAAGGAGGTCGAACACCACAAATTTTAAACGCACATACCTAAAAGTAATTTCACCAAAAAAAAAATTAGGCCGAAAAGTATAATTTCAATTAAATTAAAATTAGCTGAAATAGTTGGTGTTGGTAATCGCTGGCTGAATGTAAGGTCCCATGTTATTGGTCGATATAGCACCGATCAGCCGCACGCGACGTCTGAACATGGCTTTAGGGTGACTTTCCAATGAGACAACGGAGCTAAGCTATGAAGCTAAGCTATAAAACTGTTGCCCGTTTCAATAAGAGTAGGTGACACTTAAATGAATGCTGAACCGATCATGGAAACCTAGCAAGGGGTTTTATTTATGAATTCGGATAAGATAGAACCGAGGGTTAGTGAGAAGGTCGACCGCGCGTCGTGCTCCACGCACGCCTCGAAAAGCTGTCAGCACAATGAAGGCCAAAGCCTGCCTGGATTGCGGGACTAACGAGTAACCGTGGCCCCGGAACGTAAAGGACTATTGAAGGACACCGTGGATTTTAGTCAGTACAAGTCTGACAGTCCCTCCTGCCCTGCCCAAGGTGAGAGGACTCATTTGATGATTTTAACAAGTAAAAAAAAGGCTTTAGTGACCTTGATCAAGAAAATGTGCAAATGCGTGATTGAAAAAATAAAAAATATTTTAAATATCAAAGCTCAGTACCCTTAGCACAAGTTTTCAGTATTTGAGACGTAAAGTAAACTGGAACTTTGATAATTTCAAATTGACAATTTTCAAGGAAAAAATTAGTTCCTTCTTCGCGCACCAGAGGCGCTGTTCCATTTTTTCATACAAGAAACGCTGTAAATACTGAAAAGACGCTGTAAAGTAAAAGAGTGAAAACTCGTGCTAAGGGTACTGGCCTTATAATGAGTTTTCACTTATTGTGACGTAAAGTAAACTGGAACTTTGACATTTAATTTCAAGGAAAAAATAGTTCCTTCTTCGTACACCGGAGGCGCTGTTCCATTTTTCCATACAAGAAAGGCTGTAAATACTGGAAAGACGCTGTAAAGTAGTGAAAACTCGTGATAAGGGCTCTGAGCCAAACTACATATATTGCGAATGTCAAACGATATTATGTTTTGATGATTATCATTAAATACGAAGGGTAGATGTTTATAAACCCGCACTTAGTCCGCGTAAATAAACGGCCAGTGTCGCACAGGGAAAGCTTGCGTCCCAGCAGTGGGAACGCATACCTATTCAGCTATGTTTATCACCCCAACGAAGCTAAGCTATCGGGCGCTATTAAAGTACTATCAGTGGTGGAAAGGCCTTACTTCAAAATGCCAGAGGCTTGGATTAAATTATGTACATATTCTTTTATGGTATTACTCCTAGGTTGTTCCTATAAAGTTTTGGATATTATGCGTAAGACTTATCTATAGAAATTACTTAGCACCATTATTTATTGTCTGGGCGTTTGTGTATGTTTGTAAACGCACCCACGACGCAGGAGAAATTCGTAGTGTAGGTCAACTTTAAATAAAAAAATATCTAAGTCGAAGCACGTACTGAATGACTTCTTAGTCTTAGAATTTGGGGATTATCAAACTGCAGTAATTCTTAGAAGGAAATGACACCGGTAAATTAGTTGAATGAAATTATATTGATTGAGAGACAAGTAAGGAAAATCTTGAGTAAGAAATGTGATGGGTCTAAGAGGAGGTAGAGGAAATATTAAAGACATGATGTCTGTGGGAAATATGATGGTGCTTGAAAGAAAGGAAGTGAATACAGGATAGGCTAAACGACTCAACAGAAAGTAAAGTAGTAAGTTCCAGGTCTACGGTGCCCTTTTAAGCCAGTCCAGTGGCACAATCAGGTCCTCTGCCAATTCAATTGGAAGTAACAGACGCAAAAGAAAAAGACATTATGCGGTACGGTGCATCACCACCGCCGGTAACATTTGTGGAGCAACAAAAGGCAACACGGTAACATTCGGCAACATTTGGTAACTTTTGTGGCTCCTTGTTACTATTTGTTGATTGTTACTCATCCACACCGCAGTAACATCCGACAACAAATGTTGCCGTGTTACTGTATGTCGAGTAACGTTGCTCGACAATCGGTAACATTGTTAGATAATGGGGGTAACATTGTTACCGAATGTTGAGCAACGTTACTCGACTTACAGTAACACGTCAACACTTAGTAACATTAAATAACATTTTGTTGGCTGATGTTACCGAGTAACATTTGGAAACGTTGAGCTACAAATGTTACCGGCGGTGTGGATGCACCGGTAGTAGGCGCCACCCGAAATTAAAACCCATTTCATTTTCGAAAGGAGCTCGTAAGGGTCGTAGCAGATGGCGCTCCGTAATTTCTGTCTACCCCCATGAGAAGGAGGCGTGAATTTATGTCATTTATTTTCCCCAGTCACTGAAAACTGAAGATTTTCCCTCATAATGTGCTGGGGAAATCAGTAACAAGTGTTATCTCCCGTATTGGGTCTGCATGCGCACACGCAGTCACAGATAAAATGGCGCCCGTCACTAATGACCTACTGCTGTTGAGTCATGCAACAATGTGCGTCTGTTACGTGTTATGTTTGATTAATCAATTAATTTATAATTGGTGAGCTTTTGTACGTGTTTATAGAAAGATGGGTCATATATAATGTAATAAGACACGTCAATGACCTTCTTATGTCACTTAAAACATAAGTTTAGCAAAAAAATCTTGTGTCTATTTAAGTTTTGGAAAGAAATACTCGCGTCCGTCAGCAGTTGCCAACTGAATTTTCTCCCCGGAAGTATGTGTTTCAGTCCATCAAGGAGTTGATGGACTGAAAACACATCTCCGTTTTGGTTGCATATTGCATCATAAATAATAACACCGCATGCATTCGCAAACAAAACTTAATGATGAAATTCTGAGAGTGTTTGCTGCAGAATGCATCAGTCTAAAATTAAGTGGGGTCACGGGACTTTCTCAACAGGTTACCGGGACCCTGGAATGTAAAGGGCAATTGAAGGAACACCGTGGATTTTAATCAGTACGAGTCTGAAAATTCCTTATGCTCCACCTCAGGATCCCGAGGACGCAATCGATGATTTTAGAAATTAAGTTTTGCAGAGTCCAACTAAACATACAAATAGGTATAAATTAATAAATTTTAAAAAATCTAAAAACCCACGTTTTTAAATGTCCTAAAAATAAGAAAATAACCCTACGGGGCTGAGAGAGGGGCCACTCAAAACGTGTGGGCGTATATTATTTATGGGATATAATTTACATGACGTGATAGATCATAGATCGTGGGTGTAACTTGCAAAGATACGCCCCCACGTTTTCAGTGGCCCCTCTCTCAGCCCCGTAGGGTTATTCCCACGTTTTTTTTCTTATTTTTAGGACATTTAAAAACGTGGGTTTTTAGATTTTTTAAAATCTATTAATTATTTTATTATTTTTATCTTAGTTCATCGGGTTTTAAGCTACCCTGAAAATTTCAGCCTGCTAGCTTATCGGGAAGTGCCTCAAAGCCTGTCCGCCATCTTGGACGTCCGCCATATTGGATTTAAGTCACATGACTATATTTTTCGTATTCCTGACAGCAAACCCTTTCATTTGATACCCATATCATAGGGGTGGATTTCAAACAGCCAGTCTGCCATCTTGGACGTCCGCCATTTTAGATTTAAGTCTCGTGACTAGTTTTTTCGTACTCCTGACAGCAAACCCTTTCATTTGATATCCATAGCTTAGGGGTGCATTTCAAATAGCCTGTCTGCCATCTTGGACGTCCGCCATGTTGGATTTAAGTCACGTGATTATTTTTTTCGTACTCCTGACAGCAAACGCTTTCATTTGATACCCATATAATAGGGGTGGATTTCAAACAGCCAGTCCGCCGTCTTGGGGAGGCCGCCATATTGGATTCGTTATGACGTTTCTTAGCTAGTCATGCATTGTCATCAGAACTCAGAGCGTGTGCAAAATTTCAGCTTGCTAGCTTATCGGGAAGTGCCTCAAAATTGAGTTGCAAAAGTCCAACCGGAACGACAAACAAACAAACAAATAAACAAACAAACAAGAAAAGTGAGTGTATAAAAACGTGGGAAAAAAAAAAACGTGGGAAAAAAAAAACGTGGGAATAACTGCACCCTGTCCTTGAAAGAAATTGACATAATTATACGGGGTATTTTTTATGTAGTCCGGATATTTTAGTATGTTATTGCTTAACGAATATTATTTACCAAAAAAAATACTGAAGAATCAATTGTTAAAGACGTTTATTTTAAAACAGTTTTTATTTGTGACACGTGATAGATACTTGTTACCGGATTTATTGATACCGGCCGGTTTCCGGACTATCTTAAAAGAAAACAGCGGCTCTGGAACGCAAGTTTAACTAAAAAAAAAATATTGTTTATTGAGCTAATCAATCATTTTTTTTTTGCTCCACCGGATGCGGGAAAATACATTTGACGATATTCCGGAAAAAATCTATGTAAATATTTTTTATAAATGAAAAAACTACAGAAAAAAAATATCCACACTACATTAAAAAATTCCCTGTAATTATGGGTTTCCAGGAAAGTCCCAAGTACACAATAAAACGTAAGGGACTTTTCTATCGTCATTACAAAGGTTGCAAATAAAACTAAACTGGAATTAAAGTGATAATATTGTGACTCAACTATTACATTAATTATGAAAACAATAGTCCCATAATTAAGCAAGAAATAAAATTTAATTAACTTAATCAAATTTAACTGCACGTCATTAATTAAGCCATCTTTCAATTACTGTATTTATATCTATGTTATATATATTTTTAACCGACTTCTAAAAAAAAGGAGGTCCTTTGGTCCCTCTCGCCTCCCTCTCACAGAGAGGAGGCCTGTGTCCCAGCAGTGGGAACATTTATAGGCTGATGATGATGATGATGATGATTTGGTCCCATAAAAATCATTTAGTTTCGCTCAGTAGTTTTTAGCATTTTTAGCTTATTGTGTGCATGGGCGATGTTGTAACCGGTGCTACGGATAAAAAAGTCCAGTACATATGGAAGAAAATTATGCATTTGACAAGAATTTGGGTTGAATATATAAACTAAAAAGGGTAAAATAAAAAAGTTTTCAATAGGTACATTTCCTATTATGTAAAGTTCTCGGTTCCTTATCACCCTCGTTTACGGCTCGACTGGGTATTCCGCCTCGTGTGCAATAACAAACTTTCCCTACTTGTTTCAAAATGTACTGGGGATTTCTCCTGTATCGTGGGTGCGTTTACAAATATTTAAACTCACATACACAAACACCCATATCCGAAACAACCTGTACTTTTTTCCGTGCGGGAATCGAACCCACGCATCGCTACTACGCCAACCGTGACATTTATAAAAGATATACGCTCACAAACATGCTTTCTTCACGTACGGATAGACAAAACGTACTGTAATATTGTAAATCACCCCCTTGACCCCTACTTGATCCCCTTCCAGTTTTATGCAAAAATAGCCTATATCCGTATCCAAAGTCCCATCTAACTCTGTGGCAAAATTCATCAAAATCGATACATCAATTTGATAACGGAACAAACTAACTCATTTTCGCAATAATTATATTGGTTAATTCTTTCTGTGTATTCGTTGGGTGTACATTAAGGAATTTTCTATCTTATTATCAGCCTATACTGTTCCCAATACTGGGACACAGGCCTCCTCTCAGTGAGAGGGAGTGGGCCATAATCCACCACGCGGGCCCAGTGTGGCTTAGTAGATGTCACATGTCTTCAAATTTTTGGTTCTAATACATGCCGACTTTCACACGATGTTTTTGATGAAATATTTTTTTTTCTATCTATACATATTTATTGACGAAACTAACCTCAAAACTGTTTGTATAATGAGAGTTTCATAAAAGTTACTCGTTTTCGATTATCAACGGATTTCCTACATCTGGGGATTTCTAGGCGATAATAGAAATTACTATGAAGTTAAGATTAAGACTTAAGTATTTGTAAACATCATAATAACTTAAATAACTTAGGTTATCTGTACAACTGACCTTCTGATAACGAGGGAATTTAATCCTGTCTGGTTTAAATAAATATAATTATTAGATTATTACTTAAATGTATTAAATGGCGCTAAGAAATCAATAAAATGTAGTGGTGTTAACTTTATTTCTTGTTATATAATTTAAAAAAAGGAGAAGGTTCTGAAGGTTTATGTACGTCCATCGATTATTCCGAGGTTTATGGTCCGATTTGTGTAATTCTTTTTTCATTCGATGCAATAGGTATGTAAATATGCTTTTATGAGATTTTTTGACAAACTTCGCCGGTAGAGAAATAGAATTTTATCTCAATCATGATTCGTTCATGCACAACTCAACGACCTTCAAAAATCACTAATTAATGTACATAGTACATATATACATAGAAGCAACTATGTACATAAACTAAAACCTTCACATACATACACAACACAAAAAAAATAAACACCCATAGTTACCTACAATCTATTTTTAAACACATTGCCTGAAAAACTGGCCTACAATAAAAATATACCCTACCTACCCCCTTTCCCCCCTCGTGGGTGACGTCACTGCCCCCCCCCCCGCCGCCCAATTTCCTGGCTCGCCTAGTGTTACAATAATAAACTAGAATTGCACTTTTATGTCTCTACCATTGAAATGGTAACCGAGCCCTGTTTACTTAATTTTTATGGCGTCTCATCATTGGCCTGTCAAATTGTCCAGTTGGGAGTGTCGAAAATTATTATATTTTCATGGTTATGCCACTTTTTTGGATGTAAAATCATTAAATGGGTCATCCCGCCCTGAGTGGGACAGTCAGACTGTTACTGACTTGGTCGTCCTACGCGTTACAGGGCCGCGGTTGTACCCTGTTTAGACAGTACCGCGCGTTTTTGCCATACCTATTATTGGAGTCAAATGTAACAGCTCACAATTTAGGACCCATTAATATTAGTAGTCATTTTTACCCGTGGTGCAAGGCAACTGGGCTTCTCCCAGTTGTAATGTCCCTTTGTGCCTATTGGTCTTGTTTTGTTCTGTCTCCTGCTTGCATGGAGGGAAGTGGAAACACATTTTTCCTACTCCTCCACTATTATTTTCTGATTAATTTCGCTGTAGGAAACAAAGACAGGTAAATTCATTCTCCGGGACACGTCGAGCTTCATTGTCTCGGCGCTTTTCTGGTGGTTGCCAATGTTGATTCTGGCTCTCAGGAGTTGCAGTGGTTTGGGAACAGTGTGGTGGGTTTGTACCAAAAAAAAAAGTACCGCGAAATGTTTATACCATTACTTTTGAGGGAGAAAAAGCTCAAAGATGGATGTATTTATTGTGAGAAATGATATGAAAGAAATAAACATAAATGACGAAAATAGATGAAGAAAACATGTTGCGCCCACCCCAAGTAGATTCAGAACAAGTACGTACCCATTACTGGTACGAAAAATAATAATACTATTCTTGAGCTACAAGTAACCGTGAACTTGGAAAATAAAGGACTATTGAAGGAACACTGTGGATTTTAGTCAGTATGAATCTGACAGATCCTGTCCCTCCTGTCCCTCCTCCCTCAGCCCTGGGCAGGAGGAGGTCATTTTATGATATTACAATCACAATTTGTTTAGAAAATAATGTTAAACATAAAGACTACAATTTAGTCTCGTAATTTAAATAACAGGTTTAAGTAAACTTTGTCGTTTATCTACCCTAATTATGTAATCAGTAATAGTTAAGTAATCACGGCTATTAAACTAATAAGTTATTATTCAAAATTCATCATCATCATCTCAGCCATAGGACGTCCACTGCTGAACATAGGCCTCCCCTTTAGATCTCCACATATACCGGTTGGAAGCGACCTGCATCCAGCGTCTTCCGGCGACCTTTACAAGGTCGTCTGTCCACCTCGTTGGTGGACGTCCTACGCTGCGCTTGCTCGTCCGCGGTCTCCACTCTAGGACTTTTCGACCCCATCGGCCATCTGCTCTGCGAGCAATATGGCCTGCCCATTGCCACTTCAGCTTGCTAATCCGGTGGGCTATATCGGTGACTTTAGTTCGTCTACGGATCTCCTCATTTCGGATTCGATCACGTAGAGAAACACCGAGCATAGCCCTCTCCATAGCTCGCTGAGCGACTTTGAGCTTTGAGATGAGGCCGATAGTGAAAGACCACGTTTCGGTGCCGTAAGTCATCACTGGTAACACACATTGATTGAAGACTTTCGTCTTGAGGCACTGAGGTATGTCGGACGAAAAGACATTGCGTAGCTTCCCGAACGCTGCCCAACCGAGTTGGATTCGGCGGTTGACCTCTTTCTCGAAGTTGGACCTACCTAATTGGACTACTTGTCCTAAATAGATATATGAGTCAACAACTTCGAGTACCGAGTTTCGAACAGAGACTGGGGTGGGCACAACATTGGAATTTGACATAATTTTCGTCTTGTCCATGTTCATTTTCAAGCCCACCCGTTGTGAAACTCGGTCGAGGCCATCGAGCATCATGCTGAGTTCCTCCATCGACTTTGCCATGACTACGATGTCGTCGGCAAACCGAAGGTGAGTGATGTATTCGCCGTTGATGTTGATGCCAAGTCCTTGCCATTCCAGGAGTTTGAAGGCGTCTTCCATTGCGGCAGTAAACAGTTTAGGGGAGATAACGTCCCCCTGTCTTACGCCTCTTCTCAATGGAATCGCCTTCGTGCTCTGCTCCTGTACTCGGACCGACATGGTGGCGTTATTATACAAACACTTCAACACCTCGATGTACCGATAGTCAATACGGCATCGCTGGAGTGACTCAAGTACCGCCCATGTTTCCACCGAATCGAAGGCTTTCTCATAGTCCACAAACGCTAAGCATAATGGCAAGTTATACTCTTCGGTCTTCTGTATAACTTGCCGCAGCGTATGGATGTGGTCTATGGTACTATAGCCTCTTCGGAAACCGGCTTGTTCGGGAGGCTGGAAGTCATCAAGTCTGTGTCCGAGACGGTTCGTGATAACCCTTGAAAACAGCTTATAAACATGACTCAGAAGCGTGATGGGTCTGTAGTTCTTCAATAGGCTGTTATCACCTTTTTTGAAGAACAACACCACCTCACCCCTGCTCCACGTTTGAGGCGTTTTGCCCTCGGACAGGACGGAATTAAAGAGTTTCTGGAGGACTTTAAGTACCGGTGTTCCACCCGCTCTCAGAAGCTCTGAAGTGATTCCGTCCTCGCCCGGCGCCTTGTTGTTCTTAAGCTGCTTCAGGGCCATCCTAATCTCGTACAGACTGATGTCCGGGATATCTTCGGTATAATGTCGGGACAGCTTGGCTTGATTCAAAATTATTAAAGGTTATTATGACATTATATGTATGTATTACTTTACTCATTAGAGTTGGAGAGCAATCGACTGCTGCGCAGCGTGTCCCGGGTTTGATTCCTGCACGGAACAAAATATTTGTATAATCTACGAGTAGTTGTTTTGTGTCTGGGTGTTTGTGAATATGTTAATTTCTATTTTATAAATATTAAACAAAAGAAAATCTTTGAAAATTCGCTACGCATTAGCGAATTTTCAAAAATTTTCTTCGGAAAGAAAAATTCGAACCACGGACAGGATTCGAACCTGCGGCCTTCGGATTTGAAACGTCACCTTGAGACGTTAGAAATGGAAGGAAGAATTCGCTGCGGCAGGTGTGAACCCCGGTGGCTCGGTTGGAAATGAGCGTCGGATGTACTGAATCCGAAGGCCGCAGGTTCGAATCCTGTCCGTGGTTCGAATTTTTCTTTCCGAAGAAAATCTTTGATGTTAATTTCTGTTTGTAATCGCACCCACGATTCAGAGGAAATACGTAGTGTGAGGCAACGGTTCAAAAAAAATATTCTGCTTTTATTTTATTCTCGCCTTTTTCTTTGGCCGAAGAATTAGCATTGCCATTCAACGTGGTAATCAAATTGTCAGTCAAAACAAAATGGTCTGGACGCTTCCTTAAATCAATGTGCTCAAATCAGAAACGAGTTGCCACAAAGATACAATTACTTAATTGCAATCGTTATGTAAACAAAAAAAATACATGTGGCACTCGGAGACTGTGAAGCTATTGCATAACATTTTTTTTTATTTTAAAAGAATAAAATCGCCTACCGCGTATATTTAACGAGAATACAATTTATTTAAAAATTTTGTGGTGCACTACTGTAATAAAGAACTTCTTTGTTGTAGGAGAATTTCATAAGTGGGTTTCATTGTGAAAACTCCTTTAAAAGTAAATTGTTTTTATGACGGATATTTTTATGATTGCCGAAGTCTCCCGAACTGAAATGATGTTAGACGATGCGCGTGGTGTCAGGTATTTTCGTTAGGTTTTTGGTAATTTTATGATTCGGTCGCCGCGCCACACCGCGCTCAGAGCCCGCGATAAAAGCTATGCAATACCTTAATTAGTTTCTTTAAACTTCGTATTAATAACATCAAATTAAATATAGAAATCAATTAAGTAAAAGCTCCATAATTATCCAGCATGTTCTTGACTTTTCATAAGGGTCAATTTACACCGAGACGCGATGCTTCGAGCACGTTTCAATAGAGCTACTCAAAAGCTAACTTTATTTACTACACGAAAAGATACACATTTCCAGTATCGTCGCACCTCGACCTGAACTAACCCTAAAGCTATTGTCAAACAGACAGGCGAAGCGAATGCGATCCGAATCCTGTCATATAGAAAATCGAAAGTGATCCGATAGTCTATGTGACACGCTTCAAACAATTCCATACATTACAAACAAAAACGCTTCGCTTCGCGTTCGCTTCGCCTGTCTGTTTGACAACAGCTTAAGAGACCTGCGATTTTAAACTCTCTCTCTCTCTCACTTTTAACAATTAATGGTTATAAAATGTACAGGATTTAACTAATAGTTTAACTACTGATCAAACAACTCACCCGAGCCAGTTGCCTGGTCATTAGTTAAGCAAATTATTTTTTAACTATCTCTTGAAAACTGTGTAGACATTTAGCTAATAGTTTAACAACTGGCCTTAAATAATGTTATGTATGTAGTAGGTGGGGTGCTAAGACAGGAAACCTCCACGTGCGGCCGTGGACTGGAGTTCCCTTTCGGATACGTCCGTGGGGAAGACCAGTTTTTCGGGCCGGTGCACCCTGGGATGCGGGCAAAAACTCTCCTTAGGCACTGTGTGCCTAAGGGGTTTCTTTGCCCGTATGCAAATAGCCTGTCGGGTGGACGCTCCAACGCGTGTCCCTCTGAACAGCAGAGGGCACAGCGGCGGAGCGGGCTTGCGGACGGTGAGTAATGGGTATGCTCGCCGTCCGACCAAGGACCAAGCCCGGGTCGGTGGCGCGTCGTGTTTCACGCGTCACCGACGGGTCCCCTTATGGGGCCAAATGCCTGCCGGGGTCGCGGATTTTTCTTAATCCAGGATACCGTGGCCCCGGAACGTAAAGGGCATCCGACGGAACACGGGTGGATTTTAGTCAGTAAGAGTCTGACAGTCCCTCCCGCCCCACCCAGGGCGGGAGGACTCATTTGATGATTTTGCCACCCTAAAAAAAAAAAAAAAATGTATGTAGTAGGTACCTAGTT
The DNA here is from genome assembly GCA_950005045.1 of Agrotis exclamationis. Taxonomy (NCBI): domain Eukaryota; kingdom Metazoa; phylum Arthropoda; class Insecta; order Lepidoptera; family Noctuidae; genus Agrotis; species Agrotis exclamationis. Next base: position 1,474,014 of record OX465443.1, read on the forward strand.
TTAATTGATTTTTTTTTTTCAATGTTCAGTTAAAATGTTTAAACAAAAATTCTTTGAAGTTTCCTTTAAAAAATCGATACAATTCGCTTATAAAAATATTTAAAACGTTAACCCAAAATTCATTTCATTTTTATACAGCGCCTGCGGTCAAAAACTATTTCTTTGCAAATAAAAATTAGTTGACCGTAAAAAAATAAGCAGGCACCTAAAAATTATTGACAGAAAGACATAAAAAGAACTCATTATTTTGGACAACCGACCCAAAATTATATCAAGTCAGACATTAATTTAAAAAAAACTACAATCGGAAACCAAGTTATTCCAAACACCTTTGGCATTAGTCATTTCCTGAAATCCAAATTCTTCATCCAGATATAAAAGCCTTAATTCATAAAAACCTGATAATTTTGAGTTAGAATTAGCTATCCCTTTTCTTTTTCAATTTAAAAGAGTGAGAAGACAATAGTCCCGAGTCTGTCAGTGTTAAAGGAATTTTGCCTTTTTTGTTAGAAAATTCTCGGTAATAGTGTCCTGTCTGGATTTATGTCTGGACTCTGGACTGGGTATTACGTGACTGTGGTCCTTACTTACTTGTCATAAAATTATCATAAATAATATTAATATTAAATGGTTATCGTCCACTAATATTTTTAGACAAAAAAAATAGTAAAAAATCTTATAATATTTAGAAAAACAAAAATTTTGCATTACATTTCTTTTATTTAACTATTTATGTACACACAATAAATATACAGGAAATTACATAATTATTACTAAAATACAAATTTAAAAACAGTTTAGTTCAATTATTTCAAACAGTTACTTAATTTTATTTGTATACTTAGAGTTTATTATGTTTTAGAACTGTTGTAGAGTTTGTTACGTTTTAGTACGATTTACACTGTATACTTATGTATTTAAGAAAATTTTTTCGGTCGATACTATAAAATAATATGTTGATCAATTTAAAACGATTCGTGGTACTCACTAGAAAGTTGTAGATACTTCGACAAATTGCTCATACTACCACACATCCCAAAATAATGCCAAATATTAGCAGATAAAAACCAAAGTTGACAACCCGTCAGCCAATATAATAAATAAAAAATAATTTTATTAAGTCGAAAGCTAACTCTTAAATATTTTGAAAGATAAGCTTATTTTCAGTTATAAGTGCCTTAATAACATAAAGACGTTAGCCCAGAAAACCTCTGTATTCGCCGAGATAAATAAAATACTTATATAACAAATACATAATATATTATGTACATATGTCTATATTTTGTTACAGATATATTTCTAAGAAATTTTTTCGATATCATTAGAGGAGCAGATACAAGAAATAATTTAATATAATTTTGTAACAGCAGGAGGCGGCAATTTGGCAAAAAAAAATACTGTTTTTTATCTATTTTCTCATATTTTCTTATCCTTCTTTGATACTATAGAAATACCTCGGCGTTACTTGAGGTTTCACTTGTAGTAGTGGCATAAAAATCTTGCAATCCGCATTTTTTTATTCATAGTTAATATTTTAATAGTGGGCTTTATTTTATACCTGAACTTCCGATTACGATTTTAGACGATTAACGAACGATTTTTACAAATTCCTAGTGTGGGGCAAAAATTTAAAAAAATAAATCGTTGCCCGACACTAGGAATTTCTACTGTGCCGTGGGAATGTTTACGAACATAGAAACTCACATTTACAAAAAAAAAAAGTAATAAAAACGACCTTTTAAGAGCTTTTACTAATTATTTAGATGACTAAATTTTTTATAAAAAATATACACTCAATTCACATATACACTTACATTTCATATACACTTAATTCAAAAATTTGAATAAAATTTTTAAAAAATAAACTACATTATAAAATAAAGCACAACCATTCATCAAAACACTGAGGTATTCAAATCATATACGTAAACAACCTAACAAACAATAATTATTATTGAACTGAACCTGCCGACCGTACCCCTCATAGCCGATAGTCGACGCTGACTCACTAAACGAGCAACTATATAAGCGAGCGTAGCTTACTCCGATTCATTCTACTAGCTATACTCGCAACGTAAACAACTAAACATGTCTACTAAAGTGCTCCTCATCCTCGCCGTCTTCGCGGCAGTAGCATACGCAGCCGACACGGACTGCCCCTGCGAACCTGATACAGAAATTGAGAACTCAGCCCTTTGGAGTTTCCTCAAAAAACTATCAGAAGAAGAACCAGATGTAGAAGTCGAGAAGGACCAGCGTCTAGATGCTGTTCTTCCAGCTGTTTTATCACCACTTCTGGAGTGCAATTGTCTACAGGATAAGACGAGGAGGAAACGCAAAGTCTTTTCTTCACCTGAGGCTGCAGCGTCTTATGAAGAGAACTACCCTGATGAAGAACTTCCTCTCTTCGAATCCCGAGAGGATACCAATTGTGCCGTCGGGTACAAACGGTTCGGGTTCCTGTGTGTGCCCAAAAATATCGCGCTGAACAAGTGAACTAAGTGATCCAAACAACCCTAAATTGTGTTTTTCACGATCTCCAGTCAAACAGTTCAGGGTAAACTAGTTTAATTATCAATTAACAACAAATTCACGACACTGTTTTAAGTGTTTGATAAATTGCATTTATTTTTTGTGTAAATAATTTTAGTTAAATGAATATTTTATTAATATGGAATCAGTGCAATGCTAATACTCTGGGTATTATAAATTATTATTTTAGACACGATTTTGTATAAATATCGGACTAATTTATTATGTACCAATACTAGTCGATTTAAATATAGATCTAAGATTTCCCAATAGGGATGTGACATTCCAAGTATTTTAGTTTTAAGTATTTTTAAATAATAAAACAAAACATTTCAATTTATCTTATTTTTTCTCATTGATTTCCCAAATAAAACCGCCAAACATTTGTATGTTACAAAATACGATTTACATATTTCAACATTTTATAATGTTTATTACATTTATTAAAATGCTAAAAATAAAAAAAAAATGTGACATAACACCTCGCCAGTAATGACTGAACGGTTTGACAGAAGTGCACCTAAAAGTACGCAGTCATTTCTCCAGTTTTACATTAATTTATGTCCTAAAGTGGGTTCATTTTATTAAATAAGATTAATTACTCTGTAAACTCAATTTATTAACACATTTATCGAAAACTAGATTCGTTGCCACCGGATTGTCGAAAATTATCCTACGGGAACATAGAATCGGGTTAAAAACTATCCTATGTGTTAATCGAGTCAACCCCGGCAGTGTAGTGTATCCCATGTATTAATAATATGTATAATAATAATAATATTCCACAACTACCACACAACGCCATCTAGTCCCAAGCTAAGCAGAGCTTGTGTTATGGGTACTAGACAACTGATAAACATACTTATATATTTATAAATACATAAATGTTATAGATAAATCACACCCAGTCACAGAACAAATGATCGTGCTCATCACACAAACATTTGTCCTGGGTGGGAATCGAACCCACGACCTCCGGCATAGCAGTCAGGGTCACTAACCACTAGACCAACAGGCCTGTCAATTAATCCAGATTATAAACTATCTGTGTACCAAACTTCATCCAAATCCGTTCAGTAGTTTTTGCGTGAATGAGTAACAAACATTCATCTATCCAAACAAAGTCGGCTTTTTTTACCGACTTCAAAAAAAAGGAGGTTATCAATTCGACCCGTATGTATGTAATATTATCAGAACTGCCCCGTTTTCATATATGTTAGTCTATATCAGCGTCTGAACAAATGTGCCAAATTTCATAAGTGTATGCATGTATGTGTGCATGTTTTTATGTTTGTGCACGCATATCTCCGGAACTACAAGTTCGATTTAATTAATTCTTTTTTTGTTGTACTAGGTATTGTTCAACTTAGGGTACACTGCAAGTTTCATCAAAATCGGTTCAGTAGTTTTAGAGATATGGATTTTTTTATGTTGTGACGGATTACAAGATTAGTGCATAATGTAAGAAAATTTTGTATTTTACAAGAATTTGGGTTGAATATTTAATAATTAAACTAAAAAGGGTAAAATAAAAACTTTTTCAAAAAAGTAACCGACTTCAAAAACAACAACAAAAACAAAAAAAAAGTACCGACTTCAAAACAAATACAAAAAAGTTTAAAATAACTTTTCTTTCGGAAGTCGGTGGCAATAGTCAATGACACAACAAAACAAAGCCACCGACTTCCGAAAGAAAAGTTATTTTAAACTTTTTTGTATTTGTTTTGAAGTCGGTACTTTTTTTAAAAAAGTTTTTATTTTACCCTTTTTAGTTTATTTATTACATATTCAACCCAAATTCTTGTAAAATACAGAATTTTTCTTACATATGCACTAATCTTGTAATCCGTCACAACATAAAAAAATCCATATCTCTAAAACTACTGAACCGATTTTGATGAAACTTGCAGTGTACCCTAAGTTGAACAATACCTAGTACAACAAAAAAAGAATTACTTAAATCGAACTTATAGTTCCGGAGATATGCGTGCACAAACATAAAAACATACATACATACATACATACATACACTTATGAAATTTGGCACATTTGTTCAGACGCTGATATAGACTAACATATATGAAAACTGGGCAGTTCTGATAATATTACATACATACATACATACACTTATGAAATTTGGCACATTTGTTCAGACGCTGATATAGACTAACATATATGAAAACTGGGCAGTTCTGATAATATTACATACATACGGGTCGAATTGATAACCTCCTTTTTTTTTGAAGTCGGTAAAAAAGGGTGAAATAACCTAATTAATAACTTCTTTCGGAAGTCGGTGGCTAAAAATCAATGAAATATAAAAAAAATAAAGCCACCGACATCCGAAAGAAGTTATTAATTAGGTTATTTCACCCTTTTTTGTTTTGTTGTTGTCTATGAAGTCGGTTACTTTTTTGAAAAAGTTTTTTTTCCTGGGGAAAATGGTTTCGTGTCTCGGTCGAGAAACAATTGCGCGTCCAAACAGAGCAAGCAGCTTCGCGAGGCATTTGCCGCGCGAAGCTGCTCGCTCTGTGTTGACGCACCTAATAAATACAATAGTCATTAATGTAAAAAAATACGAAGATACAATGTATTTTCCCGACTTAGATATTATTACGACAATAGAATTGATGAGTCAACTTATTATGGGCGATACGTCATTAATTAATGGCTTCTGTAATTCGACAAGTCTAGACAGGAATCCAATGAGCCATAAAAGTTTTTTGACGAAGAATTAAATGTCTTTAAAAAACTTTGACAGACATTAACATTTTGTACAGTGGGCCAAATGTCAGTGTGTTCCAATATTTTTTTAAAACTTTTATTATCAGAGCGTTCGCTTCCTACTTTTTTTTAGCGGTTTTCGGTCCATGGTCGGACGGCGAGTTGCCCATTACTCGCCGCCCGCGTGCTCGTGCCTACGGTGGCCGGAGATCGTTTTGCGACAACGGTCGCCGTGGGCGCCTAGGACTGCGGCTGGGGCGACGGGAGGATGCTGTCCTCTCTCTCTCGCGGCCCGCCTCCTCCTTCGCGAGCGCGACTGCTTCGCAGAAGGAGGCGTCCACTTCCCACTCCGTCACGCCCCGCAGCATGGCCTCGACCAATGCCGGGCGCGAGAGGTCTCCGCCTATCGCCACCGAGAGGACACGGCAGTGCTCTGCCCAAGCTGGGCAGTCCTGCACCGTATGCTCCACCGTGTCCTCCGGGCGATCTTCGCAGTGGTGACACCCAGGCGTGTCTTCCCTCCCTATCGAACACAGGTACCTCCCGAAACTTCCGTGTCCGGTGAGGACCTGCGTCATGCGGTAGGTCAGGACGCCGTGACGCCTATCCAGCCATTCCTCAAAGAGGGGTCTTACCGCCGCCATTGCGGCGTGCCCGAGTTTGATTCCCGCTCGGAACAAAAGATGTGTATGACCGTGTGAGTTTCTATGTTTTTAAACGCACTTACGACACAATATGAGGAATTGAATTAATTAAACCTAGCTCCTACTAGGTTTAAAAAACATGTTAATAACGGCACTTTTTTAAAAGCACATTTCTGACTTTATTACAAAAGGATTTTTTGTTCTATTTTGGAAAATAGCCACATTTAAAAACTTTTTCAAAAAAGAAACCGTCTTCAAAAACAACAACAAAACAAAAAAGGGTGAAATAACCTAATTAACAACTTCTTTCGGAAGTCGGTGGCTTTATTTTTTTTTTTATTTCATTGATTTTTAGCCACCGACTTCCGAAAGAAGTTATTAATTAGGTTATTTCACCCTTTTATACCGACTTCAAAAAAAAGGAGGTTATCAATTCGACCCGTATGTATGTAATATTATCAGAACTGCCCAGTTTTCATATATGTTAGTCTATATCAGCGTCTGAACAAATGTGCCAAATTTCATAAGTGTATGTATGTATGTATGTATGTATGTATGTATGTATGTATGTATGTTTTTATGTTTGTGCACGCATATCTCCGGAACTATAAGTTCGATTTAAGTAATTCTTTTTTTGTTGTACTAGGTATTGTTCAACTTAGGGTACACTGCAAGTTTCATCAAAATCGGTTCAGTAGTTTTAGAGATATGGATTTTTTTTATGTTGTGACGGATTACAAGATTAGTGCATATGTAAGAAAATTTTGTATTTTACAAGAATTTGGGTTGAATATGTAATAAATAAACTAAAAAGGGTAAAATAAAAACTTTTTTTAAAAAAAGTACCGACTTCAAAACAAATACAAAAAAGTTTAAAATAACTTTTCTTTCGGAAGTCGGTGGCTTTGTTTTGTTGTGTCATTGACTATTGCCACCGACTTCCGAAAGAAAAGTTATTTTAAACTTTTTTGTATTTGTTTTGAAGTCGGTACTTTTTTTAAAAAAAGTTTTTTTTGTTTTGTTGTTGTTTTTGAAGTCGGTTACTTTTTTGAAAAAGTTTTTATTTTACCCTTTTTAGTTTATTTATTAAATAGTCAACCCAAATTCTTGTAAAATACAAAATTTTCTTATTCTTACATATGCACTAATCTTGTAATCCGTCACAACATAAAAAAATCCATATCTCTAAAACTACTGAACTGATTTTGATGAAACTTGCAGTGTACCCTAAGTTGAACAATACCTAGTACAACAAAAAAAGAATTACTTAAATCGAACTTGTAGTTCCGGAGATATGCGTGCACAAACATAAAAACATACATACATACATACACTTGTGAAATTTGGCACATTTGTTCAGACGCTGATATAGACTAACATATATGAAAACTGGGCAGTTCTGATAATATTACATACATACGGGTCGAATTGATAACCTCCTTTTTTTTTGAAGTCGGTAAAAAAAAAATAGATTGGGGTAGATTGTTATGCTGCCGTCGATACCTATTAAAAACATGGCGCCACCTAAAACCAATTTAGACTATTCTAATGACACACAAAAATTCTAAGAATCCAGTCAAGAGGACTGGATTCTTAGAATTTTACACACTATAAAACAATCATAGAAGACCTATGGTCAATCATGACTCAAACTTCCAATGAAAGTTTCATTTTTGTCACCTTTAACATACGTAATCTGCTGCCACAGGAGACGCCGACGGCATCGGACGCCGAAAGGCGAATTCCGGCCACCGTAGGCACGGGCATGTAAGTTCCCATATCCGGATGGTCGGCACGTCGTATTCCACGCGCGCCTCAAAGAGCTGTCAACTGTCAGCATTCTTACGGTGGCTCCACGGAGGGCCAAAGCCTGTCAGTGTCTCGGGAATGTCTTATCAAGTAACCGTGACGGAGTATTATAATTATACGGAGGTAGAACACCGTGGACATCAGTCAGTACTAGTCTAACAGTCCCTACCGTCCCGCCCTGGGTGGGATGACTCATTTGATGATTTTACCACGATAAAAAAGGAGTTTAAAGTGTGGTGACTGCTAAGAGATGCCACTAACGGGTGGTAGGCTTCACCAGGGACGCTTGGTTCGCGACTGTCAGAGTGCGCCAAATAGTTTTTACTGTGTTCTGTCAGTGCGCAGGAGTTCCAAATGCTTCTGAGTGAATTTGTTCCATCTTAGGTCTCATCTATATCTATGCTTCTGGGCTAGATTTGGACCAAGGGTCGCGGGACATACGTATACCGCGACTCCGGTACGCAAAAGGGCTACCGAAGGACACCGTGGATTTTAGTCAGTACAAGTCTGACAGTCCCTCTCGCCCTGCCCGGGGCTGGGAGGACTCATTTGATGACTATACCACGAAAAAAAAAAAAAAAAAAGATTTGGACCAAGAGAAAACCCATTTTATATTTTAAAAAATAGTGACTGCCTATCTGCCCTCCACGAGCCCAGTTGTTGGTATTACCAGTTTGGTAAGATTCTGTCTAATCAACTATTACAGTGTCTCCCAAACGATGTTTTCCGACTGCCTCTTCGTGACCCACGTAATAGTTTTAAAATCAAGCTGGTTCCGTTAGGTAAACTCATATACATTTATCAATAGTAAAGAGGTTTTATTAACACTGAATATATGCTTTGGTATCGCCTATTTAGTAACTAAATCATGTGCGAATTATGGGGCTGCTGCTTATTATTTACTAAAAGAAAAACAAGGCTCGTATTGCGACCCAGTATTTTATTTTGATGGCCTGGTACCGGGTCGGGACCCGGCAAATGGGAAATGCGGCACTCTAAGAATAGTTGCTTATGCAACTTATTAATATTAAATATTGGCCATAATTAAGTAAATGAGTGATAAATAAATGCAATCACTAATTATAATATATTATTATGTATAGGGGCACAATACACGACATTGTAATATATTCTAATGTAATCAATAGGTGATCAATGTTACTAATTATTGTGTATTTATGATAATTATTATACGACTGCATTAGGTGTGTTTTTTTGTTAAATATTTTTTTAACACAACGATTTTTCAATAATTTATTGATAGTTTTCTAAATCTTATTACCGACTTCAAAAAAAAGGAGGTTATCAATTCGACCCGTATGTATGTAATATTATCAGAACTGCCCAGTTTTCATATATGTTAGTCTATATCAGCGTCTGAACAAATGTGCCAAATTTCATAAGTGTATGTATGTATGTATGTTTTTATGTTTGTGCACGCATATCTCCGGAACTATAAGTTCGATTTAAGTAATTCTTTTTTTGTTGTACTAGGTATTGTTCAACTTAGGGTATACTGCAAGTTTCATCAAAATCGGTTCAGTAGATTTAGAGATATGGATTTTTTTATGTTGTGACGGATTACAAGATTAGTGCATATGTAAGAAAATTTTGTATTTTACAAGAATTTGGGTTGAATATGTAATAAATAAACTAAAAAGGGTAAAATAAAAACTTTTTTTAAAAAAAGTACCGACTTCAAAACAAATACAAAAAAGCTTAAAATAACTTTTCTTTCGGAAGTCGGTGGCTTTGTTTTGTTGTGTCATTGACTATTGCCACCGACTTCCGAAAGAAAAGTTATTTTAAGCTTTTTTGTATTTGTTTTGAAGTCGGTACTTTTTTTTTTGACGACAAGGTTGGCGTAGTGGCTGAGCGATCGACTCCTGCGCAGCGTGACAGGGGTTCGATCCCCGCACAAAACAAATATTATAAGTTTAATCTGCAAGTAGTTTTTTCGGGTCTGGGTGTTTGTGTATGTGAGTTTATATGTTTGTAAACGTACCCACGATACTCGAAGAAATTCCTAGTGTCCGGGGCAACGTTTTTTAAAATATACAGGGTGTAAGAGACATCGACGCACAAACGGATACCATGGGTCCAGAACATGATTCTGAACATCCCCCCGTGTTGGAATTTTTCGTCGAATTTTTCCTATTTTTTTTTTTTTTTTATATGTTTGTTTTTTTTTTAATAGTGAGCCGCGCTTAAAGTGCTACAGGTAATGTGGTACTGGACACAGTATTTAGGTATACGATGACCTTTCATTATAAACATCTAAGAAGACACCAATTCTAGTTTTACGAGTATTTACATTGCTACTTTTAGTGACAGTAGTGAATTAATTACTTTTTTATTAAAAATCTCATTAGGTTAGGTAAGAATTGATAAAATTAGGAAAAATCCGACGAAAAATTCCAACACGGGGGGGGGTCCAGAATCATGTCCTGGACCCATGGTATCCGTTTGTGCGTCGATGTCTCTTACACCCTGTATAATTATACATATATATTTAAAATGTTGTTTTACAATTTAACCTAAAAAAAAAACTAAACCAAATACAATATGCTACCATTGTTTTGAATATTAGTTATTCGTTTATTCTTATGTGTTAAATTAAACTGTGTCATTGCCACCGACTGTCAAGGACAGTGGGTTTATCACGAGCCAAATATGTAGGAACCGTTACTTATTTGTAACTTACCTATAGGGGAACCCCTTCCTTAAATAAATATTCAAAAGAATATGATTCATACATTTTTTGAACTTGCTACTTTTAATAAATTATTATGTAAAGCGGAGTTTTTCCCAGGTCTTTATGAGGAGGAAAAATATTTTGTTTAGCACGTAGGTTGATATCAATACATGTAGTTTAGCCGACAGGAAAAGCGGGGCGGCAGAGCTATGCTCAGCATCACTAGGGGTTTCCACTCCAGCATCCGACGTCAATGGTAATATTGTCCTTGTAATTAGTGCCTTTTATAATTATAAAGGCAAGCTTATTGGAATAACTGTTATAACTGCATGATAACTATTACCCCCGTCTTCTTTACATAGTATAAAACAAAGTTGCTAAGTATGTCTGTATGAGCATAACTTCCGAACGACTGTACTCAGTGGCGGATTTACCAATAGGCTAAGTAGGCTGGAGCCTAGGGCGGCAGATCTAGAGGGGCGGCAAATTTAGCACAAATAATAAAAATAAAAAATTATATGTAACCTACACATTACGTTCGTAATCCGTATATAAAAGACTAGCTATGCCCGCGACTTCGTTTGCGTGGATGTCGGAACTTAACAATGTATTTTTTAGTGCGAAGCGCTGTTGGAGGATACCGATACAAATAATTTTTAACCGACTTCCAAAAGGAGGAGGTTCTCAATTCCGATGTTTTTTTTTATGTTTGTTCGGGCATAACTCCGTCGTTTTCCAACCGATTTGAAAAAATCTTGTTGGAAAGGGTATGCTTTCCGAATGGTCCCATTAAAATTTCATCGAAATCAGATTAGCACTTTTTGAAAAATCAACAAAAACCTAAAAAGTTTTCAACATTGTCTACACCGATTACTCCGAGGTTTCTGGGTCCGATGTCGATGATTCTTTCTTCTTTCTGTTCGATACAGTATATCTGCCATTTGATCCCATAAAATTTTCATTTAGTTTGGTGCAGTGGTTTTTATTTTCAGCTCATTGTGTACATACATGGGTGATGTTATTACCGGTGCTACACGAATTACCTACAAAATTTTAGTGCACATGGAAGAAAATTACGTATTTGAAAATAATTTGGGTTGAATATTTAAACGAAAAAGGATAAAATTGCCGGCAGTACTTTTTTTTATAAAAACATAGTCGGACGGCAAGCTACCCATTACTCCCCGTCCGGAAGCGGCTGGAATATGAACCGCGATTTCCTGAGTGACTTAACCTTAAAAGATAAATATATTCTCTTGCGGACTTTATTTTAGAATATTTCATGAGAAACACCGAAGAACCGTTTGCGCAGCGCACACAACGGAAGCTCTCGAAAAGGAATACATTTTCCCAATTTTGAAACATTTCTCATTGCTGCTCCGCTCCTTTTAGCGACAGCGTGATGTTATATAGCCTTCCTCGATAAATTGACTATCCAAAACAAAAATAATTTTTCAATTCCAACCAGTAGTTCCTGGGATTGGCGCGTTCAACCAAACAAACTCTTCTGCTTTATAATATTAGTATAGATTACTGAACGCCACTGTAAAATATAGGTACTTATGCGATCATGAATTTTAAAATATTCCAATAGCGTTTCAATATTAATTTCAATTTTTTGGTAACTTATTATAAAAACTAGCTTCTGCTCGCGACTTCGTACGCGGATCCTGTTGCTTATGCCAGCAACAACGGGGTCGTCAAATTCGAAGATCTGAAACGTCTGATGTCCAATACCAAGAGATGCTTTCGATTCGAGATGCTCCAGATCTTCAATTTTTATACGTTAACAGAGAGTGCATATCAGGCTGAATAACTGTTGCTAAGACGTCATTCCTATACATGTTATAGTGTAGCTGGGCTCTTGGAGTTCCACATAAGGAGTTCCAGATCTTCAATTTTTATACATCAAAAGAGAGTGCTCATTAGGCTGAACAACTCTTGCTAAGACATCATTCCTATACATGTTATAGTGTAGCTGTTCTCTTGGAGTTCCACATCAGATGTTCCAGATCTTCAATTTTTATACGTCAACAGAGAGTGCTCATCAGGTTGAACAACTCTTGCTAAGACGTCATTCCTATACATTTTGTAGTGTTGCTGGGCTCTGGAAGTTCCACATCAGGTGTTCCAGATCTTCAATTTTTATACGTCAACAGAGAGTGCTCATCAGGCTGAACAACTTTTGCTAAGACGTCATTCCTATACATGTTATAGTGTAGCTGGGCTCTTGGAGTTCCACATCAGGTGTTCCAGATCTTCAATTTTATACGTTAACAGAGAGTGCTCATCAGGCTGAACAAATCTTGCTAAGACGTCATTCCTATACATGTTATAGTGTAGCTGGGGTCTTGGAGTTCCTCATCAGGTGTTCCAGATCTTCAATTTTTAAACGTCAACAGAGAGCGCTCATCAAGCTGAACAACTCTTGCTTAGACGTCATTTCTATGTATGTTATAGTATAGCTGGGCTCTTGGAGTTCCACATCAGGTGTTCCAGATCTTCAAATTTATTCTCGCAGCAGAAAATGCTCATCACGTGGAACAATTTTTGCTACGGTGCCATTTTTGTATCTCTTATAGTTTAGCTGCTCTGTTACGGTTTTCGGTGTTTTTTATCAGTTGTTCAAGTTTCCAAGATAAATTATAGCCTATGTGTTGCTCCGACTTAATATCTATACAACAAAAAATAATAATTCAAATCCGTCTAGTAGTTCCGAAGATTAGCGTGCGTGTACAAACAAACAGACACACAGACAGACAGAATTTTTTTTTTTATTCCTGCTCTATTACTGTTTCTAAACCACCCTTAATTATTTATTTTTTTAATATATTCAATGTACAGACACAGTTTTTTTACTGTTTTATTAAATGTATATACGTAGATATTTAACGTGTAATATGTTTCAACATTTATTTTCTAATAGGTAAGTATGTATTTGCGTAGTAGTTAACTAAACTAACGTGTTGAATTTCAAAAGTCAGTAGGGGCGGCAAAAATTGAATAGCCTACTAGCGGCAAATTTGTAAATCCGCCACTGACTGTACTAAATTGTATTATTATTATATTTTATTTTTTCTTTCTTTCTATAATTATTTTTTAATTTTGTTAATTATAGTCAGGATAAAGTATAGGTACGTGAGTTTTTTTCCAAAATCCAAAGAGTAAGGCTAAGATCTCACGGAGCGTTTTTCACCAGCGATCGCCGCGGTTGCGGTACTGCGGCTTTATTTCTAAACTCACGAGGCCGCTTATTTGCGCGGTTACGCAACTGTCGCGGTTGCGATCATCGCCCGCAGTCGTAGCGGGCGATGACCGCAAGACGGGCGGTTGTAAGTTGGATTTCTATACGCCCCGCCTCCCGTCGACCACCGCGGTCGCCCGCCAACCGATCAAAGAGCGCGCGGGCGCCACTCGCCTAGGCTGCGGGTGACCGCGGCCCGGGCGATTCTACTTTGTTTCCCGCCTGTACAGCAGGAACCGCAAACAACCGCGCACACCGCGGACGTAAAACGCGTCTTCAGTTATGCTTTAATTTTTTACATACATATCTGTATTTTACAGAAGCTACGGGCCCGCAACCACGGCAGGCGCGGGCGAAAATCGCTCCGTGAGTTCTCAGCCTAAATCGAAAATTGGAATGCGGGCTGAGGGCCGCTAGTATTCTGGAATATTACAGAATTTTGTAAGGAAATACAAATTTAAAAAAAAAAAAACTAAATTACAGACTGGAGCACATTAACCTACCTCAATCTGTCAAATTTCTTTAATAGATTTTCAACCTTATCACAATAGTCGAAGATTAATGCTCGATTGGTAAAATTTGACACATTTGAGTAGGTTGACCTGCTGGCTGGCGTAGTACAAAAGACCCACGTGAACTCCAGCTTACGCTCTTAGCAATCATACAGCGTGAAGATATGAAGGAAACATCGTCTAGTGCAGTTATTATGTAATAACTTCAATTAACATCAATTAACTCCACGGAAATGTAACTATTACTACAACGCGAGGTATTTACCCAAAGTCATCATTCCATTATCGCTTCGTACCCTCAAACTCAAACATTTATTGCATTCATGTGGTGTTACAAGTGAGCAGTGGTGGCCCAGTGGTATCGGCCTCGACTTACGAGTTGTAGGTCGTGGGTTCGAACCCCGTCAGGCGCATTACTTTGTGTAATTTATTTCAACTCCACTGCTCTCAAAACGGTGAAGGAAAACATCGTGAGGAAACCGGCATGTCCTAGAACCAAAAATTCGAAGACATGTGACATCTACCAATCCGCACTGGGCCCGCGTGTAAGATTACGGCCTGCTCCCTCTCACAGAGAGGAGGTCTGTGTCCCAGCAGTGGGAACATTTAAAGGCTGATGATGATGTGTTACAAGATGCTAATCAATATTGCCAGAACCTGTCATGAACCCTGCAAGGGCACAGCAACTTCAAAATGAACATAGAAATTTTAAAAAAATACAAATATTGTATATTTAAAACATTAAATATAAACATTTGTACCTAATTATAACGATCAATAGGTACCTAATATTAGTAGGAATTATGAATAGGAACTATACCTTATTTATAAGATTGGTAAATAATTATAGGAGTGGAGTACTTACAGATACTAAATTAAATGAATACGGATACAAAACAGGTCTTACTCTAATTCTATGTTGTGACTTATTTAATTTTGTCTTCGAAAAACTCTTAGTAGCATTTTTTAATAAATATCGAGAAAGTTTGTTTTTTTATATGTAAAAATTATTGGTTTCTTTAATATTTTCTGGTAATTTGTTATAATTATATTTTAATACTAGCTTCCGCCCGCGACTCCGTCCGCGCGGATGTCGGTCTTCGCGTGGATGGTTTATTTCTCCATTTTGAGTAACTCTGACAATGACATCTTATAAATATCTATTGGACCCAAATACGGCTAAGCCTATAATAATTAAGGAGATCCCTCTGTTGAGCTACTGCTGTTGAGCTCGCGTTCTGTAGTAAGTATTTTTTTCATAGTAATTCCGACCTTGTATTTACAAATAACTGATCGGAACAGTAATCAAAAAGGTCGCGCTGAAAAGCACGGTTTAAAATTACACGCATACAATATTAATTCCACGGACGACCGCTCGCCACACTGGACACGTCCGCTCGCATCAAAATTCAGAATTTATATGCATCGCGCGGCGCGGAACGCGGCTCCTTATACATATAGGAGTCGGGGAGGCGTGGCCCGCGTATGCCGCAAACGGTCCAAGCCAAATCCGACTTTCGGCGCTACAGGTTACGGCGCTGAATCCACTGCGGGTAATGCAACGTGTGTTCGTGGTTCTACAGAACAACGTCTATGAATAAAACTGAAAAATAAGTTTTTTTTTTCTACGTATTTTTCCAGGATAAAAAGTATCCCATTTTATGCCCAGGATAATAAGGTATAATTATACCAAGTTTCATCGAAATCGAACCGTTAGTTTTCACGTGATGCCTGCACATACAGACAGACAGACAGACAAACAGACAGACAAAAATTTTTTTAATCACATATTTGGGTTTGGTATCGATCCAGCAACACCCCCCGCTATTTATTTTTTCAATATTTTCAATGTACAGAATTGACCCTTCTACAGATTTATTATATGTATAGACACATGGCATGGGGCCCAGAATGAAACAGGGTTAAACTAGATGTGGGTAGTGCCAGTTTATTTTTGCATCTTAAATTACGGGGCTGCTTATGTAGGTTGGTGGGTGGGGTAAAAGACTCCACTCCTTCCATATGTCGCGAACCCGCGCTTCCTCCTTCCGGTTCGGACGGAACCTATCATGTTCGTCCCGCTACGGCATCTCCTTCGTGGCCTCACTGTCACTCACCAGTTTTAAGCTATTTTATCACCCACAGTTTGTCCGGCATGCGACAGACATGTCCTGCCAAGGATCTATTCCCATCCAATATCAAGAGCTAATACCATTTGGTATTAGTTTATTTCCGAATTTGTTTTCTATTTCCAACGAGTACCACATTTCAAAACCAATACCAAAACAAGTTTGAAGGAATTAGGTACAGTCAGTCAGGTTCAGAAAAATTAAAATGCTTTGAGTGATTTTAATTAAGGTGTTTAAATGACCAACTATAGTTTCAAAGAACACCGACGATATCTTAAAAAGCCCGCTATACTATTTATGTCCAAACTCCAAACCTACCAAGGTAGCTAGATGGAGCCCCGCTTTGGCGGGGCTCCTATTTCTGTTTGCAAGGTTTAAAGTAACCTAACACGAAGGGGATGGCGGGATCTTTCAGACCCCGCCATCCCCTTCGAACCTAACCTGTCCGAGTCGGGGTGCCCCAAGTCCCGAGCTCGCTTCGCTCGCTCTTGCATCGGTAGTATGTAATTTGTGTAGCTGAGTGTACAAAAAGTCACGTTTTGGTATTCGTTAGTACCTAATAGATTTTTTATTTAAAAAAATGTGGTACCTACTCGTTGGGAATAGAAAATAAATTTGAAAATAAACTAATACCAAATGGTATTAGCTCTTGGTATTGGATGGGAATACACCCTGCCAAGTCCCATTTGAGTCGAGCCGCCTTCCCAAAACATAGACAAGCCAATGAAAATTTACTGTATTAAAAAAAGCTTCCCTGTTAAAAACGTGTCGTGTTTGAGGTCACGACCTTCAAAGGTCATTCTTTGCATTAATTGTTACTTCGTCTAACTCATGTCACGACAGTTACGGGTATTTTTCTAATTGTTATTATTTTCTTTAACTTCTACGATGAGTACTCGTATAATTTCCAACTGACTATCTCACACCCAATATCAATTTTGGCCAAGTCTCTTTCGGAGTCAAGGAGTGTCAGCATGATGACGGGCCCCCCCTCTAGAAGGCCAAAGCCTGCCGGAGTCGCAGGACTTATCTCATTACCGTGACCCCGGTACATAAAGGGATTGAAGGACACCGCGGGTTTTAGTCAGTACGAGTCTGACAGTCCCTCCCGAAACCCTGGGAGGACTCATTTAATGATTTTGCCAGGATAAAAAAAGTCTTTTGGGGTGGTCATATCATCACATGAGTCCCTCTCACCCTGTGTGACCCATTAACTCAGTCTATCGTAGTCCACTGCTGGACATAGGCCTCTCCCACGCTGCGTCACATCACCTCTGTCGTCCTCATCTAGTCTGTCCCAGCCACCGTCTTAAGGTGGTCGGTCCATCTAGCTGGGGGCGTCCCATACCACACTTGTAAATGTATACTTCCTTCACTTACACACTTTTGCTCGTAAGTGTAATTAGCTACTACTAAATATGGAAAAGTGGGGAAATCCTACCACCATAATATCTGCCACCATTGCATTATTTTATACCGGTTTGAATTGAAGGCCACGGTCCAAGGGGAAATTACCGTTAATAAAACTTGTATACCAATTACTGACTTAGCGTAAAAGCAATAAAAATGCGGACTACATTGACTAGTACGAAGTGCAGTTTTTTTAACCGACTTAAAAAAAAAAGTAGGTTCTCATTTCGACCTGTATGTATGTATGTTTGTCCGCGATTATCTCGCATTTGGCTGAACGGATTTTGATGCGGTTTTCAGGAAAGTGTTCATTACATTCTGGAGAAGGTTTTAGTATATAACACTAATAGATATCCAATGGCTTTGTCCGCGTGGATCCGTTTTTGCTTGCTTGGATTGTAGATTTTCAGAGATGATTGCATGTTTGTCCGCGATTATCTCGCGTTCGGCTGAACCGATTTTGATGCGGTTTTCAGCAAAGTATTTGTTACATTCTGGGAAAGGTTTTAGTATATAACAATAATAGATATCTCGTGAAGTTGCCCGCATAGATCCGTTTTTGTTGCTTACTAGGATTGTAGATTTTCAAAGACGCCGATTCTTATGAAGATTTTTATTGAATATTAAACTAAAAAGGGTAAAATAAAAAACTTTAAAAAAAAAAGAAAACCGACTTCAAAACCAAACACAAAAAAAGTGTAAAATAACTTTTCTTTCGGAAGTCGGTGGCCATAATAATCAATGAAATAAAAAATGTAACCGCCTTCAAAAACAACCACAAAAAAAGGTAAAATAACCTACAAAATAACTTTTCTTTCAGAAGTCGGTGCCTTTATTTTTTTTTTCATTTCATTGTTTTTTTTGCCACCGACTTCTGAAAGAAAAGTTATTTTGTAGGTTATTTTACCTTTTTTTGTGGTTGTTTTTGAAGGCGGTTACATTTTTTTTAAGTTTTTTATTTTACTCTTTTTAGTTTAAATATTCAACTCAAATTCTTGTCAAAAAAATCATTCTCTTACATGTATGTGCACTAAAATTTTGTAATCCGTAGCACCGGTAACAACATCGCTCAAGTGCACAATAAGCTAATAAAATTCCCTATCTCAAAAACTACTGAACCGATTTTGATGAAACTTGCAGTATTCCGTAAGTTAAACAATACTTAGTACAACAAAAAAAGAATTACTTAAATCGGACTTATAGTTCCAGAGATATGCGAACACAAACTAAATCAGTCGATGCCTACTTCAAGCCGTTGAGGAGTTGTACCTTCCATCATCAGCTCATCCACCTGAGATGATGATTATCAGATGCAAATACTTGAACAGCTTTAGAAAATATATGAAAATGGTACTATGTGCCTATAAAATTTGAAGGTTGCCCTCGATTTCCCTGGGATTCCATCATCAGATCCTGACCTGATGATCATGGGACCAATTGGAAAGTATACCCTTTCAAACAAAAGAAAAATTTTCCAAATCGGTCCAGGCGTCTTCGAGAAATCGGGGAACATACATAAAAAAAAGTACCGACTTCAAAACAAATACAAAAAAGTTTAAAATAACTTTTCTTTCGGAAGTCGGTGGCAATAGTCAATGACACAACAAAACAAAGCCACCGACTTCCGAAAGAAAAGTTATTTTAAACTTTTTTGTATTTGTTTTGAAGTCGGTACTTTTTTTTTAAAAGTTTTTATTTTACCCTTTTTAGTTTATTTATTACATATTCAACCCAAATTCTTGTAAAATACAAAATTTTTCTTACATATGCACTAATCTTGTAATCCGTCACAACATAAAAAAATCCATATCTCTAAAACTACTGAACCGATTTTGATGAAACTTGCAGTGTACCCTAAGTTGAACAATACCTAGTACAACAAAAAAAGAATTACTTAAATCAAACTTATAGTTCCGGAGATATGCGTGCACAAACATAAAAACATACATACATACATACATACATACACTTATGAAATTTGACACATTTGTTCAGACGCTGATATAGACTAACATATATGAAAACTGGGCAGTTCTGATAATATTACATACATACATACATACACTTATGAAATTTGGTACATATGTTCAGACGCTGATATAGACTAACATATATGAAAACTGGGCAGTTCTGATAATATTACATACATACGGGTCGAATTGATAACCTCCTTTTTTTTGAAGTCGGTAAAAAAAAACGAATTGAGAACCTCCTCCTTTTTTTGAAGTCGGTTAAAAAACAAAGCCACCGACTTCCGAAAGAAAAGTTATTTTACACTTTTTTTGTGTTTGGTTTTGAAGTCGGTTCCCTTTTTTTAAAAAAGTTTTTTATTAGATATAAGACTATTTATGACATTTGAATCTCCTTTTATAGCTGGTAAAATAATCAAATGAATCCTCCTTCCTTAGATGAAGCGGAAGGAACTGTCAGACTCGTACTGACTAAAAACGACCGCGACCGCGACCCTGGCCGGCATTTGGCCCTCCAAGGGATCTCCGTCAATTGCTGACAGCTCTTTGCGGCGCTCATGGCACACGATGCGATGTTGACTCGGGCATGGTCCATGATCTGACGGCGAGTCACCTATTACTCGCCGTCCGCATGCCCTTATAGGTATCCTCTGAAGTATCCTTTTGATAACTATGTTTTAACAAAGCAGGATTAGCCACATTTGAGTAATTTACTTCTTTCAAAGAAAATTAGCGTGAATTTATAAATGAGTGTGTCGTACCTTTATGTACAATTATACTTAATTAAAACAAAAACTAATAAATATACTTAGCAATAATTACTGACAGTACGTCGTCTGACAGAATATAATTCTCATAACATTATCAATGGCTTCCAGTGACTCGCGTGGTCATGTACTAGATGAGTAATCTTCGTTTATGAATGAACTGGAAGTGTCCTTCGGGATGACCTTATTTGTAATACTACGGGAAACATGATTCATCTTACGATCACAAACACTGTGGGTGTACTCGAAATTAGGTAGACTAAGTCCCGTATTACACAGCGTCACTCGATACTCGAAGTCAAAGTCAAAGTCAAAGATCTTTATTGTGAGACAGCGGTTTAAAAAGTTGTTCTAAAGGTCGTTGTGCTCTTGCACTGCTCCACCATGTTAGGCATATAATAATTGTGACAAAATTATTAATTGTTGTTAATTGCTAAAGGAGATTGAGCAAACGACTATGGCACTTGGTTGCGCTCCTTTTTGACACAGTATAGTAGTGAAAATTGGACACAAGTAAGGGTTATTGACATACATAAAAGCAAAGTTAAATACAGATTGATATTTTTTGGGGTTTTCCAAAAAACATTACTTACTCAGGAAAAGCAATAATAACAGCTTTTAAGGTGGTCTTTAGGGACACTAGTACATTTTTTAATTGTTTTACGACTATGTTCTTTGTTTAATCGATCGATTCTGGTAACGTAGCCCTTCACTATACCGTGACAAAAATATAATAGTAATTACTAATATAAAAACCCCACCAATGTTTTAAGTGAATTTATGCTAAAACAAATTTAAAATAATAACATTAATTATAGATTTGCTTAAGTGATCATACGCCTCAAAAAGTGAAACCATAAACGCTCATTCTCCTTTATTAGGTTAAAAATTATATTAATTAGGTTCGTTAAATTACAATTACATTAAATTAAAATGTATCACTTACATTAAATTAAAATTTATCAAGCATTGCTAACTACCAACCTGTACTGTATTCGTTCCTATTTTTTAATTAACGTTGAAATTAAATGACATTGTGTTTATTTATGCAAATACGTTATATCAACACTTTTACACGTCTTTTAATAAAACTAGGAGAGGCCGGTGTTTCGTACCTGACTACTCTGAGAAGAAGCAGCCGAAACAAACTCAGAGGTCATCGTCTCTTTTAAAGTCCAGACATTATTTGTAGATCAGGTTATACGAGGACCATGCAGGTTAGTGTCTGAAATGGTCTTTCGAAGAAAGAACAACACAAATTCGAGTTCAAATATTTGTTTCATTCGGGAATCGAACCCGCAATACGCTGTTCAGCAGTCCAATCGCTCAGCCACTTCTCTAACCGTGCCGTCATACTATTAAGGTATCTACGATTACTGTTATCTATGTTAAAAAAGAACTTTGCAGTCTTGTATAACAAATCACTATTACCTAAACCTTGATCTTCAAATATTTAAACAGGTATCTAATTCATTGATGAATCGACCACTGTGGTATGTGTTACCTGGCACGGAAGATTAATCAACAAATAAAAAAACCCAAGGAAAGTTCACCATTCTATTATGTATGTATATGTGCGCATAGACACGTATATATGAATCATGATCATCATCAGCCGAGGACGGACACTGCTGAACATTATTCCTCCCCCATAGATTTCCAATGGGACGGGTTGGAAGCAGTTTGCATCCAGCGTGATCCTATATGGTCATAAGATCGTCTGCCCACCTTGTGGGTGGACGTCCTACGCTGCGCTTGCCGGTTCGTGGTCTCCATTCAAGAACCTTACGACCCCATCGGCCATCAGTTCTGTGTGCTATGTAGCCTGGCAATGCCATTTGAACTTCTAATTCACTTTGCTATGTCGGCAGCATTCGGACAGGGCCCCCCTTAGAGGGAAAATGCCTGCCAGGGTCGCGGGCCTGTCTCATAATCGTGAACCTTGAACGTAAAGGGCTATCGAAGGATCACCGTGGATTTTAGTCAGTACACGTAGGGTGGGAGGACTCATTTTATAATAAATTAACCACGATAAAAAGGTCGGCAATTTTCCTCGTTATATATGAATGACTATGTCGCAATATTATGTAGTACCGAAGCAATATGAAATGGGTATGTTTTATGCCTAATCGGTAGAGATATGTACTGAGAATTCATACATATAGATAGCTGTCCTATGGGGGTAGGCAGAAATTATAAGACGGCTACGTACTTTACACGCTAAGCTAAGGATTATTTACATATAGATTAGATTTTAATTTGTAGATGGTGTTTTAAAAAAGATCTTATAAATTAACTAAAATTATATTTTTTGTTTCGATTATATTCGAATTCTTCTAAATTCATAGTTGATCGTATTTCATTCATAAATATTACCAAATCAAATGTCACAAAATCAAAATCCGTTTCCTATAAGTGTCGAAAACTCAGACGTCATGACATACTTTAGAAGACAGTTTAAGATTTCATAGCGGCGCGTGCGCCGGTTTGACCGGTCCCTTACGTCCGATATTACCAACATAACATGGTATTACGGCAGAATATTAATACAATACGTCATTTAATGTAATAAATACGTTTTTCCTTTGGCTGTTTGACGCTCATCTAAAGGAAAGATAAAAATTGAAATGAAATTTATTTACGTCCCAGATAATAATTATTGTTGCATTATTTTCGATTTTATTGAGTCAAGGAAAACAGGTTATTCTGATCTATCTTTAGTTTGGTGAGTAACGCTTTATTATGCAAAAAATAAGAAAATAATTATGAATGAGTTGATGATGCAATTACGACATTCCTTGAATTGTAATAATTTTATGTTCGTAATGATTTTACCCCTTTTAGCCCTTTAGAGGGCCAAAGCCTGTCGGGGTCGCGGGACTAACAGCCGTGACCCCGGAACAAAAAGGGCTATTGAAGTACACCGTGGATTGTAGTCAGAACAAGTCCGACAGTCCCTCCCGCCCTATTCTGGGTGGTAGGAGTCATTTGATGATTTAACCATGATAAAAAAAGAATACCCTAGTCAGAAATATGATTTAAGAACAGTCAGTGAAGTTGCTGGTAATGAACGAAGTGATTTTTTTTTTTGCAGGTACAGTAACAATAAACCTCAAGAATACAACCATATTAGGCTAACATTACTCTGAACTACACTATGTTGTCAAAACGCCCACCGAAGTTCCCACGAAGATGTTCGTGTTCTAAACACATCATGTACAGTCACGAGCAGTGAAAAGTTATCTTTTTGAGTGGGGCAAGCGTCCCCTATAAATCGCTACCGAGATCTCCCATCGTGGTGCGCGTCCAGGGGGGGTATTACAACGTCTTAAAACCAGGCTTGCTCCAGTGAGTGAACAAGATGGCGCTAGACGACTTGTAAAGCCCTGTCTCTTTCTGGCACTGGAACTACTCTAGCTTTTTAGGGTTCCGTAGCCAAATGGCAAAAACGGAACCCTTATAGATTCGTCATGTCTGTCTGTCTGTCTGTCCGTCCGTATGTCACAGCCACTTTTCTTCGCAAGTATGAAAGCTATCCTGTTGAAACTTGGTAAGTAGATGTATTATGTGAACCGCATTAGGATTTTTACACAAAAATAAAAACAAAACAAATTTTGGGGGTGCCCCCCATACTCAGAATCATCATCATCATCAGCCTATAAATGTTCCCACAGCTGGGACACAGGCCTCCTCTCTTTGAGAGGGAGTGGGCCGTAATCTACCACGCGGGCCCAGTGCGGATTGGTAGATGTCACATGTCTTCGAATTTTTTGTTCTAGGACATGCCGGTTTCCTCACGATGTTTTCCTTCACCGTTTTGAGAGCAGTGGTGTTGAAATAAATTACACAAAGTAATGCGCCTGACGGGGTTCGAACCCACGACCTACAACTCGTAAGTCGAGGCCGATACCACTGGGCCACCACTGCTCTCTACTTGGAATTGAAATACAAAAAAAAAGCTAACCCATACGTTAGACCTAGAGATCCATAGATATGGATAGGTCTTTAAAAATTATATTGAGGCTACATCCTAATCGAAGTCCGGGAAGTGGGTCAAATTAAGATTCCAATATTTTCTTACATACATAGTTACAAGTGAGACAATATAAGCGTGTTAAAAAATAATAGACACGATTTTTTTCTTTCGTTAAATCAATGCATAATTATTTACAAAGATATAACGCATCAAAGTTCGAGGGGGGGGGATCGTGGCGTCAGTAGCAAGGAAAAGTGTACTTGCTTGTGACGTTTTGCCAACTTTAAAAGTGCCGTAACTTCTTCAATTTTGGTGTACATAACAAAAGAAAAAAAACGTGTCAAATGTTTTTTGATAATCTAATTGACGGATTAATTAGATTTCAGTCAAATACACTTTTCGTTAAGTACCCATTTTGTCATAAAACTACGATAATAAAAAAATTAAAACACTTGCTAGACAACTGACTGTTCATTCGAGTTTTTTCGGAGAAAACTGCACAGAGGAAAGAATAGAAAGCTTGGAAAATACAGATAAAAAAAAAACCGGCCAAGCGCGAGTTGGACTCGCCCATGAAGGGTTCCGTAGTAGCATAGATTAGCGATATAATTATATTGAGATTAGTAAGTAATATACACAAACAATAAAAATATCTTTGTTTTTCATAGTGTTTGTATGAATGGCAAAGTTATATTTGCGGTTTTTGAAAATGTACTATATCACAAAAACTGCTAACTCTATCTCATCCAAACCAATTTTTGTTGAAAGTTTTTGTTGAGGTCTACATTATATATTTTTTTCAGTTTTATCATTCTCTTATTTTCTTAGTTTAGAAAAAAAAAATTGTGTTTCAATTCTAAGTATGGGGGGCACCCCCATTTGTTTTGTTTTTATTTTTGTGTAGAAATCCTAATGCGGTTCACATAATACGTCGACCTACGAAGTTTCAACAGGATAGCTCTTATATTTTCGACAAAAAGTGGCTGTGACATACGGACGGACAGACAGACATGACGAATCTATAAGGGTTCCGTTTTAAAAACAGTATCAAATGCAAAACACTATGACCGTGAAAACGGTTAATCGACAGGCAGGACATTTTTTTTTTTTAAATTTTTCAAGTATTGTACATTTTTCTTTGACTGTACACATGATTATTGTAGTTAAAAAAATACCGGTTTTGATGTCGACCTTGATAGTAAGGCAAGCCGGTAGTTTTATGACACACGATGAGTCGGCGCATTGTGTCGTAGGTATGTGATGTCTTGTTACATAATAATAAATTAATAATGAGATGCTGGTCAAAGAGCAGCTCGAGCCAGTAGGTGCGGTCGAAGAGAAAAAAAAAACTTTTTTTTTTAACATTTTTTTTTTTTAAAGGAGATTCTCAGTTCGACCAGTATGTTTGTATGTATGTTTGTCCGTGATTATCTCGCGTTTGGCTGAACCGATTTTGATGCCATTTTCAGAAAAGTGTTCATGACATTCGAGCATTCTGGAGAAGGTTTTACTAAAATGTATATCCCGTAACGTTGTCTGCATGGATTCGTTATTGCTTACTTGGATGGAGGATTTTCAAAGAAAGTCAAAAACTAAACCTCGGAGAAATCATGTTTTTGTCTTTTTTCTCTGACTATTCATATCGAAAAATTAATTTAAAGAAAAACAAAAAACCCGACGGCTGAAAAACTAATTTTAAAAAATACAATAACTTAAATAAAAACTAAAAAGAAAGAAACAAGCTCAACAGAACAGCAGGAACAAGCAGAACAGAACGACTCACAGTCGGGGCCCCTTGGGAAGATTTGATTGGTAAAATTTGAATGGGTGGTGATATGGAATGAGCCGCGCAGTCGGGTAATTATGACAACATAATTATTACATTGAGAGCAGTGGTGGCCCAGTGGTATTGGCCTCGACTTAAGAGTTGTAGGTCGTGGGTTCGAACCCAGTCAGGCGCATTACTTTGTGTAATTTATTTCAACACCACTGCTCTCAAAACGGTGAAGGAAAACATCGTGAGGAAACCGGCATGTCCTAGAACCAAAAATTCGAAGACATGTGACATCTGCCAATCCGCACTGGGCCCGCGTGGTAGATTACGGCTCACTATCTCACAGAGAGGAGGCCTGTGTCCCAGCAGTGGGAACATTTAAAGGCTGATGATGATAATGATGAATTATTACATCACCTCTCATCATCATCATCGTTCGTTGTGCACCGCGATTTTGAAAAAAAAAAACAAAATGGCTGGCGACCGTTAAGGCCACACTCCATTCAAAAATTTTTAAACCCCTTTTAACTCATGATGGCGCAAATAACGGATTAAATACGTCACAATATAATTAGCAAAACTAGAAATCATACTAGATTGAACCTAAAACCTATATTGTTTCTGCAAAATCTAGTTTAGACTAGGGAGTGTACAATTATAATTATGAGGCTTGAAAGGTTCATTGAACTTTGGATTTGTACCATTTAAGTACAAGTTAATTAAATTCATGGTAGCTTCGGCTCTAAAAGTAGCTCTGATTCTTAAGGTAGGTTCTTTAGTTAAAACTAGATAATCAAACTGCGAAAAAAACCGACTTCATATTCACTTTTCTTTCGGAAGTCGCGGTGGCTCTTTTTATTTCTTTGACTTTTTTTGCCTACTTCCGAAAGAAAAGTCTTTTTACGCTCTTTTGTGAGTTCCTCATTCATACAATGGAGGAGCTTTTTCAATTAACATAAATAATTTAAATTCTTCTAGTGCGTCTAAATAAAATACAGAAATCGGGTTGTTGTAAGTTCGCCACAAAATATCCCCATGAAAAAAAGTATGCATAAATAAGCCAAAGGTTTTTGTTATTTTTAATTTTGACTATTTGTAAATTCCCCCATTTCTTTTTCCGCACGGATAGCAGAACAGTTAAATAATAAAATCCAGCACAAAACTATCGAAAACGAGGACACAATGTGGAATCTGAACAGAAAGTACCTATATACTAGGAGAACAGGAACAAAATTTTTTTTCGTGGGGATATAATTTTGTGGCGAACTTACAACAATCCCAGAAATCTTGTGATAAGGCCTCCGACCAAGACTCTATTATACAATTGTCACAGTTAATCAATCCTTGATAATTAAATAAATAGCAACGAGTGCAATAATAAATAAATACCTAAC
The DNA here is from genome assembly GCA_950005045.1 of Agrotis exclamationis. Lineage (NCBI taxonomy): Eukaryota > Metazoa > Arthropoda > Insecta > Lepidoptera > Noctuidae > Agrotis > Agrotis exclamationis. Next base: position 1,501,594 of record OX465443.1, read on the forward strand.
CAATTACTGGTATTACCTAACAACCATCACTTTCTATTTCACGGTCTGACCGGGGATTCCCCCCGTGCGATCCAATGGGTTTTGTAAGTCGTCTGTCTCTACTGACCTCGGAAACTCCTCTGCTACGGATGATTTACTTTCACTGTTGAAGGCTTTTTGATTTTAACATGTAGATATTGTGTGAATTTGGCATCTTATTTATTATATCTCCGAAGGGTAAAGCAAGGGTAATTCAATTATGAATTATATATTTAATTAGGGTTCTGTACCCAAAGGGTTAAACGGGACTCTAATACTAAGACATCGCGGTTTGTCTGTCTGTCTGTATATCCGTCCGTATGTCACCAAGTTGTATCTCATGAACCGTGATACTTAGATAGTTGAAATTTTCACAGATGACGTATTTCTGTGATTAAATAAAAAACACTGTTTCTCGTCGGTTTTGTATTAAATCTAGATAAAACCGGTGTTTACCTGACTGCTCTGAAAATAAATAGCCGAAACAAAGTCAGACTATATCCTAAAAAATATTAGTGCAGTATTATATTGTAAGCTGGAAATAAAGACACCTTAGGTAATATGTGCCTTAGGCCTTATCATGAGTTTTCACTTATTGTGATGTAAAGTAAACTGGAAATTTAACATTTAATTTCAAGAAAAAAATTACTTCCTTCTTCGTACACCAGAGGCGCTGTTCCGTTTTTCCATACAAGAAACGCTGTGCTGTATATACTGGAAAGACGCTGTAAAGTAAAATAGTGAAAGCTTGTGATAAGGGCTCTTATATCTTTTAAAGTCCAGACGTACAGTTCATGTGAGAACCATACAGATTGGTGTCTAATGGTCTTTTGCAGAAGAAGCCTGCTTCTCGACCACAAACAGATTTTACTGTGAAATACAGTACAGTAAAGTCTGAAAAATAACACCCTCAAACTCACACCCATATTGCGCCACTTTTGTTTACTATCGAACCCTGGACTTCAAACTCAACAGAAACTCTTTTGACCACTGCACCAAAGAACCAGGAAAATATATTCAGTTAAATACTATTTAAGTATTTATTATTTAGTTTTGCTGTTTTGGAATTTCCAAGAATTGATAAAAAGAAGATGTTGCTTACATTCAATTTCAGTTATTTCACGGTAAATTATTGTCACAAATCATTACAAAACTAAATTCGTTTACCTACAAGAGAAGCGTGATTAATTTATTAATGAGTTCAAAACATAAGTATCTAATAAAAAACACAATATGTCGAATGAGCGAAACAATCGACCTGTTGATTGGTGGACAAACCCACTCTGAGACCTGACATCTGCGCGTGAGCACGCGAGGTCAAACTACAGGATGGAGACGCAGAAGTTCAATAGGTTGTGGTTTTATGAATGAATATACCTTGATTTTTTAACCGGCTGCACCAGAAGGAGGGTTATGTTTTTCGAGTGTATGTATGTATGTATGTGGCTATATTTCTTTGGCACGCTCTGTAGCCTAAACGGCTTGATGGATTTTAACTAGAGAGGTGTCGTTAGAAGTGTCACTGGGTACATAAAACTGGCCAAGTGCGAGTCGAACTCGCGTGCAAAGGGTTCCGAACTAAAAATATATTTTTTTAAATCTCTCACATTCTATCAAGTGGGGTATCAAAATAAAGGATTTTAAAAATGGTTTACCAAAATATATATAACTTATATGTTTCAATTTAATTTGGACTGATTAATGCTAAAAACAAATGCAAAAACTAAAAATAGTAAAATAAAATAAAAAATATTAAAAAAAAAAAAACAAAAGACCCGACTGCGTGAAAAAATGTGAAATAAGTGAAAAAATAAAAACAAGCTAAGAAATATTTTTTTTTTGTTTTTAAGCGATCGTGGTGGACAATTTTCACAAACGCAGTCAGAGAACGTATTGTGTATATTTGATGCCTCCGACTGCGTTTATGAAAATTGTCCACCACGATCGCTTAAAAACCAAAAAAAAAAAATTCTTAGCTTGTTTTTATTTTACCAGTTATTTCACATTTTTTCACGCAGTCGGGTTATTTGTTTTTTTAATATATTTTTTTTTTATTTTACGTGTTTTTTTTTTATATTTTTGTAAATTTTTCTTCGTGTTTCTGTAGCCCAGATTTTGTCTCGCACATTTTTTGGGCAACGAGAACATGTAGTCTACAAAGTCTAGCCATTTTATGTCTTTTATATTAACTTTTGATTCATACTATATTTAAAAACTAAAATTAAAAGTAAAATATTTACACAAATAACTAAACTAAAACTAAAATAATAATTAAAAAAAAAATAACTTTTACAAAGGCGTCATCAAGAAATCGGGGAATATTTATTTAAAAAAAAAGATGCCGATGCGAAGAAGTCAGTTAAAACTTGTGAAACTTAATTTTGTTTTGTTTAGTTTTCCGGAGATTACCCCCTAAATACAAACAAATATGTCTTTATAACATAACTCATTTACTTAACTTCATTCGAGCGCCAATAGATCCGTGTTTCGCAAACCAAATGTTGTAATTTTATCATGATGACAACACTATTATGTTAATCGTCTTGACAGGTGTTCCGACCTTTTGTTTTTTTATCGATACGCCACAGTGATGACGTATTTCCTGTTCATCATTACCAACTAGTTCTGCAACTGTCGTCACGACATCGTCATTCATCATTCACTATGGTTTTATGGTCATGGATCAGGTATTCATGGCACGTATATGGCAATGATTTAAGTTTTTTTTTTATGTTAAGTTGGGTTTTCATTATGTACGGCCTCTGTCCATAGGAAACTACTAATTAACCAACTGGCTCATTCGATTTTGGTTCGATTCCCCAGTCGGTTGAAAAGTGCTATTGGGTTTTTCTTTAAGAATTTCTCATTGACTAGCAGCCCGGAGTTTCGAAATTGGCTGTATGATATCCCCGTTAAGCCGTTGGTCCTGCGCCTGATCTCTCTCCGGTCGTGTCAGATTGTCGTCCCATCGGAACTATGAGAGTAAAGGAACAGAGAGTGCAACTGTGCCTGCGCACACACGCGCTGCACTATAATAATTATGTCTGGCGCAGATGGCAAATCTTACTTACTTAGAACTTATTGCAAATAAATGATTATGTATACTAGTGATGTTGCGAATGTCTGATTTTGCACATTCGCGAATGCGAATACGGATGCGAATATTCAATTTCAATCTTCGCGAAAGCGAATATTGACTTGATTAAAATAAATCGCAATTAATTTGATAGATAGGTTTAACATTTCATGTCTGACATATTTAAACCGAACATTGCCAAGTCGATAAAGTTGAATGAATGAAGTTAGTCACATACAACTTATTCAACAAGTTTAGACTGTAGCTAGATTCCTTTACCTACCTATACATTTTGCCGGAACAGGCGTGGACAAAGATGAAGAATTTATAAAAAAAATATTTTGAATTTTTTTTTTTTGTTGTCTGAAAAAAGAAACTGGTGTAACATTGCACCTGGTATTCCTGAAGGGTTAGGCAGAGTGAACCTAATTGTACAAATTTAATGTACACCCACATTCCGCCAGTAATATTTGATAATTGATAATGGGCGAGTCAATTGCTATCGACTGAGCAAATATTCAGCGCCGTTACTGTTACTAAAAAAATCCTGAAGGAAACCCAATAAGACTGCTCGACCTGAACAGATGGGCCAACAAGGCAATCAAAATAAATTTATCATGTGTTTTTGACTTTGTATTTTATTAAACCTCAATAATTTTCAGAAAAATAATAGAAAAAAAAAGGAATGAAAATAAACCAAACATTACTTCAACATCTTTTAATATTAAAAGTTTGTCTATTACTGAAAAAATAATTTGTAAACTTAATCAAAGTGATACAATTTTCTAAGGGAATGAAATGCATTTAGTGCAATAAGATTTATTTGACTTAGATATGGTTGGTTATATTAATTAATTTGAATAGACATTTCAACCTCTTTTTTCTCAAAAATGGGTTAATTATGTGGTATATTTTTAAATGATTTTACATTACATTTTTGATGATTTTATCACACCAAAAAAGGTATTTTCACATTTATTCTTTGTTGCGATTCTGTTAATATTTTAATTGGACTACCAAAACATTTCAATTTAGTTGCTTACTTCAAGACTATTCCATTACATGTAGTTTCCACATTCAAAACATATTACTAAATTAAAAAAATATTTTTTCAGAAATATTCGCAAACATTCGCATCGATTCATGAGGATGCGAACGCGAATGCGAATATCAAAAAAAATGCGAATTTTTGTGAATGCGAATGCGAATATTCGCCACATCTCTAATGTACACCAAGAAGTGTACGACTTTAGCATAAATCAATCAGCCTACAATATTCCCACTCTTGAAACCCAGGTCTCTCTCTCATAGAGAGGAGACCTTTTTTTTTTTGCGTGGTAAAATCATCAAATGAGTCCTCCCACCCCGGGCAGGGCGGGAGGGACTGTCAGACTTGTACTGAATAAAATCCACGGTGTCATTCAATAGCCCGTTATGTCCCGGGGTCACGGTAATGAGATAAGTCCCGCGACCAGAGAGGAGACCTGTGTTTCAAGAGTCTCCTCTCTGTGAGAAGGAGTGAGCTGTAATCCACCACGCGGGCCCAGTGCGGATTGGTAGATGTCACATCATGTCTCCGAATATTTGGTTCTAGGACATGCCTTACGATGTTTTCCTTCACCGTTTTGAGAGCAGTGGTGATGAAATAAATTACACAAAGTAATGCGCCTGACTGGGTTCGAACCCACGATTGACTTAAGACTGTTCTCACCGGTGTTTGGGTTGAGCCCTAATAGACCAAAATAAGATGTTTTTAAATACATAGTTAATCGACGGGTCCAAAGTTTGATGGTTTCGTTTATTTTCGTCATGGTGTTGACTGACATTGTTTCTATAGTAAAGTCTGGTCGTTTAATGACGTTTTACATGACAATGCAAAAACGAATACCTATTGACGCAATTTTACTAAGTTTTGAGACAATATTAAACGATACTTTATCTTCTACTAGACTATCGTGTAATTTTAGAATTAAAAAACAAAAATTATCCTTTTTCTAAGAATAGTTTTGGTCTAAAAAGCACTAAGAGTTAGTCAGGTCTGATTTAGCACTTCCCAAAATAATTAGACTCATAGAATGAGTTCTACTAATTTGTCCATATTATATACAAGAAAATAGTTATACGAATTAAACCATTTTTTTTCAATAATTATAATGAGTGAAAGATACATGTCAAAATCCCATTTCTTCTTCTTAGCGTTATGTCTACAAAGGTTAGTATCCAATAGGTCTACGCCCTTAACTACTGCGTTACAGCTCTATCTATCGAGGTGCCTAACATTTGGTCTTATCATAGCTTACTTGAAGTTTTATTAATCTGCGGTTTTATTATGACGCAAATTGCATGGAAAATGAAAAAGCGCCTAAGCACGTATGAAGAACTTTTTTTTCAAATTAACGTGAATGTCGCCGTTTACTTTACACCACAAAACTCGTGATATGGCCTTTTAAAAAAAGTTATTTCGGCAATTTTTTTAGCGTGGTAAAATCCAAATGATCCCGGCCTTGGGTGGAACGGTACGAACTATCAGAACCGGACTGACCAAAATCCACTGTGTTCCTACAATAGCCCTTTACGTTCCACGATCACGATTAACTGTTTAGACAGTCCCGCGACCCTGGCAGTGTAGTGTATCCTGTGTTAATCCAGGAATAAAACATCTGTGAAATAGTAGTGTTTGCGTAAAAGAGTATCTTTATTTTATTTTGTTTTATTGAGTAGGTTCACCAACAATTGCTTACACAGGAAACAAGATCTTACGTACTAGTCTAATATAATTGCGATAGTGTATCAATTACTTATAGGTAAACACAGCATTTAAAATATGTACGAGTATGTAGGTATGTAGACGTAAATTACATGAAGTATCAAACAAACATACATCCATCCTCACAAACATTCACGTTTTTTACGTTAAAAGTAGGAAGTATTATAGCATTATCACTACAGGTAATATTACAGTTTTTCAATGTACCTCTAAGACGGAAAACATCAAATCTTAAACAACCATTAGCCATAAAAGGCTAACAATTTCAAACAGGAACGTCGTCAGTCTACAAGCCATCAGTCATAAAGAGGTGATCATACTTATTGGCTAGCTATAGACCGCTATATCTTTACAAGGGCGGCCGACGTCGATCGACACAAAAGGAGTGTCGATCGTGGTCACGACGCCATGCCGATGCTTGCTATGCTAATGTTGGTGCATCGCCATCGGTGTAAGGCTGAGTTTACGTGTGCATTGCTGGGTAGTAATAGCTTATAGTTACTTAGGAATTTTAAGTTTAGTGTAATTTCTGTCTTTTGTGTTTGTGCGTGTAGACTGAAAGCTGAGGAGGGACTGGCAGGCGCCCTGGTTGAGTAATTTCTTTTTAATCTACCGTTTCTCCGAACGTCGGCCTATTCTCGAGATTTAAAATAACTGACAAATAAAAATGTAGAACTCATAAAAATCGCAGGTATTCACAAAGATCTTCAAACAGGGTGACACAATGGGCGTTCTTATTGTGTACCTAGTGTTGCGTGTTCCCACCCAGATTTGTACTGACTAAATTCCTCCGTGATCCTTAAATAGCCCTTATCCCGAATCACGGTTACCTGATGAGACAGACCCGCGACCCTGGCAGGCTTTGGCCCCGCCAGATTGCTGATAGCTCAGCCAGTAAGAGTCCCTCCTGTCTAGAAGGACTAATTGAATGATATAAATAAAAGCAATAAGTACACATTGTAATCTCCGAAAAGTTAAATCATCATCCAGCCTAAAGACGTCCACTGCTGATCATAGGCACTTCATCATCAGCCGGAAGACGTCCACTGCTGATCATAGGTACCGCTAACCTCTCCCTGACCGCCGAACGACAATTCGCCACTTGCATCCATCGGTTGCCTGCGACCCTCACGATGTCGTCGGTCCACCTAGGGAGGCCTACGCTGCATCTTCCAGTCTGTGGTCGCCACTCGAAAACTTTTCTTCTGCATCGGTTAATAATAATAATTATCAAACAATTCAAGTATCTCTATCTGGCTCGCGAAGTTGTTGACATGTGGGACGTGAATACAGCAGTTATTGTGCTATAGATAGTCGTGTCTGCCAATAGCCTCGACCAACACCTGAGCAGGCTCTCGCTTGGCAGCTGGATCAAGTGTTTGATTCAGAAGGCAGTACTCCTGGACACGGGCGGGTATTGTTAGGAGGTTCCTCTCTCAAGAGCCCTGACCACAGGTAGCCCGGTCCGTGGTCCCGATGCTGGTGGACTGCTATTTTTTAGAAATGTAACGAATAAGTAAAAACAAAATATTATTGATTAAATTGGTAATACACAGGACCATATAAATGCGCAATTATCAAAAACTTTACCCCTAAAAAACTTGAAAAGTTTAACCGCTTTAATACAGTTGTTCTTTGTGTTTTCATATCAATGAATGGGAGGGAAAAGAGGGTTAAAAGTTAGGAAAGAAGGGAGGTTTTTATTTATAAAAACAAAATATCAACTCTTCACAGATGTCGCTAAGAGATTGGTTGGTACTTCTCGTGACCAGATGGCTTTCTTTTCTATCGTGGTAAAATCATCAAAAATGAGTCCTTCCACCCAGGACGGGACAGAAGGGTGATCCTTCAATGGCCCTTTACGTTCCCGGGTCACGATTATCTGATGAGACACTCCTGTGACTCCGGCAGGCGTGACCAGATGGGTGGTTTTTTCTTTGCCAAAAGAATTAGCATTGCCTTTTGACATGGCAATGCATTGCTGCCAGTCTTTTGGGCAGGTTCCCGAAGAATAGCATTAGAAATAGTTTTATGTCTGATTCATGATGCTGGTTGCCGCTTTGTTTATGTACTTAGTTTTAATTTTTTGTAAAATCAAAATATTTAAAAAAAATATGAACTCTACTGTAAATTGATAAGGCAAGAACTAAATCAAAACCAAAAAAACCAAAATGTATATACCTATAACATTGTAACCGACTCCAAACTGTATACCGTGCTTGGATTTTTTTCAGTTACAGCTTAACTTAACACTAAATAAACAGTAACAGATTAGGCAGTAATTCGCTAAAAGATTTCAGTAATCTGTGCAAAAGTCAGTTAGTCATGGGTAGTTCCCTGACGTCTGTTTATCAGACTACACGTGTCTGATGTAATCACAGTACCGATTATTGTTTGTTAGGCCAACACCATGTGTAAATTCGTATCTGCTTCTGGTTAAAGCTCAACGCACATGTATAAACACTGCACTGGATAGATCATTCCCGTTGTCCACCACCTGATTATCTGCGCACAAGCGCAATTTATTTTCTTTAGGGCTCAATGGTCCGAGGTCGCGGGACTACCCGGTTTGCGGGACTGTCCGAGGTTGCGGGACTTTCTTATCTCTCTTTCTCAGGTTACTGTGACCCTGGAACGTAAAGGGCTATTGAAGTAACGTCGTGTATTAGTCAGTACGACTCTGACAGTCCCTCCCATCATTTATGATTCTACCACGATAAAAAAGGCAGGTTGTTATGGGCTCTACTGGCGAATACAGTTCTTTTTAAATGTATTGATAGTGGACAATTTCATATTTTGAAACATTAGTATTCTCTTTGTCCACCAAAAGCGGACAGTGACACAACTTATTATTCATTTTGCTCTGGTAGCGAAAGAATTATGTGAGTTGTTTTTTTACTTTTCAACCGACTTCAAAAAAGGAGGATGTTATTAAGTCGACGGTATGTTTTTTTTTGTGTTTGTTACGCGATTACTCCGCCAATTGTGGACCGATTTTTAAAATTCTTTTTTTGTTCGAACGGAGATACTTCTGAAGTGGTCCCATAGTCACCAAGTCAGGATCTGATGATTGGATCCTGGAAAAATCGAGGGCAACCCTCAAATTTTTAGGCCCACACATCGTTTTTCGCAAATATTATGAAGTAATTTAAGTACTTGCGTTTCAGCGTGGCTATGTTTCTTACAAGAACTGTTTTGTGGTGATGGATGTGGCAAGTTATCACCACCAGACCATCACTGCACATGCACATTATAATTTTCAAGCTAATGCGATACATTAACGATATTTAAAAACACACTGCAGTTTAGTTTCATAGAAAGATTGGATTTCAGCTGCTGATCCGTACCAATGCGCATGAGCACATGTGTGCGTTGTCCTCACCAGAGCTTACGTGTGACTAATGGTAAATATGTTTCTATGAATGCCAAATTTTTGGAGAAATCGGAATAGACGCATTTATGACGATAAACCATTGCACGAACTAGAGCTTGAGACATCTGCAATGCCAAAAACATCGCAGGTTGGTTTCTATGTGGGACGATGAATAAAAGGTGACTCGCCGTCCAATCATGGTCCATGCTCACAGAGCTTTCAACAATCTGACGCGGGGCTCCAATAAATGGCAAAACGCCTGCCGGGGTACAGGGGTATTAAAGGAACACCGTGGATTTTGGTCAGGAATATGAGTCTGACAGTCTGAGCGCGCGCCCCAAGGATCTGTCAGCAAACTGAACATACTCCTGCCAGGGTCACAAGAGGAGCACCAGGACCCTGGAATGCAAAGGGCAATCGAAACAATAGGATGAATTTTTAGTCTCATTTAAGCTATTGTCAAACAGACAGGCGAAGCGAACGCGAAGCGAAGCGTTTTTAACCGTCTTCAAAAAAAGGAGGAGGTTCTCAATTCGTCGGAATCTTTTTTTTTTTTAATGTATGTTCCCCGATTTCTCGAAGACGCCTGGACCGATTTGGAAATTTTTTCTTTTGTTTGAAAGGGTATACTTTCTAAATGGTCCCATGATCATCAGGTCAGGATCGGATGATGGGATTCAAATTTTATGCTGTTCAAGTATTTGCATCTAATAATCATCATCTCAGGTGGATGAGCTGATGATGGAAGGTACAACTCCTCAACGGCTTGCAGTAGGCATCGACTGATTTAGTTTGTGTTCGCATATCTCCGGAACTACAAGTCCAATTTAAGTCATTCTTTTTTGTCGTACTAGGTATTGTCCAACTTAGGGTACACTGCAAGTTTCATCAATATCGGTTCAGTAGTTTTTGAGATAGGGAGTTTTTTGCCTACTTTGGTTGTAGATTTTCAAAGTCGATTGTATGTTTGGTCGCAATTATCACGCGCTTGGCTGAACCGATTTTGATGCGGTTTTTAAAAAAGTAAGTATTTGTTACATTCTAGGGGAGGTTTTAGTATATAACAATCATGGATATCTCGTGACGTTGACCGCATAGATCCGTTTTTGTTGCTGACTTGGATTAAAGATTTTTAAAGACGCCGATTATACGAAGATTTTTGTTGAATATCTGAACTAAAGTCAGTTCTTTTTTTTTTAAATAACTTTTCTTTCGGATTCGGTAGTTTTGTTTTTTATTTCATTGACTATTGCCACCGACTTCCGAAAGAAAAGTTATTTTAAACTTTTTTGTGTTTGATTTGAAGTCGGTTCTTTTTTTAAAGTTTTTTATTTTTATTTTATTGACTATGGCAACCGACTTCCGAAAGAAAAGTTATTTTACACTTTTTTTGTGTTTGGTTTTGAAGTCGGTTCCTTTTTTTTACTCTTTTAGTTGAGATAATATTCAAAAACAAAAATCCTCGTATAATGCCGATTATACGAGGATTTTTGTTTATTTGAGTAGGTATTGTAGATTTTCAAAGACGCCGGTCTTTGAAAATCTACAATACCTACTTGGACTTTAGATTTTCAAAGACGCCGAGCAACAAAAACGGATCCATGCGGGCAACGTCATGGGATATCCATTAGTGTTAGGTATATACTAAAACCTTCTCCAGAATGTAACAAACACTTTTCTGAAAACCGCATTAAAATTGGTTCAGCCAAACTCAAGATAATCGCGGACAAACATACGTACATACATACAGGTCGAACTGAGAACCTACTTTTTTTTTGAAGTCGGTTAAAAAACACCAGAATTAAAATCAAATAACTGATCTGTATGAACGAACCTTAATGTATGTCGAGACACGCAGGTGTAAACCTGCAATAGTGAGAGGAATAACCTGTCCCTAGCCATAATGAAGTGCATACCTAGTATACCTACAGTATCTAGTATGTACAGTCAAGAGCAATAAAATGTGTACACTTAACAAAATTCAAACGCGATTTTCTCATGAAATAGCAGTTTAAAATAAGACCTATTTTGTAATAACATGGCTTCCAAAACACAGTGCCGGATCTAGGGTAGGGCAGACGGGGCACAAGTCCCAGGCGCCAACCTCTCGGGGCGCCAAAATTGCTTGATATTATGCTAAAAAAAACTAATCCCCTAGCATCTAGTACACGTTGTTTCTTTTTAAAGAAGTCCCAAATTTATTGATGAACGTGTGAAGATAATGTATATTTACATACAAGATGATGTGTCATCTCTCTAGAAACGAGGGGCTACCTTAGCTCAGTAGCTAGGGCTAGCAGGGCTGCATTTCCAGAAGGCGGCAAATCGACCGATAATTATAGTATCACTGTCTCGTTCACAAGTCAAACAGAACAAATCTATTGGTCAGGTCATAATTGTTACTATGCAATAACAATTTTTTGAGATATTAGACAATTAATTTGAAAGGCTGGAGAGGGGGTGCCACTATCTAGTTATGCCCTGGTTCTAAAAATCGTAGATCCGGGTCTACCCAAAATATAAGATTACTTCAAAAATAAATTTCAAATCTGCTTCGTACTTCATTGAAAAATAGTGGACACTGGTAGTTTTTGTTATTTTTTTTTTTATCAAGGAATATTGACTAATATAAAAGGTTTCAAAATTCGGGAGTGGGACCTTGTGACGTCATAACGCCTGTAAAATGATACCAACCGAGTGACATTTTGTGATTTTCAGATTTTCATTATACGAGTATCTTCGTCAATTTTGGTTTACGTAACAAAATAAAAAACTTTCGGCCTAATTAATTTTTTCAGTAAAAAAACATATTGTGCTAGGTGTATTTATATAATTGCTCGTGACTGTACTCTGATTGCATTTAGACAGGTTTGAACGTGCATGTGTGTCATTGATTGATTTTCCAATGTATTAGTGGTATGCAGCCGACTGCGGAATACGGACTTAAATTAAAACAAGTCTCATTTCAAATTGTGCCTCATTTTATTATACTACATTAAATTATAGGCTCTATCATGACTTTCCTTTTTAACCGACTTCAAAAAAGGAGGAGGTTCTCAATTCGGTTGGTATGTTTTTTTTTATGTATGTACACCGATTACTCCGAGGTTTTTCATTCGATGCAGTATACTTTCTCATTGGTCCCATAAAAATTTCATCCAATTTGGTTCAGTACTTTTTATTTTATGAGCATTTTTATTGATGGATGATGTGATGATCTTTACTTATAACGTACAAAATAACTTTTCTTTCGGAAGTCGGTGGCATAAAAGACAACGAAATAAAAAAAACAAAGCCACCGACTTCCGAAAGAAAAGTTATTTTGTACGTTATTTTACCCTTTTTGTGGTTGTTTTTGAAGGAGGTTAACTTTAAAAAAATAAATAATAAACTTTGACGAGAATTTTAAAGGAAAAGATACTTCCCCGTTCGTACACTATAAGAGACGCAATTTTCCACAAAATATAATGTGATAAGGCCTCTGCACCTAATTAGTTCAATTTATTTCATTAAATGCAGAGAGCAGTGGTGCTCCGATATTGTAACAGCCCTGATTTAAGAGTTGTAGTCGTGGTTTTTGAACCCTGCCTGGTGCATTATTTTGTGTCATTTGTTTCATCATCACAAGGAAGCACGTGAGGAAACCGGCATGTCCTAGAACCAAAAATTCGAAGACATGTCACATCTACCAACCTGCACTTGGCCCGCGTGGTGGATTATGGAACAAAAAATAAACATTCGATCTTAGCACAAAAAAATACATGTGGCACTCGGAGACTGCCGCGGTGAAGCTATTGCATAACATTTTTTTTATTTTAATTTAAAAGAATAAAATCGCCTATCCCGTAAATTTAACGAGAATATAATTTATTTAAAATGTTTGTGGTGCACTACTGTAATAAAGAACTTCTTTGTTGTAGGAGAATTTTATAAGTAGGTTTTATTGTGAAAAACTCCTTTTGTAGCTGGCCGTTTAGAATGTAAGAGAAAGTAAATTGTTTTTATGACGGATATTTTTATGATTGCCGAAGTCTCCCGAACTGAAACGATGTTAGACGATGCGTTGTGTCAGGTTTTTTCCTTAGGTTTTTGGAAATTTTATGATTCGGTCGCCGCGCCTTGCCGCGCTCAGAGCCCGCGATAAAAGCTATGCAATAGCTTAAAAAAGTTTTTGTGCTAAAATCGAAGTAATCGAACCCGCGATCAATAGCGTGAAAGCCAACCGTTCTACCGCTGGACCATCGGTCATTGTAGATATAAATTACTATAGCTTCTGCGAGTGACTTCATTTGTGTGAAGTTTTAGCTTCCGACCAACCGTTTCTTCGTCAATCGCTATTATTTTTTCCGCTAGACAACAATTGTGATAACGCTAATATGTACGATATAAATACAATTTGTAGCCTATATATACAATTTATAACACTCAGGAACATTGTAGCCAATTTTATTGCATGAGAAAAACAAAATAATGGATCTTTGGTTCCAAGGATTACCCCCGACATACTAAGAAAAAACAAATATATCTCTTTTTAAAATATTATTTTTTTAATTTTCTATTTTATTATTTTTATATTTTCCCTATCATAATTATGTACTGGTCGATCACAACGTATAGGTACTGATCATAGGCACTGGATAAAAACAGCTTTGAGTCTTATTGGCGCCCAACAGATACTGCATACATACAGGTTGATGCTAATGCAAAAGACTGAAGAATGTAATATAAAAATGTATACGGACCTATACATATATTCGTTATGAATAGTTTTTATTATTTGAGGCTTCAGTAGAGTTTAGTTCATTTTAATGAGCATTAATTTTAGATGCAGAATTAAGCTGAGAAAACCAGATTCAAAACAATGCTAAAAAGATAAAAAACATTAAAACATAAATAGTTATAATCCTTTACAGTAGAGGCAAAAATCTAAAACAATTTCACACAGTAGACTTAATACTCCTGAATGGAAAAACAACCCAAATGCCATTTCAATAATTTTACAACACAAATATACACAAAAGGACATCGAAATAAAATGACAATAATGACCTCAAATCGGACAATCAATACCAATAATTGTCAATTACGAAATTTGGAGTGTCTCTACTTACCCTTCAATATAGCAGGACAATCATAAATTAATATTCAAGCTACAATAATTATTATAAAATAATCTAATTTCGAAAAAATACATGTAAACGGCAACCCGGAAGTGGCGCCCAGCAATTACACCTATAACAAATTCAAAACTACCCTCGCTACAAAGTAAAATAAAATTCGTCACAACTTCCGGGTTCGCATCGCTGCATTTCCCCAACAAATTAGAATAAAAACAGTAGTGAGGGCGCAATCGACAGCAAACCATTCGGAAAGTTCGGAATACCCGCCGTTCGTAAAGTTCAATTTCTTAGCAACGGTCCACAATGGCTATCGCGGGCATTCGCACACGTCATCGCGGCGTGTCCGGTCTCTCCCCCAATAAATGAAATTTAACAGAATGAGGGAAAAAAATCAATACCAACACTAGTCAGTGGATATCGGCCACTATCGCAGCCCCTCTAATTTACTACCTACGATAAAAACAATCCGGTGTGTGCGTTCTGTGCGTGGCTGCGTGCCCCAACAAACCTATCATATTAACTGCTACAATATTCATGCCACATTATGAACGCGCCCTTATGTAATATATCGCACATCAATAATTCCTAAACGCGATTGATTCCATGAAAAAAAAAAAACAAGTACTCACGGATACAGCAGCCGTCAAATGTTATGAAAGTTGAGCATCGCTAGTGGACCCCGGCGAGGTCGACGAACCCGCAGAGCACGATGACAAACACACAGGACGCCATGTTGTATTTCAAAACGTCAATTTTTTTTTTAATTTTCCAATCGGCGAACTGTCAAACTCCGGCCGGCCGAAACTTGGTCGAACTTAAACCGCCTAATACTCGAAAAACTCCCTCTCGTAATATTTTGCGCCTTCAACTCCTTTTTGGTGTAGTAACTTTATGTTTACGTTGTAATTACGCCTATCTATAAACACTTTATTATTGTATAAAACGGTATAAAAATATTAAAATTATGAACGATGGAAAACTTGTAAATTAAAACGAAATATAAATATATATTAATAATAATATAAACGTACTAGCGGCTCTGAGTGCGAGCGCCTACTGACTTAAAATTTTTGGGTATAAAAACATGCTACAATAGCCTCCTGCGGGAGTGAACCCTCTTGATACTTTCACCGGCCGGAAAAATCGCGCACATCGGGGAATATAGAGAAACATTTTCAAGAAAACGCAGGCTAAAATGATCTTTAAGACTTACGACTCAAGATGTAATGTGTGCAATCGCTGAGCATTTCTCATCCTCAAAGAAATTAATTATTTAGTAAACATTAAAGAACTATTTCCTTTTAAAAAAGTAAATTAAACTATACGCATAATCTAATATTACTTTAAATATTAATTTTAATACAGTTTTAAAAGCATTTTAAGTACTTACTCTTCAAACTCACACAATACATCAGACTTTAAATCACAATGTGTATCTATTTATTATAAAACTTTCCTTTTTTTTTCTTCTTTTTAAAGAACGTTGTCCCACATTAGGACTTTCTCCTGTATTGTGGGTGCGCTACAAATATTTAGCACCCCATAAAATTATTTGCATCGTTAGAATGACGTATGGAAAATTACAGAGAAGCAAGGAGCACAGTATGCGAAACATTCAAGAAATCAATGTCAAAGCACATCACAATACATTCTACTTAATTTCTTTAAAAAATACCGTTTAATCTACAACACAAATTCCTATTACTTGTAAAGTGTACACACTAACAACGCCTTAAAACGCTCCCACAAAATACAAACACTGAAACAAGAACACTTTTCATTTCTAAAAAGAAAGCAAAAGTGCGAGTGAAAGTGTAAACGATCAAGACTTTAGAGGCGCGCTACAGACACGCATGTGTGCGTGTGCTAGGGGGCGAGCGGGGGGCGCGGGCGCGGCGTCGCGGGGGAGGGGGCGAAATTTTTCGTTTTTCGCCCACTTTTCCGTCCCGCTCTAGTTTTTCGTCTCCCTCATTTTTTCTTCGCCCGCTTTCTTCTTCCTTGTGCCCCACCACATGTGTGCTGGTCATAGTATATGCGAAGCTTTCAGATCAAAAGCCAATCGTTTCCGGTTTCAACTGCCTCTTGTTTTAAAAGCTCTGTTATCTTTGGGAACGTGGTGATAATACGTGATCCCTGTTATCTTTTATTTTATCAAATCTGGAGCTTAGACTACCGAAGGCTTTGGAAATGTACCTGTTTTTACGTTTCTGCTTTCCATTTTATCTTATCTTAACAACGTTGTTACAGCTGAAAATTAAGAATATTTTCAGGTCATATCAGCTGGACGTGATGATAAGAATTATAAATAGATACGAAATCTATGCATGTAGCTAATATGAACCAATGCTTTACTTTATCGAAGATTATTTTTAGTCGACGCAGTTTTTTATTCCATTCCACAACATTATTGGTTTCGTTACTTTTATTAAAAGTCCATACATTCTATAAACATTTTTGAAAAAAACAGCTCGTCACACATGTCACGTCGTTTCCTCATACCATATCTTTAGTAATTATACTACTAACTAACACTATAGATTCAACAAGAACTCCTAATTTCTTTTATGCTTATTTCCCTATTCCCCAAAAACAAAACATTTCGTCAAATTGATCTGTTTCCCTAACATATACAACAGTGAGTTCGCGGGCGCCCGGCCTCCTTCCTCCATGGCGCCTTACGAATATACAGCGTGTTGTTTTGTACCAACCTATTTTTATTTTAATTAATTGTAATTTATTGCCTTTTGTTGTCATGTGGACTGGTGTGGTTCGTTTGGGAATTTGATTATTGGTTCGGAATAGGGATTAGAAACGGAATGATGGAAAAGAAGTGGGGAATTTTAGTAAAAAAATAGATTACGAGTGTTTCACGGTAGAATTAAAGTAGTAGCTAGAAGTCATTAATCTTTCACTGAATAAAATTTTGTGTAAAATTCCAACACGTGTTAGTATTGTAAATTAAAAGAAGCCTGAAATAATTTTACAAAAAAAAAGTTATAATAATTCATTTTAAAAACCAAGTATTTCACAGAGTATAAAGTTACCCAACTCCGTTGCAGCAAAATAATGAAACCCCGCACATGAAGATCCTCCAGCAACATGGCAACAGCAACGCTATCTCATCACAAATCACTAAGCAACAAACGGCTAAACTCCAAACACCCTGTATACACAGCAGAACTAGGAAACGAGGGAGTAAGTACACACACCCACCACCCCGGTGGGGAGTACATGGCAAATACGCGAAAGCAATAGGACTTTTAAAAATTCTCCAGAAATATGATTTATGTGTTGACGGCAACGCGTTTCTCCCCCAAGGCCGGGGGACTGATTCGATTTTTAAACCACCCTGTGTAGGCTGTAGGTTTTTGAATAAAAAAAAAATTTATATTGTTTTTTTTTTCGACGTCTTTTTTAAAATTGAATTCAGATTGGTTCCGTTCCGTACAAGAAAGTCTTGCCAGCGGCTTCGTCCACCTTATAATCAAAAATTACTCCACGGAAACTTAATATCGACACAAAAAGATAGCCTGTATTATTCTAAACTATAATCTATCTCTGTGCAAAATTTAATACAGATCCATTCAACCATTCTGACAGTTCTGGAGGAAGAAACATCAATCCATCTAACCAAACCGGGGTCGCGTGACTAACAAGCTACCGTGACCCGGAACGTAAATAGCTATTGAAGGACACCGTGGATTTTAGTCAGTATTAGTCTGACAGTCCCTCCAGCACGCGTAGCATGGCGATTCTATCTCTATTCTACGAAGAAAAGACAAAGTTATTTCATCGTTATTTCTAAACAAATCGACTGTTTTTTTGCACAAATATGACACCATACGTACACTATTGAAGAATAGAACGTTTATTTTCTATATTTTTTACATTACCATGCTTAAAACGCTAAAATTATTTCTACGTTCTGTCATTTTGTCTATTCTTCCGTCGACAAAACCCCTTTCTACGGCGCCATGCTACGCCTGCTGCCCTGCCCTGGGTGGGAGGACTCATTTGGTGATTTTACCACGCTACAAAAAAGCTATCCAAATATCGCATTCAAGATTCACTTTTCTTCCGAGGTAAGCAGGGGTCTCGACTGATGTCGTGATGTAGTGTTCGAGATCGTAACTCAGTCATGCAATACCAATAAGAGGTGCATCAGTAACGATCACGGTCACATCGTAAAATATTTAGCTATAAAGTGCCTCCACACATGATTTTTGTCGAAGGATCTTGTTCTGTGTAACTCGGCATACGTAATTGTTGATGGCATTAGGTTCGTCCCTTATTACACGGGATATAACATAAGTGGCGAGAAGTGAACTGTTAGGGTATGCCTCTGTCTATACCTATGGTGATAACAGGCGTTATGTTACCTATAGAATGCTTTATAAAGGACTTTTTCGACACCAGAAATAGTCTTTTTTTTTATCGTGGTAAAATCATCAAATGAGTCCTCCCACCCCGGGCAGGGCAGGAGGGACTGTCAGACTTGTACTGACTAAAATCCACGGTGTCCTTCAATAGCCCTTTATGTCCCGGGGTCACGGTAATGATATAAGTCCCGCAACCCCGGCAGGCCCGCGACCCCGGCAGGCACCAGAAATAGTCTAATTTTTTTATTTTTTTTTAACTTACCTACTTCAAAGTTTTATTGACAAAACAATTTTGCGCAAACTAGATGAAATGCTGCTATTTTATACACATTATAAATAAAAATATATTGACAATTTGAGATATTATCAAACTGTTTTACTGATAAGTAGATATCTTTTTATTATATATTTTTGTCGACTTTTTAAAACATATTTAGTGCACCGCCGCTCTCCGTGACGTGAGCAACATACTCACAATAGGAACACACCCATTTATCATTCGGAGCGGAATACTAACCTATAATATAACATAGATACTGGGAAAGTAACAATTTGTGCCAATACCCATACTAATATTATACTCGGAGGTACGAAAATAAATCTGTCTGTTTGTGTTTTAAAATCATAACTGCTGAACGATTTTGGGTGAAATTAACATTGGGATAGATCTTTTTTTTTATCGTGTTAAAATCATCAAATGAGTCCTCCCACCCAGGGCAGAGCGGGAGGGACTGTCAGACCCGTACTGACTATAATCCATGGTGTCCTTCAATCGCCCTTTACGTTCCGGGGTCACGGTAATTCTTAAGTCCAGCGACCCCGGCAGGCTACCGTCATAATTCTGACACTCTTTGTGACGCGCGTGGAACACAACGCGCCGTCGACCCGGGCATGGTTCATGGTCGGACACCGAGTCACCCATTACTCGCCGCCCGCATGCCGATTGGGATAGATCTTGAATAAGGTTTGGAAATCTGTTTTCGTAGGATAGTATCCGACTTATACGCGGGAGATGCCGCGGACATAAGCTTGTTTGATTAATAAAACAATATGGAAGAAAATCTCACTTCGTAGTATCCATATAATTGTAAGCCATAGTTATTTCAGCTTTAAGATATTCATATAAAAGACCAACGCTTATCAAATCGTGGATATTTTCAGTGCCAAACGAAAAAAATAACATCATACTCCTGTAAGAAAATAACAATACACTGAGATCAAAATTGTGACGTCATTGGCATCCCTTTATAGCCCTTTTAGGATTCCAATACAGCAAAAAACTTCTTAGAATATAATATAATAAAAATTTAGTAAAAATACAAACCCGAAATTGATAAAAATACTTCGGATTGAAAGAGAAAACTTTCATTAAAAAATATCGTAGACCCGCGTAGACCTCGCTACGAGACCGCTACGGCGCGCGCTACGACCGTATGGCTACGCCTTTACTCGTAAAAAGGTCGGGTTTTTTAAATGTCACAACATACTATGGAAACCCTTTACCTTTTTTGTTGTTTTGATTATTTTATGAATTTGTTCTATAGTTGAAAATTGATTGACCTTCATGACCAAGCAACGTGAGTTAATTTTTTGGGCCCTACACTTTTCCTGGTTTGTATTAAAGACTTGTGTAATCTATCTATATATTGGACACGGCAATATCGTATCGTATGCTGAAGACACAGCCTTAATTTTTAAGCCTTAATTTTTTAGCCTTAAACCATGACCGAACTGCAGGAAAATGCTCAAGTAGGTTTTAATACAGTGATTGTGTACTTTTTTTTTTAGGTGGTAAAATCATCAAATGAGTCCTCCCGCCCTGGGTGGGGCGGAAGGGACTTTCAGACTCTTATTGACTAAAATCCATCCGTGTTCCTTCGGATGCCCTTTACGTTCCGGGGCCACGGTATCCTGTGTTAAGAAAAACCCGCGACCCCAGCAGGCATTTGGCCCCATAATGGGCCCTGTCAGTTTGCTGACAACTCCCCGAAGGCACGCGTGAAACACGACACGACGCGCCACCGACCCGGGCTTGGTCCTTGGTCGGACGGCGAGCTACTCATTACTCACCGTACGCAAGCCCGCTCCACCGCTGTGCCCTCTGCTATTCAGAGGGACACGCGTTGGAGCGTCCACCCGACAGGCTATTTGCATACGGGCAAAGAGACCCCTTAGGCACACAGTGCCTAAGGAAGAGTTTTTGCCCGCATCCCAGGGTGCACCGGCCCGAAAAACTGGTCTTCCCCCCGGACGTATCCGAGAGGGAACTCCAGTCCACGGGCGCACGTGGAGGTTTCCTGTCTTAGCACCCCAGTGATTGTGTACTTAAAAGTAATTTACTAACATGAAATGCTGATAAAACTTAAATATGTACACTTTTCAATGCGAAAGCCGCAATCTACCACTGCTACCTTTCATCTATACGTTCATCAATGTAATAACATTTCAGTCCACATGTGTGTCCTCTCATCCTCAACACCCGTAATATTAAATACCTCGGGTAATTTATTAATTGATGACACACTTAAAGATCATGTTGAAAATCCGGTAAAAAGAGTGCGCAAGCTCTAAAAAATCCAATATTTTGCAGAGTCAAAATTAATTTGATAAGTTTATCTGTCCCTATGTCAATCAATAATTCAATACTGTATAACATCATGGAGTGGCGCTTCAGAAACTATCTTGCTTCCTCTTGAGTGAGCTAAAAGATCTATTTTAAAGGTCGCAAACTTCCATCCCTATTTCTTTCCCACAGATCAGCTATATAAATCTTGTAACGTACTATCTGTCCGCCAGCTCTTCATTTTACAAGTAGTATTAACCCTTAACCACCCACAAGTGTCTCGCGGACACAATTTTTACGTCAAATAGCAACTGATTTGGTAATACCTCTTATTATGAGAAGACAAAATAAAATGAAGTAACGATACGTTATCACTATCCTGTAGCAGCCATGCAGAATGTCACAGGAACTTACTGCAGCCTCGTCATATGAATCCTGTCATAATTTGTCCTTCAAAAATATCGAAAATATCTTAGTAGTTTTATTGATATAATACGAATCGTATGTATTATAATATACAATTTTGAAAAAAAGTTTTGCTTGTAGTAAGAAGAATATGATCAGTTATAATATACATCAAAGCTGCAGCTATTTTAATAATACCAAAACACATAAAAGTCTAGTTAGGTCATTGTATTTTTTCCTAATTCGTTTATTTACGTAATGTGTCTGATGGACACTACTGGACCGTTACGTTAGAAAGGCATACTGGGTGATTAAGGGTTAAAGCAGCATACTATGCTCTCATTCATGTCATGATCATGCTGACAGAATGATATAGTATGTAGTTCTAATGCACCCACCAGAAATTGTCTTTGCAGAAAAAATCTTTTCATTATCATACTCATCATTATACACAAAAGTCTTTTTACGTACCGTATAGCAAACCATAGCACGATGAAATAAATATCACTATTCAAGCAATGTCGATGAAGCATGTTCATCCACATTTTGTACACTATTTTTTAGTTATTGAAGTCTGCCATATACTTGTTAGACTAAAACCGAACAATGAGAACGTTTTAAAACGTAATAGTGAAGAAAGTAGGTCAATTCCATGAATTAATGGAAAAAACTCGTAACTCATGGAAATACGCGTGATAAGGATCAGTTACTTTAATTTTGAATCGCTGTTAATAAGTGGCAGTGGTGGAAATGTTGAAATGTTGGGTGTGGCACTTGTGGGTGGGAGTTTGATTCCAGAATGGTGACTGATGACTTACAAAATAGCAAATCAGGAGGTTTTGTGATGGATATATTCTGAATGAGGCTTTTTACAATTTTTTATTTAGTTTCAGAAAGTTCAATTTTATTCATTTCCCGGTCTCCGATTGAGCTGTTTGCACGTATATGTGTATCGCGTGACAATGCAATATTATGATAACATAGAGCTGATCTGATGATGGAGCTAGAAGGCCATAGGAACTCTGTAATAAAACGCCGCAAACCCATCGAGCTTAGACTAGTTTGATTCATCTTTACGAGTACTCTTTTCTATCGTAAGTATTTTATTAACAATAAAAGATTGTTTTTTTTTAAAAAAAAAAAAAAGATTGTTTTTTAAATGACCAACTTGTTTCTGAGTAAAATCATCACGTAAGTCGTCGCCCTGGGTTGTGTAGATGAGACTCTCAGAATGTCAGAAGTCAACCCTATAACTTAGGCTGCCCTTTGCATTCCAGCCGCGGTATCCTGCTTACGTCCCGTTCACGACTTAAGTCTAAGCGATGAGCGGTACGGCGGGCGGTGTGAATAAGACATTAATTACTTTGTTATTACGCGAATTCACCACAAGCAGCCTCGTAGTGTGTTCCAAACATTTGATCTTACCGCTTGTTGCCCCGCACTAAGGCCCCTTCGTACACAAGGCGACACAGGTCTCCGAAACCTTACGACTTTGGTATCCAGGCGACTATCGCAATACAAATCCATAGATGTTCGTACACAGACACGCTTCAATGGATACCAAAGTCGTAAGGTCTCGGATACTTGCGTTGCCTTGTGTGCGAAGAGACTTAGTCACCGCCACAGCGGCTCGCGACCTCGGCAGGTGTATCACTAACACCCATACGGCATTTGCGAGCAGATTTTCCAATCACAGTCCTATAAAACCTTTGAAAAGCTATGGTGATCTCCGCTTAAAATAATAGTAATAATACGCGTGTTTGTTATTGTGTGTAACATGTTACCTCAACCGATGCTGACCTTGTTAGAGATAAAAAGCGTGAAAATAAGTGTAATACCTTTAGGCTATGAGATCGGCGGACAAACACGTAGCGGACAGGATAATATAAATGTTTAATGGAACTATTTTTTAGTATTTTTATATTTCTATTTTTATGTTTTATCCACCCAATAATAACATAATAAAGTAATAAAAATAAAACCTTGTTGATAGAACTTAATATTTATACAAGTGTAAAGAAAAGTTGTAGGTATCCTATAACACGAGACACATCGACCTTATAGTACATACATTTCGCCTGTTATATTTAAGTCCCTTGTGGGCGAGCCTTTTGCCATCAATCAGGGTAAAATCCAGACTTCATGGCTGCTGCTAAAGAATTTTTTGCCCGGCAAGGGAATCAAACCTAGGATCTCATGGTCAGCTGTCGCGCTTATTCAACTTGTTGTAACGAGGCAAAGTTGTATTCTATGTTATTATAAATATTATGTTTAGTTCATTTTTCCTCCCACTGAAATTCATGAAAAACTTAAATTCCGTAAGGAAATGTAAAAAAATCCGTTTAGAAATGCATTTCAGATTTATGAAAGACGCGGTTGACAAATAAAATGTGAACTGTGATTAATAGAAACTTGTATTTCTCTACAAATACTTTCTGACAGAATCTACTGTTAAATAAATAAAGTTCTAACATATTGTTTTTCCCCACATTTTTTTTAAATTTAATACCTATCTATTTTTTACCATTCCGCGTGTTCTCTAGCCACCCCCCGTGAGGGCAGTCCCTTACAAAACGCGACCCTTTCGCTCCCAAGACGCTTATTTGACTCACTTTAAAAATTTCCTACTGCCCTATATATTTTTTGGGGTACAGTCCGCCCCCAATTTTTTAAAGGTTCGCTCTGAAGTGCGGGGTGTGGGGGTGCCGTGCTTTATTTGAGTATTATTTTTTATTGAAGTTCATTGATGGTTCATTTGGTTTTTATGTTGATGAAATACTGATTAGAATTGATAGTTGTGTGGGTAAGTAATGAATATTCTTGTGTTTATAATTATAGAATTATTATGCTAAGTTTGTAATCTATATTATATAAAAATCAATGCCACTTTTCGTTGTAACTTTATAACTCAAGAACGGGCTCACCTATCAAAACCAAATGTTTAGGGTTTGTTCGGACTATTTAGTAGATTATTTATGTGAAGTTTGCACAAAATCGGTCGAGTGGTTCTTCATTTATCACATTTTTTGTAACACGTAGCGAAGCACGGGGCGGGTCGCTAGTTATGATATAGAAATAAAGCAAAAAGCAAAAAAAAAGTCACGAAAACTTATTAGCAACATGACTGTTTTCTCGTATCCTTAAAAACATATTCTTCATTTTTATCTTCCTCTGAAATAAAACTATCCCTATCTACAGTTGAATTTATTTATAGATCATATAATAAGTTATGTACCTTTAACTTTATATTCTAAACCTTTTGAGTATGTTAAAAAAGGCGTTTCCTTTCCTTAATTTCCTTAATGCAAATAAAAAAATGTTATTCCCAAACGCTTCTGACTGTACCCACTGTTTGGCGCCCGTTCGACTACACATTGTACTTCCAACTCATAAATATACATGCGAATATTTGTTAAATATATTTAACGTTTATTTCCTTACTGTTTTAGGACCAAAGTAAATAAAACAACAGTTATTACATGTTTGTTTTTCTTGTAAAGTTAGAACGCCATTTTGTAATGTATTTTAATTTGTGAACACAAACAAAACTAAGGTTTTGTGAATTTTACTATTTTTCTCTACCAACACTGACTTATTTGTATAAGCATTAGCATAATCGGCCTGTAGTGTTCCCACGGCTGGGACACAGGCCTCCTTTCTGTGGGATAGAATGGGCTTTAATCCTTCATGCGGGTCCAGTGCTGACAAGTTTCCACCGTTTTGGGAGCAGTAGTGGTGGCGAAATAGATTATACAAAACGCTTGGATGAGTTCGAACCCAGGACCAATAATATCTATTCATAAGAAAATATTTTGTGATCAACCTTTAGTAGAACCAGATGCAGCTGAATATCAGTATTTTACATGGAGCTACTGCCTATCGGACTTCCATTACGTAATTTATATACCTACGATGAGTAACAATTCTTGTATTTTTGTATCAGACATTTCGAAGCCATTTAAATCATAAACATTTCATTACTGAAAATGTTATCTAGATCATCATCAGCCTTTAAATGTTCCCACTGCTGGGACACAGGCCTCCTCTCTGTGAGAGGGAGTGGGCCGTAATCTACCACGCGGGCCCAGTGCGGATTGGTAGATGTCACATGTCTTCGAATTTTTGGTTCTAGGACATGCCGGTTTCCTCACGATGTTTTCCTTCACCGTTTTGAGAGCAGTGGTGTTGAAATAAATTATACAAAGTAATGCGCCTGACTGGGTTCGAACCCACGACCTACAACTCGTAAGTCGAGGCCGATACCACTGGGCCACCACTGCTCTCACTGTTTTCATCTTTTGTGTATGTGAGTTTCTATATTTGTGAACGCACCCACGATACAGGAGAAATTCTTAGTGTGGGACAAGGATTCTTATACAACAATCGAGATGGGATATCTGTGTGTCTATAATGTGGCCTTCGTTACCTCACACAATACAATTCATTTTTAAGCTATTGCATAGCTTTTATCGCGGGCTCTCAAAATCAAAAAAAAATCCAAAAACCTAACGAAAAAACCTAAGGAAAATACCTGACACCACACATCGTCTAACATCGTTTCAGTTCGGGAGACTTCGGCAATCATAAAAATATCCGTCATAAAAACAATTTACTTTTGTGTTACTGATTCTAAACGGCCAGCTACAAAAGGAGTTTTCACAATGAAACCTACTTAGAAAATTCTCCTACAACAAAGAAGTTCTTTATTACAGTAGTGCACCACAAACATTTTAAATAAAATATTTTCTCGTTATATGTACGCGGTAGGCAATTTTATTCTTTTAAATTAAAAAAAAATGTTATGCAGTATCTCCACTGTGGCAGTCTCCGAGTGCCACATGTATTTTTTTTCCTAATACGGACTAAACTTATCTTTCAATAAAGAGCTTGTCTATCATTTCGTTATAGATCTGTCCCCCCTCCTCCCCGTACGCTTGCACCCCGCGACGACCCTTATTTCATATTTACGTGTTGTGAACAAACAGTACTTCCTCGGCTTAAGGGAACTTGCTTTGTTACATGAACGTTAGCGTACAAAAGACGATCACGTGAACGCTGTGCGCGATGATAGCGCCACCTAGTGACTATATTATTGGGTGCCATGACAGTCATCTGCCAATAGGGTATTTTACTGCACAAATAAATTGAAAATCTGAGCCCTTATTATGAGTTTTCACTATTTTACTTTACAGCGTCTTTCCAATATTTACAGCGTTTCTTGTATGGAAAAAAAATGGAACAGCGCTTCTGATGTGCGAAGAAGGAACTATTATTTATTTTTTGAAATGAAATGAAATTTGTCAATTGAAAATGTCAAAGTTCCAGTTTACTTTACGTCACAATAAGTGAAAACTCATGTTATGGCCTCTAGTTTAGTCCGTCGCGTCGTTGCTATTAGGATTTCGTCCTGTATCGTATCCTGGATGCGTTTTCCAACTTTTTAAACCCCTAAACTGAAACACACCCAGAGCCATAACACCTACTTCTTTCCTTACAATAATATTGCAAGAAGATATTAAGTTTGTGATATATTTGTAGTAACTAATCTCTGGAACAAATGAATCGATTTTTTGAAAATTATATCACCAGTAGAAAGCTACATTATTCTTGAGTGTCATAGCTTATATTATATTTACAAACAATAGCCAATAGCCAGGGAACCAATTATAGATAATATAGTTGTTTTTTTACAAGGAAAACATTGACATCAAGTTTTATTTTTACGTATATTTGTCAATTTCCACTTCTTTGTATAGTGACGTCTTTAACCTGCTTTAAACCGCAATACTTTTAGACGCCTTTAAACCACAATTAGTGGTGTTTATGTTTAATTCTGTGTTTACAATGAAATAAATAATAACTATCAATTACACAAATAGTTGTTCAAACTTTATTCTTTGAAGTATTTAAGCTATGAGTATGAAAATGCGGCACAGAAACGATTTTATTTGATGATAGAATTGTGTTTCGTCGCGTTATGACTACTTTTCTGATACTTTCAAGTAATCGGTAGCACTCTTCATCTTCCTGCCCTTATCCCATTCTACTTGTGGTCGGCGCAACACGTTTTCTTCTTCCATTCTCCCCTATCAGACGTCACAGTATCATTAACTCCTTTTTCATTCATATCATTCCTTAGACAATCCATCCATCTTTTCTTTGGCCTTCCTCTTCCTCTCCATCCATCAACATTCATACTCATCACTTTCTTAGTCACATGGGTGTCATCCCTCCTCATCACATGTCCATACCAAGATAGACGATTCTCTTTCATTTTTTCTGTAACAGGCTCTTACTGGTAACTTTCAAACAATGCCAACATTTTGAAACAACCATACTTCAGATCGCATCAGGGCTACAATAGTGTATTGCCAAATTAATCTTCAATATATTTTTCTAATAGCACCTGCATGCCTTCTTTGGATATCGTCTATACTTTTCATATGTTAGATGCCTACTAAAGTTACAGATATCATTTAAAATTAATTACAACCTAAGCACGGGTTTATGAACTTTCAAACTCCGGGATGTCACTGAGAAAGTAATAGAAAAGCCCAATACCACATTTTTCTCGACCCAGGGATCGAACCCAGGACCTCGTGTGTAACAGGTCACAAGATCAACGGGGTAAATTAACATTTCTACAAGTTATTTGAAGTTGGTTCCCTTAACAGGTTGACCCTACTAGATTAGACTTCAAGTGTAATCAGATGCAGATGAGTTTTCTTTTTTTTTCGATTACCTATGAAGGCTATGGATGTGGCCACTCTACTGTCAGAGTTATTCAGCTCTCTGGGAACCTCACTTGCCTCTGACATGGCTTTGGTATTATTTCATCTAAACAATTGTAAAGAGGTTTTGTAATGTCTAGAATTAGTGAACTGATTTTAAAAATTCCTTCACCTGGTAGAATCTTGCATCATTCGAGAGTGTTAAATCATACAAGAAGAACTGAACAGAAAGTTGGCAACGTCGCAAATAGCTGTCAAATATTTACAAGTTTTAATTAATTTGGTAAAACTGTATGAAAATAAGAAATATGGCTCTGTAGTGCACTACAAAGTTGAAATAGGAATGCAATTAAAACACTGCATTTGATGTTGTCACCGTTTCAGATGTAAAAAAAGGCATTTGGAAGATTTTCAAATACTTTTTCACATCTAAAACTATATTATTCGGTGTTACGATATTGCTTATTGCATTCCCGTATCAATTTTTAGTGCACTACAGAGCCATATTTCTTGTTTCCATACAGTAACATTGCTAACTTATTATTTGACAACTATTTGTGACGTTGCCAACTTTCAGAATATGCCCTCTTAAGTAAAAACACTGACGTGCGTGTGGCGCGCACAGGTTGTCGTTTATACGGAATCTAGAGAAGGTTATCTGTGATGCCATATTAAAAATTTTATTTGCCACACAATCAAAATAAGTGGAAATAATGAAAGAGGACTTTGCCTAGAAGTAGGACAATATGGAACAAATAAAAAAAACTTTCTTTCGGCTACAGGAATCGTATAATAACTTACAATTGGAGGAAGTTGCTACTTTCTGAATCAATAAAGAAGCGTCTTAAATACACTCGCGACCAAAAATATGGAAACACTCCGATTCCGCGAGACCTTGAGTACTTGATAACTAGTTAAGAATATAGAAATTGTACCATTTTAAAGATTTAAAATTTAACTTTAAATTGATACCAAATTCATTCAAATGACGCCATTGTGTAAGGAGTTATCGCGAATCAATTCCATGTAAGTGATTTCATACTTTTGCTCGGTAGTGTAAAATCAATTGTTCACGTAACTTATATCAACCCTCATATACCCCTTTTCCCCTTCAAATACCATTTTTATTTGGTTTAGATAAAGCGTTTTACATAAGAATGTACAAGTTACGTCCTATGTAAATGTGACATTAATTTTAACGATGGTTGCTTGGTTATCGTTAAAAATGTCTGTAACGTGAAGTCGTATGTGATTTTAATGTCTTACCTTACGAGTTTAACCGTAGTGGAAGTAACCAATAAAATATGAATTTAGCATGCTTTTAAAACTAAAGCTTTATGTTCAAGCTAGCTTTTGCCTGCAACTTCCAATTTCTGTTCTAGTTTTTTACAAACAAGGAGCCTAGAATAACTTACAGTAGGTACCATCTATCGCTGTACCAAAATTGATCAAAATCGGTTCAGTGATTTAGGCGTGAAAGCGTGACAAACAAAATCACTTTTGAATTATAATATTAAAGTTAGGATTAGCTTTAGCCAAGGACTTTGTCTGGTATTCGGAAATATAGTAAATCAAGTCTACCTACAAAATGTTTACGACACATTTTATCATATTAGAGATCGTTCGGATTTTGCTTCATATATATGCAAAAATATTAGGCACAAAACATATATTTAGATTTAGGCGAAGATGTAACAATATTCTTATTGAAAAAAGAGTGTCCATGAAGTTTCTTGCCTGTTCTTCTCCATAGAGATATACGCATTGGAATGGGCACCTACAGTTACTTCCACAATTTTTATATCTTTTAACTGGGACTTTAGCTTCATTACATTTATTTTTGTCAATCCAAAAGTAAGTGCCTTTAACTGGCCTCTTTGAAATGCTTTATTTAAATTGTATATCATCAATCTTCGCAGAATTTTGTGAGACGATCACTTTGGTCCTGGATCTGAAGATATGAAAGACCTGAAGACTCCAGCAGTGGAATCCTGAAGACTTACAGCTGTATTATTGGTTACAATCATTTAAATATGATAATCTTCAATCACCAGGCTACCATGGTTTTAAAAGATAGAATCCCATGAAGTCCGACCTTATCTTTTCGTGTGGGTCACACCAGCGCTATATTTCAAAAAGTTGCACATCGTTCTACTCTACTCAAATCGAAAATTGAATTGAAAAAAAATAGGCGAAGCTTAAGTAGGTCTCTGCATGACTCTTTGGAAAAAACAGTCGTGATATTAAGTTATGACATTTTAGAACTGAACTAGGCTCTTTCCTGCCTAACTTTTGATTCCTACCCTAGGTAATAAAACAGCTATTTCCGGCCACATTTTCGCTTCATTCCTGAAACGGGCGCTACTTCAGACATTCAGTCCCGCGCTCACAATTAACAATAACGCTAAATGAAGTGTTCCACCGAATTCATCGCAACAAACATATATAATATTTTCTTTCTCTAAAACTATCTACTATCTCACCCCCCCCCTTCAACCCCCTACAATACATCTGTGTGTGTGGAAAAATTCGTACTTGCTACCCTTATAGGGCCACCCCCCTCCCCCCGCCGCTTTCACGGTTCTAATTTTTGGGGAATTTGGGGCATATTCGTAAATATGAAATGGAAAAAATATTTCGCATGTATAAGCAATTTGGACTTTGTTGGCCGGGTGTTAAGGTTGAATTTCCGGTGTGGGGGAGTTGGAAAAAAAATTACTTCATATGTCGTCCTTAAGACGGAGCGCGCCGCGCTTCGTATGTGTGTTGCGAACATAGGAACTGTGGAGTCGCTGTTAATTATTGTCGTTTACTAGATTTCTTTTTTTTTTTTTTAACTGGACAGATTCTCAGCTAGGGAGTTACTCAGCTGGACAAATTAGTAACTGAACAGAACGTGTACAGTCAATGACATAATTATAGTATCATTCACTTTATGTCCAGTAGCAGTTGGGAATATGGATCTTCAGTTCAAAGATTGTCATCTCAGGCAAATTATAGCGGGCACGCCACAATCGTAATGGTAATTCCTCAGCCAACCAGCCAGCCAGTGGAGGTCAACATCTAGAAAAGTCCTTGAGATCTATGATTTTAAAAAGTTGGGTGGATTAGATCAGAAGGTGGAAGACAGGGCATTGTGTCGCCATTTCGGAGAGGCATAAATATACAGCAGTGGAGAATGATAGGCCTAGTTGCTTCATTGTTTTAAGTAACATATTTCTAGTAACCTATATTTTGTTGCTTTGAATATAGCTACGGCATCCTCACGTACCGCCTGACGCAGATCCTAACTGGACAGGTAGGTTCCTG
The DNA here is from genome assembly GCA_950005045.1 of Agrotis exclamationis. Lineage (NCBI taxonomy): Eukaryota > Metazoa > Arthropoda > Insecta > Lepidoptera > Noctuidae > Agrotis > Agrotis exclamationis. The sequence goes on from OX465443.1 coordinate 1,533,335, forward strand.
TATCGTATTCGGATGCAGGATACGCCTGCGTATCACCATAATGTGGTGCACCTGGAGGACACGATGGAGCATACGGTGGAGGTCTGCATCACATCCTCATAGAGGGGATATGCGGTGGCGACCTCTCGCGTCCGACACTGATCCAGGCTATAGAGGGGATCGCGGGACAGTCTCATCAGGTAACCGTGACCCTGGAAAGTAAAGAGCTATTGAAGAATCACCGTGGATTTTAGTCAGGAGAAATTTGAAGATTTTACCAGAAAAGAAGGAGCCAGAGGAGTTTAGGGCCAGGCCATAGTCATCGGTGAGTCGTGTTTCACATGCACCTTACAACTTATTTCTTATGTACAAATATTGGGGTGCTAAGACAGGAAACCTCCACGTGCGCCCGTGGACTGGAGTTCCCTCTCGGATACGTCCGGGGAGAAGACCAGTTTTTCGGGCCGGTGCGCCCTGGGATGCGGGCAAAAACTCTCCTTAGGCACTGTGTGCCTAAGGGGTTTCTTTGCCCGTATGCAAATAGCCTGTCGGGTGGACGCTCCAACGCGTGTCGTGGCGGAGCGGGCTTGCGGACGGTGAGTAATGGGTATGCTCGCCGTCCGACCAAGGACCAAGCCCGGGTCGGTGGCGCGTCGTGTTTCACGTGTCACCGACGGGGCCCCTTATGGGGCCAAATGCCTGCCGGGGTCGCGGAACGTAAAGGGCATCCGACGGAACACGGGTGGATTTTAGTCAGTAAGAGTCTGACAGTAAGGGCGGGAGGACTCATTTGATGATTTTGCCACCCTAAAAAATAAAAAAAAAATGTACAAATATTATTTTAAACTTATTTCTATGTTTCTACATCAGCAGATTGCTATTTAAAGTTATGTGTAAAAAGCATAGTGTTTCAGTTTAGTAATTCATGCTTCATCTATCATGAGTTTCATCAAAAACCTATTAAATTTATAGTCACAAACGAAAAAGTAATTATAATGTCAATGTGTCAGATATGGTAAGTTAGTAGAATTGCATGTTTAAAAAATAACAGTGAAATGCAACTTCACGTACATTAGCTGAACATAATACTTTATCTTTTCAATGTAAGTAATTACATTAGTAATCTTTTGGTTTGTTTTGTAGTTAATTACACCCACGTGCATGTGTTTCAGCATAACTTTATCAAAAAAAAACAAGTTATCACTGTAACTGACGCGCACGTTTTGTTTTCCTTATTCGTTCGTAGTCATTTTGAAAGTTTTCGGAAAACAGCTAATTAGAAATACTAATAAACATTTCTAGAATCTACTTTACTAATACCATGAATTTGTGGTTTTAACAACAACAAAAAAAAACGTGTAATTAAAAAATATTTTATAAAAAAAGTTGCAACCCTCTCCACGCATTTCATATTCCATCACCGAGCAATATATATAGCTCAGGCCGTAGCTATACGAACAAATATATTATATTTTCCTATATGTTAGTTCCATCATTTATACTTTATTACTATATATATATAGCAACTATTTATATATGAATGTATTGTCATAGTGTGCGTGTTCTACGTAGGTTAGGGAGGAAACTCAATTAAACAGTTCCCCTTAATAAGAATCTTGAAGATTTGCTAACGTTATATTATTATATTTTTCTTAGCAATTGCAGCATTTTTTGTACGATTTGGCTTGTCTTCAAAATCCTGGAGAAATTGTTGTTTACGGTCAGTCAAATTAACGCAGTTCCAAGGAGGTTGCTTGAACTCTGTCAGGTATCTTTCGGTGAAAGATTGAGGATATGTTCTTCAAGGGTGTAATGCGTGTTATCGACGTTAGCGAGAGCCTCAAGGCCGGGGGAAATGAAATCTGAAAAACTTTTTAAATATTTTCATTGAAGACTTTAGGTATATTATTGGAATGATCTGTCCACATGAATAATAAAATACTTTTTGCAGTCTGATAATTTCAAAATCGGATTCATTGCGAGAAAGATTACAACCCCACTCAAAAATAACATGAAACCATTCAATATGAAAAATATCATTCTTCTAACAAACTAGCGAAGCAAAAATACACCGGCCAACGCACGAACTCACGACCCCTAGACCGCCAATCCAACATGACACCACAATTACATCAAAGTCTTACGGAAGTGACGTGTCTGTCATTCCCCGTGGTCCCCTACAATAGCCTTGACTGTCCCCGAGGGCCCCAAAGTCCCCGAGCGTAGGGGACACAGAATTCGTCGATAGGCACTTCTTTTCTTTAAAGACGCTTGATTACTGCCTACCCCACTTCTCTATTGAAAGCTTCAATTTTGTATGGTTTCAGTAGTTTCCAGTTAGAATGATTCTTTGACGATGTCTTTTTTTTACAGTCAACAGATTTTATTGCAATTTTTAAGCTAGGCTAGGCTTATAAATAGCATGACTTTATTGATATAAGAATAAAATATTTCGAGTTATTTATTAAAAGTAATAAGTACAGACGTCAGCAGGTCAACCTACCACAATCTATCAAATTTTACCAATCGAACATTGTGATAAGATTGAAAATCTATTAAAGAAACTTGACAGATTGAGGTAGGTTGATGCTGGCGTCTGTACTTAAAATTTATATAAAATAAGTAAGTATTTTAGAAATTACAATCAAAACTCGTCGTAAGAAAAGTTGGTGGATAAATAAATACAGGTAAGTGAAGAACTACCATCCACGTATCAGTGAGACTGACGATATTGCCCCGATCTGTCAAATTTTACTAATCGAACAACCTTCCACTCTATTAAGTTATTGTGATAAGGTTGAAAATCTGTTAAAGACAGATTGAGGTAGGTTGATTGATGTGTTGGCGTCTGTACAACATTGAAAAACTAATATGTAAATAATTAAACCGTTTCCGTTTTAAATACACATAAATTCACCCTCCTGAAATACTTTTGAGAGCGGCCGAACAACAGGTCTTGCTAACGCCATCTATCTTGAACCGTGGACACTAATATGAGAATATCCATTTCAACAAACTAATAGATGGCGCTGGTTGAAACATTCTCAAGAAATGGATGTCGTTTCTATTAAAGTCAAGAGATGTCACTACATTATACACAGAGAACTACATTTAATCATTTTAACCTAAGATGCAGAAATAGTCTTTGTGCAGAAAGGAAGCCACGAGCGACTCAAATCTTCTCGAATTTTTCGCCGACCAACTGTTGTCTTTAATCATTTTATAAACAGTTCCTATCCTAGATAAAAAAAAAAAAGATAAAACAACCAACGACATCCGTCTCCATTCTTATCTGTCAATCACACGACATGTACTCTGTGGCTTCTATTCAATCGTGTTTATAAGAAACTTGTAATCACAAAATCATGTAAGCCGTCGAGAATAGCGGTACACATACCTATCATGAAGCCAACATCAACGTAAATGGTCACCGTCCCACGATCAGCAAGTGTAGGCTCATCAGGTTCACTTTGGATGCAATGTCCTGCAAACGATGAAGATGATGTCCATCCAGGTCTTGCCTTCGTCTGTCCCTTGGACCAACTGATTGTGGCCAAAAAAAGAGACAACTTGCACGATGTCATAAGTAAAAGCGGTGACGCATTCACAATATTCAACAGCGGAGGGCAGAAGGTGTTCCTAGCAGTGCAAACGAAACGTTTCAAACAGTTCGTTGTGAGAATATTCAACAAGTATGGCAACGAAGTAATAAGCATTAAAAGGCCCTTCGATTGGTGTACGAACAAAGTGTTAGTGTGTGCTCCTCCTGGAAATTTACTAGGCACTGTCCGGGAGCGGCCGAGGTGCACCAGATGTTACATAGTAAAGGACGAGACTGGGAAGAAAATATTTAAGATCCGTGCCACAGGAGTGTGTCGTTACATGTATGAAGTATGTTTGTTCTCGTACGAAGGGCCCCACACTGCTATCGGATCGATGCAGGACAACTGCTCTGCCGTCGACGGCATAAACTTTGGAGTCTCCTTTCCCAAAGAAACGAATGTCAAACATAAAGTTGTATTGCTCGGAGCGTGTTTTCTAATTTGGCCATTAGAGTGTTGAGTGAACGCTTTATTAGTTGATTTGTAAATTTGATTGATGTTACATTTTTAAGAGAGAGTTATTGTCTTTACTTTTTCAGTGCCTGTCATATTTTTATTCGCAATCACCCGTTTCTTTCAGCAGTGCTATTCAATGTGAACACAGCCATATGAGACCGCGCCGGCCGGCAGGCGGCCGTAGCGCTCACGCCACGTTGCGCGGTACTAAAGTTTGCTAGCTGTGCTCTTAAGTGTCTAGACACGCTATGCCGAAGTTATGCGACCGAAGTTCGGCGCAATTACGCCTGCAATGCTATTTGAATTACTGACGACACACTATGCCGAAATTACGTCGCGTCATAGCGTACAGCGTAACTTCGGTCGGGCGTAAGTTCGGCGGGAACTTATTCTGTGACCACACATTATACGCGACCGAAGTTCGGTTCGATTACCGACTAAGATCCGGGGGCGGGGAGCAGCAGGGAGCCGCCCGCGCGCCACCCGCACCGAATTTCCGCCGCGTAAGTTCGGCACTTATGGTGTGTCATATCAGCCGAATACGTCGGAACGTGAAATCAGCCGCCGAACTTCGGTCGCGTAACTTCGGCATAGTGTGTTTAGGCACTTATGGTGTGTCATATCAGACAAATACGTCGGAACGTGAAATCAGCCGCCGAACTTCGGTCGCGTAACTTCGGCATAGTGTATTTAGACACTTAATTTTACTACAACAATAGGTATTGGTGATGGTGGCCGAGCTGGATTCATTGCCACAGAATAAGTAGTCTTTTCCTTTCTTTAAACGCCTAAAAAATTCTTCTAAGCAATCCGTACATTCACAATTTACAAGGCGCTTAGAGTGTGTAGGACTGTGACGTAGCCGTAGGCAAGAGTGTTATCTATGAGGAAAAAAACAACACATAATACGAAAAAAATGGTTTATTAAAAACTTATGAACACTGTAATCAGTCTTATAAATTAATTAAAAGTAAAGTAGGTACTTAATAACAAACAAAAAAACTAGGTAATTATTCTACTTTCTGCGTTTCTTTTGCGGAGATTTGGCTTCTGCTTCTTCAGCGTTACCATTGACTTCTTGTTCTTCTTCATCATGCTGTTTCCTCCTCACTGGGCCCGTGTGTGTGATGGGGATAGCCCTCTCGTTCTTACTCTCTGAAACTTTCGGAGCCACCACCGTTAGCACACCATCAGAAGAAAGTCTCGACTCCACAGTCTCGGGGTTGCAACCTTCCGGCAAGGCATAGCGACGCTTAAACTGACGCGAGATAAATCCATGCTCATCCTTCCTCTCCTCATGTTTCCCTTCAATCACCACGTATCCATCAGAAGTCTTGACAGAAATCTCTTCAGGATCGAAATGTTGGACGTCCAAGTTCACCTGGAACTTGTCCTTGTCAGATTTGATGCTGGATCCGACGTCCCGGGCGACTGCAGCTAAATTTCTCCACGGACGAAGATATTTCCGCACTGACAGCACCGGACGGTCGACGATGTCCGTAAGAAAGTCGTCAGAAGTAAGATCAAGGCCGAATAGTTGGTCTCGGAGACGACGGGGGCGAATGTCATCCAATAAGTATGGTAGAAGTGCCATTGTTCCAAAACTTGATATGAAAAATTCACTAGTAATCTCAAAACACTCAAATCACTTGTTGAAGAATTTTTGTGTTGACTACTTGCTTGTAGACTCGACTTCGCACTCGCTTTGTATTCGCTTGCGTTTAGTTCAATACTGTCGCCAGTAGAGGCGCGCATCGCTTTTATATTTCCAGCGAACGGAGCCGGAACGTTCGGGCAACATCGAGATCATTGTAGAACATTATGGATAAATCTTGAGGTGAGCGACATCTAGTGGTGAGTAGCATTCACTCTTAAAATTTTTAAAAGCAAATGTTGCCGCTATTCGCCAAAAGATGATGCTGTCATCAAGATGGCTATTTTAGTTAACAAAAGTCATCAAAGATGCACTGTGGATGATATTATTTATATGATATTTTCATTAGGTATTTCTATATAATATCCATTCATAGATTCATACTATGCTAGTTATAAGATTCTCATGACATGACAACAAAATTGGCCGGGCCCTGGAGCCGGTTACATTGTTTACACTACTTGCCACTAGAGGGCGCATCAAATGCTGAAACCGCAATCTGCAACAGGACTTCCGTTTCCATGGAACATTGTGGAAAGATGCCATGAACTAGGAATATTCTAGAAATCTATAGAACCTCCCGACCCTTCCCCTCTCAGTTCTAATTAACAACTGCGCAATTAATCAATACGTCTTGAGAGTAGATTTGCGTTGAGTCACCACCATCATCACACTTGCGTTGTCATCTTCTGACATCTTGAACAAAGGAAAAATGGAAATTAGAAAGAAACAAATGCTACACGATACCTATAAGATATCCTATTGCATGATGCAGAATAATTACCCACCTAGATATTTGTCTTGATTGCCCTTATTGATTCTACTATAAGTCATGTCATTGACCTCGCCCCGCTACTTATCATTTACATGAAAACTAAGACTTCCTTCTTGCAATTTTTAAATAGTAATAGAAGTAATTATTCTTCAAGCCCATTGTTTTCATGAATTATAATTGTCTAACGGTTTTCCGGGCTATTACTTCGTGTATATTTCAATGTCTATTTCATTCATTTTTAAATAATTTAACCTAAAAATATTACCTAACACCACGTGTTATTTTATCATTGGCCCAATGACTGAACGCACCGGTATGTTTTAGCGCGAATTTTTAGTGCCAGCGCGGCGACGATGACTAGGGTTTTCGAGAATCTTGTAAAACCTTGTCTAAATTAGCGTTTATTTAATTATAATAAATAAATAATACTTACCTAACTGTAATACCTAGGAGTTAATGTGTTATCTAGCTAAAACATTGTACCTAGGTAACCAGGTACGTACTTACTAAGTAAGTACACTTACGGTTTATTACAGGCAGCCGATAGCATAATGACTTCTGAAAAACAATATACCTAAGTACCTAACCCTTGATGTAGGGACTTCCCTACAATTAAAACTTATTAAAACATATTCCTTCTAGAACCAATTCGCCTGTCCCTATTAACAATGTCGGATCTGCAAAACAGTAATTTTACAGGAGAGCGTGTCAAAGTTTAAATTGCTTATATTTTTTTAATGATTCAAATTAGGTTTACAAAAAAAATACTAAAAATTGTAATATATTTAAGAGCTCATATACATAATAGTAAAATGTTATATTTCCTTTTGGAAATATGAGAAAAGTCAGACATGACTTTTTTATCGGTATTTGGTACACTGTATTTAGTCGGTTCTGTCACATACTACTAACTTATCTGGAAAAACTTATCTATGAATTGTCGCAAATTCCACATACATCATTCTTCATAGGAAGTCCTAATTAAGATTTTGTCGCAACTGTTTAAAATGTAAGTGAAATATAATATATTATTATTTTAAATTAATTATTTCGAAAGTAAATATAAATGAAATTAGTCTCAAAAGAAGAAACATAACAGAATACCTCAATTTTATGAACAATTTAATTGAAATCATTGAAATAAATAATTGAATCTAGCTTCATCAAAGGCACTTATTGTAATGAAACCTGTAAAGGTTAAATAGTCATAATAGTCACACATTATACATTTTTAATAAACTAAAATAACTGTTCACTCCTGTTCCACTCCCAAGGATGTGAAACAAGAGTGTTCTTATCCTGTTTTTCAAGAAGTAAGACTCTACTAAAAACCAATCGTCCCATTTAACTCTTGAGCCACTTGTATAAGCTTTTTTCAATTATCATCATAATCGTCTCGTAAGAAGATTTGACAAGATTCAACCTCCGAAACTGGCCGGGCTTTGCGGAATATTTAGCACAATATACCACATCCACACAGTGAGGCAGGTTATACAGAACTCTGAAAAGCATAAGCCCTTGTGCTTAGCATTTGTGGATAATGACAAGGCCTTTGACTCCATTGAAACCTGGGTGGTTCTACAATCACTGCAGCTATGCCAAATAAACTGGCGATTCATCTGAGAATTCAAATGTAATACATGTACGTCGCTGCGACTGTGAATGTCCAGCATTTTAAACATAAATACAGGAACGCCGAGGGTGAGGCAGGGGCATGTCATATTCCCGAAACTGTTCACATTGGTGAACAGATGGCATTGGCCATGACGATAATTATTATGTTTAACATGCTCGCTTGGAAAGAAAATAAAACCAGCGTGACAAAAGCTTTACAACGCATAGGGATCTAGGGACCAATCGCTATTAATGTCTAGAATGTTCATGAATAAGTCTATCTTGGACAAACAGTTTGGTTGAGTAGGAATAACTTCAAGAGAGAAGTCGACAGAAGTATTTAGTCGGGTTGGGCATCATTCGGTCTCCGTTAAGTCTTATCATGTGTCCAATTATGATTTACGATACCGAATCGTGGACACTCCTATTGAGGCTATCAATTTAGTCCCACAGCAACCTATGGAACAAACTATACTCGGAATAACTCTGATAGATAAAATCGTAGAGCGAGTGAGGTGATCCGTCAAAGCACCAAAGTTGCTGACATAGCTGGCAGTAGGCTGGTCACATCTGTCTCTGGACAAATAGTAATTTGGTTATACGTATATTTGAGTGGACATCACGACTAGGTAAACGTAGTGTAGGACGCTTGCTAACCAGGTGGAACGACGACTTGCCATACTTTTGCGCATTGGAGTTCAGCAGAGGACAAAACTGCAGGCTTATGATGAACTTTCCAGTCCTTCTAAGTTTAATATTTGGAATTCTTGATCACAACTAATATTAATATCATCTATTTGCGTAACAAATACATAGTATAATATTAATGCTGCTGCTGCATTATAATGAATGAATGCTGCTGAATTAATTTATTATAACATGGTATCAGGGATTCTCCAGGAACTGATATAGGCTAGAAGCAACATAATATATAAAATATATATGTATTATTGTTTTCTGTTGGTTCTTAGAGTAAACATATTAAAATGACTAGAATCATACCATTTAAGCAAAAAAAAAACCCAAAAAATATTTTGTAATATTAATATAGGCACACGGTACCTATTTCGAAACCTAAAATGTTTTTGTCCGTCGGTTGGTTTTGCAATATTACCATATCCTACGCAAAGTTCTAATACTTTTACCACTAACCTAGTAGGAAGTACCACATACGACAATTTAAAATTATGTTGAAACCAACAAGAAAGTCTGATGTGGTACTACCAACATATTTTACATTACAACGGGCAGCTAAAAATGTAGATAGTACCACAAACAACAAAATGCATATGTTATCAAACTACTATCAAAGTTGGATGTGGTACATGTTACAACTTTAATTGTATGATCCAAAAGATTTACCAAACTAATTAATAAAAGCTGGTGAAACAAAACAAACAATCTAGAATAAGAAGTACTAAAATAGCACACCTTATTCTCACGCCCCTACAACATGGTTGTTAGTGACACAACCGACAGCGTTTTCTCCTCCTGCACCCCGTTAAAAACGTCGTAAGATAACATCGATCATTGTTAACGGGCAGTCATGCCACATACGACAATGTTAACTTGGCTATCTCAAAAACTATGAGGAAATTTAAAATTTTTGTTAATGCTACTGAAAGACAATACTTTTGTTAGGTCGAAAATGGAATAAAACGAAAAAGGCGGAAGTGGTACATCTGACCTTGTTAATAGGGACAGGCGAATTGTAGGTATAGTACCTATAGTGTACATTCGTAGTTCCTTTCTAGTAGATATCATATCCATATCGTTGATTTCATGTCTCTATCAGTAGGTTTCACATTCCAGAATTAGGTAGTCATCTAATTTAGCTTACAATTCAATGGTAGCTATTACACCACCACACATCCTAGGAGCGCTTAGCAACACTACGCAGGCTGTTATTGATTTTAGGGCCTGGAACTTTCGGTTGCAGACTTGCAGACCACACATTAATTAAATACACTAAACACCCACCTAGCAACTAGATACGGTAATCGGTGCGTTGATTCCTTTTGCTAGGTATAGTGCCTGGCTACCACTTAAAAGGTAAATGGGTAAGGCTTAGATTAAAAAATGTCACATTTTTTAATCTAAGGGGTAAGGAGAGAAGTACTAATTACCTACCTACCTAAATCCCGTACCTAGGTACAGCTAGGTACATAGATAGACACCTAAGTAGATAGGAATAGAACCAAATTCCTAATAGAAGTGTCTCTTATCCATCGAATAAAGCAACACGTGTAGAAAAAAGTATTATTTAGGAAAATGAATGAAAAACCTATGTTTAGGTTAATTAATTTCTAGAGCTAGGTTCAGTACCTACATAGTGGATAAACCATATACCTACAGAACTGTCTGGAAACGCATTGTTTCCGGTGCCGGCAAATCGGTTTTTCGAGAATGCTATGAAATTATCAAATTACATTATTTAAAATTTTAGTACCTAGCTATTGCAATGCATAAGCCGATTCAGCTACAAATAAATGCAACATTTAGGTGCATAAGGACATACTTGTAAAGGGCATGCTTCTAAAATAAAACACCTGCAAAATGTCTAAGTAATAATCAATAGTCTAGCACTAAAGTTGCCAGCCTTCATCGATAAAAACGTACATCTTTTTTTTATAAAACGTACCATCTATTGGAAATAAAGAAATTTCTGCGTTGGCTTGTTAAACTTCTCAAATATAAATAGTATAAATAAATTGTGAAAACATGTAATTAGCAGATTGCTGTATAATAAATTCGCTTTTCGTGAAATCGGGTTTACATAACATCATGATTAAAATAACGTCAAGTCATGAATGACTCTCCGCTTATACACTTTAATTTCACTTGCTTAAAATGTGACTCCGTTTATTGGTATGATAAAATTACTAAAATAATGAGTCCTAAACTCCTAACTGCCCTGGGTAGACCGGAAGTTACTGTCAGACTCTTGCTGGCTAAAAGTTCTTTCGGTTGCCATTTGCTTTTCAGGGCCACGGTGTCAGGGCCATCAGTCGTTTGGTCTTTCAGGGATCCCATTACTTTACTGATAGCTCCTTCAGACACGCGTGCAACAAGACGCGCCGTCCGTCGACTCGGGCTAGTTACGAAGTGGGGTCCCACTTACAGTTTTTCGTTTGGAATTACACAGGATACCGGTTATTCTATTATAACCACATTTATTATATCCACATTGATTAATTTTGGAACAGGCGGGTGAAGCTACGGACAACAGCTTGTTATAATAATTATTATAAATCCGAAAATTTGTGTTACATTTTCAGTTCACGCCAAAACGGCTGAATCGTTTTTGACGAGTTTACTACGTCAGCTCGATAGACGTTTGAGCGATAAAACCGTACTGAGTGAGATTCACTTTAGTTCGAAAGTACGGTTGTGCGACACATTGAAACTAGACATTACTCTAGTCTTCGATCAATAAATCGAAGACTCTAGTGCAGAGATTCCCAAACTTATTTTGTCTACTGCCCACTTTGAGAATAAATTAATTTTTATCACCCCCATTTTATAAGCTACTTAAAAACCACTATAACTTCAAATTAAATTAATTAATTGTTGTGAGCTATATTTACTTGTTAAAACTTGATTGACCGCCGTCTATTATCTACGAAAATTACCTATCTAGGAATACTAATAACTATTAAAATGCGAAAGTGTGTCTATTGCCTTTTCTTTGTGTATACTTTCATTTCGAAACGGAGTGACGACCGATTGACATGATTTTTTATTGAATAAAACAGGAAAGATACATGAAGCCTCTACACAACAACCCCATTTTTCTGGGTCTCTTACCGCCCCTCTTTGGGCCTGCAGCGCCCACAGGGGGGGTGGGCATTATCGCCCACTTTGGGAAAGGCTGCTCTAGTGCGACATGAAGAATATCGTTTCAAAGCCATTAGTAAAATTACGTTATGCTGGCCAGGTCGACTGAGCCCCGCTTAAAAAAATCAAATCAAATCAGCATCAAAGAGCCGCGCTGGGTGATTAAAAAAAATAATCACAAATAGGATGGCAGGGTCTATGGTGCAGCAAAAGATGGAAACCTTGATAGCGACATTTGAGCCTCGGCAAAGATAATATCGGCAAAAAAAATAAGTTACAATAAAAAAACCTGACTACGAAAAAATCGCGCACTGAACAGTATGAAACAAGAACAATCCGTGTTACAGAATTTTTTAAGTAATAGCCGTGGTCGTATGCCACCTAGCCAATAAAAATTGTGTGAAACAACCGCAGGTGGCATACGACCACGGCTACACTATTTTGGGGTTATTTGATATAATAAGCAAAGTAGCGAGTGAATTTAAATTGTACTCATTAAGCCTTTTCATTTGATACCCATGTTGACACTGTTAGAAACAGGCAAAGTAGCTAGTAAAAGCTATATAATGTATATATATTTCAAATGTGCTTATCAAGCCCTTTAATTTGATACCCATGTCGATACTATGCGAAAATATTGTTTTTTTCGGTTACGACTTTTCATCCCCTAGGAGGCGCCGTATTGGATTTGGTGACACGTCACCTACCCTATAACCAGCGGACAACTGAGATGCTTCTAATGACACCTCATTTGTCAAGTAATGATAAGTAGTTTAGAAGTTATGAGGGAACAGACAAACATACAAACATACATACCGGTCAAAATCATAACCCTCCTTTTGGCTTTGCCGTAGTCGGGTAAAAACCGAGATAATGAGCGAACAACAGATAAACCACTAAGTGAGAATGAGTGAAGCGCAAATATAAAAAATAAATCAATGATACATTTTTTTTAATTGATGTTCAACTAGTGGAAGCTGACATTTTATTATTTAAAAATAATTACCAATTAATTATTTTCTGGTATCCCCAACACTTCATTGAACTTGACATAAATGTTACTCCGGAAGCAACTAGCGCCGATGGCGGGCAATAGTCGAACTATAGACCGGATCTGGTTCGAACATTCTAGTCGAAACCAGTAAAATAGCTAGAGTTGTATATTTTTGTATTAAACTAATAAGTGCGATATTTTTAAATGTCATATTTTAATCTAAACTTGTAATGAAGCCTGTATTTCAGTACAATTTCATACAAAATACTAAAGTTTTTACAAATTCTGTAGATGGATCTCGAACGTTCTAGAATGTTTTTCGGAGAATCAATACCGCGATGCTAGCGCCATCGCTCGTTGAGTAGCGTAACTACAAAAAATATAGATGGAGTTCTAAACATTTTCAAAAAATCTTATTTTCTATCAACTTCTTAAAATTAGGAAATCTTTGATTTAAAACTTTAGTTTGAAGGTAAATTTATATAATTTATATTTTGCTACGGTGCAAATTTATACGTATGACGGGTCCTGTACATGAATTAGAAAAGTAACTTGTTTTAATTATTTACTGGTTTTCCTTTGAGTCCTTTGACAATATTTTCTGTAAAATTATTTTATTTACTCATATTCTTCTTATATTGTTCGATTATTGTCGATTACTGTATTTATTTCGTTAAATTCATTTATAATTATGAATAGACACATTATAATTATTTCAATCATGTCAAATTATTATTGTTTTTACTGTAATTAGTGGTGTATTTTCATGTATTTTTATGTAAACACACAATAAATATCAAAATATTCATCCATGAGCCCAAATAAATAGTTAAACATATTTATACTTTGTAACATGTACGGAGAGCATTGAATTTCTTGTAACATCTCATCAAGTTGCCCAATGTTTCCAACCCCTGACGAGTAGCGCGCTGAATCTAGAAATTTCTACTCGCTCACAGATGGCGTCAGCGTATCGTGTCTATAAAAGCGTACTGACATTCCGCCCGGCGTCATTGAATTCAAGAAAAGCAAAGTGAGAGATACGCTGCGATTCCACGCGATCTTTTAACACGTGTATTTAAAACCGCGCTAGTCAAGTGAAGAAAGTATTTAATTCTGTGCTTAATTTAAACGTTTAACTTGAGGACTATTTTATATTAAGTGAAACAGTCAAAATGCCCGAAGAAATGCAGACCGATGTCGCGGAGGTGGAGACCTTCGCCTTCCAGGCGGAGATCGCCCAGCTCATGTCCCTGATCATCAACACATTCTACTCCAACAAAGAGATCTTCCTTCGTGAGCTGATCTCCAACTCCTCAGACGCCCTGGACAAGATCCGGTATGAGTCACTCACCGACCCATCGAAGCTGGACAGCGGGAAGGAGCTTTACATCAAGATCATTCCCAACAAGAGCGAAGGTACACTCACACTTATTGATACCGGTATTGGTATGACCAAGGCTGACCTCGTCAACAACCTTGGTACCATCGCTAAGTCGGGAACAAAGGCGTTCATGGAGGCGCTTCAGGCGGGCGCTGACATCAGCATGATCGGTCAGTTCGGTGTGGGTTTCTACTCATGCTACCTGGTCGCAGACCGCGTCACAGTCCATTCCAAGCACAATGATGACGAGCAGTACGTGTGGGAGTCATCGGCGGGCGGCTCCTTCACGGTGCGCCCCGACCACGGCGAGCCCCTCGGCCGCGGTACAAAGATCGTTTTACACATCAAGGAAGACCTCACTGAGTATCTTGAGGAGCACAAGATCAAGGAGATCGTGAAGAAGCACTCACAGTTCATCGGCTACCCCATCAAACTGATGGTAGAGAAGGAACGCGAGAAGGAGCTCTCTGACGACGAGGCCGAGGAGGAAAAGAAAGAGGACGAGAAGGAGGAGGATAAGCCCAAGATCGAGGATGTAGGAGAAGATGAGGAGGAGGACAAGAAAGACAAGAAGAAGAAGAAGACTATCAAAGAGAAGTACACAGAGGACGAGGAGCTCAACAAGACCAAGCCCATCTGGACCCGCAACGCTGATGACATCACACAGGAGGAGTACGGTGACTTCTACAAGTCCCTCACCAACGACTGGGAGGACCACCTCGCTGTCAAGCACTTCTCTGTGGAAGGTCAGTTGGAGTTCAGAGCACTGTTGTTTGTACCCCGCCGTGCTCCCTTCGACCTGTTTGAGAACAAGAAGCGCAAGAACAACATCAAACTGTACGTACGCAGGGTGTTCATCATGGACAACTGCGAGGACCTCATCCCAGAGTACCTGAACTTCATCAAGGGTGTGGTCGACAGTGAGGACCTGCCCCTCAACATCTCTCGTGAGATGCTCCAACAGAACAAGATCCTCAAAGTCATTAGGAAGAACTTAGTTAAGAAATGCTTAGAACTCTTCGAGGAGTTGGCTGAAGACAAGGAAAACTACAAAAAGTATTACGAACAGTTCAGCAAGAACCTGAAGCTTGGTATCCATGAAGACTCTCAGAACAGGTCCAAACTTGCCGACTTGCTCCGCTACCACACATCTGCATCCGGTGACGAGGCATGCTCCCTCAAAGAGTATTGCTCCCGCATGAAGGAGAACCAGAAACACATCTACTACATCACTGGTGAGAACCGTGACCAGGTTGCCAACTCTTCATTTGTTGAGCGAGTCAAGAAACGTGGTTATGAAGTTGTTTACATGACAGAGCCAATTGACGAGTATGTAGTACAACAGATGAGGGAGTATGATGGCAAGACCCTTGTATCAGTCACAAAGGAGGGTCTGGAGCTCCCTGAGGATGAGGAAGAGAAGAAGAAGCGCGAGGAAGACAAGGTCAAGTTCGAAGGTCTCTGCAAGGTCATGAAGAACATCCTTGACAACAAAGTTGAGAAAGTTGTTGTGTCCAACCGTCTAGTAGAATCACCTTGCTGCATTGTCACAGCGCAGTATGGTTGGTCTGCAAACATGGAGCGTATCATGAAGGCCCAGGCTCTTCGTGACACATCCACCATGGGTTACATGGCGGCCAAGAAGCATCTTGAAATCAACCCTGACCATTCCATTGTTGAGACTCTGAGGCAGAAGGCAGAGGCTGACAAGAACGACAAAGCTGTCAAGGACTTAGTTATCCTGCTGTATGAGACTGCACTGCTGTCATCTGGCTTCGCTCTTGACGAGCCCCAAGTTCATGCTTCCCGCATCTACCGCATGATCAAGTTAGGTCTTGGAATTGATGAGGACGAGCCTATCCAGGTTGAGGAGTCGAGCGCCGGCGACGTGCCCCCGCTAGAGGGCGATGCTGATGATGCGTCACGCATGGAGGAAGTGGATTAAAATCTCAAATCTCGGCTTTTAGCCATGTTGTAATGGTGTTTATGTGATTGTATCGCGAAGTTATTTTGTGCACTGGTGTACAGCCAAAGACTGATTTAGTTCAAATTCCATTATTCAAAATAAATGGTAAATTAACAAATTAATTTATTGGTTTTATTCCCTGTCTCCTTCGTTACCTACACACAACTCATGAGTGGCAAATAATATTACCCTAGCACAATTAATACTCAACACATTTTTTTAAATTATTATTTACCACTTAGAATAATGAAGAAATGCACACAATGGGCTAATCTTTAAGAACTTGACACATCACACACTGAACAGCCATGAAAGCCTTGAGCCCGGTTTCCACTGCAAGCGGAGCGGACACATTAATGACTCAGCGGGTGAAAAGAGTAAAAATGAGCTCGCTCTGGGAACGCAAAAACGATTTGTTGGTGGAAATACAAGTATGCAGTTTGTGCTTGCTAGTTTAACGAAGTCATTAATGGGTCCGTTCCGCTCGCAGTGGAAACCGGGCTTTGTTGCTTGCCTGTATCTCAAGGTTTGATGATTGTACAGATGCCAACAGGTCAACCTACCCGAAAACCAATCGAACATTAACCTTCCACTACCTATTGTGATAAGGTTGGAAAGCTATAGGTAAAAGAAATAAATTTGACAGATTGAGGTAGGTTGATGTGCTGACGTGTCTGTACCTAAGTCCTAGGTATAGTAAAAATGAGATAGGTAGGTAGGTACCTACTGAATCCTAGGCATACAATAAATAATATAGGTAGGTACCTACCTAATAAGAATAACTGCCGGCGTCGCGGGATTCATCAGGTAACCGTGGCCCTGAACGCAAAGGGCTATCGAAGGACACCGTAGATTGCAGTCAGTACAAGTCCCGTCCTACCCTGGGTGGGAGGATTAAGCAGTTTTACACCCTCCAGGACTGCTAATTAATGAATGTCCCTGACAATGGCTTCCAATCTGAGTTACCTATCCGTAAGGATTGAGGAGCCACACATCAGATTTATAAAATCTGATTTCACCAATATTGCAATCTAATGATGATCCACAGCTATCTCAGTGCTCAATCCGTCTTTTGCCTTGTTTTATGTAACAGGCGCAAATGAATACGTACCTAAAAATACATAATTATATGTATAGGCACCTACATGTATAATTGTCTGATAGCGTAGGTACTTTATTAACGGTGTTCGTAGTGTGTTGCTGAAAATTTTCGCCCACACACTGCTAGAAAATTCTTGTCTACGTTGTACTTAGGAACAAAGAGTAGGCATTGTGTTTACAAAACTTTATGTTTGGGGGGTTTCCCAATCAATGCTCATTGTAAACTACAAGGCATATACCTACCTAGTATTTGTAGTGTCACAACAGGCAGGTAGAGGAGACGTATCATACATATTAACCAGATATGTTGTTGGTGACAAAGGCCTGTGTGTTCCACTTCCAAGAGGCGGTTTACTGACTCTGACACCAGAGAGAAATCACATCCTAAAGCTGCGAACATATATTATCTGACGCGTCCCTCAGCCGCGGCTGAGGGACGCGGCTTACTATAATCTAGCCAGTACATTGAATACTACACTGTGCAAACTATCGGTCGTAAGACGCGGACGTGACCTTGAGTCGCCCTTGAGCGCTCGGACATTCGAACAGAATCTGGCCGGCTGGATGTTTGTGTACCGCATAGACATTAAAATCCTATGGACTGGAAATACCTACACCAAAAACGTGGATACCTACAAGTTCGCATGGCACATAAAATGGCGGCCAATGCTAGGGTTGTGCCAATCAAGAAACATAGTGTTACTGTAACGAGTATGGATACTAGTATCCCTAGTACTTTTAGGATTACATAATAGTATTACGACTAGATACCTACCATGATTAAATTATAATCCATGTAGTTACGTAAAAAAAATAAAAATTTTCACATTTGCGCTATTGCATGTAATTAAATATTATACATATATTTATGTGTTAGCGTTAATTTAAAAAATTGACGATTAATTCGGATTGTACAGGTAAACCTTTGGACTTGTTAATTTGTCTTTTTAAAAAGTCTTTTGGTCCCGCCAAGTCTTCTATCACAACAGCCTTCAAATCAGCAATTTTTTTTCCTTCGTATTATTTCATTGAGGCGTTTAATTGTTTTCTGTTGATTGACGTATTTTTCTTTAAAGGCTTTAATTTTTCCAGTTTGTAAAACCTGTAATAGAAAAGATAAATAGTTAAATCAAATCAAATTTATTTTAACTAGGCCAATAATTACAGGCACTTTAGAATGGTCAAAAGACATAAAAATAAATCAGTGCAAAATTGTTATGGTGCTACAGTTCTAGTCACAAGACATAATAACTGTGAAAGTACCGTAGGTGCCCATTCCAGAGCGAAGATCTCTATGGAAAAGAACGGACAAGAAACTCCATGGACACTCTTTTAACACTCAACGTAGCAAGTTAAGTGTACAGCTAATATTAAAAAATAATAATAATGAAAAATTAAAATAGACCGTGGCAGCTAAGAGATGATCAGTCCCATCTGACAGCGCCTTTTCACGAACATGCCAAATGTATCAGCACTATTAACCAATAACTTAACAATGCACCGTTAAAAAATAATTTGCATATTGCATTTTACTGCTAAAAGTTCTTTTCAAGTGACAGTTGACAAGTCTTTGACAGATTGCGGCGCTTGATGTGCTGCCGTCTGTTTGTCTGAAAACGGTTAAAAATTCAACATCTACATACCTCTTTGTGCACTGTTCCCACAAATTGATGGGTCAACTGCAATGGTGCCTCCATTACACTAGATGGTTCATCTATTACGGTAGATGGTTGCTTTATTACAGTAGATGTACAAGAAACATCAGATTCTTGAGTGTTGCTTGTTTCACAGAATAAAAATGACTCTGGAAGTTGTTTTTTGTTGGATGTCTGAAAAAAAAATGAAATATGCATTACTATCCATATAACTTAGGCTAAAAAACCAGGCTGTTATTTAACAATCATTTTAATACACAGTTACCGAAAATATTGTAGGTACAGAGTTCTCATGTAACCTAATAACATCAAGTGTTCTGTTAAAACATTTTTCTACAAAGTGAAGTGAACACATAAGCCAGTCTTTACTTCGAGAACAAATTTTTTCGTCACTGATAGAGTCCAACCATTTTTTCTTCAATCTTTCATTTTTGGGAAACCTATAAATGATTAGTATATTTTTATCAATATATCATTTGGTAACAGTTTCAGTGTAACGAAGGACTAGTATCGGGAACTATTACAGCAACGGTACAACACTATTATTATTGTAAACAAACAAACGAAAATAAGAAATGAAAAATATTATCTGTAGGACGGAAATAAACCCAAATATTAATACTCTAACCATGAAAACAAGGTCACATAGCGATTTCTTTACCGAAATTGTTCTATTTCATGTAGTTTTGCATGAAAACGTGTTACTAACCTGTACAAAGTCAATTCAGGCTGATTTTTCTTTTTCCTGGCATGACAAGACACAATGGAACATCCAGGCATGTTGAATTACTGTTTCTTAATGGTAACACGCACTTTTAAAAGAAAACACTCCGTAATTTACTCAAAAATCTAAATTCAACAAAAAGTAAACAACTGTTTGACAGCAGAACTACCACGAAACTTGGCACATAAAATGGCGAAATGGGCACGTTTCTGTAACTGTGGGAAATATCCCAACAAAATATTCCATTTTGAGCAACAACCGAAATATTGTTGTCTCTTTTGTCAAATATGATTACTGCATTAGAAGGAAAGAGACAAACCAATATTTCACTCTCTGTCTCATGTTTGACTCATATTTGTATAAGCAAAATGTATGTATAGAACATCGGGGCATCTCCATATAACTTCATCTCAATGGTGTACCGTGCACATAAGCCGCGTCCCTCAGCCGCGGCTGACGGACGCGTCCGATAATATGTTCGCAGCTTTATAGGCAATAGGCTTATACAGAAAAGGAAAGAATGTGTTCTGATATGACTTAAAGTAGTTACAGATACGGTGCTACAAGGATCTTAGAGATCATTTTTTTTACTTTGAACGAGCATGGACCGAGCATTTCCTGCTTAAAATTGCCAGAAATAATATAAAAAGAAAAACGATAAAGGATCATTAAGTATGTCTTTCCTAAACATAGATATTATATCTATGGATGTATAGGAAAAATTGAGATAGTCTTTTGAATATTTTCTTTCCTTTACAGTACAGACACCAGCACATCAACCTACCTCAATCTGTCAAATTGCTTTAGTATGTAAATGTTCGATTGGTAAAATTTGACAGATTGGGATAGGTTGTCCTGGCGTCTGCACATAAATGATAGGTATTTGATTAGAAGAAGCCTCAGTACATGCTGTAAGTCTATGGTACAAGGCCATTTTTGGCGTCGAATACCAATACTGAAGACTTAGAACTGAAATAAGACCAGGCAGTATGGGCTTAAGCCCTTTGCCTTTTCCGTTAGAATAAAAGAAAAATTGCAAAAAAAAAGTCTTTGGTTACGAGAATCCCGATCAAACAAACCTACTGTTTTTTCACATAATAATATAAAGTAGTTTTCATGCTAGCACGGGCAATGCCCGTAGCCGTAGTAATTATTTCTTCCTAACCTAATATTTGTCAAAACATAGAACTATTACTTATACATAATTATAATAGGTAGGTACCTAAGTACTTGGCTCATGTCCCTCTCAGAAAAAAAAACAGATCTACGAATGCGTACGCATATAAGTACGCACGGGTGACGTGATGAGACGAGCTTTCCCTTGTAGAAAGGTACCAAAAGATTGAAATGGTATAGTTTGGTCTAATTTTACATTTTTTTTTTATACTTTGCCACTCCTCACTAGGAATTTCTCCTGTGTCGTGGGTGCGTTAACAAAGAAACACACATACATAAACACTCAGTCCTGGAACATCTTCTTGTAGGTCATACAAGAAGTTTGACAGGCCTGTTGGTCTAGTGGTTAGTGACCCTGACTGCTATGCCGGAGGTCGTGGGTTCGATTCCCACCCAGGACAAATGTTTGTGTCATAAGCACGATCATTTGTTCTGTGTCTGGGTGTAATTTATCTATAATATGTATGTTTTTAGAAATATATAAGTATGTTTATCAGTTGTGTAGTACCCTGCTTAGCTTGGGGTTAGATGGCGTTGTGTGATAGTTGTGGAATATTATTATTATTATTCAAATAAATATAGGTACGTATTTCTTCCGCGCGGAGATCGAACCCGCGACACTTGCGCGACACGATGCGCAGTAGTCGATCGCTTAGCTATTGCATAAGTAGAGATAACTTTTGATGGTACAAGTAGCGGCACGTAAGTTTAGCGCTGAACGATACGCGGGGGGGTCGCGCGGGGATTAGAATGCGACTGGAGAACCAATCGGCGCTACGCACGCTCGCCCTTCATTACGCTAGCCCCAATCAGGTACCTTAATTTTAACTTCGCGCAATAATGGTCAGCGCTAAAGTTTCGTGCCGCTACTTGTAAAATACTTACCAGCAGTGAACAGGAGGAGAGTTTCTGAGTTGAATAAAGTGTGATTAGAATAGATCTATGTCTAGCCGTGGACTGCTGAAATTATGACAAATTTCATTATTCTAAAGGTAAGTGCCTACGAGCCGCAAGCCGCAACTAGGGCGTAAAACATTACATTACAGAACAAAAAAAAACTTAAAAAAAAAAAAATTAACCGCCTTCAAAAACAACCACAAAAAAGGGTAAAATAACCTACAAAATAACTTTTCTTTCGGAAGTCGGTGGCTTTGTTTTTTTTTATTTCGTTGTCTTTTATGCCACCGACTTCCGAAAGAAAAGTTATTTTGTAGGTTATTTTACCCTTTTTTGTGGTTGTTTTTGAAGGCGGTAAATTTTTTTTTTAAGTTTTTTTATTTTACTCTTTTTAGTTTAAATATTCAACCCAAATTCTTGTCAAATACATCATTTTCTTACATGTGCACTAGAATTTGGTAATCCTTAGCACCGGTATTAACATCGCTCATGTACACAATAAGCTAATAAAATTCCCTATCAAAAACTGCTGAACCGATTTTGATGAAACTTGCAGTGTTCCCCAAAGTGAACTATTCCTCGTACAAGAAAAAAAGAATTTTGAAAATTGGTCTACAATTGGCGGAGTTATCGCGTAACAAACTCAAAAAAGTAAAGATCATCACATCATCCATCAATAAAAATGCTCACAAAATAAAAAGTACTGAACCAAATTGGATGAAATTTTTATGGGACCAAACTGCAAGTATACTGCATCGAACGAAAAAAGAATTACACTAATCGGACCAGAAACCTCGGAGTAATCGGTGTACATACATAAAAAAAAAACATACCGACCGAATTGAGAACCTCCTCCTTTTTTTTGAAGTCGGTTAAAAAGGGTTCAGTGTGGCGGGCGCTTTTAGTGATATGTCGTCTCGACTTGCGGAAAATTCGTGGTACCTACCTACTACATTTATTCAGTGCAATTCGATGTAACGACACATTTTAATGGACACAAATCATCGCACAATGGCTATGTAATTTAGGAAAGTATCATATGAGGAAGAACAAGTAGCCATGCGGAAAACGTTGCTTTAAAATTTTAGCAATGCGCTAGTTGTGATGCGGCCAGCTAAATTGTACCCAATGAAACGGAAACAAAATAATGAAAACACAAAATACACAAATTAATCACTTGATACCATTATTAACAGTTACAATACCGATTTTGAAACTACAAATCACAAAACAAACACTAAATATTTTCGCGGACAACGGCGCATAAACCTGGCTTAGTGCATTCGCAAGTATTTTGAACGTTTTCGTCGAACCGACGAGTTTCTCCATGGAAATACTTTTCGCTACTTTTTGGTCTAAGCTCATGACTTCGGAAATAGGTGACATATCGTCATCTCTTATTTTAAGATCCCCTGTAGATGGTAAATGTTTTTCTAAGCAATAGCAGATGATTCCTTCTGCAGAACACCCAGCTATGAATTTCAATGATTTGTTGTGACAATATTGGCTAAAAGAAGCTTGCACCGCATTGTGAAAATTTCCATCTTCTATGGGAATTCCATCATCTGCAAGTGCTCTGTTTAAAGCATTCCCTTTTAAAAACTCAGGCATATAAGAATTTATAACATCTTGATTCGGCCAGCTGTCTAGAACACGCCAGTGATCAGTAATAAAGTTGATCCAAGTGACGATGACGTTGGCAACGCCAGCTTTGTTAACACCAAACATTTTACCTATTTCAAAGTCAGGCTTGCATCTTCTTAATTTGATGAGTAACATCAGGAACTGATCTTCTGGTGTTAATTCGTTTACCTCATTCGATTGGAACTTGATCTCATATGCCATCGGCATCAGGGTTGATAACAGACGTTTGAATTGAGCGTAGTTGTCTAAACCAGTGTAGAACAGAACTGACTCATCATCTGATAATAACATTTCTGTGGTTACAAATAACCTCAAGCTATTTGGTGTTTGTGTTCCTTGATTAAACTGTTTAATTATTAAGCAATTACTCCTTCCGGGTCTTGCAATTACAGTCTTATGCCAAAGGAATTCTATTTCGGATGCTACACTTTTAGAATCCTCTCCATGGTGGCTCCGAGTTGGAGTTTCATCAAAGCTATTGCATCTGTGATGATGTGTCCTTCGTTCCTTGATTTCATGTCGACTAGAAACAAATTTTCTATTCCACGGAAAAACAGAAGGGACAGTAGACTTCTTTAGACATCTGTGTTGAAGAGGTTGCCCTGGAAATATTAATAATAACTTTTTAACAAAAAAATCAAACCGACGAAAGATTGAACTGAAAAGCTAAAAATAAATTTTGAGGCGGCGGCGGCGCCAAACAAACATACAAACATGTACCTAAATTAATTATTTGAAGCGAAGCATAATTTTATTGTAGCTAGGTTGCTTTTCGTTGATTGTTTCTTTGGCGCCGCCTCAAAATTTATTTTTAGCTTTTCAGTTCAATCTTTCGTCGGTTTGATTTTTTTGTTAAAAAGTTATTATTTTTAGCTTTTTAGTTGTATACCATGATTAGAGTGTTTAACACATGGAAAAACCCGTCTTCCCTTTTGTCATTGTCAACGTAACCGTCACAGTAATTAGTATTAACTGTTGAGGACCTGTAACTTGCAACTAAAAACTCCACTCTCAGACTGTCAACGACTGTCAAATCCCAACTATGTTTAAAGTTCTTATCATGATGAATGAAATGAGCCCAAATACGATATAGTTGCTGTTAACTGTTGAGGATCTCTTGCTACTGCCTTCTGTCCTCATCATCAGACCCTCGATGACAATTATACTCCAGCTAGGTCTAAAATTTTCATCAAGACTAATGAAATGAGCCCAAACACGATATAGGTGCTGTTAACTGTTGAGGACCTCTTGCCCCTGCTTTCCGTCACCATCCTCAGACCCTCGATGACAATGATACCTCAGCTGGGTCTAAAGTTCTCATCAAGCTGAGTGAAATGAGTCCAAACACGATATAGCTGTTGTTAACTGTTGAGGAACTCTTGGGACTGACTTCACAACATAACAGGGATCTGGAGTTGATCTGATGATGGTGACACCATCATGTTATCTTCTCCACATCTTAACTTTATTTCAAACGAATCGGTTCACAACTGAAAATTCTGTAGGAAAGTTGACAATCAATTCCTTTTTTTCTACCCTTAGAGGCCGATTTTAGTTTTGAAATTAAAATGGGACCAACTTTGAGATATACTCTTTCCAACAAAAAAAGAATTTTTGAAATCGGACCACGCTGGGAAAAGTTATGCGTGGTCATACATAAAAAAAAAAAAAAAAAAAATATACATGTCGAATTGAGAACCTCCTCCTTTTTTTTCGTCGGTTAAAAAAAAAAACACTTTATGTTTACAGAAGGAGAAGAAAAGTCAGTAGTTGATCAAGGATAAGCTGTCCTCGTATTGCATGAAACTCTGTACAACTTTAGGCCCGGCTGATCAGAGAAACGAAACGAGTAGTTACAAAAAATAGAGTAATGGTGGACGCACACTTATCCGCGCCGAACGCGCCGAAGGAGTCGAAATTCGGCGCGCTCTATTCCGGGGGGCGGGGCCTCTTCTTTTCTTTCGGCGCGTTCGGCTCTGTCTAATAAGTGTGCGTCCACCATAAAGCGATTTCTGTAGTTTTCGTAGACAACGGTACGGATGTAATTAACTTATTAATTGAAGACCAACCAGTAACACGACTGACTTGAACATAATTGTCTCGATGGAAATGTCGGCGGCATATCCTAGACCCATTTTTGGGAACAAAATTTTCACGTCCCATAGCTTTCAGCCAAGATTTTCTGAGTTCGGGATCCTTCGGGAAGCGGTGGTTAGCACTGTGAGAGCAATGTGGAACACTACAGCGAGCCATTATTACAAATTTTACCTACAGATAAATTGCAAATATTAAAAAAAAATATTCTATAAATAAACGATCACAAGAAAACACACATAATTATTTTAGAATTTGGAAAATAATATTTTGTACATACAACGCTAATTTGACAGTTTGACAAAACGGCAGTTGATTTTTTTTAGGTACATATTTTTTTCGAGACCTGTTTTGTCATAAGTCCAAAAAGTATAAATTTCATGGAAATAAATGAATAAAATATAATAGGTCGCTTTCAACCGGTATATGTGGAGATCTAAAGGGGAGGCCTATGTTCAGCAGTGGACGTCCTATGGCTGAGATGATGATGAAATGAATAAAGGTAGGGACAAACTGAACCTACGTACGCAACGTATGCAACGCATTATTTTAAATCTAAACGGTTGAATTTGTATGTCTAGAAACACACTTATTATACGCAATACTGTCACTGATAAGTGTGTTTCTAGGCATACAAATTCAACCGTTTAAATTTAAAAATGCGTTGCATACGTTGCGTACGTGGGTTCAGTTTGTCCCTACCTTAACACTAGCAACAATGAATCAGAGAGCGCATTCGTGATAAAAAAAAACATACTGACGTTTTCATGACAATACATTATTTAGAAAAGCGCCCTCTAGTATCGAGTGGATGGTACCATCCACTCGATACTAGAGGGCGCTTTTAAACATTCAAGAAGGTGGTCGAATAATGGTGACGAGTGAACAGAGTTTAGGACACACATGCATGAGCTTTATTTCTGCAGCTATTATTGTGAATGCTCTCTAGTTTCGAGGCGTCTGCGTATCTACTATGTATACCTACCTAAATACCTATGTATACCTTGTTTGCAAAGCGGACGGCCTAGATTGACGTCATTGGCCCTGGATCAATACTTGACAAACAATTCAAATTATCTACCTGCATTATGTAACTTGGATATCGATATTTAAATATTATATCAACTAAATCCAGAAATTTTCGAATGCGGAAATTCATTTTGAGAAATATCTGACCCAAAGTATAATATCATTGGGAACAACAATGATATTATAAGTAAAATGGCTTATAATATCATTGGGGAACAAGTATAAAATTCTAGAATCTTCAACCAGTTTATTTTGTTACCAGACAGATCGCACCCCCAGATCAACAAAGACGTAAGTGCGATTACGTCAATTTTTTTTTTTGCAGTTTTGGATAGTATAAGTGAAGATACATGCGCTCAATTTTTTCCGTGACATTTTGAGTCAAAATGAGGCTTCTATCCCAAAAAAAAATTTTTTGGCGTCGATTAAGTTCAATATTTTGTCAATTAATAAAGTCGATAAACCAACATAAGAACGTAAAATTTCACTAAAATACACCTAATCCTGCTTAAGTTTTTGTTTCATTAAATAAAGCAACAATGTCATAATTGTATCTCATATTATGCTTTTTAATGCCTAATAAAAAATGATTTTCTTAAAATAAAACCGATTACATCCCATCACAAATAAAAATAATCAAACAAAAAGAGCCGTATTTTCTTATTTACGGGTGCACTCGCACACATTTTCGAAATAATCATTTTTACGCCTTTTTTCCATTCACGATTTGATCTACTTGGACGGAAGTAATCACGCACTCGTCTCATAAACAATTCGAAAGGTCTGGGTACTTACCTTTATAATGCATGGAGCTGGAGGAAGAATTGAGCAAAATACACTTGAATATCTTGGGATTATCTAACCTCCGAAGAGAGGGTCAGGATACAATAGTTCTAAATTCGGGCAACATGCTCTTCTAGCGGGAAGGAGAGCGTAAATCGCAGGGTGGTGTTGGATATCTCGTCCACAGGTCCCTCATCAACAACGTTAAGACAGTCGACAGTGTGTCGAGTAGGGTAGCATACCTTATACTCAGAATTACCATCCGGTATTCGCTGAAGGTCATACAGGTTTAAGCACCGACCTCGACACATTCTGATGATGAAGCAGAGGCATTGTATGAGGAGATATCCGAGGCCATACATACCTCGAAATATACTTCACCATTGTTTTGGGTCTATGGGTGGGACTTCAACGCGAAGGTGGGCGCACGGAATGGCGATGAGTTGAGAGTGGAGCCATGTAAGTATTGGCAGCGAAACCTAGGAGGCAGCGGCTGGTCGCCTTCATGGAAAAAGAAGAAATCCATTTAATGAACTCCTATTTCCAGAAGTGGCCATCAAAGAGGTGGACGTGGATAAGCCTCGATGGTACTACCAGAAATGAAATTGACTTCATCATGACGACCAAGAAGCGAATATTCAGTGATATCTCTGTGATCGCCAAGGTAAAAACCGGTAGCGATCACCAAATCGTCACAGGCACATTAAATATTCAATTTGAAGCTTGAAAGGTCTCTTCTGGTGAAGTCCACGCTACGATTTGGTCCTGCCCACATCTAGAACCCCGAAGACTTCCAACTGGAACTACACAATCGCTTCCAATGCCTAACCGAATGCGAAACTATGGACGAGATTAACAATGGGTTGGTGGAAACTGTCCAAGCTGTGCGGTCCAAGTTCTTTAAAATTCTTTGCGAAGAATTTGTTTATTAGGCAAAGCCAAATAACAAAGCTGAAGATTAACGACGGCAGCATCATTTCGACGAAACCATAAATACTGAGAGAGCTTGAGAGGTTATACGGACAGTTATACACATCAACATGACAACCCAATGTCTGTGCAGGTCGAGACGCAAGAGCTAAACTGACTCGACACTACACTGAGGATATCCCGGACATCAGCACTACGCCAGAAGCATGGTACAGGAGTGTGTTTGTTCTTTTCTTCAAAAAGGGCGATAACATCTTGCACTACAGGCCAATCTCACTTCTGAGCCATGTATGTATACAAGCTGTTCTCAAGAGTCATTACGAACCGTCTCAAACGTATGTTTGACGACTTCCAGCCTTCCGAACAAGCCAGTTTCCGAAAAGGTTTTAGTAGCATAGACCACATACACATGCTCTGCCAGATTATTTAGAAGACAGAGGAGTACAATCGACCATTATGTCTAGCATTTGTGGACTATGAAAAAGCCTTCGATTAATCGAAACCTGGTCAGTATGGCAGTCCCTCCAACGATGTGATATAGACTATAGGTTTATCGAAGTGTTGAAGTGCTTGTATAGAAATGCCACCATGTCTATCCGACTTCAGGAATAGAGCACGAAACCAATTCAATTGCAGAAAGGCGTGAGACATCAGGGAGACGTGATTTCTCCGAAATTGTTCCCGAACGCGTTGGGGGACGTTTTCAAGCTCTTGGAATGGAACGGACTCGGCATCAATATCAATGGTGAATACATCAGTCAATTTCGATTTGCCGACGATAGACTCATCATGTCAGAATCGTTGGAGCACCTCAATGCTATGCTCAGCGACCTAAGTATCGTTTCCCTACAGGTGGACCTTAAAATGAACATGGACAAGACGAAAATCATGTCGAATGTCCATGTGGCACCCGTACCTATTGTTGTTGGGAATGATAATCTCGAAGTTGTAGATATTTACACTTACCTTGGACAGATTGTTCAGTTAGGTAGGTCCAACTTCGACAAAGAGGTCACCCGTAGAATCCAACTCGGATGGGCAGCGTTTGGGAAGCTACGTGATACCATTTCATCGACAATCCCAGTGTAGTCCTCGTAGAACTGACAACCGATGGGGAAGAAAAGTTCTCGAGTGGCGACCACGGACCGGAAGACGCAGCGTAGGCAGGCCTCCCACTAGGTGGACCGACGACATCGTGAGGGTCGCGGGCAACCGATGGATGCAAGTGGCGAATTGTCGTTCGGCGTGGCGGTCTAAGGGGGAGGCCTATGTTCAGCAAAGGACGTCTTCCGACTGATGATGATATTTAGTAATTGGTATATTTAATAAATAATGTAAGATTTTTGTTGATGCCAGATTTTGAGGTTTTTCTAAAAATTTGTATTTAGAAACCGTTCTTGGTTAAACTTATCAGAAAGATTATAATTCACTGTTAATTTTATTATCTCTTATCAGGTTCTGTTATGAATATTATTATAATAAAGTGCAATTTTATAAAAAACCTTTTTATTACACCACTGAAATATATTTTACCTAGAAACGTAATATTACTTACAGTTATAGTTCAATTAAACATACTGTGAAAAAAGCCCGTATTTATACTTAATACCAAATTTTAGTTTTATGTTTTAACAAAAAAAGCTGTAAAAGCGTCATACAATTCGATATGTAAAATAAAATTAAGGCAAAAAGGGCTTAAACAGTACTTAGCTCCTGTATTTTATCATAGTATAGAACTTCGTAACAGACGTAAGCATGAGTAGTTACAGATTAAAAAATATTTAGAAAGCAAAGATTGGAATAAAAGTCATTACGTTTGAGTATTGGTCTTAAATAAATAAGGAAAACGTCTGTAAAACATTTAACATTAAATATTGGCTACCACGATAATTTAAGGTGTTTCGAATATAAACAAAAAAAAAGGTTAATTTTTTTACTATTTTTTGATATATAACAAAAGATCATAGAGTCAAAAACTAAAAAGATACACCTGGTTAAACAGTTTTTTTGCTCCCCTGTAAAGTTAGTGATTTCCACTTACGCCTTTATTGGCCTGGGGGTGCGAGATGTTCACTGCCAGTAACAATGCAATGTAATGAACAAAGCTATGGAACAAAGATTTTATTGCTCATTGTATGGTGGGTGCCGGGTTTCTATGTAGATGTATCGGTCCGGTCGGTCGTTCATATTGCCAAGAATTTGAGAAAACCAAAGATTATGAGTGAGCGACTAAGGATAATGTAATGACCTACCTAAGTCAACTAGGATTTAATTTAGATTCTAAGATCTAGTCTCTTTATGCAGTATAATGTCTTTGTTACAAAGACATTATACTGCATAATCGAATGAAATGCAAAATAGAGAATCAGTTATTGACTGATCACTACAAAGTCTTTGTAGTGATCAGTCAATAACTGATTCTCTTATGTATACCTAGATCATCTACCACGATTTCTGTTCAAAAGAAAATATTTTATTACCTTTCCCACCAACTTTATGATTAAAATTAAACAGCTCTGGGTTTATTTTGAGTCTAGATAACTTACAAATTGCACTGTGAAAGTAAAAAAGTCTAAAATCGCCACTAGCATTTTGTTTTCCTTTGTTGCAAATTGTTCTTTATGAATTAGGTAGGTATCTAGTATCTACTGTAAGTATAGAATGAATATTCCATTTTAGGAATTTTATCGCAATTTTGATGGCAACATTTTAGACACGATATCAGTTCACGAGGGCGGGGTAGAACTTTCTAGAGGTCTGGTATTTTCTAGGACCAGCGGAAAATTTTATTCTTTTGTTGTAAACAAAACAATAATATTGCTATTTCTTTACCCTCAGTAACATCAGCATCATCATCTGCTTAGCTCTTCCTATTTGAAACTATGTTAAGCTCGGCTTCCAGTCTCTAACCAGCTTTCACTGCAAGATTTAGCGGAGTGGCTAAGCGACTGACCATTGCGATGCAAGTCGTACAATTCCACACAAAACAAATATCTACAAGATCTACATAAGTGTTGTTCCGGATCTGGATGTAATGTGAGTTTTAATGTTTGTAAACGCTCACCCACGACACGGTAATAATAATATTACCGTGCCCACGATAGGAGAATTTCGCAGTGGTGTGGGACAATGTTTTTTTGCAGCAAGATGCAGCTGAATAATACCCAGTAGGTATGTCATGGAGCGACTGCGTATCTTACTTCCTCAATAAGACATACTTACTACTTGGTAAAACTGGTAAAACTAAAGTCATTATCTTCATCATTGTACCTATGTACCTATACAAGATTTTAATGCTCATTACTCCAGATGACTTGCAGTCGAAAACAAAAAAGGCGTAATTATTTAGTACAAAGGGATGAACGCGACTGCGCGACGCGACCTAGCTTCTCCCCCCAAGCTTCGCGTCGCCGCGGGCATGCGGGCGGCGAGTAAAGGGCAACTCGCTGCCCGACCATGGACCATGCCCGGGTCGACGGCGCGTTGTGTTCCACGCGCGCCTCAAAGAGCGTCAGCAAGATGACGGGGCCCCCCTCTAGAGGGCCGAAGCCTGCCGGGGTCGCGGGACTTATCTCATTACCGTGACCCCGGAATATAAAGGGCTATTGAAGGTCACCGTGGATTTTAGTCAGTACAAGTCTGACAGTCCCTCCCGCCCTGCCCGGGGTGGGAGGACTCATTTGATGATTTTACCACGATAAAAAAAAAAAAAAAAAGCTTCGCGTCGCAGTCCGAGGGGTGAAGTTTCTCGAACACCCGAGAGAGCTGTGTGGGTCACAAGTTCACAACAACTCACACGACACAAATGTCTCATGCAATCAATGAACGTTCTAGATTGCGAATGACGAAATTCTATTGAAATAGTTTGTTTAGTTTTTAAAAATTAGGTTCAAATCATTGCTAGTTATAGTTATTATTTATAAATAAACCTACCTATTAATATTAAGAATATACAATTTTAATAGGTATCACGGTAACGATTGGCGCATTTATTTTATTGTCTTTGGCGCAGTTGCTTGCGCTGCGTTTCGTGGGTTCGATTCCCACACGAAATAAATATTTGTATGATCTAAAAGTGGTTTCGGGTCTTTGAGTGCTCAAACCAAGCTCAAACCCTTACATTATTAGATACAAGCGAGAATTTATACAAAACAAAAATGGCAACTAACTTATCTTTCAAAATAAGCAGTTTAGTTTTTAATCCCTAACTTTTGCAAATGTGCAGGTAGTACGTAATCATAAATCCTTATTTTCTCTCAATTATTTAAATACTATTATTGATTACCGACAAGGTGTTCAAAACATAGGTCTGCGGTATGCTATCTAAATATAAAACCCATGAGAATAGTAACGTGTGGAAAAATAATCGAAGAATTCTAATCATATCATCAGAAAAATATGTGGGCGAAGGTAAACGAACCAAGATCAATAAACTGAGTTGCAAAATGTCGGCCACTGTTTCGCATTACCTACATTACTAGAAGAATATAGGTACTTACAAATAAAAGTATGGTTTGTTCTGGAAAGAGCGAATATGAGTCAGGCAGGGGTAGAAATTTCTAGAGGTCATGGTATTTTCTAGCCCCAACTAGTAATCTGTGCCCCAACGGAATATTACATACACAAACAAACAGCTGTTTCTGTTATTGTCAACAAAACAATTAAGTATATTGTTATTTCTCTCACACACGCCCTCCACGCGCCAATGTTGTTTTTCGGGGTGTGGAGTGCGTCATGCATTCTAATTCTAGATATTTCCCCGGTATTGCCAGTGTGCAGTTTTAATTTCCCCAAAGTCTGTTGTCACTAGTTGGGATTTTATCCGGATGAAAACTCAAAACGGATAAATGACAATGCCAGATCCTGCCCCACCATTTAGCAATTTCCAGGAAATATAAATTAATGAAAAATATTAAATGAAAATAAGACCCCTGATGACTTAACTGGTATTCTGCTAGGTTTGCATTTAAAAAGTTAGTGATAAAAGGATTTCGAAAACCCAAAAACCATTTCCTTTCCTGTTTTCATCGCGGCCATGTGCGTAATGGCAGATTTACATTGAGTCAGTAACTGACGCCAGTGCTGGCGCCGAAAACTGACTCATGCTATTTAGACGAGGTCAGTATTTCAAGAAATCAATTTACATTATGGCAGTGCCAGGTCAGCACTGACTCGTCAGTGGACCACAGACTACATATCAGTGGACTGACGCCAGTTACTGACTCAATGTAAATCTGCCATAACTCACTAAACATACCTACACGTTGAGAAAAATAATGACACATATAGCGCGGGATTATTATTGTAGGCACACTGTAGGCATGAGAGGCAAGTTCAGGCCGCCATGTTGTCGTTACGCACGCCCCCTCCGTCCCCCGCCGCCCGCGCACCCCGCGCTCACGCAGGCGAGGCGCCGCGGCCGGCGGCCAGTGCGCCCCCGACCGGAGAAACGTATGGTCACGCGTTATTTGCGATCCTCCGCAACTCTAAGTCGCGCTACAAATTGTTCTCGAAGTCTATAATTTTGTTAAAGTTAATTGTGTATCTTGTGTGTAAACTGTATAACGTAATAAACGATTGTACCTACAAAGAATTGACTTTAAACTGGCGCCCAAACTAGTGGCACGGACCGTTAAATCCGGTACAGTGAAACACGTGGCGTAGGTACGAGTACCTACTCATCTTAAAAGTACGGTCTGGTACGGACACTCGACCTTACCGTTGTCATCACCGAGGTGAAGATGCCGATAACGAGGGGAGAAGCGCTCCGTCAACGACGAGAGGATGAAGACGACGTCACGCTCACTGAAGCAGAGGAGAGTGTTGTCGAGCGCGGACACGTGGACGAAACCGCGCGCGCCGGCTCGAGGTCGACACAACAACCAGCTCCTCAGATTTCTCCAGACTTTTTATCTACACTGATCGAGACAATAACGCGAGCGCAAGTGGAAGCCAATAGAAGCCTCATCAATTCGCTGATGACATCAAACGGCGACTTCAGGGCCTCCACCCCAGTCGGGGCCCCTCATACGGGTAAAGTCTAGTATTCGGTAGCAGGCGGAGGGGGTGGTGAGGGGGGTGAGGGGGAAGGGGGGGGAGTCCCCTACCCCCCGGTACCACTCCCATGTTAAGGTCATGCACCGTTCTTGAGAAAAACCAATATTTGTAACCTAACCTTAAAACTTGTTGTAGTCACATAATAGGCGTATTCCAAAAACTTGGTATAGTTTAGCATAAGAAGGGAGGTGCCCCCTGTGTCCTGGCACCACTCTCCTGTAAAGGCAGCGCCCAGAACCCGCCATCTCTTCGAATCTAACCTAAATCTAACCTGTCCGTGTCGGGGTGTCCCGAGCTCGCTCTTGCATCCTAGGTCAACTAGGTCATTGATTACTACCTACCAAGGTGGCTCGACGGAGCCCCGCTTCGCGGGGCTCCTACTTCTAGGTGATTTAAAAAAAAATAACCACGAAGGGGATGGCGGGGTCTTTCAGACCCCGCCATCCCCTTCTAACCTAACCTGTCCGTGTCGGGGTGCCCCATAGTCCCGAGCTCGCTTCGCTCGCTCTTGCATCCTAGGTCGAAAAACTGATTACTACCTACCAAGGTGGCTCGACGGAGCCCCGCTTCGCGGGGCTCCTACTTCTGGGTGGTTTAAAAAAAAATAACCACGAAGGGGATGGCGGGGTCTTTCAGACCCCGCCATCCCCTTCTAACCTAACCTGTCCGTGTCGGGGTGCCCCAAAGTCCCGAGCTCGCTTCGCTCGCTCTTGCATCCTAGGTCGAAAAACTTGATTTTTTTTTCCAACTGATTTTGCACCATAGACAATACGTGGTGTATATATGGTTGTCAATCGCCCGTTTTTAAGTTCCGTTTTCGATTTTATCTGATTTGAGGTTAGAAAAGTTGGTTTTCATTAATTTCTCGAAAAATACATTATCTTGTGAAAAATGTGGTAGCATTACAATCGGGGACTTACACCTTACCAATTGCAAGCCTTTCTTAGAGCTCGGGACTTGGGGCACCCCGACACGGACAGGTTAGATTCGAAAAGATGGCGGGGTCTGGGCGCTGCCTTTACAGGAGAGTGGTGCCAGGACACAGGGGGCACCTCCCTCCTTATGCTAAACTATACCAAGTTTTTGGAATACGCCTATTATGTGACTACAACAAGTTTTAAGGTTAGGTTACAAAAATTGGTTTTTCTCCAGAATGGTGCATGACCTTAACATGGGAGTGGTACTGGGGGGTAGGGGACTCCCTCCCCCTCCCCCTCACACCCCTCGACCCCCCCTCCGCCTGCTACCGAATACTAGACCCAACCCCCTCATACACCTAACGCAAGCGGCGGAAGTACTGCAGCCGCGGTCGCGCCGAGCGCCGACGCAAACCTTATGAAATGCACGGCGCGATTCAACGGGTCATCTCAGGACGCCGAGGTCCTGGAAGCATTCCTGGACGCCGTCGAGATATTCAAGGAGTGCGCTGCCGTAAGTGACGAGCACGCCCTCCGCGGGTTGCCGATGTTGCTGGAAGGAGAAGCGGCGGTATGGTGGCGCGGCGTCAAGGCGTCGGTGCCCACGTGGGCAGACGCAATCGCGCGCCTTCGCGCTACTTACGGCGTGGCGCAGCCCGCCCATCAACTTTTACGGCAGATTTTCGCTACGGAACAGCGAGACGAAGAACGTGCGGAAGCATTTTTGTGTAAAGTGAGAGCATTAATTGCCAAGTTACCGTATTCGCTTAATGAAGAAGTGCAGGTAGACATTTGCTACGGGCTACTGCACCGACGCGTAGTGAAAAGAGTGCCGCGTGATTGTGTTCGTAGCCTAGACGAATTATTATCTAAGACTAGGATTGCGGAGGATACCTACAAGGCGTTTAAGGTAACCAATTCCAATTCTGTTGATAATAATAACAAAACATCGGCGGTGACTACCACCGACCGTAATCTCACGCAATCGAGTTCAAGTACTACGAGTGAAAAGGCGTCGCGTAACAACAACAAAAATAGGCCCCGTTGTAGTTATTGTAGGTTTTTTGGGCATATTAGTGACGAGTGTCGTAATCGTGAGAAGGCGACCACTAGTAAAAATAATAGCGACACTAAGTCGAAAGAGTTACGTTGTTATGGTTGTGGTAAACAAGGCGTCGTGAGGTCGAAATGTGAGGTTTGTGCGAAAACATCGTCGAAACCAGATGAAAAAACATCTGTCAACAATGTTGATTTAGATTTTTGTGGTCATGATGATAGTAGTAACATTAGTACGAGTGATACCGCTTCATGCGTTCGAATAGCGAACATGAGTGCGCGCGAACATCACCCGATGGTAAATATTAGTGTTATGGGCCGTAACGGCGTGGCGATTGTAGATACCGGCGCTACGCATAGCATTGCGAGCCCCTTATTGCACCGACTCTTAGCAGATTCAGGAGTTGGGTTCACCGAGACTAAACGTTTCGTGCGCTTGGCTGATGGTACACAAGGGTGGAGAGACCTGTTATCAGCCGAGATAGATATTATTATTAAAGATCGTAAGGTAACGTGCGATTTTTTAATATTGCCCGGAAGCGACAATAGGACCCTACTAGGTGTAGACTTTTTGACCCGGGCCGGCATGGTATTAGACGTCGCCCGACGCACTTGGTCATTTTCGGATAGTCCGGAAAATTGTTATGATTTCGTGTACACGTACTCGCTTGACCCTACCGATGCGGACCTGTTTAGCACCTCATCTACTGAGTTATCGTTGCGCTCAGACGAAGGTTGTAAATTAAACCCCGAGCAGCGCGATACATTGAACGCTTTTATCGGACAACACGCGCTGCAGTTCGCGCGCGAAGGACCGGCGACAGATTTCGCCACGCACCGAATAAAGGTAAGTCCTCAACAGGAACCCATAGCTTGTCCACCTTATAGGATGTCACAAAGTAAAAAAGAGGCCTTACAGAAGGAGATCGATAAGCTGCTACGAGACGACGTCATAGAAGAATGCGAGTCTCCGTGGGCGTCTAATGTCGTTCTTGTGACTAAGAAGGACGGGAGTTTAAGGCTATGTATAGACTACCGAAAACTTAATGCAGTGACCGAACCAGACCGGTACCCCTTACCACGCATCGAGGACATACTGCACGCGGCCAAGACCAGTGAGTACATGACCACCCTCGACCTGCGCTCAGGTTACCATCAGGTGAGTGTCTGCCCAGAAGACCAAGACAAGACTGCGTTTACGTCGCCCCTTGGTACCTTTAGATTTAAGCGGATGCCGATGGGACTGAGGAACTCGGGAGCCACTTTTCAAAGGATGATGGACCGGTTCCGTTCTAACTTGAAGGGAGTGGAACTCCTTGCGTATCTTGATGATCTGATTTTGCTGTCACCAGGCCCTTTCGAGAAGCACCTGGCTGACCTGGAGGCAGTCTTCGAACGACTGGCCATGTTTAAGTTGAGAGTGAATAGGGACAAGAGTTTTTTTGCGAGGGAATCTGTCAAATTCCTAGGCCACGTTATCGTGCCAGGCGGAATCCAGGTGGATCCAGACAAGACAGCAG
Source organism: Agrotis exclamationis (assembly GCA_950005045.1). Taxonomy (NCBI): domain Eukaryota; kingdom Metazoa; phylum Arthropoda; class Insecta; order Lepidoptera; family Noctuidae; genus Agrotis; species Agrotis exclamationis. Next base: position 1,571,179 of record OX465443.1, read on the forward strand.
CCGTTGACAACATGTCCGCACCTCAGAACATAAAACACTTAAAGTGCTTCTTACAGACGTCGAGTTGGTACCGACGCTTTATTAATAATTACGCCGAAGTCGCAAGACCCCTGACTAACCTCCTGAAGAAGTCGAGTGCTTGGCGATGGGACGACGAGCAACAGAAGGCTTTTGAACGCATCAAGTCTCTCCTCGTATCCGCTCCCATCCTCCGTCAGGCAGATGAGTCGAAACCTTTCATCCTTTGCACTGACAGCAGCGCTTACTGCCTTGGGGCTGTTCTTATGCAGGGGGAGGGACACGACGAGAGGCCCATTGAATATGCGAGTCGATTACTCACCAGCGCCGAGAGGAACTACTCCACGACCGAGCGGGAGGCACTCGCCGTCGTGTGGGCACTCGGTAAGTTCCGTGGTTACGTAGAGACCGCGAAGGTCACGGTCAGGACGGACCACCAACCCTTACGATGGCTGATGAGTCAAAGATCACCTAGTGGCCGGTTGGCCAGGTGGGCTCTTACGTTGCAAGAGTTTGACCTCAGCATCGAATACACTCCCGGTCGGTCGAACGTGGTCGCAGATACGTTGTCGCGACCCGTTTGTACAGAAAACCAAAATGAGTGTGACCTTTGCATGACGGTCATTGACATGCCGAAGAGGAGCAGCGGTGATATACGTAGAAATCAAATGCTGGACCCAGAAGTTCGGAAAATTATTGAGGACATGGAGTCCGACGAACCCTCTAGGGGGAGACCGTGGTCCGACCGCGGATACACTATTTCCGATGGGATACTTTACAGGTATAGTTTAGAGTCAGATGATGGAGAGGACTGCTGCTTAGTCGTGCCCGAACATGAACGCAGGCAGGTTATGGTTGACCTCCACGACGCACCGACTGCCGGCCATTTCGGCGTGGAGCGCACTTTAAGCCGCGTTCGTGCAAGATATTATTGGCCTGGCATGCGCACGTTCGTCACGAACTACGTAAGAGAGTGCGTACCTTGCCAGAGGTATAAAGCCGATAACCGCAAACCAGCAGGACTGCTGCAAACTCCTGCTGTGTCAAGACGATTCGAGGTAGTGTCCGTGGACCTGTTTGGTCCGCTCGTCGAGACGCCCAGGAAGAACAGGTGGGTACTGATCGTAGAGGATGTTTGCTCACGCTGGGTGGAATTGTTTCCATTAGAGAATGCCACCAGCGTAGAATGCGCTCAGACTCTCGCGAATGAAGTGTTTCTCAGGTACGGAGTACCACGTCGCCTCATTAGTGACAACGGCGTGCAATTCGTGAGCGAGGTAATGCAACAAGTTTGCCATGTTCTAGGGATCAGCCAGTCTCTCACGCCTTATTACCATCCTGAGGCCAATCCTATAGAAAGGAAGAACCGAGACCTCAAACCTCAATTGGCCATGCTCGTCGGTCAAGATCATACCACGTGGGATATGCATCTCGCGGCGATCAGGTTTGCTATGAACTCCGCGATTACCAGTAGCACAGGGTTTTCGCCGGCACAACTCACTTTCGGAAGAGAGTTACGAGCTCCTTCCGACTCTGCTATAGACATGAGGGCTATAGTAGAAAACGATAACTTCGTACCCAGCATTACGCCTTACTTGAAAAGGATGGCTGCAACACTGGACGAGGCCAGGGACACCCACGAGAAAGCACAGGCGGTCCAGAAGGAAAACGCTGACCAAAGAAGAAGGCCAGCACCTGAGCACAAGGTAGGTGACTTGGTCTTGTTAAAAACGCAAGGACCTAACGACGCGAGCCGCGGACAGACCGCAAAGTTTATCCCACGTCGTGACGGCCCATACCGAATTGGGAAGATTATCAGCCCGACCACATACGAGCTAGAGAACGTACAAACTGGTAGCAACGTAGGCAAATACCACGTTTCGCACCTCACGCCCTTCACCGGACAGGTAGAGCCTCCTGTCCGCGCTAAACGTAAACGCGGCAGGCCGCGTAGGTATTTAGACTAGCCCAACTGTGGGGACACTTAGTTAGGCTAGAGGGGGAGGATATAGCGCGGGATTATTATTGTAGGCACACTGTAGGCATGAGAGGCAAGTTCAGGCCGCCATGTTGTCGTTACGCACGCCCCCTCCGTCCCCCGCCGCCCGCGCACCCCGCGCTCACGCAGGCGAGGCGCCGCGGCCGGCGGCCAGTGCGCCCCCGACCGGAGAAACGTATGGTCACGCGTTATTTGCGATCCTCCGCGACTCTAAGTCGCGCTACAAATTGTTCTCGAAGTCTATAATTTTGTTAAAGTTAATTGTGTATCTTGTGTGTAAACTGTATAACGTAATAAACGATTGTACCTACAAAGAATTGACTTTAAACACATAAGTTATGTATGGATTTAAATATTTAAAATTCAGTTTTAATAAAACCTTATTTCCATTGTGTGGAATGAAAATAATGTTTTTTTTTTTAATTTAAATCACACAATGAATGTACACTCTTAAAAATATTTAGCAGTTGAGCGTGAAGATTAGGTGCAACGAAACGTCAAAATACCTAAGTCGAAACATGGACTTTTTATAAAAAATTGACTGAGCACTTCACGTTACTTATTACAAAAAAATAACCGTAACTGTCACTGCTTAGATTTGTTTTAGTTTGGGACGAAAGAGAGAATCATGTTGGAGGCGCTTGTCCTTTTTCATTAATTGCCACAAAATACCATTGGTAGAAAATATTACACTTACTTGCTTGCCTACTTAATTTTTTTTTAGTTCTAAGATTGCTTTCTAATGAATTTTTGTATATTTGTGCAATTGTATATTCTAATGATGTAATGTAGTCCAATTATGATCTTAGCTTGATTTTTTTTATACCTTTCTTGATGAATATATTACGATCTAAAGTACTTATTAACCTAATAATAATTAAATAAATTAACAAAGACCATCAAAATATTCATCCACATCGCTGTCAACTAGGGCTTTCAATCCGAAGTTCCGGAGTTTCGGAGCGATTTTAAGCGTTTTTCAACTCCGGAGTTGAAATAGAATACCGGAGTTGAAACCGGTTTTCAAAACCCATGTAAATATTTACAAAACGTCGAAAAACGCATCTTAATTTTTAAGTGTAATAGAAGTAGAGCCGATGACACTAACTCTAGTATAATAAGACTCCCAGTTCAGACATGTATAACCAGAAATGCCGACGCTGCAATGAAAAAAACCTGGCAGCGCCGTTAATTATTATTTATAAAAAGTTGTTAAAATCGGTGAGCTAGTAAGATAAGAATTACTAGTTTCGTTTCGCAACAGGAAATGGGTGCAAGCCCCTTTGATTGGCTCTATTCGTGGCAGCAGCATGAAAAGCAACGCCTCGTACTAAGTTATCTAGTCTGATCGACCTTCAAAGAAAACAAACGCTCATCTGTAAGATCATCAATTTTTAAGTAAGAAAAACCACTGCTGCATTTTCCAAACAGTGGAGAAAGTGGTAGCTGCAGCGATTGAAGTTCGCCCTGCGTGCAGCTGGACTCAGTGAAAACGGATGATTGAATGGGAAGGGCACGCACGTATATTTTAGACTTCGTTTATTTTTTAAAACCAGTGGTCTATAAGCTTTTGTTAGGTATACTTTGAGATTTTTTTGCACCTATATGTTCACGATTACCAATATTATTTGATTTTAACTTGCTAAACAAATGTTTATTTTTTATGTTTGTTGACTGTTTTATAATGCGTATTAGTTGTCTATTATAACGTCTGTCTGACAGTTTTTTTTTAGACAAGAACACTGATTCCTTAACAAATTAAACTTCTATTGATTAAAATAAGGGGCCTTTTTATTAATTTATAAAAAAGCTGTCAACTCCGGAGTTCCGGATTTGATTGCTCAACATCGTAACTGGCTCCGGAGTTGATAACTGTCCGATTTAGAATTCCCTACTGTCAACGGAATATGTATGCCTGGGTCGACGGCGTGTTGTGTTCAACACGCGCCTAAATGTGTCATCACAATGACGGGCCCCCCCCTTAGAAGGCCAAAGCCTGCCGGGGTCGCGGAACTATCGAATTACCTTGACCCCAGAACGTAAAGGCCTATTATAGGATTTATAGGACACCGAGGATTTTAATCAGTACAAGTCTGACAGTCCCTCTTACCCTGCCCTGGGTAGGAGGACTCATTTGATGATTTACGTACGCATATTTATGTATGCTCCACATATGTATGGTTTACAGCTAATGTTTTTAATAAAGAAGCACTAAAAAAATACATTGTTGAGTTCCGACCTCCACGCGAACGAAGTCGCGGGCACAGCTAGTCTCTTATAAATGTATAGTTTTATTACCATTTACTATTTTAAAAAACTTTATTTCACAATATTTGAAACATGTACCATAATTTTAAATCACTTTGTGTTGACGTGTTATCTCCATAAAAAGTATGGCTTTGAAAACGGACTTTCCTATTCGTCAAATGTTTGTTCACCCTTATTAGAAAAAGACAATTGTCTCCTTGGGTGGTATCTCTACAAAACTACAACTACCTACAAAATGTCACAAATGACATAATCAACAAAATATTCATGTTGATATTTGAGGGCTATGATTGTGTTTATTGAATTATAAACTAGTTAATTTAAGTGTTGATTATCGTACAGCTTTCCACAAGAATCTGTTATACGTCATGAGTGCTTTTTGTGGCTAAACCAATATTAGTATTAATTTTTAGATAATGAAATGTGAATACTGTAATACCCAATCTAAATGTAATATTTTCTTACATTTAAACGGTAACCGCAAGTTCTAAGGCATGTAAATATGATTTTAGTTATCAACTAGCAATGTCCTTTCAATCCTAACCATGAGGTAATACGGAATACAATCGAATGTGTTACAATCTAATAGTGACATCTAGCGTCGAATACCGGAACTTACTTATAATGTACTTTTAACAGAAACCGTAAATTCTAAAAACCTGTAAACATGACTTTAGATATAAGTGATGAAGCACAAACAGAATGCTACATTTGGCATTGGCATGGTTGGATGCCAACTTTTATTTGGTGGGTTATAGCTCTTAGTAGGTTCTGGCAATGTCTTTTTTCAATAAATTTCATTAAACTTCCATTTATACTCGAGCTTTTATCCAAAACAGTAGATAAATACGTTTAAGTTACATTATTGGTTTTATATAGCGTATGTAGGTACAGTTTTTGTTTGTTTAATATTTAGGTTTAATCTATTTATTTATGTATTGTTTTTACGTGTTTATTTGTAGGTTTAATAAGTTGGTATTTAATTTATTTTATTGTTAAAAAGATAAATATAGAAAATTTTCCAGAAAATTAAAAAAAATATCAAAAAAAAGTTACATTATTCAAGTTATTTTTTAAAATATGATTTAAAAACATGAAAATCTGAAAATATTTTGTACCGTGCTTTATGTAATATTGGATTATAAATATTTTGGTCTTACACTTATCTAAATAAGATAAAATTATGAATTCCCACAAAGCACCCATGCACAAAACTAGTAACAATAATACATCATTACATTATCAACTGAAATACTTGTCTATTGAATGTGAAAGTATGGACTATATCAGGTAAAATAAATAAAACCTATTATGTATATAGATAATACACCTAAAGAATAAATATAGATATTCATGGTTAAAAGCATTGTTAAATTTTCGTAATCTCCCCATTTCGGGGGTAAATTTTTACGCTGACAACCCTTTTGAGACAGCAAATATATACCTATCTCTTTCTCACAATCGCTCTGATTGGTCGACACGAATGACCCTCTAGATATTTCTTTCGATACTGTACTCTGGTTGGCCGCAGCCAATAACGTCTAGAGCAAAGTAGAAAACTCTCGAAGCTCATTTGTTGACTATATAAACGGCGGCCGTTCGGCGCGAACTCAGTTTTATTTGAAACGCGATACAAAGTAGACGAAGTGAGTTCGGTGCAAACCGGAGGAGTTTACTAGACTCGCAAGCAAGATAGATACATTCGACGTTATACGTTACTACAATATTGAACATCAAGTTTATTGTGAGAAGTTTAGCAATTTGAAGCACACAAAATGCCAGCTGTAGGAATAGATCTTGGTACGACATACTCGTGCGTCGGCGTGTGGCAGCACGGGAACGTGGAGATCATCGCCAACGACCAGGGCAACCGCACAACACCATCCTATGTGGCCTTCACGGACACGGAGCGCCTCATCGGAGACGCAGCCAAGAACCAGGTCGCCCTCAACCCCAGCAACACAGTGTTCGACGCCAAGCGACTCATCGGAAGGAAGTTCGACGACCCCAAGATTCAGCAAGACATGAAACACTGGCCCTTCAAGGTGGTCAACGACTGCGGCAAACCAAAGATTCAAGTGGAGTTCAAGGGTGAAGCGAAACGTTTCGCGCCCGAGGAGATCAGCAGCATGGTGCTGACGAAGATGAAGGAGACGGCGGAAGCTTACCTCGGAACGGGCGTACGCGACGCGGTCATCACAGTGCCGGCCTACTTCAACGACTCTCAGCGCCAGGCCACCAAGGACGCGGGAGCCATCGCCGGTCTCAACGTGCTCAGGATCATCAACGAGCCCACAGCCGCCGCGCTCGCGTACGGCCTCGACAAGAACCTCAAGGGCGAGAGGAACGTCCTCATCTTCGACCTCGGCGGCGGAACGTTCGACGTGTCAATCCTAACCATCGACGAAGGCTCGTTGTTCGAAGTGAGGGCGACGGCGGGCGACACACATCTCGGAGGCGAGGACTTTGACAACAGATTAGTGAACCATCTCGCGGACGAGTTCAAGCGCAAGTACAAGAAGGACATGCGCATGAATCCTCGCGCACTGCGCCGCCTCCGCACAGCCGCTGAGCGCGCTAAGCGCACGCTGTCGTCCAGCACTGAAGCCACCATCGAGATCGACGCGCTCTACGAGGGAATCGACTTCTACACTCGCGTGTCCCGCGCGCGCTTCGAAGAGCTGTGCGCAGACCTGTTCAGAGGCACCCTCGAGCCCGTGGAGAAGGCGCTCAAAGACGCCAAGATGGACAAGAGCCAGATCCACGACGTCGTCCTCGTCGGAGGCTCCACCAGGATCCCGAAAGTGCAGAGTCTGCTGCAGAACTTCTTCTGCGGCAAGAAGCTCAACCTGTCCATCAACCCCGACGAAGCCGTGGCGTACGGCGCGGCCGTCCAGGCAGCTATCCTGAGCGGCGAGCAAGACGCGAAGATCCAGGACGTGTTACTAGTGGACGTGGCCCCTCTGTCGCTCGGCATCGAGACCGCCGGCGGCGTGATGACGAAGATCATCGAGCGCAACTCTAAGATCCCGTGCAAGCAGTCGCAGACGTTCACCACGTACTCGGACAACCAGCCGGCGGTCACCATCCAAGTGTACGAGGGCGAGCGAGCGATGACGAAGGACAACAACTTGTTGGGCACGTTCGACTTGACCGGCATCCCGCCCGCGCCGCGCGGCGTCCCTAAGATCGACGTCACCTTCGACCTGGACGCGAACGGCATCCTCAACGTGTCGGCCAAAGAGAACAGCACCGGCCGAAGCAAGAACATCGTCATCAAGAACGACAAGGGACGTCTGTCACAGGCTGAGATCGAGCGCATGCTCGCCGACGCGGAGAGATACAAAGACGAGGATGAGAAGCAGAGGCAGCGCGTAGCGTCGAGGAACCAGCTCGAAGCGTACGTGTTCAGCGTGAAGCAGGCGCTGGATGACGCCGGAGACAAGCTCTCGGAGCAGGACAAGAGCACAGCGAGGAGCGCGTGCGACGACGCGCTCAAGTGGCTCGACAACAACACCTTGGCGGAGCAGGAAGAGTACGAGCACAAGCTGAAGGACGTGCAGCGAGTGTGCTCGCCCGTCATGAGCAAGATGCACGGCGCCGGTGCGGGCAACCCTGGTGGAATGCCAGGAGGAATGCCCGGCGGTATGCCCGGTGGCTACCAGCAGAACAGTGGGCCCACAGTTGAAGAAGTAGATTAAATCAAAGTTCCCAAATCTCAGTCACCTGAATCTGAACATTGTGATATTACTTTGTAAGACTGAATTATTTATTTTGTCAGCACATGAAGAAAAGATCCTCTGTTGAGTTATGTTAAAAAATCTCACTTATTTAAGTTTTTAAAAAGAAAATAAAATAAAAGATCAAACTAACTTATCTCTTTTATTTCAAAAATCACCCTTGTAACTTGAAATAACTTCTAGAAAATATTACATAAATAATATTACACACAAAACACACACGAAAACCCGGGTCCAGACGCATGTAATGATGATAATTGATAACAAAAAAAATTACAAGCTAGTTTCATCTTTTTCAAGACCTCACCAACGGCGAGGTGGAACTTGCATAATGGTTAAAAAAGACCTTGAATGTAGACCTGTCCTCAACTTGGTTACTCCAGTACTATATGATTTTGAATATTGTGCAATAGAAATTATCACCCTTAAAGTTTTTGTTGTCTGCATTTACCGTACTCCAAATTCAAATTTAAGTTCGTTTTTTAAAAACTTAGAAGATATTTTAAAAAAATTAACTAAAAGAAACAAAAATAATATAATACTATGCGGGGACTGGAATATTGACGTTTTAAAGCGTAATAATAATTGTAAAGACTTAGAATGTATTTTACAGAACTATAATATTACTAACCATATTACTAAACCCACAAGAAAATCATCATGTATAGATCTCATCGCAAGCGACATATCTAATACTCAGTCCCAAATACTTAATCTTGCATTATCTGATCATGAGACCGGTCAGTCAATTTGTTTCCAATCGTCTGTAGATACTGCAAGATGCAAAAAGCAATTTTGGTTTCAAAAGAGAAGAGATTTAAGTCAAAGCAACCAAGAAAAGTTCATATCATGCATATCGTCTCTTTCTTTTTCAGATATTTACGAATGTGATGATACTGACGTAGCATTTAATCACTTTCATGAAACACTGTCCCTTTTTTATAATCTCTGTTTTCCCATCCTCAAAATAAAAATAACAAACAAACCGGTAAAAAATAAATGGATAACAAAAGGAATAAAAAGATGTTGTGTCAAAAAACGAAGTATGTATCTAAAATATAGACTAATAAATTCTAACAAAAATCAAAACCTAAATAAATATCAAAATTACAACAAAATACTCAAAAGATGTATAATAAAAGCTCAAAAAATTGACAATACTCGCTTTATACTTCAGTCAAATAATAAATGTAAAGCCGCTTGGGATATTATTAAAAAAAACAGTACAGATTCTGATAACTACGCTGAAATTACCTCTATCAAAGTAGATCAAGACACATACACAAATGCTGATATAATTGCCAACAAATTTAATGACTTTCTTATAGATATGACAAACAAATCAAAATCCCCATATTCTGAAACACACGCTGAATACAAACATACCATCACTGACATACCAGATAGCATTTTCCTTACTCCAACTGATGAAAATACTGTACATAAAATAATTAACTCTTTAAACTCAACCAACTCAACCGGCTATGATGATATCAGCACAAAAATTCTTAAACGTTGTTCTAAATTTATTTCACATCCACTCGCCTACATTATTAATTTATCATTATTTCAAGGTGTATTCCCCACCAGACTAAAGTTTTCCATTGTCAAGCCATTATACAAAAAAGGAAATAAAAATGACATGAATAACTATCGACCGATTACTCTTATACCCGTTATTTCTAAAATTTTTGAAAGGATTATGTATGATAAACTGCACTCCTTTGTAATAAAACATTCAATTTTAAAAGAGGAACAGTTTGGTTTCAGAAAAAATAAATCAACAACTCTTGCATGTTTTTCACTCATGAAAATGATTACCTCTAGTCTAGACCAGAAAAAGCCAATATCATCCATATTCCTCGATATGTCAAAAGCATTTGACTTCGTAGACCATAAACTCCTTCTCTTCAAATTGAATCGCTATGGTATTAGAGGAAATGCGCTACAGTGGGTAGAAACTTACTTAAATAATCGACAACAATGCGTAGAGATATCCAGACATACATTATCAGAAAAGAAAATACATAGATCCGCCTATCGACAAAATTCCTGTGGCGTTCCCCAAGGCAGTATATTAGGACCCTTTTTGTTTTTATTATATATCAATGACTTGCCCAACGTAACCCCACATTCATGCATTCTATACGCCGACGATACAACCCTTAGTATTGAACTTACTGATAATAATATAGCCAAATACGAAAAAGAAATTAATGAAACTTTAAATAAAATAATAGAATGGCTTAAAGACAACAATTTACATGTAAATATTAATAAAACCAAGCTCATACAATTCCAAGCATACAATAGCAAACGTCAACAATTAAAAATAAGATATGCAAATAGCGCAATAGAAGAGGTTGAAAATGCTACATTTTTGGGTATAACATTAGATAAATATTGCAATTGGAAAACACATATTGACAAATTATGCACTAAACTTCAAAGATTTGTGTTTGCTCTATACAGAATTACTCGCGTAGCTGGTATCAATGCGGCGCTTTGTGCCTATCATGGATACGTTGCATCTATTCTCCGCTACGGTATCATAATATGGGGAAATTCTGTTGACATAATAAGAGCATTCCGGGCCCAAAAAAAATGTATTCGGTCAATAACTAAAACCCAACAATTACAAAGCTGTGTCCCACTTTTTAAAAAATTGAAAATTTTGCCACTACCTTCTTTATATATATTTGAACTCTGTATCTTTGTTCATAAAAACAAAGCTTTATTCAAAGGACATGATGATGTAGTTAGAAAAAGTCGGAACATCCACAACTTATGTGTATCTCAACAAAGAACTAAACTTTTTTCTAATAATGTTTACTGTATGGCAATTCGTATTTACAATAAGTTACCTAATGCTTTTAAAAATCTAAATCTCATAACATTCAAACAAAAATTATTTAATTTCCTATTGTATAAATGTTACTATTCAACAAATGACTTCCTGAATGAAAAGTTTGATTCAAAATTTAAATTAGATTTCGATTTGCCTTTGAGTTCTTAGTAATTTAACTGAATCTCAGTCCCATGTTCATGTACTAAAACAACTGTTTAAATATATAATCATTCTTGACATTATAAATAATAATTCTTGCTATTGTATTTCATAGTAAACGTGTTCCTTGTCATTGTATAACCTAATCTATTTTTCATAATTAGGTATTATGTAAAAATACCGTTAATCTTAATTCTTTAAAATATTTGTACGCTGGAAACAGCAGAATATTCTGAACATAATATTGTACCTATGTAACACCTGTATAACAATATTCTGACAAATAAACTTATTATTATTATTTCCTTTATTCATTATCTTTCTTATTTTATACATTTTTAAATATTATTACAAAAAAAAAAATAAAAACATTTAAAAATATAAAAAATAGGTGCCCACCAGCATCGGGAACAGGGTCCAAGCTGCCGGTGGTTAGGGCTCCAGAGAGAGGAACCTCCTCACTATGCGCGCCGTGTCCAAGAGAACTGCTTTCTGTATCAAGCCCTTGAGCCAACTGCACAATGAGAGCCTCTTAAGATGTTGGTCGAGGCTCTTCGCAATTAGTCCATTGACCGAAACGACTATCGGTACAATGACTGCTGAGTCCACGTCCCACATGTCGACAATCTCGTGTGCTAAATCAAGATACTTGATTTTTTTATCATTTTCAGCTTTCACGAGATTTTCGTCATGAGGGACGGTGATATCAACAATCATTGCACGGCGCTCTCGGCGATCTACCACCACTATATCAGGCTTATTGGCTACAATAGTCCTGTCAGTGATGATAGATTGATCCCAATACAATATGGCATGACCGTTTTCAAGAACTGGGTCGGGCACATACCTGTAGTATGGTACTTCAGAATCCACAAGGTTGTATTGCAGAGCAAGTTGCTGGTGAATAATCCTAGCTACTAGATTGTGTCTGTGCAAGTACTCGCCGTTAGCAAGACGAGAACAACCGGAAACAATGTGTCTGATCGACTCACCGGGACGGTGGCATGCCCGACAGATGTCAACCGTACCGTCCTTGACAATATATTTCCGGTAATTGTTCGTCATGATAACTTCATCCATAATCGCACAGACAAAACCTTCGGTTTCCCCGAAGAGGTCACCGAAACGTAGCCAGGCTACAGACGCCAAAAGGTCTACATCAGGTCCGTGAAGGGCCCTGTATTATTATTATTATTATAACAATTTTGGCATGTTTGTCTCATTTTGGCTGTTTAATTAAATTACATAGTTTCATGTACCTAAGAATTATTTTAATTTATGAGAAGGAAAAAATTTAAAAAGACTAGGCTATTTGAAGAAACATTAACAAACATCAACTTCACACACAATACATATTATATTTTGATTTTCCCACACAATTAAAAATTATCCTGAACATGAAACAAATTCAAACACCATCAGAGAAAAAAATATTGTTAATATTTCGGTCATAAAAATTGTACCTATGTAAAGATACTTTAGCTAAAGGGGTTTGAAGGTTTTGGTAGGGATAGGTAATTTTTTAAGGGCCTAGTCACACCGAAATGGCAGCGGCCGCCAGCGTCGCCGCTGGGGGCCTCGCCCGACCCTTTGAAGCTTAATTTTCCAAGCGATACTGGTCTTTTGGGGCCGAGACACGCTTAAATGGCAGCGGCCGCCAGCGTCGCCGCTGGCAGCAGCCTCGCGACCTTTTCAAGCGATACTGGTCTTTAAGTATGTAGTTAAAGTTTAAAATTATTTCACACTGAAAGTGCTCGCCGCGCCGCTGCCATTCCGATGTGACTCGGCCCTAAGAGTATCGCGGTACACAACGAAAGTTACATACATAATTATTTAGATAGAGGAGATATATAATAGACGTAATGTCCTAAACCGGCAGGTTTCAGAGTTATTCCGAAAACTGGACCTGGAGAAATAACTTATTGTATTTTTTCGCCCAGCAGATACTCATTTTAGTGAATAACTGAAAGCTGACTCTTTAGGACTAGTTTGTCCATTGGTCCATTAAATTATTTATTCTAATGTCTTCATCAAAATGGTGGGCGACTGATAGAGCCCCACAAGAAATGCATGAAACAGATTCGAACGACCTTATATTATCATCTATTGATCATAAAAATAAAATGCCGATATTATTGTTACCATTAAAAAAGAGCTGAAATCTCTTGTCAAAGTTTTTTTGTATCTCTAACGGAATATTATATCTATACTATATCCCCCTGTTAGCCGACTTTAGGGTCAATAATTCTCACTTACTATACAAAAAGATACATATTTCTCCGACGAGAATCGAACCTGCGACACGCAGTGACGCAGCGCAGTAGTACTTAGCCACTACGCAAACAGTGAAGACAATTGAAAAAAAAATAGCAATAATAAATTAACATCTGTTTAACTACTTATAATTTTTAATGTTTAAAGATCTTTTAACAATGTGTAGTTTATGTGCACATAGTATATGGGCAAATTAAAATGATCAGTCATAATGACGACTTCTGCTGTTGTATGAAAGTCTTCTACTCAGCTCAAGTGGGTTTTCTTCTTCAATTAATTAATCAACTCCTTGACGGGCTGGCAGTATGCCAAGCTGAACTTTTAATTATCTTCCTCATTAGGTTCTTCAGCTGAAAGATGCCTGGAAAAGAAAACATAGATCTTTATTATGGTTTTTGATGTGTATCATCTTTCCTAATGTTTTGGTTGGACTGCAAAAGTTTTCTTAATTTTAACCTATGTTGTACACAGAATATATTATGCATGCTTTAAATCGACTCGCTGTCCACCAGTGATGGCCAACGGTAATCATTACTAATATTATAATCTATACTTCTATATATACTAATATTATAAAGAGGTAAAAGTTTGTAAGTAGGGGGCAATCTCTGGAAGTAATGAACGATTTTAAAAATTGTTTCATTTCATTGGTTGAAAGCTACATTATTCGTGAGTGCTATAGGTTATAAATTGTAAAGATATTATAAAGCTGAAAAGTTTGTTTGGTTTATGTGCTAATTTCAGGAACTACTGGTTCGAATTAAAAAATCTTTTTGTGTTGGATAGTCCATTTATCGAGTAAGGCTGTAGGCTATGACCAATGGGAATAAAGGGGTGAACCCTTAGGGAACAGCTAGTATTTAATACAAATTTTGTATCACTGTTATCTCATTACCGTGACCCTGGAACGTAAAGGGCTATAGAAGGACACCGTGGATTTTAGTCAGTACGAGTCTGACAGTCCCTCCCGCCCTGCCTGGGAGAAATCTTCTATACGATCTTCCCTCAGCCCACCCCTTGCAGGGAAACAATGGCATTAATTAATGGTAGTTCAAAACAATATACAGGGTGATTTGTAATTCGATGCAGTCCTTGAAATGGGTGATACTAGACCTTATTTGCAACAATTTTAACCCCGACAATATGGGGTCTAAACTTACTGGTTTTAGAGATATCGAACTTTAAAATTTTTTCGAAAAATTTCCACCTCTCCCTCATTAAGTGCTTATCGTTAGAAATTAACGATAGCCACCACTTAGAATTTATGTTTTTCTGATAGAATATGAACGACTGAATCTAGTGAATATAAGTTTGTTATAAAAATAATCATATCTTGGGAAATTAAGTGTCATAAAGTTTCTGTTTTGAAGATTTCTGAAAACTTTCCTTGTCTTTCAAAGCATATTTTTCAAAATAAATGTATGACACTTGGTATACAAATTACAGAAAAAACTTCCTTGTCTCATAACCTTTCTAAAATGGTGCCACAGTAACCACTTTTAGTTAGTGTCTTACCAGAAAATTAGGGTTGTTACTGACAAAGTAGTAAATCAACGAAAATCGGTAATAATGTTTTTACGACCCAACATTTTTTTTCTGTGGTTTTTGTCCAAACTGCTATCTGATATTAGCTTTTTGAGTCAATGCGCTTAATTTTGTTCGATCGCTTCAAGCAAAATCGGTCTTTATCTATAGTATTTTTACCTGTCCTACAAGTCGGGTGTTCCAACTTTTATGCACACCAGTTTAGTATTTTTTTTTGCAAAACCAGAGCTTATAAACATTCCGTCATTAGGTGCGTCCCCACAGAGCGCGCAGCCTCGCGAGGCATTTTCCACGCGAAGCAGCTCGGTTGGTGTGGACGTGTCTCGGGCGAGGCAAGTGACAGCGCTGCCGCGGTCGACTGACCGAGCGCCCGAGCCATCCAGTGTCGGCTTTTGTTTTGCTCGCGTATATTGTTTCGTGCCTCGGTCGAAAAACAATAGACGCGTCCACACAGAGTGAGCAGCCTCGCTTGTCAGTTTCCTCGCGCAGCAAATGCCTCGCGAGGCTGCGCGCTCTGTGTGGACGCACCTATTGTACATTTGTTTCAAGTAGCTGTTTCAACCATAGGTAAAAATACTCCAGATAAAGACCGATTTTGCCTGATATGATCGACCAGGATTTAGAGCACTGACTTAAAAAGCTAACATCAGATAGCAGTTTGGACAAAAACCACAGAAAAAAAAATGTTGGTTCGAAAAACATTATAACTGATTTTCATTGATTTACTACTTTGTCAGTAACAACCCTAATTTTCTGGTAAGACACTAACTAAAAGTGGGTACTGTGGCACCATTTTAGAAAGGTAATGAGACAAGAAAGTTTTTTCTGTAATTTGTACACCAAGTGTCATACATTTATTTTTAAAAATATGCTTTGGAAGACAAGGAGTTTTCAGAAATCTTCAAAACAGAAACTTTATGACACTTAATTTCCCAAGATATGATTATTTTTATAACAAACTTGTATTCACTAGATTCAGTCATTCATATTCTATCAGAAAAACATAAATTCTAAGTGGTGGCTATCGTTAATTTCTAACGATAAGCACTTAATGAGGGAGAGGTGGAAATTTTTTGAAAAAATTTTAAAGTTCGATATCTCTAAAACCAGTAAGTTTAGACCCCATATTGTCAGGGTTAAAATTGTTGCAAATAAGGTCTAGTATCACCCATTTCAAGGACCGCATCGAATTACAAATCACCCTGTATATATACCTAATTAATGGAGTATCAAGGTTCCTCTTCTTTGCTTCCGCTAAGAATTCCTTAAGAAAATCAGGATTGCTTTCAATTTTCGGTGGTGATTTTGTATTTGTGAGCTGCTTAGCTGTGATGAATTTCACGGGCTGTAACAAGAAAATATTTTTAATCATTATGGGTAGAATGATACAAGGCTTATGGCCAATTTATTGATACAAGGACTATGGCCAATGTAGACAGATAGCATTAAAATTCAAAAACCATTATAAAACTGTAGAAAAGTAAAAAAATGTTACAGTTCTAATTTCATTTCAATTAAAGACTTCACATGCAAAATCTGACGTTTCCCTCATCAAAAAGACACTTGCAAGCAACAGTGTGGAATTGTTTACTTCGAATAGCTCCTTAAATAATGGTGTGAGGTGATTTCAATGAATTTGGTATCAATTTAAAGTTAACAGTTAAACCTTTAAACGGTACTATTTTTATTATTCTTAACTAATAATTAAGCACTCATCATACTAAGTGATTCTGGACTTTTGCTCACTAGTATAGTTTGGTAACACTCACCTCTGCCATCCAAGGTTTCCTCCAATAGCACTCTCTATGCCGGAAATCTGGTTCTTCACTCCTCCGATGTAACCACAGCAGCAAGGCAGGCCCATGCATGCACCAACTACCTGCTTCGCAACCATCACACTGAATGCTCACAATCTCATGCTCAATTTCATTTAGTGTCAGCGTGACCGTAGTGTGGGTTTTAGGCTCTGGGCAGACCCTTGCCTTCAGTATACATAAACCAGAGTCTCGGGCAAGCTGTACGTAACCTATTGCATCATCACCATAACGTTCTGTGGTAGACCTGAAATATGAAGAAAAAAACGATTATTTAAGATTGAATCATTATGCAATAGTCTTTAAGCATAACTTTAAAAAAAAAGATCTTGCCTAGCCTTGCCAGCATTTTTCACAGAAATCAATAATTATGGGAAGGGTATGTGATATCAGGAGAAAAAGTAACCATTATGTAGCAGAATGTTCTGAGGAACTCGGAAGCTTTTAAAAGCAGGATGTCTGTGATCTCAGACAAAAGTAATAATATCATGCAAGATTATATGACAGATTTTTAACATCTTGAATTAAGTACAATATTGTACTATAATATTACGAAATCGCTTAAGTATGTTCGTAAGCGCAAAATTTCTGAACGACTACTAATAAATTGGAGAATTATTTTTGTTGTTTCCATTGTCAGATTTATATGCAAGAAAAGTTGTCTGAAAATGTACTTAGGTAAGTTGAAAATTTGATAACGTCCGAACCGGGGTGTGCATCTAGTTGTAAAAATAAAGCAACTAATAAATACAGGGGTAAAACTTTAGTATGGTTTGGCAGGCGGAGGGGGTGGGACGGGGGTGGGGGGGAAGCGGGGGGGTGTCCCCTCTCCCCTGGTACTACTCCCGTTAAAAGGTATCGCACCATTTTTGAGAAAAACAGATATTTGTATTCTAACCTCAAAACACTAAAATCACCTGCTGCGGTCAAGGAAAATCACGTGTGGTTCTAAATTTGCTTCAAATCAGTACTAATAAAGGCGTCGTCGACGGAGCCCCGCTCCGCGGGGCTCCTACTTCTGGGTGGTTTAAAAAAAAATAACCACGAAGGGGATGGCGGGGTCTTTCAGACCCCGCCATCCCCTTCTAACCTAACCTGTCCGAGTCGGGGTGCCCTAAGTCCCGAGCTCGCTTCGCTCGCTCTTGCATACTTGGAGGAGTAACAATGTAGTAGACTCTATCTTTCTATCGATGTCCAGTATACGAGCGTAGGTCAGTTGTGAAGGCAATCAACCAAAGTCCAGAGGATAAGCCAAAGTCGTCGAAGAATCCACAAAAACACAGGGAGAACATTCACGCAACTTGACTCGAGGAGAAACGGAATGAAAACAAATGTCACAAATGACACATGACGCAAATACCAGAGACAATTTTTTTTTTTTTTGCGTTCCTTTTCTCTTATTTGGAACACCACAGACGATATATTAGAACACATTCGGTTGTCGATCGCCCATTTTAACGTTCCGTTTCACCTAATAACGTTAACATTACGCTTTTCATCTGATTTCAGGTTAGAAACAATTTTTGAAAAAATATCCATTACCTTTTAATAAGAGTGGTAGCGTTATAATCGGGGCCCCACCCTCTACCAGATTTAACCACTTTTAGCCCCCTCCGCCTGCCAAACCATACTAAAGCCAACCCAATACAGGTCCTAACTTAGATGTTAACGGCTGTGTTTCAGGTTTGGGCAGGGTAACCAAGTAGGCAGCAACAGTGAAACAGTCCATTCTGGGCAAGTTCACACTATCAGCCGCCTCGAAACCTGCTTCCATTATTGGTTTCGATTCCTTTACCATATTTATTTTTGTTTTCTTTACAATTAAAGCCTGAAACTCACTCACTGTGAAACAAACAATAAAATTGAAAAATGAAAAGGCCAAGAAGCATGCAAAAGGCTCACAACCGCTCAAAACAAACCGTTTTTTGACATTAGTTAGATTGACACTGACAGTCCAGTGTTGCCAGTGCCACTGGTCTGGTGGTGGGTGGTGCAGTAAAACTAAAATGCCAAAACCAGCTAGCTCGAGCTGCCAGATAACTGACGCGGCGGGACTCCGGCGCGGCGACCTGATTCTACAGATACAACACAAATATTTGCTTCGTGCGGGAATCGAATCCGCGACAAGCAGTGCACAGCAGTCCAGTCGGTCAGCCACTGCACTGCACTGACCAACTTTGCCGTTGTGGGATGGCGGGAATATCTTAATAATATATTACCTTGACCCTGGAACGCAAAGGGTAAAAGTACAAAATGCTCAATTTCACATCGTTACAACTCGTTTCTACACGAAATTACTCTTGAAATTCCGAAGGATTGGTCAAATTCCTTAGAACACTACCACATTGCCAGATATTTTTAAGTCCTTACGGCTCTGCAAACACTTGCTGCGTTCTCTCATCATCACGCTGCGAAGTTATGACTCTTTGAAGTGCCTGTTGGAGGCCTCATGGCATCGGGGTGTAAATCAATGAAGGACATGAGCACTGCTCATGTTCTTCATTGATTTATACCCCGATGCCATAATCTCATAATATAGAATTTAAACAAAAAATTAAATGCAAAAAAGTTCACATCTGTCTTGTATATTTTTTTACCGACTTCAAAAAAAAGGAGGTTATCAATTCGACCCGTATGTATGTAATATTATCAGAACTGCCCAGTTTTCATATATGTTAGTCTATATCAGCGTCTGAACAAATGTGATAAATTTCATAAGTGTATGTATGTATGTATGTTTTTATGTTTGTGCACGCATATCTCCGGAACTATAAGTTCGATTTAAGTAATTCTTTTTTTGTTGTACTAGGTATTGTTCAACTTAGGGTACACTGCAAGTTTCATCAAAATCGGTTCAGTAGTTTTAGAGATATGGATTTTTTTATGTTGTGACGGATTACAAGATTAGTGCATATGTAAGAAAATTTTGTATTTTACAAGAATTTGGGTTGAATATGTAATAAATAAACTAAAAAGGGTAAAATAAAAACTTTTTTTAAAAAAAGTACCGACTTCAAAACAAATACAATAAAGTTTAAAATAACTTTTCTTTCGGAAGTCGGTGGCTTTGTTTTGTTGTGTCATTGACTATTGCCACCGACTTCCGAAAGAAAAGTTATTTTAAACTTTTTTGTAATTGTTTTGTAGTCGGTACTTTTTATAAAAAAAGTTTTTTTTTTTGTTTTGGATGAACATTATGATCGTTTATCCAAAACAAAAACTAAAAAATGATTTTAACTAACCAACCAAAAAACTAAGTTTTAAAAATATTGCAGTTCTGACATCAGAATGACGGGTGTTAAAAATGTACTCATGTATACAGATTTTCAAGAGAGGTGCGTAAAAGGACCTACTCAGAAGGTACCAAAAATTAACTGCAACTTCTACAAATAACAACTAGGTACTTAATTAAAAAATACACCCGCCTTTCTTCACGTCAGTTTCCTCAGCAGCAGGGAAGATCAGCTATTTTCTTCCAGATTGAGTCGCTAATTAGTCGAAAGTCGCCATGTGACTAAAATCTTTGAATTTTTAGATGGGGGTTGAGCCAACGTCAGGGGAAAACATTTTCCTTGTTTCAATCAAAAGGAAATGTGAGTGAATTTTTAATGTGTGCTTATTGCGAGTGTGTGCAGTGTGACTTTTCAATCATATATAATATTTCATGTCAGGTATTTCAGGGATATTTCATAGTGTAAATAAAACGAAGAAGTAAACAAAAACGATTTGATTTATTGGCCTATTTACATTATTTACAACTTAATATAAAGTTACTTAAAATACATTTCCTCTGTTGAATTATGCTAATGTTAACAATACATATTGAATTAATCAGTCTTTTAAAATAATTAAAATCAAGTAACTAGGTTAATTACCATTTAAACTTAATCAACTTCTTCCACTGTCGGTCCATTATGTTGTTGTTGATATCCTCCGTAACCACCAGGCATTCCTCCAAAACCGCCAGGCATGCCACCGGGCATACCACCAGGCATTCCTCCTGGCATACCACCGGGCATTCCGCTAGGCATTCCTCCAAAACTGCCGGGCATACCACCACCACCGGGCATTCCACCGTAGCCACCGGGCATTCCTCCAGGCATCCCTCCGGGCATACCTCCGGGCATACCGCCGGGCATACCTCCGGGCATACCTCCGGGCATACCTCCGGGCATACCGCCGGGCATACCTCCGGGCATACCTCCGGGCATACCTCCGGGCATACCGCCGGGCATGCCCCCTTGCTTGCCACCTGAGCCAGCACCGTGCATCTTGCTCATGACGGGCGAACACACTCGCTGCACGTCCTTCAGCTTGTGTTCGTACTCTTCCTGCTCCGCCAAGGTGTTGTTGTCGAGCCACTTGAGCGCGTCGTCGCACGCGCTCCTCGCTGTGCTCTTGTCCTGCTCCGAGAGCTTGTCTCCGGCGTCATCCAGCGCCTGCTTCACGCTGAACACGTACGCTTCGAGCTGGTTCCTCGACGCTACGCGCTGCCTCTGCTTCTCATCCTCGTCTTTGTATCTCTCCGCGTCGGCGAGCATGCGCTCGATCTCAGCCTGTGACAGACGTCCCTTGTCGTTCTTGATGACGATGTTCTTGCTTCGGCCGGTGCTGTTCTCTTTGGCCGACACGTTGAGGATGCCGTTCGCGTCCAGGTCGAAGGTGACGTCGATCTTAGGGACGCCGCGCGGCGCGGGCGGGATGCCGGTCAAGTCGAACGTGCCCAACAAGTTGTTGTCCTTCGTCATCGCTCGCTCGCCCTCGTACACTTGGATGGTGACCGCCGGCTGGTTGTCCGAGTACGTGGTGAACGTCTGCGACTGCTTGCACGGGATCTTAGAGTTGCGCTCGATGATCTTCGTCATCACGCCGCCGGCGGTCTCGATGCCGAGCGACAGAGGGGCCACGTCCACTAGTAACACGTCCTCATAGACATTATAATCCTATGGACTGGAAATACCTACACCAAAAACGTGTATGCCTACAAGTTCGCTGGTCCCATAAAATGGCGGCCAATGCTAGGGTTGTGCCAATCAAGAAACATTGTGTTAGTGTAACGAGTATCGATACCAGTATCCCTAGTACTTTTAGGATTACAAAACAGTATTACGAATAGATACCACGATTGAATTATAATCCATGTAGTTAAGTAAAAATAATGTTTTCACATTTGCGTTATCGCTTGTAATTAAATATTATATATTTATGTGTTAGCGTTAATTTGTTCCCACACATTGATGGGTCAACTGCAATGGTGCCTCTATTACGGTAGACGGTTCCTTTATTTATTTATTTAAACTTCATGTACATAAAGTGGTACAAGGGCGGACTTAATGCCACAAGGCATTCTCTACCAGTCAACCTTTGGGGTAAATAAGAGAATATTGTGGTAGGGTACAAAAAAAAAATCAAACACATATATAAATTAATATAGATACTAATACATATAATACTGATAAAATAAACTAAACAATATAATAGAATAAATGAAAAAATATATATATATACATATAACTTAATAATAACTATTATGACTAGACTTGAAAAGAAAAAGAAGAGAGCTATTTAATTATATATTAATATATTATTATTATTATTGTGACTTAAATAGAGGTTACGCATTTTTTTTAAAGTGAAATCGCTTTCAGCTTTTTTAATGCTAAAGGGTGGCGCGTTCCAGAGTCTTATAGTTGCTATAGCGAAAGAATTAGACATAAAACCGGTGCGGTGTGAAGGAATTTGGAGAAGTAGTTTTTTGGAAGCTCGAAGGTTACAACTATGAGAACTGCCCAACACTTTAAATTGAGTTTTTAAATAATCAGGAGCACGTGGATCGTTCATAATCTTGTTCTAATAACATCAAGTGTTCTGTTAAAACATTTTTATTCAAAGTGAAGTGAACATATAAGCCAGTCTTTACTTCGTGGACTAATATTTTCCACATCGATAGAGTCCAACCACTTTTTCTTCAATCTTTCATTTTTGGGAAACCTGTAAATGATTAGTATTTTTGTATCAATATATCATTTGGTAACAGTTTCAGTGTAACGAAGGACTAGTATCGGGAACTATTACAGCAACGGTACAACACTATTATTATTGTAAACAAACGAACGAAAATAAGAAATGAAAAATATTGTCTGTAGGACGGAAATAAACCCAAATATTAATACTCTAACCATGAAAACAAGGTCACATAGCGATTTCTTTACCGAAATTGTTCTATTTCATGTAGTTTTGCATGAAAACCTGTTACTAACCTGTACAAAGTCAATTCAGGCTGATTTTTCTTTTTTCTGGCATGAGAAGACACAATGAAACATCCAGGCATGTTGAATTACTGTTTGTTAATGGTGACACGCACTTTTAAAAGAAAACACTCCGTAATTTACTCAAAAATCTAAATTCAACAAAAAGTAAACAACTATTTGACAGCAGAACTACCACGAAACTCGGCCCATAAAATGGCGAAATGGGCACGTTTCTGTAACTGTGGGAAATATCCCAACAAAATATTCCATTTTGAGCAACAACCGAAATATTGTTGTCTCTTTTGTCAAATGTGATTACTGCATTAGAAAGAAAGAGACAAACCAATATTTCACTCTCTGTCTCATGTTTGACTCATATTTGTATAAGCAAAATGTATGTATAGAACATCGGGGCATCTCCATATAACTTCATCTCAATGCACGTCCTGGATCTTCGCGTCTTGCTCGCCGCTCAGGATAGCTGCCTGGACGGCCGCGCCGTACGCCACGGCTTCGTCGGGGTTGATGGACAGGTTGAGCTTCTTGCCGCAGAAGAAGTTCTGCAGCAGACTCTGCACTTTCGGGATCCTGGTGGAGCCTCCGACGAGGACGACGTCGTGGATCTGGCTCTTGTCCATCTTGGCGTCTTTGAGCGCCTTCTCCACGGGCTCGAGGGTGCCTCTGAACAGGTCTGCGCACAGCTCTTCGAAGCGCGCGCGGGACACGCGAGTGTAGAAGTCGATTCCCTCGTAGAGCGCGTCGATCTCGATGGTGGCTTCAGTGCTGGACGACAGCGTGCGCTTAGCGCGCTCAGCGGCTGTGCGGAGGCGGCGCAGTGCGCGAGGATTCATGCGCATGTCCTTCTTGTACTTGCGCTTGAACTCGTCCGCGAGATGGTTCACTAATCTGTTGTCAAAGTCCTCGCCTCCGAGATGTGTGTCGCCCGCCGTCGCCCTCACTTCGAACAACGAGCCTTCGTCGATGGTTAGGATTGACACGTCGAACGTTCCGCCGCCGAGGTCGAAGATGAGGACGTTCCTCTCGCCCTTGAGGTTCTTGTCGAGGCCGTACGCGAGCGCGGCGGCTGTGGGCTCGTTGATGATCCTGAGCACGTTGAGACCGGCGATGGCTCCCGCGTCCTTGGTGGCCTGGCGCTGAGAGTCGTTGAAGTAGGCCGGCACTGTGATGACCGCGTCGCGTACGCCCGTTCCGAGGTAAGCTTCCGCCGTCTCCTTCATCTTCGTCAGCACCATGCTGCTGATCTCCTCGGGCGCGAAACGTTTCGCTTCACCCTTGAACTCCACTTGAATCTTTGGTTTGCCGCAGTCGTTGACCACCTTGAAGGGCCAGTGTTTCATGTCTTGCTGAATCTTGGGGTCGTCGAACTTCCTTCCGATGAGTCGCTTGGCGTCGAACACTGTGTTGCTGGGGTTGAGGGCGACCTGGTTCTTGGCTGCGTCTCCGATGAGGCGCTCCGTGTCCGTGAAGGCCACATAGGATGGTGTTGTGCGGTTGCCCTGGTCGTTGGCGATGATCTCCACGTTCCCGTGCTGCCACACGCCGACGCACGAGTATGTCGTACCAAGATCTATTCCTACAGCTGGCATTTTGTGTGCTTCAAATTGCTAAACTTCTCACAATAAACTTGATGTTCAATATTGTAGTAACGTATAACGTCGAATGTATCTATCTTGCGAGTCTAGTAAACTCCTCCGGTTTGCACCGAACTCTCTTCGTCTGTTTTGTATCGCGTTTCAAATAGAACTGAGTTCCCGCCGAGCGACCGCCGCTTATATAGTCATCAAATGAGCTTCCAGAGATTTCTAGTTCTCTCTCGACGTCACAAGAAACTACCAATCACAGGACAGTATCGAAGGAAATATCTAGAGGGGCAATACGCTTCGACCAGTCAGAGAGCGTGTGGGGAAGAGATAGCAATACACTTGCTATCTCGAAAGGGTTGGCATTGTAGAAATTTACCCCAGAACTGGGGAGGTTATAAAAACGAATTATAATGTTCTGCACAACCTTGTAATTTTATAAGTATGTTAATGTTGTCAAAGGACTTGTGGTAGGTATTTATGTGAAAGTTATGTTTGCGTATTTCTGATACAACTTTTAAACCAATTATTTGAGTAGTGAAGCAGTAGAGCATTACACCTTTTTTTGGAAAAAATATCTCTATTCAATTCTGTGGTGATAGATTGCTAGCAAACTACAAAAAATGCGAATAAATATTTATTGAATTGGTAAGTACTATAAAATGCATGTACAATCTTACGTTAACCTATTTTGATATATTTACCTTTTTAGTACTTCATGTATAACTAGATGGCGTTGTTAGTTTTTGTGAATCACGCTATGGTTACGTTACCTCGAATACTATATAAGGAAACAAAATGTACTGATTAAATTGTCTTCGTTCAAGCAAGTTAAACGTTGGTTTTTATTCATGGTCCTTCGAGCCGGATAATCGGATGCAGTGACTTGTGCAGTGAGTTAAAAAGTGGTGCCCCCTATCGGATTAAATCATATAAATAATTGGTGAAGTGTTGTGATCAAGGACAAACTGTGAGTACTCTAAAAGTTAGTTTAACAAAGTGAGAAAAAAAAAAAAAAGAAACGTAGAACTTAGAAAAATTTTGCAATAGTTGGACTTGTAAAATTTTAAGCAAAACTGTGTTTAGACGGGGAATCCATGCCCAATTTCGGCAAAGTTTTCAATTTAAAGACTTAGAAAATTTTCACAAAATTTTGGACTTAGAATTTTTTCGAAAATTTGGAACATAGAATTTTATTGAAGATAAACGTCAACCATTCTGCAGAATTTGGGACTTGTAATTTGAATTAATTGTGGAATATACTTTAAAAAAATGGATTCATTACTCAGATTGCAAGTTGATATCAATAAAAAGATGCAAAGAGGATACGTCAACTTCAAAAAGTCTCCTAAAGACAGGATTACCCTAAGCTACGTAGAAACAAGATTGGAGTCTTTAGAAAATCAATGGTCGGCCTTTGAAGAGAATCATAGTAAAATAATTTCAGAGATTAAACAGGCAGAATATGAGAAGTCAGAGTACATAAGTGAAATGTATGGTCAGGCGGAAGAGTTATACATGGATTACAAAGCTGATTTAAAAGAACGTTTACAGAAGAAAACTACTTCTGCTTCTGCGGAAATCGGCAATACAACAACTTCGACTGCCGTGAAATTGCCTAAAATTTCGATACCTACATTTTCGGGTCACTATTCTGAGTGGTCAACATTTCGGGATCTCTTTCAAACATTGATACACAAGAACCAATCATTAGATAACGTGCAAAAACTACATTACCTAAAAACATATCTTACCGGAGAAGCTGAACAACTGTTGCGATACCTACCTATTACTAGTGAGAACTATTTGACCAGTTGGAATCTTTTGGAGCATAGATTCAATAACAAGAGGTTTATAACAAATAGTATTTTGAAAAGATTCTTCAATCAAAAATGTATAACGACTGAGTCATCGAACTCTTTGAAAGAACTTTTTGATACAACAAATGAATGTCTTAATGCTTTAAAAAACGAAGGTATTAACATCGAAAATTGGGACCTTATTGTTATTTATATACTGTGTTCTAAATTAGATAATGAGTCTCGCAAACAATGGGAAGCTAAGATTTGTAATTCAGCTAACGATTTGCCTACGTTACAAAAGTTTTTAGATTTTTTGGAGCTTAGATTTAGGTCACTTGAATTTTTATGTACTAAAACAGTAAAGAGCACTAACTCAAAGTCACATCACGTAGTAAAAAATGTTTACGAAAATAAACCATCTGTGTGTAGCTTTTGTTCAAACACTAATCATAAGATAGGGAATTGTAAGGATTTTGCTAAAGAAGATTTATCAGCTCGTCGTAACTTTGTCCAAAATTCAGGTTTGTGTTTCAATTGCTTAGGCGCAAATCATGTGGTTACTTCGTGTCGTTTGCCCACGAGATGCAGAATTTGCAGAAGAAAACACCATTCGTTGCTGCATTCGAATAATAATAATCAACCAGCTGATGAACCGAACGAACCATCAGTTGATAGTACCAATGTTGTTGCAACTGCGACAACATCGAAGAACGAGACCGAGGTAAGAAACATTTGTACAACTAGTAGTAGTATGTCTAACAAAAATCATCAAGTTGTACTAGCAACAGCTTTGGTAAAAGCAGAAACTAACACAGGATCTTATATAACACTGAGGTCTCTAGTGGACCAGGGATCACAGGCATCCTTTATAACGGAGTCTGCAGTCCAATTACTTGGACTTAACAGGATTACATGCAACAGTGTTATATCAGGAGTGGGGGGAGAGGCCAACGCTTCTCTCAATTGTAAACATGTAGTGTACATTAAACTACAATCTATCCAGGATCCTAACTTTACCATAAATGTCAAAACATACGTCCTTCGGAAATTAACTTCATTTCTACCTGAAAGAAAAATTGTCGTCCAGCTGTGGCCCAACTTACCAGTAATGAAGTTAGCAGATCCGAAGGACGTATGTTTTGACATTTATGGTAAAGTTAGGATCCTGGATAGATTGTAGTTTAATGTACACTACATGTTTACAATTGAGAGAAGCGTTGGCCTCTCCCAACTTGCTTGAACGAAGACAATTTAATCAGTACATTTTGTTTTCTTATATAGTATTCGAGGTAACGTAACCATAGCGTGATTCACAAAAACTAACAACGCCATCTAGTTATACATGAAGTACTAAAAAGGTAAATATATCAAAATAGATTAACGTAAGATTGTACATTCCGCCCACTATGGACAGCATGTCCATTTTGCCCGCCCACCATGAACTAACCACATTCGAAAAAATGGACTGTATTATAGTTAGAAACAAAGTTATAAGTCAGTATGACATGGTGGCTGAGAACAAAACACACTTTAATAAAGATAAACAGTTCACAATACTAAACAAACTTAACGAAATTCTTAACAATGATAACATAACATACTCATATCTGGTCACTGAGCGACCGGTAATACACAAAGTTTAGTTATTGGTCGTTTAATTGTTATACCTTTACATTTTAGAGTAACTACCCTCGTAACATTGTCCAATCCAGGGTGTTTAGTAATGATTTTACCCAAAAGCCATTTGGCTGGAGGGAGACCATCCTCCTTTACTAAAACGACATCTCCGATATTGGCTTCAGGAGTTTTATTTGCCCACTTATAACGATGCATAAATTGACTTAAATATTCACTTGACCATCGACGCCAAAACTGTTGCAGCATTTTTTGGGTCAATTGCCAACGTTTTAACGACGAAATGGATGAGGTTTCGTAATTATGCTCAGGTACTAGGAGTATTGGTTCACCGATTAAAAAATGCCCTGGAGTGAGGGGTGTCGGGTCTTGCGAATTTGTGCTAATTTGTGATAACGGTCGAGAGTTAAGACAAGCTTCTATTTGGTATAAAAGCGTAGAAATCTCTTCAAAAGTAAGAGTTGCAGAGCCTATTACGCGTCTTAAGTGATGTTTAGTGGATTTTATTCCAGCTTCCCATAGCCCACCGAAATGCGGTGCGTGGGGTGGAATAAAATGCCAAGTAGTGCCGTTGTTTGCCAAACATTTGGCGATTTCCCCTGTCAATGTAGAAGTTTCTTGGGCAAACAAGCTTCTAAGTTCGCGAGCAGCACCAACAAAATTCGTTCCGTTATCGCTAAATAGGTCAGCACAATGACCACGTCTGGCAACAAATCGTTTAAAAGCAGCTATAAATCCTTGTGATGTGAGATCACTCACAGCTTCTAGATGTACGGCTCTTGTAGCCATACATATAAAAAGGCAAATGTAGCCTTTATAGGCTCGATGGCCTCTACCTTTAGAAGTTCGAATTTGTATGGGACCTGCGTAGTCCACACCACTCCGGTAAAACGCTCGAATTGGGGTAACTCGAGCTGATGGTAGTTGTCCCATTAGTTGAACTCTTGTCTGTGCAGCATGTCGTACACAAATAACACATTTCCGAACAGTCAGTTTTGCTTGATTCTTAGCATCAATGAACCAGTATTTATTTCGCAGATGATTCATCATGAGCTGCGGTCCGCCGTGCAACGTAATATGGTGAGTTTCATTTAAAACTAACTCAGTAAAGTGAGATTTTGCCGGTAATATTATTGGATGTTTTATTCCAGTGTTTATTACCGCCTTCTCTAAACGACCACCAACTCTCAAGATGCCCGAATCATCTAGAAATGGATTTAATGACGTAAGTTTGCTTTTCTTCTGTACTGACCCCTTTTCTTTAATATCCTTTATTTCTTGCTGGAAACTGACTGCTTGACACTGTTTCACACAAATATGAAGAGCTTCATTTAGTTCCAAACTAGTTAACCATACAGGAAAATTATGATCTTGTACATTTCTCAACTTTTTGATAAATCTTTTGCAGTATGCTACTACTCGAACTAATTTACGAAGAGATGAGAACTTGGTCCACAACTGGAATTGATCGTTCTGTGTTACATAACAAACCTTTTCTGCTTTTTCTTCTAAATTAGTATCTAGTATTTGGTGATTATCATAATTTTCAGGTCTATGTTTCAACCATAATGGTCCTGTTTTCCACAGTTCAAGTGTCGATAACTCTGACGGATTAATTCCCCGCGACGCACAATCTGCCGGGTTATCAAGAGATGCTACGTGTGACCATTGGTTCCTGTCTAATATATTTAATATTTCCGAGACCCGATTGGCTATAAACGTTTTCCAACGTGTTGGATGACTGCTTAGCCAAGCCAGTACCACAGTTGAATCAGTCCAAGCTCGTAAGTTAGATTTCGGAATGTTCAAAACTACTGAGACTTCCTGTAACAATTTAGCTAATAAAACAGCTCCACACAACTCGAGTCTTGGGATTGATACTTGCTTTATTGGAGCTACTTTGGTTTTGGAAGTGACCAAATGAATGTGCACGTCTCCTGATTCTTCAACAACACGGATATAGACCACAGCAGCATAAGCCTCATTAGATGCATCGCTGAAGCCATGAAGTTCCACACTGCTGTTTTCCTTGACATTAATCCATCGTGGAAATTGACATTTGGTAAGTTCTACCAGTCCTGCACGGTAGGTAATCCATTCGTTTAATAGTGTTGGTGGTAGTTTATCATCCCATTCTATTCCTGCAAGCCAAAGCTTTTGAATCATAATTTTAGCTTTTATGATTGCTGGTGATATCCAACCCATTGGGTCAAACAATTTCGCAATATCAGAGATTACTTTCCTTTTTGTTACAGGTTCCGAGATTGATGGTAGCTGAACGGAGTACTCGAAGTTATCAGTTCGTCGATTCCAGGTAAGTCCCAATATTTTAATAGTTTCACTTTCTTTTAGTTCTAGATTGCTTGGTAATGCTTTGCTTTCCTTAGTTATTTCCTTATGTAGTTGATCATCATTGCTTGCCCATTTCTGTAGTTCAAAACCTCCCTTGCTTAGTAGTTCAGTCATTTCTGAGAATATTTGTTTGCCTTCTGAAATACTTGTACAGCCAGTTATAAGGTCATCCATATAAAAATCGTGTAAAACCCTTTCAGATGCTAGTGAGAATTGAGCTCCTTCATCATAAGCAACTTGATGAAGCGCTCTTACTGCCAGGTATAGAGCTGAAGCAGTCCCAAATGTTACCCGTACTAAACGCAAGTGTTGTATCTCTTTTTCAGAGTCTGATCTCCACACAATGCGTTGATAATCTGCATCTTGTTCTGTCACCTTAATCTGTCTGTACATCTTTACGATGTCAGCTACTATGCAAATAGGATGAAGCCTCCACCTCATGAGAATGTGTCTAAGATCATCCTGTAATCTTGGTCCTACCATAAGGTTACTGTTCAGTGAAACACCATTGTTATCGCGACTAGAAGCATTAAATACAATCCTGAATTTGGTCGTTGTTTTATCCTCTCTAACTACTTCATGATAAGGTAAGTAAACCGCTTCTGGTTTATCAACTTCTTCCGGGGGTATTAGTTCCATATGACCGAGCTTTAAATATTCTAAAATAACTTCCGAATATTTAGTTTTTAAATCCGGTGATTTTAAGAAAAGTTTTTCTAACGATAATAATCTCTTAACAGCAATATTACGCGAATTTCCATATTTACTGCTCGGGTTATCATCTTTAAAAGGCAACTTTACAATATACCTACCAAAACTATCGCGTTTGATTGTTTTCTCAAATATTTCCTCACAACGTTTTTCTTCTGGAGTTAATTGGTTTTTGCTCAGAATGAAGTTATCAGATTCGAGCTCCCAGAATTGTTTAAGATTAAAATCTTCATTGCAAATGTTAGTATGCATGCTGATGATAGTACTATTGCAAATCATAGTATTGGTTTCGCTATCACTCACTTTGCCAGACAAAATCCAACCCAGCCTGGTGCTTTGTGCCATCAGTGTTCCTGGAGGACCTCTAATCAATCCTTCAGTTAGAATTTGACAATAGACTTCTGCACCAAGCAAAAGATCGATTTTGTTTGGTATGTTAAACTTCGGATCTGCTAACTTCATTACTGGTAAGTTGGGCCACAGCTGGACGACAATTTTTCTTTCAGGTAGAAATGAAGTTAATTTCCGAAGGACGTATGTTTTGACATTTATGGTAAAGTTAGGATCCTGGATAGATTGTAGTTTAATGTACACTACATGTTTACAATTGAGAGAAGCGTTGGCCTCTCCCCCCACTCCTGATATAACACCATAGTGTCCATAGTGGGCGGAATGTACAATCTTACGTTAATCTATTTTGATATATTTACCTTTTTAGTACTTCATGTATAACTAGATGGCGTTGTTAGTTTTTGTGAATCACGCTATGGTTACGTTACCTCGAATACTATATAAGAAAACAAAATGTACTGATTAAATTGTCTTCGTTCAAGCAAGTTAAACGTTGGTTTTTATTCAATGCACATTAATAGGTTTTCGATTCCCTCGCGTGATTCTGTATTAATCAGCTTTCATAGTCGAGATGCTCATTTTTTTTTAAATTTATTTTGGTATTTAAGGTCGCTTTTCAACATCTATTTTTTTTTTCAAAAATACAATACCTAACTGAGAAAAACTAATTCTTAAAAATGTATGACAACTTTCATTTATTATGAATTTAGCTTGACGGCCTGGCAACTCAAGCATAGGAATGTCTAGAAACATTCGACCAATCAGAGGCTTTGTAGAAAAGAGATAAAAATACATTATCTGTCTCAGTAAGGTTGTCACTGTTGAAATTTTGCCTGAAACAGGGGACATTTTGATTAAAATTAAGTGTAAGTTTTTATTATAAAATGCCTTCGATCATTAATAACAACTAGATACACAATCCCGTACAAAAACGAACTAAAAACTGTCCTCAAGTAGGTCGTAAAATAGAAAGAGAAAGAAAACAGAAAGAAACATAACTGGCCAACATACTATACCAAAAGAAATTAAACCTTATTCAAATGAGTTAAAGTCGGATTTAGAACGGTCATAAAAACACATTAAATTTTACGACCGCGACTCGAATCAACACATGTTACCCGACTAAATCAAGTAGCCATGCGACACTACGAACTGTACGTTTAGTAAAACTCTTTTCAATTTAGGTGCTTTATAAACCCCGCTGATAATTTCGTCAGTTTTAAAATAAATGTTTTACGGCGATTTCTTAACGAAATATCAGTATTTATAGTACAGTGATACTTATTATATATTGGTAATGTTAGTACTTACTGAAAAAATGAAATTACATCCTTTTTTCGGTCCTGGAAGAGTGATTTTTGCACTTTTTAAACGAGCACGGAGGCATGTTTACGTTCCGAGCGTTAGAACAGTACTAAACCAAAAGGATGACCGATCTCTGATTTGGTCATTCTTTTGGTGAGGACGTTTTTTGTCGCTGATTGTGTATCTAGTTGTTATAAATGATCGAAGTAAAATGCCCATTTCGAAATGTATCGATGAAAAAAATATGTTAATAAAAATTGTTCACAGTAAATAAAACGATGTATCTTTTCAACTACATGATCTAACGCGATGTATGAAATAAACTCCACAATGTTTGGAAGTAAACCCACAATTACATTAAGCATGGAAAAAAGAACTTTTAGATAAATTGATAACTTTTGCTTTTATTATTGTATCTGAATAATAGCAAATTATTTTCTACAAACCTCATTGAATAATTATGATGACTAATGATGAGTTGTATTAGTCACAATCACAATAGAAGTTATATTTACGAGTTATCACTACAATCAAAGATTGAAATCTAATATTATCAAGACGGCATCAAAAGCTTAAAACTTTTTCCTTATCGGGAAATTAAATTTTGCCGGCTGGCAGCACTGGAAAAGTATCCGGAGTATTCCGGAGCATTCCACAGGAGCATTCGATGGTAGTGAGTGGTACAAAAAAGCACGTACAAAGGCCTTATAGCCATGTCAGAAAAATTACCAGAGCATTCGAGTTTCATCTGTTTCTTCCCGCAATCTAGCCCTAAAATCGGGTATCTATATTCCTAAACGACTAAAAGAGATTTTTCTCGCTTGCCTAATTATTGCTTTTTGCGGTCTTGAGTTAGGTACTCGTAGATTTCCAGGGTTTTTCCGTACTTACTTCAAAATTTCTCATGGAGCTTGGATAAATCAATCAATGATCTTATGCCAATGTGAATCCTTGGAATATTACAATCGTGTTATATCGTGATTAGCTTCACCTGCCTTTATCAAAATTATTTTAAAGGCTATTGAGGGCTTTTACTCAAACCGGCTACACTGGCTCTACCGATTTTTGACGCTTCATCCAGTTCACAGTACCCGGTTATATTAGATGTAGTCAGTGGTGGTAGTTCGGTTATAAACTTTATAGTGTGTGTGTCCGCGATTATCCCTGGCTTTTCAACGATTTTGTGGTAGTTTTCATTCTGTTTTCCTCTATTAACATTTAGAACGACAGCTATTCAATTAATGATCCTTTCAAAAGTGATTCTTATAATATTACAAATACATTGTAATTTACATAAAATAAATTCCATGGTTTTAATGGTCAATCAATAGAAACAATGTGGTGCACCGCACCGCACAATGTGTACAATTCATATTTTAATGGTATTGGTTTTTGGAGAAACTAAACGCAAACCTATTAATTATTCTGTGCGCAAACTCAAAAACAGGAAGCAACTTTCTCAACCGTAGATATTGAGCATGGACCAAGCAGGACCAAGCACTTTTGCCATCTGTGGCCTTACTCTGTATGTGGCGCGAAAATAAAATGATCTAAAGAACCATAGTCGCTTTGCCTATATATTGTAGTCTTTGGCTTTGCCTGTACTGTACAACATACATTATATGTGGTAAAGTTTAAAGGATAGAAATACGAGTAGTTGTTTGATCCGCTAGGTGGCGCTGACAAGTAAACATTAGATGTGACTGTGCTCGTAACTAAATAATTATTAAAAATAGTAAACCCAGTATTTAATCAGTGTATTATACATAAAAGTGGAGCTAAACCTGAAAACTAGCAGTGACAGTGTTATCGTGGATTAAAAGAACCAGATTACTAAAATAACAGTGATTTTCAAATACTCAAGCATCTACTCTAAAATAAAATAAACTCAGTGCTATAAGTTATACCAGTGTAAATATCCAAAATTTACGGTAAAACAAGTAAAACAATCATAACTCAAGCCCAAACAAAAGTGATAAAACAGTGATCTTAACATTCTAAACAAAAAGTGTCACGGGCGAGAAATCGTTTTTTATTCAAACTTTGCACCCAATGCACCTACTACGCTGATGTGAAAGGACAACAACAACGCCATCTACCTAAAACTTCTCAAACCAGCAATAAGAAGCAGGCTGGGTGGTAGGTAACAAAACAAAAATTGGCAATAAACATTGCTAATAGCGCCATCTGAATCAATAATAAGGAGCCAAGTGTTCAAAACACCATTACGTAGAGGAGGTTTTGATGTACCTCGCAATTTGACGACTGCAGACAACGTCAACTTAGCTAAGTGAAGAAGACCTCTGCCTCGAATATCAACAGTGTGCTGGTTCGAATCCCGCGGAGACGAGACACTTTTTGAATTTGTAAAAATTTCATTTAAAATTTATTTCAAACATGGATGAATATGACAACATCAATACACAAGAGCGACGAAGACTAAATTTCAATGTTAGCGAAATTGACATGGACGTTTCGTACCTAAGTCCGACAGATACGTCACAACCACTTCCAAACCAACAACTGTCCAAAAGTATAGACGGTACCTTAATCGACAATACAACATACTCCGAAATGCTAGACAGAATATCAACATTAACTCAGGAACTCGCTACCACACAGGGCGAATTAGAAAACATGATTTTAGAAAATAATGATTTACGAACACAAAATAAAAATCTTACTACACAAATCTCCGCTCTAAAATCACTATGTCAATCCACGACTACTCCGATCAAACTAAGTACTATTAAAAAGAGTACAAAACGTTTTGTGTTGCCCCAAAACAGCGACGTATCCTTTATCCCTTCATCACCAACCTCGACACCTAATACTAAAAGTGACCACACCTATACATTTGCAAATCTACATAGAAAAATAAATGATTTACAGAAGCAATTATCTGAAGCAAGCAAGGAAATAACATGCCTAACAAAACAAATTGAAAACCTACTAGTGAAACTGACTACGCAAAAGAAAGACAGTACTACACATACCCAAGAACTACAGATAATACCCGCGTATGAAATCAAAAAGAAAGAAAAACCTGCGGACTACAGAAAATTAATTATCCTTGGAGCTCAGCAATGTGTAGGCCTTGCGTCAGCTCTCATGTACTCAAGACAACGAACGCAATATGAGAAGTACGCGATTATAAGCGAAACTAAGCCGAATGCGTTGAGCAGCGAGATAGTAAAAAACTATCGAAGTTTAAATCTAGCAGCCAATGACAAGCTTGTTATATCTCTTGGTGAAAACGACTATAATCAAAAATCAGTGTTTGTACAAATTCAAAAAATTATAGAATATTTCAGCTGCAACCAAATTATTGTACTAAACATAGCTAAAAACAATTATCTAAATGTAAACAAGCTAAATAATACCATAATGAAAATATGTGAAAAATACAAAAATTGTTCCTATATAAATTGTAATAATCTTAAACTTAATGATATTTGCAAAACTATTAACTATGTTATTGACTGTAATGACTATGACAGCAAATTTTTGAAGTTTTCCGAAATTAAAAAAAGTATACACACTCTAAGCCAACTAAATAATATCTCAAATCGGAATTGCAACTATATATCTAAAAAGGGTACAATACCATATTATTTTAAACCACGGACTGCAGAAATGTCGACAAATACTAAGAACAAAACATTAAGGCTCCAGTACACGTTGGCCCAGCGCGTTCGGCGAGTGCGTTCGGCCAACGTGTACTAGGCTGTTTTGTGTGTATTTGTCGTTTGCGGCCAACATTCGCCGACGATCCGATTAGTGTCGGTTTTTCGTGCACAAATCAAAGGAATTTGGCGCAAGCCGCAAACAGCGATCACACGTTGGCCGAATGTTTATTTCAAATTTAGGCGTTGGATTAGATTGTAGTGTCGCGGTTAATATTGTTTCAAAATCATGGCGTCTTGGAGTAACGATTCTACTCTGGTGCACATGTAAATAAAATTTGAAAGTGCTGTACTAGTATATTGCAGCGGCCGTGATCGCCCTAACGTCCATCTTCGTAGAGCGACCAACGCAGAATGAAAGTCGCCAACGTGTGAACGGTACCACGAAAATCTGCCGAGCGCATTGGCCGAGCGTGCTCGGCCAACGTGTACTGGAGCCTTTACAAAAACCCTCACCACAAAAAATAGGGACTATACCATACTATTTCTCTGTAATAAAAAAGGGTCAAAGTAGCCTAACTTCTGAGGACAACAATCTTTTTCGTGTACAATAACCTACAAATACTTCATCAAAATATAAATGGACTGTTGGCTAAAAGTGACATAATAACGGAATTTATAGACACTCTTTTGAACAGTGGCAAATATGTACATGTCTTATGTTTTACAGAACACAATATGACGATGAGCGATGTTGATCTTGTGAACATTCCAAACTACACTTTAGCTACCTCCTTTACTAGACAAAAACGAAACGGTGGGTCTTGTATATTAATTCACAACCATATTAGATATACAGAGATAGATTTCGTGAAAGTCGCAAATATATGCAATGTTTTTGAATGCTGTGCGGTTGAGCTAACGGATCATAAAATTATAATATTATGTATATATAGAGTGCCAGGACTACACAAAATGGACATATTCTTTGACAATTTAACGTATATATTAGAACAAATCTGCTATAGAAATAAACATAAAGTTATAATTTGCGGTGACTTTAACATTGACATGCTACAAAAAACGAAGTATTCCTCTCTATTTAGACGTCTCTTAAAAGAGTTTAATCTTAAAATCGAAATACAGCAACCCACCAGGCCCAGTAGTGGCACTTGCCTAGATAATATTTTTCACAATTTACGGGGCTGTAATAGTGAGATACTAGAATTAGGGGTATCTGATCATTTAGCGCAATTGATGCAGTTTCCGGTACAACAAACGTGTGCATTGAAATATTATTATGCTAAAAAACGCGACTACAGTAAGGAAAACATGCATCGGTTTAGGCAATGCATAGGCAGTTTAAGTTTTTCAGATATTTTTGAAGAAAATGACTCTAATGAAAAGTTTAATGCGTTTTTTGACTTATTCAAGCTTTTCTACGACCTATGTTTCCCAATAGTAAGATGCAAAATCTATACAACTTATAGACCAAAGTGGATTACAAAGGGTATTAAAGTCTGCAGCAAAAAGAGACGGTCTTTGCTCTGGCAATATAGGTTAAACCCAAACAAAGACACAAAAACTGCTTTATCGACATTTAGCGCCAGGTACCGCCGCGTTATCAAGCAGACACAAAAAGCACAAAATAGCTGCTACATAGAAAACAGTTACAATAAGTCTAAAGCTACTTGGAAAGTAATAAATAATTTGAAAAGCAACGTGCCAAAAACCCATATCAATGCTATTGAGGTAAATAACAAATTTATCACAAACCCTCAAAGTATTGCACAACATTTTAATGATTATTTCACAGACCTAGTGCAATCCAATGTAGATTGTCAAACTTATAATAATACAAATGTTTTAAAATCCCACAAATCTATGTTTATGGAACCAATAGTCCCAAAAGAAATGGTAACTATAATAAATAACCTAAAAAATACAAATAGTACCGGGTATGATGACATCAAGACTAGCGTGATCAAATCAGTAGGACCCATTGTAGCACCAGTGTTATGCGATATAGTAAATGCTTGTATACACAAGGGAGTTTTTCCAGAAGCTCTAAAAATCTCGATTATCAAGCCACTACACAAAAAGGATGAAAAAACAAAAATGTGCAATTATAGACCTGTAGCCTTGATTCCAATATTTTCAAAAATTTTTGAAAAAGTAATATATAATAGACTCAATAATTATTTTGAAAAAAACAAAATTTTTTGTCAGGAACAAATGGGATTTAGACAGAACAAAACTATTAATATGGCAGTGTACAATTTCCTTAAAAAGATACATCACAACATGGACAACAGAAAACCGGTTGCAGCAATGTATATGGACATGACGCGCGCTTTTGACTACGTTGACCATAAAATATTACTGAAAAAGCTCTATAGCTACGGTATTAGAGGTAATGTTCTTAAGCTCATACAATCGTATTTAGAAGGTAGAAAACAGTTTACTCAGA
The DNA here is from genome assembly GCA_950005045.1 of Agrotis exclamationis. Taxonomy (NCBI): domain Eukaryota; kingdom Metazoa; phylum Arthropoda; class Insecta; order Lepidoptera; family Noctuidae; genus Agrotis; species Agrotis exclamationis. The sequence goes on from OX465443.1 coordinate 1,609,948, forward strand.
TCAGTCAAGTCAACATTAAGACAAAAACTGAAACAATATACTCCTCAAGTACTAGAAAAATTTTGTATGGTGTTCCACAGGGGTCTGTGTTAGGTCCATTACTTTTCATCTGCTATATAAACGATTTCCCCAATGTAACAAATCATCAGATGTGCTTATTTGCAGATGATAGCACAATTGTTTTCGACAAGGGTAATTTTAAAGAAATAGAATTAGATATAAATACAAACCTGGTGTCAATCATAGAATGGCTTAATGCCAACAATCTAAAAATTAATCTGACAAAAACTAAGGTAATGGAATTCAAACTTCGACAAAGAACACCGACACAATACCAAATCAGGTACAAAGGAGACGCAGTACTAGAATCCAAAACAACAAAGTTTTTAGGATTGCACATTGACAATGACATGTCATGGAAATCTCAAATTGATAGTGTTTGCTTAAGAATTTACCGATTCTCTTATGCCCTATACATGCTAGGTAAAATCGCAAACAAAAGTGCCCTCCTAACGGCATACCACGGGTATGTAGCCTCCACACTAAGGTATGGAATTATATTTTGGGGTAATGCTGCAAATATATCGTCCGTACTTTTGGCACAAAAAAGATGCATCCGAGCCATCTGTAAATTAAAAACAACAGATACATGTAAGCCGCACTTTAGGGATTTAAATATTCTCACAGCACCGTCGCTGTATATCTATGAGGTTCTGATGTTTGTAAAAAACAATATGCACTTGTTTAGTCACGTAGAAAGTCAACGTCGCTCAGATAAATTAAAAACAATAGTTACTAAGACTGCTTTTGCTTATAATAGTGTCTATGCAATGGCACCTAAATTGTATAACAAATTACCTTGTGATATTAGAAATAGTAAAAATAATAATGAATTCAAGAATAAGCTCTTTAAGCTACTAAATGACAAGGTATATTATTCAGTCAAAGAGTATTTGGATGACAAATTCTGATGAATATTTTATAATTTATATTTTCTGATATACATGACATTTTCACTACTTTAACGACACAATTTTGATAATTTGACATGCATATACTCGTACTTTTGACATTATTATTAACATTTTTATATTTTTTTAATACTTTCATGACATTTTCCCTACTTTATTGGCACAATTTTGATAATTTGACATGGCATAATTATACTCGGACATTTTATATTATTATAACATTTCTAAAACTGATTTTGTATGCCTATCGGCGGGACATGGTTTGTACATTAATCTATTGAAAAACACCTGTAATCACCTATGTTCACAAAATGAATAAATGAATTTGAATTTGAATTTGATTATTTAACTCTCTTTTTAACATTAGTAATTTTATTTGACCCACGCCACGCTGTCATTTTTCATGGTTGTTGTTGTTGCAATAACTCTAAGTCACTAAAGTCCATTGAGATGTCTATGCTAAAGTCACACGGAAACGCGCTGTGGCAACGCTGGCCAACGCGCTCGACGCTGTCACAAAATTTGCAAGTACCGCTATTGTTTGTTTTTAATTAATAGAAGTATTTCTGAAAGATTTTTGATTTTATTAAGTGTTAAACAGCAATTATTTAGAACTTTGTTCTGTGACTTGTGTGAAATGTGAGTAAATACGATAATTTCTGCTGTTTATAGACTGGTGAATTGACATATTAATGAAATATATTATACCCTTGTTATTTATAGCATGTCAAGATCTTCAGTCCCAACCCATACGCAAGTGGAGATGTTATTAGAGAGTTTGGAAGAGAAACGTTGGCTTGCGACAGGACACGCTCGGACATCACGAGAGCGAGATCGTACTCGAGCGGCATGGCAGGAAATAGCTACCAAGTTAAATAGCGAACGCGATGGCTGCTATAAAAATTGGGAACGATGGTCAAAGGTTTGTTAGGAACTTGTATTAATTTTGTGTGCAATAACATTTTCGTGTAACTAAGCTAATGTAATTTATGAGAAAATCTTTATGGAATCTCAGAACAATGTCTGTAAAGGTGGCCAGTAACACTGCATTAGTGGGCTGAATAGTAACAGGATTTGATTGGAGGTTGGGCTTCTGCTGAAATGGCACCTGAGCTAATGGCACCTTAACTATTCCACATACGGATCCTGTCAAATTTTTTTGTGCCAGGTGCCCAATGTGGAAAACCTCCTTGATTGTATGTAGTATGAATTAGTTTTCACAGCTAGAGATATTGGCAGAAAGGAATGCATATTGTCACTGAAAGTATTTGGAAGTTAATGATGCCGTGACATCTAGGGAGTATGGAAGAAGAAAATGAATTGTGCCGACTCCTAAATACACTGGTTATAAGGCATTAAGGGCAGAAAGATGAAGATGATGCTTGGCTTGGGATGGGATATTCAATCAGTATCAATGTAATCTAATATGCGTTTGTTAAGTATTGCCAGTATCTGTAACTTCTGAGGTGTCATTTTGCCTATTATTATAATTTGAATCATTATTATATCTTAAAAACAAAATTAAATATCCTGTACATTCATTGGCATTAATTATTAGATATACATTATAATCTTATATGAAACCATGCTTACACATTGTATATTATACTAGTGGCCTGTCCCAGCTTCGCACGGGTATATTAAGAACCGCTTGTGTGATTTTGTGCAAACTTCACATAAAGCAAATAGTTCGAACAAAGCCTAAACATTTGGTTTGGATAGGTGAGCCCGTTCTTGAGTTATAATGTTACAACGAAAAGTGGCATTGATTTTTATAATTATATTAGAATTATGTTTTAGTACTGGAAGGATAAGAAGTCAGCGGTACGAAGAAAAGCTATGCAGATACGGACGGCTAAGCAGCGAGCAGGCGATGTGGGAATAGATGAAAGCCTTTTACTCTCAGATGTTGAAGAAAAAATTGTGGATTTATCGGGTGGCAAGCCCTTTGTTTCTGGAGACAGGGAGATAGAAATTGAAATTATTTATGTAATTTGAATTTTCTCTTTAATATTTTTTTTATAATTCTCTTTAATTTTTTTGAAAGGATAATGGGCAAAAATTAATAGAACTTGGTCCAAGAGCTTATAAAACGTGTGGCAAATATAAGTATATAATATACAATACCGTTCAATTAAGAAGGAGTGTCTAAGATCTGTCACTTGAAAACAACATTTAGCAATAAAATAGGTACTTGGACTAGGGAAAGGGACTGTAGACTTATACTGACTAAAATCCACCATGTTCTGTCAATAGCTCTTTAGGGACCAGAGTCATGGTTACCTGCTTAGACAATCCCGGGGAACACCTGCTGGGGTCCCTACCCTGGCATGTGTCTGTCCCTCAATGGGGGCCCTCATACTTGGCTTATAATTTTGGCAAAAAGGAAATGAAAATCAATTGTGAGGATTCTTATATTTTACATAATTATGGTCATGTTAACCGGACAGACCAAAAATTTGACTTTCATTTCTCACAAGTCTTATCAGTGGAGGCTCTTGGACCACTTTCGCCCATTGTCTTTAGTAACTTTATGAAAGTGCATAAAAATATATTTATATGGTATTATGGTGCATATAAACATTTATATTATGGTACTTACTATGGTGTTTCCAGAAATCTCAATTTAATTTGCAGTCATTTCATTTTCAGCCAACTGCTAGTGAATCTGGCCCAAGTTGCGAGTATATTGTACCTGAAGCTTCAGACGCAGAGCTCATGGTATGTATGATGAAATGTTCAATACGTCTTATGAATAAATAAAAATAGCCTTTATTTACTGACTTTAAAGTTAATTTTAAATTAATCCTTAACTACTTAAATTTTGCCGTAGTGGTAGACGCCCACGGCGACGGACGTCGCAAGACGATCTCCGGCCACCGTAGGCGCGGACATGCGGGCGGTGAGTAATGGGCAACTCGCCGCCCGACCATGGACCATGCCCGGGTCTACGGCGCGTTGTGTTCCACGCGCGCCTCAAAGAGCGTCAGCAAGATGACGGGGCCCCCTTATATCATTACCGTGACCCTGGAACGTAAAGGGGTAATGAAGGACACCGTGGATTTTAGTCAGTACAAGTTTGACAGTCCCTCCCGCCCTGCCCTGCGTGGGAGGACTCATTTGATGATTTTACCACAATAAAAAAAAAAAACTTCAATTTTGCCAGTTTTTACTAAGGTTGCTCTAGCCCCTAGGGCAACCTGACTAAGACCTGTCAACTATGCCAAGGCATAGGCCTGACATAGGCCTCCTCTAGGTCATGCCAATCTCCTCCACCCCTGTGGGAGACAGTGGTGTAGCTAGGCTGGGATGAAGCGGTCCATAGCGACCTCGCACCCGAATTCCTGAGCATAGCGCGTTCAACCCAACTCTTCAACTTTATTATATAACTATAGATTTTCTGAAGGAATGTTTAAGTGAGAGAATTTGTTTGCAGTGCATCCAAGGTATTACAGAGGAGAAAAATGAAGAGGTGGACAGCAAACAGGTATAGCAGTGTTTAAATTACTAACTTAATTCATCATCATACCTACCTTCTTAGCTCCGCCGTTGCCGGTCCCAAGCCCGGATGAAAAAGGAGGAGGGTTGGTTTGGCAGGAGACGAAGCCAACTGTAAAATGTCAACGCCGAGTCGTGGGCGGCTGTCAAGTAACCCACCCCCGGGTCCACCCAGCGATCTCGGAGCGGTCTTTAGTGGCCGGGAAGGATTAAATACCCTCCAAAAGACTAACGTGGAAGGACGTGGGAACCCACCACGATTATATCCCAAGAAAACCACCTCATGATGCTAAGAAAGAGAAAGTGTGTTCTGTCGGACAACCCGGCTAACACCCGGCGCCACCCGGTACCCGGGCCGGCTGGTGTGAAATTGGCTACCGAAGCTCCCGAAGAGATAGGTCACCAGGTCTCTGAAGGCAGGAATGTTACTGGTGAATACAAACACACGAAAAGTAAAACCTCACTACGAGCACATCATCGTATTGGTACCTGGAACACCAACGGTATTCTTCATCCAGGAAAGCTGACCATTGTGGACAAGGAAAGAGAAAATCATAGGATCTCTATATTGGGCATCAGCGAAACCCACCTTCGTGGTCAAGGCCATTTTAAGATCACAACTTGAAGTACCTTGTACTTTTCAGGGAAGGACGACTCAAGCAGGAACGGTGTCGGTATACTCTTGCCAGCAGGCATGAGCAAATTTGTCCTAGGATACAATCCCGTGTCCGATAGAATCATCAGTTTGAAGCTAAACACAAAACCATGCCTGCTTAACATTGTGCAAATATACGCCCCTACAGCACAATCTTCTGATGAGGATATCAACGAATTCTATGGAAATCTCGAGAAGACACTTGATGCCATTCCAAGCCGTCAGATAACGATCATACTCGGCGACTGGAATGCAAAGGTTGGCAACTTTGAACCGGACTATACCATCAGAGACACGATTGGACGATATGGTCTAGGCACTACAAACGAGCGCGGTCAGAGACTTATTGAGTTTTGCGTCGGTAGAAAATTAAGCATTATGAATACGCACTTTAAGCACCACCTTAGACGCCTCTATACATGGAGATCTCCAGGCGACCGTTACAGAAATCAAATTGATTACGTAATGATAAACGCTCGCTGGAAATCCTCTATAAAAAACGTGAAGACTTTTCCTGGTGCCGACTGTGGTTCGGACCACGTTCTTTTGGTCGCTTGTCTTTCCCTGCGCCTGAAAGCGATAAATAAACACTCCCGACCAACACTCAGAGCTTTGAACTCTACCGAGCGGGCACACTTCCAAAGCACGATCGAGGGCAGACTCACTCAGAGCTCAACACCACCGGGAGCTGACGCCGATGCTCTTTGGAAAAGCTTGGAATGTAAAATCAAGGAGTCTCTGAGTGAGATTGTCTCGAAACGAGAGAAGGACCACAAGAGAACAGCTTGGATAACGGACCACACGTGGGAACTTATTCAACGTAGGAAGGAAGTCAAAGTGAGAGGACTACAGAACGCTGACGTATTGAAGGAATACTCAAACATATGCAGAGCCATTAAAAACAATTGCCGCCTTGACAAGAATAACTTCATTACCAACATTTGTCGCGAAGTAGAAACTCATGCGTTGAAACAACAGACTTCAGATTTATTTAAGAAGGTCCGCTTGCTGAGTAGGCAATTCAAACCGAAATCATGGGTGATCGAAGATACAGATGGAAAACCGCTACACGAACTCGATAAAATTGCAGAGAGATGGCGCGGCTATTGTGAAGACCTGTATAAAACACCCAACACATCGGACTTTTCGCGCGTGGACTGGTCCAACCTGGAATTGGAACCCAACATCCTGCGATCAGAGGTTGTAGCAGCCATTACCTCACTGAAAGCCAAGAAAGCACCAGGTCCAGATCAAATCACAGCTGAAATTCTTAGGGCCCTGGGTGACAAAGGTTTTGACACCTTGCACAACATCTGCAACCACATCTGGCGGTACGGCGAGTGGCCAAGTGCTTGGACTCAGTCGATCATCCTTCCTCTACACAAAAAGGGATCGACCAAAAAATGCGATAACTATCGCACACTTGCCCTAATTTCTCATGCAAGCAAAATCTTATTGCAAATCATCAATAACCGGATCCGTTACTACCTTGACTGGCAGATACCGCAAGAACAGGCTGGCTTTGTGAAGGGGAAAGGAACCCGTGAGCAAATTCTGAATGTCAAGCAGATTGTAGAGAAGTGCTATGAATTTGACTTACCGGTTATAATCTGTTTTGTTGATTACAGCAAGGCTTTCGATTGTGTCAACTGGGACTGTCTATGGAGAGTGCTGTTAGAACTGGGTGTACCCCATCATTTAACTGCGCTGTTGCAGTCTCTTTATTATAACAGCCAAGGAATGGTGAGGGTTGGCGATATCACATCTAAACCATTCAGTTTTGAAAAGGGAGTTCGACAAGGCTGCATTCTTTCACCCATTCTATTCAACATATACGGTGAATACATAATAAGGCGCACTTGTGATAGCTGGAATGGAGGAATCACCGTCGGCGGGCGCAAGATTTGTAATTTGCGTTATGCAGACGACACCACCTTATTTGCGGCAAGTGAAGCTGAGATGATCACCGTTTTGGAAAGGATGGAGTGCATCAGCACAGAACTGGGGCTCTCGATAAACAGGTCCAAAACCAAGATCATGGTCATAGATCGTACAGGCAAGCTTGAGCTCACTGGGAAACTTGACTTGGAGGTAGTTGATAACTTTATATACCTGGGCTCAAGCATTAGTTGTAATGGCTCATGTGAACATGAAATACGAAGGAGAATTGGGATGGCAAAGGGGGCCATGGCACAGCTTCAAAAGATATGGAAGAACAGAAGCATCTCCCTGAAAACCAATACCAATCTTGTGCGCACCCTGGTGTTCTCCATATTCTCGTACGGTGCTGAAACTTGGACCCTGAAGAAAGCTGACCGCGATCGTATTGATGCTTTTGAGATGTGGTGCTGGCGAAAGATGCTGGGGATCCCCTGGACAGCACATCGCTCCAACGTGTCAATCCTACAAGAATTAAACATAACGACAAGGCTCTCCACCATCTGCCTACGTAGGATTCTCGAATACTTTGGCCACATTGCCAGGAAGAATGACGATAACCTAGAAAGGTTAGTAGTCACTGGCAAGGTGGAAGGCAAAAGACCACGTGGTCGAAGCCCGACACGTTGGACCGACCAAATTCGCACCGCTCTCGACACAACGGTCCACGAAGCTCTGCACTCGGCGGCAGATCGGGACAGATGGCGTCGAGTGGTACGCAACAAACTGCTGCAACATGGAGGTGGTCACGACCCTCAGCATTGAGGAAACCGATTCGAGGAGGAGGACCTACCTTTTTCTCAACAAACCAGTAAATGGGTAATACAATTATCATATTATTGCCGTCCACTACTGAACCTAAGCCTCCCCCAAAGAGAAATACAATACCCCTTTCCTGTTGAATTACGAAGGAGCAATTGTGGCCAATGGTATAAGCCCCGACTTATGACTTGCATTACTTTGTGTAATTTATTTCATCACCACTGCTCTCAAAACGGTGAAGGAAATCATCGTGAGGAATCCGGAATTTTGTAGAACCAAAAATTCAAAGACAGGGCCCGCGTGGTGGATTATGGCCCACTCCTCACAGAGAAGAGGTCTATATCTCAGCAGTGGGAACATTATAATGTTCCCACTGCTGAGATATAGACCTCTTATAGACTGATGATGACTGAATTACTTTACATAATAATTATACATATGTCGCAAATACCTTACTCCAGAAAAAGATGTTTCACTAAATTATTAATGTTTTCTATTACAGTTCGTGGGTAGACCACCACAACCGCCGCCAGCGCAACAGAAAAGCAATGCACCAATGCCTTCCTGTAAGAATTACTTTCTTGATTTAGTTTATCAAGTGTTTTCACTTTACAGGCGGTAGACGCCTGATGGTGTCCCATTCCAAGACACAAATCGTTGACGTTGCTCAAAAAGCGGGTACACTAAATTGGACCTGAGCCTGTCACATCTGCCGCTTGCCCAATGGGCTGTGGGAATGGCGGGACGAGCTGGATAAAACCAACAACCAGTGCTCCACTTTGGCCCTGGAGCAGAGAAACTGGTAGTTATATGGGTGGAGAAGCCTTTTCCCAGCATCATAATTCAGGCTAGCAGTGTCAGTACCTTCCGCCATCGGACATCTAGACGTACTGCTAATTACCATCCATACTTAGTTGTCATTCGCACTAAGCGCTTTCAATCTTCCTTTATAATGCGCACAGCAAAGGAGTGGAACTCACTACCTGCGTCTGTGTTCTCGAACACATATAATCCGAATCTTTTCAAAGTTAGAATGAACAGGTTTCTTCTGTTTCTGGGTAAGCTCGCTTCATCGTAGATTGAGAAAGCCGTAGCGAGCTAACGCAATTCGACCTATTTATAAGTCAATTTTTTTTTTTGATAATATATAAACCCATAAATAAAGAAAAAGAAAACCAAAGCCATGAAAAAAAAAGATTTGTATGTTTTATGTTTACAGCACCTCAAAAACGTCGAGTTATGGTACGACGGCCGCGCCCATATTTTCCACCACAGCCGTCATCGCGAACGGAAATGGTAAACCTGACCGAACGTTTTATCGCCATTGAGGAGAAGCGTTTGGACAACGAAAGACTCCTAATAGACAACCAACAGAAGATGTTAGACGTTTTAAAAAACATAAGTGAGGCGTGGTCTAAACAGAGTCAAGCACTGCAGGAATTATGTGCATCCATCAGACGGGACAAAGATAGCTGAGTGCCTACCATAGAGTAGTAGATAATATTAAACCCCTTTGAGTAAAGTATTGGAAGGCAGAGACTACAAATGAAGAAAAAGCAAGAAAATAATGGATAAATATTGCTGTTACTGCTACAGATAAGGAGAAGTAGGGGAAAGGTGTACGAGATGATCCGTTGAGGGAAGATGATCCTTTTAAATTGCAACGAACCCAGTAGCGTCATCTAGTTGTTTTTATTGGTAAAATGTAGTCCCCGATATTCTCCCGCCTCAGTCAAAAGTAATGGTGTCGAGAGTGACAATCAAATTTTTTGAGAATTAAAACAAATATTCCGTGACTTTGATCTAAGGTAAGCTTGACTTGAAGTCTATGTCTAATTTGTTCTAGGTACTTTATTACTAGGCTGTTGCATTAGTTAGCTTTGTATATTGCTCTATTTTGTTTTTTTAAAAGCATGGTAACAGTTTAAACCACATAGTTTAAGTTATCGAACATTCAATAAAAAAGTTAATGTTGGGGCAAGATGATTATGTTACCGGTGTACAAGATGATCCCCACGGATCTTCTTGTAAACTGGTAACATACCTACAAATAAGGGGATATTTTTAACAATTCGTATATTATTATGTTTTAGTTTATGTATTGTTTCTAATAAATATGACTTAATTTATATGAACTGCCTGCATATTATTTAAAAAAATGTAGTAATTTTAAATAATAACAAAAAATACTTTATTTTGTTTTAGACTATGCCTCGTAATTATAAAAAAAACCCAAACGCCGGTTGTGGTCGGAAGACTCCATGATCTAAGCGCTGGATGCTGTTAAATTAGCATGCCATATAGCACAGCAAGTAAACAGTTTGGGGTGCCAGTAAAGTCCTAAAAGGGCGAGCTAAAGTCAACAATAAAGTGGCTGTGAAAAATAAACCCAGATTATGGTTTTATTTAGGTAATTCTCTTCCTGGATCCTTGGATCATCTTGCCCCTATCGCAAGGATCATCTTGGACACCGGGGTGTACAAGATGATCCTTTGACAACGTTTTAAAAATGTGTTTTTTTAATAGTAAAACATCTAAAAAATTAAAATTTTGAGTATGAGAACAATAAGATAAATAAATTTACTATGTATATACGTATTTACATTCGCGCTAAGTAGAATATCATTTGATCTACAAGCAATCTCCCTTAAGTGAATCATCTCGTACACCTTTCCCCTACGGCAAAGGTTTTTACCCTTGTGGAAATACGCTTTAAAAACAACAAAAAACCTACCCGATATAATACCTGCCTTGATGATCGCATGCGCGAAGAAGTCCTGGGTTCCATTCCTGGGCTGGGTCAAGTTTTATTGAATTTTCCATCAGGAATTTGACGGTAGCAGTCACGGAGTGTGCATTTGTGCCCGATTGATAAATAATAGGCCTTTGCACGAGACTTAAAACATATCTTGATAGAAGTTTGTACTATTAACCCTAGAGTACTAATCATCGCCTGGGAGGCCGCACTCAACCAGTTTTTTCGCTATAATTTCAAATTGTGCGACCGTTGCTACTTGTGCACTCATCTCAACTCTGTGCACCCCAAAACGCGTTAGTTGGCGATCGCTCGTCCTGCGAGCTCTTTTCATTGCAGAGTTACAGAGTGTTGGATCGCCTGGGAGGCGATCCTTAGTATTAAAGGTAATTATTTTTACATGATCATAATTATAATTTTTGGAGTTTTAGACATGACGTGCTATTTCTATCTATTGAAATAAAATATTTTGTTTAAAGTTAAACCCATTCAACAATCAGATATAAAAATTGTTGATGAAAGAAGACTGCCAATGAGATTGTAAAAAATTTAGAAGTCGAAGACTGTGATTCTGATGACAGAACGAACTTGGATGGAAATGTCATAAAAAAGCAAAAACAAGCAACAGAAAAAAGGCGCATGAGTGTGTACTACTATGTAAAATGCAATAAACCGTATCATCTGCAATATCGAACACCTAATTGCTTCTCTAGCGATAGGAAATATTGAGAAAATTTCAAACTTATGTACCATAAAAATTATAATGCTTACTATCCGTTTTTTATAATGAAATCAACAGGTTGTTAATAAACTTTTAGATAAGTAAATGACTTTTTTAATGTTTAAAAGCAAAAACAAAAATTATGATTTAATTCTGTTTCACCATAAAAGTTTAGCAAGTGTTAAGTTTAAAGCACCATATAAGATCGTATCAATACGAAAAATATATTTTTGTTATTACATTTAAAAACGCAGAAGTTGGCCTTTTGTATAAACAATATTTGTCTTTTAGATTCATAAGTAGTCTTTATAAAAATTGTGGTCTTTCAAGAAGTAGCCTCTTAGGCGATGATTAGTATTAAACAGTAAAAAATTTATATTAGTATTCTAGGGTTAAGTACAACTCTGCTAATCTTTCGGGGATTACAGGCGGATGTTATGTTCAATTATGTACGTCAGGATTGAGGAGCCACATCAGATTTTTAAAATCTGATTTCACCATTATTTAGCAGCAATGTAGCTGATTTTGCAGCACAAATTCTAGATTTAGCAGCAAAATATATCACTAGTTATATTAATGCAAAAGTGGCTCCTCAATCTAAACGTTTGAATTGAGGAGCCACCTTGGATCTCGGTAAGTAATAGATGCACATTGTTGAAACTTTTGCAGCATTTAGCAGCAATTGTGCATATTATCGTCTAAAAATTTGACTACTGTAGCGCCAAAATCAAAGAAAATACAATAGTTTTAGTGTGGCTCCTCAATCTAGACGCAAGAGCTGAAATTGTATTGGATATGAGCGATCAATTAATATATTCAACATAATGATCATTTAGCAGGTGTTTTGTTTGTTTTTGCAGTATAGGAATAAAATGGTAAAACAGAGTAAATTTTTTAGATGAACGTATTTTCTTTGGCTCCTCAATCCTGACGTTCTAATTGTATATTTTTGACTGTAGCCACCTGATTTCTCAACGGAATCTAAAGCCAGATATACTAACATTTAGCAGAAATGTCTGCTAAAGATATCTGCACAATTCAGCAATGTACATATTTTGGATTCTGAGAAAACAAAACTATTTTCTTGTAAATTCAGTGTGTAGGGTGACCATGTTATACTCGTATTAATGAAACCAGTATAACTCTTTAGATGCATTTTTGTTATAAATATAAGTTATCTGTTTTAATTTAACCTTCCAGTTTCTATAATTTTGTACAGATTTCTAACATTTTTTAAACATTTCCAGTGGCGAAGGTTCCTACAACCACGCTCGTTACAACCAAGGATATAACTACTAAGATATGGACGACTGACCGCGGCTGACTACGGAACGATCTAGCACATAAGTAAATTATTAAATGTTTCTTTTCATAACAGGTTATATCTATCGTACCTATGGATGTGCCGTTACCAGCGATATTGCCCAAAATGGGAATATAAGTGGCAACACGGGCAATATTGCCGGTAAAATACCGGGAATATTTCCAAAATGCTGGCATTACTGGCAATTTTACCCAAAACCATATTTTATTGTATATAATGTAGATGATTGCCTGTAAACGCTAACTTTAAGTGTTGTACATCAGTTTTAAGTTTCCGTACGTAATTTGGTTTATAACTAAGCAATATTCCCAAATATTTCCACTCCGGCAATATTGCCACTTACCTATATTCCCATTTTGGGCAATATTGCTGGTAACTGCACATCCATAGGTACGATAGATATAACCTGTTATGAAAAGAAACATTTAATAATTTACTTATACTGGTTTCATTAATACGAGTATAACATGGTCACCCTACACACTGAATTTACAAGAAAATTGTTAATTATTGTTTTCTTAGAATCCAAAATGTGTACATTGCTGAATTGTGCAGATATCTTTAGCAGACATTTCTGCTAAATGTTAGTATATCTGGCTTTAGATTCCGTTGAGAACTCAGGTGGCTACAGTCAAAAATATACAATTAGAACGTCAGGATTGAGGAGCCAAAGAAAATACGTTCATCTAAAAAATTTACTCTGTTTTACCATTTTATTCCTATACTGCAAAAACAAACAAAACACCTGCTAAATGATCATTATGTTGAATATATTAATTGATCGCTCATATCCAATACAAATTCAGCTCTTGCGTCTAGATTGAGGAGCCACACTAAAACTATTGTATTTTCTTTGATTTTAACGCTACAGTAGTCAAATTTTTAGACGATAATATGCACAATTGCTGCTAAATGCTGCAACAGTTTCAACAATGTGCATCTATTACTTACCGAGATCCAAGGTGGCTCCTCAATTCAAACGTTTAGATTGAGGAGCCACTTTTGCATTAATATAACTAGTGATATATTTTGCTGCTAAATCTAGAATTTGTGCTGCAAAATCAGCTACATTGCTGCTAAATAATGGTGAAATCAGATTTTAAAAATCTGATGTGGCTCCTCAATCCTGACGTACATTGTTCAATTTGAGTTTATATTAGATACCAAATGAATTTAAATAAGTACCGAAATCATGGAGAACGGAGAATTGGGCAATGAAATAAACCTCAGTTTGGTTTCTTTCAGTTTATTACATTCAAATGCATGGACTAATTATTTCCCATAATAATCATAAATAAACCCTATCTTTATAACATACTTAATTGTTATTTTTTGACACCTGAAATATAGTTAAGATTTATATGGAACCAATGAAGATATAACTATAAGATTACCAACAGCTTACAATAAAGCTGAGTAAAGGATTAAAATACGACTTACGGTGGGGACACACTACTGGGAAATTCCGTTAATTATAGCGAAAACTAACGGCATTTCCCGTTAGCTTTTGGCATCTGCGTTAAGGTGCCGGTTCGCGCCGGAGACCGCGACCGGAGATTGCTACAGTCTGTCTCCTGTCGCTGTCTCGCTTGCGAACTCCGCACATTGACTAATGTTAAGTACTGTCGCGGTCTCCGGTCGCAGTCTCCTGTCTCGGTCTCCGGCGCGAATCGCCACCTTCAGTTTCACAGTCGTAACCAATAACCAGTGTCCACAAAAACTGATAGAAATACTACCTATACTTAATTAGTAAGTTCTTCGATTAGTAGTTAGGCTAATTGTAAAAATCCTAAAAAAAAATTAACAATTTGTTAAGAAATGTAAGGGATTTTAACAAATAGTTACTTTAACTATTGATCAGACAAATGGTCTTGTAAGGGAGATTGCCCATGACGCGATACGACGCAATACGACCGATTCCAAGTACAAGTGAAAATCATCCTTACCACTACGACATTATGACATAAAACGTGGGGTCGTCTACGAGTAAATGAAAAACAAAATACGCTCGCCACGACGATTTTCATTGTTAAGACGCGGACTGACTACGATTTTAATCGCTTATGACCGCGTAAACTATTGTCACCACTATGGAGCGTCAATAAGATTGAAAATTGAAAAAATGACATTTGTGTTGAAATGTGACGTAAGCTGCGAATGGGCATTTATTTTACTGCTTTTCTTTAGATTATTTAAAATATAGACATAAAATTAAATAATGGTTCGGTTAAAGTTTAAAAAAAATGGAAAACCAACTAAATTCTTAAAAAAAAAACTGTTGTTATCGCTGGAAATACAGAGATCTTCGACGTCAAAGTTTATTTTTGTGCTACAACTTCCCAATTTTTATTGGGAATATCAAACTCTTATTTATTATTCTGTTCGGTTTAAATTCTTCTTTATACCCTTCTCTGTTCACTGTTTTTTCGCGTTGCTTATTTTTATTACATTACGTACTCGACGTTCTAAGAAACCAATTTTTGGGAATATGAGATATGCCGCGCCTTAATAGAAATATCAAATCGCGTCATGGGGGAAGCTCCCTAACACTCGAAAGGAGTACACAGTCATTACCATAACTAAAAAACAAACAATAATATTGCAGTTACTTACACGTAAAATAAATCACATTGAACAATCTTAAAAATACATAACACTTAAAAATGCGAATGAGATCAAAACTTTTAAACTGACTGAGATCAGGGGATCTAAAAACGCCGCTAGCAATGTTGCTAATAGAATTGCAATAAAATTGATCTTAAAATAAAAATTAAATAACAAAATAAAATTACATGACACTATGAATTACAAAAACGTGTAGTGATTTTCGGGACCTGGAGTCCCGAAAATCACAACACGTTTTTATAAAGTTTAATTAATTATTAGACCTATGTTTAGTGACAGTATTTTAAGTACCATCTAAGAGGCTCAATTACTGGTACAGTACGATTCAAACTTGATGGCGGCTCGGAACATCGTGCATTCCGATGCGCAAAACGCAATTCTGGGTATCAGAGAGATGTAGACGGGCGGGGCACATCCCGCGCACCCTCTGTCTCACTCGCACGCGCACCCTCTGTCTCACTCGCACTCGCGCGACGCGTCGTGCTTTTAGCACTTTTAGTGTATGTTTGTTGTCAACTTGACTGTACCTGCGCGCAACTGCACTCGCAGCTAACTTCCGAACCGAGCCTCTTAGATGGTACTTAAAATACTGTCACTAAACATAGGTCTAATAATTTTTACTATGCGATTCAACAAAGAATAGGATGACCTTGTGACTTTTTTTTACACGCGTTTATTATTTACAAATTCTTAAGCTTAAATAAACAATAATTACTTGAAAATAACACTGACAAAATAATGAGGGCACGGTTTGCGCAGTGGCTGAGCAATCGATTGTTGTGCAGCTGTGCGCGGGTTCGATCCCCGTACGGACCAAATATTTGTATATATATTTTGCAAGTATTTGTTCTGGGTCTGGGTGTTTGTGTCTTTTTATGTTTGTAAACGCACCCACGATACAGGAGAAATTCCTAGTAAGGGGTAAGGTTTAAAAAAAATACTATATGGTGCGTAGGTTATCCTATTCTTAGTTGGAACGCATAGTATGTATGTATATCACAATTGTCTAAATCTAATCTGTAATTATTGTGAGTGCATCCTGATAACATGATTCCAATTCCTGAATAGCATTTTGATGTTCTTGCCACAATTCATTAACTAAATCTTGCCGGCTTTTCTGTCCACTTTCTATAACATCCTGGGTTTCAAGCTCTTGTCTCAGAACCCCAAGTAACCTGGATTCTTCATCTAAATCATGGATATCGAAGCCAGGAGATGGCATCCCTGCTCTATTACACAAGTTGTGTAAGACACAACACGCTATCACTAATTTTCCTACCATCATAGGATCGTAGTGTAATACTCGGTTGAGTAGCAAACATCTGAAGCGTCCTTTCAGTATTTGAATGGTCTTTTCTACTGTGTTCAATGCAGTGCTGTGTAAATCATTGTAATAGCTCTCTGGACTATCGTCTTCTGGGTCACTGAAGGGAGTCATTAAATACTGTGTTTGAGGATATCCTGAGTCACCTGAAATCAATGAATAATGCTGGTATTAAGTGCAACCCCTTTTTTTTTACAAGACCTGATGCTAGAAGGAAGGTACGAATATGTTTTCTAAGACAAGTGTATGTATTTATATGGGTGTGAGTACTAATTCACAATCGGCCTGCTTGTATGACCAGATGTATGAATGTGGATGAGGTAAAAGGAGTATGTAGGGACAGTTGCAGGTGGCGCTCTGTAGTAGAAACTCACTTGAACTCACTTTCCATGGGGTAGGCAGGCAGAAGCCTACCCCATGGGAAGAAAGCGTATGTACATTTCTTTTTCAGCTCGTGAGGTGACTTTAGATTCTTCTAAATTGTGAGACACTGGGTATATAAAATATTGATAAAATCAAAAGGGCGGATTCAAAATCTGCCATTGTTGTGGATGTCGATTTATTATTGTCTTCAGATATTGTCAAGTAGGATATCAAAATAAAGTGTTCTCAGGCGATTGTAGTCAATTAAACAATTAAAAGCGAACTGAAAATATGGAAAAAAGATTATAATCATTAATCTTCAAAAAATAGTGCAGACAGAGGACACAAATATTCGTGAACTGATTATCCAAAACCGTATCCTCAGACAGCAGTCATTAATTAAGATTAATAATCCTGTTTCCATCTTTTCAGCTCGCTTTTTATGCAGTTGGTTTTGTATTTAAGGTGTGAGATCATGAAATGAGTATTCGTGCCTCAGGTGGAGCAGAAAAGACTGTTAGAATATTATTCACTACAATTCACCTTGTTCCTTCAATTACCCTCATAGTACCAGGGTCACGGTTGCCTGTTCGATAGCACTATGACCTCATCAGGCTTGGGCCCTTTTTTTGTTTGGGGACCTAGTTAGATTGCTGATAGCTTTTTGAATGTTACACGTGCGCACAGCTAAGGCATGGAATTGCCTGCCAGGGTCTGTGTTTCCTCATGCTCATAGCTACAGCCCTTTTTGCATAAGTCAGGAGTGAATAGGTTTCTTCTAGGTAAGTGTTTTTCTACCAACCACATTTTTCAACCACATCATCGCTTACAATCAAGCGAGATAGATTGGACAAATGAGAACCCATTGATAAATAAAAAAATGCATGGCATGAGACATGATCTAAGATCGGACGGCGAGTCAACGATTACAACAATGGCTTGTAATAATTATCATTTATGTATAAGTAATAGCTTACCAAGTAGGTATACTTTTTCTCCATTATTATTCAGATCTTCTAATTGTACCTTTACTCTAGTGTTGGAAAAAATATAACTATCAGGAGTTGAACCACCAAATGTTACATCAACATGCAAAATGTTCAGATCAGCATCAGTAATCTGAAATAAGAATAATAATAATGATTATTGTTTTAAACCTCTAATGCAAGATTTTTTGTTTTTAATAAAGTGTTGCCCCACACTAGTAATTTCTCCTGTCCTGGGTGCATTTACAAACATAAACTCACAGACACCCAGACCCGGAACAACTACTTGTGGATCATACAAATATTTGCTCCGTGCGGGAATCGACCCCGCGACATGCAGCGCAGCAGTCCAGTCGCTCAGCCACTGCACCAACCGTGCCGTATTGACGGCTTGCTAAGTATTTCATCATCACATCAGCCCAGGATCACCCACTACGTTTAGGCCTACCCCTTTTTATGCCATATCTCTCAGTTCTGTGTGTCTCTCATCCATAAGTATTTACTCAACATTAATTAACACTATCTTGAAAGACTTACAATCAAAATACTCCGGGTATAATAGCCTTTTCGGCAAAAATATCTCTCGTCATTTTTCCTAGGCCGTATCATAGAAACCAGGGTGCCACCAATGCAGCCGAGCGCCCCTGGAATTTTGAATTTCTCATAAAACCTGTAATCAACATAAAAAATTGTTATGTTTTAGTAATAAAGTTAGACTGGGTACACTAACAAAGAAAATGTACTTTTCATTCTTACCTAGACTGAAGGTTTTGTCGATCATTTTGGTTCTGCGGAAATTTCATGTATTTACTTATGATGTTTCTATTAGTAAGAGCATCAACAACTTCGTGGATAGCCCTAGAGGCAGAAGGCTGAGATACATGTCTCTTTACGTTCTCGCCAATGATTTTTTGATAACTTCCATTAGCCAAAAATGATAGAGCATATAATATCTGAAACAAAAACGAATGTTTTAGCTTCACTGGTGTGCCTGATCATTGAACTTGTTGATTTATAGAAACCAAGCTGTAAACAAACCTTTAACCTCTTGCTGAAACCAGTGGAACGGTATCCCTGACGCATATATGGGGATAAATCATTTTCCAATACATTAACTAAATCTTCAGAAAGCCTGTAAACTTGAATAAACTCACTATCACGGGATATTGTTTTTATATTTCGTAAATGCTTCGCCGGTCGAGCTTTGTTTTCTTCACCATTTGTTGGTAAATCATCAATTTCCGCAGCTTCTTCTAATAAATGAAGCTTTATAATTAACCCAGCTGCCATATTTTCATCAAAATATTATAGAATCAAAATAAAAACAACACTTGATGTAGATTGGAATATGATTGGAATGAAAAATAGCACAGAGTACAAGTTTTTTTTTGATACAGTACAGTACAGTTATATTATAGTACTCTGTGGAGTACACAGAATAATAAAGACACAGCAGGAAATGGACAGGAAATCAGGAATGATTAATTTTTTTTTACATTTTCCCTTTCGGGAAGGCAAAGGGATTTAGCCCATGCAGCCTGTTCATGAGTTTTTATCTTTTTTAAATTTGTTCCTTTCAGAACAGGCTAAGGTCTGTCTGAGACCATGCTGCCTAGTCTTCAGTTAGCAGTTTTCTGTTTTCTTGAGTAGGGATCCCTGCATTGAACATGAACGGAGTACAACGGAGCCCTTTTTTATGTTTTTGGCATGGCTTCGAGGCCTTCATGCCAAGAAATGTTATGAAGTATTGGAAACGGTGTAGTATGATTTTTGTTTATAGTAATATTAATGATACTTTTTACCGTAAAAAACCCTCATTGCATCGATCCATCAGGATCCATCGCATTTTTTATCTGTTATTTGGCTAGAGAAGGCGCTGTTTATCTTTGTCTATCTGTCATTGATCCTTAAGGTAAACGCACACCTAGCCGCATCGCAGTAGGACTGTGCGGTGCGGCTAAGTCTGCGTTCACCAAGTGGGCCCAGTGGGCCCTTTGTACGCGATGAAATGGAGACCGGCAAAGCTAGTCGCATGCCAGAGGGTTATGGCTATCCGGATGATCCGGGGATACTGCAGTCTCCGGCAAAGCCAAAGCCAAAGTTTTAGCGAAAATCCGGACTGCAGTCGTGAGATCTGGGGAGAGGGATTTTTAATATTACGGATTTACTTGTTAAGCCTGCAATATATGTTGGTCGAGCTTAGGCCAATACGAGCGCAGGCAAATTAATACAAGGCAAGTGCTACTGCCTACACGTTCGGCAAGTTTATCGAAAATCAATACAAATGGACAATATAGACGAATTTTGAGGAGATGTCCACACGTTGGTCTTCGTCAGTTTGTATTGTGAATTGAAACAAGATAGATGACGACGTAGAAGTTATTGCAGCTGTTGCTATTTATATAATGAGCTTCTTCTTCTTCTTCTTCTTCGTGTCGATGATTCCTTTAAAGAACAATACCCAAAACGTCCCCACCCTTGTAGCATCTTAAAACCTATATTAATCGAAAGGCCATAACCATCTTATCATTTTATTGTACTACGGCGAAACTGAAATGTGCATCCGAAAAAAGTTATATCGACATGAAGGAACCGGAATCAGTCACAATATTATGTTCCCGATCACGATGGTTTTCTTCTTTAATTATTACCGTGGAATGATTTTGTTTGTTTATGGCTAATTGAGGAGCTCGTGGCTAAATAATTACAGCCGCACAGGCCGATCATTCGGGTTAAGCCGCGCTTGCCGAGGTCGGTCTGTGGATGGGTAACAATCTGTCATAGAGAGTTTCCTCCGTGCCTCGGAAAGCACGTAAAGACGTTGGTCTCGGCCATCATTTGTAGATATTTGACAGTCGTTACTGTTAGTCAGAAGCTCTAAAGTCTGACCACCAGTCTTACCATGAGGTATCCTATTACCCAGTTACTGGGTTGTGGAGGTCCGATAGGCAGTCGCTCTATGTAAAATACTGATATCCAGCTGCATCTGGTTCGACTGGAAGCCGTTCCCAATATAGTTGGGAAAGAGCTAGGAAGGTGGTGGATGATTTTGTTCGGAGTTTTCAAACAACTCTTTGGAACTAGTGACTTCCGCACGGGAACAACTCACAGGACAGAAAAAGTTCAATGAAGAATTCTGTTGAATATCGTTATTGTTAAGTTTTAAAAATGAAAAATATCTTTTTAATTACATTATTCGGTGTTTTCAGTGTCTATTACTGACAGGAGGCTCTCACAGGAGGCTGTGTACAGACTCAGAGTAGCACAGAGAGCCATGGAGCGTTCCATGCTCGGCATAAAATTAATAGACCGTGTTCCAAACGTTGAAATCTGGAGACGAACGAAGGTTTCCGATATTGGTAATCGAGTTATGGAACTCAAATAGAGTTGGGCAGGACACCTGGCAAGGCGCGGTGACGGCAGGTATGGAAAAAGAAGTGTTGGTCGTCCGGCGGCGAGATGGGCAGACGACATTGTTGCTATTGCGGGAGTGTCCTGGATGAGGCTGGCGCAAGACCGTGGAGCTTGGCACAAACAAAGAGAGGCATAGGCCTCATCATCATCCACAGCCCGTCTTCACCCACTGCTGGGTATAGACCCAGCAGTGGGTGAAGACGGGCTGTGGATGATGATGATGATTACAATATTGTCCCAGGCACTGGCTGGTCCAACGAAATTCTCTAAATGCCTTCCAACTCCATAGAACCACACGATACTGACAACATGTGCGCAGGCACCAACTGTCCTCATATCCGTCAAACATGAGCAGTAATATGCTTGAATAGCGTGAGCATGACTGCTTCGCAGAAGGAGGCGACCGCTTCCCACTCCGTCTCGCCCCGCAGCATGGCCTCGACGGGCGCGAAAGGTCTCTGCCTATCGCCGTCGTAAGGACACGGTGGTGCTCTGCCCAAACGGGGCAGTCCTGCACCGTATGCTCCACCGTGTCCTCAGGTCGATCCTCGCAGTCGTGACACCCAGGCGTTTCTTCCCTCCCTATCAGACACAGGAACCACCCGAAACTTCCGTGGCCGGTGAGGACCTGCGTCAAGCGGAAGGTGAGGGTGCCGCCTATGGCGCATCTCCACCCACTCCTCAAAGAGGGGCCTTACCGCCGCGATTGCGGCGTTCCCGGAGTGATGAGGGTATGCCGGGGGCGGCGAATTGTACTAATACGCGATGGATCGTATCGGCCGATGCGATGCTTATGACCAGATTCAAAAAATGCTTGGAAAGGGGAAAGGCGTTTCATGAACTGAAGAATTGTGGGGATTTTAAAATCTAAATGGAGACTATCGTTACGGACATAATACGGGGCTCCCGTGACTTTCCTGAGGAACCGGTTTTCGACAGTTGGTGCCTGCGCGCATGCCATCAGTATCGTGTGGTATTCTGGGGTTGGAAGGCATTTAGATAATTTCGATAAGTATTTGTTGTGATAAAAAGTAAAACGGTTTTATTTGTAATTAAGAATATGTTTTTATTTGAAAACTCCTAAAAACCCGTCAATGGTTACTTCACAATAACGATATTCAACAGAATTCTTCATTGAACTTTTTTCTGCCCTGTGAGTTGTTCCCGTGCGGAAGTCACTATTTAGTTCCAAGAGTTGTTTGAAAACTCCGAACGAAATTATCCACCACCTTCCTAGCTTTTTCCCAACTATATTGGGATCGGCTTCCAGTCGAACCAGATGCAGCTGGATATCAGTATTTTACATAGAGCGACTGCATATCGGACCTCCACAACCCAGTAACTGGGCAATACGATACCTCATGGTAAGACTGGTGGTCAGACTTTAGAGCTTCTGACTAACAGTAACGACTGTCAAATATCTACAAATGATGGCCGGGACCAACGTCTTTACGTGCTTTCCGAGGCATGGAGGAAACACGCTATGACAGATTGTTACCCATCCACAGACCGACCTCGGCAAGCGCGGCTTAACCCGACTGATGATGATGATGAGCCACGAGCTCCTCAATTAGCCACAAACGAACAAAATCATTCCACGGTAATAATTAAAGAAGAAAACCATCGTGATCGGGAACATAATATTGTGACCGATTCCGGTTCCTTCATGTCGATATAACTTTTTTCGGATGCACATTTCAGTTTCGCCGTAGTACAATAAAATGATAAGATGACTATGGCCCTTCGATTAACATAGGTTTTAAGGTGCTACAAGGGTGGGGACGGTGTCCATACAATTTTGGACCTTGTTCTTTATATTTCGACCAGAACTCTGCCACATTGATGGCGTTGGTGGTGGCCTCGGACAGTTCCCTTAGAGTGCAGGTGGAGTTACACAGACTACAGTTGAGAAGGTGGGCCATCGTTTGCGATGGGGCTCCGCAGTCGCATCTTTCTTCAACAGAGTACCCCCACCGGACCATATTGTGTTTGCAGCGACCAACCTGACATCGCAAGCGGTTTAAAGTTTTCCAAGTAGGCCATGGCAGTTGGTGGCCTGCTGGAAGCTTTTCTGCAGGCTCAGCGTAATGTTCCGGAGGGGGATATCTGAGGAGCCACAGATGTTTTCGGTCTTCCCCAGCCGTGCTATTGCTGACTGATTTAGTCGACCTGAGGAAACTTTTCCTCTTTTATAATGAGCTCATATAATTATTATGTCAGTGTATACCGCACTAAAATTGTAAAAAAAAACGACAAAGACGCCAACCGCGTAAGGCTGTTACCACACCTATCGAGTCGATCGATGGTAGAATGGATTAGTCGACGTCGATCGATAGTTTCTACCACACCAATCGATCGATAGCCGATATTAGATGCCATCGATCGATGGTAGAATGGATTGGTCGACGTCGATCGATAGTTTCTACTAGACCAATCGATCGATTGTGGATCGACGATCGAACGATGGTATGATGAATGGATAAGTCGACATCGATCCAGCTGCTTAAGCTCCCCATGTCACGTAAATCGATCTACGTCGACTGATGCCATCGACCGGCAATCGATCGATTTGTTAGTCAACCGGTATCCGTCGATCAAAGCTACCACACCAATCGATCAACGTCGACAATCGATCGACTATCGATCGATTGGTGTGGTAAGAAAACCCTAATGCCGCGCTGACAAACATGCATGTGGGCACTTTGGCTGAGTGCGCGCGAGCGCCTTTGCTCTGTGCCGAAAAACCGACAGCCACAGAGCATGCCGACAGCGCAGCGGTCCGAAGTAAGGCAATTAGCGGGCGAGCGACCGCAAGTTGTGACAAACTATGCCAAATGAGTTCTATACATGTTGGCGTTTGACTTCCTCAGCTAACTAGGCGAGCGACACCTAGCGATGGCAAGACAACGCAAATACTGTCTACACGTTGGTATTGGCGTTCACTCGGTGACGCTCGGCCAACTTGTATTGCAGGCTTTATAATAATATGATGTGTCTGAAGTCGATAGTTACTGATGTGAAAGCTCATTGCAAAAAGTGACTGAACTCTAAAAATTATATATTTTGTATCAGCAATTTCAAGGATATTTCTCAGGATAAATAAAACGAAGAAATAAATAAAAATATTTGTTTTATTAACTTATATTTATTTATATTATTTATAACTTAATATAAGTTACTCATATTTCCTCTGTTGAATTATGTATATGCTAAGGTTTACAATATAAATTAATCAGTCTTTTAAAATAATACAAATCAAATTATCTACAGTTCCATCCAGTAAGCGTGGTTAAACTTTTAATCGACTTCTTCCACTGTCGGTCCATTATGTTGCTGTTGATATCCTCCGTAGCCACCAGGCATTCCTCCAAAGCCGCCAGGCATTCCGCCGGGCATTCCTCCTGGCATGCCACCGGGCATACCTCCGTAGCCTCCAGGCATACCACCGGGCATTCCTCCTGCCATACCGCCGGGCATACCTCCGTAGCCTCCAGGCATACCACCGGGCATTTCTCCAGCCATGCCTCCTTGGTTGCCACCTGAGCCTGCACCGTGCATCTTGCTCATGACGGGCGAGCACACTCGCTGCACGTCCTTCAGCTTGTGCTCGTACTCTTCCTGCTCCGCCAAGGTGTTGTTGTCGAGCCACTTGAGCGCGTCGTCGCACGCGCTCCTCGCTGTGCTCTTGTCCTGCTCCGAGAGCTTGTCTCCGGCGTCATCCAGCGCCTGCTTCACGCTGAACACGTACGCTTCGAGCTGGTTCCTCGACGCTACGCGCTGCCTCTGCTTCTCATCTTCGTCTTTGTATCTCTCCGCGTCGGCGAGCATGCGCTCGATCTCAGCCTGTGACAGACGTCCCTTGTCGTTCTTGATGACGATGTTCTTGCTTCGGCCGGTGCTGTTCTCTTTGGCCGACACGTTGAGGATGCCGTTCGCGTCCAGGTCGAAGGTGACGTCGATCTTAGGGACGCCGCGCGGCGCGGGCGGGATGCCGGTCAAGTCGAACGTGCCCAACAAGTTGTTGTCCTTCGTCATCGCTCGCTCGCCCTCGTACACTTGGATGGTGACCGCCGGCTGGTTGTCCGAGTACGTGGTGAACGTCTGCGACTGCTTGCACGGGATCTTAGAGTTGCGCTCGATGATCTTCGTCATCACGCCGCCGGCGGTCTCGATGCCGAGCGACAGAGGGGCCACGTCCACTAGTAACACGTCCTGGATCTTCGCGTCTTGCTCGCCGCTCAGGATAGCTGCCTGGACGGCCGCGCCGTACGCCACGGCTTCGTCGGGGTTGATGGACAGGTTGAGCTTCTTGCCGCAGAAGAAGTTCTGCAGCAGACTCTGCACTTTCGGGATCCTGGTGGAGCCTCCGACGAGGACGACGTCGTGGATCTGGCTCTTGTCCATCTTGGCGTCTTTGAGCGCCTTCTCCACGGGCTCGAGGGTGCCTCTGAACAGGTCTGCGCACAGCTCTTCGAAGCGCGCGCGGGACACGCGAGTGTAGAAGTCGATTCCCTCGTAGAGCGCGTCGATCTCGATGGTGGCTTCAGTGCTGGACGACAGCGTGCGCTTAGCGCGCTCAGCGGCTGTGCGGAGGCGGCGCAGTGCGCGAGGATTCATGCGCATGTCCTTCTTGTACTTGCGCTTGAACTCGTCCGCGAGATGGTTCACTAATCTGTTGTCAAAGTCCTCGCCTCCGAGATGTGTGTCGCCCGCCGTCGCCCTCACTTCGAACAACGAGCCTTCGTCGATGGTTAGGATTGACACGTCGAACGTTCCGCCGCCGAGGTCGAAGATGAGGACGTTCCTCTCGCCCTTGAGGTTCTTGTCGAGGCCGTACGCGAGCGCGGCGGCTGTGGGCTCGTTGATGATCCTGAGCACGTTGAGACCGGCGATGGCTCCCGCGTCCTTGGTGGCCTGGCGCTGAGAGTCGTTGAAGTAGGCCGGCACTGTGATGACCGCGTCGCGTACGCCCGTTCCGAGGTAAGCTTCCGCCGTCTCCTTCATCTTCGTCAGCACCATGCTGCTGATCTCCTCGGGCGCGAAACGTTTCGCTTCACCCTTGAACTCCACTTGAATCTTTGGTTTGCCGCAGTCGTTGACCACCTTGAAGGGCCAGTGTTTCATGTCTTGCTGAATCTTGGGGTCGTCGAACTTCCTTCCGATGAGTCGCTTGGCGTCGAACACTGTGTTGCTGGGGTTGAGGGCGACCTGGTTCTTGGCTGCGTCTCCGATGAGGCGCTCCGTGTCCGTGAAGGCCACATAGGATGGTGTTGTGCGGTTGCCCTGGTCGTTGGCGATGATCTCCACGTTCCCGTGCTGCCACACGCCGACGCACGAGTATGTCGTACCAAGATCTATTCCTACAGCTGGCATTTTGTGTGCTTCTTCTTGGAAAACTCTTCACAATAAACTTGATGTACAGTATTATAGTAGTAACGTAAAACGTCGAATGTATCTTGCGAGTCTAAACTCCTCCGGTTTGCACCGAACTCTCTTCGTCTGTTTTGTATCGCGTTTCAAATAGAACTGAGTTCCCGCCGAGCGGCCGCCGCTTATATAGTCATCAAATGAGCTTCCAGAGATTTCTAGTTCTCTCTCGACGTCACAAGAAACTACCAATCACAGGACAGTATCGAAGGAAATATCTAGAGGGGCAATGCACTTCGACCAATCAGAGAGCGTGTGGGGAAGAGATAGCAATACACTTGCTATCTCGAAAGGGTTGACATTGTAAAAATTTACCCCAAAACTGGGGAGATTATGTTCTGCATCGGTAAGTTATATTATCGTTGTAGTACGACCTTACAAATAATTAGTATTAATGTGTTAACATAATTTGATTTTTAAATATATCAGTAAAATCACTGAATTGAGGAGGGAATGAATTGTGGAAGATATAAAACGTGGACTTTGTATAACAAAATCCATCCAACTCAGTGCCCAAGTAAAATTAAAATGTGATTGAGCTTATAAAGGAGGTGTTTTTTTTTAGCCCAAACATGTACCGAGGTACAAATTACTATTAAAATTCCTTCCAATAATTAGTATTTTTAGCAGTATTTAAAATCCTTCAATACTAGATAGAAAAAGAAATAAAAGTATATGAAAAACCACTACCTCGCAACGTAACTGCGTTCAAAGAAACGTTTATGACAGCATTTACGGCTGTCAATCTGTTTCATCTGTCAAAATCACGTCAAAATATGGTATCGGTTTTCATTATTTGACATTTATTTGACAGTAATATGACAAATGGATATCAACAACAATAGAAAAAAAAACTATCGGCCTAGGTCGGGAGCCCTGGCTTTTGCCCGGTAGATAACAAAACGCAAAAAATAATACGAAATGTGAAATAAATGTATTTTTTTAATTGTTGTTCCCATGATTATTCACAAAAAATGTGTACTAGAAATAAAAACTTATCTGTAATACATAAATAAATTCTATAAAGTACATCTTTGGATTTTCACACGTTTATAAAATGAAGTAACGAAACGCATCATCGGAGACGTAAATCATGACATTGCCAGATTGAAATTCTTGGGTTGCAAGTTTTAACATCTTTGATCGAAGATTTCTGGTGGTACAAATGCGCGAGTAAATTCAACATATTTTTATTCAAAATCTACGATTTTTTTCCTATAATTTCGTACTTTTGTCCTTGAGGTACACGGTTGGGCCATTATTGTAGGAGAAAAAAAACATCTCCTTTCATTGTTTTTTAACAAAGTCCCATTTACAAAATACTATTAATCTTCTTCTTCCTGCCCTTATCCCATTCTATTTGGGGTCGGCGCAACACGTTTTCTTCTTCCATTCTCCCCTATCAGACGTCACAGTATCATTTACTCCTTTTTCTTTCATATCATTCCTTAGACAATCCATCCATCTTTTCTTTGGCCTTCCTCGTCCTCTCCATCCATCAACATTCATACTCATCACTTTCTTAGTCACATGGGTGTCATCCCTCCTCATCACATGTCCATACCAAGATAGACGATTCCCTTTCATTTTTTCTGTAACAGGCGCCACTTTCAAACTTCCCCTTATAAACTCATTCCTTACTTTATCCATTCTTGTCACTCCACACATCCATCTCAACATCCTCATCTCCGCTACATGCAATCGTTTCTCATCCATCTTTTTCACAGCCCAGCATTCCGATCCATACAATACGACAGGTCTAATCACGGATTTGTATATTTTCCCCTTTAACTTGAGGGGCATCCGTGGGTCGCAAGTTATTCCGGTGACCTGTCGCCATTTCATCCATCCCGAGTTGATCCGGTGTGTTATGTCTCGGTCTACATCGCCGTCTCCTTGGACAAGCGACCCGAGGTACCGAAAGTCGGAACAGACTGGTATGGGCGTTCCTGCAAGAGTAATGGGCACAGGACTGGCAAAATACTATTAATGTTAGTTGTTAATGGAGATTTAATTTGACGAGCTGGCAACTCAGTCAGGGAAATGTCAGACCGATTCCACCAATCAGTACTCCTGAGAGAAAGAGACAACAATACATTCGCTATCTCAAAAGGGGTGAACAGTGTAGAAATGTTCCCATAAAATCGGGAGATCAATATAATTTTGAGTAAAAATAGTTTTGTGTATTTTTTTTTCTGTGGTTTTGTGAGGCTACAGATACAGTACGGCCTTACCACGATTTTATAAATTATCTCTGAGCAAAAAGTAAAGATCTATTCAGACATGGGCGCCGGTAGAAATAATTTCCAGGTGGTGCAGATTTAGTTTTCTTACAATCTTTGCCGTATATGATTGTTAATAAGATTTATAGAATCATTCAATTTGTACAGAAATAGCCCGTCTTGTCAGTACATTGAGTGTTTAAAGAGTACACACAAATTATAAAAGCCAATAATATAATATAATTGTATCAAAGTAAAATTATAGAACCTAAATTTCGTAATATTAGTTCGTATATTTTCGTATATTTCGTAATAGTAGTTTCCAGCAAAACATTTTGGTTGTGCGAGAATTAATTACGCAAGTTGGCAACATTGAGGAAATATCCATTTAAACGTGTGTGTGAAAGAGATGGCCGTTGCAGCGTTGCCAGACCGTACCAAAAAGTACGGTTTTCCGTACTATTCATCACGCAATCGTACCACAACCGTACCTCTGTGTAGACCGTACCTTTTTCGTACCTTTTCTATACTAGTGATTTATTTTTCACTAACTAACTTCCAACCAAATAAGACTTGGCTGTTTGGGTTATCTCTCATTTGACACTAAAATATGGACACGAATTACTTAAATGGAATTTTCTTAGTTCTAAAACATTATTTCCATAGGTATTTTTTTTTGACAAACAACTTATTTTCGCTGTAGAATATGAGTAGACTATAGCATTTTTCAAAATTCTAGCAAAACCGTACGGGTCGGAATAGTTCTACAAGAACTATTCCGACCCGTACGGTATGAAAAAATGTTTTATTCATTGCACCTTTATCGAATTTAATGACTTTACTTCTTTCCCTAATTGATTTACAAATGAATGTGTTCGATATTGGCACTCGGTAATGTTCTACTTTACCATATCCCTTTGAATATTCGATTCCCTATCGCTTTTTTTCCAATCTATGGTCGCAGACAACCAACTCCAAGAAGAAAAAATAAACTGATCAAGTTCTTGCAGAAGTATCCCGACCCAACCGTACCTTGAAGTTAAAAACCGTACCTTTTCAGAAAGCCAACCGTACTTTTTTGAGAAATCATACTGGCAACACTGGGCCGTTGGGTTGGGAGAGTATTCTAGAAGGGGTCGGTTGTGTCTGTGGAATTCTCGAATCGCGATATTATAAACAGGCGTAAATACGTTGCCGTTGTAAGCGCTCAGCAAGCGGCGCGTTCAACTTTAAATGTGGCTACTTGGCAAACCTTGACCTCAGATAACGTTGCCGGCGCGGCGTCAACGGATGCACTTCTCTTATCTACAGAGTGAAGTAAAAGTGACCACCGAAAATGCCGTCGTGTGTGATGAGATATTGTACAAATTATACAGGCAAAAATTCTAAAACCCAAGGAATCACATATCATTCGTAAATATAC
Organism: Agrotis exclamationis; assembly: GCA_950005045.1. Taxonomy (NCBI): domain Eukaryota; kingdom Metazoa; phylum Arthropoda; class Insecta; order Lepidoptera; family Noctuidae; genus Agrotis; species Agrotis exclamationis. The sequence goes on from OX465443.1 coordinate 1,640,356, forward strand.
TACCTATTTATATCTTAATATTTTCACAAATAAAACATTGTACGTTTATAATGGCGTCAAAAAAGAAGAGTGCGACAACAATATCTCTGTCAACAAGTGCAATAGAGATAGAATATTTAAGTCAAATAAATAGTTTTTCATTTAAGTTATGACTTGCTTTTGCCCGCGACTTAGTTCGCGCATAAACTTTATTCTCCTTATCTTTTACCGTTCCCGTAAGAATATTGATAAGTCCTCGCTATATTTTGCAACTCGCCCCAATGAACCAACATGCATTTCAGATTTACGATTATTATCAAAATAAGCCAATTTTTATGACGTGCGCTGTCAGTTGCATCACGTTGTGTTTTGTTACAATTAGGGCTGATTTTTCACTAGTCAGATATCTTATATCGGAGGAATAAAAATAGCAATTTGACATATTTTCTATAGATAAACTGTCAAACCGCCATTTTTAACCCTCAGATAAAAGTTAACTAACTATTGAAAAAAAAGCCCTTAAACGGCTACATTTTTGTTTGGATTGATACTTTTTATTGATAAATACTTCGATAAATATCATATTAAAATACATATTAGGTATTCTATTTTACTTACTACGTAGGTATCTATTATTCTCTGACAGGCCATACGGTCTAGTGGTTAGTGACCCTGACTGCTATGCCGGAGGCCGTGGGCTCGATCCCACCCAGGACAAATGTTTGTGTGATGAGCACAATCATTTGTTCTGTGTCTGGGTGTAATTTATCTATAATATTGTGTATGTATTTAGAAATATATAAGTATGTTTATCAGTTGTCTAGTACCCATAACACAAGCTCTGCTTAGCTTGGGACTAGATGGCGTTGTATGATAGTTGTGGAATATTATTATTGTCGGGGAGATCCATATTAATATCAACATTTCCATGCAAGTACCAAAATAACTCTACCTAATTCCGACCTATGGTGATTATACATAATTACTATGCATAATAATGGGTTAAGCACTTTGGCTCTAACATTATATAGATGAGGGAGGATTAATAAAATATTATATAATTATACTACATTGAAATCAAAGAACTATTTGATTGATTCCTTAACAAAAAACTTTTTCTTTAAGTGTAAGTATTAAATTAATTCGTTGTTTCTAGATTTCCAACAGATGAACTAAAGTGTATCGAGTGGGTGGAAATTGTCCGCAAACAGAGAAAGGAAGAATTTTGGCAACCGAATAAATCAAGTAAAGTATGCTCCAGTCATTTTAAAGATGAAGACAAGTACAAGTCTGGCAAGGGATACACTTTATTAAAAAAAGATGCATTGCCTGCTGTGGATGTGGATGTGAATGTTCTTTATGTAAGATTTTGTTAATGTTGTATTTTTATACTGGCTTGTGTTCTTGAATATTTTATCTTAATTTGGAAAAAAATTGTTCCAGGTATGTCCTGTACAATCAATGCCCGGTAGCCCTAACAGCCTCAATGAAGAAAATTTGTCTGATTCAGAGTCAATTTTTGATAGCCCTCGAGAAGCTGCACTTAAAAAAATCGTGGAAAAAATAACTTTTCAGAAAGAACAATTAATAAAAAAAAACAGAAATCTAAAACGAGTAAATATAAGATTACGAAGACGGGTGACGCATTTGAGAGATAAATTAAAACATTTAAAAACAAAGAAATATGTATCTCATGAACAATTTACTGAAATGAAGACAGAATGAGTTTAAATAATAGAATTTTTGTAAGAAAAGTAAGTACTTAGATAGTAAGAAATGTTTTCGTCAAAAATTTTTATTCGCCAAGTGCATACAAATATGTAAGGAAAGTTCTTCACAACGCTCTGCTACATCCTAGAGTGTTGGGCAAGTGGTATGAGAATGGTTCACTTTCACCGGGATTCACTACGCAAGCATTTGATATGCTGAGGAAGAAAAATGAAAGTCAGATAAAAGAATGATCTGCACTCTTGTGGTTGACGAAATGGCACTTCGATAACAAACCAAATGGACTGGAAAAAAACACAGGTGTGGTAGACTCTTTGGCGGCATTACCGATAGTAAAGTCATTGCGACAGAAGACTATGTTTTTCTTTTAAATGAAAACTGGAATGACTGGAAACTACCAGTAGGATATTTTTACGTCAAAGGAATCAGTGGTGAAATAAGAGCACACAGCTTCGAGTGTGGGGTGGATATTGTTGCAGTCACTTTCTATGGTTGTCAAGCAAATTTTTCCACTGCAAATAATGGGTTACCTATAATTTTAAACGATCCAAACAATTTAAGAACCACAACCACATTCAAGCATCCCAGTTGTGATAGAGAAGTAGCAGTCAGTGTTATTTGACCCGTTTCACATGCTTAAATTAGTTAGAAATACTTTTGAATCGAAAAGAACTATCTTCAACAATGACGTATTATACAGGGTGATTTGTAATTCGATGCGGTCCTTGAAATGGGTGATACTAGACCTTATTTGCAACAATTTTAACCCCGACAACATGGGGTCTAAACTGACTGGTTTTGGAGATATCGAACTTTAAAGGTTTTTCGAAAAATTTCTACCTCTCCATCATTAAGTGCTTATTGTTAGAAATTAACGATGGTCACCACTTAGAATGTATACTTTTCTGATAGAATATGAATGACTGAATCTAGTGAATACAAGTTTGTTATAAAACTAATCATATCTTGGGAAATAAAGTGTCATAAACTTTCTGTTTTGAAGTTTTCTGAAAACTTCCCTTGTGTTTCAAAGCATATTTAAAAAAATAAATGTATGGCACTTGGTTTAAAAATTACAGAAAAAACTTTCTTGTCTCATTACCTTTCTAAAATGGTGCCACAGTACCTACTTTTAGTTAGTGTCTGACCTGACCAGAAAATTAGGGTTGTTACTGACAAGGTAGTAAATCAACGAAAATCGGTTGCAATGTTTTTTCGACCCAACATTTTCTTTCTGTGGTTTTTGTCCAAACTGCTATCTAATATTAGCTTTTTGAGTCAATGCGCTTAATCCTGGCCATAATCATATCAGGCAAATTGGTTTTTATTTGGAGTATTTTACCTATGGACCAGATAGACAAACCATCAATTCTCTTCTATTTAAAACAGCTACTTGAAACATAAGTACAATGATGGAATGTTTGTAAACTCTGGTTTCATAAAAAAACTAAACTGGCGTGCATAAAAGTTGGTCACCCTACTGGTAGGACAGGTAAAAATACTCCAGATAAAGCGCGATTTTGCCTGATGTCATCGACCAGGATTAAAGATCGAGAAGGAAACTGTTTAGCGTTTTGAAATGTGAAGTGTGTACCTATAAAATTTTTATTTACGTAAAAAAAAACTGGTTTTACAAATTAATCTCGATTAAAGACATCGGTGGCTTGTGGTGGCTTGTGCTACTCAACGGAAAGCTTGTTAACTGTTTGTTTAAGATCAGAATACATTTTGAAGGCTTACATGAAAGAAAATGGTTTGTTTCACGAGAGATGAAGAAATTGTTATTGTAAAAAATCGTATTTTAAAATCTTTTGTCAACTGTAATACGAGTATTTTTAGTGAATTGAACGACCATGCTATGACACAAACAAACATCCACTTTAAAGCACCGTATTGAAAGCTTTTATAGAGAAGTATGTTAATGTTCTCTTCACTCTGAACATAAAAATAACCCCGAATAGGCTATTTGACAGTATCAATAAATTATAAATCTAATTAAGTAGTCCGTCATTTAGAGTTTTGAAAAATAACGGACACATATTTTTTCTTATGTAAAATCAATGAATATTTACATAACACATCAAGACTCGAGAGTGGGCTCGTGACGTCAGAATTCAGTAAAAAATGTACTGAATTGTGACGTATTGGCAATTTTAAAAGCATCATATCTCCATCAATTTTGGTTTACGTAAAAAAAGAAAAAATACGGGTCAAATATTATTTGATAATCTAACTGACGGACTAATTAGAATTTTTTAGTCAAATAGCCTATTGAACAAAAAATCGAAACGACAGAAAAGGAATACGTTAAAGTTTGACTGATGCCATAGAAATAAATCTATTCTAGCACTTTATAACTAATTAAATATAAGTTTTTATTTAACCTTAATTTTTTTTTATTATATTCTTTATTTACCTACTTTTAATGCATTTTTATTACTACTTTTACTATTATGAACTCATGAGTGAATCGCATTTTTAGGCTAATCAATCACGTTGTGAGGTAATTTCATATTTTTTTTGTATATCTCTTATTATTTAATTCGACCTGTTATTTTCGTCATCATGTACTTAGCGCACTCTTCTAGAATTAATCCGAAATTTCTTGATTGGGTGTCTCCCTTTTCTATTGTGTGGTAATAAGGGTGAGCAGATGTACAAGTAATAATACCAACTATGTAGTAACGGACAAAACTAGAGACAGTTTTGTCCGTTTTAACTACGACGAACATTTTCCAAAACTTTGCGAGATTTTTTGTTTTATTGTTGATTTTCTTTTTCAATGCTCCAAAACGCAATCTGTATAGTTTTTATACCTGTCTGCTTCATTAGTGTAGTAGTAGCAGGTACAAGTTCTCAGAATAAAGTCTTGGGTTCGATTCCCAGGTGGCGCGAATTCATCATCATCAGCCTATAGTGTTCCCACTACTGAAACACAAGCCTCCTCTCCTCTCTGTGAGAGGGAGCGGGCCAAAATCCACTACGCGGGCCCAGTGCGGGTTGGTAGATGTCTTTCACCGTTTTGAGAACAGTGGTGATGAACACACACTCACACTGGGTTCGAACCCATGACCCACAACTCGTACCTAACTGGGCCATCACCAGTGGCGTAGCGAGACCGAATTTAGGAAGGGCGAAATGCATTCGCAAGGCCCCTTTATTTCAGGACGAATAATAATATGACTTGCCCCCAATGCTCGCGCGAGGCCCCCTTGTAAGAGTCAAAGAGTTCAGTAATTACCCAGTTAGAAATTAAACGTAACCAAGTCATCTTCCAACAAGGGGCCTCACGCGAGCAATGAAGGCGCTAGACCTAAAAGTGATAATCTCTTAGCTTCGAGTCTTTCATTTCCCAATCTCAACGGACACCACAAGCATATTATATTTATGTGGGTCATATTAATTTCATAGTCGAACTACCGCATTACCTACCTACTGTCTGGTAGCAAACTTGTGATTGTGATCGCCTTTGTCAAGTTTATTTTTCTGGGTGCGAGGCCCCGGCCTAGGGTCCGCTGCGCCCCCGCCTTGCTCCGCCACTGGCCACCACTGCTGGCGCAAATTGATAATGGTAAATTGGTATCTATTTTCTATTAAGCAATTCTCAGAACCGGAAGTCTAAGTTTGACAGGTAGATATCAATAGACTAGACACATTTATCGTGGACTTCAAAGTAACTGGTGAAGTGCAAGTAAACTACCTTCCCTACCTACTAGGTACATCACAGCCCTACTCTTTTAGGTTTACAGGCGTGATAATAAGTTATATTCAGTGCCGGTTTTAGCACTACCAGCCAGACGGCGAGTTCTACGGCGCGGGCGTGGCGGCGATACAAACCCATAATGAAAAAGCGGCCAAGTGCGAGTTGGGCTCTCCTGAAGGGTTCCGTAGTAGCAAGCATAGATTAGGGATATAATTATATTGAGATTAGTAAGTAATATACACAAACAATAAAAATAACTTTGTTTTTCGTAGTGTTTGTATGAATGGCAAAGTTATATTTGCGGTTTTTGAAAATGTACTATATCTGAAAAACTGCTAACTGTATCTCATCCAAACCATTTTTACCGACTTCAAAAAAAGGAGGTTATCAATTCGACCCGTAAGTATGTAATATTATCAGAACTGCCCAGTTTTCATATATGTTAGTCCATATCAGCGTCTGAACAAATGTGCCAAATTTCATAAGTGTATGTATGTATGTATGTTTTTATGTTTGTGCACGCATATCTCCGGAACTATAAGTTCGATTTAAGTAATTCTTTTTTTGTTGTACTAGGTATTATTCAACTTAGGGTACACTGCAAGTTTCATCAAAATTGGTTCAGTAGTTTTAAAGATATGGATTTTTTTATGTTGTGACGGATTACAAGATTAGTGCATAATTATGTAAGAAAATTTTGTATTTTACAAGAATTTGGGTTGACTATTTAATAAATAAACTAAAAAGGGTAAAATAAAAACTTTTTTTAAAAAAAGTACCGACTTCAAAACAAATACAAAAAAGTTTAAAATAACTTTTCTTTCGGAAGTCGGTGGCTTTGTTTTGTTGTGTCATTGACTATTGCCACCGACTTCCGAAAGAAAAGTTATTTTAAACGTTTTTGTATTTGTTTTGAAGTCGGTACTTTTTTTAAAAAAAGTTTTCGTTGGAAGTTTTTGTTGAGGTCGACAGACAGACAGACATGACGAATCTATAAGGGTTCCGTATTTGCCATTTGGCTACGGAACCCTAAAAAGTTCAATTAGGTAACGTGGCTAAATATCATTGCTCAAAAGCATGTCATTTTGCAGTAAACGTTCCTTGAAATCGGCGTAAGTTTTGTGGTTTCTTTAGACGGGTTTTGGGTTTATCCCCTAAAAATGGGATGAAAGAAATTGGGAAATTTACGAGAAAGTAGGCCTTCGTATTCGTGGCCCTGGGCAGTCGCCTAGCCGCGCCTTATCTTAACGCCGCTAGGTACTGCGTTTAAGTCTTTCTAGAAAATACTGCTTACCGCTCGCTAAACAAACCTACACTTTTCCTGTCTCATTCACACTTGCGAGTGCGACGTGGTAAAATTCCAGAAGGCTAGAAGTGCGTAGTGCGCATGTGTGAAGTATGGAACGCTCTAGATATTTCCCTGACTGAGTTGCCAGCCTGCGAAATACAACAGACCAATTAAACAAATGTAATTTTACATGACTGTCCAAAAAGAGGAGTTATTGTTTTTGTTCCCCTTTGGCATCTTGACATTGGAATCGATTGACGTATGATTTAAATATAGGGAAAAATGTTTGAGTATTGATTAAATAATTAATTACTCACTATTCACAGTGAATGAAATTATACTACATAGATTGAAAAAAATCGCTTGTTGATCATTATTATAAGAATAACAGATAATTACATATTTGTTAAAAATTTGCTTATCCCACTACTACCTTCATAATACTAAATGCTGAATAATGCCTTCTAAAAGTTTGCATGGATTTTACTCAATCAAGTCGAACGGTTGAACGGATCTTGATTTTTGGATCAGAGATAAGTTATAAAATCGTTTTAGCCCGTACGATTTACATGTGTGCGAAACCACTGGCAACGGGTAATACAGTCGTATCTGTAGCCTCACATAAACCACAGAAAAAAAAATACACAAAATTATTTTTACTCAAAATTATATTGATCCCCGATTTTATGGGAACATTTCTACACTGTTCACCCGTTTTGAGATAGCGAATGTATTGTTGTCTCTTTCTCTCAGGAGTACTGATTGGTCGAATCGGTCTGACATTTCCCTGATTGAGTTGCCAGCTCGTCAAATTAAATCTCCACGAACAACTAACATTAATATTTACACATTTTAATAATTTTCTAAATGGGACTTTGTTAAAAACATGAAATTTATAAGCTCAATTTACATTTTCATTTTAGTTGGGCACTGACTTGGATTGATTTTGTTATACAATGTCCACGTTTCATATCTTCCACAATTCATTCCCTCCTCAATTTAGTGATTTTACTAACATATTTAAAAAAATCAAATTATGTTAACACAATAATACTAATTATTTGTAAGGTCGTACTACCACGATAATATAACTTACCGATGTAGATCATAATCTCCCCAGTTTTGGGGTAAATTTTTACAATGTCAACCCTTTCGAGATAGCAAGTGTATTGCTATCTCTTCCCCACACGCTCTCTGATTGGTCGAAGTGCATTGCCCCTCTAGATATTTCCTTCGATACTGTCCTGTGACTGGTAGTTTCTTGTGACGTCGAGAGACAACTAGAAATCTCTGGAAGCTCATTTGATGAATACATAAGCGGCGGCCGCTCGGCGGGAACTCAGTTCTATTTGAAACGCGATACAAAGCAGACGTAGAGAGTTCGGTGCAAACCGGAGGAGTTTACAAGACTCGCAAGATACATTCGACGTTTTACGTTACTACTATTGTACATCAAGTTTATTGTGAAGAGTTTTCCAAGAAGAAGCACACAAAATGCCAGCTGTAGGAATAGATCTTGGTACGACATACTCGTGCGTCGGCGTGTGGCAGCACGGGAACGTGGAGATCATCGCCAACGACCAGGGCAACCGCACAACACCATCCTATGTGGCCTTCACGGACACGGAGCGCCTCATCGGAGACGCAGCCAAGAACCAGGTCGCCCTCAACCCCAGCAACACAGTGTTCGACGCCAAGCGACTCATCGGAAGGAAGTTCGACGACCCCAAGATTCAGCAAGACATGAAACACTGGCCCTTCAAGGTGGTCAACGACTGCGGCAAACCAAAGATTCAAGTGGAGTTCAAGGGTGAAGCGAAACGTTTCGCGCCCGAGGAGATCAGCAGCATGGTGCTGACGAAGATGAAGGAGACGGCGGAAGCTTACCTCGGAACGGGCGTACGCGACGCGGTCATCACAGTGCCGGCCTACTTCAACGACTCTCAGCGCCAGGCCACCAAGGACGCGGGAGCCATCGCCGGTCTCAACGTGCTCAGGATCATCAACGAGCCCACAGCCGCCGCGCTCGCGTACGGCCTCGACAAGAACCTCAAGGGCGAGAGGAACGTCCTCATCTTCGACCTCGGCGGCGGAACGTTCGACGTGTCAATCCTAACCATCGACGAAGGCTCGTTGTTCGAAGTGAGGGCGACGGCGGGCGACACACATCTCGGAGGCGAGGACTTTGACAACAGATTAGTGAACCATCTCGCGGACGAGTTCAAGCGCAAGTACAAGAAGGACATGCGCATGAATCCTCGCGCACTGCGCCGCCTCCGCACAGCCGCTGAGCGCGCTAAGCGCACGCTGTCGTCCAGCACTGAAGCCACCATCGAGATCGACGCGCTCTACGAGGGAATCGACTTCTACACTCGCGTGTCCCGCGCGCGCTTCGAAGAGCTGTGCGCAGACCTGTTCAGAGGCACCCTCGAGCCCGTGGAGAAGGCGCTCAAAGACGCCAAGATGGACAAGAGCCAGATCCACGACGTCGTCCTCGTCGGAGGCTCCACCAGGATCCCGAAAGTGCAGAGTCTGCTGCAGAACTTCTTCTGCGGCAAGAAGCTCAACCTGTCCATCAACCCCGACGAAGCCGTGGCGTACGGCGCGGCTGTCCAGGCAGCTATCCTGAGCGGCGAGCAAGACGCGAAGATCCAGGACGTGTTACTAGTGGACGTGGCCCCTCTGTCGCTCGGCATCGAGACCGCCGGCGGCGTGATGACGAAGATCATCGAGCGCAACTCTAAGATCCCGTGCAAGCAGTCGCAGACGTTCACCACGTACTCGGACAACCAGCCGGCGGTCACCATCCAAGTGTACGAGGGCGAGCGAGCGATGACGAAGGACAACAACTTGTTGGGCACGTTCGACTTGACCGGCATCCCGCCCGCGCCGCGCGGCGTCCCTAAGATCGACGTCACCTTCGACCTGGACGCGAACGGCATCCTCAACGTGTCGGCCAAAGAGAACAGCACCGGCCGAAGCAAGAACATCGTCATCAAGAACGACAAGGGACGTCTGTCACAGGCTGAGATCGAGCGCATGCTCGCCGACGCGGAGAGATACAAAGACGAGGATGAGAAGCAGAGGCAGCGCGTAGCGTCGAGGAACCAGCTCGAAGCGTACGTGTTCGGCGTGAAGCAGGCGCTGGATGACGCCGGAGACAAGCTCTCGGAGCAGGACAAGAGCACAGCGAGGAGCGCGTGCGACGACGCGCTCAAGTGGCTCGACAACAACACCTTGGCGGAGCAGGAAGAGTACGAGCACAAGCTGAAGGACGTGCAGCGAGTGTGCTCGCCCGTCATGAGCAAGATGCACGGCGCCGGTGCGGGCAACCCTGGTGGCATGCCCGGTGGAATGCCCGGAGGAATGCCCGGTGGCTACGGTGGAATGCCCGGCGGTTACCAGCAGAACAGTGGGCCCACAGTTGAAGAAGTAGATTAGACCTAAAGTTCCTAAGTCATTTGAATCTAAAGATATTACCTTGTAAGACTGAATTATTTGTTTGTCAGCACGTGATTCCTCTGTTAAATTATTAGAATAAGAAAGATCCTCTGTTGAATTATGTTAAAGTGGTTTAAGATCTCAATATTTTATTTTGTAAATAAGAAAATAAATAATGAAGACGAACCTTTACTTCTCTCTTTTATTTAACAAAATCACCCTCAATAGTATAGGTAGACGCCAGCAGAGCAGGTCAACCCACCCCAATCTGTCAATGTCAAAAATTTCAATAGCTTAGCTAACCGGCTATTTGTGGTGTAATAGCCAGCTAGCTAGCCAGCTATTTGGCTACTTAGCTATTGAACAATAACGTTTAGTAACTAGCGGCGCAACGAAGCGGCGCCGGTGTAGCTAGGTAGGACGTAAATAACGCAACATCAACTGCCTGATCTGAATTCGATCCTAAATCAAAAAGAAATGATTTCCTCTCTGAGATCACAATAACTAAAATACTAACTATCAAATTTTTATTTATTTTAAACCTGACTGTAACTAACCAGCTTTCTATTCATCGTATTTCATAAGTTCGTTCATTAAACGAACGAAATTACTAAGTATAATGCTCTCTCTTTGTCTAATCTATTTTGTGAATATTGTGAGAAAAAGATCGACGATACCAATGAAGATCGTACACGCGTAGCGCAGTAAGCGCGCACACAGCTGTCGGCTATTTTGGCTACTCTAGCTACCCGGCTACCGAATACCGGGACGGCTATAAAACATAGCAGTTAGCTATACTCCTTGGCGGCTACGCGGCTACGAGCGGCTACGCGGTTACGAGCGGCTACGCGGTTACGAGCGGCTACGCAGCTATATTATAACCTGTCAGTTATCTAGCCAACCAGTAGCCGATAGCTAGCTATCGTGTTGACGGATATCATAGCCGTGGCTATTTTGCTCATAGCCGTATTTGGCTAGTTATGGCTATAGCTACCCATCGCTAGCGTCTGTACAATGAAGCCCGGACTCCACCAAAACGGAGACGAACGATGTTGTGTTTGAACCGCAGCCTGTACCAATCAGAAATCCACATCTCTGCTTAGCTTCGGGCGAAATCTGTTTGGTTATTTTATGTACGTCAGGATTGAGGAGCCACACCAGATTTTTAAAATCTGATTTCACCACTATTTAGCAGCAATGTAGCTGATTTTGCAGCACAAATTCTAGATTTAGCAGCAAAATATATCACTAGTTATATTAATGCAAAAGTGGCTCCTCAATCTAAACGTTTGAATTGAGGAGCCACCTTGGATCTCGGTAAGTAATAGATGCACATTGTTGAAACTTTTGCAGCATTTAGCAGCAATTGTGCATATTATCGTCTAAAAATTTGTCTACTGTAGCGCTAAAATCAAAGAAAATACAATAGTTTTAGTGTGGCTCCTCAATCTAGACGCAAGAGCTGAAATTATATTGGATGTGAGCGATCAATTAATATATTCAACTAAAACTATTGTATTTTCTTTGATTTTAGCGCTACAGTAGCCAAATTTTTAGACGATAATATGCACAATTGCTGCTAAAAGTTTCAACAATGTGCATCTATTACTAAGCGAGATCCAAGGTGGCTCCTCAATTCAAACGTTTAGATTGAGGAGCCACTTTTGCATTAATATAACTATATTAATGCTAAATTATATATTTTGCTGCTAAATCTAGAATTTGTGCTGCAAAATCAGTAAATAATGGTGAAATCAGATTTTAAAAATCTGATGTGGCTCCTCAATCCTGACGTACATGTTATTTTGACACATCTCTCGTTTCCGCTTTGGTGGAGTCTGGGCATAACTTTGTACAAAAAAAACAGATAAAGGGTCTACTAATAAGGTCGCTTTCCAAAACCATAAAATTAGGTACGTGATGACGTGTCCCTGACCTTGGCTTAGCATCACGTCACAAAAAGTTGTAAGGCTGGTCGCTAAGTAGTCGTGACGTTAACCAAATCTCAGTAAGGGCTTTGTGCCTTTTGTACCAGTTTCTTCGTGTCTAAACACACTATGCCGAAGTTACGCGACCGAAGTTCGGCACAATTACGCCTGCAATGCTATTTGAATTAGGTACTGACGACACACTATGGCGAAATTACGTCGCGTCATAGCGTACAGCGTAACTTCGGTCGGGCGTAAGTTCAGCGGCGACTTATTCTGTGACCACACATTATACGCGACCGAAGTTCGGTTCGATTACCGACGAAGATCCGGGGGCGGGGGGGGAGCAGCAGGGAGCCGCCCGCGCCACCCGCGCCGAATTTCTGCCGCGTAAGTTCGGCACTTATGGTGTGTCATATCAGCCGAATACGTCGGAACGTGAAATTAGCCGCCGAACTTCGGTCGCGTAACTTCGGCATAGTGTGTTTAGACACTTATCCGCCATTTTGATATTTTTTCAAAACGCCGGTCACGAATGAAACTTTCATAAATCGATAGATCACATCAATACAAACATAATGCAAGAGGCAAAATCTCGTAAAGCGTCACGTTTCCGAGTTATGAGCTGTCAAACATGTGCAAATAGTGACACATTTTTTCTTATTTTTTTAATATTTTGTTGTTTACTGATAAAAAAGGATACTTTCGCAATAAAAATAATTGAATATTAGGTTTTCCACGCATTTCAAATGCTTTTAGATAGGATTATTTCGTTTAACGCAATTTCAGCATTTAAAATGCGTGGAAAACCTAATATTCAGTTAGTTTTATTGTTGAAGTAGGTATCCTTTTTGATCAGTAAACAACAAAATATATAAAAAAATAAGAAAAAATGTGTCACTATTTGCACATGTTTGACAGCTCATAACTCGCTGGATTCCCAATATCATCATATTGGGAATCCAGCGATCCAGTGATTGGGACATTGAGAACATTTTTTATTCGAATTGCACTGTTCTCATTCATCATCATCTGACGAGCTTTTTCCCAACTATATTGGGGTCGGCTCCAGTCGAACCAGATGTAGCTGAATATCAGTATTTTACATGAAGCGACTGCCTATCGGACCTCCACAACCCAGTAAATGGTAATTAATACGATGCCCCATCCATGGTGAGACTGGTTGTCAGACTTTAGAGCTTCAGACTAATGCTGTCAACACACCGAAGGTCTGATTTTGACGGCCGGCGAGGCGGCATGATTTTGACGATTTTGCATTGTTCATTCAGGCCTTGCCCGGGCGGTTGTGCCGGGCGGTGGGGCAAGGGCTTCGGTGTGTAGACAGCTTAACAGTAACGACTGTCAAAAATCTACAAACGACAGCTGGGACCAACGGCTTTAAGTGCTTTCCGAGGCACGGAAGAAACTCGCTATGATAGATGGTCACCCATCCACAGCATGCGCGGCTTAACCCGAATGATCGGCCTGTGCGGTTGTAATTATTTATTGACCACGAGCTCCTCTGTACAGTACTGTTTTCATTGATGGGCAAATTCAAGCGGGAAACCACCCACACGGGGTCAAGCTGGGTAAACAGCCTTCAGCTTGGCCACCAATACACTCTTATAACTTTTAAACAAGTGACCGACAAATTCTGAGAATTGGCGACTCGATTAAATAACGACTAAATCTTAAAGTTATCAAAATAAAAATCCGTGATGGGAGCTAAGCTAATGTCAGGGGGACACCGTTTCTTGGTTTCGACAGTTGTAAATAGTGGGCAAGCTTATTGCTATCACATCACAAAATAAGCTCTCAGAGGGTTTTCTAGGTGTAACTAGGTAGGTGGTTTCAAGCAAGATTTTGATTGGCTGCATGACTTTGAAATCTAACCATGGTAGTGTTCTGAGAGTTTTTTTTATGTTTCGGTGGGAAAATTAAACCAATGGCAATGGATGAATAAGGGCAGAATAAACAGCATGCGCAAACTGCGCAGGCGCACTATCTAACAAAAACGCGAATTAGTTCGTAAATATTGCAGTGGCAAGTGCATTCCAAGAATGATTTCATTAAAAAAGAAATTTACGGTGGTATTCCTTCCGCAATATTCACAACATCGTATCGAAAACTTTTATCATGGAATCAGACTCAGAAAGTATAATCTACCCTGTGCATATGGAGGCGACTAAGCTGGTGGAGTGCCAGAGGGTCATTGCCATCTGGATGATCTGATGGAATAAACGCCTGCGTGTCACCACTGTGCTTTGCGGAATTACTTACTGATCTGTCAAAGCCAAATTATAGGTATATGTATTTATAATTTTAAGAGGTTTTTTTTTTAATTTGAACTACCTTTAGTACCTACTTATAACTGACTGATTTTGTTTAATTGTGATTTTAGGTGCCTACCTCCTTTGAAATAATATTTCTAATTATGTTTAGCTTTTGTGGTTTGGATAAAAATAATTATAACGTAGGTAATGCTACGGATTATTAAATGAAAACGTGTGTTTTATTTATCGACCCGACCTAGACTTGACAGTCATGAGCACAGATTTTTTTTTTTGATATCCTAGCACAACATGTTGAGAATCTCTGGCTGTCAGCCGTTTCAAAGGGGTAAGATTGATATACACCGTGTTCCGGACGATATACATAAACTTCGACCAGATGTTCAAACCACGGAAGTAAGCATTTTTCATTATGGACACATTAATAAATTCTTATTTTTTATTTTTTGTTAATTTTCATACAAACTAAATACCTAGACGTAAATAACCCGATATGCATGCCTCTTTATCCGAATTGGCAACGTCATTCATAACATTTGGCGGGCTGAAACAAATGAAATGCAAATAGTATTTGATAGATTTCAAATTAAGATACTTTCTCACTGCATAGCTCAATTAAATTTCATTAAATGAAATTACAAATATCTTTGTAACGAAGCCTTTTTAAGTACTACTTCCTTTGTTGGATTTGATTTGTAAAAGCCATAGAAGTATTTGCTAAAGTTTATGGATAACGTGAAGAACACGGTGTATACTCGTCAAAACAAAATAAGGGCCACTTTTTAAATTGCACTTTAAACAAGTATTGCTCTTATTGTGGGTACATAATAAATACTAAATATCTTGTTATGGTTTCTTTCAAGTATTAATATTGTTTCTACTGCATAATTGGAAATTCATAACTTTTTTTTAATTCGATATTTGAAATTACTTAGAATTTACGGTATGGTGTTTTTTAATTTTCAAACTTCTAACGGAGTTTTCTTCGACTAATACAGCAAGCAGGCTGTAATGATCTTTCAATCTCATAATGTCATGTATTCGGAGACATATGGACGCAAAAACAGCCACTTGGGGTGTCACCTTAATCCAGGGGGCCCGTAGCCAGAAGAGGTAGGTTTAATGGTGGAATATTCCCAACGAGTGGTTCAAAATGCTTAAAACGGGTCTTAAAAGACGGGTAATATCACCAGACGCCGTGATCAAGGAAGAAAGTAAGTAAGTAAAGCCCAAGAAGACCATTAAGTTTGTTTAACCACGCAAATAGAGCGAAAATCTACTGCGCGGACCGTACAAACTCCATTGCGTCGAGCTACAGGCACCCCTATAAATAACCTATAATTGACTAACTATTCTGAACCGACTCCATAAAGACTAACAATACTCAAGATGATGCTTCGTTCGCATCCAGTTAACTGCAGCGTATGGTGCAAATCGTGAAACATTTGCGATGGAGAAAATTTATTGAACGGTTTTGACTGGGCTTCATTGTTTTTTATTGATGACTGGTGGGTTATTTTTTTTCAATAAAGAAGATCTAAACAACTGGTTTCAGATCCTTGAACTCTTAAAACAGACTATTCTGGCGAGTTCTGAGTTATGCTCTGGGGCGGTTATCTCTATCACGCAAAACTGAGCTCGCACTTTTTAACGAGGGTGCTGTAACTCCTCAAAATTGCGTAGAATTTGTGATGCAACTCCACGTTATCCCATTCGGACAGCAAGGAATACCTGAGTTCTTCTTGAAGCAGGAAAACTCTCGAGCGAACACGACGCGACTAACAGTGCACACATTCCCTTACGCTCGAATTACGATGTTACAGTGGACACCCAGGATTTTTACCTGAGTTCTATTGAGCATTTAAGAGATGAGTTAAAGAAGAGTGAAAAAGAAAGTAAAATTCCCATCAACACGCAGCTGGATCTCATAAAATGTCTAAAAACTTGCTGGTAGAGTATCTCAAAAGAAAATGGCCGGTATTTAATCCAGATCATTCCACCTCCATAAAATGAGCAGAACAGAGTTAAAAGAGAAGCTTAAAAGAACACTTTGGAACATTAAAGACGTTATTTTTTCGATTTTTTTTTGTTTTATGTAACTTGATACTGTTGTATATTAGTCTATGGAACATTAGTTTTAAGAATAAAAAATGTATTGTCTATAGTCTTGCTCGATCACCTAAGCTACGATGTAACAGACGCCATGGGCGGAGCTCTCAATAAATTATAATCCGAATTCATCTCAAGAAGTTGTCTTATTACAAGAACCCAGCCAGGCCCAAGTACAACATGGTGTCAGAATTGGTCTCAAAAGGTGAGAAATTTATAATTATTCAAAATGTCTGACAAAATCTTCATTGCGAACATAAGGCCACTAAAAATAGAAAATGGCGACAATGCTGCCGAGAAACGGAGGCAATGGAAGCAACGTTTCGAAATATTCATGGATGCTAACGAAATCAGCAAATGTCCAATCGCCAAACAGACAGCAATTTTACTTAACACGATTGGTGATGACGCGCTTGAAATATTCAATAGTTTCAACATCGACAGGACACAAACGAGCGTTGAAATAATTTTGAAAAAATTTGATGATAAATTCAGTCCGCACACTAACTTAACAGTTGAAAGATATAATTTCTTCACGAGACTACAGAAGCAAGACGAAACTTTGGAAGAATACCTCACAGTTCTCACTAATTTATCGACCGCATGTGAATTTGCAGCACTAAAAGATTCTCTTATAAAGGATATGCTCGTCATTGGTATACAAAATACACATATAAAACCAAGACTTCTTCAAGAAGAAAATTTGACAATTGAAAATGCCATGAAAATTGCAAAAAGTCTCGAACTGTCTCAAGAAAGGTCAACAAAACTTATGTGCAAAACTGAAAACAAAGAAACAGTGCAAGCAATCAAGACAAGTAATAGAAGCCGTTCACAGACCAGGTACAACAAAAATAATCATCACTACAGGAACAGATCATCATCGTCAAGCAGAAATATCTTCAACCAAAGACTAAAAACACCAGACAACAATGTATGCAGGAGGTGTGGTCAAGTACACAAATACAAATGTCCAGCAGAAGGCAAGACTTGCAACAATTGTAAGAAGAAAAACCACTTTGCAAAATTTTGTTTCTTCAAAAATTCAGAAAATAATAATAATTCTGGTAATAATAATAGAGTAAGTACAATTCACTCATTATCACATCCACAAGATAATCAATTTGTCATACGTTCCATTAACAAAAATTGTAACAGTACAGGAGACTGGCAAATTAATGTTTCTTGTCAAAATTTCAAAGTCAAATGTCAAATAGATACAGGAGCTGACACAAATGTCATATCAAAGCATACTCTTGAAAGAATTAGGTCTAATACTCAGGAAAATATTAATTTATTAAGAACAAATAATAAAATATATACTTTTTCAGGAGAAGTTGTGCCAAATTTAGGTACTTGTATTTTAAATTGCTCATTTGAAAATGGAGTTTCAGCAAGACTATACTTTACTGTGGTAGATTGTGAATGCATACCAATAATTGGGTGGAAAACATGTGAAAAACTTGGTATTGTAAAAAGAATATTCAAGATTGAAGACAGACATAGCAACAGGTCAGTACAAAATATTGTGTCAAAGTACGCTAATACATTTGAAGGTTTAGGTTGTTTGCCTTACAAGGCTCATTTAGACATTGATCTCAGTGTTACACCAAAAGTTTGTCCGGTACGTAGAATTCCCTATTCTTTGGAAAATCGCTTGAAGGATGAACTAAAGAGTATGGAACAACAAAAAGTCATTGAAAAGGTTGAAAAGCCAACAAAATGGGTAAATTCTATAGTCCTGGTAGAAAAACCTAATGGTAAGTTGAGGATTTGCCTGGATCCAAGAAACTTAAATGAAGCTATAAAGAGACCCTACTATCCATATCCTACATTTGATGACCTTAGATCTAAAGTAGCCGGAGCTTCTATTTTTTCAAAACTGGATGCTAGTTCAGGATATTGGACTATTTGTTTAGATTCAGAAAGTAGTGACTTATGCACTTTTAATACACCTTACGGTAGATATAAATTCCTTAGATTACCGTATGGCATTAATTCCAGTGGAGAAATATTCCACAGAACCATGAATCAATTGTTTGGAGACTTACCAGGAATAATAATATTTGTCGATGACATTCTTGTCTATGGGTCGAATGAAAAAGAGCACAACGAAAGGCTTGAATTACTGTTCAAACGTGCATCTGAAGTAAATTTAAAATTTAATAAGTCTAAATGTCAATTTGGTATGGAGGAAATACGCTATGTTGGTCATATATTCAACAAAAATGGTGTGTCACCCGACCAATCTAAAGTTGAAGCAATTTCTAATATGTCTAGTCCAACAAATGTTAAAGAACTCCAAAGATTTCTTGGAATGATTAATTATTTAGGTTCCTACATTCATAACTTAGCTGAAGAAACCACTATTTTGAGAGACTTGCTGAAAAAGCAAAATACTTGGCAATGGTTAGATCAACATGAACAACAATTTAAAAAATTAAAATCATTAATATGTCAGTCACCCATTCTTGTTCATTATGACATCAAGAAACCTATTAGATTGTCTGTTGATTCATCAAAAAATGCAGTAGGCGCTGTAATATTACATGGTAAAAATCCTATAGCATATGCCTCAAAATCACTAAATAAAAGTCAAATAAACTATGCACAAATAGAAAAAGAGCTTTATGCCATTGTATTTGGTTGCAATAAGTTTCACCAATACATATACGGTAAACCTGTTCAAGTCGAAACAGATCATAAACCTTTGGTCACTTTATTCAAAAAACCCTTGTCAGAAGTCCCTACAAGATTACAACGTATGATGATAGCCTTACAAGCTTATCACTTAATTGTTTCTTATACCAAAGGAACAGAAATGTATATTTCGGATACTTTGTCACGTGCTCCCATCAAGGACACTAACCAAAATCAAGAATTAGTTAACCTGGACGATTTAGACAACGAAGTCGAAATTCATATTAACTTATTAACTTCTAACTTAGCTATCACAAAAGAAAAACTGGATAAAATTTTACATCACACAAATCATGATTTAATATCACAAAAACTTAAAGAATATTATAAAATAGGATGGCCTAAATGCAAAGAACATTGTGACAATTTAGTATCACCTTATTGGAATATTAAGGAAGAAATTCATATTATTAATAATTTACTTTTCAAAAACAACTCCGTCATAATACCTAAGTCTATGAGGTCTGAAATCTTGAATATCCTTCATGAAGGTCATTTAGGTATAGAAAAAACAAAAAGTTTAGCTAGAGGAGTAGTCTATTGGCCTAACATCAACCAGGACATAGAAAATAAAGTAAGACAATGTGAAACTTGCAGTATTTATTCTTCAAATAAAACTAAAGAGTCAATGTTATCTCATGAACAACCACTATTTCCTTGGCAAAAACTAGCCACTGATTTGTTTGAATATAAAGGCAAAAAATATTTACTTGTTGTAGATTTTTATTCCAATTACATAGAAATAGCAAATTTAAACAAAGACAGTAGAACTTTGAATGTCATAACACACTTAAAATCTATTTTTGCTAGACATGGTATCCCATTACAAATTCTAAGTGATGGAGGTCCCCCTTACAACTCGTTGGAATTTAAAAAATTTCTTCTTGATTGGAATGTTGAACATATTGTGTCAAGTCCACATTTATCTAGGTCAAATGGACTCGCTGAAGTTTCTGTAAAAATTGTGAAAAACATATTAAGAAAATGTGATGAATCAGGGTCTGATCCCTTCATGGGATTACTTCATTATAGAAATAGTCCTAGAGGAAATATTGCTTCACCAGCTCAGTTACTAATGTCAAGAAATTTAAGAACTAAATTACCTAATATAGTAAGTAATTTAAGACCTCATCATCAGCCTATAAATGTTCCCACTGTGCTGGGACACAGGCCTCCTCTCTGTGAGAGGGAGTGGGCCATAATCCACCACGCGGGCCCAGTGCGGGTTGGTGGATGTCACATGTCTTCGAATTTTTTGGTTCTAGGACATGCCGGTTTCCTCACGATGTTTTCCTTCACCGTTTTTAATTTAAGACCTAAAATTGTAAAATTTTCAGAACACAAAGTAAAGAAACACAGCAATTTAAATAAAACAAAATTATATTATAACAAAAATTGTAAAACATATCCAGCATTTTATAATAACCAACAAATTTACTTTAAGAAAAATCCAAAAGATATCATATGGACTAAAGGTACTATTGTTTCTAAGACAGACTTTCCTAGATCATTCATTGTTAAAGATTGTTATGGTACAAATTACAGAAGAAATAGTCAACATATTCGGATAGATTATAAATCAGGCAATAATAAGTCAAATAATAAAAAAGTCAAATTCAAGGACACTAGACAGACTATGAATCAAAATAATTTTCCAATTCCAAATAAAACAGACATGTTGAAGTCAGAAATATTTCTACAAAAGTCCAAAATAAAAGAAAAAGAGGATGATAGTTGTATATTTATTTTCACTCATTCAGAGTCAAATCCTTTGTCAAAGACTATTACTAAAGAAAGTAATGATTCTGATTCCTTCTTGTCAGTAGAGTCAGATCATTCGTCTCAGTCAGTTACGGAGGCAAGATCTCCAGTATTTGTAAATGTCGAAGAAATAACATCACCTGATAGTATACATGATTATAATGAATATGATGACCAGGTTTTATTAGATACAAATGAATCATCATATAATTCTCAAAGTCCTATTACTAGTCCTATGCTTGAAAACTTACCTCATACCTCTGTTAATTTTGAAAAACTTTTTCAAAAAAAATGTAACCGCCTTCAAAAACAACCACAAAAAAGGGTAAAATAACCTACAAAATAACTTTTCTTTCAGAAGTCGGTGCCTTTGTTTTTTTTTCATTTCATTGTTTTTTTGCCACCGACTTCTCAAAGAAAAGTTATTTTGTAGGTTATTTTACCCTTTTTTGTGGTTGTTTTTGAAGGCGGTTACATTTTTTTTGAAAAAGTTTTTTATTTTACTCTTTTTAGTTTAAATATTCAACTCAAATTCTTGTCAAATAAATCATTCTCTCTCAAGTGCACAATAAGCTAATAAAATTCCCTATCTCAAAAACTACTGAACCGATTTTGATGAAATTTGCAGTATTCCATAAGTTGAACAATACTTAGTGCAACAAAAAAAGAATTACTTAAATCGGACTTGTAGTTCCAGAGATATGCGAACACAAACTAAATCAGTCGATGCCTACTGCAAGCCGTTGAGGAGTTGTACCTTCCATCATCAGCTCATCCACCTGAGATGATGATTATCAGATGCAAATACTTGAACAGCTTCAGAAAATATATGAAAATGGTACTATGTGCCTATAAAATTTGAAGGTTGCCCTCGATTTCCCTGGGATTCCATCATCAGATCCTGACCTGATGATCATGGGACCAATTGGAAAGTATACCCTTTCAAACAAAAGAAAAATTTTCCAAATCGGTCCAGGCGTCTTCGAGAAATCGGGGAACATACATAAAAAAAAAAAAAAAAAAAAAAAAAAAAAAAAGATTCCGACGAATTGAGAACCTCCTCCTTTTTTTGAAGTCGGTTAAAAAGAAAGATTGTAAACAAGTTAAAAAAGAAATGTCGCAAGCTGAGTATAGCTCGAGAGGTAGATTAATAAAAAAGAGACAGAAATTAGATTTATAATTTATTTGATATTGTGTATTAATATTGTATAATCCTATCCTACTAATATTATAAACGTGAAAGTTTGTTTGGATGGATGTATGTTTGTTCCTCTTTCACGCAAAAACTACTAAATGGATTTGGTTGAAATTCGGTACATAGATAGTTTATAACCTGGATTAACACATAGGATAGTTTTTATCCCTATTTTATGTTCCTACGGGATGATTTTTGAGTTATAGCGGGTGAAACCGCTGGCAACAGCTAGTGTTAAAATATATTGTATTATTATAAGTTAATTTATCTTAGCTTTACTCATCAGTTTAAGGTTATTGATAAGTGTCAAATTTGTCAATGTCATAATTTTATAAATGTCACATCAAACTTTTTAAAAGAAAAAAGGGCATGTTGTATATTAGTCTATGGAACATTAGTTTTAAGAATAAAAAATGTATTGTCTATGGTCTTGCTCGATCACCTAAGCTACGATGTAACAGACGCCATGGGCGGAGCTCTCAATAAATTATAATCCGAATTCATCTCAAGAAGTTGTCTTATTACAAGAACCCAGCCAGGCCCAAGTACAACAGATACATTCCTGCAATTCCTCACTTTTCATTCAATTTGGTTTATTTTAACGATTTATTGGAATACATATTTAATTTTTGTGTATTTCCATCTAAAACCATTAATATTAATCAGATTCAGTCATTGTAACTAGTAATATTTAAACATTCTTTAATAAATCGATAAAAACCAGGTGGCCCTTATTTTGTTTTGAGTAGTATATTTTATTTGGTTAATTATTTTTCTTGCACTTAGAGCGCGATTTTTGAATGTAACTGATGTTCATGCATGTAGTTAGTTGAAGCAGAAGGTTTATTGATCACCACACATGCATAATGACCATAAATACGATTTTAGTCACTATATCGATCTTACCCCTTCGGCATTTCGTCATATTGTTTTTCTTGTGACCAATTTCGTTAACAGTTTTTTCATAAAATATTGTTTCAAAAAGATTTCTTTCAACATTTTAGAAACAACTTGACCATGCTTTTTTACCCAAAACAAAATTTTTTGCATTTGCCTTGAATCCCTTTATGTGACAACAGTTTCAAGTCAACACTGTTCATCTCATCAAATTTTCATTCAGACTTACCCCCACTCGTATTATGTGAACCGCATTAGGATTTACACACAAAAATAAAAACTAAACAAATTTTGGGGGTGCCCTCCATACTCGTACTTAGAATTGAAACTCAATTTTTTTTTTCACCAGACCCATACGTGTGGGGTATCTATATAGGTCTTTAAAATTTATATTGAGGTTACTAATATCATTTTTTTCTAAACTGAACAGTTTGCACGAGAGACACTTCCAAAGTGGTAAAATGCGTCCCCCCCCCCTTGTAACATCTAAAATAAGAGAATGATAAAACTAAAAAAATATAATATAATGTAGACCTTAACAAAAACTTCCAACGAAAATTGGTTTGGATGAGATACAGTTAGCAGTTTTTGAGATATAGTACATTTTCAAAAACCGCAAATATAACTTTGCCATTCATACAAACACTATGAAAAACAAAGTTATTTTATTGTTAGTGTAATATTACTTACTAATCTCAATAGTTATCTGGGGCCACGGCAGTGGCCCCGCCAAGACGAGCCAAGCGAAGCGCCAGGGCACTACCTACCTTTTCTCGAAGTGTTTCGTCGTTTTTTTGAACCCTCATAGAGTTGGTTTCCGATGTACCAGATAGTTCATATTCTCAGGATATGTTGTCAATAATAGACTTTTCAATTGAATAGCTCTAAAACTTTAGATTTTATTGATATCTAAAATACACCGATTTCGTCACTGACACACTGACACACTGATGATCATCAAAATGTTTGGCTACTTCCTGAAGTGCTAGAAAGCTGAAATTTGGTATGTATTCTCAGTTTAGTATACAACCAACAAAAAAATTCATAAACTTATAACTTTCGCCCCCCATCCCCTAAAATTAGGGGGGGGGTGGAAGTCTGAATGAGATTTACACCAATTTTATGAATTAGGACATGTAAGTTAACACGGTACTGTAGACAGTGTACTAGACAGTAACTAAAAAACCTATTAATAAGTATTGTCAAACTTGCGTAAACGCCACTGGGAAGTTTTCTTCCCAAAAACATAATTTAAAAAAAAAGAAAAAAAAAATTAAGTCTGCCTAGCAACTTACAAAAAGAACTGAAATCGCACCAAAAACATTTCATGTAAAATGTTGCCAGACGACCACATAGTGTTTAGCCTGTGAAAAAGATATCAGTACCCTGAGCACGAGTTTTCAGTATTTGAGACGTAAAGTAAACTGGAACTTTGACAACTTCCAATTGACAATTTTCAAGGAAAAAATTAGTTCCTACTTCGCACACCAGAGGCGCTGTTCCATTTTTTCATACAAGAAACGCTGTAAATACTGGAAAAACGCTGTAAAGTAAAAGAGTGAAAATTCGTGCTCAGGGTACAGATCTCATGTTAAGCCAAACTTCTGAATCTACACGGCCTAACTCTACCGACCCTAACTTCACAAATTCTACATAACACTAAAAATGTATGCTTGGCTGTTTCGTTGCTTCAGAAACTAAATATTCGCATCACCGTCACGTAGCGAAACGGCGAAGCCATACATTTTTACTGATATGTAGAATTTGTGAAGTTAGGGTCGGTAGAGTTAGGCCGTGTAGATTCAGAAGTTTGGCTTAACATGAGATCTGATATCTTTTTCACAGGCTAAACACTATGTGGTCGTCTGGCAACATTTTACATGAAATGTTTTTGGTGGGATAATTTTATCCCTAATCTATGCTTGCTACTACGGAACCCTTCATGGGCGAGTCCAACTCGCACTTGGCCGGTTTTTTATTCAGATATGCAATTCAATGCCTAGAGATTGCAATTAAATAAAATAGTGTTTGGTGCATCGTGTGCCAAATTGAAATGGTCGACTGAAAGGGTCATCTGCTAGCCTTTTAGACCCCTTAACACGCCTCACGCCACTAATTGGTTTACTAAAAAAGACCCTTTTATTTCAATGTGTATTGTTTATGAGTAAACGCGGGTTAAACCCGCGATCATGGCGCTTGCAACAGCGCGTCGAAATATCGGTAGGGACACGATATCGCAACCGTAAGTAGCGATATCGATATAGTATCAGTATCGAAACAAAAGTATCAAATTAGTAATAGCATCGAAACGAAAGTATCGATATGAGTAAGTATCGAATGAATTTGGAGTTTCCCTACTACTTTTTTTTTGCTTTGGATGATTGCTTTGGTAGTCATCAAATGAGTCCTCCCACCCAGGGCAGGACGGGAGGGACTGCCAGACTTGTACTGACTAAAATCCACGGTGTCCTTCAATAGCCCTTTACGTTCCAGGGTCATGGTAATTTGATAAGTCCCGCGACCCCGGCAGGCTTTGGCCCTCTAAAGGGCTCTTTGAGGCGCGCGTGGAACACAACGCGCCGTCGACCCGGGCATGGTCCATGTTCGGACAGCGAGTCGCCCATTACTCGCCGCACGCATGCCCGCGCCATAGTTTCTCTACTACTTTAATTTATTTATTTATGTACACAACACACAAAAACAAGAAATAACATTTAGATAAAAGAGCACAAAGGCACTGCTTATTTCATTAAGAAATCTCTTTAAATTAATTCACAGCCACATGATCCACAACAGAGATGCGCAGATCATGAATATGACTTGTTGTGATTTATTAATGGACCACAATTAAAATAAAATAACAAACAATTCTCTGAGACTGGCCTGTTGGTCTAGTGGTTAGTGACCCTGACTGCTATGCCGGAGGTCGTGGGTTCGATTCCCACCCAGGACAAATGTTGTGTGATGAGCACGATCATTTGTTCTGTGTCTGGGTGTAATTTATCTATATTATGTATGTATTTAGAAATATATAAGTATGTTTATCAGTTGTCTAGTACCCATAACACAAGCTCTGCTTAGCTTGGGACTAGATGGCGTTGTGTGATAGTTGTGGAATATTATTATTATTATTATTATTATAATTTAGATAGGTACAAAAAAAGGTTTGATAGGTACAACAATAAAAAGCTATGTACAGCTATCTTACTCATATCTGACAGAACACTGAACACGAGAGTGAGTGAAACAAAAACACCGCACAGTTCTTATTATTTTCGAATGAGTCACGAGTTAAAATGTCAAGTGGTTCTACTTGGTTGTAATAATGCTACAAAATTGAAAAGTACGTACTGCGCGATGATCTTTTTCGTAAAGTCAGACCAACTGAAAATGGTATACGTCTTATGCCGACCATACACGGTATCAGTATACTTGTGCAAATCTAGACTTGCACAAACACAGGACAGTGACTATGTAAGAAATTTGTAGTGGACGGTTTAGTGAATTTGTGTGTATGTTGAACATCACTTTTACAACACACGCATATAGAAAACTATTGGCAACGTTATGAATCACGAAAGTTGAGATGTATAATTATGCATCCCTTTCTTACGCCTTCACAATGCACAGAGACAAAAACAATCTGTTGCTATTTTAGTTAAGGTTTCTATTGTTTTAGTTATTATTCTGAGGTTCAGAATACCTATTTAAGTACGTTAAGCTGATGCGTTAAATTGGTATATGAGTTAGTTGTTATTTTAATTTTTTTTTTATGGAATCGATACTTGATGCTAAGTACTGATATTAGTACTAGTATCGAAAGAAAGTATCGAATATCAGAATACTAGTATCGAATAAAAAAGTAGCGATATGAGTAAAGTATCGGATTCGATATCGTGTCCCTAAATATCGGGAACTCAAACATATACTTAATCACGGAAGATATCACGTAAGTGACATTTTAAGTTTAGAATCAAACCGTGATAGTTTAAAAAAGTGTTTGTTTATGAGTAATATTTTAAATACAAAATTAGTGTCATTAGTCATCTAGTTTTTTTTTTTAATTCACTCGCAAAGGTAAAACTTAAATTAAAGCTGTACATGTTACAGCAGGCTGTTTGTGGCTACAAAAAAAAAAACAAACGCGACCGGGATCTTCCAATTCCCTCATTAATTCTCCAGTCTATCCTCTTGATATTGATGTGCCACATGCCATCACAATCTTTTAACAACTTTGTGAATTCGCTAGCATTGTGAATCACTTCCAGTTTTAGTGTTGATTAGTGTTACTAATCAACATTAAAACACACACTTAAAAGTCACTTAGAGATAATCACTTCCAGACACTTCGAGTTCACTTTTGAGTCTCCTTGATCGTATTTGGCGTGTCTAATTTTATAGTCGGCGTCGCCGCGTCGTCTTAATTAGCGTTGACTTATTTTGCGTCCTCTTATTTCATAGTTGGCGTCGTCATATTATAAGAATATTTTTTTATTAATTAAATGGTAGTCATTAATTTATCCCATACCCAGATCATAACAATATTTTTATGTTAGGTATTTCAGGGATATGTCGCAGTATTAAATAAAACGAAGAAGTAAACGAAAATAATTTTGTTTTATTGACATATTTACAATTATTTACAACTTAATATAAGTTACTTAAAATACATTTCCTCTGTTGAATTATGTATGATAAGGTTTACAGTATAAAATTAATCAGTCTTTCAAAATAATACAAATTTAAATTATTTACAGTTACATAAATTGAATAGGCGTAGTTAAACATTTAATCGACTTCTTCAACTGTGGGCCCACTGTTCTGCTGGTAACCGCCGGGCATTCCACCGTAGCCACCGGGCATACCGCCGGGCATTCCACCGTAGCCACCGGGCATACCGCCGGGCATTCCACCGTAGCCACCGGGCATTCCTCCGGGCATACCGCCGGGCATTCCTCCTGGCATACCGCCGGGCATTCCTCCTGGCATGCCACCAGGGTTGCCCGCACCGGCGCCGTGCATCTTGCTCATGACGGGCGAGCACACTCGCTGCACGTCCTTCAGCTTGTGCTCGTACTCTTCCTGCTCCGCCAAGGTGTTGTTGTCGAGCCACTTGAGCGCGTCGTCGCACGCGCTCCTCGCTGTGCTCTTGTCCTGCTCCGAGAGCTTGTCTCCGGCGTCATCCAGCGCCTGCTTCACGCTGAACACGTACGCTTCGAGCTGGTTCCTCGACGCTACGCGCTGCCTCTGCTTCTCATCCTCGTCTTTGTATCTCTCCGCGTCGGCGAGCATGCGCTCGATCTCAGCCTGTGACAGACGTCCCTTGTCGTTCTTGATGACGATGTTCTTGCTTCGGCCGGTGCTGTTCTCTTTGGCCGACACGTTGAGGATGCCGTTCGCGTCCAGGTCGAAGGTGACGTCGATCTTAGGGACGCCGCGCGGCGCGGGCGGGATGCCGGTCAAGTCGAACGTGCCCAACAAGTTGTTGTCCTTCGTCATCGCTCGCTCGCCCTCGTACACTTGGATGGTGACCGCCGGCTGGTTGTCCGAGTACGTGGTGAACGTCTGCGACTGCTTGCACGGGATCTTAGAGTTGCGCTCGATGATCTTCGTCATCACGCCGCCGGCGGTCTCGATGCCGAGCGACAGAGGGGCCACGTCCACTAGTAACACGTCCTGGATCTTCGCGTCTTGCTCGCCGCTCAGGATAGCTGCCTGGACGGCCGCGCCGTACGCCACGGCTTCGTCGGGGTTGATGGACAGGTTGAGCTTCTTGCCGCAGAAGAAGTTCTGCAGCAGACTCTGCACTTTCGGGATCCTGGTGGAGCCTCCGACGAGGACGACGTCGTGGATCTGGCTCTTGTCCATCTTGGCGTCTTTGAGCGCCTTCTCCACGGGCTCGAGGGTGCCTCTGAACAGGTCTGCGCACAGCTCTTCGAAGCGCGCGCGGGACACGCGAGTGTAGAAGTCGATTCCCTCGTAGAGCGCGTCGATCTCGATGGTGGCTTCAGTGCTGGACGACAGCGTGCGCTTAGCGCGCTCAGCGGCTGTGCGGAGGCGGCGCAGTGCGCGAGGATTCATGCGCATGTCCTTCTTGTACTTGCGCTTGAACTCGTCCGCGAGATGGTTCACTAATCTGTTGTCAAAGTCCTCGCCTCCGAGATGTGTGTCGCCCGCCGTCGCCCTCACTTCGAACAACGAGCCTTCGTCGATGGTTAGGATTGACACGTCGAACGTTCCGCCGCCGAGGTCGAAGATGAGGACGTTCCTCTCGCCCTTGAGGTTCTTGTCGAGGCCGTACGCGAGCGCGGCGGCTGTGGGCTCGTTGATGATCCTGAGCACGTTGAGACCGGCGATGGCTCCCGCGTCCTTGGTGGCCTGGCGCTGAGAGTCGTTGAAGTAGGCCGGCACTGTGATGACCGCGTCGCGTACGCCCGTTCCGAGGTAAGCTTCCGCCGTCTCCTTCATCTTCGTCAGCACCATGCTGCTGATCTCCTCGGGCGCGAAACGTTTCGCTTCACCCTTGAACTCCACTTGAATCTTTGGTTTGCCGCAGTCGTTGACCACCTTGAAGGGCCAGTGTTTCATGTCTTGCTGAATCTTGGGGTCGTCGAACTTCCTTCCGATGAGTCGCTTGGCGTCGAACACTGTGTTGCTGGGGTTGAGGGCGACCTGGTTCTTGGCTGCGTCTCCGATGAGGCGCTCCGTGTCCGTGAAGGCCACATAGGATGGTGTTGTGCGGTTGCCCTGGTCGTTGGCGATGATCTCCACGTTCCCGTGCTGCCACACGCCGACGCACGAGTATGTCGTACCAAGATCTATTCCTACAGCTGGCATATTGTGTGCTTCAAATTGCAAAACTCTTCACAATAAACTTGATGTACAATAGTAGTAACGTAAAACGTCGAATGTATCTTGCGAGTCTAGTAAACTCCTCCGGTTTGCACCGAACTCTCTTCGTCTGTTTTGTATCGCGTTTCAAATAGAACTGAGTTCCCGCCGAGCGGCCGCCGCTTATATAGTCATCAAATGAGCTTCCAGAGATTTCTAGTTCTCTCTCGACGTCACAAGAAGCTACCAATCCCAGGACAGTATCGAAGGAAATATCTAGAGGGGCAATGCACTTCGACCAATCAGAGAGCGTGTGGGGAAGAGATAGCAATACACTTGCTATCTCAAAAGGGTTGACACAGTAGAAATTTTCCCTGAAACTGGGGAGATTGTAAAAATGTATTAGACAGTTTTCTGTAAAATAAATCGACATTTGACTTAGATCTGTGCTCTAACTTGTAATACATTGGTTTCGTTTTGTTTACTCAAACATTCGGATGTATGTTTTTTTTTTTTTTTGCATGAATAAGTAAATTATTATGTTAACATCAGCCAATTAATTATAATTTATGTGAAGCGAATGAAGCGATATGTTGATTCAGAAAGTTTAAATTGTTAGCTATGATTCATAACGAATCAGTAATATGAATAAGTCATTGATCGCTTGTAATAGATTTATTGAACATTTAATAAATCTATTACAAGCGTACGTAGGAATGTTGTTTTTTGGAGTCTTGGAGATTTTGCTTAAAGGGGTGGCAACTCAGTCAAGGAAATATCTAGAGCGTTCGAGATTCACGCATGCGCACTCCCAACCTTGTTTGCGCTCGTGTGTGAAAGAGACAGCAATCACAACAGAAAGATTCTAGAAAGCTATTATTATTAGATATTGTGTAGGTAATGTATATTATTCAATTATGTAAATAGGTGTTGTTTACAAACTTTTATGCTATAACAATGTAGGTAAACATTAATATCTGTAAACTTCTAAAAAAATATTATACGTATAATAAAAATATAAACTACAAAAATAATGAAATTGAAGAAGTTAATAATATTAATTATTTAGGAATAGTTATGGACAAACATCAAATAGACAATGTATGTAAGAAAGTAAACAAATTCGTATTTGCACTTAGGAGGATCACAAACTTAACAGACATTAAAACAGCCTTATTGGTATACCATAGCCATGTTTGTTCCATTTTAAGATATGGAATAACTGTGTGGGGTAATTCAACAGATGCCCAGAGGGCATTCATCGCCCAAAAAAAGTGTGTAAGGTCAATTTTCAATCTTAAGTGGACAGACTCTTGTAAACCTGTGTTTATCAAGCAAAAACTCCTTACCCTCCCATCTCTTTATATATTTGAAACCTGCAAGTTTGTAAAAAACAATTACTCGCTTTTTGAGAAGGATGAAAAGGCTACCACTAGTAGTCCCGCGTAATAGACTAAAATTATGTGACAGAAATTGTTACACCATGGCGGTTAAAATATACAGGGTGATTTGTTATTCGATGCAGTCCTTGAAATGGGTGATACTAGACCTTATTTGCAACAATTTTAACCCCGACAATATGGGGTCTAAACTGACTGGTTTTAGAGATATCGAACTTTTAAGATTTTTCGAAAAATTTCTACCTCTCCCTCATTAAGTGCTTATTGTTAGAAAGTAACGACAGTCACCACTTAGAATTTATGCT
Organism: Agrotis exclamationis; assembly: GCA_950005045.1. Lineage (NCBI taxonomy): Eukaryota > Metazoa > Arthropoda > Insecta > Lepidoptera > Noctuidae > Agrotis > Agrotis exclamationis. The sequence goes on from OX465443.1 coordinate 1,671,912, forward strand.
TTTCTGATAGAATATGAACGACTGAATCTAGTGAATACAAGTTTGTTATAAAAATAATCATATCTTGGGAAATTAAGTGTCATAAAGTTTCTGTTTTGAAGATTTCTGAAAACTTTCCTTGTCTTTCAAAGCATATTTTTCAAAATAAATGTATGACACTTGGTGTACAAATTACAGAAAAAACTTCCTTGTCTCATCACCTTTCTAAAATGGTGCCACAGTATCCACTTTTAGTTAGTGTCTTACCAGAAAATTAGGGTTGTTACTAACAAAGTAGTAAATCAAAGAAAATCGGTTATAATGTTTTTTCGACCCAACATTTTTTTTCTGTGGTTTTGGTCCAAACTGCTGTCTGATATTAGCTTTTTGAGTCAATGCGCTTAATTTTGGTTGATCGCATCAAGCAAAATCGGTCTTTATTTAGAGTATTTACCTATGGACCAGATAGTCAAACCATCAATTTTCTTTCATTTGAAAAAGCTACTTGAAACAAATGTACAATGACGGAATGTTTAAAAGCTCTGGTTTCGCAAAAAAAAAAACTAAACTGGCGTGCATAAAAGTTGGGTCACCCTACTTGTAGGACAGGTAAAAATACTCCAGATAAAGACCGATTTTGCTTGATGCGATCGACCAAAATTAAGCGCATTAACTCAAAAAGCTAATATCAGATAGCAGTTTGGACAAAAACCACAGAAAAAAAATGTTGGGTCGAAAAAACATTATAACCGATTATCTTTGATTTACTACTTTGTCAGTAACAACCCTAATTTTCTGGTAAGACACTAACTAAAAGTGGATACTGTGGCACCATTTTAAAAAGGTAATGAGACAAGAAAGTTTTTCCTGTAATTTGTAAACCAAGTGTCATACATTTATTTTTTTAAATATGCTTTGAAACACAAGGGAAGTTTTTAGAAAACTGCAAAACAGAAACTTTATGACACTTAATTTCCCAAGATATGATTAGTTTTATAACAAACTTGTATTCACTAGATTCAGTCGTTCATATTCTATCAGAAAAGCATAAATTCTAAGTGGTGACTGTCGTTACTCTCTAACAATAAGCACTTAATGAGGGAGAGGTAGAAATTTTTCGAAAAATCTTAAAAGTTCGATATCTCTAAAACCAGTCAGTTTAGACCCCATATTGTCGGGGTTAAAATTGTTGCAAATAAGGTCTAGTATCACCCATTTCAAGGACTGCATCGAATAACAAATCACCCTGTATAACCACTTAGATGAAGAATTTAGACGTGCAACGGCTTTGGAATTTAATAAGAAGCTATATAGCTGGTTATGTGACAGATGTTTTTATTCCATCAATGAATATTTGGAGTACAAACCATGTAAAACTTAATTACTATAGTAGGAATATTTTAATTTTGACAGTTGTTATTGTTCCCTTTTATTGACATAAATATCATCGATTTTATATTAACATTTGACATAAGTTAGACTTTAAAAATGTTGAAATATTTAATTTGTCGATTATTGTAGCTATTTATTGTTTAATACTATTGACATAACATCGTTTTAATATTGACCTATTTTATATTAATTTTTAATTTGAATGATTTTATTTTTAACTTATTTGTATTGTAATCATAATAGAATTCATGAAATTATTATTTTTATGTTATTGCAAATTACGTAAATGCATGCTCATTGCTCTATGATTTATTTTAACCAAGATGTAGGTATAACTAAATATTTGTACGGCTGGTGTGTCGAATATAGTGAAACCAATTTTTAAATCATAAGAACTTATTGTGTAACCTATATTCTTACAAATAAATATTCATTCATTCATTCATATTCATTCATTCATTCATAGATAAATTACTGTTGCAGTCTAGAAAATAACAGAATACTGCCAGAATACTATCTAAAGGTACCCATATGAAGAAAAGTGAACTGTCAATTTTATTTTCAGGATCAGGTCTTTGTTCAGGATACTTTTCGTAGAAAATAAAATAAAATTTTGAGTCGCTCTATTCAAAATGTGCGTGAAGCGCCGCGTCGCGTTTTGGTGTGTTTTTTAGGGTTCCGTAGCCAAATGGCAAAAAAACTGAAAGATTATCTTCGAAAGTACAAGAGCTATCCTGTTGAAACTTGGTCAGAGGATGTATTATGTGAACCGTATTATGGTTCCCCATACTCAGAATTGAAACTCAATTTTTTTTTCATCAAACCCATACGTGTATCTATGGATATGTATTTAAAAATGATATTGAGCATTGTATTGAGGTTACTAATATCATTTTTTTCTAAACTGAACAGTTTGCGCGAGAGACACTTCCTACTTAAGTGGTAAAATGTGTGTTATCCCTGTAACTTCTAAAATAAGAGAATGATAAAACTAAAAATAGTACCTATATATGATGTACAGACGCCAGCAAGTCAACCTACCCGAAACTGTCAGATTTTACCAATCGAACATTAACCTTCCACTATTGTGATAAGGTTGAAAATCTATTGAAGAAATTTGGCAGATTGTGGTAGCTTGATGTGCTGGCGTCTGTACCTACATTACAATGCAAACTACCAGTGAAAATTGGTTTGAACGAGATTAAGTAATTAGTTTTTTTAAGACGTCATAAATCGTAAACCACAATTTACCTTTCAAAGTTACAACCATCTACAAGAACTTTTATGTTATGTTACTTGCTGCTTCGGAACCCTTTATGGGCGAGTCCGACTCGCACTTGGCCGGTTTTTTAAACGTGGCCTTACTCCAGCCAGCCCTTGCGTCAACCGTGCCGTCAAATTGATCCTTAGTTGTTGATCCTTTTTTTTTTTTTTTTTTTTTTCGTGGTAATATCATCAAATGAGTCCTCCCAGCCCCGGGCAGGGCGGGAGGGACTGTCAGACTTGTACTGACTAAAATCCACGGTGTCCTTCGGTAGCCCTTTTGCGTACCGGAGTTGCGGTATACGTATTGTTGATCCTTTAGATTACCATTTTAGATGGCCAGCTGTTCAATTGAAGGGCGGCTATTTTTGGCGGTAAAACTTAATTAATGCCAAAGCCGAAGTAAAAAAAAAATCTATATCCTCAGACTAATTTGAAAACTTAAATAAAAAAAAATGTTTTCTATTAATATGATTTACTCCATAGACTTCATAAAATGAATTAGATAACAAAAGAAGTAACCGTATTCTAAATTGTTGTATTGAAAAAGAAGATAAAAAATAAAAGGACTCGGAAGACCAGATGCCAGCTCGGCAACCTATCCCAAAGTTTAAAATTTTCCCAAACGAACATGAATCTTCTTCTTTTGTGATAAAGTTGGAAATCGACCAAAGAATGACAGATTGTGTTAGGCTGATGAGCTGGAAACTTCTTCAAAGACGATACTACGGCTTTGTCGACAGTAACGAACACACGAACAGTACCGAAGCAAACAGGTACAAAAACAATACCTAGCAAATGATAAAAAAATGCGTTTTGGAGCATTGAAAAAGAAAGTCAACAATAAAACAAAAATACTCGCAAAGTTCTGGAAAATGTTCGTCAAAGAGACAGTTTTGTCCGTTACTAGTATTATTACATGTGTACATCTGCTCACCCTTATTACCACATAATACACAAGGGGACACAAACGTGGAGTTTCATTTGAATTCTGGATTCTTCTACCTACATTGTCGACGATCCCATGCATGCCCCAGTTTTGCATGGGCGAAACGAAATATACCCACACCTGTGTGTGCCTACACTTAGTAATTTAGGTATTCATTAGGTACTGAAATTGTTATCCTCTAAAATTACTAGTTATTCAGACCCTTATAATAACAGAGAATTATTTTAGAATCGAATGATTGTCATTCTCTTCCTGTTTAACATTAAACAACATCCAGATTTAATCACTACAATTACATTATGTTATTGTACTAAAAAGAATTGATTAGTCCGAACGATTGAAGTTATGTCATGGTTAAATCCCGCTATTCGTTTGTAAACAATACAAAAAACATAAACAATGTCATTCTCTTTCATTATTGGCCCGAGTATACGATACCAAAGATAAATAAGATAAGTAGACCTTTCTGGAATTCCCGCCATCATATTACAATATCTGTCAATAGCTATCTCTTTCACACGTTTTTCATGTGCTAATTTCCGTGTGCAGATGTTGCCAACGTGTACACATAATTCTCCCGAATTAACAGCACTGTTGAGAGTCCACCGCTGCGCTGCTTATCGTGGTTTCGATTCCAGCAATTCCTATAAATTCTTTCTAAATGTGTTCAGTTAAAAATCCGCACCAAGAGGGTTAATATTTTTCTTTTTAAAAAAATAATATTTTTTAACCCGATACTTTAGTCTAAATTTTCTTTTGCAATGTCCCCGTTTTAAGGGAAAAATTCCACCCTTACAACACTTTAGAGATAGCAAATACATATTGTGGTCTCTTTCTTGCAATTGCTCTGATTGGTTGAACCTCTCTAGACGTTTCCAATACTGTGTTGCCAGCTCGTAACGTAAAATCTCCAAACAAATTGACTTTTATTTAGATCTAGGTCATTGTTCTTGCCCACTATCAGGGCGGTCATTTTGACATTTTTTAAACGACTTAAAAATTATATTTTTGCGACTTAAATAACAGGTTTGTATGTATGTATCGTTGTGTGATTTTGATGAGTTGAACTGATTTTGATACGATTTTCAGAAAAGTGCATATATATATTCTGGAGACGGTTTAAGTATAGGTACAGGGTGAACTTTTCAATTGGGCGTGTATAAAAAATAAATGACACCCTGTATTATTATTACACCAGTCGATAGCGTTGATAATTAAGGATCAAATTCTGGGAAGTACGGTAATGATATACGGCAAACTTGAGACGTTAGATGTGAGACTGAAATAATGCAAAGCAAGTGTATTGCTTTCTCTTTCTCACACGCCCTCAGATTGGTCGATTAATGTTTAACCTCTAGATATTTCCTCGGAAACTGTTCTATGATTTGCTAGTAGTAGTTTTAGTAGGCAACTTGATATTGTTATAGATTAATTTATTGTTCAAATTGATCAATGACTTATACAGGATTCGTTATGAATCACAACTTACAATTAAAACGTTTCTGAATTATCTTATCACTTCATTCGCATCACATTAATAAATTATTTATTGAATGATGTTGAACGTAATGATAATCATCACACAAAAACACTAAAAACGTACATCGGTATGTGAGAATAGATATTAGGAAACCATTATGTGTTACAAGTTAGAGCACAGAAGTCAAATGTCGAATTAAACGAACTGTTAAATGCATTTTTACCATCTCCCCAGTTTCAGGGAAAATTTCTACTGTGTCAACCCTATAGAGATAGCAAGTGTGTTGCTTTCTCTTTCTCACACGCTCTCTGATTGGTCGATTAATCTTTACCCTCCAGATGTTTCCTTGAAAACTGTTCTATGATTGGCTACATCCAGTGACGTCTAGTAAGGGGTAGAAATCTCTGGAAGCTCATTTGTTGAATATATAAGCGGCGGCCGCTCGGCGGGAACTCAGTTCTATTTGAAACGCGATACAAAACAGACGAAGAGAGTTCGGTGCAAACCGGAGGAGTTTACTAGACTCGCAAGATACATTCGACGTTATACGTTACTACTATTGTACATCAAGTTTATTGTGAGAAGTTTTGCAATTTGAAGCACACAAAATGCCAGCTGTAGGAATAGATCTTGGTACGACATACTCGTGCGTCGGCGTGTGGCAGCACGGGAACGTGGAGATCATCGCCAACGACCAGGGCAACCGCACAACACCATCCTATGTGGCCTTCACGGACACGGAGCGCCTCATCGGAGACGCAGCCAAGAACCAGGTCGCCCTCAACCCCAGCAACACAGTGTTCGACGCCAAGCGACTCATCGGAAGGAAGTTCGACGACCCCAAGATTCAGCAAGACATGAAACACTGGCCCTTCAAGGTGGTCAACGACTGCGGCAAACCAAAGATTCAAGTGGAGTTCAAGGGTGAAGCGAAACGTTTCGCGCCCGAGGAGATCAGCAGCATGGTGCTGACGAAGATGAAGGAGACGGCGGAAGCTTACCTCGGAACGGGCGTACGCGACGCGGTCATCACAGTGCCGGCCTACTTCAACGACTCTCAGCGCCAGGCCACCAAGGACGCGGGAGCCATCGCCGGTCTCAACGTGCTCAGGATCATCAACGAGCCCACAGCCGCCGCGCTCGCGTACGGCCTCGACAAGAACCTCAAGGGCGAGAGGAACGTCCTCATCTTCGACCTCGGCGGCGGAACGTTCGACGTGTCAATCCTAACCATCGACGAAGGCTCGTTGTTCGAAGTGAGGGCGACGGCGGGCGACACACATCTCGGAGGCGAGGACTTTGACAACAGATTAGTGAACCATCTCGCGGACGAGTTCAAGCGCAAGTACAAGAAGGACATGCGCATGAATCCTCGCGCACTGCGCCGCCTCCGCACAGCCGCTGAGCGCGCTAAGCGCACGCTGTCGTCCAGCACTGAAGCCACCATCGAGATCGACGCGCTCTACGAGGGAATCGACTTCTACACTCGCGTGTCCCGCGCGCGCTTCGAAGAGCTGTGCGCAGACCTGTTCAGAGGCACCCTCGAGCCCGTGGAGAAGGCGCTCAAAGACGCCAAGATGGACAAGAGCCAGATCCACGACGTCGTCCTCGTCGGAGGCTCCACCAGGATCCTGAAAGTGCAGAGTCTGCTGCAGAACTTCTTCTGCGGCAAGAAGCTCAACCTGTCCATCAACCCCGACGAAGCCGTGGCGTACGGCGCGGCCGTCCAGGCAGCTATCCTGAGCGGCGAGCAAGACGCGAAGATCCAGGACGTGTTACTAGTGGACGTGGCCCCTCTGTCGCTCGGCATCGAGACCGCCGGCGGCGTGATGACGAAGATCATCGAGCGCAACTCTAAGATCCCGTGCAAGCAGTCGCAGACGTTCACCACGTACTCGGACAACCAGCCGGCGGTCACCATCCAAGTGTACGAGGGCGAGCGAGCGATGACGAAGGACAACAACTTGTTGGGCACGTTCGACTTGACCGGCATCCCGCCCGCGCCGCGCGGCGTCCCTAAGATCGACGTCACCTTCGACCTGGACGCGAACGGCATCCTCAACGTGTCGGCCAAAGAGAACAGCACCGGCCGAAGCAAGAACATCGTCATCAAGAACGACAAGGGACGTCTGTCACAGGCTGAGATCGAGCGCATGCTCGCCGACGCGGAGAGATACAAAGACGAGGATGAGAAGCAGAGGCAGCGCGTAGCGTCGAGGAACCAGCTCGAAGCGTACGTGTTCAGCGTGAAGCAGGCGCTGGATGACGCCGGAGACAAGCTCTCGGAGCAGGACAAGAGCACAGCGAGGAGCGCGTGCGACGACGCGCTCAAGTGGCTCGACAACAACACCTTGGCGGAGCAGGAAGAGTACGAGCACAAGCTGAAGGACGTGCAGCGAGTGTGCTCGCCTGTCATGAGCAAGATGCACGGCGCCGGTGCGGGCAACCCCGGTGGCATGCCAGGAGGAATGCCCGGCGGTATGCCCGGAGGAATGCCCGGCGGTATGCCCGGTGGCTACGGCGGAATGCCCGGCGGTTACCAGCAGAACAGTGGGCCCACAGTTGAAGAAGTCGATTAGACCTTAATTTCAATTTGCATCACCTGAATCTAAAGATTGTGATATTAGCTGTACTTTTTTAAAGACTGATTTATTTATTTGTCTCTACATGATCCTCTGTTGAATTATAACTTAGATCCTCTGTTGAATTATGTAATGAGTTTGAAATCTCATTAATTAGTTTGTAAATAAAAATCTGTTTTATATTATTTCTGAGTTTTATTTCATTGTATATTACTATTCATCTACGCGTGCTTAAACAAATATTTCAGTGTTTTCGCTACACATACAGAAATAAAGTAAACATCTAATGATAGGAATACAATCACAAAAGAACAGTGATAGTAATAACAAAAAAACGCATCGATTCTAGAAAAAATGTAAGTCTATAAACCTAATAGGTTAAGGGTCCCCCCACATTTATCGACGCGGAATTTATCGGCGCCATTCGCATCGGATCGCGTCGCCCGAGCCGAGCCGATGCGAATGGCATTAGTAACACCCTTATTACGTTGACATAAAGGTTTTCTTGACCGGCTTAAGCCGATTCCGCGTCGATAAATGTAGGGGGGACCCTAACAAAGCTTATGTCTTGTTTGTTAGGTTGACGTTGAACGCGCTAACCTTAGGAACAATAGGCTATTTGACAGTACATATCAATAAATTATAAATCTAATAAGTCCGTTATTTAGAGTTTTGAAAAATAACAGACCCATATTTTTTCTTATGTAAAATCAATGAATATTTACCAAGATAAACACATCAAGACTCGAGAGTGGGGGCTCGTGACGTCAGAATTCAGTAAAAAATGTACTAAATTGTGACGTATTGGCAATTTTGAAAGCATCATATCTCCGTCAATTTTGGTTTGCGTAAAAAAAAGAAAAATACGGGTCAAATATTATTTGATAATCTAACTGACGGATTAATTAGAATTTTCTATTGATTCAAATTGAAAAATATTTTTGTGTTGGATAGTTTTTTATAGAGGATGGCTAGGGTCGCTTAAAAATATAACACTACGACAAAAGGAGCAGAGCAGGCGGTGAAACCACGGGAAACAGTTTCAAATAAAGTAAAGAAATATACAAATAACATACACAGCTAAATAAAATCACTCTAATCATATAATAATAACTGCCATTGCCAGGAATCTAAAATTAAATAATGCCGTCAGTGAAGGCAATAACATAATAACGTCAGAAACTCCCACATAAACACGTAAATTGGGCCCTTGTCAATAATTAACCCTGACATTGTGGCACTCCTAATTACAATACCTACTCCTAAATATTATCTATTACCTTACCTACCTTACCTTATTAAGGTCAGGGGTGGCTAATTCCGTCTTATGATGGGGCGTAACCGTTTATGCTCGAAACCTCCCATTTGTATAGCGACTAACGCCATCTAGGGATTTTTTATTTGAAGTTAAAACTAGAACTGTTTTACCGACACCACTACAAACACTGCAACTCGACTGTTTCGAGCATAATTTTCAAGTAGACGGTACTGTACATGTTCTGAAGTAAGTAGGTAAATAAAATATTGAAGTTCTGTGGCTATTTACCTTCTACCATGAAACAATCTATATTATCAATCTATTTACCTACTTACTTCAGAACATGAAAAAAGAAAAAGTGTCTTCTAAGTTGAACCTGCCTGACCCTTCGGGTATTACAGGCGTGGTGTTAAGTTATTGAACCTATCTTTAATCACCGCATTTAAGTTGTGATTTACCACGACAAGATAAGACCACGGTAACAGTAACAGCCGGAAGATAGACTTAAAAAAACTACAATATCACTGATGACATGCCACAATTTCATTTGATACTATCATTTTATCACGGCCAGCCTTAAACCACACCAATAAGTATTGTTTTTGTCCTGTTTTACTGCAGTATATTAAGTTAATGGTGAATTATCGATATTATCGCAGTTGGCAACCGATTTGATTGCGATAGCGTCGTGCGTGATACTTTACAATCATTATTGTCGTTACTATGACTCATGGAATTAGGCATCGTTCGATTATATTAACAAAATTTCTAAACTGGCAAAAAAGCCTTTAATCCCCGAAGGATAAAGCAGAAGTTACCCTAATAGATAGCACCTACACTTAGCCCCTTCTTACCTACACAACGCAAGTCTCCGACACCTTACGAGTTTGGTATAGGGTTACCAACTTTTTTTCTATCAAATATAGTATTTTTGAAGTTATTAATTTAAAAAATATAGTAGATGGCAAAAAAATGAAAAAAGAAAATAGTACTTATGTGGTTAAATTATTATGTACTTAGCTACTTTACTTTTTAAATGAATATTTTTTGCTACTCTGCGCCTTAATAATTAAATTTTATTTTAATATCAAAGCTACTGTTAGCTATCGTATGTCATTGGAATAAGATTCATTTTAGCCTGGCTGCTATCGTTAAGGCTGCGTTCCGCTTTACGCAAAATATAGTAGTTTCGTCTACTATATATATTTTTTAGAAATATAGTACCTATTTGATCCCTTAATATAGTGGGATACTATATTATATGTATAGTAGGGTTGGCAACCCTAGTTTGGTATCCAGGCGAATATCGCAATACAAATCCATAGAGGTTCGTACACAGACACGCGTCAATGGATACCAAAGTCGTAAGTTATCGGAGACTTGCGTCGCCTAGTGTGCGAAGGGACTAACATTTCGTCAGTCAGTAAGAAAAAACCGGCCAAGTGCGAGTTGGACTCGCTTGAAGAGGGTTCCGTACGATGTTACCTATCACGGTTTTTTAAATCTGACCCAAATTGGTACGCACAATATTGAGTGATTTACCATGTTATTTTAATATCATGGACTTCTTATAGGTTTTCCTATAATCTATAAGTAGAAAACTAATTTCTGTATTTTTTTCAAAATTTTAGGTTCAGTAGTTTCGGTGATAAGGGGGGGGGGGGGGAATGGTCAAATTTCGTCTATTTTCTTGAATAACTTGGAAACTATTTATTTTAAAATTACAAAAAAAAATACATTTAAGATTGTCCCAACAAGACCTTTCATTTGATATGTCACACGATGCAGTTTTCAATTATTTATTTTTTAATTTTCCCCTTCCCCCAAAATTTACCTCCCACATACAGATTTCATCTATTCACGTCACACCTCTGTGCTTGGGTCACAGGAATTGATATGTGTACCAAATTTCAACTCAATCGGTCAAGTAGATTCGGAGATAATTGACTGTAAGCGACAGACAGACGGACACACGAGTGATCCTATAAGGGTTCCGTTTTTGTATTCGGACGTACGGAACCCTAAAAATTAAACGCACCATATATTATTATTATGCCGTCACCATGGCACTGTATGTACGTGTACTCCCATTGTTCCTTTTTCGTACAAAGGTAATAAAAAAAAACGTGGGAAAATCGTTTGTCTTTTTATGCTGTCTCTGATCTGATGTGATATTTCCACGGTCAAATGGTGGATTATCAGGCTTTCTCGAAGTAAACATTATTATGAGATTAGCCAGCCATTGGCCCAAAGGACATTAATGTTATTTAGGTACTTAGTGGGTAAATTGAAAAAAAATACGGCAGATAAGAAAGAATTAGCAGTATTTCTCTGTTTAGCACGTTCTTTGATAGTGGGCTTTCTGTGTTAATATCAACAACGGATTACTTGACTTTACGAGTATAACTGAAATAAATAATACAAACAAAATCAACCACTTAGGCATCATTTTATATTTATGACGATTATCTTACAAAGAAAATAGCAATTAACAAATTGATGTCATAAATTATTAACACAAATCATTTGTATCTATTTTAAACGGGAAATACGATCACCATTGAAGATCCGGCTAAATATTTTGGTTTCTTTCTCCTCAAAATCACTATGATATAAAAAAACTCCTTTCATCATCATCATCATCATCTCAGCCATAGGACGTCCACTGCTGAACATAGGCCTCCCCTTTAGATCTCCACATATACCGGTTGGAAGCGACCTGCATCCAGCGTCTTCCGGATTAGCAAGCTGAAGTGGCAATGGGCAGGCCGTATTGCTCGCAGAGCAGATGGCCGATGGGGTCGAAAAGTGCTAGAGTGGAGACCGCGGACTAGCAAGCGCAGCGTAGGACGTCCACCAACGAGGTGGACAGACGACCTTATAAAACTCTTTTAATAATATTTAATTATCTAAATGTATTTTTTAATTGACGCCGCGTTGACGGCTGCCGTTGACGCTTTGCGTGAGTGGCGTGACGGCACGGGCATGCAAATTAGTAGAATCGGCCTCCTCTCGGTCAAGACAGCTGCACTGGTATTTGCCGTCAACAAAGAGCCGTTCGTCTGTATAAGGCCTTATCTGTTACAATGTCACTAGTGGAGAATATGCCGTTGAAAACTTGAAATGAGAGAAATGGGGGAGAGCCGGGGGAAAAGCTACTTAGTGGGGAAATGAAAAGTTAAGACTTATTGATTCTTATTTTGTCCGTTGGAACAGCTTGACAGAGTGGTACAGAAGAGGCAGTACGAGAAGTACAGGAAGAAGGAAAACAGTTGAAGTAACTGTTCAACAACAAAAAGCAAAGCGCCTAATGCTGGAATGAAATGAAATGAAATGATGAAATGGTGTTTATTTTTGCAAGTAGGTTATATCAACACTTACAGGTCTTTTCATAAAACTAGAAGAGGCCGGTGTTTCGTACCTGACTACTCTGAGAAGAAACATCCGAAACAAACTCAGAGGTCACAGTCTCTTTTAAAGTCCAGACATCATAAAATTAGATCAGGTTATAATGTAAGCGTAATGTACACTTACATCACTATCTCGGCCGAGAACCATTTTACCGTCTCGCCCGTTTGCTCGGTCCGTGTGATCAAGGCATAAGTGCCGAGTCGACGAGCGAGTCATGCTCGGTCTAGTAAATAGGACAGGGTCCCAGTGAATGCCTTGCCCTTTAACTCGGGCGAGCACTGCAGTTGGACCCAGCACTTAGGCTGCGTTTCCACCAGAGATGTGCGATGGAAATGTGTCGTGCGGGGATGTCTAGTTGTGCTGTGAAAATGTGTGGGCGTTTCCACCAAATCTGTGCGATGAAAATGTGCCTAAGAGGATGTGTAGCGGAGATGTGAAAATGCGCACTAATGTGTGGTGCGAGGATGCGTTGCGAAGCTGTGAAATGTGTCGACGAGGGTGCGGTGTAGTGGGAGAGCGGAGACACAACACATCCCTCGCAACACATCCCACTCACACATCCCTCGTACGCATTCCTCGCAACACATCCCTCGCACACATCCCTCGCACACATCCCTCGCACACATCCCTCGCTTGTTTTCTATGTAAAAAAATCTAGCTCCGCTGAGTCGTTTCCACCAGAGCTGTGTTGACCGAGGCGAGGTAAATGAAGCGATTCTATTGGTTCTTTACAAACACATCCCTCGCTACGCATCCTCGCACATCTCTGGTGGAAACGCAGCCTTAGTGATATGTTTACACGCACCGAGCACTTGTCTTCTCCCATTTACTCGGCCTGTGTGTTCAAGACCTTAGTGTCAACGTCTATGACATTTGACGTAATCTTGTCGTGAAATATTATGAAAATCGCAGAAGATGCGAAAGAATCTTCTACAAATAAACAGGTACTTAAATATCTATTTAGCTTCTTTTTTCTTGTTTAGATCGTTGGGTAGGTTAATTTAAGTCATTAATATTGATGTAAAAAAGGTCCTGAAAGAATAATTTACATGAAAAAACATTGCATTACTCTTATTGTACTAAATCTTGTTGAAAAGAGTTTTTCTGAGGTTCTCCACCAAAATACCTATTGGAAACGTATTCTTTGGCTCTTGGAAATACCATGAGACGTAGATAATAATTCTTGTTATAGCATTATGTAAAGAATTATCTTTTAAAATCATGATTTTGGCCTTTCACCACAGTGTTTTTTCTTGATCTACGTTTTCCACTGAATTCTGACGGCGGCGGCGGCGCGACGGCGCGTACGCAATTCAGACCTTTATCTACCAATTCTCAAAGTAAAATAACAGGGTAAAACGTGGTAATACGCCCTCTGCCGGGGAGCAGAGCAGTGTTTGCGCAAGTGGACCCTCACTCCCGGCTAAAGGCAGTAGACGAAAAGTTGATAAAACGCCTCATCATTATTAGCATTCAAACTTACTGCTCGGAACGAACGAATACTTGAGGGTGGCCCCTTTTTTTTTGGTAAAATCATCAAATGAGTCTCTCACTTGAGACAGGGCGGGAGGGACTGTCAGACTCGTACTGACTGAAATCCACGGTGATCCTTCAATAGACCTTTACGTTCCAGATTCAAATATATTTATTACTGTTGCACGGGGACTGTAGTAAACAATTCACAGTTTTTTATGTATTATCACATCGAAACGTGACGCGACGCGACGCTGACGCGAAGATCCTGGAAATGTGTATCTTTTCATGTAGTAAATAAAGTTAGATTTTGAGTCGCTCTATTGAAATGTACGCGAAGAGTCGCGTCTCGGTGTAAACTGACCCTAATAACTCAATTATAAATTTTGAGCAAATGAAAGAGCTTTATAGAGACTTGCGATTGTCATTCAGCCTGGTAATGTTGCCAGTAATCTGGGTTCGCCCGCTTTGGAACGTTTCTGAAAGTAGGTAGTTTATTTAAATAGTGCTGAATTTAATATAGAAAGTAAAAAAGTTGGTGTAGGTACATTATAAATAAGTACACACTGACAGGCCTGTTGGTCTAGTGGTTAGTAACCCTGACTGCTATGCCGGAGGTCGTAGGTCCGATTCCCACCCAGGACAAATGTTTGTGTGGTGAGCACGATCCAACGACCATATACAGGGTGGAATTTTGTAATGCCACCTGGAGGGAAAGTACTCTTAATACTGCAGATAGAAAATTTTACTCAAAGGAAACATTCCTTTATTTTTGAATAGAAAGCAAACTGCATTCAAAGATTTTCGAAAATTTGCTTCTCCCACACCCGGGAATCGAACCGGCTAAAATCTGAAAAATTATACCCTGTACTTTTATTGCATCGATCGTTAGGGTCAATTATAAGGATGAAATCTCTCTAACAAACATGATAAATTAAATTAAAGGAAAACCAGGAAATCTTAAATTAATTTAATTATTTACAAAAAATGGTAAACTAACTAATTAGTTGATCGAAATGGGCTCATTTGTTAGAGAGATTTCATCCTTATAATTGACCCTAACGATCGATGCAATAAAAGTACAGGGTATATTTTTTTCAGATTTTAGCCGTTTCGATTCCCGGGTGTGGGAGAAGAGAATTTTCAAAAATCATTGAATGCAGTTTGCTTTCTATTCAAAAATAAAGGAATGTTTCCTTTGAGTAAAATTTTCTATCTGCAGTATTAAGAGTACTTTCCCTCCAGGTGGCATTACAAAATTCCACCCTGTATATATGGTCGTTGGCACGATCATTTGTTCTGTGTCTGGGTGTAATTTATCTATAATATGTATGTATTTAGAAATATATAAGTATGTTTATCAGTTGTCAAGTACCCATAACACAAGCTCTGCTTAGCTTGGGACTGTGTTGTGATGGCGTTGTGTGATAGTTGTAAAAAAAATAATAATAATAATAAAAAATACGTCACAGTTAGCGTAGTAGTGGTTGAGCGATCGACTGCTGCGCAGCGTGTCGCGGGTTCGATCCCCGTAGGGAACAAATATTTGTATGATCAAGACTAGGAGGTATAAGTAGTTGTTCCGGGTCTGGGTGTTTGTGTATGTGTGTTTCTGTTTGTAAACGTACACACGACACAGGAGGGAGGGGGGGGGGGGGGGCAAAGTTTTTTTAAAACAAAACAAAAAATACTTTGAATAATCCAAAATTATAAAAATAGCACACGGGAACACACTTGAGTTGTACACACGGCAGTATACTTGAAAGATCACGTTTGTACAACAAAAGCAATTCATATCCATGCATACTGAATAACATTAGGATTACAATATTATGGCTGATAAATAATAGTAAACATCAGTGTCGGTGACGAATCGATGTACACTCACGAGCATTATTATCTATACGGTACTTAATTTTACAAAGATGAAGAGTTTGTATGTTTGGCTGAACGTGGTAATCTCAGGAAATAATCACCCGAATTGAAAATTTATTTTGCATAGTCCATTTATTTACTACATACGTATTACATAGTGCAGAACGGATTACCTACGGCTTTCCCGACAATTTTGTTTTCTCTCTGAGAGTCTGTTGAAGTTAGGTTAGGTTAGGTTACATGATTCAATTTCAATAGAAACGTCAAAATAAATTTCGTTTTTTTTTGTAAAATTTAACATTTGCCATTTGATAGCTATTCTCCCTAGGGCTAAAAAGGACTTTCAACCCGTTGGTGACCTCTCAGCAAACTTCAGACATACTTTTAAATGAAGCAATGAAAAAAAAATGATTTCAAATTGTTTAAATGCCATTCCTGAATTAAGATGAAAATCTCACTTCTAGATTGGAATTTGGCGAAGTCTAGACATGTTAATGCACTTGATTGTACGTAAAATCTCCAAGAGATAGCAAACAAAATATTTAGTAAGAAGTTACTAACCAGTGCTCGACCAGCACTCGTACCAAACGTATTGAAATTAATCAGCACACGCCACAAGGCACCTATAGCACAAAGATTTATCTAATCTACACAGTAATATCACTTCGATTACATGATAACAAACACCTTTGTCCATCTGAACTGTAGTGGAGTGCACGTGTCGTGAAAAAAACAATGAAAATCAGAATATTATAATTTAAAAAAATCGCGAGTAGGAGAACTTAGTAAATCAAACAAAAATGGATGAGTTAGGACAAGTGGATGAGCTAACAAGACTGGATGAATTGCAGAAAAGTGAGACTACAGGAGAAGAGACAGAAGCGACACGAAAAGAGATTCCAGATCCAGAGACAACAAATACAAGTAATAAGAAGTCATGTTCTCCATTCTGGAAACAGGTTAGTGTATTTTTTTTCCCATCGCAGGCTCTCCAAATTTTTTCCAAGATTTCTTTTCCCGCGCCGCCGCCTTAAGCCAGTGTGTATTTATTATTGTTTTTTTTTTTCAAATAAACCCTTAATTCAATTTTTTTATCATTTTAATGAAAAATAATAAAGCCCAGATTTCTAGGAATTATCTTGTAGATGACGAAAACTTATACATATTTATGACTACCTACTCAAAAACTCCTTCAAAATTCTTAATAACAATTTCATTTTTAAAAACAATAATGCAAAATGATTTGAACTAATTGCCCAGTGGTCGAAAATTTACCTATTTTTTAAAGGAACCTAACCAAACCTCTGGGTGCCCAAAACTTGGGTCAGCTGTTTCATGAAACGGCTAGCTATAATGTAATACAGCGATTAATAGAAAATCCGCCAGCGACATCCATAGTTCCATACCAAGACAGACGATTCCCTTTCACTTTTTAACGGACTTCATAAAGAATTAGGAGGTTCTCAATTCGGTCGGTTATTTTTATGTGTGTATACCGATTACTCCGAGGTTTTTGGTCCAATGTGTGTGATTCTTTTTTTGTTTCTGCCATTTTGGTCTCATAAAAATTCATTCAGTTTGGTTCAGTAGTTTTCAATTTATGAGCATTTTCGCTTATTGTGTACATGGACGATGTTATTACTGGTGCTACGGATTACGAAATCTAGAGCACATGTAAGAAAATTATTAGTATGTGTTTGACAAGAATTTGGTCTTTGCATTTGAACTAAAAAAACTTTTTATTTTTTTTTTGTTTTCTGCAATTTCTAGTACTAGTTAGGTAGTTCCTCAAATGATAGTTCCTGGTGCTAATTAAATTGTTATTATGTCACATCGACTAATTAATTACTTCTTGTCTTCTCTAATCTCGCTAATTAATTTTATCGCCTCTATTAAATAATCGTCATTCTGACTTTCAATGGCAAACCTAGGTATCTTCATTTCAATAACAGCCACACGTGCTGGTTTACAAGGTTAAGCAACGCTTGTCCAGGTTCGTTTGTGGACGGTTGACCATTTATTTCATAAAGCCTCCTGCAGACACACGCGATTAATCGCGCTGCGACAACAAGCCAAGCTAATTTACACTCTAAAAATACTGCGAATGGACCGCGATATGTCGCCCCGAGCGAGCGATTAATCGCGTGTGTCTGCAGGAGGCTTAACGAGTGTTATTGTGGATTCAAATTTCACGGCTGTCTGAATTTCAGGCTTCACAGATATTGTTCATTGATTTGTTTGGATTTGTATGGACTCAAAACATCGTTTCCAGCAATAGCATGACAAATTCAAAGTATCTTTCTTTATTCTACAAATAATTTATAAAGTTATTTCTAGTTTAAAGTTAGACATTTAAGTTCCCGAATGTGTAGACTATTGGAGAATAGACATCACTTTTATTATGAAAAAACCTTTTTTAAAACGACAATAAAATTAAGTGACTTTTTTGAGTTGATATACCATCAAATGAGTGCTTCCGTCATGGGACTCTTAACTTAAAATCCACCCTATTCATTCAGATTTTCAGCTTTATTTTTCAGGGCAGACAGTTTGGTCGCAGGACTGTCTCATTAAGTAACCATGACCCTGGAACGTAAAGGGTCATCGAAGGATCACCTCTCCCTGGGTGGGAAGACTCATTTGATGATTTTACCACGATAAATAAAGGGCAGACAGTTTCGCAAATGACAAGTGTCTAAGTGCCTAGTTACGGTTTCTGCCAAGTACCCATTGTTTTCCGTTATTTCTTAAAGATAATCTTAAAGAGCTAAGCTAATGGAGATTGATCGCTCAATACCTCTTGTTGTGTCAATATTTGTGAAGTATCCATTGTAGTCTGCGCATGCTAGTATAGGGGAATTTTCTGCCGTCAATAACAATTTATGATGATAAAGTATCAGCTGACATGGCTCATGGCTGCCCAACTCAAAAGGGGATTAAGCAGAATATATTTGCCGCATGTCGATAGGACCAAAGGACACAACTCGCTTCTCTGAAATAGTGAGGCGGGGTCACGGGTAGGCCATGTTGGAGCTGACGGGACGAAATAGAAGCTCTCTCTTCCAGAGGGAGTCGAAATTATCTTTTATTATAAAGAGGAAAGATTTTTTTTGTGTGTGTTTGTTTGTAATGAATAAACTCAAAATCTACTGGAGCGATTTCAAAAATTCTTCCAGCAGTTGAAAGCTGCTTTGGTCCTGAGTGACAAAGGCAATAAGTGGGGGTGAGTGGGCGTAGCCGCTGGCTAAAGCTAGAACTGATATGAATTGACTCAAGGGAGGACTCACTTGATCATTTTACCACGCTAAAAAAAAAGGGTGGGCGGGTGAGCTCGGGAATTAGGGCACCCCGACTGGGACAGGTTAGGTTAGAAGTTATCCTTCGTGGTAATTTTTTAAGCCACCCAGTTATAGGAGCCTTGATGTGGGTGACCATGTTTTTCAAGACACCTGGTAAACTCGGTAATTATGTTATTAGTGTCAATTATTGTTTGGCACATAAAGGTAAAGCACCTTGAAGACCGTGAGGCTGTCATTGCTATTAACTGTCACATAATTGTAGTAAACGTGGCCCTATCCGGATTCGCACAGATGCATTTTTTGCAAATCAGTCGTCGCATTTTTATGTTTTAGGTAGACTTATGAGCAGCATTCAGCAAACAAAGTTTTTGCCAGTGGCTTGTCCCAAGCCTCCCCTACCCCCTCATAGCACATATCAAGTTGGACCATTGCAGTTTTCTAATGCTGAAAGAATTTTGAAGTCGATCCTGTACTTCTTGAGTTTATTCATTATACAAAACATAGGTACCAAATTATTATTTTTTCCTTTTTATCAAATCAAATATTTTTATTCAAAATAAGATTACTAAAATAACAATATAAACCTCAGAAATATTGATAGTACTACAACTTATATAAATTATAAAAAGAAAAAATAATAATTTTGTACCTATGTTTGTAGTGAATAAACTCAAGAAGTACAGGACTGTGAAACTAATAAGTTTAGATAGAATAGAAGATAAATCATAGGGCCCAGGCAAACAAAAGTCATAATTTATATGTTGCATTGATTTACTAGGTACTATTGTTTAAGAAATTAGAAAAAAAAACGTTCATAAAAGGGGTACCACCTCTTAAAACCCTCAACCTTCTTGTTTTTTAACCGACTTAAAAAATCTGGAGGTTCTCAATTCGTTCGGATTTTTTTTATGAATACTCCTAGGTTCCTGGTCTGGTCCGATTTATGTGTGTGTTTTTTTTCATTCGATGCCATTTGGTTCCATAAAAAATCATTAAGTTTGGGTCAGTAAGTTTTTTGGATGCAGTAAATTACGAGGTTTACATTACATCATGGAAATGTAAGGATCTTTTTAAGGTGATGTTTGTTTGCAAGATATTAGCACAATTTTGTAAATTGAGAGTATAGTGAATTGTTTAGTGGCTGGTCTTGTTTGGATGGTAATGTTGCTATTTGATGTGTGAGGCATGTTGCTAAGCAGACTTTATACAAATATATCAGCTCTGCAAAGTTCCTAGACAAGTGCTCTGTAGCCTTCAACAGATTTATAACTTAGAGTTCTATCAGAATAAGATTTAAAAAAATGGATTAAAGACTACAAAACGTTTTCGTCGCAGCTAAAGCTAATTGTGGTGCTCTTCGTTACCTCTAACCTAACATTCATAATCTAAACTCTTCTATGCAAAGGAGTGCAGCTCCTTCCACTTCTCTCTCTCCAACAGTTTTCGCGGACCTCTGGAATTAATAATTCAAAAAATGGGAATTAATAAAACCGAGCCACAAAATTACTAACATAGCCACAAAAATTAGGTAGGTTAGGTTTGGCTAGGTTCCTTTAAACCCTGCAAACAGAAATAGGAGCCCCGCCCAGCGGGACTCCGTCGACTACACCTATTTTTTGTACATTATGCTGATCATTCAATTTATTTGATTCGCGGATGACTTATAATTTGTGGCCGATGTGGTTTTATGGAGAAGCCGCTTTAAATAGCTGCATCAATTCTAAATTAATTTCAATTTGATTTGCCATGTCAGATCATGAAACTGATCATATCACTTCAGGGCTTTTTTTTTTTTAGCGTGGTAAAATCATCAAATGAGTCCTCCCACCCAGGGCAGGGCGGGAGGGACTGTCAGACTTGTACTGACTAAAATCCACGGTATCCTTCAATAGCCCTTTTTGTTCGGGAGGTACCTGTGTCGGATGGGGAGGGAAGAAACGCCGGGGTGTCACCATTGCGAAGATCGCCCGGAGGACACAGTAGAGCATACGGTGCAGGACTGCCCCGCTTGGGCAGAGCACCGCCGTGTCCTCACGGCAGCGATAGGCGGAGACCTCTCGCGCCCGGCATTGGTCGAGGCCATGCTGCGGGGCGAGACGGAGTGGGAAGCGGTCGCCTCCTTCTGCGAAGCAGTAATGCTCGTTAAGGAGGAGGCGGGCCGTGAGAGAGAGAGGACAGCGTCCTCCCTCCGCCCCACCCGCAACGGCGCACGGCGTCGGACGTCGCAAGACGATCTCCGACCACCGTAGGCGCGGGCATGCGGGCGGCGAGTAAAGGGCAACTCGCCGCCCGACCATGGACCATGCCCGGGTCGACGGCGCGTTGTGTTCCACGCGCGCCTCAAAGAGCGTCAGCACGATGACGGGGCCCCGCCCAAGAGGGCCAAAGCCTGCCGGGGTCGCGGGACTTATCTCATTACCGTGACCCCGGAACACAAAGGGCTATTGAAGGACACCGTGGATTTTAGTCAGTACAAGTCCGACAGTCCCTCCCGCCCTGCCCGGGATGGGAGGACTCATTTGATGATTTTACCACGCTAAAAAAAAAAGCCCTTTTTGTTCCGGGGTCACGGTAATGAGATAAGTCCCGCGATACCGGCAGGCTTTGACGTCATTATGCTGACGCTCTTTGAGGCGCGCGTGGAACACAACGCGCCGTCGACCCGGGCATGGTCCATGGTCGGGCAGCGAGTTGCCCTTTACTCGCCGCCCGCATGCCCATCACTTCAGGGCTTGGCAGACATATGACGTGTAACATTAACACAAACATCGTATGTTCCATTGACCAGTATCGTGAATCAAAATTAATAGATGTCGAGATAAGATGTTATCACCGCTGTACTTGCTGTTATCAGTATTATCCTAAGGTATCATATCGTAAATGCGTAATTCTCTACTGTTATCAGTTCACGATGGAATGATTGATATTTTGCAAGTAATTAATATACGCTTGCTTAGTTGCCAGGCGTTTTTTTTAACCTACTTCAAAAAGAGGAGGAGGTTCCCAACTTGACAGTTTTTAGGGTTCCGTAGCCAAATGGCAAAAAAGGAACCCATAAAGATTCGTCATGTCTGTCTTTCTGTCCGTCCGTATGTCACAGTCACTTTTTTTCGAAACTATAAGAGCTATCCTGCTGAAACTTGGTAGGTGAGGATTTATACACAAAAATGAAAAAAAAAACAAATTTTGGGGGTTTCCCATACATAGAATTGAAACTCAAAAAAAATTTTTACACCAAACCCATACGTGTGGGGTATCATATGGATAGGTCTTTAAAAATGATATTGAGGTTACTAATAGGTATCATTTTTTCGGTGCCTCGGTCGAGAAACAAAAGCGTCCACACAGAGCAAGCAGCTTCGCGAGGCATTTGCCGGGCGAAGCAAATGCCTCGCGAGGCTGCTCGCTCTGTGTGGACGCACCTGACGTTGCCCCATTCTAGGAATAAGGCTGCTTTTCCACCAGAGATGCGCTATGCTACGTTGCTGCGGATGCGTTTGATATCCACCAATCATATTGACTGGTTTACATAGCACAGCACTCGTGGAAACGGATTCAACTAAGATGTGTTTTTTATATGTAAGGATGCGTGCTATGGCTGCGTGCTATGGCTGCGTGCTGTGGATGCGTGCTATGGGTCGTTTTCCCTAGTATCGATACATCGCATAGCTCGAGCTGCGCATCTTCATAGCGCAGCTACCTTGTGGCGGCGCATCTTCATAGCGCAGCTACCTTGTGACAGCACATCTTCGTAGCGCAGCTACGCATCTTCATAGCGCAGCTACCTTGTGGCGGCGCATCTTCATAGCGCAGCTACCTTGTGACAGCACATCTTCGTACCGCAGCTACGCATCTTCATAGCGCAGCTACCTTGTGACAGCACATCTTCGTAGCGCAGCTTATACGCATCTTCATAGCGCAGCTACCTTGTGGCGGCGCATCTTCATAGCGCAGCTACCTTGTGACAGCGCATCTTCGTAGCGCAGCTACCCATCTTCACAGCACAGCTACATAGCGTAGCATCAGTGGAAACGGTCACACAGTTTCGTAGCTCAGCTTTTACATCCTCGCAGCACAGCTACATAGCGCATCTCTGGTGGAAAAGCAGCCTTACTCTTGTATCGTGGCTTCGTTTAAGAACATTTAAATTCATACACGCAAACAGCCAGACTTTGAACAACTACTTGTAGGTCATATAATATTCGTTCCGTGCGTGGATTGAACCCATGTTGCGCATGGCAGCGGTCAATCATTCCGCCACTGTGCCTACAAACGACCTACCTAGCGTAAGCTGCCTCTGAAAAACTTTCCAGCAAAAGTACTAGGGTACCATAAGTTCAAGGAGGTACATAAAACTATACACTACTATATGTATACTTCTAACTAATAAAAAACCACTTTGAACTTATGCCAGCCTAGTACTTTTGCTGGTAAGTAACATTATTTCAGTTTTTAAGCTTATAGCTAAGCTTTTGTTGTTGATTGCACCAAACATTCTCATGGACCCGTTGGGAACAAAAAATTTAATATTTTTAAATGTCGTGGACCCGTTGGGAACAAATGTATGAACGTTAAATTTTTGAGAACAATATACTCATGGACCTGTTGGGAACGACCCTTATCTTTCTGTCGATCTATGACGGCAACATAGTTGGCGTAAAAATTGATAAAAAATCACTAGTAATTTTATCATAAAATTACTATGTCGTCAGGTAAAAAATAAGTAGTCGAATCAAATCAAATCAACTGATTTGTTTGGAAGATAACCATTTTAAATCAGTGCTGACTAAATTGATATTTTCGTTAACCGTCATGGCGTTATCTGGCTATCTTTTCCATAACTAGGTATTTTGGATTTTTGCAACCTTCTACTAAAATTTAAAGAATGTCTAAAAACCACCCAACTTCTCCGACTCGCGCAATAAAGGTTCGGTACCGTAGAACCCTCTTAAATATTTATTTTATTCCAATTTTTTAAGTATTTGTTGTTATAGTGGCACTGGCAACAGAAACATCTATGAAAATATCCACTCTCTATCACGGTTCATGAGACACAGCCGTAATAGACGGATAGACAGACAAGTTGACAGCGAAGTAGTGGGCCTCTCCTCTTATTTCAACACCACTGCTCTCAAAACGGTGAAGGAAAACATCGTGAGGAAACCGGCATATCCTAGAACCAAAAATTCGAAGACATGTGACATCATTAGACAGATTGGTCGACGGTGAAGACATGTGACATCATTAGACAGATTGGTCGACGGTGAACCGTCGACCAATCTTATCCAGAGACACGGGTTCGAGTCGCACTCGCAGCTGAATTTTTCTTTCCTCAAAAATCTATACAAGAAGTGACGTATGCGAAGTGGTTTTAATGTTTCCATTAAATTTTATGAAAAATATCTAGTTTTAATTCCGCTACAAAAATCCAGGCTTCATGCAGGATGCAATCCCACCCTCCCGCTCTCATGCATATGTACATGAAGCAAAGGACCCACCCTCCGCATTCCGCAAAGTAACGCCTGATTCTATAATTTATTTTAATGTTTCCATTAAATAGGGGCTACTTTACGTTAGATTGGAGTGTGACTGTTGAAACAACCTCGACCTCCATTTCACCAGCATTACTTGCAGTGGCGGATTTGTAGTCCTAGCTGCTCTAGGAACCAGACCATGTGCCGCCCCTTTCTCAGCAACCGTCATAATAGAATTTATTATTAATGAATCAACTTTATTGCTTCTTTTTCCTATGGACACTTTACTTGCTACATCGTTCTTACATAATGTACCATCTCAAGTTGAATGATGTAACAAAGGTTCTGTAATCATTTTGGCGATTGAAAAAGAGTGGCCATGGAGTTTCTTGCCCTTTCTTCTCCATGAGATCTACGCTTTAGAATGGGCACCTACAGTACTTTCAAAGTTTTTATATCTTGTGACTGGGACTGTAGCACCGTAACTATTTTTAAACTATTTTTATTTTACTTTTGACAATGTAACTGGCTTATTTGAAATAAATAAATTGATTGATTGATTTTCAGAAAATTGAAATGGTTTTAGGTTTTGTTTCATAAGCAATAGTGATTTATAAAAATAAGGTATCAAAGCGGGACCGTCTCAGATGCAAGGTATCGTCAGTATGCAAAATATATTAAGATTACGATTTGCCGCCCTCCATATCTAGCCGCCCTAGGCCCGGGCCTACTGGGCCTTAGGGCAAATCCGCCACTGATTACTTGTAGTTACCTCTCAAGAGTAAGTCTAATTGTTTATATTTTAATAACACTCAACTTTACCGGTTCCAGGCCTTCGTGACGGCGAGTGTATGCATCAACATCGTTGCTCACGGCTGCGTCATCGGATTCGCGGCGATCCTGATCCCCAGTCTGCGGCTCCCAGACTCTAACATACAAGCAACGCCCAGCGATGAATCATGGATAGGTAAGACCTAATAGCACGTTCACGACTATGGTCTAAGAATGGCGTGAGGGAGAGGACAGCGTCCACCTCACGACCCAGCTGCAGTGGGAGACGGCTACGGCAACGGTCGTCGCAGGATGATTTCGGGCCACCCTAGGCGCGGGAATGCGGACGGCGAGTAATGGGCGACTCGCTGTCCGATCATGGACCTCCCCGGATCGACGGCGCGTCGTGTTTCACGCGCGCGTCAAAGAGCTATCAGCAAAAAGAGGGGGCTCCCTTAGAGGGCCAAAGCCTGCCGGGGTCGCGGGACTAACGGGTAACCGTGGCCCCGGAACGTAAAGGGTTATTGAAGGTCACCGTGAATTTTAGTCAGTACAAGTCTGACAATCCCACTTGCCCTGCCCTGGGTGGCAGGACTCATTCGATCATTTCACCAGGTAAAAAAAAAAGAAATCGGTGTAATGCATCGTTTCTGTCGCACGCACGTTGTAAACGCGACCAGCGGTATAAGTAGGCGATAGTACAAATGCAGAACGCCCTGTGACCGATATTAAATTCAGTTTGATACCACCACGAGTTCCTGAGAAAAAGGGCATGGACAGACAGATATACAAACAGCAGACAACAAAGTAATCCTATAGGGGTTTCGTTTTTTCATTTTTGCGGAACTTTAAACTCAAAGTCAAATTATTTATCTCAATTAGGATGGCCTAATTGTCCTAATTGAAATAAATGATTAATTGATAGCAAAGAGGCACTTTCGAACGTCGAATATTAAAATTAAATGAAATGAGATGTGATGGGATTGACTTTACACCCTTAAAATTGTTACTAGTTTTCCCACCTCAAAATACACTGAACGAAATTTCGATAGATAAGATATTGCTACTGACAATGCTTGACGAAAAAATTAAATGATGACCTAAGAGTTTCATGTGGTTTGAAAATAAAAACTGACAATTTTTTTCTCTTTCCAGCCTCAATCATCGGCTTTGCATTAATCACAGGCAACATCATCATCACGCCGCTCATGGGTCTCCTCGGCAGGAAGAAGTCTCATCTGCTGACCATCCTGCCAGTCCTAGTGGGCTGGTTCCTGCTTCTCGTAGTGAACAACGTAGCTGGTCTCATTGCCGCCCGGTTCATACAAGGCATTGCTATGGGCATGCTGGGACCCCTCGGGTCCATCATCATAGGTGAAATGACAGACCCAGTCAACAGAGGCGCCTTTCTTACTGGTGTTTCCTTGTCACTCACAATAGGAGTAATGTTCTGCCACTCCTTAGGCTCCTTCTTCAGCTGGCAGCAAAGCGCCTTAATTTGCTCCTTCATCACGTTCACAAGTCTCTGCCTCATCATTTACACTCCCGAGTCACCATCGTGGCTCATCGCAAAAGGAAGGAATGCCGAAGCGAGGAAAGTCTTCCTTTGGTTACGAGGTCACGGTGATCAACAATTAGATGAACTAGAAAAAATGATATTAGCCCAAAGAATGGCCAGCAAGACCAGTGTCATGGACGAGAATCTGTCGCTAGGGGCAAAGATTAAATGGTACATGAAATATTTCAGACTTACTGTTAAGAAGCCAGAATTTTATAAGCCTATTATAATAATGGTGTTCTTATATGTGATGTTCCAGTTTGCTGGTATCAATGTTATCAGTTCTTATGCTACTGATATTATTAGACAGGTTGTGGGGCCTGAAGCCAATGGTAACGTCATTATGGTGGCTTTAGATTTCGAGAGACTCATCTGCAACATTCTTGCAGTCTTCTTGATGAAGACTATGAAGAGACGGACTTTGCTGTTCAGTACTGGACTGATATGCATCTGCTCTTATATTGCGAAAGGCCTCTACGTATATTTAAAGCAAAATAACAAGATGCCGATCGAAGGTCATTGGCTGCCAATTACTTTAATAGCAATTTATATGTTCTCATTAACTGTTGGTATCTCTTCGATACCGTTCGCAGTTTCTGGGGAGATATTCCCATTGGAGTACCGTGCTTTGGGCAGTGGTATTAGTATCCTTGGTTTGTCATTGAATTTCTTTGTGGCCCTAAAGTGTTTCCCGGTTTTGACGGAAGCCATTGGTTTATCGAATACGTATTACTTGTACGCGTCTGTAGTCACACTGTGTATGTCAGTTGTCTGGCTGATGTTGCCGGAGACGAAGGGCAGGACCCTGCAGGAGATCGAAGACACCTTCCGAGGACGATCTCCTGGAGACCTGAGGAGTCGAGAGCCTCTGAGTAATCAACCAAAGAGAGAAATGCAGATGCGCAGAGTTAGTTCTGTCATCATGTATTAAACTGTACAGAATTTTTACAAAGACTTGAAAAGTAAAGTGGATGGGGAACGATTTGTAGTGTTGCTGTTACTCATTAAGCTGATGAATTTGAATCAGTTATAATTTAAATACGTACCTACATAATAAGTTAATTTACGTAATTTATGAATTGTGAAGTTCAATCTCAAATAAGTGAATAAAAGTATTTAATTACTTCAGATCTGTTTATTTCTCTCTCATGACATTGTTTTAACACTTTCAGTGCCCTACACAGGCACAATGTTTACATTTCGTTCTTTTTTTTTCCATCAGCACTTCCAAATTTTTTTGCAGGCTCATTTTCACATTAATTGTATAGCACGTGTTAAAACTTCCATAAAAGATTAGGCTTATCTTCAAATCCATGTTTCATGCTTAGACTAGGTACTAGTATTCCGACAAAAGTCCACTCCCCATTTAAACTGAGGGGTTAGTCGTTAGAATTTCTTATTGGCCTTCCCATATAATTATGTTAAGCTTTACAACGATCGTTTTTGCTGAACTGAGCCAGCTCATATCAACCACTTCAAAATGCAGCGCAGGAGCACTGAACGTGTTAAATAAAGCCACTCCCCCCTCCAACTGCGCCGAAGCAGTAAAGCACATCCTATGGTCTCCTACCCTATTTCACCCACACTCAACTTTCTTCAGCTCCAACATCTTCTCTCCCTCGTGCCGGTCAACCTGTCCGATATCTCCTTTGATCCCTTTGAAATGACACTCTATCTCATATAGTGTCTTCCCCTTCGTTTCTGGCAGCAGATAGTACAGGATAATCCCGCAGATTGCTATGCTGACTGCGTAGACACAGAAGGTGCCTCTAACACCGATCTGCTCGAACGTAAATGGTGCTGTTTTGACTACAACGAAAAACATGATTGAAAGGAACATGCCAGAAATTCCACTTCCTAAGCTCCTATACTCTAGAGGAAATACCTCTCCAGCGATAGCCCAGGGGATTGGCAGGATCCCTAACGTCTTTCCGAAGATGTAGACAAGCGTGGGTATAACAGGAGTCCATTTGTACTCATCGGGTATGTAACCAAAATCTCTGAGGTAGAGGAGTAGAGAGGTAAGCAGTAGGGATACAACACTGATGTTTATTCCCAGAAAGAGGACGGTTCTTCTATTAAATTTATTGACCACGAAGCAGGAGATGCAGGCTGTCACAAACCTGACCACATCCACCATTAACATGCTGACGTGGGAGTCAATGGTTCCAGCACTGACTTCCTCCATCATTGGGACAGTATACGATGGAACTACCGTCATTCCAGAGATCTGAAACAGCACGAACATAAACATCATGATCATGGTTGGCTTGTAGAACTCTGGTTTCCTGATTATCTGCCTGTAAGCTTGCCATCTGGACCCTCGTCTGGTCCCTGTAGGTTTCTTCTGGCTGTTGAGGAGAATTTCCAATTCCTTCTCGGAGCTAGGATCATAGCCTCTGAACCAGTGGAAGGACTTTCTGCATTCTTCTATTTTTCCTTGGGACGCTAAGTATGGTGGAGTTTCTGGTGACAAAGTGACCAGGATGAGGGACAGGACGTAGACGCTTCCACAGGCGAAACCAGCTGCTCTCCAGTACAGCAAGGTTCCGAAGACGTGCGCGATCAGCATCCCGGTGGCGAAGGAGAAGGCGATGGTGGCCAGGAATGCTCCTCGGTGCTTGGGAGCTGAGTATTCCGCTATGGAGACTGGTGCAGCCGCTGCTTGGATCCCCATACCGAAACCCTGAAAATTTAAAATGGTACCTTAATGAGGGAAATACTATAGTAGCGAGAGCATTAGGGTTCGATTCCCTGCTCCGGTAAAGTGTTATTTGGTTTTATCTACATTTTTGCAGCAGTAAACTGGGGTGGATATTTGTGCTCTGCTGGAGACAATCTAAACTGAACCCTCAATGTGACCTACGGAACAAATATTTGTATGAAATGCAGGTTCTGGATCCAGCTGTTATTTGGGTACGTGAGTTTAATGTTTGTAAACATACTACAGGTGTAATTCCTAGTATGGGGCAAAGTATAAAAAAAAGAAAAGAAAAAAATACTGGAAACTAGAAATGTGTGGGAGTACTTAAGTCACTAATGCCAACTCCTCGTGGTTTGTAAGTGTTATTTACGTAAACTGATATAGAAATAGGTCTTTCTCAATAACCTTATTCGCTAAATGAAAATTGACGTTCCTATTTATAAACCACCGATCACAAGGCTAATTATTATGTAAACTATGCAACCATACTATGATCTGACCTCCTTCATATTGTCTTTAATGTCTGGGTCAATTCACAGCTCATCAAAATTAACTTAAATATATTGGCAGCAATTGCCTGTTATTGGCGTTAAATATTAACAATGTAGCTAGTGCAAATATTGTGCTGAAATGTTTGATTGGGAAGGACGAAGCAGATGGCGAAGTGGGTCAAGTCGAGAGATAGACCTACGTCAAACAGACCTAAGACAAGAATAAAATGGAGGGGGAAAAAGGTGGAACAGCTTCAAGAGAGGCAGCTTAAGCTGCAGCTTAGAGTAAAATGTAAAGTCTATTAAATCAGAGAAAAGCTTATAATGATATTCAGTTAATGCGTTGTTGGGTTTTCGGCACAAAGTCGTTGCCGATGGTTATTGGAAACGCTTTATTTGATACATACTATTGTGATTTATCTAAATAACAGTACATTTAATTAGCCTGGCAACAATACTTTATTAACTTTAAAAGTTTCTATTGTCTATGCTGTGTCTATGCTCTCTGTACTTTGATCAGTTTGAATAAAGCATTCTGCTATTACAAGTTAAACGCGTCGTTTCATTTTAGGTTATGGACCCAGTTCCTTTTTTTTTCCAAAGTCAGTGAAACAGTGAGTCAGAATATAGTTAAAAGTAGTTGTGACTGAATTAGGCGTTCGTAATTCTTCGGGATGGCTGCGAATTACCTTGTCAACGTGCCGAAACTAAAAGGCAGAGAAAACTACAGCGAGTGGACTTTTGCCGCCGAAAACTTCCTAGTGCTCGAGGGAATGCTTCATTGTGTAAAACCTGTTACTGGCAAACCTATCGCAGCTGAGGATGATCAGAAAACAAAGGCGAAGCTCATAATGACTATCGACTCGACGCTATTTGTACACATCAGGGATGTGGAATCATCAAAAATGCTATGGGATAAACTGAAGAGTTTGTTTGATGATTCAGGTTTCAGCAGAAAGATTAGCCTACTTCGTACTCTAACGTCGATTCGTCTCGAAACCAGTAACTCAATGGCGTCATACGTAAATCAAATGATTGAAACCGGACAGAAGTTAAGAGGAACGGGCTTTCAGATAGATGACGATTGGATTGGGTGCTTGTTGTTGGCTGGCCTTACCGAAAAATACATGCCTATGATTATGGCTGTGGAACATTCGGGGATGAAAATTTCATCAGACGCCATTAAAGCAAAATTATTAGATATGGCGGGAACGACAGAAGTTTGTAGTGAAAAAACGGAAGAGGGCGCGGCGTTCGCCAGTTACCAGAAGCGCCAACAGAACTATAAAAATAAAACTTCAGATGTCAATGTCAAAGATGGCGGCTCAAGAAAAACAAACGTCAAGTGTTACAAATGTAAACAGCCAGGTCACTATAGAAATCAATGCACTAATAACAACTCAAAATCATTGAACGAACCAGTTACTACTAGGAAACAAACAAATGCATTTAGTGCCGTGTTCCTTAATACGAAATATAACAAAAACGACTGGTATATTGACTCGGGCGCGAGCGCGCATTTGACTGCTAATGAAAGTTGGGTTATCAACCCATGTTATGATCAAACAAATGAGATTGTTGTTGCAAATAACAATAAGCTGCGAGTGTTGTGTACAGGCGACGTCAACATGGTGACAATAGTAGATGACTGTGAATATGATGTGCCGATCAAAGAAATACTTTGCGTTCCTGAATTGACTACAAACCTTTTATCTGTTAGTCAACTACTGAAGAATGGAAATAAAGTTGATTTTGACCAGAACGGATGCAAAATATATAACAAGGTTGGTTGTTTAGTGGCTGTGGCAGATGTTGTCAATGGAGTATACAAGATCAGAATGCCCAAATATGCAATGTCAGTTTCTACTGTGTCCGGCAATACATGGCACCGTCGATTAGGACATGTCAATAGTAATTATCTAAACAAAATGTCTGAAGCTGTGGAAGGTCTGAATTTGGTTGAAAAAGTAAATATAACCAAGTCAACATGCTCTACTTGTTGCGAGGGCAAGCAGTCTAGACTACCCTTTAAACATGTTGGAACTAGAGCTGACGAAGTACTCAAGGTAATCCACACTGACATTTGTGGACCAATGGAAGTCTCATCAATAGGAGGTGCAAAATATTTCCTTTTGTTTATAGATGATTATTCAAGAATGATATTTGTATATTTCCTCAGAAATAAAAGTGATGCCTTGGCATGCTTTAAAGAATTTAAAGCTAAGGTTGAAAATCAAACCAGTAAAAAAATCAAAATTTTAAGAAGTGACAATGGTTTGGAGTTTTGTAATAAAGATTTTGATTTGTTTTTACATAGGGAAGGAATAATTCATCAAAAAACGAATAGCTACACACCTGAACAAAATGGTCTATCTGAAAGATGTAATCGCACAATAGTTGAAAAGGCAAGATGCCTGTTGTTTGATGCAAACCTAGGCAAGGAACTTTGGGCAGAAGCAACAAACACAGCGGTGTATCTTCATAACAGAATTGTAGCATCTGGATTAAATGGCAAAACACCCCTTGAAAAATGGACAGGTAATAAACCAGACATTAGCCACTTGCGTGTATTTGGTAGCAAAGTTATGGTCCATCTTCCCAAGGAGAAACGAAGAAAATGGGACAAAAAGTCTATTGAGCATATCCTGGTTGGCTATTCCGAAAATGTTAAGGGTTATAGAGTCTACAATCCAGCGACTAAAACTGTGAGCTTGAGTAGAGATGTCATAGTAATGGAGCAAGAGAAAAATGAAGTTGTCTCTCTTCCGGTGACTGAGAACAGAACTGTCGAGGATGTATCTGAGTCTGAAGATGAAAATATTTCTACAGATTATGAGACTACAGAAGATACCCTGGATGAAACCTATATACCTGACGAGGATGTACTTGTACCACAGACACCAAGATCAAATAGACCAGTTAGACAGAAGGGGGCACCTAAAAGGTATGGTTGGACAAGTATGTGTGTCAGTGAAGATGCTCAAGATGATGCGAGTAGCCTTACTCTAGAAGAGGCGCTGAATGGATCTGAAAAAGAAGAGTGGTTAAAAGCAATAAAGGAAGAAATTCAGTGTTTTGAAAAGAATAGTGCGTGGGAGTTAGTTGATGCTCCACCTAACAGTAACATTGTGAAGTGTAAGTGGGTTCTTAAGAAAAAATATGACAATGAGAACAGTGTTCGATTCCGTGCGCGATTAGTGGCCAAAGGATTTATGCAACAACAAGGTGTGGACTTTACTGAAACCTACTCACCCGTTGTAAGACACACAACACTTAGAATTTTGTTTGCATTAGCTGCACAGTTAAACTTGAATACTGCCCATCTTGATGTTACTACTGCCTTCCTGAACGGTGACCTTGATGAAACCATATACATGCAGATGCCTGATCATTATACAAATTCTAGTAATGATACAAAAGTCTTGAAGTTAAAAAAGGCAATATATGGTTTGAAGCAATCATCAAGGGCATGGTACAGAAAGGTACATGATTGTCTCACTGAAATTGATTATGTTGCATCAAAACTTGAACCATGTTTGTATATGAAGAGAGTTGGTAATTGTAAAACATTTGTAGCATTATATGTCGATGACTTTTTTATATTTACAAATGATATATCTGAGCTGAAAAAATTGAAAAGTGTGTTAGGTTCACATTTTCAACTTAAAGATTTAGGTGAAATTAAACAGTGTTTAGGTATGAATGTGCATATAGATAAAACGAAAGGTGTTGTGGCTTTAAGCCAAGAGAAATATATAACTCAATTGTTAAAGAAATTTAATATGACAGAATGCAAACCAGCTGTTACACCTATGGAAGCTAAGTTAAATGCAAATAAAAGTGAAAAATGTAATGAAAAGCTTCCCTACCAACAACTAATTGGTAGCCTTATGTATCTTGTAGTATTAACTAGGCCAGATATAGCCTTCTCTGTTGGTTTTCTTAGTCAGTACAATAATAGCTATAATTTAGAACATTGGGCATACGCCAAAAGGGTATTAAGATATCTTAAGAAAACAAAAGACTATGCTTTGGTATATACTAAAAATGGAAATTCAAAGCTAGAAGGTTATGCTGATGCAGATTGGGGGTCTAACTTATTAGATAGGAAATCATTCACAGGGATATGTTTCACTCTATCAGGTGCTGCCATATCATGGGCATCAAAAAAGCAGAAAACTGTTGCTTTATCAAGCACAGAAGCAGAGTGTATGAGCCTTACCGAAGCATGTAGGGAAGCCATATACTTGCGCCGCTTGATAAGTGAAATTACTGGTGAAATTTACACCATCAATGTATTTAATGATAACCAAGGGGCTATAAAACTGACTGCTAGCAATACTTTTCATAATCGTACTAAGCATATGGATGTTCGTTTCTATTTCTGTCGTGACTGTGTAAATAATAATATTGTTAAGTTTAATTATTTAGAAACCGCTTGTTTGCCAGCTGATTTACTAACTAAGAGTTTAACTAGTGTAAAACATTTTTGCTTCTTGAAGGCATTGGGTATAGTGAATACCATTGATTAAGAATATTGTAAAATAAAATTGTCATGTTAGTATGTTATCAGTTTATTTAGCTAAGGGGGAGTATTGTGATTTATCTAAATAACAGTACATTTAATTAGCCTGGCAACAATACTTTATTAACTTTAAAAGTTTCTATTGTCTATGCTGTGTCTATGCTCTCTGTACTTTGATCAGTTTGAATAAAGCATTCTGCTATTACAAGTTAAACGCGTCGTTTCATTTTACATACAGCACTTGTCGGACTATTTGGCGTGGAATATCGGCAGTGGCTAAGTGATTGACTGTTTTGCCGCGTGTCGCGGGTTCGATCCCCTCACGGAACAAATATATTGCATGATCTGCAAGTAGTTGTTCCGGGTCTGGGTGTTTGTTTCTTCTTTCCAGACAAAACACTAGCAAGTGTTGAAAGCAGGGCGCTTTGGGGAAATTGAACTTCAAAAAGTGCTGATAAATCAGCCTAATTTGAATATTGTCGTTTTGATTTGAATTTTGTGTTTGTTTATGAACTCACCCACGATGAGCCCACGATACTAGAGAAATTCCTAGTGTGGGGCATTGCTTTTTTTTAATATTTTAGGTAGGCTTATGTCCCACGTTTTACCGATCAATGGTGATGAAGATGGAGCTGTCATATTGTCATAATTACCTGTAATGATCTGCTGATCAGCAACGCAGCAGGTCCTTTCGCCGTAGCCAGCAGTGCCCACCCTCCAAGAGTTGGTAGCGAGCTGAGCTGGTTGGTCAGCTTCCTGCCCAGCTTCTGAAGACTGAAGGGTGCTACAATGATGCCGGCGATCAGCGCCAGACCCAGGATTGAGGCTGGAAGTTTGAGGGAACGTGACATTAGTAAAATAGTGTGAGTATACTGCTGGAATCCGTTGAAGATTTGAAGTTGACAATTTTATGAATTGTCTCTAACAGTAGGTGGCAA
This sequence comes from Agrotis exclamationis, assembly GCA_950005045.1. NCBI lineage: Eukaryota > Metazoa > Arthropoda > Insecta > Lepidoptera > Noctuidae > Agrotis > Agrotis exclamationis. The sequence goes on from OX465443.1 coordinate 1,707,334, forward strand.
TAGTTGACGTGGTTGCTGAGCCGCGCTACACTTATTAAACTAAATGTTTTTATAGTAACCAGTAGGTAATAATGGAGTCTCTTGCCGGTTATTCTCCTTGGAAACGACTGACCCGAACCGAGCACTTGTTTGTCGATGTCTATGTACAATAAAAATTTTGATTTTATGGCCCACAGGCCTTTAATCCCATACAATAAAAAGATGAACAGAGTAAAAATATTGAACAATTTTACTCATTTAGTAGACAATTCACACTTTAACAAAAAAATAAATATGTCCAAATTTAAGACATCAGAAAAGAGGTCATGGTTTTTAAGAAAGTTTTCTTGTAGGTATCTCTTATGGATGCAGATTTTCCCCTGTTGGCTAACTTAAAAGAATGACCCTGTATATTGTACTACGATACTAATGCTAAATTCGATTTAAATGTACATAACAATACCTCATTTAAATAACAGTATCAAACTATCAACAACTAAAGTCATTGCCCTCGATTCTGTTTGCTCTTAATTCTCCGATTTAGTTCAGTTTTACTTATCAGCTAACATAGAGACTTATCTTAACCTAGGTTAGTTAACCTTTGGCTGTAATTTGGCCGTCTGACCGACATTCAAAGCGCATTTCCTAGGCTAAAGCCTCCTGCAGACACACGCGATTAATCGCGCTGCGACAACGAGCCAAGCTAATTTCCACTCTAAAAATACTGCGAATGGACCGCGATATGTCGCCCCGCGCGATTAATCGCGTGTGTCTGCGGGAGGCTTAAGTTTTGCTTACAAGTTTGTCGTCACATTAGTTTGAAAGTTTCTTGAATTGAAAAGAAAAGACACAGTCTACGTTACCGCTATTAACACCGTCCAAGAATACAATAGAGAAAAATGCACCTACAGATGAAGTTTTTATAGGACGAAATGGCAAGTATCATACAATTCAGTATCGAAGAGAATCACGCAAATTAGAACAGAAACCACGCATTAATCGGTGTACATAAATAATAAAAAAAAAAAACTACCAAATTGTAAACCTCCTCCTTTTTGAAGTCGGTTAAAAACAACCTCAATCTTTCTCAAACTGTGTCATTATAAAACTCAGCAAGAAAATTATTGTATGACGCATTTCATCCAGCTATCATACAAAAGGATAAAAATGTCTAACCACAGAAAATAACAGTAATTTTGCTGGTAAACCACGCACAAGATTTTCAGTCACGGGGGGTCATGTTAAAGCTACACACGCGCAGACTACAGCCATTATTATTATTAGATAGAATATCAAAGAACACAATTTGAATCTGAACTGTATCTGATCCAGTAGCAATTATGTTTAAACGTGGATGACATATGAATATATTGTGTCAAGTCATGCTGTATTGTCCAGCGTTCATGCAGTTTGTTCACGTTTTCTTTACGTAAATAAATGTAGGTCTTAATGCATGATGATAAATGATAAATGATAAATGATAAATGATATTTATTTTGTAAGTTGGTTATAAAAAACACTTTTACACGTCACAACCAATATTTTTTTTTAAACTAGATGAGGCCGGTGTTTCGTACCTGACTACTCTGAGAAGAAACAGCCGAAACAAACTCAGAGGTCACAGTCTCTTTTAAAGTCCAGACATTGTTTTGTTCAGGTCATACGAGGACCATGCGGGTGTCTGAAATGGTCTTTTGAGGAAAGAACCACACAGATTTGAGTGGACCTGTCCAGTCAGTGCAAGCATTTGTCGGTGATCGTGTAGCTCGACTCAGACCTCAAGGAGCTCAACGTCACGACGAACAATACAAAAGAAAGGACATTTGGGTAGGCCGCTTAAAGTACTCAAATTCTCAGACAATTATTATAAATCAAAAGCAAAACTTCCCCACATTCGTCCTCGCATTCACAATGATAAAATACACATAAAAAAGATAAAAATAATTGTAAAGAACATGTCAAATTGTAAAGCAATCAATGTCAAATAGTAAAAAATAATAATAATAATAAATAAAAAAAAAATCAAAGTCACAAAGTAACTCACGTCAAATTGTAAAAATATAAAATAAAAAAATAAAGAATGTCAAATTGTATAAAAAGAAAGGAATAAATAACAAAAACAGACAAAGTGGTAAAAATAGAAAAAAAAAACATAGAAGGAAAAAAAAAAAAAAAAAGACATTCTACATTACTACAACAACTGCATTCAGTGAGTAAATTGAATCGGAGCAGCTTAATCCCAAGCCTTTTTGTCTTCAAGATAATGGTTTACATGATAATAGGCTTTCTGAAGCAGTTTACTTTTTATAAACGATTTGAATTTATTTATGCTTAGTGCTTGAATAGGACTCGGAAGCTTATTATAAAAACGTATACATTGACATCTAAATGTGCCCCCTATTTTTTTGAGCCGGGTAGCTGGAACCATGAATTTGTCCTTATTCCTTGTATTTATATTGTGAAAATCACTGTATTTTTTAAAAAGATTAATATTTTTATGTGCGTACAAGAGGTTTTCATAAATATACTGAGCCGGCACAGTCATTATATTAATCTCTTTAAACTTTTCTCTGAGGGAGTATCTGGGACTTAGTTTATAGATGGACCGAATTGCCCTTTTTTGCAAAATAAAGATTGTTTGAATTTCGGCAGCACTGCCCCATAACAGAATACCGTATGACATTACACTGTGGAAATAACTAAAGTAAACTAAACGGGCTGTCTCCAAGTTAGTTAATTCACGAATTTTCCTAACGGCGAATGCAGCTGAGCTGAGCTTTTTTGACAATTTATCTATATGGGGGCCCCACTGAAGTTTAGCATCCAAAGTTATGCCTAAGAATACCGTGGTATCTTCCGGTTTTAATTCCTGATCCTTGATTTGTACACTGGTTTCCACTTGTCTGACATGAGGTAACGTAAACTTAATGCATTTAGTTTTTTTCTCATTTAGGAGAAGATTATTACAGTTAAACCAATTTACTACTTTTGCAAGGGAACTATTAACTTCAGTAACTAGCTGCTGGCGTTTAAGTTTAAATAAAAGTGAAGTGTCGTCTGCAAACAACACTATATCATGATTATCCTTTATGAGGTGAGGTAAATCATTTATATAAACAAGAAACAAAAAAGGGCCAAGAATTGAACCCTGGGGTACCCCCATTTTTATTACAGATCCGAGAGATCTTTTGCCGTTGACATCCACTCTCTGGATCCTTTCACTCAAATATGAAGTTAGAAGATCCAGAGAGGCGTTCCGGATTCCGTAGTGGTGGAGTTTCCTGATTAATGTTTCATGAAGAACGCAATCGAATGCCTTGGACAAATCACAAAAAATGCCCAAAGCATCACATTTGTCCTCCCACGAATCATAAATGTGTCCTAACAGTTCAACACCAGCATCGGTAGTTGAACGACCCCTTGTAAAGCCGAACTGTTTATTATGCAGTAATTTATGTTTATTGAAAAATGTTTGCAATTGATTTAATATAAGTTTTTCAAAGATTTTACTAAAGGTTGGTAGTACAGAAATAGGTCTATAATTAGTGGGGTCTGATGTACTACCCGATTTAAATAATGGTATTACTTTACTATATTTCATTAGATCAGGGAACTCTCCACGGTCAATACAATCATTAAATATTACAGCTAAAGATGGTGCTACAATGTTTATAATGGACTTAGTAACGTCCACTGAATGACCCCACAGATCGGCGGTCTTCTTTACATTTAAAGTATGAAAAGTTTTGACTATATCTTGACAAGTCACACATTGAAAATTAAATTCGGAATCACAAAGAGGAACGTTTTCTTTAAGCAAAGACTCGGCAGCAGCAGGTGACGACTTCAGTGACTTAGTAGTAGATACAGGAATGTCAGCAAAGAAACTCTCAAAGGCGGTGGCAACTTGATCATCTGAATTTAAAGTAATATCTCCAATAGCAAGGCTGTAGTCACTATCTCTGTTGCAAGTCTTTCCCGTTTCACTATTAATAATGTTCCACGTCGTTTTAATTACATTGGTACTGTTTTTAATTTTTAAACTCAAGTAATTTGACTTTGCCACACTACAAACCTTTTTAAATAATTTGGAATAATTCTTAACATAAAGATTAAATTCTTCAGTATTAATATAAGTCCGCTCTTCATATAGCTCATACAGTCTCTTTCTACTCTTATGAATACCAAGGGTAGCCCAGTCGTTGAAAGAAGCATTACTTTTAACCGTGATTGTCTTCGGAACAAATGTAGTATCAAATTGTTTACAGTATGTATTAAAAAAATCATTATATTGTTGGTTGGGGTCATTATTACTTGACAAAACGGGTAATTTACACAAAAGTTTAGTTTTAAAGCTTTCCAAACGACTTTTGGTTTTAGGGTTAACTATTATATCTTTTTTAATAACTTTTATGTTCACATTTGAAATAGTGACAAATTGCCCGCAGTGGTCTGAATCTAACAGGTTTATAATTGCCTTGTGAGTTGGTACAATATCAGTATATATGTTATCTAGGCAAGTGGCACTGGTGGGGGTTATCCTAGTGGGCTCCAAAAATTTATTTTCAAGATTGTATGACTGGAATAGGCTAATAATTTTAGTAGTTGACCCAGAATTTTCTAGTAAATTAATGTTAAAGTCCCCACATACAATAATTGACTTTTTTGAACTACAAATTTTATGTAATACTTCATCCATAACCTTTTCAAAACAGTCATACAACCCTGAAGGGGGTCTATACACACTTAATATGACAAACTGCTCCAATTCTATACAGGCTATTTCAATCGTCCGTTCAACAGACAGGCTTACAATATCTTTGCGGTCTTTAAATTTGAGATTATTATTTACTAAGATTAATGCACCGCCATGTATAGCATTCACTCTGCTGAATGCACTACCAACCTGGTGACTGCTAAAGTTAAAAATGTACTGATGACTTTTGAGCCAATGCTCCGTTATACAAAGAATATCTATACTATTATATTTCAGGAAAAGCTCTACTTCTAATTCTTTGTTTAAAAGTCCTTGAATATTTTGATGCACCAGGTTGATACTGTTAAGATTTTTACAACTTTGATCTGATTTATTATCCGGCTTCCTTAAATAATTGCAAGAGGTTGCCTCTATTGTCTCAGTCTCTAATTTAAATGACAATCAGATCCAGCAACTGTGATCAAATTATTTAAAGAAGTACTGAATCTAGGATTGCATTGCTCAATCGAATCAAATTGTTTAGCTATGTTCTTGGCTGTAATAGAAAAATAATAAGTTAGGGACACAGTTATCTGTTTTTTACAATACCTTGAAAGATAGTACCTGTCTATAAGATATCTATCTTTTGTCAAATAAAATTCGTTACCAATATAATTGTTAATGTCAATTAAGTGAATTAGATCATTATTGTATGTCAGATTGTGCAATGTCTTATTGATATTAAATCTAAAGTAATTTTCTTCCTGTGGCAAACTTTTGCTATAAGGGAATGTAAACAATACAATTTTTCTTACATGTAAGTTAGACAATGTTGTATAATATTGCAGTAATTCCCCTTTGTTTAAATTTCCTCTGTTACCTATTAAAATTAATAAAGTAGTGTTCGGGTTAAAATTAAATCTAATAATTTCATTCATTATGTGATATAAAGAGCATCCAGGCATACAATTGTTTATTATTTTATGTCCTGGGTATTCATCTGTCAATAGATGACCTAGATCTTTTCCAATCTCATCACAAAACATAACTATATCATTCTTACTTTCTTTACATTGTTTAATGGAACTTTTCACCGGAGTATGCAAATTGTCACATGGCTGCAAGGTGGTGTTTAATGCTGTCAATGAATGGTCCGGTGTATGCATATTGGTTGTTGCTTGACAGTGCTCACAGTTTTTGGTTTGAGAGTTGACCAGGTCATTCATCGCCAACACATATTCCCTCATAAGGTGTTCAGAGGTATTATATTTGCTAGTCATTGAACTTAATCTGTCCTGTAGGTGGTCAAGTTTAGATTGCAGAGTTTCTGTGTCAATTTGGTATCTCCTAGTGCTTTGCTCCAGATTAAATGAATACATATCTAATTGTTTCAATAAGTTCAATCTTTCCCTATTCAATTTAACATTTTTAATAAAAAATTTTTGCCTTTTCACCATTTTTTGTGTTTTGACAATATATTTATTGATTTTAATGTATTTTTTAATTTTATTTTTGCTGGTAACTGCCTTCATTGAATGAAGTGATTTTGAATCATCTTCACTTGTTAAATCAATGGTACAAATAGGATTTAGGGCAGAAACCATAGACGGGGCAATAGGCACCAATTCACTGAATAGACTTTGATTCAGCGAGGCAGTGATGTTAATATTAGTAGTCTCCAGTTCCATTATTTGACTTCTGGCCTCTTGTAGCTGTTGTTGCAAAAACTGTTTGTCATCTAGAGCTTGTACGTACTCTGTACTACATTGGCTGAATCCGTCCACAATGACTTGAAGCCTATCCCGGTCTTCTATGGCATCAGTGTATTGTATGTATATCTGAGCCATTTCTTTTTTTAAAGTTCTATTCTGTTCATGTACTTCCAAGAGAACCCTTTCATTCTCATCTATTTCCCTACTCAGCTGGTCACAGGACTGCTTACATGCCTTCAATTCGCTCAAAGCCAGACTGAGTTCTTCTTGGCGAGCGCGGGCACTACGTGTCATAGTCATGATTGCAGTTAAGTAAAATGAAAAGAAAGAAATCGGAAGAGAGTAGATAGTTCTAGCAGCAGGTTAAAGACAGAACAGTTTAAAAAGAAACATGAAAAATTAAATCCAAAGCAAGTACTGTCACCAAGCCAAGTAAGGTTATGTTTACGTTCTAAAGGTCATCGATATCAATAAATATCCGAATATAAATGTACATTCATATGTTGCAGTTGTAATTGTGTCACGTAAACAATATAATAGCGAGTAAATATTGGAGTATTGTACCTGATAATAAGATGACAATGCAAGTTTCCCTTAGGCCGGTAACTGTCACTTGATTCACATAAAAAATAACACTTATTTAAAGCTCAATACGTGAGTCTAACACATAAAATACATTAATAAGCTATTTATTTAGTGAGTGATTGGAAAAGATGCTTTAAAAAACGAATAAATACAATATTTAGAATTAAAATTTTAAGACAATTCAAAATCAGCTGTTAGCTGTCAAATCAGCTGTTAGCTGATGGTTTAATTGGCTGTAACGAGACTTCTTATCAACCGTAAATAACCACATAAAGATGTTATCCACCCGCCCATGGTATTGAAGGAAATAGTTTTTTCCACAGAGTTTTTTCTCATCACAGCCGGTTTTTTTTTAAACTCGGTATATCTCCTATTTCATGGATATATTTAAACTCGGTATATCTCCTATTTCATGGATATATTTAAACTCGGTATATCTCCTATTTCATGGATATATTTAAACTCGGTATATCTCCTATTTCATGGATATATTTAAACTCGGTATATCTCCTATTTCATGGATATATTTAAACTCGGTATATCTCCTATTTCATGGATATATTTAAACTCGGTATATCTCCTATTTCATGGATATATTTAAACTCGGTATATCTCCTATTCCGCTATATGAGTTTCAGTGGTTGTAAACGTACAACCACTGAAACTCATATAGCGGGAATCGAACCCAGGACACGCAGCACAGCCACTGCGTCAACCGTGCCATTGAGAGATTAGGGTCAGTTCACACCGAGACGCGACGCGTCGTGACTTGACGCAACGATACTGGAAGTGTATATTTTCGTGTAGTAAATAAAGTTAGATTTTGAGTCGCTATTAAAATGTAGGACATTGAATTTTTAACATATTTTTGCGCCTGTGCGAGGTGTCCTGGCTCATACATTTTTCCTCTCTTTCAAGGACTTTTTAGGACCAAAAAATTTGCATCTTTAAATACGTCTGGCTTGGGTTCAATCCCAGTTTTTCTCAGTCAGGTCAGAATTTATATGTAGTTATATGTTTTTAGGGATAGTTGAAGAAGTATTGGACTAGTTTTCAGCGTGCCTCAAGCACTTTTCCAAAATTGCAAGTAGCTGTTAGGCTAATATTTTCATGTAGTAAATAAAGTTCGATTTTGAGTCGCTGTATTGAAATGTGCTTGTGCGTGCAGCGTCGCGTCATGATATGAATTGACCCTTATAATTACCCATTTAATCACCACACGCACCATGTAAACGCACCCACATGACACAGGAGAAATTCCTAGTGTGGGGCCAAACACATAAAATTATATACGATGTGGGGCAAAGTTCAAAAAAAAATGTAGTTGTTAACGTCGGGGTGCTAAGACAGGTAACCTCCACGTGCGCCCGTGGACTGGAGTTCCCTCTCGGATACGTCCGGGGGGAAGACCAGTTTTTCGGGCCGGTGCGCCCTGGGATGCGGGCAAAAACTCTTCCTTAGGCACTGTGTGCCTAAGGGGGTTTCTTTGCCCGTATGCAAATAGCCTGTCGGGTGGAAGCTCCAATGCGTGTCCCTCTGATTAGCAGAGGGCACAGCAGCGGAGTGGGCTTGCGGACGGTGAGTAATGGGTAAGCTCGCCGTCCGACCAGGGACCAAGCCCGGGTCGGTGGCGTGTCGTGTTTCACGCGTCACCGACGGGGCCCCTTATGGGGCCAAATGCCTGCCGGGGTCGCGGATTTTTTCTTAATCCAGGATACCGTGGCCCCGGAACGTAAAGGGCATCCGAAGGAACACGGGTGGATTTTAGTCAGTAAGAGTCTGACAGTCCCTTCCGCCCCACCCAGGGCGGGAGGACTCATTTGATGATTTTGCCACCCTAAAAAAAAAAAAAAAAAAAAGTTGTTAACGTCAACATACCTATCCAGCTCTCATGGTCGGCAGTGAGTCTCAGCGCCGACCCTGGCTCCCGCAGTTGTTGCAGCAGCACTCCCGGGAAGGCGATGTTGGCCCCCGTGCCGATCATGTACATCACCACACCGCTCACTGCTAGCAGCTGGAAAGTGGAACACAGAGTTACGTGGAGCAGGGTGAACTTTTGAAAAAATAGGGGAATATAATATTTACAACTAGCTTCCGCCCGCGACTTCGTCCGCGCGGATGTCGGTCTTCTCGTGGATGGTTTATTTCTCCATTTTGAGTAACTCTGACAATGACATCTTATAAATATCTATTGGACCCAAATACGGCGTAAAATATAATTAAGGAGATCCCTCTATTGAGCTACTGCTGTTGAGATCGCGTTCTGTAGTAAGTATTTTTTTCATAGTAATTCCGACCTTGTATTTACAAATAACTGATCGGAACAGTAATCAAAAAGGTCGCGCTGAAAAGCACGGTTTAAAATTACACGCATACAATATTAATTCCACGGACGACCGCTCGCCACACTGGACACGTCCGCTCGCATCAAAATTCAGAATTTATATGCATCGCGCGGCGCGGAACGCGGCTCCTTATGTAGGAGTCGGGAAGGCGTGGCCCGCGTGTGCCGCAAACGGTTCAAGCCAAATCCGACTTTGGGCGCTACAGGTTACGGCGCTGAATCCACTGCGGGTAATGCAACGTGTGTTCGCGGTTCTACAGAACAACGTCTATGAATAAAAAACTGAAAAACAAGATTTTTTTTTCTACGTATTTTTCCAGAATAAAAAAAAATTATCCCATTTTATGCCCAGGATAATAAGGTATAATTAAACCAAGTTTCATCGAAATCGAACCGTTAGTTTTCACATGATGCCTGCATATACAGACAGACAGACAGACAACATTTTTTTAATCACATATTTGGGTTTGGTATCGATCCAGCAACACCCCCCGCTATTTATTTTTTCAATATTTTCAATGTACAGAATTGACCCTTCTACAGATTTATTATATGACAGATTTCAAGCAATCGCGATTGATAAGTGTATGAGGTCCTGAAGTGCTATTTTTTTTTCGGCCGCAGCGCTAACGCCACGCTGGGATTAATAAATACCGAGGTGGACCCGGAAAGACGACAAAAAATCTAGCTAGATCTACCCTGTTCCTTCAAATGCTTTTTACGTTCCAGAGACGAAGTTACTTGCTTAAGCCGTCCCGTAACTTCTGGATCGGGACCCTACATTACATAACGTCATTACTGATATTAGAATTAGAATTTGATATTTTGTGAAATTGTCAAAAGTGGTCGACCATGATTTTAGTAGTCATTGACCCTTGACCAAAGTCATTTAATGTTAGTTGTTTGGCAACCACACTTATGCGTTAATAATGTAAATAGAACATGTTTGGTGAAAACGTAAAGCAGTAGATAAAACTTTGCATGAAAGCCATGTCTGATTATCTTTTTTTGTCAGCTGATTTGTATGTCGCGATTCCTGCACGGGACAAGTATTTGTATGGCCTGCAAGTAGTTGTTCCGGGTCTTCCTTAGTGCTAGGCTCACCCAGTTATAGAGGTAACTGCTGTGCAAAATTTTAAGATGTCTTTCGTTGTCTAGCAGTCATCTTCTGCCTATCCTTAAGCCCCATTCCAGATGCTAGTATGTTTTATCATCATCATCATTTCAGCCTATTGCCATCCATCTTCTTGACCTACTGCATGACGCAGGTCCTCACCGGACACTGAAGTTTCGGGAAGTTCCCGTGTCTGATAGGGAGGGGAGAAACGCCTGGGTGTCACCACTGCGAGGATCGCCCTAAGGACACGGTGGAGCATACGGTGCAGGACTGACCCGCTTGGGCAGAGCACCGCCGTGTCCTCTCGGCGGCGATAGGCTGAGACCTCTCGCGCCCGGCATTGGTCAAGGCCATGCTGCGGGGCAGAGGCGTCTCTAGCCCATGTGGCGCCCGTGTGCAACCAATACCCTGGCGCCCTCTAGTCTAGTAGGAGCGGGGTCAAAATGGAATACTAACAGTTATATTTTCAAACGGAAATTCGAATGCCAATGGTGCAATTTTAAATGGCTCAGGCGCAAAATGGCGCTTTCGCAAAATGTCTCCTGGTGGTAAAATGTCTCTTTCTCATAATGTCGCTTTCACAGAATGACTCCTTCTTAAAAGGTCGCTTTCTCACAATGCCTCTTTCGTAGAATATCTCTTTCGCAAAATGTGTGTGATAGTGAAATAAATAAAAAAGTGAAATAAAAAAAGTCCTTTACAAGATCTGGTAGAGTGGTATTTTTTTTTTTATATATTCAATGTACAGACACAGTTATTTTTACTGTTTTATTATATGTATAGGTTTCACTCGAAAAATCGAATTTACAACGTTGCCATACAATATTAACAAGAACCAGAACAGAATCAACCAACAAGACTAAGAAATTGAAAAAAAACAACCTTTATTTTAAACCTGGCTAACTTTTTTCTAAGTTACTAATGCGGGGCACGCCGCAATCGCGGCGATAAGACCCCTCTTTGAGGAGTGGCTGGAAAGGCGTCACGGCGTCCTGACCTACCGCATGATGCAGGTCCTCACCGGACACGGAAGTTTCGGGAGGTACAGTCGGCCAAGAAAGTGGTGTACCACCCTAAGGTTGAATATCGCTTGCAGATTCATAGGTGATAAAGATTAGTTTCGCTTGCAGATCGATCTGACAACTTCTATTGCTGTCTTTATCTGATTATTGATAACGACTATTACTGTTTGTAACGTGACAGCTGTTCTTAGTTTGAACTTGATGGAACCAATGACGTCGTAAAATCAACGGCGGGGGGCTGTAGATTTTGATGACAAAATTGTATCTACAAATTCAGAATTGTAATCAACAAGTTACATAAAATTGTAAAGGCACAAGGCGAATCCACAAACCTACAATTTCTGTAAACTTGTAATTACAATATCAATAAAAAACAAGCTAAAAATAGATTTATCCTTTTATTAAATTTCTACAATCAATTTTAAAATACTTATAACAAACAAAAACATAGCATATACACCGTGTTCTTCACGTTATCCATAAACTTTAGCAAATACTTCTATGGCTTTTACAAATCAAATCCAACAAAGGAAGTAGTACTTAAAAAGGCTTCGTTACAAAGATATTTGTAATTTCATTTAATGAAATTTAATTGAGCTATGCAGTGAGAAAGTATCTTAATTTGAAATCTATCAAATACTATTTGCATTTCATTTGTTTCAGCCCGCCAAATGTTATGAATGAAAATACGACGTTGCCAATTCGGATAAAGAGGCATGCATATCGGGTTATTTACGTCTAGGTATTTAGTTTGTATGAAAATTAACAAAAAATAAAAAATAAGAATTTATTAATGTGTCCATAATGAAAAATGCTTACTTCCGTGGTTTGAACATCTGGTCGAAGTTTATGTATATCGTCCGGAACACGGTGTATAGTAATATTTAGAAGATATAATTTTTTTTTAAAAATTAGAAACGGGTGTAACCGCCGTTGGCCTCTATAACCTCTAAAAGACGAGACCTCATTGAACCAACAAGCCGTGAGCAAATATCGGTTCCCCGCATTTCCTCCCAAATATAATTACAGTGACTAATAAGAGCTTGTTTGGTTCTTTCATTTTGATGCGACCATCGTTGGACCATAAGGCCCCAAAGATTTTCTATCGGGTTGAGGTCCGGCGATCTTGAGGGCCACTGAATTACCCTTACGTCAGTGTGTGAACGAAACCAGGCTCTTACGATCCTCGCATTATGAATTGAACAGTTATCTTGAACAAAATCAAATTGTGGCACTTCGTTCTCCGGGTAAACATTACGGACTGTCGGTAGCATTGCATTCTGAAGCACGTCGATATAATTTACAGTCGTCGCTCGAGGAGGTAGAGAACACAATTCTCCTACACCATCCGCACTCATCCAGCCCCAAATATTTACGGAAATTCGACCTGATTCTCTATTTGGGATTACATGATTATCTTTATACCGTGTTGAATTATATCGCCAAAGGTAAAGACGTCCATGCTGACTTGGATTTTCATCACAAAACACTGTATTAGACCAATCAAACTCTAAGTGCTCTCTGGCGAAGTTCAGACGAGCAAGTCTGTGAGCATCCGTCAAATATATTTTCTTGGCGTAATGCCTGTGGTGCAACCCCATGTAATGTAGATGATTCCTTATTGTTTGGGCACTCACATCGAACATCTCCGCAAAATGTTTTGTGGGCTTAAAACCATTGATTTCATATTCCCGTCTCATGAATTCTCTATCGTTATTGGAGAGTGCAGGCCGGCGACCACTTCTTCTGTGATCCAACAAACTTCCCTCCTCTCCTTCACGACGAATCCAAAAGCGGACAGAACGCCTCGATATATTCAAATTCCGGGATATCGCACTGATACTGCTTCCCTCATTAAATTGGGCAATTATTTGTGCTCTTTCGGCAATGGTCAAGTTGGCAGGCATTGAGATGATTTTATGTGCAGTTGATTGAAAAATAACACGGAAAATATATCGATTTTTTGCATATATTTGACAAAATGTCAATTGTCAGTTTTCTTTTTCAAATGGAATTCGGTTGTCTATTTAAATAGTTTTTATTACTTTTGTTTGGAAACATTTCAATTGCTTTGTAGAAACTAATGTCCTTTTCATTTATACTAAAGGTTAAAATGTCATGTACTTATATGTGACATATGACGTATGAATACTAAATACATAGGTTTACGTCATGATAATGTTGTCTCTTTCAGTAATATCTTTTTATAACGAACCTTGTTGTAATTTTCGATGACCGGGAAGCTAAATCAAAACTGGTACACCACTTTCTTGGCTGACCGTACCTATGTCGGATAGGGAGGGAAGAAACGCCCGGTTGTCACCATTGCGAAGATCGCCCGGAGGACACAGTGGAGCATACGGTGCAGGATTGCCCCGCTTGGGCAGAGCGCCGCCGCGCCGTGTCCTCACGGCAGCGATAGTCGGAGACCTCTCGCGCCCGGCATTGGTCGAGGCCATGCTGCGGGACGGAGCGGGAAGCGGTCGCCTCCTTCTGCGAAGCAGTTATGCTCGCGAAGGAGGAAGCGGGCCGTGAGAGAGAGAGGACAGCATCCTCCCTCCGCCCCAGCCGCAGTGGTAGACGCCCACAGTGTCGGACGTCGCAAGACGATCTCCGGCCACCGTAGGCGCGGGCATGCGGGCGGCGAGTAATGGGCAACTCGCCGCCCTACCATGGACCATGCCCGGGTCGACGGCGCGTTGTGTTCCACGCGCGCCTCAAAGAGCGTCAGCAAGATGACGGGGCCCCCTCTAGAGGGCCAAAGCCTGCCGGGGTCGCGGGACTTATACCATTACCGTGACCCTGGAACGTAAAGGGCTAATGAAGGACACCGTGGATTTTAGTCAGTACAAGTCTGACAGTCCCTCCCGCCCTGCCCTGGGTGGGAGGACTCATTTGATGATTTTACCACGCTAAAAAAAAAGTTACTAACGCGACATTTTGCGAAAGAGATATTCTGCGAAAGAGGCTTTGTGAGAAAGCGAACTTTTAAGAAGGAGTCATTCTGAGAAAGCGACATTATGAGAAAGAGACATTTTACGAAAGCGACATTTAACGCCTGAGCACTTTTAAGAAGGACTCATTCTGGGAAAGCGACATTAAGAGTAAACGATATTTTGCGAAAGAGACATTTTACTATCAGGAGACATTTTGCGAAAGCGACATTTTGCGCCTGAGCCATCGATCGACGCATCTTTGGAGGTGTCGCATTAGGGCGCTCGGCGCCCCCTTAGACCCGGCGCCCGCGTGCGCCGCACACCCTGCACTATAGGTAAAGACGCCTCTGCTGCGGGGCGAGACGGAGTGGGAAGCGGTCGCCTCCTTCTGCGAAGCAGTCATGCTCGCGAAGGAGTAGGCGGGCCGCGCGAGGGAGAGGATAGCGTCCTCCCTCCACCCCAGCTGCAGTGGTAGACGCCCACGGCGTCGGACGTCGGCAGACGATCTCCGGCCACCGTAGGCGCAGGCATGCGGGCGGCGAGTAAAGGGCAACTCGCTGTCCGACCACGGACCATGCCCGGGTCGACGGCGCGTTGTGTTCCACGCGCGCCTCAAAGAGCGTCAGCATAATGACGGGGCCCCCTCTAGAGGGCCAAAGCCTGCCGGGGTCGCGGGACTAATCTCATTACCGTGACCCCGGAACATAAAAGGCTATTGAAGGACACAGTGGATTTTAGTCAGTATGAGTCTGACAGTCCCTCCCGCCCTGCCCTGGCTGAGAGGACTCATTTTGATGATTTTACAACGCTAAAAAAAAAAGCCACTGCCAGCCACCTTCTTCAAGTCATCTCGGTCCATCTAGCCGGGGGGTGTCCCAGTATATTTGAATCGACTGGATTCAAATGGATCAAACAAATACCTCAATGTAGTTAAACTTGCAAGCAAATTCTTGCAGCGTCTAAATGGGGCCTTTATTCCCAACATGTTTGGGTAAGTTTCCAGTCTAGATTGCCTCAAAAATTGTAAAATCATCAAATGAGTCCTCCCACCCCGGGCAGGGCGGGAGGGACTGTCAGACTTGTACTGACTAAAATCCACGGTGTCCTTAAATAGCCTTTTATGTTCCGGGGTCACGGTAATGAGATAAGTCCCGCGACCCCGGCAGGCTTTGGCCCTCTTGGGCGGGGCCCCGTCATCGTGCTGACGCTCTTTGAGGCGCGCGTGGAACACAACGCGCCGTCGACCCGGGCATGGTCCATGGTCGGGCGGCGAGTTGCCCTTTACTCGCCGCCCGCATGCCCGCGCCTACGGTGGCCGGAGATCGTCTTGCGACGTCCGACGCCGTGGGCGTCTACCATTGCGGGTGGGGCGGAGTGAGGACGCTGTCCTCTCTCTCTCACGGCCCGCCTCCTCCTTAACGAGCATTACTGCTTCGCAGAAGGAGGCGACCGCTTCCCACTCCGTCTCGCCCCGCAGCATGGCCTCGACCAATGCCGGGCGCGAGAGGTCTCCGCCTATCGCTGCCGTGAGGACACGGCGGTGCTCTCCCCAAGCGGGGCAGTCTTGCACCGTAACAATAAAGGTGTCTACCATGTTTTTGCATGTCAGAAACTCAAAATAGCGGACTCTCCTCAATTATGAGGAAATGACTTTGGTTCGATCACTGTATCAGATTCGGTTTGGTGACCGAATATTAAACCAGTTATCTCAGAGCCAGAGGTGACACATAGATTTTTTTGTAGTTTTCCTTGAGCAAAATCTGAGTTCATAAGCCACTGACATATTTTATTAAAATTAGGAGCTGGTACTATTGTTAGTACATTGTTATCCAAGTGATGAATGTAACTTATTTAGTCCCGAGACGGTCTTTGACGCCCGTAACGCACTGAGGGCGAATAGTTCGAGGGATTAGATAAGTCTTTAAATCCGAAGTAAACACTGTGCTTTTCATAACGAACAGGAAGAAGTAAATAACCTCCTTTTTTTTGAAGTCGGTAAAAATAATCTTGATCATAAATTTTATTAGGTACTTAAAGAAAAAAAATGTGTAGGTAGATCGGATTACCGCTTTTTTTGTCATATAGTCGTCCATCTAAACAGCCACTATTTTTAATTTTTATTAAAAAAATCTATGTTATTTGGCCCTTTGAGGAAAAAAGGGCCTCACCTTTAGATTAGGGCCTCACTACGTAACTGACGCTGGTGCTGTGAGGTTATGTTTATGGGTACTTAACTACTTACCTGTCTCAAGAACGGAGACACCCTCTGGTACGTTCCTTCTGTCATGATGCTGGAGTTGAGGTTCTACTTCTGGAAAGTCCAAGGTATACTTCTGTCTTCTTTATAGGTATTATGGAAATCTGTGGAAGAAAGACAGTATAATCAGTAAAAGTTGACATTTAATAATTTGTAATTATAAATATTTACATGCATTAAAAAACTAAATTAAACAAACTTAATAATAATTACTAAAACTAACAAAGAGCATCAAAAAAATCATCCACATCGCTGTCAACGGGATAAGTGCCCAGAACGCTGGCAGCATTGCCACGTTGGATGGCAATGCTAATTCTTTGACCAAGAAATAGGAAAAAGGAAAAGTTGAATTGGATTAAAAAACCTCATATTCATTTCATTGTATACTATAACCCTTTAGGAGTTTATTCTCTTAAATTATTCTTAATGATGGTGTACTTCACCTTCTTAGCGTGACGATGGCAATCTAAATTGAGTCGCGACACAGATTTATACGACATTCTTACATTAGTTAGGCTTTAGGAAAGCAGGAAAACAGTCATTCAACATTGCATTATACACCAGAATCACATGCAAGGTTAAATAACTGGTTTTCTAATCCAATTTCCTCGTTTAATGGTGGCTGGACAGTGTAAGTTCTCGCCATAAGTAGCGAGTGTGAAGGCCGATACGCAGTCGCTCCATGTAAAATACAGAAATTCAGCTGCATCTGGTTCGACTGGAATATGTTTGGGAAAAGGGTAGGCAGATGATCTGTTTCTAACTTATTGTATGAACGAAATAAGTATCTGATGTTGTTTACATTTATGTAGCAAGTGCCGAGACCTAGCCTATACTCGAAGCCCCGATCCTAACTGCCGCTTGGCAATCCCCGTTAGCCAGACCCGTACTAGCCCGTTGTAGGCTGGGGCCCTCCTGGCAAGCACTATCGTTCCTGTCTGATGTTGACTTACTTGTTCCATGTGGTTTTTGCGAGAGGTATCAGATGAGACACGAAGATAGCTCTAGGGCCAGAGAAGTGACAGTATCTAGGGCTAGCTCAACTAGGTCATGAGATGGCATAGACGTATTGTAAAACTTGCAAGTGAAAGCTTGTCGTAAATAATTAACAGTTAGCTCATGTCCTTTATACAAGTTAGTGTGACTAAGGGTCAGTCATTTGAACAGTAGTTAAGCAGAACTCTTTAGGAAATGTTTAGGATTTAAACAATTATTAAACCACGGGACCTTTTTTCTTTGGGAAAAAACTGGCACTTATGTTACTCACGATACTGGACGTGCTTTTGTCTTCTTTATCTAGAGGATTTTGACAGTTGATATATTTTGCCAACATTATATTATACATCGCATGAATATTAATATGTGTTATCGTAAGTATCTAAGTATAAGTACATAGGTACGTCTGTATCTGTAACCACATTTAAATATAAATGTTGACAAAGAGCAGTCAAAATACAAGGAAAACCAATATAAAATTGTCTTACTGGGAATTACACACACTACAATTAAAATACCTAATAGACACTAGCCGTCGTACCACAAAAACTTTTAAACGTCTACGTCTGTTGAACACTTGTCTAAAAAAATGACAGATTATGACGTTGAAATAATGTCCGTTTTGCAGTCACACTTTTTTTAGACAAGTGTTCAACAGATGTTTAAGTTTTTATAGAATTTTAAATGTTAAATTACGGCATGCCCGAATTAAAAAAATATATGTTGTTAGAGTCTGTCTGTCTATGAATTGAATAATAGGCACATTGAATTGAAAAACTGTGAAACATTTCCTCAAATATTCACTACTAGCTACTCCCCGCGGCTTCAGTCTCGCTACTCGTATCCTGTGTTTCGTAGCGCGATGTTAATAGCCTAAAGCCTTTCTCGATAAATGAACTATCCAACAGAAAAATAATTCCTCCTTTCGAACAAGTAGTTCTTGAGATTAGCGCGTTGAACCAAACACACTCTTCAGCTTTATAATGAAAGTGTAGAAAGTGTCAAAATCTATACCATGTCTATAAAAATATTCGGTCTAAAATCAATCCATTAGTGTTTAATATCATGATAGTTACTTTCTAGGAAATCAAGACCTCAGTGTATCAGAGAAAGTTAAGTGATTGCTAAGTGACAGAGAGGGACAAAATATGGCACTTCACAGGAATACGACAGGGATAGAAACAAACCGGGTTATTAACAGTAGGTACATCGTATGAGGAAAATTGTTAATGGTCGCATAGAATATCGTCATTTGGATTAGGAGTGAAAACAAAATTCTATAGGTTTTTTGGATTGGTTTGATGATTATGAGAAAGATTAGAAGCAATTGGTGTATACAGGGTGATTTGTAATTAGGTGCATTTCTTGAAATGGGAGATAGACCTAGACCTTATTTGCAACAATTTTAACCCGGACAACATGGGGTCCAAACTAAGCGGTTTTGGAGATATCGATCTAATAAGATTTTTCACCCACTACAAGGAATGTGTAATGTATTAGTACCCACATTGATAAATTAATATCATACAGGAGTCCCTATTAATAAGATGTCACAGTATAATCGGTTCAGTTCGCATTATACGCTTGCTAAAGAACAACGCCTTTCATTTACCTGAGTACGGACATAACAGTGGCGACGAGATTAACTGTATAAGTTCCTTTCGTAAAGTGTGTGCAGTAAACGTGTTAAAGACAATAAAATGGCGAGTGGACAGATTGGTAAAATCAAAGACTTTGATATTCGTATGACACTCAACTACAAATCACCCTGTAGAGTACTGTGGCTCTTTTTTTTTTTTTTTTTAGCGTGGTAAAATCATCAAATGAGTCCTCCCACCCCGGGCAGGGCGGGAGGGACTGTCAGACTTGTACTGACTAAAATCCACGGTGTCCTTCAATAGCCTTTTATGTTCCGGGGTCACGGTAATGAGATAAGTCCCGCGACCCCGGCAGGCTTTGGCCCTCTTGGGCGGGGCCCCGTCATCGTGCTGACGCTCTTTGAGGCGCGCGTGGAACACAACGCGCCGTCGACCCGGGCATGGTCCATGTCCGGGCGGCGAGTTGCCCTTTACTCGCCGCCCGCATGCCCGCGCCTACGGTGGCCGGAGATCGTCTTGCGACGTCCGACGCCGTGGGCGTCTACCATTGCTGGTGGGGCGGAGGGAGGACGCTGTCCTCTCTCTCTCACGGCCCGCCTCCTCCTTAACGAGCATTACTGCTTCGCAGAAGGAGGCGACCGCTTCCCACTCCGTCTCGCCCCGCAGCATGGCCTCGACCAATGCCGGGCGCGAGAGGTCTCCGCCTATCGCTGCCGTGAGGACACGGCGGTGCTCTGCCCAAGCGGGGCAGTCTTGCACCGTATGCTCTACTGTGTCCTCCGGGCGATCTTCGCAATGGTGACACCCCGAGAGTACTGTGGCTACATAATAACAGCCGCACAGGTTTCTTTAAGATTAAGCCGCGCTTGCCAAGGTTGGTCTGTAGATGGGTGCCCATTTATCATAGCGAGTTTCCTCCGTGCCTCGGAAAGCATGTTGGTCCCTGTTCGGCTGTCATTTGTAGATCTTTAGAACCTCGATCAAATATGACAACCAGTCTAAAGTCTTACCATGGGGTATCGCATTACCCAGTGACAGGTTTGTGGAGTCACATAGGTAGTCACTCCATGTAAAATACTGTATTACAGCTGCATCTGGTTTGACTGAAAACCAGTGTAGACCATAAATAGTAACACAACTCTTTTACAAAATTGATTTGCTAGAACCTTTCAACACATCGCGTGTCTCGTGTCCATTTTCTTGATGAAACCAATCAGTTTCCCTCACTTGACTCCAACAATTGACTCGCAATTTACTGGAGTGATGTGCACAATTTATTTTTTAGCTGTAGTTATTGTTGTTTCCGTGTGTGAAAAAAAAAACTATATTGTTTGTTTTGACAAAGTATGACGTATACGTATGTAGGGTAATAATTGTTTTGCGTGTCATCATGTGCCTAGCCTCTTCCCAACTTAGGTATATATCGGGATCGGCTTTCAGTCGAACCAGATGCAGCTGGATATCAGTATTGTACATGGCCGACCGGTACAGCGACCAGTAAATTGGGTAATACGATACGTCATGGCATGGCATAGCGTCATGGTAAGATTGGTTGTCAGACTTTCGAGCTTCTGACTGAATATTCCACAACTATCACACAACGCCATCTAGTCCCAAGCTAAGCAGAGCTTGTGTTATGGGTACTAGACAACTGATAAACATACTTATATATTTCTAAATACATACATATTATAGATAAATTACACCCAGACACAGAACAAATGATCGTGCTCATCACACAAACATTTTGTCCTGGGTGGGAATCGAACTCACGACCTCCGGCATAGCAGTCAGGGTCACTAACCACTAGACCAACAGGCCTGTCAATTTCTCGATGAGGTCTTGAAAACTTCCATCTAGTATTAAAATCACTCTACACACCTACATAAACAGAATATACCAAATATGTATAAGGTGATATAACCTACCTACAGTTTGTTTTTTCCGTAGTGTGGAAAGCTTTCTCTTACTTTCTCTGTCACATGCTCTTTACATAACGTCATTTATTTCGAAAGATCCTTGACCTTACTTTTAACTATACTTTTACGGCTTTTTAGGGTTCCTATTTACCCTATTACTGACTTCGCTGTGCGTCTGTCCATCTTTCCGGTCTAGGAGGCACTAATACGAAAAACGTGATTTTGTTTTTATAGATAATGCTATGATGTAACCCTACGTGCGCAAGTGAGGCTCACACTTGCGGCTGTTTTTTTTTTTTAAATTTAATGAGGTCAAATACGTGATATAGGACAATAACATGTGGATTCCTAGTACGAATGTGTGTCGAATTTCATTATACGTTTATTTTATAGGCTACTATAGGATGGGCATAAAAGTGGAAAGAAGGTAGGGCTTCGCCCTGTTGCTAAATATTTTGTTCTTCTAATATAACTTAGGTATTATATCAATGAGTTAGCAGGGTTGGAAAACAATGTGTTTTAAAATTTTATGAAACAAACAGTTCAAATTGTTTTAAACAAGCGTTTTTTGTTATTTTTAGTTTAGGGCTTTATTCCATTTAATTTTAAATTTAATTAAACATGAGATTACAAATCAGCTTAATTTTTGAGGTATTCCCGTTTGAGTAACTATTGTCAGAACACCTAAATGCAAAAACAATAAACTTTCAAGACATTCCTTTTTTTTTCCTTCAATACCTACCATTTATTAAATCGCGGTAAAATCAATAATTGAGACTCGCGACCCCGGCTTCAATACGTTGTGAGATACTTTTTACTATTTTGATTAAGTATTCCATCGTTAACATTTTAAAGCCTCCTGCAGACACACGCGATTAATCGCGCTGCGACAACGAGCCAAGCTAATTTCCACTCTAAAAATACTGCGAATGGACCGCGACATGTCGCCCCGCGCGATTAATCGTGTGTGTCTGCAGGAGGCTTAAAACATATTCACGATTACATTGTTTTGCAAATAATATTCGATTACATTATTATAGGTATAATTATAATGTAAGAACTTCTTTCAATTCCCATGGACGTTAGACGCCAGCACATCAAGCTACTACAATCTGTCAAATTTCTTTAATAGATTTTCAACTTTATCACTTACAGAAAGTTTATGTTCGATTGAGAAAAAATGTCAGAATGGTGTAGGTTGATGTGCTGGCGTCTATACATAGCACGTCGCCTTGAACAAATATCTTATTTACCACACACTACACGAAATTGCGACAAACAAATTATAAACATCATTACTTGAAATAACAGTTGATTGAACAGACTAGGGCATGCAAAACCGGGTCCGGTTCCAGAATTTTCAGAACCGGTTCTGGAGGCGTTAGGAACCGGGTTACCCGGTTCTACCCGGTTCTAATTCGTCTGCTAAATTGTGAATAGGGCTTAGGGACAATCCAAACACTGATTCATTAGTTATTTTATATACAGGGTGAATTTAAATAAATGCGACAAAATGAAATGGGAGCTTCAGTAACAGTAACATAGTAATTATAAACTGTTTTTTCTACAATCTAAATCGTTAAAAAAAAAATTGCGGAATTTACGGAATGCGCGCGCGACCGTGACCTACAAACGTTTTAGGACGAATAATGAACGAAGGCCCGCCGCCTACCACCCGGTAGGCGGCGGGCCGATCGCTGGGAAGGGATGTCAGCGCTGGCGCTCATGCGAGGTTTGGCAACGTCGCGCGATACTTACATTAGAAAATAGGCAAAATAATCGCGTATTTTTTTTTAACGATTTAGATTGTAGAAAAAACAGTCCCATTTCATTTTGTCGCATTTATTCAAATTCACCCTGTATTTTAACAGTTTTTGTTTTATTAAAAAAAAAAAACTAGTTCAAATTTTTTTAAGTTCCAATTTTCTCTCTACTTTGACCCAGATACGAGTAGCATTAATTTTTAAGAACTGCATTCGACGGGTAAAAGGCAAAAGGGGTCAAGCACCACAGATCATATTGTTCAGGAGAATAAAAAGAAAGTTTCAATAAAAAATATCTCTATAATGCTTTATTGAATCACATCACAATCTTCAGAAAAGTTTACTAAAATACAATGTTCTTTAATAATTTTACATCAAAATAAGCCTGAGATCAATAGTTTCAAAGATAGATGTCGTTTGACTCCAGGTTTTTACCATGTTTATCGCATTTGCGAGGGGTCAAGTAACAATATTTAATGTTGGAATATTTAGATTTTGGCCTAAGCTTCATGTTAATAAAGTAATAATTTATTTTATTTGGCACAACAGATCATAGAACTAATTCAGATTTTGGCTTAAGCTACCATAATCTTAATAAGTATTATTTTATATTTGGCACAGCAGGTAGGTAATAGAACTATGAATTATTTATTAAACTAAAACAATACAAGAAACAAAACTGGGCTCCAAAAAACAGCAATTACCTAACTGTTAGTACATACAACAGCATGTTATCACATTATTTGAGTAAATAAACCACAATAATTTGGTATACATATAATAAAATTTGTTACAATGTAAATATACTTATAAAAAAAAAGTAGCAGGGGTTGTTATTTTATCGATGCCGAACCCGAAATTGTAATTAATTATTTTTTGTCTGTGTGTCTGTTTGTCGGTTTGTCTGTTTGTCTGTGTGTTTGTGCACGTTAATCTTCGGAACTACTGGACGGATTTGAATGATTTTTTGTTGTATAGGTATTAAGTCCAATTAACATATAGGCTATAATTTATCTTGGAAACTTGAACACCTGATGCAGAACCGCAACAGAACTGCTAAACTATAAGAGATACAAAAATGGTGCCATAGCAAAAATTGTTCCACGTGATGAGCATTTTCTGCTGAGAGAATAAATTTGAAGATCTGGAACACCTGGTGTGGAACTCCAAGAGCCCAGCTTAACTATCACTACATAGTATAAAGCAAAGTCGCTTCCCGCTTCCTGTCCCCCTGTGTGCTTACATTTTTAAAACTACGCAACAGTTTTTGATGCGATTTTTTTTAAAGATAGAGTGGTTCAAGAGGAAGGTTTTAATGTATAATACATGCATAATATCGTAGAGAAACTCTTATAATTTTAGAGGTTTTGTAAGGTCGTAAATAAACTATTTTTTTGCGCTTAAATTGCAAACGCTGGCTGAACCCTACGAGATAGATCAAACTGATGTACCACAGTATTATACACCTTAATAAGGTCTACAATAAAGTCCGCGATGGTATATGTCTATCTCTTAGGGATAACCCACAATAACTATTTTTGTCGACGTTTAACGGTCTGATGGGCATTTCCTGTTGACTTATAAAAATCGAAGATCAGAAACATCTGATGTGGAAATCAAAGCTATCGCTAATTTCACTATACGGGATGAATTTTTAACTGGGCGTGGATGGCTATTTCCGAAACTATGAGGAATATCAAAAAACGATGAAAGGAGTCTCGAGGCCGATTCTGATGAAAACAAAATCGGCCTCGAGACTCCTTTCAACGTTTTTTGATATTCCTCATAGTTTCGGAAATAGCCATCCACGCTCAGTTGAACAATTCACCCTGTATAATTAATTATAAAATAACATAAACTGGGAGTACCTCTACGCGGTGAAGGCGGTAAGACTTTAGGACTGATTTTCGATGACGATGGTATATCATTAAAAATCTGACTCTACTGGCCAGATCCCATTTATTATTTACCCGGGCTCTATTGGACATCAGACGTTTCAGATCTTCGATTTTGACGACTCCGTTGTCGCTGGCATAAGCAACAGGATCCGCGTACGAAGTCGCGCGCAGAAGCTAGTTCTTAATAAAATAAAAAATCAACAATTATTCGGTCTAAAATACGTCTCAATTTCACGTTTTCGGGAGTTGCAGACATGTTTTATATAAAATGTTAATCTGTGTTAAAAACTGCGATCGCGTTTCAAACACGCGTGAACTTGCTTTCACGCACACAAAACATACACCCACTTGCAACAGCGTTGGCGCGCGTACTGAGTGAATCAAATGCAACGTAATGAAAATAAAATTATTTAAGAAAGGGGCCAAGCGCCAATTATGTTTAGTTGACAATCTTTACTATATTGGTGTAAGCGACGTTATAGTATTTCATTTTCTTATCAATAGTGTTAAGTGAAAAAATATTACTAAACAAATAAAAGGAATATGGATACAAACGACATATTTATTTCTAATATTGTTTTTAAAATTATGCCAAATGACAAGGCGATACAAAAACGTAATATACAAAATGGTCCTTCAACCAAGCAAGGTAAAGTCAGTGTCGCTTGAGCACTTTTGGTAAGTATCGATTTGGCAATTCAGTACAAATAATTCTTTGGTGCAAGTGACTTTTTTTCTTGCTAGAAAAACGATACTATGACCATTCGAAAGAGAAAAAATAGTGGAGTTGGGGTCAATAAAAAAGTTAAGATCGCAAAATGTGGCGCTTGACCCCTTTTGCCTTTTTACCGTCGAATATATGGTGACAATAAAGACAACTTACAAAATTTTTTTTAAAGCTCGTTCTATGGCTGTTGAATCGAAACCAATCGTAACTTTTTAAAGTTGATAACGTTAATACTTTCACTTTTTATTATAAAACCAATACATATTTCAAAAGTAACTTCAGCAATTCTAAATAAAAATTTACGATGTGCCATACGCTTCATTATTTGGTAGCTAAATTGAAACTATCGCTATATATTCCAAAAAGATCGCAAGCAATGACAAATGAAAGCTTGTAATATGCCTTACACTTCATTCATTGGAAGTTTTATTTTTACGTGGTAAAATCATCAAATGAGGACGAGAAGGACTGTCAGACTCGTACTGACTAAAATCCAAGGCATCCTTCAATAGCCTTTTACGTTCCGGAGTCACGGTTACCCCAGCAGGCTTTGGCCTTCTAAGAGGAGCTCCGTCAGATTACTGACAGGTCTTTGAGGCGTGCGTAGAACTCGGCACGCCGTCTACTCGGGCATGCTCCATCATCGGACGCCAAATCACCCAGTACTGGTCGTCCGCATGCCTGCGCCTACGGTGGCCGGAAATCGTCTCGTGTCCATTGTCGTGGAGGTCTCCCACAGCGGCTGGATCGTGAAGTCCGGGCTGTCCTGCGTGTCCCTCACGAAGGCGCTTACTTCCTCCTTCGCTAGCATGACTGCTTCACAGAAGGAGCCGACCCCTTCCCATCCCGTCTCACCCCGCAGTATGGCTTCGAACAATGCCGGGCGCGGGAGTTTACCGCCGCTTATGGCCTCCGTGAGGACACAGCGGTGCTCAGCCCAAGTGGAGCACACTTGCAACGTATGCTCCACCGTGTCCTTCGGTGATCCTGCAATTTTGACACCCAGGCGTTTTTTCCGCCCGATCAGGCATAGGAACCTCCCGAAACAAACATAGGATCTGCGTCAGGTAGAAATTGAGGACGACGTGGCGCCTCTCCAGCCACTCCTAAAAGAGAGGTCATACCACCGCGATTGCGGCGTTCCCGTTCTTTCGCAGCTATGTCGAAAACAAAAGTAAAAGTTATGTTTTGGCACATTTTAACTAAAATATTATTATATTCACCATTTTCTTATAGTACTAACACTCCAAAGTACTGTAAGCGTGTGCTACGCCTAATGAAAGCTTACATTGGGGCCTTCCCTTCATCCCATGGCAGCATTCATAGCAATTCGTTGCAGCGAATGCAAAATTATTACATACTTATCGGAACCGGGTCGACCCGATTCCATCGCTCTCAGAACCGGTTCCACAGACTTACTCCAATACCCGGGTAAACCGGGTTTTTCAGAACCGGGTAGAACCGGGTGCATGCCCTAGAACAGACAAAGCTACATTATGTACAAACTGAGATACCACAGTTCAATCTATCTGAAATTCAATCATAGCATTGCAGAGTGAAAGGCTGGCATACTGATTTTGTTAACTAATTAGCAATCCCCTAACGTTTCATCAGAATTGCAGTATTTATTATGTGACATAATTATGTTACCAGAAATGTATGAGGAAATGTATGAAAAAGCTCCTATTTCCGGGGTGTCCAAGAGTTGTTAATGATGATGCCTTTTAAAGTAGACGTCAGAGGCACCCCGAGGTTGGGTTTGGTGAGGTTTCACACATTTCCGGGCGATTTTAGAAATTACAATAGATTTCCTAGGAATTGTATACAATGACGGATTACATACATTTCCGTTAACATAATTATACCAAGGCAACGTATGCGCGCCACATGTCAGTGCATTTGCCACATAATTATATTATATCTATGATTTGCCACTTCTTTAGTTGATATTCGGCCTTGATCTCCTCATTGTCGAACAGACACTGAAGCCGTGGTGACGGCTATGAAAGGCTGTTGATGTTTTACAAATAACCCTGTAGCTATAGTTATCTCAAATTATATCTCCCATGGAGTGTTAGCAACAGCAGGGTCGTTGTTTCTTTAATCCTTGACTAATTGAGTTAGTCCAGACTGATCGCCAACCTTTATTCTTTTCTTATTAATTTCGTTGCTGGATCCAAGACAGTCTCCGGGATACGTCGAGCTTCATTGTCTCGTCGCTTTTCTGGTGGTTGCTACTGTTGATTCTGGCTCTCAGGAGTTGCAGTGGTTTGGGAACAGTGTGGTGAGATTGTCCCAATAAATAAAATAAAAAAGGCTGCCGTAGGCAATTTTCGTTAGGTACTTGATCGTTATTTTGACTTTAGCTGCTGCTGATGAAGAATCTAGCCTTTAGATAATAAAACTATGAAAAGACGACATACTGCCACTAACTAAAAAACTTTTTCAAAAAAAAATGTAACCGCCTTCAAAAACAACCACAAAAAAGGGTAAAATAACCTACAAAATAACTTTTCTTTCAGAAGTCGGTGCCTTTGTTTTTTTTTCATTTCATTGTTTTTTGCCACCGACTTCTGAAAGAAAAGTTATTTTGTAGTTTATTTTACCCTTTTTTGTGGTTGTTTTTGAAGGCGGTTACATTTTTTTTTGAAAAAGTTTTTTATTTTACTCTTTTTAGTTTAAATATTCAACTCAAATTCTTGTCAAATAAATCATTCTCTCTCAAGTGCACAATAAGCTAATAAAATTCCCTATCTCAAAAACTACTGAACCGATTTTGATGAAACTTGCAGTATTCCGTAAGTTGAACAATACTTAGTACAACAAAAAAAGAATTACTTAAATCGGACTTGTAGTTCCAGAGATATGCGAACACAAACTAAATCAGTCGATGCCTACTCCAAGCCGTTGAGGAGTTGTACCTTCCATCATCAGCTCATCCACCTGAGATGATGATTATCAGATGCAAATACTTGAACAGCTTTAGAAAATAATTATATGAAAATGGTACTATGTGCCTATAAAATTTGAAGGTTGCCCACGATTTCCCTGGGATTCCATCATCAGATCCTGACCTGATGATCATGGGACCAATTGGAAAGTATACCCTTTCAAACAAAAGAAAAAAATTCCAAATCGGTCCAGGCGTCTTCGAGAAAACGGGGAACATACATAAAAAAAAAGATTCCGACGAATTGAGAACCTCCTCCTTTTTTTGAAGTCGGTTAATAAAACCACAGAAACATTTAAATAAAACGGTAGAAATGATTGATATCAGCACTTTTATTAGAGGCACGTGCTTCATATCTCGGCTTGTATTGTTTCGATCTTTTTACAAACTGTTCTTACAGTTTCAGCATGGTTTCAGAGAGAATAGGCATAATGGCAGCGATGAATTGCTAATCTTATTAGTCCGTCATAGTTAAAATAATGGACCCTTTTATTTTCTAATCGATGTATTGACAAAGATAAAAATGTTTATCGAGATTGGGGCGCGTAACGCCATAAGTAACTAGTAAGAATTATACTTAGGAGTGACGTAGGTATTGCGAATTTTAAAAACGTCGTATAACTTCGTAAATTTTTGACTTTTGCAACATAAAACTTAAAGTACGCTTTAAACTTCGATCAGGCTGTAAATGAAATACAGAAATCTGGTGATAAGGCATCAGATTACATCTGGACCATCCCTTTCAAACAAAAAAAGAATGTTCCTAATCGGTCCAGGCGTCATCGAGAAATCGGGGCACCTCCTCCTTTTTTCGAAGTTGGTTTAAAATACGGGTCAAATATTTTGAGATTATCCAAACTAACGGACTTGTTAGATATTTTCAGGCCATTTGCAGCGAGTAATAGCAAAAAATCGAACTAAAATTGCTCTAACTACAAAATCAATACTTTGATAAGGAATACTGATAACACGTCACTCTACTATGACCAATGTTTGCTTTAAATCCAAGGTTATCACAATACATTAACATAATCATATATTCGCCGTGGGGCGCCGGCTTAGAATTGCGTTCCCCCAATTCATCCCGTGGGTGTCGTAAGAGGCGACTAAGGGACAAACCGGAGGTCGGGCAGCAGCGTCCTCCGTGTACCTACTGCACATCCTCACTGCGATCGCCAACCCGCCTGCCAAGCGTGGCGATTTAAGGCAAATTACCCCCAAAATGATCGAAAGCACAAAAACCAGGCCCCCAGTCCCCGGCAGCTCCGCTATCCCTGGCGCGGGTAGCGGTCAAGGTAACGGCGGAGCAGGGGGTGCTAAGAATCTCCGGAAGAGATCCGGCTACCCACCCCCACGACGACTGGCCCTGGTAACACACAACATACGCACAATGAGGACTGACGAAAAGATCTGCGAGCTGGAAGAGGAGCTGAGCAAGTTACACTGGGACATTATAGGGTTATGCGAAGTCCGTAGAGAGGGGGAGGACACCGTAACCCTGAAGTCTGGTAACTTGCTCTACTACCGGGAGGGCGACCAACAGTCCCAAGGTGGTGTCGGGTTTCTCGTTCACAAGTCCCTCGTAAACAACATAATAACCATCGACAGTGTGTCGAGCAGGGTGGTATACCTAATACTCAGAATATCCAAAAGATATTCGCTGAAGGTCATTCAGGTATACGCACCGACCTCGTCACACTCCGATGATGAAGTGGAGACTATGTATGAGGACGTAAGTAGGGCCATACATAGTACCAAAACCCACTTCACTGTTGTTATGGGGGACTTTAACGCAAAGTTGGGCAAGAAAAGCGGTGATGAGTTGAGAGTGGGGCAATTTGGGTATGGGCAACGGAACCCTAGGGGACAGAGGCTGGCCGACTTTCTGGAGAAAGAGGAACTCTTCATGATGAACTCTTTCTTCCAGAAGCCACCTCACAGGAAATGGACCTGGTTGAGTCCCGATGGTTTCACGAGAAACGAGATAGACTTCTTCATGACCGACAAGAAACGGATATTCAGTGATGTCTCTGTGATCAACAGGGTAAAAACCGGTAGTGATCACCGAATCGTAAGAGGCTCGCTGAATATCAATGTTAAACTTGAAAGGTCCAGCCTGATGAAGTCTACGCTCCGACCTACTCGGTCCCATATTCAAAACCCCGAAAGCTTTCAACTCGAGCTCTCTAATCGCTTTGCTTGCCTTGAGAACTTAGTTTCAGTGGACGAGATCAACGACGGGCTAGTGGAAACTGTCCGCACGGTAGGCTCTAAGTTTTTTAGACCCTGCCGTAAAGATAGACCTCAGAAATTGACCGAGCAAACCTTAAACCTCATGGCTGAACGACGCTTGCTACAGCTGCAGTCTTCCGATGACGCGAAGTCATATAGGCAGCTCAATAGACGTATATCTAAGTCCTTGCGACACGATCTGCGTCTCTTTAATACGAATCGTGTTAAAGAGACCATACAGCGAAACCAAGGCTCCAAAGTGTTCGCAAAGGACAAGTCTATTGGGCAAAGCCGGATGACAAAGCTGAAACGGGAGGATGGCAGCATAGCGTCGACCAAAGCAGAGGTTTTAGGCGAGATCGAGAGGTTCTATGGACAGTTATACACTTCGGTCGCAAAGCCCGTTGACAGCTTGGTAAGAGATCCAAGAGCCAAGCTGTCCCGACATTATACCGAAGATATCCCGGACATCAGTCTGTACGAGATTAGGATGGCCCTGAAGCAGCTTAAGAACAACAAGGCGCCGGGCGAGGACGGAATCACTTCAGAGCTTCTGAGAGCGGGTGGAACACCGATACTTAAAGTCCTCCAGAAACTCTTTAATTCCGTCCTGTCCGAGGGCAAAACGCCTCAAACGTGGAGCAGGGGTGAGGTGGTGTTGTTCTTCAAAAAAGGTGATAACAGCCTATTGAAGAACTACAGACCCATCACGCTTCTGAGTCATGTTTATAAGCTGTTTTCAAGGGTTATCACGAACCGTCTCGAACACAGACTTGATGACTTCCAGCCTCCCGAACAAGCCGGTTTCCGAAGAGGCTATAGTACCATAGACCACATCCATACGCTGCGGCAAGTTATACAGAAGACCGAAGAGTATAACTTGCCATTATGCTTAGCGTTTGTGGACTATGAGAAAGCCTTCGATTCGGTGGAAACATGGGCGGTACTTGAGTCACTCCAGCGATGCCGTATTGACTATCGGTACATCGAGGTGTTGAAGTGTTTGTATAATAACGCCACCATGTCGGTCCGAGTACAGGAGCAGAGCACGAAGGCGATTCCATTGAGAAGAGGCGTAAGACAGGGGGACGTTATCTCCCCTAAACTGTTTACTGCCGCAATAGAAGACGCCTTCAAACTTCTGGAATGGCAAGGACTTGGCATCAACATCAACGGCGAATACATCACTCACCTTCGGTTTGCCGACGACATCGTAGTCATGGCAAAGTCGATGGAGGAACTCAGCATGATGCTCGATGGCCTCGACCGAGTTTCACAACGGGTGGGCTTGAAAATGAACATGGACAAGACGAAAATTATGTCAAATTCCAATGTTGTGCCCACCCCAGTCTCTGTTGGAAACTCGGTACTCGAAGTTGTTGACTCATATATCTATTTAGGACAAGTAGTCCAATTAGGTAGGTCCAACTTCGAGAAAGAGGTCAACCGCCGAATCCAACTCGGTTGGGCAGCGTTCGGGAGGCTACGCAATGTCTTTTCGTCCGACATACCTCAGTGCCTCAAGACGAAAGTCTTCAATCAATGTGTGTTACCAGTGATGACTTACGGCACCGAAACGTGGTCTTTCACTATCGGCCTCATCTCAAAGCTCAAAGTCGCTCAGCGAGCTATGGAGAGGGCTATGCTCGGTGTTTCTCTACGTGATCGAATCCGAAATGAGGAGATCCGTAGACGAACTAAAGTCACCGATATAGCCCACCGGATTAGCAAGCTGAAGTGGCAATGGGCAGGCCATATTGCTCGCAGAGCAGATGGCCGATGGGGTCGAAAAGTGCTAGAGTGGAGACCGCGGACGTGCAAGCGCAGCGTAGGACGTCCACCAACGAGGTGGACAGACGACCTTGTAAAGGTCGCCGGAAGACGCTGGATGCAGATCGCTTCCAACCGGTATATGTGGAGATCTAAAGGGGAGGCCTATGTTCAGCAGTGGACGTCCTATGGCTGAGATGATGATGAATCATATATTTATAGTACACGATAAGGCCAATAAGTTCTAAATAATCACATTAAATTATTATGAAAGCTCTATAAATAAATAAAAGTTTTGATAGAAGAATGACGCAAAATAAAATAAGACTTTGGTAATAGTACTGTAACTGGTCACATGCAACCAGATAGTAGGTTTTAATTAAATATGATAATTTTATCTTATTAGCACTCCGCCCGCGAATTCGTTTGCTCGAATTTCGAACTTTGCCTGTGTGAGTTTCTACACTCGGCCACCCCCGTTATTGGATACTTTTGGCAAATCTAAATTAATCTACTTATATCTTCTATTCATCATCATCATCATCAGCCTATAAATGTTCCCACTGCTGGGACACAGGCCTCCTCTTTGTGAGAGGGAGTGGGCCGTAATCTACCACACGGGCCCAGTGCGGATTGGTAGATGTCACATGTCTTCGAATTTTTGGTTCTAGGACATGCCGGCTTCCTCACGATTTTTTCCTTCACCGTTTTGAGAGCAGTGGTGTTGAAATAAATTACACAAAGTAATGCGCCTGACGGGGTTCGAACCCACGACCTACAACTCGTAAGTCGAGGCCGATACCACTGGGCCACCACTGCTCATCGCTATCTTCTATTATCTTCGTATAAATAAAAAAAAATCAATTGCTGTTCGTTTGTCTCGCTAAAACTCGAGAACGACT
The DNA here is from genome assembly GCA_950005045.1 of Agrotis exclamationis. Classification (NCBI taxonomy): domain Eukaryota; kingdom Metazoa; phylum Arthropoda; class Insecta; order Lepidoptera; family Noctuidae; genus Agrotis; species Agrotis exclamationis. The sequence continues at coordinate 1,740,737 of OX465443.1, forward strand.
GGACCGATTTGGCTAATTTTGGTTTTGAATTATTTCTGGAAGTCAGAAGAGAAGGTTTAAAAGGTGAGCGGTCCGAAGTTTGCCCGGTCAGCTAGTATAATAATAGACTCCCAGCACCAACCTAGCACTCAAGTAGTAACGAAGTTTCACACAAACTATAAACCTACCCTGATTCGCAAACTCCCATCTTATTGAGCTGCACCTACGTCCTAGTTACATTCATTGAAAAAGACAAGTAGGACTCGCCTGGGATTGAACTCAGAACCTCATGCATAAGCTCTCAGTAATCCTACCGGCCTTCCGGGCTCACGAAAACCTCTTAGTATCCGACTGGTCTCTAAGAAGGGTTATAGTATTTTTAACTTTTTTTTTTTAACTTCATCAGACTCATTTCAATAGTCAAACTTGTATTTAGATAAAGAAATACATAAACTTAACGAGTATTATAAAAGGTAACTTCATATTAACATAGACTAATTAAACATAGAAAAAGTACCTACATAACTTTTGTTCCTTCTTCAGACATAGTAACCATAATTATAAATCTTGTTAGGTATTTCCTAGTTAACACCGATCTTCCGTAGTCTATAAATCAATTGAATTACCGATGTAGATACTAAGCTATGTCTCTGCTCGACCTCTAAGCACAAGGCTTAAAGGTACGTTAATATTGTTAACAAGTAATAAGTCACTGTTTTATAATTACAGTAGTGGTATTCCCTACAAGTGTTGTCGGAAGTCGCATTTCCTGAATTAGGTATATTATAGGGTGTTAAAAAATCAACTGCAGGAATTTCGTGTGTGTACTCGGTATCAAAAACCAAGTACATTCCAAAAAAAATTTTTTTTTCGAGCATTTTTTTCAAAAAAAAAATTTTTTTTTTCAAGCATTTTTCTTTTGGCCGATTAATATGGCCAATAAAATAAGTTATTTGTAAGTATTTCGATAAATTGCCAGTCCAAAGTCTGCAAAATGTGATGGGAAAGCAGAGCACCGCCCGCCATCTTCTTCTTCTTATCGTGTCGATGACAATCTATATTGAGTCGGACCATAATTGGGCCACGAGTTAGTAGATTTTAGTCAGTACGGACAGTCACGGTCAGTGAGGACTCATTTAATAACTTTACAACTTAAAAAAACCACGATTTTTCCACAGGATTTGAGTCATTGCACTCATGGCTCGTGGCGTGGACTCTACAAACATTCCCCTTTTGTTATTAATTTCTTTAAAAAACTATCTATAAAAGAAACCAGTCTGATTCCAAACCTTTTATATTAAGTATGTTCCATTTTTTTTTTATTGTTACCTTTCAAGTTGCAAAAGTAATTTGAAAGCATTATAAACCGCATGCATAATAAACCGGTTTCAGAAGTTTCCTCATCATGTGACCACTTTGCAATACTGCTCAAAAACGTTTCTTTTATAGTTTTATCGCTTTTTATACCATTTGTTTGTATTAAGTACAGATTCCGGTTTCCGAAATATTTAGAAAGATCAAGCCGATATAATAACCAGTACTTTCTACATATTAAAAACAATGCGCCTGCCTGGATTCGAATTCACGACCTATACAAGTCCTACAACTGGTAGAAAGTCGGGGCCGATACAACCAGGATACTATTGCTCTCATATACATATATTTCTCATTTAAATCTATACTTAATCTATACATATAATAAATCTGTAGAAGGGTCAATTCTGTACATTGAAAATATTGAAAAAATAAATAGCGGGGGGTGTTGCTGGATCGATACCAAACCCAAATATGTGATTAAAAAAAATTTTGTCTGTCTGTCTGTATATGCAGGCATCACGTGAAAACTAAAAACTAACGGTTCGATTTCGATGAAACTTGGTATAATTATACCTTATTATCCTGGGCATAAAATAGGATACTTTTTATCCTGGAAAAATACGTAGAAAAAGATCTGTAACAAACCTTATTATGGAACCACTGGCGACACCTATTATCAAGTACATTACATACGCCACGCCTGCCTCCATTGATTTCTAAAAAGGTTCCACCACTCACCACTAGATGGCGTTGTGCCTATGACGCGCATTTCTGAATCGCGGTGTTAAGATTCTCCGAGAGTTAATGACTACCGCGACTTTATTATTTTTCTGTGTGACTTAACTAGCAGTGCACTTGTGGGCTACGTCCTAATTGGAATAGCTACACAAGACTCGGCTACTAAGTTTTATCATAAAGTTAAACAGTAATTCAATTCTGTTATTTTTGGTTTAGAGGACCAAAAACCCTCCCCCCCTGTTCCCCCCTGTTCCGATCAGTTATTTGTAAATGCAAGGTCGGAATTACTATGAAAGAAATACTACAGAACGCGAGCTCAACAGCAGGTAGCTCAATAGATCTCCTTAATTATTATAGGCTTAGCCGTATTTGGGTCCAATAGATATTTATAAGATGTCATTGTCAGAGTTACTCAAAATGGAGAAATAAACCATCCACGCGAAGACCGACATCCGCGTGGACGGAGTCGCGGGCGGAAGCTATTACTTAATAATATTATAAATCGTTTATTTGGTTGAACGCGCTAATCTCAGGAACTTTTGGTTCGAATTTAAAAAAATCCTTTTGTGTTGGATAATCCATTTATCGAGGAAGGCAATGATCGAAGAGGAAGGCTATAAGTAGGCTATAACATCATGCTACGATCAAATAGAAGAGGAACAATGGGGTGAAACCGCAGGGGACATCTAGGTAAAAATATTTTTCTGAATTTAATTTCGCTTTGCAAATTTTTCAAATTTGCTTTATTAGGTTGTGCCTTCATAATTTTGTTCTGTCAATACAAAAGAGGGCTATTCGAAATTTTTTTTTTGAGTTTGAGGTTTTCCCAAAAATACGCTAGCACAGAGAGAACATCAAATAAATTGTTGAGGTATTTTTTTGTGGTTTCGTGTAATTATAGTTTGACAACATACGCAGTAAAAACTTAAATACTTATGAATCTTGATTGATGTCTGTATTTTTGTAAGTACATAAAACTTTAAAACAAACATAGTATCATCATCAGTTACAAACTCATTCTGAAACGAGCCTTATAATCCTCTGCAGACACACGTGATTAATCGCGCGGGGCGACATGTCGCGGTCCATTCGCAGTATTTTTAGAGTGAAAATTAGCTTGGCTCGTTGTCGCAACGCGATTAATCGCGTGTGTCTGTAGGAGGCTTTATGTGTCGAAGTTAAGAATTATTTTTCAATGTTTCTCATAACTGATGACATGACAACAGTTTTGAAAAAAAAAATATATAAAATTCTCGTGTCACAGTTTTCGATGCCATACTCCTCCGAAACGGCTTGACCGATTTTGATGAAATTTTTTGTGCTTATCCGGTATCTATGAGAATCGGCCAACATCTATTTTTCATCCCCCTAAATGTTAGGGGTAGTCCACACCTAATTTTTTTTTAATTATTTATATGGCAAAACAACGTTTGCCGGGTCAGCTAGTATAATTATAATATAATTGTAACAAAAAATCTTCCTCTTTTGGCCAACTGACTAGTATTTACTAACTTATTGTAAGATAAACATATTATTATGGAATTACGTATCGTAAGTACGTTTTGTTGTCTTTTTTTGCAGTTTTTTTAACCTTGGCCTTGAATACAAAATTATGAGGCATTGTACAATTTTTTTTGGTTTTTTTTCTACAGTTACTAAGTGATGTAACCGGAAATCATCATCTGCCTGCTTTATCCCAATTATGATGAAGTCGGCTTCCAGTCCAAATGGATGCAGCTGAATATCAGCACATATCAGTAAGTTACATGGACTGACTGCCTATCTGACCTCCCAGTAACTGGGTTCTTCAATACCCTTTTAGAAAGACTGGTTAGTCTGGGAAAAATTAATTAATACCCATTCCACTAGGACTTTTAGTGGTACACCTTGCTAATTAATGGATCTACTTAGTCAGTTTGAGACTTGACGATCAATGCCATATATATGTGAATATGTATAATATAAAAAAGAAACAGTTATCTATAGATAACTGTTTCTTTTTTATATTCGAAAGTAAACACGTTCTTGAAAAGATTGTGTGAGGAATCATATGAATGTAAAAGCATTTTCACACTGACTTCAAAATATAATATCACTATTTTTCTTTCGTAATAGTACGATAAAAACATATGGACATTCAGGTGAACCACGGGCAACAAAAATAATTTTCCGTGGTACACCTAGGTGAACCAGACGGATGGACCACGGGCAATAAACGGGAGTTAATGATACTGTGACGTCTGATAGGGGAGAATGGAAGAAGAAAACGTGTTGCGCCGACCACTAGTAAAATGGGATAAGGGCAATCACGTTCTTGAACTTCTTGAAACAGCTCAATCAAACGAACTGGGAAATATCCGTGCGTTCAAGCGTTTTTGCCATACCTATTATTGGAATCAAATATAGTAGCTCACAATTTAGGACCCATTAAAATTAGTAGTCATTTTTACCCGTGGTGCAAGGCAACTGGGCTTCTCCCAGTTGTAATGTCCCTTTGTGCCTATTGGCCTTGCTTTGTTCTGTCTCCTGCTTGCATGGAGGGAAGTGGAAACATATTTTTCCTACTCCTCCACTATTCTTTTCTGATTAATTTCGTGCAGGATCCAAGACAGGTAAATTCATTCTCCGGGACACGTCGAGCTTCATTGTCTTGGCGCTTTTCTGGTGGTTGCCACTGTTGATTCTGGCTCTCAGGAGTTGCAGTGGTTTGGGAATAATGTGGTGGGTTTGTCCCAATTAAAAAAAAAAGAACTGGGAAATAAAAATCAATCTAGTTTGGTCTCATTTCTGGAAAAAATCGGTTTCTGTATTTTCACCCGAAAAGAGTTTGGACGCCCAACTAGTTTTAATACTATTACATCTTCGAATTATAACTTGTTTTTCAAGGTGATATACTGGTATTTATATTAATTGAGGCTTTTTATTACGTTGCCTAATATCGAACTTGAAAAGATCATGTTTTGTGACGTTCACCGAAATTTGCAATGGAAATTAAGTAGGTATTAGATAAAGTTATATTGATAACGTATTATTATAATAATATATTACGAGTCCGTAGCACCGGTTATAACATCGCCCGTGCACACAATAAGCTAAAAATGCTCATAAAATAAATACTACTGAACAAAACTAAATGATTTTTTATGGGACCAAAAGGCAGGTATACTGCATCAAACAAAACCCATATGGGTGCAAAGTTCTCATCAATTTAAACAAATTAAGTCCAAATATAAGGTAGTATGCTGAAAACCGTTGAGGAGTTCCCTGAACAGTTCTTCGTCTTCATCATCGGACCCGTAATGACAGTTACAACCCATCTTTGTGTAAAGTTCTCATCAATACATATAAATGAATTAAGTCCAAACACTAGGTAGCTACTGTAAACTCTTGAGGAATTCCCTGAACTGTCCTTCGTCTTCATCATCAGACCCCTTACGACAATTACAACCCATCTAGGTGTAAAGATCTTATCAATACAAATTAACCAAGCTCAAACACAAGATAGGTGCTGTGAATCGTTGAGGAGTTCCCTCGACTGTCATCTCGGCTCCATCATCAGATCAACTCCAGACCTTTATTAAATTGTAGTGCTTTATTTATTGCAAAAACTTACAAACGCACTAGTCGCCACTACGATTTTTGAAAGTTCTCCTCGATTTATCTGGTCTTTAATCATCAAATCTTGATTTCCTTATCATGGGACCACCTCTGAAATATCTTCTTTCCAACAAAAAAAAATCATCTAAATCGATTCATAAACGACGAAGTTCTGCGCAACAAACATAAAATAGTACATTGTTATCCTAGGCGTGAAAGTTACTTATTTACGTCCCGAGACGGGGTTTGGCGCCCGTAACGTAGTGAGGGCGCTAATAGTTCGAGGGACTAAATAAGTAATTTACCCCAGGTAAACACTGTGCTTTTCATTACGAATACGAGGAAAGAAAAATTAACAACATACATTTTAGCTAAAGAAAAAATGATTGTAGATCGGATTTTCACTTTGCCGCTTGTTTTATTTTTTTTAATTTTTGTGCTGTGGTCGTCCATCTATACAGCCAGGAGTTTTCATGTTCATTATTTAAAAATTGGCAAAGATTTTGTCGAAATCTGTATTATTTTAGAGAAATAGTTGAAACTAAATTATTTTAAAGTCATTATTTATATTCTTAATACTTATCTTTATGTTATTTTAATTTTAAATCGCTCTGTAATTTCGTGGCTGTATAAAAAGTTTGAACATGGTTCAATAGAAATGTCAAAATAGAACTAGTTTTTTTTTCTAAAATTTGGCAGCTGTCAGTTGAAAGCGATTTTCCCTAGGGCGGCAATGGATAACTTTCAAACGGCTAATCAGACATGTAATGACCTACTTTCAGAGTATGAGTAATGAAAAAGCATATACCTATACTGTCGAATTGAGTAACATCCTTTTTTAGAAGTCGGGGAATACACTTAATTTATTTTAATTTTCACTGCAAATAGTCAGTCTATGACCAGAAAGTTTTTTCTACATTTATATAGGGATCAGTTCGATTTTAATAGAACAAAATCAATAAAAATAAATATATCATAATTATTCAGTTGCGTGTCTCATATTTTTTTTATTTGCATTGGGTATTAGCAATGATGTCTGCATTTTAAATCAATTGAATTCAGTACCTATTGATCGCTTTTTAGACTTGTATGTTTAATTCATGTGAAACAGGATATTTAGCTGTCATTGATAACACAAGCACGACTCATACATTCCCCATTGAATTATATAGCGTCATACAATAAAGAATATGCAAAATATTATTATTAAATTCTTGATATCAGATTGTGTCATCCGTTGCTGTGGCATTAATACCTACGTCATCATACCTAGATGTATCTCAATAATAGATTCCCGTAAAATACGTCGGCCATATTTACGTACATAGCTAACAGTAACCTAAGTACTAGGTACTTTTTTTATCGTGGTAAAATCGTCGAATGAGTCCTCCCACCCAGAGCAGAGCGGGAGGGACTGTCAGACTCGTACTGACTAAAATCCACGGTGTCCTTCAATAGCCCTTTATGTTCCGGGGTCACAGTAGTACTTAAATAAAATAAGAAAAAAAAAATAGGCTTCTTTACTGAAAAAATAATTAAGTAGTCACTCAGATCATCAAAAAATATTTGACCAGTGTTTTTCCTTTAGTTACAAAAACTAAAATTTACGAAGATTTGACCCTTTATTAAAATTCACAATACGTCACGCCTTGGTATAACTTTATTGTGCGTCCTGTGACGTCACGCACGAGTCCCCACTTCCGAGTTCTGATGCGTTTTATCTTTGTCAATATTTATCGATACAAGAAGCCATAAAATATCCATTATAATTATTCTCATAGTCTAAAATAATAATAATACAAAAATCTGTGTAATACAAATTTTGTTTTGTGACGTGACCATTGGACGCAGATAAAGAATACCTAGCATGTTTTTTAACAAGCTAACCCTAAAAAATAACAATAAGAACTTTCTATTCAAACTCAGTTTAAAAGAAAATCATGAATTTATTATGAAACCAAGTAACAGCATGTTATATTACCATTTCTTTCACAAAAATAAAACAGCAAAAAAAAAACCAAAAAAAAAACAAAAAAATCACTTACATTATTTCATTTTGAACCGTAAACACAAAGTTTTATGTTATAATTTTCACTAGCACTTATATTTTGTCGTTTTTATTACGAGTTGAATAAACACGCGTGGTTTGTCCGATAGCGACGGTTATACTGGCATAAGTTTTAACGTGAGCCCAGTGTGGACCATACTGTGCCATGTGCCTGCTTAGGGTCAAACCACACCAAGACGCAACGACGACGCTGCGCTGTAAAATCTAACTTTATTTACTAAAGAAAAGATACACATTTCACCGAATGTGACGCGACGCAACACTGCGCGCACATTTAATGGAGTAAAGTTAGATTTTGTCCTAAATCTAACGTTACACGAACAGAGCCAAGTCAAATAATTTATTACAATTAGGCCTTCGAAGAGGCACTTTTGAACGTTGAATATTAAAATTAAAGGAAATGGAATGGAATGGGATTGATTCTACACCCATTCGCAAGGGTAGGTTAATTAGATTCGTATGGAGAAGATTGGGCAAGAAACTCCATACTTATATAACATTTTGATAACATGTATTTAAAATAAAAAATGTGAAAGCGACGAACCCAAAAAGTCTGAAATATATAATAGGTACCTACTATTTAAAAGAAACAATAACAAAACAGAAAACAATAATTATATTGGTAAGAGGTACTTACACAGTACACAGTGTTCACATTAGCACTTTCATTTCTAGTATCGTAGCGTCTTAGTATAAAGAGGTAGCGTCGCGTCGCGTCTCGGTGTGTACTGACCCTTAGTTAATATACCTATACGAGTATTATTATGTATTGTCGTGTGCCCTGAAACCGGTCTTTGGAGCAAGCTATGAAACACTTCCCGATAGAATGCGATATTTTCTACAGATGTTACAGTTTATTTTTTATTTTATCTAACGTTAATTTAATTTACTTTATTAGTGATGTAATGTGAAAAAAACCGGCCAAGTGCGAGTCGGACTAACGCACGAAAGGTTCCGTACCATTATCTATGAAATCTATACATATAAAAAATAGTAGGAAATTCAAAACTGTACATTGAATATTTTTTAAAAAGAATTCTTGGGGTGTGATCTACAATCGACACCGAAGCTAAAAATATAGTTTTTAGAATTTTTGTCTGTTTGTCTGTATGTATGTCCGAGATATACTCAAAAAGTACTGGACGGATTTGAATGATTTTATTTTAGTTGTAAGTATAATTATTAAGTCTGGCCAACATATAGGCTATAATTTATCTTAGAAACGTGAACACCTGGTGCCGCAACAGACCAGCTAAATTATACATATGAGATACAAAAATGGTGCCATAGCAAAAATTGTTCCACGTGATGAGCATTTTTTGCTAAAAGAATAAATTTGAAGATCTGGAACACCTGATGTAGAACTCCAAGAGCTCAGCTACACTATAACATATACAGGAATGACGCCTTAGCATAGTTGCTCAATCTGATGAGCACTCTCTGTTGATGCATAAAAAATGAAGATTTGGAACACCTGATGTGGAACACCAAGAGCCGAACTAGACTATAACATATATTATATAAGAATGACGTCTTAGCAAGAGTTGTTTAGAGTGATGAGCACTTACTGTTGGTGTATAAAAATTGAAGATGCCTGACTTGGAACTCTAAGAGCCCAGCTACACTATAACATATATAGGAATGACGTCTTAGTAAAGTTGTTCAGCCTGATGAGCCCTCTCTGCTGACGCATAAAAATTGAAGATCTAGAACACCTGATGCGGAACACCAATAGCCCAGCTACACTATAACTTATATAGGAATGGCGTCTTAGCAAAAGTTGTTCAACCTGATGAGCACTATCTGTTGACGTATAAAAATTGGTGATCTGAAACACCTGATGTGGAAATCAAAGCTGTCACTAATTTCACTGTTTAATTATAAAATAACATAAGCCGGGAGTAGGTACCTCTTTTCGATGACGATGAAGATATGAATAAGAATTTTACTCTACTGGCCAAAACTCCCGTTGTTTTTTTTTACCCGGGCTCTTGGAATTGGGCATCAGCCGTTTCAGATCTTCGATTTTGACGACCCCGTTGTCGCTGGCATAAGCAACAGGATCCGCGCACGAAGTCGCGGGCAGAAGCTAGTCTTGAAATATGTATTGTAGTCTGTTTTTTTAATAAGTATTTGTGGCGGCAACAGAAATACATCAAATTCAACAGAAGTTCTAATTTTTTTGACACTTCTAAATAGCCTGGGTTTGTCACATTGAAATATTTTTTGTGAGAGAACTCATTTAATGATTAATCACAAAACAACAAGGAATAATAACAAATAAAATAACACCTTAAGAGGCTCTCATTGTGCGGCTGGCTCAAGTGTTTGATGCAGAAAGCTGTTCTCTTGAACTCGGCTCGCATTGTGAGGAGTATCCTCTCTCTGGAGCCCTAACCACCGGCAACTTGGACCCTGTTCCCGATGCTTGCCCGCGGCTTTATAGAAGATTTATAAAAACTTTCATCCTCTAGTTTATACCCTTAGGGGTGGAATTTATCAAAATCCATTCTTAGGAGATGTCTACGTCATAGTGGCTTTATGCACGAAAATTCTCAGCCTGATCGGTTTAAAATTGACAAAGTTTCATACAAACTTTCATCCCCTATTTTATACCCTTGGGGGTAGAATTATTCAAAATCCTTTCATAGCGGATACCTACGTCATAATATCTAGCTGTATGCCAAATTTCAGCACGGTCCGTCTAAAATATAAGAAGATTTATACAAACTTTCATCCCCTATGTTATCCCCTTACGGGTGGAATTTATCAAAATCCTTTCTTAGGAATGTCTACGTCATAGTAGCTTAATGCATGAGAATTCTCAGCCTGATCGGTTTAAAATTGACAAAGTTTCATACAAACTTTAATCCCCTATTTTATGCCCTTGGGGGTCTACCCCCAAGGGCATAAAATAGGTAAATTGATCAAAATCCTTTCTTAGCGGATGCCTACGTCATAACATCTATCTGCATGCCAAACAGCCCGATCCGTCCAGTGGTTTGGGCTGTGCGTTGATAGATCACTATGTCAGTCAGTCAGTCAGTCACCTTTGAGTTATAATATATTTAGATGATTTTATATTTATTTTTTGTAAAATATTTAAAAAATTACCAACGTAATAAGTAAAAAAAAATGAAAAAAGAATAAAATAAAATGTTAAACTACTGCAGTTGCCAGTCTTGTCTGGAATTTTATAGAGATGACTGTAATATCTATAATGAAAATGTAAATATAAGATACAAGATACAAGATACAAGCGACGCGACGCTTAGTTTGTGGCTCACCGAACATAATGTCACATTGTAACTGTACTTTTTGATGAATAAATTTATTATTATTATTATTATTTCGTTTATTCATCTTACTTACATACAATTACATTTTTAAATATTTTACATAAAAAAACAAAACCATATAAAACATTTAAAAATATAAAAATAGTGTTCCGCCGGTGTGGGAGCAGGGTCCAAGCTACCGGTGGTTAGGGCTCCAGAGACAGGAACCTCCTCACAATGCGAGCCGTATCGAGGAGTACTGCCTTCTGAATCAGGCTCTTGATCCAACTACCCAACGCGAGCCTCGACAGATGTTCGTCGAGGCTCTTGGCCATCAGGCCATTGGCCGTTACAACAATCGGCACAATGATAGCCGAGCTCACATTCCACATGTCAACAACCTCGCGCGCCAAGTCAAGATATTTTATTTGTTTATCTTTCTCGGCTTTCACGAGGTTCTCGTCATGTGGGATGGTAACATCGATTATCATTGCGCGGCGCGCTGATCTGTCTATCACTACTATGTCAGGCTTATTGGCGACAATAGTCCTATCAGTAATGATAGGCAGATCCCAGTACAACGTGACATGGTCTTTCTCGAGAACTGGGTCGGGCACATACTTGTAATACGGTACCTCAGATTCCACAAGTTTGTATTTCAACGCAAGTTGCTGGTGGATGATTCTGGCTACTAGGTTGTGCCTGTGCAAGTACTCGCCGTTAGCAAGACGAGAACAACCAGAGATAATATGTCTAATGGATTCACCTGGACGATGGCATGCCCGACACATGTCAATCGTCCCATCCTTTATAATATGTCTCCGGTAGTTGTTCGTCAAGATAACTTCGTCCATAATCGCACAGACAAAACCTTCAGTTTCCCCGAAGAGGTCACCGAAACGTAGCCAGGACACGGATGCTAGAAAATCTACATCGGGCCCATGAAGGGCCCGGTAGAAGCGTCCGTGTAGCTCCTTGCTTTGCCATACCTCCCTGCGGTCTTCGGTACTGAGTATAACAGGTTTGTGCCAGTTCTCTTTAGCCATGGACAGCGGGGTGAGTCCCTTGTCCACTGTGACCACATCTCGGTGCATACCCACTTCCATTTTCAAAAAATATTCTCTGAGACTGCACACCTCGCGGTTGTGGAGGGTCTTAGCATTTAAAAAGCCTCGACCCCCGCATTTCCGCGGGATGTACAGCCTCATCACCGATGATCGTGGGTGATGCATCCGGTTTGCAGTCAACAGCGTACGGACTCGTCTATCCAAGGCGTCGAGTTCAGTTTGAGTCCATTTGAGTATGCCGAAAGAGTACATTAATACCGGCATGACCCAACCGTTGAAGGCGCGTACCTTGTTTCCGCCTGAAAGAAGGCTATTTAAAACCTTTTTCAGGCGTCCAAAGAAGCGGTCCCTCAACGATTGTTTCACGTCCGGTACATTAATGCCTAACGCTTCCGACATACCCAAATACTTGTAGGTCTCGGATGAGGAAAGTGATCTAAGGTGTATGGAATCTGAAAGCTGAATCCCTTCAGATTCCATAATCTCCCCTCGCTTTACATGCATGACTGCACATTTGTCCACACCAAATTCCATCCTGATGGCACTACTATAAGTTTCAGTTACCTTCAGTAGCTCCATCAGTTGCAATTTGCTAGGGGCAAAGAGTTTCAGATCATCCATGTACAGAAGGTGAGATATGACCTGACCACCTCTCCTCAACCGATAGCCCAGACCTGAGTCCTCCAGCAATGTGCTTAGAGGATTCAGGGCTAAGCAGAACCAAAGTGGACTCAAACTATCGCCCTGGAATATTCCCCGCTTGATCCATACAGGTTCATCGTTCGCCTGGATCTGTCGACATCCGGGATAGCGAAGGACCGTTCTCCATTGCCCCATACACGACTCAAGGAAGGCGCGTAGAGTTGCATCTATCTTGTACAACTCCAGCACCCTCATGAGCCATGTATGTGGCACTGAGTCGTAGGCCTTCTTATAATCTATCCAGCATGTGGACAGATCCCTGCGAGATCGACGAACCTGTTGGCTAATGGCCATGTCAATGAGGAGTAGCTCCTTAGTACCACGGGACCCGTTCCTACATCCATTTTGAGACGCAGACATAATTGAGTTACTTTCAATGTGTGTATTAATTTTCACTCTCAAAATGGATGTAAGAAGTTTATAGACCGTCGACAAACAAGTGATCGGTCTATAATTCTTGGGTTCCGTGGTACTACCTGATTTATGGAGCAGGTGGGTAACACCAGTTGTAAGAAACTGTGGTAGCGACCCAGACTCTAAGGAGGACTGGAATTGAGATGCCAGACAAGTGTGTGAACTACTCAACCATTTGAGCCAAAAGTTGTGCAGTCCGTCCGGTCCCGGAGATTTCCAGTTCGGTAACGGACGGACTGCTCTTGCCACATCTGATGGCGTAATGAAAATTGTTTCCATTTCAGGAATATTTTCACACACTCGTTCGACATCACGCATCCAGTCAGCCTCAGCATGACTGACGGGCACCGACCAGATGCTGCGCCAGAATGAACTTGTGGCGCTATCATCCGGGCGGCCCGCGTCAGTCATGTTTTGTTCAGGTCGCTCCCAAGCTCTATATACCCACCTCTCATCGCTCCGGAACATGCGATTCTGCGAGTACCGATCAACCCGCCGCTTATACCGCCGAATACGGCTTGCCCATGCACAAACTTTTTGCTTCAGGAAGTCGATGCGCTCTGTGACACGGGACATGTAATCTTGAGGACAGATGCCAGTCCCCGAGAATGCCCGCCTCACAAAGCGCATCACACGTGGCCGTGTATTTCCCTCCCTGAAGCAGTATAGTTTGCCGATGAGTACCCTGGCCTCGCCGATACGACGCTCAATCCTGCATTGCCAGGCTGGTACGGTTGGTTTTGGTCGATTGGTTCCGTCACTGTCCGGAAACTTGACATTAGCCAATCGACATGCCGCAACAGCCCCGCAAAACAGGATCGAATGTGTATCGACAAGATCCTCGCTGCTCTCGAAGAGATTCTTAAGCAGCGAGTTCAAGGCACTCACCAGCGCCCTATTTTTTTTGTGCATGGGTAACCGTGGCAATCGGGGTCTAAGAGTAATGGGAGTTGAGCGGTACTCACGAAGCGCATCCTCCAGTGCGCTCCTCAATCGTTCGTTGCACTGGCTACTTACCGTGGCAACCGTATCATCCTCCTCCACAACAGGAGCAATATTTAATTGTGACGGAACCCTGTTAATTAATACGGACGCCGTTGGTGGTAGTGGAGATAAGATGGTACGATTGCTTAGTACCTCTGAGCGTAGCCTATCAAGTGCGGTGTCGTCCAACATGTGATTACGTTGGATGACCCGCACCTGATCCGAAAGTCGTTGGGCCGAGATGTTTAGGGTTGGTTCAAGTACCTGGAACATAGACAGCATCCTAACACGGTACGCAGTGAGGTTAGTTCCTCCCTCTGTAGACCCGTAGTATGCGCGCATGACATTCTCATTTATGGACTGAGTCCATCTCATGCGCTGCACACAACCACCGGCAGCGGGGACCCGGCTCGGGGCCGGTTGGCCCCTAGGTCCCAAGCTCCGTGGTGGCCGGCCTCTCCCCTGCCGACATACAGGTGTTGGCGACGTCGGCGGGGAGAAATAGTCGTCGCTCGAACTCGACGCAACTGCCGCTACCGGTGACGTAGGTGCTCCGGGGTCCGGCGGCGGCGAGGCGGAGCTGAGCGACGATTCCGGAGGTGGTGGGCGTGCATTTTGTCGTGCTCTGGCTCTAGTGATCATTTTCAATAACCATGTTCCATATTTTCATATCCCATATTCCATATTTTTATTATTATTATTATTACTTAGTACATATAAGGAGTCATGTGATAGTATCACATTTTTATATTATTTCATCACGACTATTTCATATTTCGCCAGTCATGTTTAATGTAAGTCTATATTTTAAGAAGACATATGAAAGCTGAATCAATATAGACGATTTCATCAGTAATTCGTCTCGCAAACAATAACTGTCCATGTCGAATTAACACTTCATTATAATGTAAACCATTAAATGATTATCAATGTAAATTAAGTACATATTGAAGTAGCTGATGATAATGTATTTTGATCATTTTCTATCTCTAAATAAAAATATATTTTTAATTTATTTTAAAATCAGACATCATCTGATCATCACGTCATACCTTCGACGAATTTGTTCTACTCCTCCGCTATTGTTTTCTTCGCCTGCAATTTTTAGTTTTTTTTTAAACAGTAATACCGTTAGGGTATATATGTTCTGTGAGTAATACCTTCAAACTTCTACGCGCTTGACCTTTCTGAATGATACCCACTTCTGGAATTACCTACGTATAAACCAAATTGTTTGAGTAAGTAGTTGACCATTGACATTGTCGTGGGAGTTTGGCGTAAGCAAACACTCAATATAAGAGGGTAGGACGGAATAGAAATCGATAGACGTAATCTTGTTACTATAGACAGATGTCTACGCTCGTTACTAACATAGACAATATCAAAACAGACGTTGCCGTGGGTGTTCTTACAAACATTTGAACTCACATAACACAGATCCGAAACAACTTACACAACTTCAATTTATTAGCCAGGGTCCTGCTTATATTTCTAAGCATTCCTCGATAAATGTACTATCAATCACTGTTGATGACTGCCAACTATTTCGATCTAGGGCTAATGTGAGCCACTGGTTGTTAGTTTAGTCAAGCTCATCCCGCTATCTTCTGCGACGCCTTCTGGATGTATCAGGGCACAATTTTTTTTTTCAATTCGAAGCAACAGTTCTTGGGATAGCGCGTTCAACCAAATTAATCAGCTGTATAATATTAGTAAAGATTCGATGAGGATGTTGAGATGGATGTGTGGAGTGACAAGAATGGATAAAGTAAGGAATGAGTTTATAAGGGGAAGTTTGAGTGAAAGTGGCGCCTGTTACAGAAAAAATGAAAGGGAATCGTCTATCTTGGTATGGACATGTGATGAGGAGGGATGACACCCATGTGTCTAAGAGAGTGATGAGTATGAATGTTGATGGATGGAGAGGAAGAGGAAGGCCAAAGAAAAGATGGATGGATTGTCTAAGGAATGATATGAAATAAAAAGGAGTAAATGATACTGTGTCGTCTGATAGGGGAGAATGAAAGAAGAAAACGTGTTGCGCCGACCCCAAGTAGAATGGGATAACGGCAGGAAGAAGAAGAAGACTTAGGGTCGGGGCTCAAGTCCGCTATTACAATAGTATCAGAATGGTAGGCCATTCTTCCATTCCATTGATTTTATAATTGTTCATGACAAATTTGGTAATGCACAAATGTAAAAGCGTCATCACACTCCGTTGAAATAAATGTCAATGGTCTTAATCGTATAAATATTTTTGCTCTTTACGAACTTATTGCCACAAACACATCTATATATATAAATATATAAAAGAAAGTCGTGTTACTTACACTATTTATAACTCAAGAACGGCTGAACCGATTTGGCTGAAAATTGGTGGGAAGGTAGCTTAGAACCAGGAGAAACATATAGGATACTTTTTACCGTTTTTTTTTTTTGTTTTTTCCCGTTTCCGTGTGACGTGACATAAAATGTGCTATAATAAAACGCAACTGACATGGAATGACAGCAAAATGAAAAATGTATCAATCAAAACATCAATTGACCGGTCGATGTGTTTGTATTGAATTTCTAAGCTTATTGTGCCAATATTATCATAATTATCAATGCCATGCCGCCACCAAGACGATCAAATTTTTATCCTGTTTCCGTGAGACGTGCATAATAGTAACATGATCACGAAGGTGTTGGTGCCGAAATTGAATAAGGGATCCTGAACAAAAAGTACTAGGAAAACATGAAGAATAAGTACCTAATTATGTTCATGCCGCCCAGCGCCCACCGGTCTTCAATGCTAAAAAAAGTATTTCGGTGAATACTGAATACCCAAAAAATGTACTAGAACTGCATAAATTCAATACAACCATACGACGAAAAAACGCCTGGGTGTCGCCACTGCGAGGATCGCCCGGAGGACACGGTGGAGCAGAGGGTGCAGGACGGCCCCGCTGTTAGCAGAGCACCGCCGTGTCCTCACGGAGGCGATAGACGGAGACCTATCGCGCCCGGCATTGGTCGAGGTCATGCTGCGGGGCGAGACGAAGTGGGAAACGGTCGCCTCCTTCTGCGAAGCAGTCATGCAATGGAAGGAGGAGGCGCACCGCGTGAGGGAGAGGTCAGCGTCCTCCCTCCACCCCAGCCGCAGTGGTAGACGCCTACGGTGACGGACGTCGGCAGACGATCTCCAGCCACCGTAGGCTCGGGCATGCGGGCGGCGAGTAATGGGTGACTCGCTGTCCAACCTTGGACCATGCCCGGGTCGACGGCGCGTTGTGTTCCACGCGCGCCTCAAAGAGTGTCAGCATTATGACGGGGCCCCCCTTAAGAGGGCAAAAACCTGCCGCGGTCGTGGGACTTACGATTTACCGTGACCCCGGAACGTAAAGGGCTATTGAAGGAACCGTGGATTTTAGTCAGTACGAATCTGAAAGTCCCTCCCGCTCTGCCCTGGGTGGAAGTCATGGAAGTTTCGAATTGTCTCCCGCATCCAGTTGTTTTCCCGTCCCTGGGCTCTTAGAATTTGACATCAGACGTTTCAGATCTTCGATTTCGACGACCGCGTTGTCGCTGGCATAAGCAACAGGATCCGCGTACGAAGTCGCGGGCAGAAGCTAGTTAATAAATAAAGTCCAAATAAATAAAATATAGCATGAATAATATTGTTCAAGTATCGTTGTAATACAATTCTATTACAAGACCATTGGCAGAATAATGATCGACCATTATGAATTGAGCAAATGAGCAGATTACGAACTTTCAGTAAAATGACAATGGTATCATGTTGGAATGACGATTTTGTAAAAATAGCAAACTAGGGCCCAAATACACAAGCTTGTAATGATCGTCAATTGATCGAGATCGACCACTCGTTAACAACTGAGCGTCATTGATCAAATGCTCATGACTACTACCGATTAATTAATCCATTCATCCTTGTATTTTCGGTATTTATAGCTACCAGGAATTAGACGGTAGAATACGAAGGGCTCATAGGAACTTCTCCAATCGGTTTGCGCGTCTTACTCGCGAGCAAAAGTAGGTATGGCTATGGAATCACTTACAACGATTCCGCTTGATCTTGAGTGCTTAATTATTAATTGAGAGTAATAAAAATGGTACCATTTTAAAGGTTTACTTGTTAACTTTAAATTGATATCAAATTCATTCAAATCACGCCATTATTTAAGGAGCTATCTCGGATCAATTCCAAATAAGTGATTCCATATTTTTGCTCGCTAGTGTTACTCGCTAGTAGAATTGGTCGGTTACTAGGTTGAGTGCAAAATGATAAGGACTGGCTATTTTGCCATAGACGATAACAATCTTTTAAATATTATTCTTTTTTTTTGTAATGTTCAAAAATATAACAATAATAGGTACAAAAGATAATATTATTATAAATATTATTCCTCACGTAAGGTCCCGTAGGTACCTACTATTAACATTCTGTGCTAACAATCAATAATGTATGTAGTAATCGATGACGAAACCAAAAAAATATAGGCTGATGATAAATACAAAATTCCTTGAGGAACATAGGTATTTATGGTCATAATGTAATTTAACAAATGCATAAAATACGCATAGGTACCTACCTATTTGTGCCTAAACTCGCAAGTCGCAACCCTATTGAGCTTGACCCATAGTAACCTTTTAATGTCGTTGGCGTCAGATAAACCAAAATAAACTCTCGGGCGTAAACATTCAGTACATTTTTGCTTGCGCACGGGAAGTTTAGGCTATTATAAAAGTAGGTGGGCAGTACGGCTGCCAGTTAAAATGTACTTTATTCTCTCGTACATAGATTTTACATTTGTTTATTTTTTTTTTTGGGAGTATGACTTCTGTACCTATAGTACTATTAAGTATTCTGTGGTCTGGGTGTAATTTATCTATAATATTTATGTATTTAGAAATAAATAAGTATGTTTATCAGTTGTCTAGTACCCATAACACAAGCTCTGCTTAGCTTGGGACTAGATGGCGTTGTGTGATAGTTGTGGAATATTATTATTATTATTAAATGAAGGTATATGGTCCACTGTAGTCTGTCAATAGCTGGAACTGCTAAAAAGTTATTCTGAAACAAATTATCTAAATTCTAAACGATAGTTTATCAGTCACGCATCCTTGTGTAGGGATAGCTTGGACAATGTGGAATCGGCTCACTAATCATATATAGGAAATGTGAAAAGCTTTTAAAAAAAATCTAGCTTCAGTTATTGGTTTATAGTTTCTCTAGGAATTTCTCCTGTGTTGTGGGTACGTTTAGAAACCATTTAATTCCACATATACAATCACCCAGGCCTGGAATAACTTCTTGCTTGTAAGCCACTGGGAAGTTTTCTTCCCACAACCTGTCATTAGTGTCAAATTTCGGAAAAGCCAACGGGAAGTTTTCTTCCCAGTGGCAGTTAAGAACATTCACTTTGACAAGACAGACATTTGACAGGTCTGATATTATTGGATGTTTAGGCTTACCAGTACCCTTAGCACGAGTTTTCACTCTTTTACTTTACAGCGTCTTTTCAGTATTTACAGCGTTTCTTGTATGAAAAAATGGAACAGCGCCTCTGGTGTGCGAAGAAGGAACTAATTTTTTCCTTGAAAATTGTCAATTTGAAATTGTCAAAGTTCCAGTTTACTTTACGTCTCAAATACTGAAAGCTCGTGCTCAGGGTACAGTGCAGCACCAATCGTGCCGTCAAATATTGATACACCAACTGAAAAATCTCTGATGAAACTGATAAAACAGCAATCAATGATCCTTGAAACATCTTCTGAATCGACTATTGTTTCCTTGTGTTGTTGTAGGTCTTGTTGGTATAGTTTTTGTGACAAGATGACACAAATCAAATATACAATAGACTATCTTAGTACCTAATCGATT
Source organism: Agrotis exclamationis (assembly GCA_950005045.1). Classification (NCBI taxonomy): domain Eukaryota; kingdom Metazoa; phylum Arthropoda; class Insecta; order Lepidoptera; family Noctuidae; genus Agrotis; species Agrotis exclamationis. The sequence continues at coordinate 1,760,771 of OX465443.1, forward strand.
CAATAGGCTCAGTTCCGCTACCTGTAAATTAGTTCATTCATTTTTCCTACTCTTCCATTATATCTTTAAGCCTCCTGCAGAAACACGCGATTAATCGCGCGGGGCGACATGTCGCGGTCCATTAGCAGTATTTTTAGAGTGGAAATTAGCTTGGCTCGTTGTCGCAGCGCGATTAATCGTGTGTGTCTGCAGGAGGCGTCAGAGTGATTCTCCATTATGGCGTTACATTGCGTCGCGTCGACGCATTGGCCCTTAGATTCATTCGAGGCATCTACAGAAAAGTCTGGATAAGTATCACACCTCCTGGTTTCCCTGGCGAAATATTATACCACTCAGAAAAAAATGCCCAAGAGCAGGTAGCGACCTAACCAACACCTGATCACGGGCTAACGAAGAGATGTAATATAAACCCAACTACAGTTATCTTAAATTAGTACCTAACCTACCTACAGTTATTGTTGTGTAGTCCTATGTCCAAGTAAGTAACTAAACGCTAATAAAACTATTCTTCAGTATTCCGTGAAAAGAGCCTTTGTTGGCTCTTATTCTCTCCCATAGGTAGCTTTTTTTATATTTTTATTTATTCTCAAGCTATTTTGGCCCATAGACCGATGATATACCTTACAAACTAACATACTTACATAATTTTATAAAAATTTTTTTAGACAGCAGTGGGACGCCAGTAGGATAATGAATGGACACAAAGTTTTATTCGTTTTTAAAGTACTTTATTGATCTCCAAGTTCTTAAATAGAACCCGCCCACATCAAATAAATACAACTTTCCATAGAAATAAGTTATTTTATCTTTACAGTAAATTAAATCTATTTTATTATTAATTATTTTTCTCGACTAGCAACGTTAAGTACCTAGTCCATTTTGTTTTATTTTTTCTACATTTATTCCTTCAAGATCTTTTATAAATTACAAAAAATTTAATTATACAAAAATCTGTACAGAGTTAAATAGTATCCATTTCACAAAAGTGTAAAATATATTACGTAAACCTATTTTTTTTCTTATATAATCACGTACAACAGATCTTTGGTTAGATATTTTACATTACAAGGCACTATTTAAGTATAAACTAACTTATATTTTAAAGTTATTCTATCTTAAATATGACTAGGACTCGACTACATTTTTTTTCATTAAATGTTTAAATTAAAGACCATATTTAAAGTAAATCTAAAACTAGTCATTAATAGTCATTATTCAAGATGGGTAATATTAAAATGCTTATTTTAATTAAAATTTAAATAATTCTTAAATAGGTTTCGTTGTTTCTGATGTTAAATTATTAATAAGCATAAATAGAATGGAAAGTCATTACGCTCATTATTACAAATATGAGACACCTGCGTATACGTATTTAAATAATAAATTCTTTACTTTTCCTAACAAATCCCACAAAGACGACATTTAAAAACGAATAACTTAATAATCGAAGATAAAACTGAAATATAAAAAGGTCACGTAACCGTAAAATATTTTAGTCTTAAAATTATTTAACAAAAAACTTAAATAGTTTTAAAAGTCCGTGTATTGCGTCGATGCGCCAACGCCATCTAGTACGACGGGGCGGTAGTAGTCTGACATTTCTCCCCAGCCGCGCGGCGCTACGTTGAAGTTTGGTCCACAAACTAGAGGCAATCGTGGGCTTTTTGGCGAAGCATAGACATCATTCAACTTCGTAGGGGCCATGGGGACTGGCACATCAATGTTCTGTATAGTAATCGTTGGAGGGGAGATCGGGAACGGCTCCATTTTGGGAAGGTTGCTGGAGTGTTTGAGCGCCGACTTGGGATATGTTTTCTGGTTACGTAAACTAGATGGCGGGCGGTACGGCGTGTCGTGGTTCGCTACTGGCGTCGGGGTGGAGCAGGCGTTCGATGTGTTTCGACCTGCAAATACAAACCAGAGATTAAAATTATAATTAGACTGCCTGATTCCGAATAAATCTTAACCTTTAGGGCTGATTTTTCAATAGTCAGATAACTTTTATCTGAGGAATAAAAATGGAGGTTTGACAGCTTATCTATAGAAAATATGTCAAATCGCTATTTTTATTCCTCAGATAAAAGTTATCTACTATTGAAAAATCAGCCCTCAGTCTGTTAAACAGCTGGTTAATCTGAACGTAGCGGTACTGGGTGGCAAGAACTGGTTAATAAATTTCAGTCAGACGTACCCTACAGTGCTATAATGTCTGTTCGTTTAATTAAATTATCAACTTCACAAAACAGCCAGTTGAAGATTTGCACAACTAGTACTTGGCCAATAATGAGGTACAGTACGCTTGTAAGTGCTCTACTTGGACAGGCATCAATAATATGTGTGTTCAGACTTGGATTTGTGCAATTGCTCAATTACCCTAAAGCCCCTAAGAGAATTTATGTCTATTATTAACAGAGACCACTGTTTAATATTAATGATGTTATGTATTTTTTGCGGAATGACATTAAATCTTCTATCGCCAGACTTCAAAACATCTCCGCAACAACTCTTAGGCACTGTATAATAATTAACATTCTGAATCCTATAAATAATGCTGAATTCCCCGAGGCCGGCCGTCTGGCTGCCGACCAATCTGTCAATATCAGCTGCCGTCGTTAATCTCTGGTGCGCGACGGATTATTATAATTACATGCTTTATTAAGACTGGGAAGATTACATGGTGGAATAATTGTTACATTGAGATCTATACTAATATTATTAAGCTCTAGAGTTTGTTTGGTTAATCAAAAGCGTTAATCTCGGGAAATACTGGGTCAAATTGAAAAATTCTTTTAGTGTTGGATAGTCCAGTTATCGAGGAAGGCTACCGGTGAACAGCTAGTCTCTACTAGTATTATGGAGAGGAAAGATTTGAAAATTTGTTTGTATTGAATAGGCTCCGAAACTACAGGACCGATTTTAAAATAAGTAATACGAAGCTCGTGATAACTACGAGTCGTGATTACTTCTGCTTCTTTACCATTCAATTAGTTAACTGAATAATTGCTGCCCAAAGGCCAATTAAGAGGAAATGCGAGTGGAGAGTCTTTTAGAAATTAGGTATTTGAAGAAATTTTCTATTAGCTGTGACTGCTGTGAGCATTCGGCGGCATACTCGTACGATAACTACAAAAAAGTTCGAATTTAGATTTCTTCGAGATTTCGAGATGTTTTACTCGTTAACGTTACAGAATAGTACTAGGTACTGGACAAATGGAATTGTTTCTGGTGCTCGGAATTGCGATATGTACCCACAATGTTTATAACTATGGCTCAGCCCCAAACAACATAAATCCACGATGATTCTACGTGAGAAACAGACAGAAACGAAACGCATTCATACAATTTAAAAAGCTGAGATACATACCTCGTCCCTCATGCACCCACTTGACGGACCTCTTCTTCCTGTTCACGTACATGCTCTGGCCTCTGCTCATGTGGTTGCTGGAGTCGCTCAGAGACTTGGAGATGGCCCTCGCCAGATCCATCTGCTCCTTCACTGTGGGGTGCACGCCGGGCACGTAGAATGCTGATGATGCGAATGTTTTCTCTGGAAAATTAAAGTTGGGATTAGCGCCATCTGTTATTCGATTCTTGAGATTAAAATAGTGGGACAAAAATAAGCCAACAATTTCCAAACGTCATTTTCTCATTTTTTTGTGGTAGGCTCGTGTGATCGAACGTGAAACACGCTTGCCTAGAAGGATATTATTTAATCCAGAAATATTTCGCTGGCTGGAGATCACACCTCTGACACAAGAGTTTCATATAAGTGTGGTCTCTGGAAGCGTCTGACTACACGTCCCGCCGTTACCGTGGCGGCTACATTGGCCAGGAATAGCGAGAACACCGGGAACTAGGGCCATTATAAGTTTTTAGACTGACATGGTCACTACAACTATTGTTTAAATTTATGGTAAATATCCCGTTTCAAATCTAAACAATATCCGTTGTTTTGGCACTTCCATGGGAGGTTTGTTCCCATAGTCACCACGCTGGGCATGCGGGTTGGTGACTGCAGAGCCAATCCTTTCGCAGTGAGGACGCTGCTGCCCGTCATCACTCTGGAGAATCTTGGAGAATTTAGGCTGGGTATGGTTGGCTTAGAATGCTTCGATGGTATACTGCCATCGGCCGGTCGTCAGTGCCTCGTAAAGGGCTATTGAAGGAACACCATGGATTTTAGTCAGTACGAGTCTGACAATGTTCGGGACGAACGCGACGACTTATTTGATGAATTTACCACGTAAAAATAGGTTGTATGAGGTTGACATTTGGTTAATCCCCCTTACACCCAAGGTTGTGAGGGTGAGTGAAGTAGCCACGTATCCACACGTTAAAGAAAAGAAAGAATATGTAAACTGTTTACAAAATCCAAATCCCGATAGATGTCGCAAGATTCAGCGCGTCATCAAGTAGTGTACGTACTAACAATAGTCATTAGAATAGGTCAGACTACTATCTGTCTAAGAATAGGTGGCGTCAGGTGAGTGGGTAGCATTCACTAGTGTACTGCGATGGCAGACGGAGACGCTTTCTAGTGTCTCTGTGATTACGAAAGTAAGATTGTCCTGTTTGAACATCTATACCTAGTAATAAGTACTAGCTACTCCCGTGGTTTCACACCCGCTCCTCGGTCCATATTGATCATAGCGTGATGGCCATAGCCTTCTTCGATAAATGGACTATCAAACACGAAAACATTTTGTCAATTCGAATCAGTAATTCCTGAAATTAGCGCGTAAATAAACGACAAGGTCTCAGGGCTCGCACACATAAACACGATACGACGTCGCGTCGTACAACGATGCGGCATGGTTTCACGATACGAGACGTCGCGTCGTAGAAATCTTCGATGACCATCGTTACAGTGGGGTGGTGTTTTAGTTCATTCCGAAAAATGGACCGCTCTAGACGCATTCTGTTCCATAGTACGGGACGCTGCTCGACTAGCGTAATTAAATGATCGACTTCAATACCATCCGTCATCTTTGAATTTTGAAAAACAACTGCGCAGGATTGCATCGTGAGTCACAACGTCGTATCGTAGATTCCCACGACGCGACGTCGTATCGTAGATTTCCACGACGCGACGTCGTATCGTGTTTATGTGTGGGAGCCCTAAGTCTTCTCTAAGAATCAACTTCTCTCGGTTTAGCTAGATTCGATATTAAGCTTTCTATCAAGAAAACATTTTCTAAAAATAGTGTTTTAGCCAAATTAGACCGATTTTAAACTTAATAGAAATAATGATCTCATATTATCTTATTTTTTAAATAAAAAATCTAATCTCTGTAGTCCTCAAATGTTTTCTGTCATTATAACTTTTTAGGACTTCATGTAGGTAATGCGAAAAAATTTACACGCTCTTAAACATAATTGTCATCACAATATGGCGCAAAAGTCATCCTATTCTATGAAACGCATAGTAGGTAGGTAGTCACTTTTATTGCCTCCATAATTTTCAAAAACAAACACCGTTTTTCTAACTCGAAGTAGGTCATATCTCTAGCCAAATTCTACGACCAAATGACAAACAACTCCAGTTATCAGAAAAGAACTGACTCAGCGGCTCACTGACGCAAATCACGCATTTATTACCAAAAGCAGTTGGCACCAGTAGCATGGAGTCGTGTCGAACAATAGCATATAATAACTACATCGTGGCTACTGCGTATTAATCCCGGAATAGCTTACAAGAAGTAGGGGTGCCTCTCGAGGCTTAAATGCTCAAATATTTTTTTATTTTTTTACGTTGTCTCATAGGAATTTCTTCCTGTATCGTGAGTGCGTTTACAAACATAGAAACTCACTGCACAAACACCCAGACCCGGAACAACTACTTGTAGATCATACAAATAATTGTTCCGTGCGGGGATCGAACCCGTGACACACTGCACAGCAGTCAATCGCTCTACCACCGCCAATAGCTGATCAGTCTTTTCCCAACTATGTTAGGGTCGGCTTCCACTCAAACCAGATGCAGCTGAATGTGAGTATATTACATGGAGCGACTGCCTATCGGTCATTATGATTGGTTGTCCCGCTCCCCGAATAAGTAGTTGATATAAAAAATATAGTAAAGATAATTATGTTTATTAGTTGTGATGGGTCAGTGGTTAACACCGCGCGAGGTTGTTAGCTAAAATAAGTGCAATTTTTTATTTTATTTTGACAAGTGGCAACCCTAATGCCAACCTAATAACATTATGAAACAAATATGGCGCTGACATTGAACAGCTGTGCGCCGCGGTCTCCGGAGAGAACCTAATGTCTGGCTTATTTCATTCTGAACTTTGGGAAGTCCCATCTCGTTTTCAGTGAATAAGAAGATTAATGAGGTTTTGGTCTTTTACCACTCTTTTTTTCTTTTTCTTTGGCCGTTCACGAATGGTTAAAATATAGGTAGATATACAAATGTACTTAAAATAATGTTTGAAACTGCTACGATGCGCCAGTGGTGAATTCGCGTAGGTAGTTCCTACAAAGTAATTAAGCATTGGAATGGGCACCTATGGAACTTACACAGTTATTAAATTATGTCTTGTGACTGGGACTGTAGCACCATCTATTTATGAGTTGTTTTTTTTACTTTTGACAATTCTACAGTGCCTGTAACTGGCCTACTTGAAGTAAATAATAATAATAATAATAATATTCCACAACTATCACACAACGCCATCTAGTCCCAAGCTAAGCAGAGCTTGTGTTATGGGTACTAGACAACTGATAAACATACTTATATATTTCTAAATAATAATAATAATAATATTCCACAACTATCACACAGCGCCATCTAGTCCCAAGCTAAGCAGAGCTTGTGTTATGGGTACTAGACAACTGATAAACATACTTATATATTTCTAAATACATACATATTATAGATAAATTACACCCAGACACAGAACAAATGATCGTGCTCATCACACAAACATTTGTCCTGGGTGGGAATCGAACCCACGACCTCCGGCATAGCAGTCAGGGTCACTAACCACAAGACCAACAGGCTTTTCATGTCTTAAACACGCCACCCGCCGCTCCGTTCATCACTTAGACCAAAGTAGTGAACAGGCTGTCAGAAGATGACGGAAATGACCGACTGCGGTTGTGGCCCGACAGGTGCAGTAAATATTAGTTATGACCTTTTGTTTAATTAATTACTTAGAACTGTTATGCGTCACCTTGCTGTTAGGCTTTCATATTGTTAACCCGCCTGTTGCTACCAGACGCTGTTGAATATCTATCAGTCATTCAATTCTGTTTAAAATCTGTATCAGGTGCGCAAATGTTTGTGTATTTTCATTACTCATACTCTGAAAGTAGGTCATTACATGTCTGATTAGCCGTTTGAAAGTTATTCATTGCCGCCCTAGGGAAAATCGCTTTCAACTGACAGCTGCCAATTTAAGAAAAAAAAACTAGTTCTATTTTGACATTTCTATTGAACCATGTTCAAACTTTATATACAGCCACGAAATTACAGAGCGATTTAAATTTAAAATAACATATTAAGAATATAAATAATGACTTTCAATAATTTAGTTTCAACTATTTCTCTAAAATAATACAGATTTCGACAAAAACTTTGCCAATTTTTAAATAATGGACATGAAAAATCCTGGCTGTATAGATGGACGACCACAGCACAAAAATTAAAAAAAAAAAACAAGCGGCAAAGTGACAATCCGATCTACACTCAGTTTTTTCTTTAGCTATATGTTGTTAATTTTACTTTCCTCGTATTCGTAATGAAAACACAGTGTTTACCTCGGGTAAGTAAATTACTTATTTAGTCCCTCGAACTATTGGCGCCCTCACTACGTTACGGGCGCCAAACCCCGTCTCGGGACGTAAATAAGTAACTTTCACGCCTTGGATAACAATGTACTATTATTTATAGATGCGACAGATTGTCTTGTGGTCTTCGTTACTTTTATGCCTATTAGCCTTGTTTTGTTCCGTCTCCTGCTTGACATGGAGGGAAGTGGAGACTACATATTTTTCCACTCCTCCACTATTGTTTTCTGATTAATTTCATTGTAGGAGCCAAGACAGGTAAATTCATTCTCTGTGACACATTGAGGTACATTATATCGCCGCTTTTCCGGTGGTCGCCACTGTTGATTCTGGATTTAAGGGTAGGAATGGGTTTGGGAATAAAGCGGTGGGATTACACCAAAAAAACCGGAGCGGGTCGCTAGTATTCCACAATCATGATCTACCGTAGAGTTCGTATATTTTTATGGTTTCCCTCCGTTACGTTTTACGTTTTGTGCACAAAATGTTAGTTTTTTGCTAGCATCAAGCTAGATATCTTAATTTCTACTTTTTCACAATATCGTTTTGGTTCATGTTCAGTCTGACAACCAGTCTTACCATGGGGTATTACCCAGTTACTGGGTTGTGGAGGTAGATAGGCAGTTCTATGTAAAATACTGATATTTAGTTGCATCTGGCAGATGCAACTAAATATCAGTGCAAAGCTAGGCAGATGATGATGAATTTTGGATTTTTGGTTCATGTTGGATTGGGAAAAGAAAGAACCAGTGCATGGTATCAAGCACCTTGGGTCACCCGAATGGTGGCGGGTAAACCACCAACAAACGCATTCTCAAAGAGGGTTAGTATCAGGCAGGCGGCCGGCTATAAAATCAAAGCCAAAACCCTAAGCAACATGTCTAGAGAACGTGTTGCGCCGACCCCAAGTAGAATGGGATAAGGGCAGGAAGAAGAAGAAGAAGTTCGATTGGGAAAAATTGACAGATTTGGATATGTTTATGTGCTGAGCGTCTTTACTACATTTATTTTATTTATCTAGTAAATTGCTATTTTTTCCAGGATGTTAGGTGCTTTCAGTATTGTTTTCTTCAAATGTAAGAGCAAACAATAATAACTTCTTACCAAACTTGCGGTCCTTCTTGATAATATGCTCTTCAGCATCAGGTGCTGGCGTGAAGATCTTGTTCAGGTCTACCTCCTTGTCTCCCACTAAAATTGGCTTGTTTTCCATGTCCTCCTGGAATATCAAGTGTGATGACGTTAGGTTTGTGGTCACATCGTGTTTTTGATAAAACTATCATGTTTTTGGTGATACTATCATGTTTTTATGATATGATCATGTTTTAGGTGATATTATCATATTTTTGATGATATATCATGTTTTTTATGTTATTACTAGTATGTGTTTGGTAGTATTACAATGTTCAACAAATATTTATAAGTTAAACACAAAATTATTTGGACTAAACAATCATGATAAAATAATAATGTCATTAATAATAAGCATTTTATATGTTTATATACATAAAGGTATAGGTATATCACAACATGAAAGATTCATAATAATGTAATGATATATTATGTATATAAGAGGATAAAGTACTTGCATATTATTCACATACAGTTTAAGATGAAATATAATTAAGAAACTATTCTTAAAAAGATGTTAAGTGTCTCGTGGTATTGAATGAACTCTGAAATATTTATAACCTTGAAAACTACGTGAATTAAAGCTGATTTGATTTCGATTCTCAAGGAAAGACAAAAATAAAACTGAACAAGAATTCATTGACGTAGACACAGAGTTGAACAAAGCAGCTGGTGTATGATTCAAAAACACTACACATTATAATGGGTTGTACGTTTTTCTACGTTCTAGCTAGTATTCTAGAGATAAGCCAGTTCTATCAAAACTAGAAGAAGTAGGATAGTCTGCGCCACGATTCAAGTCCTGTTGAAAATTCGTGATAGGTACTACATTTTTTAATAACATTTGATTTAATGACACAGACAGTCGCGTCGCGTCTAAAGGACTTTATTCGTGGCACGTACTCTACATTCTACAGCTTTTAATAAAGTATTTAGCATTCATTTAAATTGTCAGGCGAAATAGTCAATTATTCTTTATAGAACTATGAGGGAAGAAAACGTTATAATATTACGCTCATAAACAGGGTATCACGGCCGTAGACCGCAAACCAAGGGTATTTAATAGAATAGTGTTAAATAAGAGTCTGAGGAGCTGGTGTCGTAGCTAAATAATTACAGCAGCCGCGCTTGCCGAGGTTGGTCTGTGGATGGGTGACCATCTGTCATAGCGAGTTTCCTCCGTGCCTCGGAAAGCACGTAAAGCCGTTGATCCCGGCTGACATTTGTAGATCTTTGACAGTCGTTACTGTTAGTCAGAAGGTCTAAAGTCTGACAACCAGTCTTACCATGGAGTATCGTATTACCTAGTTCCTAGGTTGTGGAGGTCCGATAATAGGCAGTCGCTCCATGAAAATACTGGTATTCAGCTGCATCTGGTTCGACTGGAAGCTGACCCCAATTTAGTTGGGAAAAGGCTAAGCAAATGATGAAGAGTCTGACAAAATCCCTTCCGCTCCATACAGGGCTAGAGGACTCATTTGATGATTATTTCAACCCAAAAAAGGGCAAGAGACTAATGATGAGTGCCCTAGTCCGTAGCAATGTCCAAACTAAATTATACTAATACATCCAATCTTACAGTTAAACACCAGTATTAAAAATCTAGCATCAACGCAAAAACAAAAACCCTGCTATTTCCGAACTAAAGGTCACTCATATTGATAGTTCCCTCGCATGAGATAAGAATGTAAAAATATAGAACACATCATCGTCCTTGAGGGCAGACGAACGCGTGGTACCTATATAGAAATGTAAGTCATTACTCAACGACAATATGTATGAAATGTTTTGGCTCTTGACTCTATGTTGCGCTTGCGTCGCGACACTGAAACTTTCAGGATTGTAAGTATTATCGCGTCTCTGTTGCATTATTGTGTTAGTTTATTTAATTTATTTATGTATAAAAATTAATTTTAAATCGATTCTTTAATAATCGATATATCGTAGGTACTCATTTCAAACACTGCTTTCCTCGCTACCCAACATTATTTTTATATCCCTTCTATTTTGTAGTTTGAACCGAACGGACGTTAACTTTCCTAGTGACTTTTAATTTGGCTAATAAATAATCTATATTTTATAAAAGCCCATACTTTGTTTTTTAAAGTGAGATCCTGGATTTCCTATATGATGTCAGGAGGCAGAACAAAAAAGAGCTATTTATAATTTATATAGTGTCATGCAATTTGCGACATCTTTAAATCATCCTAAGTTTACTTTAAGAGCTGGTTCACATTAGGTCGGACCGACAGTTTACCGTTGAACGGCTGTCGGGTCTTGCTGTTCACACTAGACGCTGCCGACCCGACCTAATGTGAATATAACCGTCGTCGGTACGATCGTTTTACTGCCCGGGTCGTCACAAAGCAGTTGTGAGTTGGCTTTCGTATAGGATGGACGACGACGACGTTTTCATTGCAATGTTGCAAACCAAAATGTTGTCCTTCTCTTTCATTTAATTCCATAAAATCAGGCTTTAATATGCAACAAATTTCACGCCATGCCGCTAGTTTTAAACTTTTATTTTTGTACTGTTCACACGTTTTATCCCACAGTAAACTCCTGTCTTCCACAAGAGAAATCAAAACTTCTACATTTATTTCGCCCTCCATATTTAAACGTGTCTTTTCTGCATACACGTCGACGAAACTACTTGCGCGAGTGTCGAGAGCGGGGAACGGGCGGGTGGGAGGGTGGCGAGCGGGTGTCGCCGCCGAATGTGAACGGCGCCATACTTCCTAGTACGCCAATATTATGTCCGTCCGACAGAAATCGTGGCTGAACGTAAGGTAAAAGTGTCGGCTCCGACAGTTTTGTCGGATCGCCCTAATGTGAACGGCACTATTGAAATACATATGCCAATATGGATCCGACACGTTTGCCGGCCCGATAAAACTGTCGTTCCGACCTAATGTGAACCAGCTCTAACCGTAGCGTAGAGAGCTTGGTACGTTAAACGTTTATAAGTAGAAAAATTACAACTGTGATTTAATAAAAATATTTTATAAATTATTGTCATTTCAAAATGGGTTCTTAAATCATATAATTGACTATTTCGCCTACACGGTGAAATCATAGTATGGTTATTACTTAATATCGAATACAGGAAAGTTAATAAATGTAAAATACACAAGCGAAAGCGATAATTAGTAAAATAAACCAAAAATCATGAGTTAGAAAAACGTGAAATCAAAATATTTCCTAATCATGAAAAAAAGATATGGCCGCAAAACTAGCCCGTTTTTTTTGTTTTCCAATGAGAATGGTATTTATTTACACTGGCAACATTTGTGAAACTAATGTGTGTATAATTTGGGTATATTTTGGGATCGTCTTACAGTGAGACAGTCCAGTGGCTCCAAACCCTCGGGGTCCCGGGAATAGTCGCCATCATTCTGTGTAATTAGCATATTTTTTTCTATTAATTTACTGTTGACTGTTCGTTTTTATATTTTCACACTAAATATTTTTAAGTTGTATTTGCATTATGTTATGACGCCATTTTAATATTGTTTATTTTACATTTACTTCCATTTTTTAAATATTTTTTCTCATTTATATTTTTTTAGTAACATTTTAGAAACATACATTTTTTTATTTTTATTTTTAACACTTAATAGCTTAGGAGTTTCTTTTTTGTACAAAAGTTATTTTGTATCTTAAATATCTTTTAGACGAGTTAAAGAAATTAATAGGCAGAAAAAATAGATCTCTGCTCTTGTTTCAGTTAGAACTAAATATTTCTAGAAATAAATAGTATGTAGTTAGGTTCGCAGTTATCATGCCAAGTGCCTGTAAATATGTGCTCAATAATTGCTACTATGAGAAACGGACAGACATACAGAACATTTTGCTGTGATACTTGTACATTTTTATTAAAAGTTTAAAAAAAAAAATCTTGTATTTATTTATGGCTCTCTGTTTAATTTGGTTTGTGACCCATAATTACAATAACGCAGCATAAACTACATAAAAGGGAAGTGCTTTCAATGGCTCTACGAAATATATTTTTTTTACTTAGAAGGCCGATTTGAAAAACGATTAAGTGTTTAGTTTTTCAGTTTTGTAAATGTGATTTTTTCCACCACATTTTACGATAGAAAAACAAAACTTCCGTGCCACTAAAATAAATCTTTTGTCATTTTCCACACCCTAATTTTACACTTATTAACAATAGCAGTAATGTGTAAAATCGATTGGTTACATTTTGACGTTTTTTAGATTACCATCAGGGTTGGCACGTTTCCAAACTGCGCTGGCAACACAGACTACTTCGAAATTTATATTAAACTGATGTTTACTAGAAATCGAGGCCAAAGTGTTTATGAACAGTTAGAATATTAGTTAATTGATTGGGTTAAAGGTTTTCTGTTTTTTTTCTTGTAAGAAGATTCTTTGACTTAATATTTTGGGAATGTGTTTTTTCTTCAAAGAGGCTCTTTTGTAAAACTGCTATAATATCACGGAAGTTATTAACACAAATTTTAATGATAAAATGACGTATACGAACATTATCGAAAGTGGATTGGAATTTCAGACTTTTAACCACACTAAATACTATAAATAAAAATGAAAAGAATTTTGTTTGTAATGAATAATCTCAAAAACTACTGGACAGATTTTCAAAAACCTTTAGAGAGTTACATTTTCAGGAAGTAAAATAGACGGCATTTTTCAAATTGCGACCGAAGTCACGGCGCGCTATAAACTTTTCTAGCTAGCTATCTTTCTAGCTATTCAAAATAATTTACATCGCTTCATTTTACTGAAATGTTTGAAACGCCGTTTCTACGATGAACTTGACGGTTATTGTATCTTTTGCTCATCACTTCAAATTAAACTGTTTTATAGTAGCTTTTAATTTTAAATTACAATTCGGTGACTACTTCCTACAATTTCAGAATACATAGTTTTCTACGTTAAAAATGACCTTCCAAACTACCGATTTATTTTTTAAAGTAAAACTGTATAATAAAAGTGTATTCTGTACTGATACTCGTATAATACATCATCACTTCAGAACATTAAAGAAAGCACTTTATCATAAAAACAAAATTTCGTAACACAAAATTGATCCAAATTATGTAAAATTCACTTTTTCATATTTTCATATCTATCTCTATGATATCTTTGTTCATTCTCTTTTTATGCATTTTTAAAATTATTATTTAGGGATTTTTTCCCGATTGCTTTTGTTTTTTTATTTGGCCTGTACTGTCCCATTCCTTCTCTCCATAGTATATTCTTCTCGTCATTATTTGTTTTATATTTAACAATGATTTAATTTTAAACTTACATATTTATTAAGAAATCCCGATGTTTTAGTCTGCTAGCAATTAAATACCTTACAATTAAATACTACAATCCATTAAATACTATAATAAGTAAATAATTATTTTTTATCACTAACACAAATTGAGTCTAGATACTTGGACAGTCGACATGATAATACGTCTCTCTTCAAATCACAGACCAAACAGGTGTCGATCATAAATAATGTCACTACAATGTCATGTCAATTATATTTCTGTATGACAACCGATATATTTTGGCAACCCTTACTGTTAGGGCACGGTCATATTTTGCTAGGTAATTTTTTTTTAAAGTGTAAACATAATTATTTACTGATAGTGGTACTGTATTAGTTTTTTTACTCATTCTGAATTACAAGGCACTATATTATGCTAGTTATACAAAATAAGTAGAAAAGTAAAATAGGAATTTGCATCTATTAAAATAGGATTGATTAATCTGCTTAGCTTAATATTACAAACTTAATATTGTAAAAAAATAAGACTTCAGTTAAATAATTAAATAAAATAGAGACATTAACACTTGGGCGTCAAAGTATCCACTCCTGCGCATCACTGTCATCTATCCAAGCACCACTGCTTTTTCAGGATGCAGAAAAACACTTTTTTTTTTTCATTTATAAAAATTAATTATGTTGTTGCCGAATAAATCTTCTGGTTATTGAGAAACTTCTACAGTTACGATAAATCTGGGCCAAACACTTCAATCTCTTTTTTATTCTTATTCTCTTTGAAGTCTCTTCAACGAAGAATTAAGACATCTTTTACAAACCCCATACCCTCATAAACCGTCTTCAAACGTTCTTTAACTGAAGTCACACTAACACAGTCTCTTAACTGCGCCTGCGCCGGTGATGTGTAAATGGGCCCTAAATAACGCAGAGGCCAAGAACAGAGGTGCGGAGTGACACGGGTTCGATGCCCGGTCGAAACAAATTCGGATCACGGCTATTTGTGGCTGTTCCTATCGTGTGCTGGCTTTTTCGTAATGATTTAAAAAAAATACAATACTCATGTGTGGACGTAACTGTTCAGAAAAATTGACCCAGGAATCGAACCAAAGATCATTTACTTTGTAGCACCATCAGTGTTTATGATAAATTACAAAGTCAACTCTACATGAGGAAAAAATAACTTCTTCAAGATGTAATCTTCATACAAAATCAATTATTTGCACAGGTGCAATCTATTCTTCATTTCTTCTATACTAATACTTATTATAACGCTGAAGAGTTTGTTTGTTTGCTTGAACGCGCTGATGTCAGGAATTGCTGGATCGAATTGAAAATTGATTTTTGTGTTGGATAGTCCATTTATCAAGGAAAGCAATAGGATTCGAGCAGTGGGAGCAAACCAAAGGGATCAACTAGTTTAAAGTTAAACTATATTCTACTCAAGAATAATGTAGCTTTCTACCAGTGACAGAATTCCAGAGATTGCTTCGTACAAACAAACTTACTAAGTTTACCTCTTTATAATATTCATCATCATCAGCCTATAATGTTCCCACTGCTGGGACACAGGCCTCCTCTCTGAGAGAGAGAACGGGCCGTAATCTACCACGCGGGCCCAGTGCGGATTGGTAGATGTCACATGTCTTCGAATTTTTGGTTCTAGGACATCCGGTTTCCTCACGGTGTTTTCCTTCACCGTTTTGAGAGCAGTGGTGAAGTAGAAGTAAATTACACAAAGTAATGCGCCCGGCGGGGTTCGAACCCTCACTCATCAGTCGGGACCGATACCACTGGGCCACCACTGCTCTCTTTATAATATTAATACAGATTAAATCTAAAAATATTGTTACTAAGGTCGTTGTGTTGTGACTTCGGGTCAAGTGGGTATAGTTTTAATTTCAATACGATTCGGCCTTTTCGAAGGCAAGAGTATCGCTTGTACTGCCAGGAATGTTGGCATTCATTTATGTCTTATTTTCATTACCATTATTTTTAGATGTTCGAGATCAAAGGAACGCTGTACTGAAGACTGCAGTCATTATGGTATTGACGTATAGCAGTCTGGTCATAAAGTTATTAAAATAATGGTATTTTCAATAAAAAAGTCAGTGGTTATGATGTACATGGAATTTTGGGTCGGGGAAATGGTGCTTGAAGTGATTGCTGTATTAAAATGGCCAAAGATGCGTGAAGCTGAACTGTCTTTTGTAAGGATTTTTTGTTTTCCTAGTTCGTTGTTTTGTGTTGAAAGTAAGTAATGGCTCAACTTATATGTAAGAATTCATATTGTTTTTATAATACCCTCTCGTTTCTGTGTTGTGTCTACAGACAATACTATCCATTTGATTTTGTATTTGTTTTATTTATTTTGTGCTGGCGCTGCTGCTGTGATTGCTATAACCGAACTACTGCCACTAAACCATATTTTCGAGCCGTTTGACGTTTAAATTCTATCAAAACTACTTATTTACGCATCCTGTGACACAAGGGATAGCTTTTAAAGAGGGCTACCGTTTTTGTGCTCCAGATGGCGCCAGTGGCGAGTGAGGTCCTGTATGGTTGGAAAGTTTGTTATTATTCTGGACTGTGGCGTCAAAACATTAAATAATAAAATATGCTTGTAAACAGTAAACAACTAACTCTGAATTAGCTAACCTCTGAATTAGCTGGTCTTTCAGTCCGCTTAACTTTGCACCTATTTTTCTTAGTTCCGCTTGTAAAGCACTGATATTCATTGACCCGTAACTTGTATTAGCCGTAATAAGAATAATATTTCATTAAATATTTCGTAATACCTCAGAAAGTAAACTAAAAAGAAATAAAACTGTGCAGCCCGCCAATAAACAAACATTTCGGGACCTCACGCTACACTAGCGCCTCTAACGGCGAATTCACACGCGATAGCCCTCAATTTGCCAGAGGCTAAGCATTACCATACAACGAGGCGTCGTCACCAGTCTCTTGGATAAATAACCAGCTTTTTTACATAGGACAGTCCCCCAATGCGCCCCTCCTTCACTTCCTAGTGTTTTGGCTGGTAAGAAGTGGCGGAACAAACTCCCCAGCAACACATCTGTCTGTACGGTTAGAAAACCCATGATTTCAAACAACCGTCACGCGTCGTAGCACAAATACTTTTAAACGTCTGTTGAACACTTGTCTAAAAAAATGTCAGATTATGTCGTTGAAATAAGGTCCGTTTTGCAGTCACACCTTTTTAGACAAGTGTTCAACAGATGTTTAAGTTTTTGTATAAGGCTGATAATAAATAGAACATTCACAAAGTGCATCAATTTGAAATTACATCCCAGCTGTGACAGCGTTGACGAGGAGTAATTCTTCAATTCAATATTATGCTTTATAATAATTTAGACCAGTTTTATTATTTTAGTTTTTTTTTTTATATAATTTGTTTTAACAGATTCAGTAAAAGTGATCAAAATATTATTGTGATTCTGTCTAGCACATATATTAGCTGTAAATTCGTAAAAACTTAATTTCTTAGCACAAAGTAATAAAAAGTAGAGTAACTTGAGCTTGTCTGTCGTCAGTGTTGCCAGTCGCTTTTATATTTAGCATCAACATGTGGAAACTAATATAGGTTAATCTGTTCGTCTGTCCGTCTTCAAATAGTCTCTCGTAGAGCTTTTAACAGTTTCGTAACAAAAGTTTTATAATGTGAAGAATTTTTGTTGGTTTTAGAATTCATTATTAGTTTCTTAATTTCTAACTGGTAATTTATAGTATTATCAATGTGTGCTCAGCCTTAGATAGTACAAAGTTCCTGAGAATACTTTAATTTTTTTTTTTCATTTTTTTTTTCATACGCTGTAGATTAAATATGTTTAAATTCACATTTTAAAATGTTACTACGTTTCTGAAATAATAAAAAAAAATGTTTGATAGAACTGTAATAGCAGGTGTTTTTAAAATCGTTATTTTAATTTGTTTGAAATATCATTATGAGAAAATGATAAATATCTATCGTGAAATGATAGATATTTATCATTTTCTCATAATGATATTCATCTCATTTTTCATCTTTTTGTTTACCATCTGCATTTACCAAAAGTAAAAAAAAATGAGCAAAACAACTAAATATTTCAGCAAAAGAAGCAAAGTACAGTCAGTAACATTTACATGTCGCTCATAGGTAACTGAACCTCATTAGTAGCACTAACCCTGTCTCCGGTCATTGCCTCTTCATTTTGGCAATAGAAAATTGTTTGAATTTTATAAAACTATTTAAAATATACTTTTTAATGTACATAAAAATACATTTTATAAACATTTTTTATTTATATCGAAAAGTAAGATTTCTTTGTAGTTTAATTTCAAATTTTTCAGTTAAATTTCGTATTTTTAACGTTGCCGAAAAGTTAGTGACGTCAGTAATCTAACTACTGAAAAATAAATATCAATAATAACATAAATAAATACATAATAAAGATAATAAGGTTCATGAAACAAAATTGTATAAATTAATGTGCTTTCATAATTCTTCTATCAGAAATATAGAATCGAGTAAACACTTGTTTTCAGACGGTTGCTTTTCCGAAGGAAAACTCATGAAAACAAACTGAAATTGTTACAAAAGTAGAAAATGACTCACATACTGACAGTAAACAAGAACTTCTGAGATTATTCTGAAAGTTAAGACTGTCTAAGGGGGAGGCCTATGTTCAGCAGTGGACGTTTTCCGGCTGATGATGATGATGATGATGATACTATATTAATACATTAGGTATTCCATAAATATGTTACCTCATGCTTTTATGCAAAAAATTCAGCAACGCAACCTTGAGATGATAAAGCATTATATTTATTGTATGTTCTATACATTTTTTTTGTGGTTATGTATAGTATACATATCTGTTATGTATTTGCATATTTCTAAGAAATGAGTCAGTCTTGACTAAGATTTATCATTACTAATTACAATGACAAAGATGAATGTCGAGTCCTCTGTAGCATAGCATATTAAAATTTAAATATGAATAGAGTTAAATATGTTTCATGTAAACCCTGCTTTGGTAAAAGTAGGTAACACAATTTACACAATTTTGTTTGAATCAATTTTTAGGTACAGTTAGCGTTATCAATGTCAATTAAAACGGGATATTTACCATGTTTATAATTATTTTTTTTTCTAATATTTCACCACTGTTACAAACGTCCCAGATGAGAGATAAACGGATAAACTGACACTTTTTTCCTAGATCGAATCTCAAACATTGATAACGCTAACTTACAATTAAAAAATAAATAATAAAAAATAAATTACTCAATATACGTGTCCACCCAAACACGCGTGTGTTAGAAGCACCAACGACTAATCAGAAAATAAATGACTTACCCAACTTACAGGGAACAACTTATAACTGAGGTTTGTGAGGAACTCCTTCTTCTGAGGGTCGTACATGTCCGAGGGTTTGAATCCCCTCTTCGTGATCAGGGTGCTGTTGACGCTCGAAGAACTCTTGGTGTCATCAAAGCTGTCCTTGTGAACGATCCTGTCGTTAATCTTGTGAATACTCGACATTTTGTTTGAAGAAAACTGACTTTCGCTAATCGTCATCATTTTGACTAAAGTTTTTCGTTTCACTTTACACTGTCACTTGTTTTTTTCTGGTCAGCACGTAGTAGTAGTTCTAGAAAGATTTCAATGTTATTTATGACGTTGATTGTACTTTTCTTTTTTTCCCGTCCGGTAAAAGCTTGTTTTTAATTAAAAATATCACGGTACCGCGACGTGTGTCTCAATGGATTGTCAGTGACTGAATGAGGGGTGACCAGCGGACAGCGAGGCGGTGACCCGGTGCGCAGGAGTTGATGTAAACGTCACGCGTCCGCGTCGTCGTAGCAGTCGGCTACGTGAGCTACGTCAGTGCTACGAAGACTTTTGGGGTATTTTATACTAATGTCTGTTATTGTTGAAAACAATGTGAAATGGAGGTTTTATGCGTGTAATATTGTGTGCAGGTATTACAATATAATAAACAATGAATTAACTAACTGGATTTTTTGTAGCGTATACGACGAAAAAAGTGTACTTGTTATTTTGCCCTGAAAACAAAGTGGCTAAGAATGAAAAAATCTTACTTTCAAGAGAAGTTTGAAACCATGAGACGAGGAGATTACCTTTTTCCGAATATGATAGCAAAAATAAAATGACATTTAGGGAGGCTTCATATCTGACGGAAAATCCGTCGAGCGTATCATTGAATGTTCTTTACGCACTAACGGATAATCGGTTTAGTGTGACCGGTCAAATGTTTTTCTATACATTCGTCTGTCTGTCTGGCGTTCCGCGACCGATAATACGAGACGGATTTTCCGTCAGATATGAACCCATGACATTTTAGCTACCTATCACATTCAGATAACTAAAAAAAACTAACATAACATAATATTTGGAAAACATGGAAAACAAGTTTTCCTGAGAACTTATTTCCCGTTTACTTTTTATAGACCCATCAAACTATTCTTAAAGAGTAACAGATGTTTTATGACTAGTTTTAGAAGTAGTCGATTGAAATTAAGAGCTCTAGTTTGATATACTACTGCCATGACCTGGAAAACCCTCGCTGTTTGAAATGAAAGCGTTTTTAAACTCTACGTACGTCACTTGTCATACTGTGAGGTAATCCACTACGATACATGTGGAATTGAGTTACTGCCACCCACTAGATTCCGCAGACCGTCAGTGCATTTGCCTTTACTTAAGTTGATGTTCGTTCTTGATTTTCGTTCTCTCAGTACACCAGACACTATTTTAAAGCCGTGGTGACGTGCCTGTATCTGGTCTACTTCAAATAAATGCTTTGATTTGATTTCAGTTTAAGAAAATTTTATCTCTCAAAAGAATATAGATTCACTTAAATATTGCGAAAAAAAACGAAATTATATGCGAAACAGCATAAAAAAAATGATTTGACGATAACAGTTTCTAAAAATAACTTACAGGCTCACGGCGAGAAATTTTGAGAACACCCGAGAAACGTGAATATGAGAGGTTTCTCCACGTCTTTTTTATTTTATTAGAAGTCTCAGGGAGACTTCTCACCGTAGGTCTACTGGCTACATTAAACTTTAACTTCACTGCAGAATAAATAATATTTCCTTGTTATAAAACGTTATAATGCTCTCGTAGACGGCACAAGAAGAACTTAAGTTGTTGACAAATGCACTAACGTGTAGCGGCATAGATTGCCTTGTATGCGGAATCTAGAAAAAGTTATCTGTGGTTATTGCTATTAAAGATTGTGCGTCCCCTATTACAGAACGTCGCTTAATACTCAAGCATTACTTAAAACTTGACGATAGATTCAAGCCCTTTTTTTTTGCGTGGTAAAATCATCAAATGAGTCCTCCCGCCCCTACTGTCAGACTTGTACTGAATAAAATCCACGGTATTCCTTCAATAGCCCTTTACGTAACAGGGTCACGGTTACCAGGTGAGACAGTCCCGCGACCCCGGCAGGCTTTGACCCTCCTAGTGGGCCCCGTTAGATTGCTGACAGCGCGCCGTCAACCCGGTCATGGTCCATGATCAGACGGCAAGTCACCCATAACTCACCGCCCGAATGCCCGCACCTACGGTGGCCGGAGATCGTCTTGCGACGTCCGTTGCCGTGGGCGTCTCCCGCGGCGGCTGGGTCGTGAGGTGGACGCTGTCCTCTCCCTCACGCATCCCGCTTCCTCCTAAGATTCAAGCCCTTTGATTGGTTGAAACTAGTTTTAAGTAACGTATAATGTATCCCGTTTTTACGAAAACTAGGTGAATGGTTAAATGAAAGCGAACTGTTGTATTGGCAAAATTGGAAATTTTATAGTGCAATATCAAAAAATAGAGTTTAATTTATGAGTCGTATAGTGTTAGGTTAAACGTGTAAGTGTTCTTGTTTATTTCACAAATACCGTGACCTAGAAAAACACTCTGGTTTTGAATTAAATGCGATTTTTCAACTCTACGAGTATTTGCGTCACTAAGTTGGCCTGTGAGATAGTGCACTCTTGTTCATGAGGAATTGGGTTATTGCTGATGATTGATTTATCTTATTTTTATATTTTTTTGATGTTTGAGTGCGCGAAGTCAATCATCAAAAAATCTAGAAAAATATCAATCTTACCCGTTGGGCGATACGAAGGGCGATACTTAAAATTTAAAGCGCATGATTAAATTTTTGAAACTTATAAACGGGTGGAAAGATTTCAAGAACTATTGTTTAGATTTAAAACGGGATATTTACCATGTTTATTATTTGTTTTGAGTTTCCGATATTTCGGCACTGTTGCAAGCGCCATGATCACGGAGGAACTGAAGTTATTGCGGGTGGATGTTTATGAGCAGACAAAACGGTCTACCCTCCTTCTCGTTCGTTTTTTGCGTTCGGCACCACTACTATTGTCACTCGTCTCACTCACAACACGATATTGTTCCCGACACACAAAACTCACTGTATCCGCTCGCGAAGTTGTTATTGTATTTTTTCGGTTTTTACACAATTGGACCACTGGGTTCCAGGCCCTCGACAGTTGAAACCCATCCTCACGATTGAAATTTTTATATTTTGTGATTTCAATCGCTTCACGTACCAATCTCGGTATGTAGTGGCGTTCTGTCGAGATGACCTGAGGGTTATGCAACTCGATCCAGTGGTTGGGTCCCGATTCCAACAGATGTTGAGCTATTGCTGATTTTTGGATATCGTTGTTTTTCACGGCCCTAATATGTTCCGAAATTCTGCAAGCTACAGTTCGCTTGGTCTGTCCGATATATGCCTTTCCACAGCTGCAATCTACTTTATAAACACCGGGTTTTTCTAACGGGAAGTTGTCCTTCGGCGAACGCAACATTTGAGACACTTTCTTGAATGGAGTGAAGATAGTTTTCACGGCATACTTACGAAGAATGTTTGCAACCTTATCTGTCACTCCCTTCACGTATGGCAAAAATGCCGGTTGCCTTAAAAAAAAAAATAATAAACATGGTAAATATCCCGTTTTAAATCTAAACAATAGTTGTAGTGACCATGTCAGTCTAAAAACTTAGATTTCAAGAAGCCTTTTATGATATAGTATTTTTTCCTACTTTTCCGTGTCGAGAATTGCAAAGATTTTTCGGATAGAAAAAAACACGTATTATGTTTAGCAATGGAATGACAGATATTAGATTACTCGCTTGTGTTGTGGGTCTGCGATTGCTAATTTGGTTAAATGTCTGGCGTACTGAGCCAGAAAGACGCAGGTTTGAGTCCAGCTCGCAGTCTTTTTTTTCCAAAAAAATCTTTCTCCGCTTTTCTTTCTAATTTAATTTCTTCGGAATCCAAGATAGTTAAGTTCATTTTCCAGGACTTCTACCTTCATTATCTCTGCTCTTTTCTGGTGATTGCAAGAAAAAGAGTTAAAATATGGCACTGATTTCTTTGTAGCCATTAGCAGTGTTCTAGAATCAGCCAGAAGAAAACAAGAATCAAGGTTTCAAACATAAAAAAAAACATACGATTCATCATTCCATCAATGTGGCGCAAGCGCAAGTATTTCAAAACGACGCGAGATCTAAACACACAACCCGCCTTTCATCCATGCCAAACTCGACTATACCACTCTCAATCTCTTATTACAATGCAACAAGGTTCAATTTCGTCTGTACAATTAGTATTGACGTAAGTGAGAATCATGCGCAGTACAGAAATAATTTTGTGAAAAATTCAGTTGCTGCCCGCGTCTGAGATGTTTTTCAGTACTGTTTACGACTTTTGCTGTGTATTTGTAATTGTTTTTCAATTTCTCGTTTCTGGGAATAATACATTTTAGAGAACATTCATTGTAGTACCTACGTTACGGGATTTTGAATAAAAAATTAAAACACTAATGAATAAGCTTCGAAAAGAAGAGGTTTTAAAACAAACTCTAATAACTCTTGAATCATCTTTCTTTCGCGAAAATATTCTTATATAGTAAAAATGTAAGTGTGCACGCAATGTAGATATTTTTTTATTATTTAAATATTTAATTGCGGATACTTAGGCCGTAGATAGACTTTTTACAAAAATCTAAACTGTCTTGGATTGACGTAAGTATATCGGAAGTTGTTGTCCAATTTCAACCACTTAGCTAGCTCGCCAGACATTGGACTAAAGTCTAATAAACATCACAAACCAACGAAAATTAACTCAAGTTGCTCATATAATTTATAAATCATAAAATGCACCATGATCTCTTCGAACCCGGTCAAATCTGGGTCAGACTCAACTAACAAAATATTTTAATATTTATTAGAACAATTTAAAAAAAAAACAATTATAGGGCGTCAAAAAACTCATCCACATCGCTGTCAATGGGGAAAGTGCCCAGAATGCTGGCAGCATTGCCACGTTGGATGGCAATGCTGATCCTTTGACCAAGAAATAGGCCAGCCCTCTGGTCACACGAGGCGTCGACTATGCGCTTGGCGATGTCTTTGAAAACTTGGTGGGCACTCGGACCCCATGGCCCTAGTGTTTCAACCCCAAACGGCTCAAATACATAGCTAGAAGTCAAGCCATTGTATTTGCGCCGTTTGAGGTTTTCAGCACTTGCAGCAGCCGCACCAGCACAGCATGTAGTACCAGGAAGATGGGATGGCGCAAGGGTGTCGACACATGTTGCATCCCACACCAAAGGTCTACCAACTTCCATGGCATTATAGTCATCCCATCTGGTCTCTTCCCATCGTCGCGTGCCAAGCCACTGGGTTCTAAAGTTTTTTGACGCCCTATAATTGTTTTTTTTTTTATTATTATTTTAGTTTTAGTTTAGTTAATTTTGTAAATATTTTAATTTTAGTTTTTAAATATAGTATGTATTATATTAGAATGTAAATAATTATAGCACAAGTTACCCAATAAAACATTAGAACAATTTTGTACCTAAACAAATACGAGTAAGTCCGGTTGAATCATCGCTGACTGGAGTTTAAAACATGTATGAATAAACATTGTTTAAACTGGTGAAATATCTAGTTTAAAGATAAACAAGGATCTAGGTCGTATGGAGGACGTGATGGTGTTTAATTAGTTAAAAAGATTTTAATACATCTGTGATCTTTTTCTTGTTTATCTTTTGAAAAAAATAATGGAAACAAGAAATTATATTACCACGACCCGAGTTAGAATAAGGCCAGGAGAACAATAGTGATGTTACTAAGAAACAATACCAAAGTTGGTTTAAGAAAATAAACTAAAAGAAAAAAGGAAACTCGTACTAGTTTATTTTATTTCTTTATTGTTTTAATGTCAATGGGTGCTAAAGAGTGAAATTTGACTACCTGAAGCATAGACACTATTTTATGCAGTTTTAGAGGTCTCTTGGACACTTAACAATGCCTTGATCTACTTTTTTTGAATTATTACAGCGTTTACAAATAATTTTCAAGCGTTAAGTTTTAGAACAGCATTCTGTCTTTTTCAACTTCAAAATTGAGACAGAAGCAATATTTTAACACAATCGGAAATAAGTGGTGTCCTTCCATAGATAATTTCCGGCAAGTCTCATGGCTAAACTTCAGGTTAGCTAAAGTTATGTTGATTAAGCTGAAGATTAGCCTAAACCTGAAGTTTGGTCCTGAAATATGGTCTGCATGGTAGGCAATCAACACAACAAGTCACCCAATTAATTCATTCCAGTGTTTATGTATTTTAATTTTAACTGTTTATTGAATAAAGTACCCGTGATTGTGTGATGTCTTTCCATTAATAGTGATGTGATCGACCCGTACTTTTCGGGTACCTAAGTAGTGCCGCGTGCTGTAACGGCTAACAGAGCCTATTTATTTACCGTATATGCTCATTGCTCAAACATTTATATCACTAACTGTTTATTCATTAGATCATTCGTCTGTTTCTACCACAACAATGCAAGTACACACGGCTACACATCAAGCTACACAAAACCAGTATAAGCTGATCGTTGAATATGCGGAAAGACCATACAAAACGAGACCACGGTAAACTGGTTAAGTATAGCTTGATGCGTAGCCGTGTGTACCATAAACCACAATAAATCTTAACAACATTAATTAAGAGTGAAACTTGTTAGAAATCGTTTGGCAGAGGAACAAATGATTCATTTGCTTCTAGAATCTGTTCTTATTTCTTGTAAGTCATTACACTGTCAAGTATTTTGTTTGTGACATTGACAGATCAGATGGAAACACCCTCAGAATAATGACCACAGATTTGAGGAACAAAAACTTGATGAACCGCAGTGACCATGCAGCCTCGTTTCGACCGATATTTCTATGTAACTCTATCAAATCTCTTTCGTAGAAGGCGCCTGTTGTGTTTTTTAAAGACGAATGCCTGGTTTACACAGTGCGAGTCAGCCTACTCAGTAGCCACCGTGCGACTTGGACTGTGTGGACGCATACGAGATATTCGATAATATGAATTGCATAGAATCTCAAATCTTTTAATTTCACTCGCCATCTTCCCTTTTACCGCCACTTACTTTGGAAGATTTTAGGACTACTCCAGCATACATTTCACTAAAGACTAGGCAGCTACTGTCATCATGAGAACAGCTGAGGCAAGTCGAGCTCTGATAACCGTGCACACACGAAACAGTAGGTACAATAAGCCCTGTTAGCTTCGGCAGAAGTATCTGGCGTTTTCTTCTCCAATGGAATTACAAACACGTTACACGACTAGTTAGGGGCACGAACAAAACATTTCTTGATACACGATTGGAGAGTTGTCCCAGATGTGTTGTCAAAACTCTTGAATTCAAAAATAATAGGGACTGAGGGTTTACTCAAAAGTTACCAAGTTATTTTCGTGCGGAGGCCTTATCAAAAGATTTCTGTATTTTATTTACAGTGAAGAATTTAAAGAATTTACTTCGTTTATTGCACAGAAAATTGAAAAAACGCCTCTAGTGTACGAACAAGGATTGATTGTTTTCCATCAAATTAACGGCAAAGTTCCTGTTTACTTTACGTCACAAAAACGTTAAAAGTCATGATAGGGCCTCTGGGCTCTGATTTGTATCTTCGTTGAAATACTCAGAGATTAGACACCATGTCTAGTCAGAAGCTCGCACCGTGTAAACCAAACGATTGGAACAAGTCGAGTAGCTGCAGTACGCAGTGGGTACCTATATCAAAGCGTTTATTAGCTTTTTGCGGTAGACTTTATCTTTTTGAAAGTGTACCTTTGAGTTGACTATAGTTAGATACAGAGCGAAGAAATGAAATGAGTCAAAATTTTGTCTGGTGCCTATGAGTAATAGTCTGTAATAGTATGTTCAAGAAATTCATGATTATATAGTTTTCCTTTCACCAATTATCACCTACGTATGCTGTATGACGATGATTCTATGAGAAATGTGCAAAATTAGAATGATATATTGATAGTACTGAAGACGTAGGTATTTGTTTAAGTATTTTTTTGAGATATGGATCTTCAGAGGCAACGCTTGCAAAAGTTAGGTAAACTTTAGCCCGCCCAGTAGCAGACGCTGGTAAGTGGTGAAATGCAAATAATAGTTTGTTTTGACAATAAACCACAAATTAAAAATTAACTAGAAAGTTGCTTCAATCAAACCTATCTATAAGAAGCAAATATTTATTTCGATATAACAAAGTATGATCACGGTAATAATAATTGTACAGTGTTTTTTTTTTTAACTTTGACCCTCTATGAATTATTTATCCTGTATTGTAGTTGCGTGGTTTGGTACCTATGTCCTCTGAAAGTGTTTAGCCATTAATTGTAATTAGTGAAAAGAAGTAATAAATGGATAGTGAGACCGTTTGTTAGTTTACGTCATAATTATTATGTTTTGTTTTTATTGTGGTTTGTATTGTAGGTAACTGACGGGGAAAACCAGGACCATTGAAATTTTTCTTCTACGCAGTTGTAAGTCATAAATGACGATAACTGTAGGTATTATAATGTTCTAATATGGCCAATTTTTATAAATTCGTTCTAGGAATATGTTCTACCATTAAGAGTATTCAAATTATTAAATAATCTAAATTATAATATTAAGAATCCCCGCTTAAAAGCCCGGTTATGTTGCCAAAGAAAGTATATAGGGCTCTCTTCCGCGTTTCATTTTTAAATTCTTGAGTGATACACCACTAATAAATGGCTGTCACCAAAATGTGTCACCCGGAACAATACTGCCCACACAACAAAACAATAAAAAAGAAAAAACAAGATGGCCGCTTGTCAAACACCTACGCGGGAAAATTTATACAAGAAATGCACTTCTATACCAAAATGCACTTGATTACCACTGATAATTTTATCCACGCTAATTAGAATCTTATTTTCAGTTAGATAAAGACCGTATTTGTATGTATTAAGGGCGCGGTGTGTGCCTCGCGCGGGGATTTCTCACAAACTAAAATAAGTACTGAAACATCATTGCATAATACGCAGAAAAGCTCCAGAGTGTAGTGACCATGATTTGGGGATTTTCACGGATATTCTCGAAAGAAAGTAAGTTTACAATGAACTATTTATGGTCAAATATGTCTAAAACATACACCGTCGTACCACAAAAACTTTTAAACGTGTGTTGAAAACTTGTCTAAAAAATGTCAGATTATGGCGTTGAAATAAGGTCCGTTTTGCAGTCACACTTGTTTTAGACAAGTGTTCAACAGATGTTTACATTTTTGTAGTAAGGCTGACAATGTTAAAATCCGTATTTCAAATAAGTAGTTATCAGTTTCTGGCATAGTCCACTCTTCAGCTCTTGAGCGTATCTATGGAGTCGGCCCAGAATTTTTCTTAAACTTGGGCCTCTTTAGTAGCGTCTGTTAGATGTTAATTAATTTACTTCATCAATTATAACTGTCTAGTCAAACAAAAAAAAAACAGTATTTGTCGTATTGCAGTTATGCATGCATGATAATTGTTTAACTGAATAGTATTACTGTGGTATTACGTAGTTTAACTCACACTTTTACTACAATACCTCTATTTTTTTATGATGAACCATTGAATTTTTTTTTTTTTTTTTTTTTTTTTTAATTAAGTCATCTTGCTTTATTTTATGTGTTTGTATTTGTTTTATGATTTTATTTTGATCAACGGATATTGTTGTCCTATTTTACATTGTATTGTTTGTCTTTTTGTGTGTAATTTTATTATTTTTTAGTACGTCAGTCGTAGGTTTCCTTCATTTTTAATAATATTGTCGGAGCGGATGAAGAATGTACAACTATCACTTGCATTGTATAGAGTGTATTTATCTAGTATTATATAGCGTCATAGCCAGCATTGTGTGAGTACCATGTACTTCAGAGCTATCTTTGACTAGAAACCTACGTCTTTCATTGACTTGAATGACTCTGGCGGTTGAGAGTATGTCATGCTCACTCAAAAGTCTCGCTGATGGTGGCGTGTATGTCGGATCATTTAGTTCCCTTCAAAATGGTTGAGCTGAATGGTGCTGATATATGTGTCATGTTCGTGAACGGGCGCTGTCAGTTGGGACTGGTCATCTCTCAGCTGCCACGGTCTATTTTAATTATTAATAATTAACTTTATTTTTGAATTGTCTTTTTTATGTTTACTATGGACACAATTAACTTGCCACATCGTTCTCACATAATGTACCATCTGATGATGAATGATGTAACAAAAGTTCTGTAATAATTTTGGCGATTGAAAAAGAGTGTCCATGGAGTTTCTTGCTCATTCTTCTCCATAGAGATCTACGCTTTGGAATGAGCACCTACGGTACTTTCACAGTTTTTATGTCTTGTGACTGGGACTGTAGCACCATAACTATTTTTGTACTTGTTTTATTTTATGTCTTTTGACAATTCAAAAGTGCCTGTAATTGGCCTACTTGAAATAAACGATTTGATTTGATTTGATTTGAATGGCGCAATACTGTAGTACTTTAACCCCAATGAGTCTCAAAGACGTTAGTACGCAAGTACTGACAATAGGTAACCTATAAGACGTGTGCACTGTGCAGACGTGTCTTCAGACTTGTAAGGAACGTTTGTTTCTTTATAAAATAGAGGTATGTATAGTATATCAATCGTGGTCTTGAGATTGAGTTACAGGTATACCTACTTTATTAGGTCATCGAATATTGCTAAACAATAAACACGGCTACAATATTAAAGTTATACAAAACCAGTGTGACTATTTATTGTGCAGAAAAATCATACAATGCAAGGCCAAGATAAAACTATACTAGCTAGCGATCAAAAGTATGGAATCAGTGGAATTACTTACTCCGATTCCGCGCGATCTTGAGCAAAAGTACTTAGTAACTAGGTAAAGACAAATAAAAATTGTACCATTGTAATGGTTTAAATGTTAACTTTAAACTGATACCAAATTCATTCAAATGACGCCATTATTTAAGAAGCTATCACGGATTAATTCCAAGTAAGTGATTTCATACTTTTGCTCGCGAATGTTTATGTATTGCTTGATGTGCAGTCGTTTGTACCCTTCGGTAATACCTAATCATGCAGCTGCAATATGTTATATGTACAAAAAATCATGCATAGATATAACATAAATTGTATGTAAATGAATAATGTAAGCCACCTGAGAATCAATGAGTAGGTGTTTGCTTGTGACTAATTAACAGTGTGACCGGAAAAAGCAAAATACCAACCTAAGTTCAGTACGTTAGGTATGGTATTGCATTTTCAGCAATAACAGGATAAAAGTCTAGGTAACGTTGATATTCATTATATTTTGGCAAACAATTAAAATAGGAAACAAAAATAAGCAATCGATAGAAACGTCGATGATGGTTTGTTTAAAAAAAATATTGTGGCCAGCTGTTTATTCCCGCACGTAGGTATTGTTTAGAATAAGTGAACCAATAAATAAAACGAGATATACGTTCTTGTGACGTACCTGTACTATTCTCTACAATATCCTTCTACGTGACAGAAATCTTTTATCTTAGACATTTCCTTTGTTATCAAAAACCCGTTACAAAATCCCAAGAGAGTCTCCAAAACCTACAAAATGTAGGTCACCCCAGTTGGACCAGTCGCCTGCCAGCATCTAATTTAGTCCGGCGAACGGCGCGCCGCAGTTTCAACATCCAAACACACGCGCTTAGCATTATTTACAATTCAAACATGAATTCAATTCATGGATCAACAGATTTCATGTAAATCTATGGCGTTTAATAGGCACAGGGATATTTCCATGATAGTGGAATCGTAGAAAGAAGAATTGTACTTGAGTGGTACTCGCAAGCAGCGTGATTGGCGATTGGAAAATTATAGAATAGACCTTCTCAGCATTTATGAACGTGGGAGTACGTAGGTAATGATTGTAGCTGTTGGCGTTTTTCTGCCTGCTCCCATTTTTTTTTATGAGAGCGGTAAACCGCCCTTAGTGCAACGGAAGGCACTATTAGACTCTAACTGACAAAAAAAACCGGCCATTCTCTTATTTTAGAAGTTACAGGGGGGGGGCACAAAATTTGTTTTGTTTTTTTATTTTTGTGTGAAAATCCTAATGCGGTTCACATAATACATCTGCCTACCAAGTTTCAACAGGATAGCTCTTATACTTTCGACAAAAAGTGGCTGTGACATACGGACGGACAGACAGACAGACAGACATGACGAATCTATAAGGGTTCCGTTTTTGCCATTTGGCTACGGAACCCTAAAAACGGGCCTGTACTTCTGTCCCTCAATCGCATTTTTCCTTTCCAGTATCACGGTTAACCGTGATACTGGAAAGGAAAAGGGCTATTGAAGGATCACCGTGGATTTTAGTCAGTACAAGTCTGTCCCAGTCCTTCCCGTCCAGCCCTGTGTGGAACTCATTTGATGAGTTTACCACGATACGAAAAAGGGTCACTTTTGAGAAAAAAGCTTTCTGAGTTATTGTAAAGCTTTTTAAAAAGAAAGAAAGAATGCTTGTTTGTTTGGAATCTTTACGAAGACAGATGTGGGTGATTAGCGAGGGTTTTGCCCGGGCAATTTGGACACATCATGCTCCAGTGACCGGGCAAAACCCATTACTGTTGATGACTCCAAATTCTACTGCGACTGAGTTCTGCTTATAAATACTTTCCTGTTCATATAAAAGACGTTTATACATCTAAGTATCAAGCTATATCTAATTATAATTAATGTATACCTAAACTGTCAAAATCTTCTTTCCTTATATTTATGGTTTATACTTCCATGCAATTATGCAATTCAGTCCATACAATGTTGTTTACATTTTGCACCGACATCGTCAGACTGAACATATGGTTTGCCTGCAAGGTTATGGTATCGTATACTTAGATAGGGACTTATAACGGACAAATAACTAATCCAGGCAAAACTTTATGGCTCCTAAATATTTTGATGTTTTTGCTACGTAAAAAAGGCAATACTTTCGGTTCGCGGTAGGTACACTTTTTTATTGTGGAAGAATATCTAGAGGGACTGTCAGACTCATACTAACTAAATTCCACGGTGTTCCTTCAATAGCCCTTTACGTTACAGGGTCATGATTACCTGATAAGACAGTCCCGCGACCCCGGTAGGCACGGTAGGTACACAAGACTTACAATTTGTCGTATTGCCTTAGCTACGACAGTTTTTGCTCTGTTCCGTCGGTGCGCAGGAATTCCAGGTCGTTCTGGGGAAGCTCGCTTATTGAGGCCAGGTGCATACCCACAGAAAAAAATGTATGCTAGTCATCAGCTGCCACCTGTCACCTGCAATGTTTTGCTTTTTGTCTCTACATAAATATATCATGACTAAGTAGAGGTGACATTATCATCGCAAGTCCGTTATTAAGACCTAAGATCATAGACCTTTATAGGTAGAAATTCAAAATATGATGATTTATCAGCACTTTTTGAAGGTCAATTTTTTACATCAGACAGTCCCCCGATGCCCCCCCCCCCGTTCGACACTTCCTAGTGTTTTGTCTGGGAAGAAGTGGCGGAACAAACTCCCCAGCAAAACATCTGTATGGTTAGTCAAGTGTCAACAGACATCTGTGGCATGGTAAAAATCACCTTTACTGAGTTACTGCTCTAAATTAACTTAACTTAAAAGCGCTATTTATTCTTAAATTGTGGCCACTCAAGTGAAGTTCACTGTACCTTTGTTCTGGGTGGGTAAATCAGGGGACTGTTAGTAACCCTGTGCCACGGTATCCTGGTTAGGTAGTCCAACGGGCCCTATGGCCATCGCCGTACTCATGTCATTAAATGAGTCCTCCCGCCCGTGTGGAGCGGAAAGGAATGTCAGACTTGTACTGACTGACTACGGTGCTCCTTCAACAGCCCTTTACGTCCCAGCATCATGGTAGACAGTCTAGCGAACAATCGCGACGTCCCCCGGCTGCTGACAGCTCCAAAAGGCGCGCGAGGAACATCGGTCACTACGCGCTATCTCGACCTGTGTAACTGTGTACCGGTCCTTGAACGGACGGCGAGCTAAGTTCACTGTACCTACAGCACCATAACACTTATACATACTTTAATACACTTATACACAGTCACACAATAACCCATTCCATAACGGTTAAGCGCGTGATAAAATAAACGTGCATGTGCGCACGTTTGTATTCGTTAAATCATGTAGATATCTAACTAGCTACATAAGCATCAGCTAGATCTTTGCAGTTTTGAGCTAGTCATCTTAAATTCTTAAGCAAGCTTTTCGAGGTTTAGGTAACTGACTCACATCTTATTATTGGCATGAACTAAACAAATATGATTGCTGAAAGGTGTAGTTGTTTACTTGTTTATGCAACCGGAACGAAACGGAAGAATATAAGAGAAGAGATGCAGAAAAGAAGAATTCAGCAGACCGTTGTGAATATAAATTGGTCACCGCTTTTTATGGTTCTGAAGAACAAGTTTGGTGAAGTTGGATATAAACATAAACTTCTCCTTTTTTTGTCGGTTATAAATAACCAGACCAGTAACCGTAGCAGAAAGAGCAGAACTATTGAGAAATCAAAACTCACGATTCTCAGCACTGCAGTAGAGAAATGACATGCCACTTAGACTATGCCTACTCGGCATTCAGGATTGAACAAATTATGAGTTAGAGGAATCTAAATCATCTAAAAACCAAATTACATGATTATGAAAAACCAAATAACATGATTATAATTAGAAAAATTATGGCATCCGTTGACTGAAAATATCTGAAAACATTTTGCAATATTTTTTACTAGCTGCTGCCCGCGACTTCGTACGCGGATTCTGTTGCTTATGCCAGCGGCACGGGGTCGTCAAAATCGAACATCTGATAAGTCTGATGTCCAGTTTCAAGAGCCCGGGTAAAAAAAAAGAGAGTTTTGGCCTGTAGAGTCAAATTTTTATTCATCATCTAAAATTAGTTCTAAACTGTTACCGCCTTTACTGCGTGGAGGTACTCCCAGGTTATGTTATTTTATAAAATTATACAGTGAAATTAGTGATAGCTTTGATTTCTACATCAGGTGTTCCAGATCTTCAATTTTATACGTCAACAGAGAGTGCTCATCACGCAGAACAACTCTTGCTAAGACGTCATTCCTATACTTATATGTAGCTGGGCTCTTGGTGTCCCACATCAGGTGTTCCAGTACTTCAATTTTATACGTCAACAGAGAGTGCTCATCAGGCTGAACAACTTTGCTAAGACGTCATTCCTGTATATGTTATAGTTTCGCTTGGCTTTTGGTGTCCCACATCAGGTGTTCTAGATCTTCAATTTTATACGTCAACAGAGAGTGCTCATCACGCAGAACAACTCTTGCTAAGACGTCATTCCTATACTTATATGTAGCTGGGCTCTTGGTGTCCCACATCAGGTGTTCCAGTACTTCAATTTTATACGTCAACAGAGAGTGCTCATCAGGCTGAACAACTTTGCTAAGACGTCATTCCTACATTATTTTATAGTGTAGCTGGTCTCTAGGAGTTCCACATCAGGTGTTCTAGATCTTCAATTTTTATACATCAACAGAGAGTGCTCATCAGGCTGAACAGCTTTGCTAAGACGTAATTCCTATATATGTTATGGTGTAGCTGGGCTCTTGGTGTTCTACATCAGGTGTTCTAGATCTTCAATTTTTATACGTCAACAGAGAGTGCTCATCAGGCTAAATAACTTTGCTAAGACGTCATTCCTATATGTTATGGTGTAGCTGGGCTCTTGGTGTTCTACATCAGGTGTTCCAGATCTTCAATTTTTATACGGCAACAGAGGGTGCTCATCAGGCTGAACAACTTTGCTAAGACGTCATTCCTGTATATGTTATAGTTTCGCTGGGCTCTTGGTGTCCCACATCAGGTGTTCTAGATCTTCAATTTTTATACGTCAACAGAGAGTGCTCATCAGGCTGAACAACTTTGCTAAGACGTCATTCCTATATATGTTATAGTGTAGCTGGGCTCTTGGTGTTCCACATTAGATGTTCCAGATTTTCAAATTTATTCTCTCAGCAGAAAATGCTCATCACGTGGAACAATTTTTGCAATGGCACCATTTTTGTATCTCTTACAGTTTAGCTGGTCTGTTGCGGTTCTGCACCAGGTGTTCAAGATTTCTAGATAAATTATAGCCTATATGTTGGCCAGACTTAATACCTATACAACAAAAAAAGAATCATTCAAATCCGTCCAGTACTTTTTGAGTTTATCCCGGACATACATACAGACAAACAGACAAACAGATAAACAGACAAACAGACAAAAATTCTAAAAACTATATTTTTGGCTTCGGTATCGATTATAGATCACATCCCAAGTATTCTTTAAAAAAAATATTCAATGTACAGTTTTCACTTTCCTACCATTTTATTATATGTATATATAGATCAGAAGAATTGGGTTACCTAAACAAGCACTTGAAACTTTGTTTCTATTCGAATATAAATATTTTAATTAAATAAACAAAGCTATCAGGAATCACAGACTGGCAGAGAACCCCATTCCTTAGATGTGCGTACGATGAAAATACATATTTTTTTTAATACTCAATACATGTAGGTACGTTGTCATCTGGCATATGCTGAGCTGAGGCCCTTTGGCATTTAATTGTTAAGTTATTTTTTTCTTTTATTCTTACTGAATTACTTTCTTTATAACTTTATTTGTATTGTTTAGTTTTAAGTTTTAAGTGCCAATAAACACAATTTTCTTTCTTTCTTTCTTTCTTTCAATACTCAAATATTTATTGCATTCCACAATGTAGGCTTAGGTGGTAAACATTTTTCAAAAGAAACAAGAAACAATCGTGGACCCTGTCGGGCACAGCAAAAGAAACAATATTATGTGGAGATGAGGACTTTTTTTTATTTTTTGCGTGGTAAAATCATCAAATGAGTCCTCCCACCCCGGGCAGGGCGGGAGGGACTGTCAGACTTCTACTGACTAAAATCCACGGTGTCCTTCGGTAGCCCTTTTGCGTACCGGAGTCGCGGTATACGTATGTCCCGCGACCCCGGCAAGGCTGTGGCCCTCTAGAGAGGGGGCCCCGTCATTATGCTGACGCTCTTTGAGGCGCGCGTGGAACACAACGCGCCGTCGACCCGGGCATGGTCCATGGTCGGGCTGCGAGTTGCCCTTTACTCGCCGCCCGCATGCCCGCGCCTACGGTGGCCGGAGATCGTCTTGCGACGTCCGTCGCCGTGGGCGTCCACCACCGCGGGTGGGGCGGAGGGAGGACACTGTCCTCTCTCTCACGCGGCCCGCCTCCTCCTTTGCGAGCATGACTGCTTCGCAGAAGGAGGCGACCGCTTCCCACGGAGATGAGGACTTTTTTTTTTTTTTTTAGGGTGGCAAAATCATCAAATGAGTCCTCCCGCCCTGGGTGGGGCGGGAGGGACTGTCAGACTCTTACTGACTAAAATCCACCCGTGTTCCGTCGGATGCCCTTTACGTTCAGGGGCCACGGTATCCTGGATTAAGAAAAATCCGCGACCCCGGCAGGCATTTGGCCCCATAAGGGGCCCCGTCGGTGACGCGTGAAACACGACGCGCCACCGACCCGGGCTTGGTCCTTGGTCGGACGGCGAGCATACCCATTACTCACCGTCCGCAAGCCCGCTCCGCCGCTGTGCCCTCTGCTGTTCAGAGGGACACGCGTTGGAGCGTCCACCCGACAGGCTATTTGCATACGGGCAAAGAAACCCCTTAGGCACACAGTGCTAAGGAGAGTTTTTGCCCGCATCCCAGGGTGCACCGGCCCGAAAAACTGGTCTTCCCTCCGGACGTATCCGAGAGGGAACTCCAGTCCACGGGCGCACGTGGAGGTTTCCTGTCTTAGCACCCCACGGAGATGAGGACTTATCATAATTATATAAACAAAGTATCTTACTTACAATCTAACTTAACTAAGGCGCGGTCTTATCTCAATATTCCCAAAAATTGGTTTCTTAGAACGTCGAGTATAACGTAATGTAATAAAAATAAGCAACGCGAAAAATACAGTGAACAGAGAAGGGTATAAAGAAGAATTTAAACCGAACAGAATAATAAATAAGAGTTTGATATTCCCAATAAAAATTGGGAAGTTGTAGCACAAAAATAAACTTTGACGTCGAAGATCTCTGTATTTCCAGCGATAACAACAGTTTTTTTTTTAAGAATTTAGTAGGTTTTCCATTTTTTTTAAACTTTTACCAAACCATTATTTAATTTTATGTCTATATTTTAAATAATCTAAAGAAAAGCAGTAAAATAAATGCCCATTCGCAGCTTACGTCACATTTCAACACAAATATCATTTTTTAAATTTTCAATCTTATTGACGCTCCATAGTGGTGACAATAGTTTACGCGGTCATAAGCGATTAAAATCGTAGTCAGTCCGCGCCTTAAAACGCTTTTTCGCTTATTCATAACACTTATACGTACGGGTGGGTACCAATATGAATGTTCTATTCCCAGAGGTTTCCAATCCGCTTCGCTCATCTCCGCTTTTATGGCAACCGAACCTAATGCGTGGCAATAAATAAGAGCCAACTATTTGCCACAATTTTGTTTCATAAACAATAATAAGGTGACAAAATGTCACGTCCTAATATGAGACAGTGTGACGACTGTAACGTATATTACTAAGTGGATATGTTTGGCAATTCTATGCTATGCAGGGCTAAGAATAGATCCCTTCTTTACGTGGGAGTTACCTGTGTATTACATCAGGTGTTTGGACGCTGCTCACCTGTGAATTTATTACCAATGACGTGTCTAATGTCTGCAGCGAGTATCCCAGTGTTTGAATGTATTAGTTCCAATTCTGGGCTGATCTTTTAGATTGCCATCGATACGCTAAGAATACCGTATCTACTACTGAGGTACTAATGTACACCTGCTCTCTTTCCTCACTCCCATAGTCCGACGGAACGGTAGGTGGGCACTACTGAACTTAAAAAAGGCCCTCTTTTATCTATTCTGTGGTCGACCCGACCGAAAAACATCAGGAGCATCAATGACTCAGCTATTAGCATAATTGAAGTCAACTGCTAAGGGCTGGGATAGTCCAGAAGTTGGGTATTGACAGAAATCCCTCGAAAATAAAAAGAGAGGTTGTGGTGGATGCTTGAAAACTTCCTGCTTTCTACATTGGTGGGGTGATAATCTCTATGGACAGAGCCTTATATCAGCGCAGCCCCAGCGTCGAAACAACAGTTTCTCTTTGACGTCTTAGGGAATAGCCTATCTGTTCTCTTTTCATTAACCATGTTGGAAGGCACGATGACGAGCATAGATGCGTAGCTCCGGGTACCAACATTCTTCTGATAAAGTTAGTGATTGGTATTTTTATGATGTTCCTTCCAGATTCAGATTTGAAGTCTAGAGTTTTCTTCTACATATTTTTAGCTCAAATATTAGAAAAAGAGCTTGATAGAGTATTCATTTGCATGTCGTTTATAAGTTTTTTAACTTATTAAGTACCTACATCATCATCATCATCTCAGCCATAGGACGTCCACTGCTGAACATAGGCCTCCCCTTTAGATCTCCACATATACCGGTTGGAAGCGACCTGCATATTTTAATAAAAATATTTTAAAATTTAGAAAATAGTAGCCCATCGGTATGGGGAACAGGGTCCAAGCTATCGGCGTCTCGGCGGTCAGGGCTCCAGAAAAAGGAACCCTCTAACAATACGCGCAGTATCCAGAATTCATCTGTTCAATCAGTGTAGGTAACATGTCGCTTGCGTAACAAAACTGTAATAACACGGACTAGTACTTATACTGTTAATCACCGCCACTAAACTGCATTTAAAATAACTGAAATAGCCCAGTTAACAGTATTGTCCAGCGCGGCGCACGTAAACACGCACGAAATGCGCAGTCGATGCCAACTAGCTGCGCGTACGCACGACGTCACAGTCGTACTAAGATGTAGAAGGTTCACTCTTAACACAGTAATCAAAATCAAAAGTAATTTATTCAAATTAGGCTGATTTATCAGCACTTTTTGAAGGTCAATTTTTTACATAAGACAGTCTCCCAAAGCGCCCCCCCCCTTCGACACTTCCTAGTGTTTTGGCTGGGAAGAAGAAGTGGCGGAACAAACTCCCCAGCAACACATCTGTCTGTACGGTTAGAAGAACCAAGATTTTATACAATTTAATAGAACATTCACATCATACATCAATTCGAAATTACATACCAACCGTGACTAGAAGGCACAAAAGATAAACTAGGACCATCGCAGTAATTCACAATAATAAAGAAAAGAAAATAAATTACATATAA
This sequence comes from Agrotis exclamationis, assembly GCA_950005045.1. NCBI lineage: Eukaryota > Metazoa > Arthropoda > Insecta > Lepidoptera > Noctuidae > Agrotis > Agrotis exclamationis. The sequence continues at coordinate 1,800,667 of OX465443.1, forward strand.
CAAAACCAAAGGTCAGCAAGTCGACCAGTCACCACAAGCAGCACCCGTACGAGCATAACGCAAAGATCAGCTATTGTCCCCCACGCCATGTGAGTGGCTAGGAGGCAACCCGACCCTCGACGCTACCGCAAGCAATGTCAACTAAGGGAGCATGACAACTTGCTGCCGGTTTCTCAGTCAAAAACACTACTAAAATAAGATTCAAATTCGTGGTCGCTAGTTTATCATAGTGCAAAAACTGTTTACAAAAAAATAGAAAATGAAGATTAATATAAAACAAACACAGACATAAAAAAACACAAAATATACATAAAATAAAACAATGATTAGAGATTATTAAGATTAATGATCCTAAGTACTACTTTGGCACCTACGGGGGTGCCTTGGGACAGGTATGCTACTAGGTCACAGGCCTCCTCTATATGTAAGGAGTGGTTCACATTTTATTAGATGAGCCCAAAGGGAATTGCAACAGTCGTTCCTATTCGCCTTTGGGTCTTGGAGTTTATCGGCCTACGCGTTTAGGTATACAAAAACTCCAAAAAAATATAGAGAAGACTTCTTCCAAAATTGAAGCATTTGCGAATACGAGAGTTGGTCATAATCATAACAGTGTGCAAACTATTAGCTTCGGAGTGGTTTTGATCAGTAAAATGAAACCATTAGAGGAAAACTATGTTGTATCTACGACCTTCCGCAGCCTCCTGCTACAGTATTGTGTGGTTAAACACAAATTAGTAGAACATATTGGTCGAACAAAGTGGAATTATCTCTTCTTGCGATCAACCACTTCTATACAAAGCTACTTTTCTGAATTTACTCTCAAATGGCTCAATGCAACGGTGTTATTTTAATAGTTCATCATAACACAGCGCGAGCGCAAGGTTGAGCGCACAAATACTTTATATCCTTTACGCATTGTGCCAAGTTTACCAACCGTTGATAACAGTGTTCATACCTGTGGAAAATGTTTGTGTGTCCTACATGAAATACAAAACAGACACGGCAAACTACCTGTAGGTCTAACAAATACTTGTTTTGTTTGGGAACCGAACTCGCTACACGAAGACCAGCCGGCGATCGCCAACGCGCCGTCTCTGCTCCAATGTTGCTTGAAGGAGTCGGCACAACTACACTCGCGAGCAAAAGTATGGAATCACTTACTTGTAATTGATCCGGGATAACTCTTTTAAATAATGGCGTGATTTGATTGAATTTGGTATACATTTTAAACCTTTAGTTAAACCTTTAAAATGGTAACATTTTTATAATTCTTAACTTTAAGTAGGCACTCAAGATCGCGCGGAATCGAAGTGAAGTGATTCCATACTTTTGTTCGCTAGTGAACCTACCTAGTTATGGATCTGGTTCGCGCAACTTGTGTATAACTTCAAGGTGTCTAATGATTTGTGTATTTAGTTAATCTTGCCGACTATGTCTAGTCCCTTGTGAAACGTGAAGTAAAGAAATTGTGATTATGTCTCAAATTATGATAAAACTAAAAAGTTAATGAAAAGTCATGCTGGGGCTACACTAACGGCTAAGGCAGCTTGCTGATGACGCGATACGACACAATTCAACCGATTCCAATTGAAACAAGTGAAAACCATCCTTACCATTACGACATAAAACATAAAACGAGCGGTTCCTACAGGTAGATGAAAAACAAAACACGCTCGCCACGACGCGACGTAAGTCAGTCGAATTACATCATTATAATTATCGTAGTAAGGACTATTTTCATTTTTAGTTAGTAGAAATTGCAAGCTCGCTAACGGGAAAAGCTGTTAATTATCGCGATGAACTACAAAAAGTTGAACATCGGTTGAACACTTGTACACACTGTCAACTGCAAAACGGCACTAGACGTTGATATAAGAGTAGTTTACAAAATTACACTTTTTTAGACGAGTGTTCAACAGATGTTTAATTTTTTGTACTAAGACGGTTGAAGTCTATTATAACGAAAATTAACGGCACGTCACGTTAGTGTGGCCCCCGCGTCAGAGTTTAACAATAGGGAAGTGTTATAATTTTTAGGACTGCCCAGTGAAGGCGTGTTAGTTAAATTAATCCAAAAAAGAGGAATAAAAGAGGCAATTAAAATAAACAAATTTTAATTTATTGATATAATAACTAAAAAAAATATTTTACACAATACATTATAATTAGTATTATACCACTATATTATTTTAAAAAATATATTAAAGACCGCGGACTAGCAAATAAAAGTTAACTAAGGTATACGAATCCTTTACGTTTCAAAGGAATATGATATACACTTCCAGGGATAAATTAGGTCTTAAAGAAATTCGAGGATCTCATGTCAATAATAGGTTCCCTGCCACGATTAGGCATTCAAATCCCTGATAACTATACCATCTGTTATCCCTCATTTTTTAAGTATAATATAGTAGTTTACAGGTTAAAATATGGCAGTCCATTCAATAATATGATGTAAAAGTGAGAAAAATTGGTCTGAATAGACAAGAACCGAATATGAGCCATCAAAACTATCCATTAATAATATAATACATATCATATAATGCTATAATATTATTATAGTTATCGTACATTGATCTGAAAAGAAGCCATTACAGTAGAAAACAATTTTTTTATTATTATTTAAAAAAGAGTCTTATCCTAGGCGTAAAACTAGCAGACCGGAGCTAACTTCAGATTACATTCTATTTATTTGTCCAACGTCGGCTGTGTGGCTGTACGCCTCGTCGCCTGTGCCTCGTACGAGTTCCCACCTAAAAGTAGCGGCCATTTTTTTTGTCCGTTGGACAAATAATTCCCACAATGCAAAATTACCTTACGTATAGACAAATAGATGCATGCGTGAACATAGATTTATCCTCAAAACGTGTTTAATCAACATAATTCACACACAATATGATTATAACTCGATGATTTATTTCGCGATACAAAATGGCGGAGCAATTGTTTTGATATGCCATTTTTTTTATTAAATTCATTCACCTGTTTGTCTTTAGAGCTTTTCATTGTTAAAATATTTCAATCTGATTATAGTTTTTCGCCGCCTTTGTGCAATATAAATATGATAATTGAGCACGACAAACTATAGAAATGAAATAATTGATAATATTATTCTGTTGTCGAAAGAAAATCATATTATTAGCTCTCACAGTCGCCACGTCTGACTTCGTCTGCCTAATACAAACATCTATATTATAACCTATCTAAGACAAAAAGGCTTAATTTAAACAAAAAAAAAAAAAACAATAGCGCGACAACCATCCATCGATTGTATAATTAAAAAAAAGCCGACAAACAATCATTATAAAATATTTTGTGCTTAAAATCCCAACAAATACTGCAACGAATATAAACTAAGTGATACAAAGAAAATATTGGCATCGAATTTTTTGCAGTTAGCAACACAGAACGTTCGAGTTACAAATGCCTATTTTTTATTCATGTATATTAATTCTTACGTACCTAAAGCTAGCTTAGTCTAGTATAATGAACTTATAGGACGACGGTTGATCTTGTCTCGTCCACGTGTAATGGTGTTAAGGGATAACATATCATGCCTGCATGTGAATACGAGCGAATCTTGTACGAAACATTTAACATGGTAACCCTTACTTGACATTAAAAACGCTACCGTTTATGCTTATTTTAAAATTAACGATCTATGATTGAAAATGTTTCAAGTTTAAACGTTTCAAAATGTAAGACGGACTAAGTACTATTATGAATTGTTGAAAATATATTTAGTTTACATTATAATGGCTTTCTTTCAACACAGATTATATTCATAAGACTATTACGTCACGTGTAATATTTTATTTCATACATTCTGCGGGTAGTTTTGATTACAATGTAAAGTAAATATATTTTAACATAATAATCATAGTGAAAGCGGTATAAACATATAAAATAGTGCGTAATGATAATGGTGAGTTTCCTGCTTCTTCACGCGAGAACTAACAATACAATAATACCATACCCTTATATTTTAAAAGATCAAAAATCTCATAATCTACACGCCGTTCTTCCAAAGTTATACTTTTTGCCATCCATTAGTACATTTTTTTAAGACTAGAATACACTGTCTTGAAGCTTTATTATTCCTTTTATAATAAGCACGATTAGTTTATTATTTTTCCCAATTTCTGTGCCAAGATGTTAGCCTCGCGTAAATAAACTGATGATTTTATCATAGGTTCGCGAATATCCATTTTTTTAAATAGTTATAATGGTTATCATACAGCCCACAACATGGCTTTTAGTTCATCGCCACAAAAGGGGCTCAATTTTAAGACGTACGTTTCATTTAAACAATTTTTACACGAGAACTAAATAGTCACTACGCCAAATAAGGAATGGAGAGAAAAGAAATGCACCTATTTAATGATACTGCGCTGTTTTGGAACTTCAGCAAGTTACGAGTTTGTCCATTTGCTGAAAAAGTCTCGGTTTGAACGTCATTCGATGAATAGGATACAGATTGGAATGATACAAATTCTACAAGTCATTTACGAAATTACGTAAAGTTGTGCCGGCCACAAGATTACGCGCATACACAGCGTCACAAACTTACGCAAATAAACAGTTATTCGTTCACTCAAAACGATGTTTATGTAAAATTCCAACTTGTGGCCTATTCCTGTGAAAACAAGGGATAATGATACGAATTTATTATTGGATATAGATAAATTATATTGCATGTCAAAGTATAAATCATTGTAATTGTACGCTTAAAGCCTAGGTAAGAAATCATTTTACAATTCGTGATCGTCAATGTAAAGACGTTTACACACGAACAGTGCGGCAGTGGCTAGCGTAATATTGTGGCGTGTTGTGCGTAATAACGTGGCGCGGTATACGCGTAGAGTTCGTGTGCAAACGTCTTTATGTAGGTACAAAAAATGATTTTTTTATTCGTCAATGGAGATCAGTAGAATCTCGTTTTACTTATAACAAACCGGTGTGAAGACTAATCTAAAACATATATTAAAATATATAATAGCTCAACCACATTAGGATTACATTAAAGTGACGAGGAACGAAAATAATGTTCTCATTCAATAAGTTATGCATAGATACATTTATAATTAATATTTGGTTCTTTAATTATAGTTTTTTTTTTATAGATAGTATAATATTCTGTTGTGCGATGTTGTCACCTGAAACGTAAAGAGTTACGTGTCATACATTAATGTGCCACACTTACACTTACTAATTTACAATTATTATAATATTTTAAAAATAACCTATGGCTCTTTTGACCCCTGTTGCTGCTACACCAGCGATACTTCACCTTTTCACAATATTTAATTATCGTTTTTAGAGCGATTAACTACCAAGACTTTTTGCAGTAGTTTTACAAGGTTTTACTTGAGAAGTTGAAACGATAAATCTGTATTTATCCAACATGGTATCATGTTTGTGCCACAGCAAAAAGTTATCGTGAATAATCGCTCTCAGAAATCTGCCCATTACACTTTTTTTGTAAAATTTGGCAGTTTGACCATAATCACTATTGTTTCGCTGATTTAACAGAAATAGGTATAAAAGAATAGAAGAAGCTACTTCACATCGACTACTAAATCACTTTATAAAAACAATATGTTTGCAACAATATAAATTGGAACTTCTTTCAGCTTTCCAAGTTTTTAACAATTATTCCGTAATTTATTATTACTACCGTAGGAGCAGTCTTTAACATCCAATGGTGATATTGTTAGAATTCTGGTTCAAGCTTTATTTTGTCGGTCTTTGAAGTTTAACAGCTATTTTCAGAGATATAGACCGTTTGGTGTCCATTTTACATCATTTACGAATAATGTAATCCCAAGCTTTCGTCACGAAAAATATTAATTTATATTGTTGCAAAAATATTCCAACAAAGCGCACCATTTAAACTACTTACCAATAAACAGAAAATGAATCCGGCAGCCATAACCCCTCCGTGGAAAGGTCAGCAGCTTCTATCGTTAATATATCATTACATCATTATAATTATACATAATTATATACGTTATAAAGTGACCGATGGATCAGTGATGACGCTCTCAGACACGCGTTCATTCTGCACAAACACACAAATGTAAACTACATACCTCCCTAAAAGTTGTTTAAATGCTTTTAATATTGTTAGAAATTATAATTATAAATAAATAAAGCGAGTTCTATCCGGGTTTTGTCCCGTTAGACGCGGCCGAGTCGTATTGTATCATTTGATGCGCTTTTTCTCAAAATGTGCGTAGTTTGACGCGTTATTCTGTGCGTAAACATGCGCTTTTACTGTGATACAAATATTGGTGCGTTCATACACTGCGCACTTGTAAAATTTTGTGCTAATCGTGCGCTATTATCTGATATACAGTACAATTTCTATCCGATTTCGATATTAAAAGTTTACAACACAATACGACATTATATACACGAAGTCATTTGTGCATCAGATCAGAAATTATTACGTAACGACAACTATGAGATGACTGGACTTTATACAGGTTTAGTTATACAACTGTTACAGCCGCCCCTTTAGAATATAAAGACCTTTGATTTTGAGGTCATCAACGAAATTTTTACTCATTGAGTTACCTCAATGCCTGCGATGGTCGAACCGAATAAGGAAATACATGGACCATCGTCAGCGAGTAAGTTATCAAAATTAGAAGCTAACACATTCACACACCGCCTTTGATTTCGAATATAAAACTAGAAACTGTCGTCACCGGTTTAACTGGGCTCACCATCAACTTGTACGATTCATTCACATACCATCCGCACATATTTACTGAGCCTTGCTAATGCTGGGTACAGAAAGATAGCTCAATGATACCTGGACATAACAACTCGAGCTTTACAAAGAGACAGACTCTGTAAGTGCTGTCTTTTTCTAAAGCTGCATTAGAGATACGACCAAGTTCTATAATTTCATCTTACAAGGCCAAATATCATAGAGCTATCCCTCTACCCATAGACAGACAGTTGAGGGCGGTTGGTGGTGTGGGGCGGGGTGCGGGAGGAGGGTGTGGTGTGCGGGAGGTGCGGGGTGGAGGTCCTTAGTTCCAGATGCGCAGGAAGGAGTCCCAGGAGCCGGTGGCCACGGCCATGCCGTTCTCGGTGACGCCCAGACAGGACACGCGGTTGTCGTGGCCGGCGAGGATACCTGCGGATAGAGGAAATAGAGTGGTTAAACATTTTTACTATGATGTTGAAGTTTTATAATCATTTTGAGGATCAATTTTACTCCCGATGTCGTTTGCACATTACAGGAGCTGATGGACGTTGAACTCGTAGCAAATGATCGGGCAGACTTTCTTTTCTTTTTAAAGAGTTGCCCAACACTAAGAATTTCTCGTGTCGTGGATGCGTTTACAACTTGTAGATCATACATATACTGGGTGTAAGGGACAGCTGATTTTTTTTTCATTTCCTGAAAAAAAAATTGTGGAAGATTGTTCAGTTTCGTCTACTGAGGAAACCCTGAAAGTTTGCGGAGGGCTGTCCCTTACACCCAGTATTTGTTCCTTGCGGGGATCGAGCCCGCGACACACTGCACAGCAATAAATCGCCCAGCCACTGCACCAACGGTTGCTCTCAATTAACCGTTGACTAGAATTTAGATTACTATCAACACGCTAAAAGATCGCTCTGTCTACTAACCAGCGCGTTCGCTCTTCATGGAGTCCCAGACGTTGCAGTTGAAGTCATCGTAGCCAGCCAGCAGCAGCCGACCAGACTTGCTGAAGGCCACGGACGTGATGCCGCAGATGATGTTGTCGTGCGAGTACATCGCCAGCTCCTGGTCGGCGCGGATGTCGAACATGCGGCACGTCGCGTCGTCGGAGCCGGTCGCGAACGCGAACCCGGATGGGAAGAACTGGAATGTGACAAAGAAATTATGTTATTGGATGTTGCTTTTTTTATTACATAAATGTATGCTAAATAAACAGTCGACTAACTAAACCGGGGCGAACTACGAGGCGCCGCTAGTGGAAAATTCTCCAGCTTACAAAGTAACTAATGTTATATTCGTGCTGCCCGTCGCTCCGTTTAATGCTTAGATCAAAGTCGTGAACGGGCTGTATAGATCAACACACAAACCTTTAATCCGCGAAAAAACGAAGATGTAAGCCGGGAATCCATTAGGCAACAATTGACGCGCAACATGTTACACAGGAAGTTGCCCAACATGTTGAAAGTAAGCCCGGAACTTTTGTTGAACAACGTTGTCTGTCTACGCATCTACTACTTTACGTCAGTCGTGTACTACAACATGTCGCCAGAGGAACTTGTGTTTTGCGCGTCACGTCTCCACTCGAGTCTCCACTCGACAACAATTATTGATGCTCTATAAACAAACAACAAGCTGCGCGTCACGTAGCGCACCAGCTGGCAACGTCGCGCGTTATAGTGCAGCGTTGCCGTACATGTTGAGCGTCACGCGTCGCGCGCCAAATGTTGTCTAGTTGAAACGTGGCTTTAGCATTGAAGTCTGCTGCGCTACAAATTTCTCAAATAACCTTAGTCTCTTATTTCTCTTTTAGAGGACCTTCTGGCATAAAACATTAGTATAAATGTGGTAGTTAGGTTGTTACCGTGACGGCGTTGATATCGCTCTCGTGTCCCGGGAAGGTCTGCTTGCACTGGCACTCGCGGATGTCCCACAGCTTGGCGGACGCGTCGCAGGCTCCCGACACGAAGGTGCGCTGGTCGGGTGCCAGCGACAGTGACATGACGTCACCTGTGTGCCCGGTGAACTGGCCGCACTGCTGGCCTGTCTCGATGTCCCACAGGGCGCTGGGGGGAGAAGGGAACCGGTTAAATTTTGGGCTAAGAACTCACACAGCAATGCCTGCCCTTTTATCATCAAAAGAGACCTGCCGCCCAGGATGGAACGGAAAGAACCGTGTTCCTTCAATAGAAGGTTTCATGCAAAGCTCAGCTCAGATGACGCTACCAGCGCATGATGTCATTAACTGTATGATTAACTTGACATACACTACACACTCGAAGCTACACTTGACGCTGTTTACGTTGTGCGCTTGACTAAAACCACTGACGGCTGAAACTCGCAGTGAAACTGCCTATTACTTTTACGATCCAGGCTAATGGTTACCTGTTTAGGCAGCCCCATAACTGGCAATGCCAGCCTTACGAGGAATTCAGGCCTGTTTAAGACAGTCCCGTGACCCATTATGCCAGCCCTACGAGGAATTCAGGCTAAGGTTTGCTGTTACTTAGAATTCCTTTGAAATGCTTTGACAGACATCATTTTATAAATCAGAACAGTGATGGCCCAGAGATAACCCCCGACTTCTATTCTACTAACCCAGGTAGGTAGCAATTTACTTGGTGTTTATCTCATCACCACTGCTCTCAAAACAGGAATCTGATATTTCAAACTTTCATCACACCACAATAGGTCAAGGTGGATTAAGACCTCCCAGAACACAGACTCGCAGTCTCATGTTCCACCAGTAGGAATGTAACAGGCTGAACAACTATGCAGTTCACAAATGATGGTGCGTGGTGCTTACCATGTCATATCGCCGGAGCTGGTGAGGATCTGGTTGTCGTCGAGGAACCGGCAGCACGAGAGGTAGCCCGAGTGACCGGGCAGCTCGCGGGACACGCGCACGTTGCCTTCACGTGTCTTCAAACTGAAATGTTATGGTACAAGGGTTAATAAATTTGTTGAGAAAAATGTGTCGTATGTCAACTATTAATTATGTTAACTTCGCAGTTTAAAGCTGATTTACATCTGTAACGTTTCACAAGCCTCAATTGAAAAACAGCGTCAGGCACTGTGTAGGCTGGCATTTTACTGAACTGAGCCTATTTGGCACAGCCTTGAGGCACACAGTACCTACTTTTTGTGTTCTTCCTTATTTTTATTGTATTATTGTAACAACATTGTGTGCCTAAGGCTTGTCAAATAAACTTATTTTCTTTCTTTTGATCACAATGCTCTAATAATGGTGGACATAGTCGTAGGCCCGTATGCAACTCAAGCATTACTTAAAACTAGTTTTAACCAATCAAATGGCTTGAATTTAGTTTAAAGTAATGCTTGAGTATTGAGCGAACATCCAATGGTTATTCACTTCAGTAGCACCACTGTTTTTTTAGCCTAGAGCAGCATAGTCTGATATCATAACTAGGCCATGTAAATTAGGTCTTAAATCTGGTTTGTTCTAGAACCAAAAAATTTGAAGCTTGGGATATACATCAAATACCCTAAGGTTTCTAGTTGGGTACAAGGATACAAGCCACTTCTTCTCAGAGAGAGGAATACAGCTTACTCCCGGTTCTATAAAAACCTTGGAAGATTCGGCAAATACCAGAAATTATCGATTAATCCAAGGCAAAAAGAGAGGCACGTTTCCCAGCAGTAAATAATAAATATTACCACGTCAAACTACACAGAGAGGAGGCCTGTGTCCCAGCAGTGGGAACATTATAGACTGCTGATGATGTTGATGTCAAACTCACCTGTAGATAGAGCATATGTTGTCTAATCCGCCGCACGCGACGTAGGAGCCGGAGGGTGCGTACGCGCAGGTCATAACCCAGCTGGAGCGCAGAGGTATCGCGTGCACCTTGTTGGTGGTGTGGCTGTCCCACACGATCAGTTTGCCGTCCTGACTCGCCGATACCAAGTTCCTGTTGGGGAGATTGGAAGTTAGTTCAGTAATTCGTGAAACTAAGGGAGCTTCCCCATGACCGATTCCAACTGCAAGTGAAAATCATCCTTACCACTACGACATAAAACGTGCAGTTGCATATGGCATAAAACGTGCGGTTGTTTACGAGTAGATGAAAAACAAAACACGCTCGCCACGACGACGTCAAGTCAAATGCATCATTATATCGTAGTAGCAAGGACGATTGTCATTTTTACTAGAAATTGCAAATCGCACAAATCGCATCATGGGGAAACTTCCTAAGGCATAAGATCGAGGAAGTTGAACAGCGATCGATTGGTAATGAAGAGACTGCTACAGATATACATTGTGGACAATAATTTTTGGTTTATCATCAAATGACTCCTTCCGCTTGCGACAGAAAAGGACTGTCAACTGTCAGACTCAAATGGACAGAAACCCACCCAGTTTCTTCGTCTTTCAGAGATGTGGTAACTTTTTGAAATGGCAGCCCTAGCTGTGCTATAGATATACTGCTGCTAGAAACACGTGGATAGATAGGCATAATAGTCGACTACGTTATTGATGATGAGTAATAATAGAGTGTCTAGGCTACTCCTGTATGAGGAACAACGATCATTTATATCTTGACGCCTCATGCACGATCTGACTAACGAAAATTATTCTGCCAAGTCGCTGAGGTACGAGTGGTACGACGTAAGCGAGGGGGACGGGGTACTGCGTTCTGATTGGCTAACGGGGACGGGGTACTGCGTTCTGATTGGCTAACTCAAGGTCAGTGCGACGAGGGGACTCACAGGAGTGGTCGAGTCACGACGGTTATAAGACTTTTTTACCTAATGTGTTGACAGACATCGGTCGCCTGTGATTAGGAGTCTAGATATAAATGGTCGTTGATGAGGAAGTATTATGCCTTATCTTTTGGCAGCATTTCTACGTTCAGAGTTCGAGGGTGATTAGTGTAGACTCGGATAGGCAATTCCGTCGTTTATAGGTTCAGACAAAGATCCAAATAAAGATAGCAACGAGAAAGATTGATTAATTTTCAATTTCCACCGTTAATCACAATTTAAATGTCATTACCCTTTCGTTTATCATAAACAAATTGTACAAAAAAAGTATTGTAACAAATCATTCATGATAAAACTTCTGATTGTAATTCACTAATTAAGTAACGTATTAATAAAAAGCCATTTAAGATTTCTCCAATTGACGTCACAGCTTATTAAATACTAAAACCGAAGTTATTATGACTCAAATTGCTTTGCCTAAGCAGTATAGTTGAATTTTATACCTTACAGTTTAAAGAATAAGGTATAAATGAGAGTTTTTGTCGTCATTTTGTGAGGAAACACATGACGTTAGCGGCGTTCGCTATCAGGAGGAAAAGTGAGTAATAAGTATACGTTTTGTTTTGATATTAATTGTTTCTGAGACGGTGATGTGCCTATGTCTTTGTGTCGTTAATTTACTGTACAGTGATTAGAAGAGATTAAAACAAAACATTTACACACATCTATAATCTACACTAATATAATAAAGAGGAAAGATTTGTATTTTTGTGTGTGTTTGTAATGAATAAACTCAAAAACTACTGTGTCGTTTTCAAAGCTACATTCACCCTGAGTAACATAGGCTACATATCATGTCCACCCGTGCGAAGCCGGGACGAGCCGTATTGAATATTCTAGGTCAATCCCAATCCCTTTCTTTTGTTTTTGAAGGCTGCTTCTGATTGAGCATCTTTAAAAATCGGATAGGTAAATTCCGTGGCGACCTTGGCTAAATGTAATTCCTTGAGCATTGGGGAGAATCGGCAAACAATGGTAACCCACCCGGCATTACCATAAGTAGTAACTATTAAATAAATCATGTGCTTCTTGGCCATACAAATATTAGTTCCGTGTGAGAATCGAACCAGCGACACACTGCGCGGCAGTCGATCGCTCAGCCACTGCGCCAACTATGACATCTATTACAATTACTCTAATTATAATCTCAAACAAACCCACTAAGACGCCATTTTCGTTCTAAAATCAATGCACCATAATATAAGAAAATTCTCGGTCACTTATTTATAAGAAGAAATAGCTGAAAGTTTCGAGACAAAACAAACGGAATGATGATAAATTTAGCATTTATTATTGTTGGCTGTGTCGGGCGGGCGTCACAGAACTCACAGATGTCCAAATAAGAGATTTATTATAGAGCTGGATACGTTTCTTAGTAAAACTCTGTGTTTACGTTGAGTTAAGAAACTAAAGGAATTCTATTCTAGACTAGAGCCAAGAAGCACAACAACATCAAAAAAAAACGTGTGGCACTCGAGGACTGCCGCGGTAAAGCTATTGCATAGCATTTTTTATCAGCTTATGCAAATATAATTATTTATTTACTAGCTGACCGGGCAAACTTCGTACCGCCTCACCTTTTAAACCTTCCCTGGACTTCCAGAAATAATTCAAGACCAAAATTAGCCAAATCGGTCCAGCCGTTCTCGAGTTTTAGTGAGACTAACGAACAGCAATTGATTTTTATATAATAGAGACTAGCTGCCCCGGCAAACTTCGTACCGCCTCACCTTTTAAACCTTCCCTGGACTTCCAGAAGTAATTCAAGACCAAAATCTGCCAAATCGGTCCAGCCGTTCTCGAGTTTTAGCGAGACTAACGAACAGCAATTGATTTTTATATACTAGACTAGCTGCCCCGGCAAACTTCGTACCGCCTCACCTTTTAAACCTTCCCTGGACTTCCAGAAGTAATTCAAGACCAAAATCTGCCAAATCGGTCCAGCCGTTCTCGAGTTTTAGCGAGACTAACGAACAGCAATTGATTTTTATATATAAGACTAGCTGACCGGGCAAACTTCGTACCGCCTCACCTTTTAAACCTTCCCTGGACTTCCAGAATTCAAGACCAAAATTAGCCAAATCGGTCCAGCCATTCTCGAGTTTTAGCGAGACTAACGAACAGCAATTGATTTTTATATATAAGATTATATTTATTACTTTACTAATTAGGCTATGGTCAGCCACGTCAATCAAGTGAAACGTCAAAAAAAGTTCTCCCTCTCCCTCAATAAAATTACCCCTTGCTCAATAAAAGCATGCTTTCCTGCTAGTAATGAGCACGTCTGTCTATACCTTTATGAGCACGTTTGTCCGTACCTTATTGCTGAAGTCTCCCGAACTGAAACGACGTTAGACGATGCGTGGTCTCAGGTAATTTCCTTAGGTTTTTGGGAATTTCTTGATAAAAGCTATGCTTAAAAAACTGCGGTCGATAGACCCAATACCCATCAGGCCAAGGGATCCTCTTTTTCTTCACCGGGAGATTTATTTATTTTATTTATTTATGTACACAAAACACATAAGAGTAAGTACAAGAAATAACATACAGACGAAAGAGCACAAAGGCACTGTTTATTTCATTAAGAAAATCTCTTCCAGCAGACCAACGACAGAAGAGAGATGACAAAAGGGAGATGTGGATATTTACACCCTGAAGACAACGCTGTACCACTGCAGCAGCTATTCTCTATAAGAAATCTCATCGCTGGACTCTCCTATGAGCTACGACGAGGCGGCTTTGAAATCGGCCGATCGTGTAGCGCGAGCGGTGAGCGCTAGTGTCAGTAGCTTAGTGAATAGCAAGTTTGGCTAGTTAGGCTGTTATTATAGAGAATAACACTCTTAACAAAGACTTCTTCTCATTCAGTTTCATTTTTTCCGTATTGTGATATTTTTGACCTTATCAGAAACCGCGAAAGAATACAAGTTCTATCTCCAAGTTTTTTTTACTAAAGATCTTTTTAAAACTATAACTGCTGACGTGACGTCCCAGAGACCCCTGTCACGACGATGACAAGTTTTTCCTCAACAAATAGGTCAGTATACGATACGATCTGTTCATAAAACTCAATGTCATCTCTCAATACAGAACAGTTTCGGTCACGAACACGTCACGAGGTTGAGTCATTGCGTTACTGTTCCGTTGTGAACGTTTGGACCAGGTGTTGGTTTCCTTTGAGCGAGGGAATGTCGATTGATTGTATTCTCGTTTATAATTTTCTTTATCGCGGCTCATGAAAGAATTCGTATAAAAGTTAAGCAATTCATTACATGCTGAACTGGATAAATCTTTTGTTAAACCCCGAAAATATCTTCATTCATTACGATTTATTCGATCAAGATTTTGTTACATTCCTACTGACATAGTCAGTTTCAAGTACTTTAATTTAGACCAGTTTTAACGTTATTGTCGAACCTTCTAGAGATTGGAGACACAAGAGGCTTATTTATTTCTGACGGGGCTCCCACAGTAAGCCAAAAGCCTACTGGGGTCGCGGGTCTGTCTAAAGAGGGAACCGTGAACCTAGAACGTAAACTATTAAAGGAACACCATTTTAACCAGTAGTCTGACAGTCCTTTAGGCTCCCAGGACGGAAGGACTCATTTGACGATTTTAACACGTAAAACAAGGCTTATTTATTTGAATCATCCTATAGTGGTTTACGTGTATTTCTATAGGAAGCCCTTTTTAAAGAAGTTTGTGTGTTATTTTACCTGGAATCGCTTCCCCAGTGCATCGCGTAGATCTTGGCGAGATGGCCGCGAAGTGTGCGTCGCGTGCGCATCTGTATGCGACCGATGGGCTCCAAGTTCGCCGTCGCTTGCGCCAGCGACGTGTCGCAGGCTGCCTTCCTCGCATCCTGAAAAACAGTAATGTTATATGATACTTCTTCGTCGTATCGATGATTTCTTTAAATTAAATGAGTTTCGACCAAAACTCTGCCACATTTACGGCTTTATTGGTGGCCTTGGACCTCGCAGGACCCTTTGAGAGCAGGGCGTTTGTGATGAGGGTCCGCAGTCGCACCTTTCCTCATCACAGTATCGGTTACGATTTATGATACTGATCTACGGTATTATAAATATGACTTGGTCTTGGCGTTTTGGGTTCACAAAATCCAGTCTTTTAAATGCCTTTTTTTAATAGGATTTGCTTTTGACAAGTCTAGGTCAGAAGTGACTTGGTCACTTCACTTGATCACTAGGCTTGGGCCTATAGAAGCGACAAAGCCTATAGCGATGGAGCGAGCTTGCCCAGAAGAATATTGGTATTCTCTGTATGTGACAGGCTATTTGCACCGATTTGAATTGAGCATGTTCAATTTTACTCACAGCGAATGCACAAACAGCGAGTACTCGTTGTGAGTGACGGAAGCTTTAGGTTTCATCTTTAGTTCTAGCCTACATTGAGGTCGGGCATGCGGACGGAGAGTAATGGGCGACTCGCTGTCCGATGATGGACCATGCCCGGGTCGACGGCGCGTCGTATTCCATGCGTGCGTCGAAGAACTATCAGAAACATAATGGGGCCCACTTAGAGGGCCAAAGCCTGTAGGTAACCGTGGCTCTGAAACGTTTTGAAAGACACCGTGGATTTTAGTCAGTACAAGTCTGACAGTCCCTCCGGTCTTGCCCTGGACTCATTCGATGATTTTAACACGTAAAAAAAGAGCCTAGATTGAGGTCAAGAGTGAAATTGAACTTTTGCGGCTTTATTACAAAACGTGGTTTAACTTAGACTAAGCTTTAAATCAAAAATGAATTTTTGAATTTCGAACTTTATTTCTACTGTCGTAAAGTTATTAATACAAAAACCGAGTTTAGATACCGGTCTACGTTGTCAATGTACATTTTAGAATTTTATAGCAGTTGGAATAAAGTTCGAAATTCAAAAATTGATTTTTGATTTAAAGCTTGGTCTAAGTTAAACCACGTTTTGTAATAAAGCCGGTAGCGTTTAAAAATAAATAGGTTTTAAATACTCACTCTAATGGCATTTTTGAGGGTCTCCGCCTCCTGGCGCAGGCTGTCCAGTTCATTCATGTTACTCATGTGTTGTCTCTGCCTCGCTAGTGTACCGCTCGACAACCGCGCGCCGCGTCCGATTTCACGCAACGCAACGACCTCTGGAACAATGCAACACGTTTTATGTTAATTAAGGAATAATGGGACTGGGCAGGACATGTCTGCCGCATGCCGAACAAACTGTGGGCCAAAATAGCACAAAACTGGTGCCCTGAGACGGTGAGACGAGGTCGTGGCAGGCCACGTAGGAGATGGCGGGACGAACCAGACAGGTTCCGTCCAAACTGGAAGGAGGACGTTCAGTGTCGCGAAAAATGGAAGGAGTGGAGGGAGGCTTTTGTCCAGGAGTGGGACAGAACAGGCTATTTAAAAAAAAGGAATACTGAGTTCACAAGTTTAGAAAAGCATTGAATATTTGGTAGACCACATCCGTCTTTATTTGTATTTCACTTACATTAACCTTTACTATTAACAACTCCAGTCCAGTGTTTCGTGCCTAACCTAAACCTATAACCTCAAGACTCTTGGGTAACCTAGTTATTCGCCTATAGGTAACTTGTTGACTCTCTGATTCTTGATCACAATCTCAATACGGTCAGCATCTAGGATTACCCTCAATTAAAGTTCAACATTTCAGTCGCATTCACTGGTAAGATTCAATAGTTGATGCTTAGACCGCAACAATACAGAACCTCTACGATTACAAGCGGAAAAGAAGGCTGTAAATCCTCCCCAGCCCTATTATTGTGGCAGTCTTCAAAGAGAAACAAACAAAAAAACACTAGCTAAGTAATTAACAAAATCCTACATTAGGCAGGATTTTAGGAAAGACAAAACAAACAAAAAACATTGTATAAATCGATAAACAGATACATAATTAAGCATTCGGACAACTGCTAACATGTCCTCCAAAAAAAAAAACAACTAATCAATTATACATACAAGTCCAAATAAAACCTTCATTCCTTAGCAGTCAGAGATTGATGTAAAGCCTAGAAAGGCAGAGGTCAAGGATCTTCTAATATATGCAGTTCCGTACTTCCGTCTCCAATGCACACAGCAACCAAACCGGCGGCCAACACCTCCGTAGTACGCATGCGCGGGTTTGACAGACGCCTGTTGTCATCACGCATGCGTGTGGATGCAAGGGAGGTTAGATTGGGCGAGTCCTAATTATCGGGCAACGTTTTACACATCGATCTGTGTACTATTTATGCGTTCCTAGTACTTTTGGTAGTTCAAATCGCTTAGCGAGCTGTTTATTCGCAATTAATTTAATAAAGGTATAACACGGCTAGGTCAAAATGGGGCGTGTGTGTAATTATTAAGACGGTTCAATTTGCTTTTTATGGTATTTTGGGATTTTTTATATATTTGTCGGAATCGAGGCGTATTCGGAACGCCAGCGCCATCCGGTGGCGCTCGATGGAGTTAGTGTGAGGCGCGCTAGCGACGGTCAACGGCACTTCACTGTTGGCAGCCGGCGCGAGCGGATCACTAAAACCATCCCGCGATCTGAGATACGTATACCTACATTTTTTAAGTACAGTTATAGTGCAGTGTTCATTAGTGCTAAATAGGAAAAATAAACCAAGATGATTGTCAAGTGTAAAACACTGCTTTCTTTATCCAACACTACCCACCGATGACGCCCACAGCAAAGAGGACCTACATTGTGTGCCAATAATGACGATGGAGACTGTTATCCTTCGACATCAGAATTGGGATACGTGTTGGAAAAGAAAAAAAAAAAGAATCGAAGCCAGCGTACTGTGAAGATCTACCCGCATTCGATTCTGAAAAACAAGGTACCGACGCAAGATTATGGTACGCGACGGCAGATTTGTGTCTTTGTCGAGAATCCACCAAGCGGGGGTTGACTTGTTCTGGCTGCAAGGTGCTAAAAGGTGAAGCATCAACCTGGCTATCTTAAATAGCCTACGAAGGAATTTAAGGTATTTTTTATAACACGATTTATTTCGCATTGGCGGGTACCCTCAGTAAAAAAAATGAGCGGCGAAAAACAAAGTGATAAAGAAACGTTGCCCGCGTTTGCCAGTCGTTTCATATCTGATGCGAAAAATGAACACCATCTGGGAATCATCCAATACAAGTGATACCAAGCGAGGAAAAATAACGTCGATTAAGCGTTTTAACTGCGGTAAAACGGTCATAAGCGTATTGAGTGCAGAAGTAAGCTGATGGACACGAAGGGAAGACCTGTAAAACCTACAGCATCATCGAGCCAAGTGACGCAGCAGCCGGCATCGAAGACCTTGGTGTGCTTCAAATGTGGCAAATAGCCGTGCGCTGTACGAGCAGTGGTGGCGGCAGCGGCAGCGGACCAGTTGACGGCGCGGCGCGAGGCGTCGATGTCTGAGTTGAGCAACCACCATCAGGCAGGATTGACTTGAAGGACACAGGTGAATTGTTTCATTTTTACTTACGATTCTGGTGCTGAATGCTCGTTGGTAAAAGAAAGTTTTGCACCGTAATTTTGTGGTAAACGTGTTTGTAATGTTGTTGTTATGACTGGTATACGTCAGACACTTGATTAGCTAGATTTTATGTTGTTGTTGTGTAGTGATTAACGGGTGATCATCCTCTTGAAATTTTGTTACATGTTTTGCCCGACATAGCAAAGTGAGGTCGCGATTGATTAAGGGTTTTTCTGTAAACATGTTTGCATGCCAAATGAGCTTTCGTTAATGAAAAGTCCTTTGTGTAAATTCATTGAGTCATAATAGTGAAAACGCATTTTAATCTGATATAACTGTTATCACGACGGATATAACAAACAATGACAAGTTTTGCAAACGATTAGAGAATTTTCTGAGTTTTTCATTAAAGTGTTGGGAATATGATAAAGCCCGATTTGACAAAACAAAGGCAAAAAAATCGCTAATTGCAAGATTTTGTGTTATTAGAAAATGAAGAACGAAATCAGTCTTAGTTAGATCCAAAGTTCAAGGGTCCGTTTAGAGTGATAGAGATTTTGTATGGTGACCGTTAGACATTGAAACCCTTGAATTCTAAGTGTACCTACAAACATGCCAACGGGTCACGTACCAGTCGAAGTTACCATAGATTCTGATTAAGTTGTTGTGAGAGGTCGAGTAAAGCGGTCTATAGGCCGTATTGTTTTCGACCGTACCAGTAGCCATTTCGTAGCCGTAGTCCGTAACTTATTGACATTCTGGTGTCCATGGATACGCGGTGTGCGGATGGCACTGGCGGAGGTCGGGGTCTTGAGAGACCATAGTGTGTTGTCACCAGTGGTTATTACGTAGTCGTAGCCCGTAGAAATCGGTATCTGTTGAGGCAACTCAAGTAGACCGTGGGTAAGCAATAGGCGTTTAACCCTGATGGAGATTGGGGTCTTGAGAGACCATAGTGTGTAGTCAGCGGGTGATGCACACGGGCGATCCACGTGGTGGATGCGCACAGAAGTTTTGATCCATGCGTTGGATGTGTGAAAGCAATGTGATTGCTGGTCGGCTGGAGAGCCGTGGCGTTAGAGGTTTTACTCGAAAATCTAATGTTACTGGAAAATTGGTAGTTTTTCGTTTTTTTGCAATAGTCTGTTGTGAATGTTGATGCGAACGACTGTGGTACATGGCCTAGGGCAGGTGTTTGTGGCCTAGGGAAGTTGTTAGTGGCCTAGGGCAGTTGTTACTGGCCTAGGGTAGTTGTTAGTGACCTAGGGTAGTTGGTAGAGGCCTAGGGTAGTTGTGAGTGGCCTAGGGTAGTGATTGTTGTATTTTCAATTACCTGTTCCCAGTGTTTGATTAATTTAAAGAGTATTGGTTTTAATGATACAGTAGAGTTCTGAAATTTCCTTATTTTCACTGAAGAACTGAATCTAGAGTTTGGTCAGGAATGACCGAGTGGAACAGTGTTCTGTCGTGGACTATTTTGTGTTTCAGAGTGATTATCACACGAGGACGAGTGGAAAGAGTTAAATGAGGCCTACACCAAGATGATAAAAAGAGGATGAAGAAGAAGAAGATCACACGAGGACGTGTGCAAGCAGGATGGCCGTGTCGGAATCGAGGCGTATTCGGAACGCCAGCGCCATCCGGTGGCGCTTGTTAGATTTATCTAAAAATAATAATAAGTAAATAATACGTAATTAATAATAGTTTATAATATGTAATTGATAATAATTTATAATATGTAATTAATAACAGTAAGATATTTAGAACAACGATCAACTGATTTCCGAACGAAATCAATTGACGTTCAAATATTCATCGAATTAAATTAAGGCTGCAAATAAATACTTACTGAATTTCTAAATTATCTAATTAAGTTTTAAAATGGTTCTACTGTACATGATTTGTTTATTATTGCCTATTTTATTAATTATTTAAATACAGTGTTTGACGATCTGTGATTGGTTAATGATGGCGGTAATATTTGATGGAAGTGGTACGATACTAAGTTTATAAAAATAGATGTACCCTCACATGGGTGGTCATTACGCTGCAAGTGTTCAAAGAGTTAAGACGTGTCCAAAGTAGTGAACGGTTTGTTTAATGTGATATAATAATAGAGAATACAAGTGTGTGATGCTGAAAGTTATAATTGGTGTCCTAATGTACTACAATGAAAATGTAAGTTAATTGATATTTATTATGATAAGAATATTGCTGTTAATTATGTATTTTTATGAAGTGTATATCTGATAAATTACAAAATATGTTGCCGTGGAGTTTCTTTCTCCGTTCTTCTCCACGAAGACCTAGGGTTAGCGAACGGAGGTAGCTTGATAATAAAATACCTAGTCTTGATTTTGTGCTTTTCTTTATAAACCCATTCCTATAAGAAAGTCCTTAGAGATACTTTACATACAGTAAATAAATAACATTAACCATCCTGATATCTAAACTTGACAATAACGTCGATATTAATATCAATAAATATTACACAAACATCCTGTTTCTAACATCAGAAGTGGGATAAGTGCCCTAACCTATTTATTAATTCTAATGAACTTCCTTTTTACATTTCATAATCAACGTTGGAGCTATCAATCGGTACATCCCTGTTGAAAGCTGAGACGTCATCGGGTGGATGAATCGGGATTTAGAAGGGCGATGAAAACTTGCTACAATCTTGAACAGCCGCTGAACTGCGATGCTGCTGAAAAGGATCGAAGCCATGCCGAGGATAACGTAACGAGAACTTCTGCACCACAATATGAATTATGGGCAAATGTCGGTAAGGCCTCCAGAGGCTCTGCTTTAATATTTATTTAATGTTTTAATCCAAAAGTGAATTGAAAAGGTCCTAAATATGAATAGTTTTTTTTTTTTTTTTTGAAATTGTGTTGTAGGGTTTGGCTTTATTAAAATTTTAACGAAATTTAAAAAGAAAAGGAAAATACATCAAAAGAAAGTGATGTCGGGCAGTTGTATAAAAAAAGACTATTTACATTATATTTATAAAAATGACTGTTTTAAAATAATTGGTTGATGAAATTGAAATACCTGTTGCATAATTACCACCTTTAAATAATTAAGTATTTGAAAAAAACGAGTCGATTAATAAGAAATTGGTTACTCAAATTGGTTAATCAAATTTTAAATATACTAGGGCCAACAAACAGTAAAACAGCAAAGAAAAAAATTCATTTACACATCAGGTTTCCTTTGGCATAAAAGTATTATTTTCGCGAAACAAAAAATAATAATAATAGTTGTTGCTTGAGAAAGTAAAAAGGGTAAACGAGACAAAATATCTTTCGATCCGAAAAATTTATGAGAGTTAACTATTGACATTTTTGTTTTTTTAATCTATCTCTCATTTTCCAAATGCCAGGGTTGGCATGATTAAAACAAGTTGTTTCGAAACACAAGTTGAAATTGGTTTGAATTGAAAACAGTGTTTTTTTTTCTCACACGTTTAAATACAAAGATTAAACAAGTGTAAAACATTGTATAAAGCTTAAAAAATCCCTTTTATAACAAATGACTAGATACTAAACGAAAATAAATTAATATTTAGGGGTATAAATAGCTTACTTTACATAAAACCTATTCGAGTCAATGCTGTTGCTATATTATATTTTTGAACATTATTTTTTGTTTGTTGTGATTAGTAAATTATTCAATATAATGCCTTAGTACCAGGATTTGTTTGGTACAAGATAACGCCTATTTTTGAAACATAAGTATATGATAATTTCAATTTCAAAACAATCAAAGTTGTAACAATGTGAATTGATAAACAACATTGGTTATTATCAAATCTAAAATTGTGGTTCCTAATTTCGACTGTCAAAAGAAAGTTATTCAATGGATTAGTGATTATTCCCCTCATTTTTTAAAAATATACATGTTGGTGTTTCCCCTATTCATAGAACAAAATTCATAGTTCATAGGCCCCGCTGGCCCCGCTAGAAAAGTCCCTATGCCAACCCAGTGTAAAAAATCGACATTAAATCCGATACTACTAGAAAAGATTACGCAGCTTACAAATAAATGTTTACCTATTGATCATTTTTGTAAATTATAATATATTATTTCGAGTCAAAAAAACAATTAATATGATCTAGTCTAGAAATGAAACCTAAAGCTCGAATGAATTACAAATAGTGGCCTAACAAAACAAAAAAAAACACTTCTTTAAAACAATTTGAACACTCTTTTATCAACTATTTTTAATTTTTTTTAAATACAAATTGATGGTCATTTGAAGTATTATTTTGACTGGCTTATTAGCTTTGATATTAAATAGAGCCAGAGTAGATGTAGATCTTGTGTTCAATGACCAATTTAATCGGGAGGTCATTTTCATTATATACGATTCAGTTTATATTTGTTAAAAAAAAAGAAGAATAATCTTTTTGATTTTGCTATGGGTCTGTGGTTTTAACCTCAGTTTACTGTTTGTCTCATAAAATAAAAAGGTGCTTTAAAGTATGGCTTTGTTCAAAAAAGTTGACGTCTTTACAAACTTAAATACATATGATGGAATGGAACAAAACTCGACTTGTATAATGTGAAAACTATTATTATTTGATCAAAGGTACCGAAATACGATTTGAATCTTGGTCTTCAAATTAAAAGTATAGCTTAGTAAATCGGTTAAAAAATCTCTCTCAAGGTCTCTACTAGACAACACTATTTGCAATGATAATAATAATTGTCAGAATAACCGAGCTGGTGACTTTTGTAATGAAATATAAAATTGAAAATTAAACAAATTTCGTAAATTCCTTTCGAAAATAAAATGTAAATCCCTTTGATTCATGTAGCAAAAAAAAAAAAAAGAAGGAAATAACATTTTATTAGTACAGGTACAAGGCATACACAATAACATGCAAAAGAAAATTAAAAATGAACCAGTGATAGAAGTCATAATATTGTCTTTGATATACGTACACTTTGTAAATAAAAAAAAAAAGCAAGCTAAGATGAATCTAGAGATTAAGTGAAATAAGTGTTATTTTGCTACCGTTTATGAATAGTATTTTATATTGGTAAAGGTTTATTATGATTAGTTTTAAGTCATTATTGTATTATGGATGAATTAAAACCTTAACTGTGGTATGACATTCACTGGCTGCGGGTGATTGAGCTTCACTGACTGCGGGTGTTTGGTCTGCCCAGTAAGGTCGATGATTATGAAACGATTACTGATATTATGATGATTATGAACTGACTATTGACATTATGAACTGATTATTGACATTATGAACTGATTAATGACATTATGAACTGATTAATGACATTATGAACTGATTATTGACATTATAAAGTGATTATTGACATTATAAACTGCTTATTGACATTATGATATGATTATTGACATTATGATATGATTATTGACATTATGAACTGATTATTAACATTATGAACTGATTATTGACATTATGAACTGATTATTGACATTATGAACTGATTATTGACATTATGGACTGATTATTCGACATTATGACTGATTATTGTAATTGTGAACTGAATATTGTAATTGTGAACTGAATATTGTAATTATGAACTGAATATTATAATTATGAACTGAGTAACGTAATTATGAACTGAATATTGTAATTATGAACTGACTATTAAAATTATGAACTGCTGGTCGGTCATTGCCCTGAATATTAGTCTGAAACTCATGTGCAGCAAATAATAGAACTAATATGTCCAGGCCAGACACTTCTTGAATATAATTAATTAGGTACTTCGAGAGCGAAGTACTTGTCAGTATGGCCGTGTTAGATTTATCTAAAAATAATAATAAGTAAATAATACGTAATTAATAATAGTTTATAATATGTAATTGATAATAATTTATAATATGTAATTAATAACAGTAAGATATTTAGAACAACGATCAACTGATTTCCGAACGAAATCAATTGACGTTCAAATATTCATCGAATTAAATTAAGGCTGCAAATAAATACTTACTGAATTTCTAAATTATCTAATTAAGTTTTAAAATGGTTCTACTGTACATGATTTGTTTATTATTGCCTATTTTATTAATTATTTAAATACAGTGTTTGACGATCTGTGATTGGTTAATGATGGCGGTAATATTTGATGGAAGTGGTACGATACTAAGTTTATAAAAATAGATGTACCCTCACATGGGTGGTCATTACGCTGCAAGTGTTCAAAGAGTTAAGACGTGTCCAAAGTAGTGAACGGTTTGTTTAATGTGATATAATAATAGAGAATACAAGTGTGTGATGCTGAAAGTTATAATTGGTGTCCTAATGTACTACAATGAAAATGTAAGTTAATTGATATTTATTATGATAAGAATATTGCTGTTAATTATGTATTTTTATGAAGTGTATATCTGATAAATTACAAAATATGTTGCCGTGGAGTTTCTTTCTCCGTTCTTCTCCACGAAGACCTAGGGTTAGCGAACGGAGGTAGCTTGATAATAAAATACCTAGTCTTGATTTTGTGCTTTTCTTTATAAACCCATTCCTATAAGAAAGTCCTTAGAGATACTTTACATACAGTAAATAAATAACATTAACCATCCTGATATCTAAACTTGACAATAACGTCGATATTAATATCAATAAATATTACACAAACATCCTGTTTCTAACACGCTCGATGGAGTTAGTGTGAGGCGCGCTAGCGACGGTCAACGGCACTTCACTGTTGGCAGCCGGCGCGAGCGGATCACTAAAACCATCCCGCGATCTGAGATACGTATACCTACATTTTTTAAGTACAGTTATAGTGCAGTGTTCATTAGTGCTAAATAGGAAAAATAAACCAAGATGATTGTCAAGTGTAAAACACTGCTTTCTTTATCCAACACTACCCACCGATGACGCCCACAGCAAAGAGGACCTACATTGTGTGCCAATAATGACGATGGAGACTGTTATCCTTCGACATATTTTTATTTTTATGTAGTTGAAGTATTTCACATTACACATTACAATGTTTTTAGTTTGTTATGATTTGCTGGGTCATTTTATTGATTTTATGAGGGCTTCAGCTTATGAAATAAGTTTTGCGGGTTTGTTCAAGAGTTAAGCCTCCCGCAGACACACGCGATTAATCGCGCGGGGCGACATGTCGCGGTCCATTCGCTGTATTTTTAGAGTGGAAATTAGCTTGGCTCGTTGTCGCAGCGCGATTAATCGCGTGTGTCTGCAGGAGGCTTTACTGCTGCCTTAAAGGAAAGGGCTATTGAAGGAACGCCATGCCTCTGTTCTAGCAGGCTTCCATAGGCTGCGGTGACCGCTTTCCATAAGGCGGGCCCTGTTGTCACCAATATTATAGAAGGCAGGATGGTTTTAGTCAGTATAAAACTGACACCCCATTCTGCCCCTGAAGTAGTAATTTGAAAATTTACCATCCAAAAAAATAAAACAGAATAAGTTATGATTAGCCAGAGCCACATTACTCGTTTAAGCCAGCTGAATTCTCCAAAAACACTGGTCCAAAGTTTTAAAAATGTAGCTTAACCCCCAGACTTAAGGTCACTAAGCATTAATACCCAGCGCGTCCTTTCTTTTCGGGAAACATTTAGTACCAGCTGCCGTTTCAAGTTCGTTCAACTTTAACATATTTTTCCCTTGAAGGAGAAATTCTTAGAACGTATCCGGCTTCTTAAAGGGGAGACTGAACAGAGCTAAATTTACTTACTACGACTGCCTGGGAATATTTTTGACACAAAAGAACTTGAAGACCTTGAACTTTGTGGGACTTTAATAGCTCAGAAGTACTTTTATTTGTATTACCCTGAGAATCAGCAGTTTTTAGATACATAGTATCCTCTTTATTATGTACACCATACAAATTACAGATATTTTTAATTCACAATATCTTTTAAATAGGATGACTTAAAATAAAACAGTCGCGTAACACCTCGTCTACCCACAAGGTGGGCAGACGATCTTATGAAGGCCACAGGATCACGCTGGATGCAGGCCGCTTACAACCGGTCCTATTGGAAGTTTAAAGGGGAGGCCTATGTTCAGCAGTGGACGTCTTACGGCTGAATATGATGATGAGGATGACTTAAAGGCCGGTAAGGCAGTTCCCCTAAAGTCAAACCAATTCTAAGAAACCCAATCCATCAAACCCGGTGCATGTCAGACCCCTAACCTTGCCTCTCGCCTGGATTGAAGCCAAGAGCCAAACCAATTCAAAATAACAATAAAAAAAACTTCACACTGACCAAATTCCAATGAAAACCCAGATTCCTAACTCATAGGTTTTTCTGAGTTAATAGTACTCCGTTAAAATGAGAAGGACCCCGAGATCTCTACCACAGTAGGGTTATTATCACCATCCATTGTTCTTCGACGATTGTCCTACGTTGCGTCAGAATTGCAACGCAAAACGAGACGATGGCGTCGACGGTCTCATTACGCGAGTACTAGGAGTTTCCATGGAAAAAAATATATGTTGGGGATCATATTTTGTGCCTTGTTAAGTTAGGTTTTGTTGTAAGGTTTCTGTCGTTCCAGAAATTGTAGACTTTTTTTTACTTTATGGCAGGAAATTTTGGCCACCATCAACAAGTGGTACTCATATTAGATCGCAGCACATAGTATAGGACTTGTATTTTTTGTGGTTCGTGTCATCAAAAACGCTAAATATACTCCTAATGAGCACTCTATTCTGTAATAAGAATAACCTAGATTTACGACAAGAACTCCAGATACCCTGCCTCTACACTGAAAAACCAGTATTTACAGTCTGAACCTCAATCAGTCACATAATCACAAGCAGACGAACACGCTCGGCCAGTTTGTTTGATAACAAACTCGTGTACTGAAACAATTCGGTAACGTCCCAAGGCGTAACAGGAGGCCCGGTAGACTGTGGTCGACGTCTATGTGGGTGACGATGACGTACATAGGCCTGTGGGATTACATAAGCCCCGATAGATCAACATGGACGGGGAATTTTGTTTGAAATTGACGATGAACTTTTAAAACTGACATCATTATCATTAGGAACATCATGGAGAGTTGACGACGTTATAACAGCCGATTTTTTCAAACCATAACGGTGTCGAACAAACAGCTTATGGAAGTCTGCAACACCAGAGACGACCTCATTACGACTTACAAATCGCAAGTCGGAGCTCACCCCACTGGGCAACCACTGCTCTGCTAAAAATCCCATTATATTTTTAACCTCATACCAAGCCAAGTATTCAATGAATAAAAGTAAAAATCAACATTAAACTGAAACTTTCTTCGTATTTCTACAGTACATAAATCAAATGAGAGTTTTGTAACTATTCAGTAAGTGTCTAAAATTAGTTGCGCATGTTATTGTTATAAGTGTTCTCGTTCACTGTGTTTACGTTACGGATTTAGGGATACCAGCCTACATTACACAAGATTTGATAACGTGGGTTTAACAATACAAACTTTCGCTTTTTTTCCCATGGATCATCTCGTTTCTTCCAGCCGAAAGAAACCACAGAGCGCCATCTTCTAACCTCACTTCACCTCATCCACATTCATACATCTGGTAACACAAGCAAGCCGATTGCGAGTACTGCTCACGCAAACTTTCTGGAGCACCTCACCAATAAGGTCAGTGTAGGTTTTTCTTAGGACGCCCCCCTGGCCATTTGCCTTATAAATTCCATCTTTAGTCGCCTTTCAATCATTCTCTCAACATGACTGAACCGACTAAGCACATCCTTTAGTCGCTTCATTCTCTTTCAATACGCAACGTTATCTTATTCCTCAATGCGTTTAGCACTGCACTGTTTCATTTTTGTGGAATCTAGGTGATCTGGTCGGAAGAACTGGAAACTGAGAGATGTCTTTGCCCAGCATTGGGATAACCCAGTCTCACAGTAACAGGTGATCCAGGGTATAGACGTCATTTTGATCCAATATGGAAAATCTATAGACCGTTGACCGGTATCCCAAAATAGGGATAGTGATATGAAAAGACCATTCCGAAATAGACACTACATAGAAATGGTATACATGGATGAGACTTGCACAAAGTCAGAAAGGAAGAGGCCGATGCAGAGACTGGAGGAAAGATAGGCTGCGGGTGTTTATGAAGGCAAAGCACCGAAATTCTCCCGTTTTTGGAGTGGAAAATTAAATGAGTCCTCCTGCCCCGTCAGGAAATTCGCCACTTTTAAAACCCCGCCAAAGCCAGGCATAATCATCCAACTAATTAAATTTCTATCTACCCTAATCTAATAACGATAAAGCCAAAGCCGTACACCCCTACCAATTACAAATTAGGATGCGTTCACACCATTACCGCAGGATAAAGTATAAAACGTGGTAAACCTGAACACACGTTGCAAGCAAAGCAAGGGAAAACCGTTTATAAGGTAATTTGTGACTCAAC
This sequence comes from Agrotis exclamationis, assembly GCA_950005045.1. Taxonomy (NCBI): domain Eukaryota; kingdom Metazoa; phylum Arthropoda; class Insecta; order Lepidoptera; family Noctuidae; genus Agrotis; species Agrotis exclamationis. Next base: position 1,830,030 of record OX465443.1, read on the forward strand.
GGAAAAGGATTCTGTATAAAGATGGCTTATCGGCATCCAACAATAGGTATTATGGTGTAATTGTTATTGTTTTAAAACAGCAATGGAGTGACCTCGGATAAAATTCTAAAACTGGAATGTTTTGTATGGTAATCAGCTGAATTTAGCTTGTTTTGCTAAAATTAGCAAGATTTTATCTTTTTGTACCCGGTTATGGTAAAACCAAACGGAAAGGTTTACATTTTTAGCAGTTCATGTTATTTATTGAATAAGTAATAAATGATTCTCGAACTGGAAGGAATTATCATTATTTCCTTCATCATCGAAGGCCACTGCTATACAAAGACCTCCCACTTAGACCGCCACGCCGAACGACAATTCGCCATCTGCATCCATCGGTTACCCGCGACTCTCACGATGTCGTCTGTCGACCTACTGCGACACTGCGAGGCTTGCTTACACTGCGTCTCACGGTTCATGGTCGCCACTCGAGAACTTTCCTTCCTCATTGGTTATCAGTTGTACGAGTTCTTTTGCCCTTATTCTAATTAATTTGGGGCCGGCGCAGAATGTCTTCTTCCAAGCTTCTTTATTACTCATAATTTTAGCCGCCACTTTCTTTCCCAGCCATGTTATCCTCATACAGATCTAGAAAGAACTGTGACGCGTAAAAAGGAGTAAGTACTAGGTAGGGTAGTCTGCAAATAAAGGGGTAAATGCAAGGGGTTTCAACCCTTCCCCTTTGAATATTTAAACCCGTCCAACGCATGATATGTCGCTAGGTGTAACTAACGGGGTGGTAAACCACCCCAGACAGTTCCGGGAAATCTATTCCGAGCTAAACTGCATGCATAATTAAGGACAACCTATAAACTACCCATGTTTGCAGGTAGTGAGAAATTCTAGCTGCATGAGGCGAAAAAAGCTTCGAAAACTTTGATTAGGTTTGAAGTAAAATGTAAACTCCTAACAAGCCATAATCTATGTATTTGTCTATTGATGCTTGGTAGTTATAACAACAGGAATAACTGATGCTTTTGATGACTTTCACACAGCAAACTTTGGAGTGAGAATGCCCGCCCAGGGAGCAACAAACGCATGCGCGTATGTTTACACTAGAAGCAGTGAATTATGCAGCTTTAATCCTGAGAAGGACAGGCACATCGTTATAAACATAATATAAGGTGTAGCACCCAACGACGATGATACGATAACCTCTGATGAAACGCATCATATCTCCAGACAAATCACAAGTCTGATAATAGCTCAGACGTCTCGTCGATACCGTACAAGTGACCGGTTGAAATAAAACCCGCCTTGGTCTCAATACTCGCATGTTTCCGCTTCGTTTAAAGCCATTAATGCGTTGCGGTTACGTGCGAACGTACGCGATGTATAACTCGGGTGACGTCATCAAAATTAAACATGTCTATAAACGCGATGGAAGTAAAGTTGGTGAGGGAGAGAAAGGCAGATCTGGGAATGTTAAAAATGCTTGCAGTTTTCCCAAAAAAACTCTCAATAGAATGGAATCTACCAGTCATCATAATCGGAAAGCTCCTACGTTAGTAGAACTAATCAAGCAAAATTAATATTTACACATCACAACAGTTGCAAAACAAACAATATTTCAGAACGCATCTAATAAAAGATATGACAACACTTGCAATTGAGTAAACGCCATAAAACATTTACTAACGCAAGCATAGTAAACACGCAAGTCCATTTAGCATCCCTGAAATAACTTTGTTCCGAATTCTGAACATCAATTCATCACTAGTGAGAGATGAACATATTTATATTTTATTCCCAGTCGGTATACTGAAGGACAGGAAAAAGACATTAGCACACGAACTCGTAAAGAGAAGTTAGAGGGAATTAGATACACGCACTCTTTTGTTAGTGCCAAAAGAAACGGGGCAATGCGATATAAGGGTGAATACAAATTGGAAGAAATTGATAAACGATTTTTTCAGCTTGTCCATTTCTGGTCAGAAATCATACAAACAAATTAAGTTTTGCTATAAGATGTCCAAAAAGCTAGAACGTGACTGAACTAGTTCTGCAAAACTGGATATCATTGAGCAAGATTTCTTGCGAGCATTTGGAGAACATTTTGACGCCATAGACACAGAATTCTATTCAGAAAACTGGATCATCGTACAAACACTTCCTGCCTCACAGTTGTTACAAACCAGACCTGCTTTTCCGATTAACACATTACATTGAAACATTGGAAAGGAGCATAATTCAAATCGACACTGATAGCATTATGTGTACGCCTGCTAGGGTTTCCCAGGATCGATGTCTGCCTGGAGAGTAGGCCTATATGCTAAGCAGAGTTACTGCCAACTTGTTTACGAGACAAGCAGTCGATCGATAGGCTGGGTGAACGACCTATGCGCTAGCTATTAGCGTGCCTTTTCATTTCACGTCGGCCATATTTAGATTAGAGTTGTGAAATAAAAATTCAAATTGTGTCATGACTGATTTTGGAAAGTTGATACCTAAATTAAACGATTGATTGCATGTTTATATCTATCAATCGATTTAATTCAATTGGATAGCAGATTTATCGATTAGATTTCCAGAAACTTGAATTACTCTGTAGGATTGACAAACAGTACGGACAGACGTGACAGATCTAAGAAAATTGTGACGCAGGCCACATCAGTAACTGACGGTCTTAACTTTAACTGCTTTTTATTTTGGGGAGTTCCGAGCTTGAAGGCAGATCTTGGCCTATGTGAAACCCCCATTACTGCTGTGAAGTTTATTGCGATCTTCTCATTTCTATGAGAGCAAACATATTTGAGTGTACATCAAACGCACCGGCAACACTGAGATTTGGTAACAACTGTGAAAATACATTTTTATACAATGTAAGAGGTGTTTTCAGAGTCAGTGAGAGTTTTTTTTTTGGATTGTTCATGAAGGAAAAATGACATTCCGAATGTGAGACAGATTTTTCCTTGCTAGCTATCGAATCGTGGCACATCGTATACTGGTTTTTAATCTCAAAACCTTTGTGACTCCCTGAAAATTGTTATGCCTTTGAACTTACGAAGATCTCCTACCTACGTCATGTCTGTCTGAGTCAATAACACTGGCTGTAAACAGTTTTGTTTGTTGACATAAATTGAAACTGATTAATGACTGAACGATTATGTTGAATCATACTATTCATATCAGAGCTTTTTAATTTCAAATAAAGCTTTCATCATTTTACTGGAAAATCTATTCAAGAATTTAGAAGGAAAGCCTATTCTTTGACGGACGTTTTCAAGACCCGTCGATAGGAGGAATAAGCTTCGGAGTAAGTAAACGATGTTAATTTTCCTGAAGATGTAAACAAGTATGTTCAAGTTTTAGGGAAAAAGACGAGGAAACCCGCCGCTAGTCGGAATTACTAAAAATATAGTTTGATAGCTCTCTTGTACGTGGAAACTTGGAACGATGTACGCCAATAACGTTAGGTAAATAACTAAACACGATTCCAGAAAGATAGTTTATTGTAATGCTTGAATTGATTGGTCAATTTGTGTAGACAAAGCTGTAGCGAAATAAGACTTTCAACATTATACGTCTACGCTGAAAATGTATTGTCGATTGGAAAGCTTGAATGACGCTATTTTGTAACCTCTACGACAACCTACTCAAAGAAAATACTGATTTTTCAAGACACTATTCGATTTTTTAACAGGACAAATATAGCCAAATCTTGGAGTTAAGTAAGTTTTGAAGACTAAATGAGAGGTGAGCTTTCAAATAAATTAGTACGTGTAAGTGAAAAGTAGCCAAGTCATTGACGAAAACATGTAGCAAGAAAAAAGCTAAACACTTTTTTTATGTTCATTTCATGTTACTGTAGTAAAACCATGACGTGATTATCTTATATCTTGCGGTAGTTATGTTTACAGCGTGCTATGACGACATAACCGCGGGAAATAGGGGAAATACGGGTAGTTCGGCACAGTGACGTCATCGATAGGAATAGAACTACCGACATTTAAACCTTTTGAAAATTTTGTAAGTGAAGGCAGTCACGAAAAAGCTAAACTGACAACTACTGAGATGGAGAAATATGAAGAAGACGGCCGACGACGTGGACAGATGACATTATTAAGCAAAAAACTTTTTTTAAAAAAAGTACCGACTTCAAAACAAATACATAAAAGTTTAAAATAACTTTTCTTTCGGAAGTCGGTGGCAATAGTCAATGACACAACAAAACAAAGCCACCGACTTCCGAAAGAAAAGTTATTTTAAACTTTTATGTATTTGTTTTGAAGTCGGTCATCATCAGCCGGAAAACGTCCACTGCTGAACATAGGCCTCCCCCTTAGACCGCCACGCCGAACGACAATTCGCCACTTGCATCCATCGGTTGCCCGCGACCCTCACGATGTCGTCGGTCCACCTAGTGGGAGGCCTACCTACGCTGCGTCTTCCGGTCCGTGGTCGCCACTCGAGAACTTTTCTTCCCCATCGGTTGTCAGTTCTACGAGCGATGTGGCCTGCCCATTGCCACTTCAACTTGCAAATTTTATGAGCTATGTCGGTGACTTTGGTTCTTCGCCGAATATCCATGTTCCGGATTTTATCCCGCAAAGAAACTCCGAGCATAGCTCTTTCCATCGCTCGTTGAGTGACTCTTAGTCTCTAAAAGGCCAGCAGTCAGAGACCACGTTTCAGAGCCATATGTCATCACTGGCAACACACACTGGTTAAACACCCTTGTCTTGAGACACTGTGGGATTCTCGATGAGAAGATATCACGTAGCTTCCCAAACGCTGCCCATCCGAGTTGGATTCTTCGGGCGACCTCTGAAGTCGGTACTTTTTTTTAAAAAAGTTTTTATTTTACCCTTTTTAGTTTATTTATTACATATTCAACCCAAATTCTTGTAAAATACAAAATTTTCTTACAAATGCACTAATCTTGTAATCCGTCACAACATAAAAAAATCCATATCTCTAAAACTACTGAACCGATTTTGATGAAACGTGCAGTGTACCCTAAGTTGAACAATACCTAGTACAACAAAAAAAGAATTACTTAAATCGAACTTATAGTTCCGGAGATATGCGTGCACAAACATAAAAACATACATACATACATACACTTATGAAATTTGGCACATTTGTTCAGACGCTGATATAGACTAACATATATGAAAACTGGGCAGTTCTGATAATATTACATACATACGGGTCGAATTGATAACCTCCTTTTTTTTTGAAGTCGGTTGTTAGTTGTATATAAATAATCAACAATTATTAGTGCTAGAAACTCTTATGTTAATCTATGGTATTGTCTTTGCTGTGTTTCTCTTTGGTTTATAAAAAAAAAATAAAAGGTTCCGTTCCGTTCAAACTCTCGAATCACGTCGTTTTATTAGAGGTTATGTGCCCAGGAAAAACGCTTTTTCTCGCGAAAAGACTTACAAGTTTGTGCCGATTAGTCCTCGCAGATTGAGAAAACGCTGTTCTTGAACTGTGAACAGTGTAAACAAAAATTGGCAGTGTGATTGTGAAAAATGTCGACGAACTATATCGTGAGTGTGCCGAAATTGAAAGGTCGTGAGAACTACTCAGAATGGGCCTTCGCCGCGGAGAATTTTCTCATTTTGGAAGGAACTTTTGATTTTATCGAAGGTTCAAAACCGGATGAAGCCGCAGTCGACGCGAAGACTAGAGCGAAGTTGATCTTAACTATTGACGCCGCGCTTTATGTACACATAAAAGACTCGAAGACTACTAAAGAATTATGGGAGAAACTCAAGAAATTGTTTGACGACTCTGGCTTCACCAGGAGAATCAGTCTACTAAGAACTCTTATTTCTATTCGTCTTGAAAATTGTACATGCATGACTTCATACGTCACACAAATCATAGAAACTAGTCAAAAGTTGAGTGGATCAGGTTTCCATATTAACGATGAATGGGTTGGATCGCTACTTCTAGCAGGATTGTCTGAAAAATATTCGCCCATGATTATGGCAATCGAACATTCGGGGATATCCATCACAGCAGACGCCATTAAACCAAATTGATGGATTTGGAGGAAGATGGCGGCGATGCGAACGGAGCTTTTGCGAGTTTCCGGAAAAAACAAAGGAGTGGCAGCACTTCCGGAACAGTAAATCGAAATACGTCAACGTCAAACTCAAATATGTCAAAGTCAAAACCGAAGGTTATAAAATGTTATAAATGTAAACAGACCGGACATTACCGAAATCTAGACATAAAAAGTTTTGTTGATGCCGATTGGGCTTTTTTTTTTTTTTTTTTTTTTTTTTAGGGTGGCAAAATCATCAAATGAGGCCTCCCGCCCTGGGTGGGGCAGAAGGGACTGTCAGACTCTTACTGACTAAAATCCACCCGTGTTCCTTCGGATGCCCTTTACGTTCCGGGGCCACGGTATCCTGGATTAAGAAAAAATCCGCGACCCCGGCAGGCATTTGGCCCCATAAGGGGCCCCGTCGGTGACGCGTGAAACACGACACGCCACCGACCCGGGCTTGGTCCTTGGTCGGACGGCGAGCTTACCCATTACTCACCGTCCGCAAGCCCGCTCCGCTGCTGTGCCCTCTGCTAATCAGAGGGACACGCATTGGAGCTTCCACCCGACAGGCTATTCGCATACGGGCAAAGAAACCCCCTTAGGCACACAGTGCCTAAGGAAGAGTTTTTGCCCGCATCCCAGGGCGCACCGGCCCGAAAAACTGGTCTTCCCCCCGGACGTATCCGTGAGGGAACTCCAGTCCACGGACGCACGTGGAGGTTACCTGTCTTAGCACCCCATGCCGATTGGGCTAACAATAATTTAGATAGACGGTCTTATACCGGATTTTGTTTTGTGCTTTCAAATGGGATAATATCTTGGGAATGCAAGAAGCAAAAAACTGTTGCTCTGTCAAGCTGTGAAGCAGAATACATGGCTATATCAGAAGCCTGCAAAGAAGCTATTTATTTAAGAGCTTTGCAATTTGAAGTCACAAATAAACTGTACTCTCTAACTTTATTTAATGATAATCAGAGTGCACAGAAGCTGTCAACAAATCCAGTTCTTCATAAGAAGTCTAAACATATTGATGTCAAATACCACTTTACTAGAGAATGTGTTTCAAATAAAATAGTAATATTAAAGTATTTGCCAACAGCTGATATGCCTGCTGATTTGCTGACCAAAGGCTTATGTTCTAAGAAGCATTATACCTTTATGGAATTACTGGGTTTGGTAATCATTTAGTTCAAGTTTTGTGAATAGATTTATTGTGATTATTTGATATAGTGGGGGTGTTAGTTGTATATAAATAATCAACAATTATTAGTGCTAGAAACTCTTATGTTAATCTATGGTATTGTCTTTGCTGTGTTTCTCTTTGGTTTATAAAAAAAAAATAAAAGGTTCCGTTCCGTTCAAACTCTCGAATCACGTCGTTTTATTAGATCGGTAATAAAAATAAATTGAAAAGCCATGACACAAAACCGCGAAAACTGGATATCTATGAAAGAGGTCTAAATACAGAATTGATGAAAGGTTGAAGATATTTCAAGCTAGAGACTTGGACTGAAAATCTCAAACACGTTAAAATTAATAGATATATTTCCTATATCAATTAATAATTAATTTTATGAATAATATGACTGTTATTCAAACGAAACTAGTTTTCTCATAAAAATTGAATGTTGTTTGTATTTGATACTTGACAAAGACGTTGCGTTGGTCGGACTTAAAACTAGTATTTTTGCATGAAGAATTTTAATTAAAAAATAAACTCTAGTTTTTTGAGATCTGACATATTTAAGATATTCAGTCTCTAGTATAGTGATGGAGGAATCACTGGCATGAATGAAGTAATTCTTTAAAAAAAAAAAATAGGACTAGTTTAGCATCTTTACTACAAATTAAAAATATCTTTGCTATCTTTTTGTTCAATGTATTTTAATATCGGTTATCACATAATCATTAACCGATTACAGACGTCTACACACAAAACAAATTGATAAAATAATTTAACAAAGCATGTACTGATTAGTGTCCTGTAAAACTGACAAAGATAACGACAAGTTAATCATATCTATTAAACTACACAATCATTATCTCAGTTGTAATTAAGTAATTTTTATAAATACACTTTAATAAGCCGATTCCCATCCATTATGAGGTCATTAAAATAGGCCATTGTTGACTGAAAAAATCGAATTATCATAGTGAAATAGATAATTATGTTTTTTCTATTGTTACGTGAACAAAAATTGACGAAGATACAACGCTCTTAAAATTCCTATGTGCTTGGCTGGCCTTTGGCTATAAACGGTATAAATCTAGATTCATCATCATCATCAGCCTTTAAATGTTCCCACTGCTGGGACATAGGCCTCCTCTCTGTGAGAGGGAGCAGGCCGTAATCTACCACGCGGGCCTAGTGCGGATTGGTAGATGTCACATGTCTTCGAATTTTTGGTTCTAGGACCGATATATGCCGATTTCCTCACGATGTTTTCCTTCACCGTTTTGAGAGCAGTGGTGTTGAAATAAATTACACAAAGTAATGCGCCTGACTGGGTTCGAACCCGCGACCTACAACTCGTAAGTCGAGGCCGATACCACTGGGCCACCACTGCTCAAAAAAATAAACAAAATAAAAAAATAGATCTAGATTGCGTGGATATTATTGAGCTTATGGAAAATACCACTAGACCAAAGGCACATGGTAATAAGTATCATAATCAAGCAATTATGACACTTATTCCCTTGTGCCTTTTTTGCAAAGCTGCAGGTGAAACGTTCCCTACGTTAGGTACACGAACACCAAACAGAGGGAGAAGTCAAACTCTGGATGAAGCTTTATGGAGAAACCCCTATAATTTTTCAACTCTGTACATTACAGAAGTTAAAATATTTAAGAGCAGTCTGAATGGAATATTTCAGAGCATCGTCAACATAGAAAACTTAAGTCTCAAAAGCGAAGGATAAAATAGACACACCCAATCATGCATAATGGAGAAGTTCAAAGGCATCAACCAGCCTTACGAGACAAAATCAAGAAGTAAGGCCATCAGCCACCCTTTCCATCACAATTAGCCAATGGAGAACCCTAAAACAGCACCTACGACACCTAACAACAGCACAACATCCGATATTGCGCCTGCGCACATCCCAAGAATTAACCAGCTCAGTAGACCGTGCAAATAGTAGCGTTGCATGAAAACAACAGTTTTAAGCGAATCGACGAGTTATTTAAGCAATCAACACTCGTGTAAGCCGGAAATATTACTGAAATGGAAGGCGTAGGCGCATGCAACTGCAAGTCTGCAATTCTATGTGAGGTTATTGACTGTTGAAATTGCTGAGGAATTAATGGAAGGTGATTAAAAGCAAAAACGATCTATTTTGGATGGAAAATATGTAACGTAACATTTCGTATGCGTTTTGGACGAACATTGCAAGACTAATTTGTTAAAGAAGGTAACTAAGTAGTAATAAGGAGTATTGATTATTGCATGAAAAGGAGCGTCTTATGGTATACAAGTTAAGTCCGGGTCGACGGCGCGTCGTGTTTCATTCGCGCCTCAAAGATCTATCAGCAATCTAAAGGGGCCCGCCCTCACACACAGAGGGTCAAATTCTGCCGAGGTCGCGGGACCGTCTAAATAGGTAATCGTGACCCTGGAACATAAAAGGCTATTGAAGGAACACCTTGTATTGAGTCAGTACGCGTCAGACAGTCCCTTCTGTTCCATCCAGGGCGGGAGGTCTCTTCATTATTTTACAACGATAAAAAAATGGTTTACAAGATAATGCAATGCTAAGCTGGCAGCATTTTTTTAAATTCTGTCCAGAAAGGATACAATTTGATGGAAATATTACAAGGTAGTAATAAGTTATTGCCCACTGATTTTCAATCTCCTTCAATATCAAAATGGCATCTTGTTTTGTAACCTGGTTAAGTGTTCACGCCTCTTTGATGTTGTGCTGACTGATACACAATTTTCTATGCTTGACATTGACTGTATTTGTCAGTGCGTGAAGCTACTTTCGACATATTTCCATATCAATAATGGCCATCGAAGGAAAAGAACAAGTGTCTTGTTTTGCGTACTGGAATAATATTGTCGTCAGTATGCTAATTATTTAGACAAATTGAAAACTGTGTGAGACCTCCTTCAGCTTTGCTATTTGTTTGTGCAGTAGTTCAGTAAATATCAGCGTGTCGAGAAGATTGTGTTCTTGAAATTTTGGTCAAGTCAAAATCATGCATGACAAAATTTATTCATTGACAACTACTAGTCTAACTCCGCAACAAAACATTGTACTGTCAATCTACAAATTCGTCAAATAATGCATTAAAGAACGATAAATTCCCTAGAAATTAAAGACACATGATACAAATTCACGTCGTCGTCATGTGTTTCATACCTTCAAGATTGAGAAAGAAACAAAACATCAACACCAAATAAAAAACAAACTACCCTCCATCGTTTTACAAGCGTGCCAAATCCGGAAAAATCAACTTTAATCTTAGAAAAGACAACAGAGAACAGGATAAAGCCATCTGACCCAGATAAGGGGGGAGCACATTATAGGATGGTCCTGCAGCTTTCGAACGAAGTACGTGGGACACGGAGATTGATAGCAGACTTGTATTGGGCGTTTCAATGTTGATCTCATGAGTCATGATGATTGATAAAAACTTGAAGCCTTTTGTACATTTGATTCTGATAACGATTATATGTATGTTATTTAGGCCTTTAGAATTCAACAGTGTCTACATAAATCCTACTTGTAGACACTGCTTATTCTTAAAAAAATGTAGTTATAAATATAGATAACTCCAAACTTGATCGATTCGGACTGAAACTATACTCAAGCGAATTGGGATATTGGGTCGAAGAATTAATGACGACCTCAGTTTATCAATCCCACAGGGATCAGAAGTTATAAAATGGGTAATAACTTTCATAACTGGATACATCGATTTGCGCCAACAACCCCTAACTAGTCAATAACTAAATTAATGATCCTGACCATTACCTACTCTAAAGATAAAACAAACTATCCTTTTTTAGAAACCAATGCGGAAAGGAAAGTTTCTGCTAAATGAAGAAGTCAGAACTTAGGCTGTCACTAGTAATGAGGGTGGTTCACTTTCCTGACAGTTAGCCAAGGTTTCGTGCGCTTTAGTAGAGCCTGTTACCCTATACTGACATTCAAAAGTTCGTGAGCTGTCAAAGAACCATCGCGTGTAAGTTAGCAGTACCTATTTTCGACTACTTCCACTCCTGAAATTGGGTGTGACTCACAAGGAAGCACCTTTTGAATTAAGTGGCTTCGAAAATTATAGTCTGGCAAAAAAGTAAAACAATTATTTTAGGTTTGTCAACATTATCATTCTGCCTTGTATTGTTTTTTTGGCTTGTCTCCAGGTTTATCATTTCACTAGAATAATAAGCAAGTGTATTGGTAAACTTTAGTCGCCTGAATATAGTTGAGAAGGTTATGAGAAACTACATATTTTGTGGCATTTTCGAAGTTCCAAAAGTGTTGCTTTGCGGCCCAATTTCTATTAACGAATTTTGCTGACTGAAAAGCCATGTGATGAGGAAGGATGACACGCATGTGATAAAGAGAGTGATGGGTGTGAATGTTGATGAACAGAGAGGAATAGAAAGACCAAAGAAATTTTGGATGAGTAAGGAACGATGTGGAAAGAAAAGGAGTAAATGATACAGCGACAGGGGAGAATGGAAGAAAACGTGTTGCGCCGACCCCAAGTAGAATGGAATAAGGTCAGTAAGATGATTATGTTGACTAATTAGGAGTTTATGTGAAAATAACTGTTTCACAAATAATATGAAGAAGTTTCAAGTAACTTTGAATATTTGACTCGTACAACTTTAGCAGTTATCAGAATCGGTATCAATTGATATTTCCTGCCTCGAATGACGATTACTATCAATTCAATTGCTACTGTAGGTATGCAGCGTAAAATTACTATCGATCGAGTACGATACTGTCTTTGTGAACTGAATTTTATAAATTAGTACGAGGTTGAAAAATGTATAGAAATTCAAGTTTGTCGGTTTGAAATCGGAGGGGCCAATAATTCTTGGTCATGCGAAATCAGGCATAAAGATTTGTAATGCTATGGCAACGAAGAAAGGTTTAGTAAAACGTAATTATACTACAATGATTAATAACGATAAGATTAATTCAATAGGTATTCGACTCTTCAGGTGACCAGAGGGCTGGCCTATTCCTAGGCCAACGAATCAGCATTGCCATACAACGTGGCAATGCTGCCAGCGTTCTGGGCACTGTTCCCGTTGACAGTGATGTGGACGTATTTTTTGACGCCCTTTGAATGTTTTTTTTTTGTTTTTTTTTTTTGTACATACTACTACGAGTATTTATAGTTTGTATATAATTTTAGTATTGTAGTATTTATATTAGTATTAATATGTAAAATATTATTAAATAGCACAATAAAACTATTTCTTTACCTCCAGAATTATAGGTATTTGAAATAATAAGTAGTATCAATAGATGTTAGCAGTAGGTATAAAGTTTCTGGCTATTAATATTATTTAGCGTAGCTATAACTGGACGATTGAAGTATTTATTTTTAGACTACTTGAAGAACAAGGAATTTGAGAGCTCACTTAGATGTGCTAATAATGCTAACTTAAACTATGGATATTATGGGAATTAATCGTAGACTTCAGGTCAGCCGCAACCGCAAAAGTTAGTGAGGATGGAGGGATGGATGTTCGATACTCTTTTGGTACAGATAATTATGTAATTTATAACGTCGATTAATACGTAGGATACTTTTTATCAATATTTTTTTTTTATGCAAGAGTATTGCACGATCCGTGCACCAATTGAAGAAAAGAAAAAATTATGTCTATATTTTAAACATTACCATGTTTAAAACGTTAAAAACTACTTTTCTACGTTCCGTTATTTTGCCTTTTCTTAAGTCGACAAAATTCGTTTCTACGCTACGCTTGCTGATTTTTGAAAATCAACCGCCAACTTTCCATTCATGCAACGTATCTGCTCATAATTCATTTAAAACTGCCATCAGCAGTTTACCACCGAAACTTGTAAATTGTTATTAACATGTTAATAAAACCGCGCCTATTAGCCTGTTGGGTCTGACAAGCGTTCAATAGGGCACCACCGTATCGACCGGATTCCGCCAATTAGGTTAGCGGGAGATTTTGCCTACATGTAACATCGGTTCACTTCTTTTTTGTTTGAATCAAAACATTATTGGATTGGTTTAAAGCGCATACGACCCAAATCTCTTCTACAGGCTTCTTCTGGGTTAGCTCATTCCATCGTAGGCTTTGTCTGTCCTATGACCTAGACTACTGTACAGTCAAGAGCAAATTTTATCTCAAAAGATGAAAAATAAAGATTAGAAGAGAGAATTATTAGTTTGCACTTGACTCTAGTCTAAGCTAAGGGTGTCAGAAACAACATCGATGATGGTGCGAGCTTACCCAGATGCCTGTTCACTCTAACTTTGAAGAGATTAGGGTTGTATGCGTTCGGAAATACAGCAACAGACAGAATTCCACTCCTTTGCTGCGCGCTTTATAAAGACGTTTACTGCGAATTGGTGGAATAGCAACAAGGTAAGGATGATAATTTGAAGTGCGTCTAGATGTGTGATGATAGAAGCCTGTGGATGAGGTCATGTCGTATAGAAATACACTGAACCGCTCCACTCGAGCAGTCGTCTGACTGCTTGACGCAGTCGCCAGGCATATACTGACTGCTTAACCAGTCCTTGGTAATAAGTATGTAAACATGGTTCTTCAAGCTGATTGCAGGAGCCATGCGTGCATTAATAAACCTCAATTGCAGGCATTTTAATGGACATGTAACTATTTCTAGATCGTTAATTTTAGCTGCTTCGATAACCGTTACAATGAGTACAGTTAGCAACATAAATATTGCTGGCTAAGCATTGAACAGCATTTTTTTTTTGTCGTTGGAAGATTTATCAATTCGTCAGATCTCTTAGTTAGCTATAGATTCTCGTTAATCGACCACAACAATGAAGATACCAAGATTTGTGATATCTACTAACCCTCACTGGGCCCGTGTCCCCTAAATTTAATCCGATTATTCTAATCACGACTTTAACGTTGGAAAGTTTTCAATTAACCGGTTTTCAATACTAATGCGTCTTGGTGCATACGACCAATCTAGGCACATACATTTATGCGCAGGAAGAAACGCAGTTATAATGGATAACCTTATCGGTTAGATCCGGTCGATGGCACTTGCCTGTTGAACACGGCAGGTGCAAGTTAACGACTCACTAGTTGATCCGCGTAATGCCGTCTCTGCGAGTTACGGCTCTCGGCTTAAAGATACAGCTGTCTGTATTATTTTGTAGGGCGACGTCGATAGACCGTGTCTGAACAATTAGGTTAACGAAGGATTTGCTCGGGAGCAGACGTTACTGAGAGTTTTCGTGTGGTATATTCGGACCATTTTTTTTTAATAATGATGTATTATTTTAAGTTAACTCAGCTAAGTAAGTAAGCTAATCTCAGGAACTACTGGTTCGAACTGATATTTTTATGTGTTGGATAAGAAATATATTTATCGAAGAGAGCTAATAGGCTATATAAGATCACGCTACGACTAAAAATGAGCCGAGCAGCGCGTGTAACACGGCAAAACAGTGCTTGCATATTTCCGTGATGTGTTTCTATACTAGTTTAATTAAATAATATGGAAGTTCCACCGTCAACTGGTTGTTGCAGAGGTCAGTAATCGATTTGGCAATAGGTTTTTTTATATGTTTACGCAAATCGATTAACAGCATAGTTTTTCTAGTGCAACAAAAAAGATTGACGTAAGCTACACTGTCGTTGGGGCGTAAGGTTTTTGCTTGGACTTCCTGGGGAGTCCGAAAGTGACCATTAGCTAAGACATGTAAACTAGCGATCAAAAATCATAAAAATATCAGCAAAATTGCCATCAGACTCAAATTTAGTCGACACTGCAAGAAGAATCGGTCTTCCCAACACAAAAACTAAAGAATTATTAACATCTAATGCCACCTGTCCCATAGTGGGAACAATGGGACCATTCACCAGCGCCATACAAACCCATACAATGCCATAAAGCACCTGATTTGAATCATTGTTACGATAGAATTGAGGTAGTGTTGGGCGAAAATGTTTGATGGGGTATTTTTGTTATCTAGGGGAATTTTATAAGATTTATTTTTTTAGGTTTTAGGATGTCTGACACCTGTGACCACAATGTCTGATGTATCGATCCAAGTAAAAAACGGTACCACAATGGCGCAATAGGATCATTGTACAAAACACAATTGAATGAGATGATTTTGGCAGTATACTGGTACTGGTCACAGTCTTTGGCTGGTTAATGAAGGCTTTTGGGTGACTGAGTAAATTATGAACTTGTAAATATTATAACGTTCTATAGTTTGATTATTAATTCGAGTCAGTAAAATGACAAGTGCAACTGTCACTGATACAAACAAAATGAAACAAACCTGAACACTGGAAATGTCATTTTACTGACTCGAATTAATAATCGTATTTTAAACGCTTTTTGCTAGGGCTTTTTGCCCAGTTAAGATTCTAAATTTAAAAAAAAGTAGTAATTATCCCCAATGCCCGGACATTTATTTGGGCATAAACTCATTTATGAATAATAATTATGCGAAGTTTGTGCCAATTTTACCAACCCCCGCGTTGTCGATTATGGCCCACTCTCTCTCATAGAGGAGGCCTGTGTCCCAACAGTGGGAACATTTATAGGCTGATGATGAATGCCAATTTTGTTCATAAAAGTTTTTGCCCTCGACCCATCTCTAAGTGCAATACAAATTTCACGTGTTTTCCCTCAATCTACAGAGTAGTGTGTTATTCGGAACAGCGTACGATGTTACGTAATATTTAAAATTCGATCAACAAATAAACAATATATCGCTCTACATAATATTATGTTACAGTATACTTCCAGAATTACTGATTTGTTTAGCAATTCTTATTTCTTTCGTGTTTTTGAGGAAAATATGGAGATGTATGAGCTGCGGAATTTGTCTTGCTCTTAAAATAATGAATAAAAGAGATGTGAGACGAATTTACAAGGAAAATTGGAAATGGTACATTTTCTCTTTATCTGCTTAACAACAATATTCATCATCATCAGCCGGAAGACGTCCACTGCTGAACATAGGCCTAGACAATATTAATCGCAGATTATTAATTCTTAGCACCTGGATCAATCCAGAAACCTTCAACCTGTCAATCGGTTTCCGAGATCCGGAACACAAGCTTCTTGAAAACCGCCTGTTTACACTCAAATGGCACATAAATAATCAAATGGGGTTCCAGTATTCTCAAATAACAAACGTCTACTTCCATTTTATTTATACACTTACTATGTACGCCATATTGGAATTTGAATTTCAACAGAATCTGTACAGAATGCCCGTCAGTCGGCAATTTTCTACACCTTTTTCACACATTGACGCGAAAACAAGGTCATTTATTTGGTACTTGCTTTTAAGCTTGTAACGTCATCATCTGCTCAGCCATTTCCCAACGGGAAAAGGCTTTGAGCAGGTTTCCAGTCTAAACACATGCAGCTAATATTTTACATGGAGCGACTATCTGACCTCCACATTTCAGTAACTGGGTAACACGATACCACTTGTTAACTCGTTGGACTCTTGAGCTTCTGATTAACAGTAACGACTGTCAAAGATCTACAAATGACAGTTCGGACCAACGGCTTTACGTGCTCTCCAAGGCACGGAGGAAACTCGCTATGATAGTCAGTCATCTATCTACAGACCAACCTAAGCAAGCGCGGCTTAACTAAGAGATTGATTCGATTCGTATAACGTACGACTAGTAAAACTTATTGCAGCCACGTTGGACAAGCGACAGCCGAGAACGATTGATACTCAGTTTGAAGAGTGCGACTTTTCTGTAAGGAAATTGTCCCTTGTTACCGGTAGACGAGACTGGAAATATTACCGGGAAATTGCGAATGCAACGTGGCGAGCGGTTATTTTCCAGAAGCTTCCTGCCTAATGCCGTCAAGTGGGAAAGATGGTTGGTGCATAATGTAGAGAAATGTTGGAAACTTGGCCCAGTGAAATACATTTTCAAGCAAGGTTTCTTATGGAATTACGACTCCGAGTCCTTTGGGATGACCTCCGACTTAGAATATTATATAAGTTTACGGATTCTGCCCTACCGAGACAAATAGAACCTTAGCTACTCCCAATATATTACAAATACGAAAGTGTGTATGTCTGATTTCACGTGAAAATAGTTAACAGATTTTTACAGAGTTATACGGGTTTTTATAGACCACATAATGAGCGAATATTTCTGAGTATGTATGTTTGTCACTCTTTCAATCCGAATTTATTTGGGATAAATTTCAACAATAGCAGGCGAAGTTGTTGACAACAAACTAGCCATTGAGCTATTGTATACGTAACTAGTATAATAACCGAAATTACATAGATCTAGTAGCTACTTAAGTTATCATCATCATTGTATGTTATTTTCCCATGATAAAATGATGTTGCACTTTGTATCACGCATATACGAACTTGTATGTAGTTAGTCCTTTAGTCATTCACTTAGTTGAGGTTAAATACATTATGTGAATAGGAGATGCAATATAATAATAGTATGAAGCCATGCTGGTTACGCTGATAGGCACAGTGACTGAGCGATCGGCTTTTACGCTGCGTGTCGCGGGTTCGATTCACGCACGGAACAAATATCGCTATCAGATAGTTCTTCTAGTTATATTGAGTTTTGTAGGTTTTATTTCATTTAAATAAATAAATGACCTCGTGAATATTTCATCAAAGAAGGTAGAAAATTATATATGGCAATCCATTGTTTTGAAATAGAATTCTATTAGGTCTTTTTCAAAAACTATTAAACTAAAGAAATAAAGCAAATAACAACTACAGAATCATAAACATCACACCTAACGATTTTATCTTGTCAATCTAGTTTATTAAGGTCATGTAAGAAGCTATGTACTTGTAGTCTATGAAATATTATTAAGTTCTAGCTTATGTATTAGCTAGGATGCGGCTGCCAACCAATTGACAACCAATTCTGGGTTGTACATACTCCTGCTTGTAGTAAAAAGGTTTAAATCATTCATAATATTTTATGTTCGCTAAAGTTTAGGTACACATCAGACTATCAATGAGAACTTTTGAACTAGAAAACGTGATAATGAAATGTTATCATTTTGACTTTTATTTGACCCTTTCACAGAGACTGAATGTATCAACAAATGTAACATAGCTAGAGAGAGAATGTTCATGAAAATGTTTGCGATATAAGTTACAATATTTCTGAAATATTTTTGGGCAGTTTTGTAAAAAGAGTCAAAAACACTTCTAGTTTAATTAAAAATCACATTCAGGTAAAGAGAAATAGTAGTATGCAGCTACACAAGACAGATGTCAAAAAGGAGACCATGAAGCATCTTTTATGTGAATGCGACTCTCTGGCTGGAAAGCGTATGGGACTTCTGGGCCAAGCTTACCCTGACCCAGAGGACTACAGGAATCTGCCAACAGGGGGAATTATATCGCTTCTGAGGTATATTTTTGCCGAAGAGGCAGATTGAAAAGGCTAAGGGCAAGACACAATAGATCCAAAAGGGTCGGAGTGTCGGCAAGGTTACATTGGGCCCGCAATAGCAAAAAAAAAAAAAAAAATGCAGCTACACAAACAGTATCACTATAAGCCACAAAGAAAACATAAAAATACAAAACCTCATAATAAACTAAAGTTATTGCAACATACATCATACATGAATGACACACTGAAACTTACCTGGAAATGAGTGCAATGACTCCCAATCAATAGGAAAATGGCATTTAAAAATATCATACAAAAAAAATAAGTTTAACACCAGCCTATTATTGGGCAAATGCCCTTTCTTATACAGAGAAGGCTCTAGCATCACCATGGTTGCTCAAAAAGCTTTGGTACAGTGATCTGGGGACAGGCCATGGTGTGAACCATTTGGCCACACAGGGCCGGTGTTTGTTGGAAGTAGCCAAATGTCTCGATTTTTTTGTTCATAGAAATGTCTATCTAATTAATTCTAGCTTCTTAAAGAAAAATGACACTGCATTGTGAAACCACTTTTAATAAAATTGTTATGACGCCATATAAGTTTACCAAATTGGGTTGTTATTTGAGCAGGGTCTGTGCATTATAAAACTTTCACTGTGTGGTGCTGATATGACTGTAAATACTTTCTATTTAACTTAGTGACTCATTGCGTCATGTGTAAAAAAAAAGATAAGTGTTTTTGACAAATTGCAATGTAAAAAGAAGTAAATATTATGCTTTTGATGGCAATAATCTCTCTCTTCCTCTTTTGAAATGTTGTCCTTCCCATAGAATAAATCTTGTATTGTGGGTGCGTTTACAAACATTAAAAAAACTCACATACAGACCAACACCCAGTCAAACACCTGGCTAACCCTTCAGAGAGTACAGACAAGTCATTGTTGTTTATTTAATTATTTGTGAAAAACATGCTTGTTTTTATAGGTCATAATGTCAATTTCAAAGCCCTATAATCAAATCAATAAATCATACTTGTATCAGTAGTCACATACCAATTAAGGACCTGTCATAGCCCCAACACACAGTTAGTAATGCACAATTTTCAACCAACCATTTTACAACTTGAAAAGTATGTTACGTAAAGTTATTCTTGAAAAATTCAAGACTATTCTACGCTGATAACCTGATAAGGTATTTAAAATCTTTAGATTGTCTCGTATGATTGAATGCATGCTATTTTACCTGAGCATACATTCACATTTCTGTTTGATAATGCCAGCTGTGTTTGTAAGCATTCCATTGCGGGAGAAAAAATTCAAGGAAATTGAAATTTATATTGTTTTGTGTGAACAAAATACTCTTAAGAATTTGTTTCTTTACAGTATAGATATGTATAATGAATATAATGATACAGGTATCTGTTCACTAAATACAAAAAGGAAATCCCACCTTGCCATGCAAAAAACAACTCTATATTCAGCAATCATTGGGAATATAATATTGATGTTTATACAGGAAAATGTTGTTATTAAGACAATCACTGAGGAAGAATGGATCAGTGATTCAGACCTGGTATTGACAGTATAATGAATATTCATATTGAAATAACATTCAATGTATGTAAGATGATATGGATAGAAAGTGGGTGACTACTGGAATGAGAAATCAAAGAGAAGCATTTTCATGGCACAGTCAGTGTAGTGGCTGAAGGATTAACTGCTGTGCAGTGTGTCACGGGTTCAATCCCGAAAAGGACAAAATTTGTATGATCTGCTAGTTATTCTGGGTCTGGGTGTTTGTGGGTTTCTTTGTTTGTAAACGATACAGGAGAAATAATTAATGCCAGGCAGTTTAAAAAAAAAAGAATGGAAGTAAACATTGCACTTAAAAATAACTGGGATAATTTGTTAGCAGCTCAAAAAACATGAAACTGAACATGAAATATTGTAATATTTTAACTCAATGACATGCTATAATTTTGAACACAAATAGCAAGTTAGCTTTTATACCCAGTATATGTTTTGTTGTGTCTGCAGCTCTTGGCCATGGTCGTCCAGCCATTTCTTGTACATTATAAGAGCTAATGTGACAGAAATTTAACTTCTCATACATTTTAAGAGCTAGTTAATGTGATAGAAATGATCCATATGAAACCAAAGTCCTACTGTGTCAATTAAAATGAAATGTGGGATATGAATAGCCAGGAAACAATTTTTTTTTTTTTTTTTTTTACCTAGCATCATGCGCACTGCAATCTGGCTGAACCGCAATGAACCAGGATCACGGGCAAGAGAATGATGATGATGCACAGGAGATTAAGAGATGGATATGTAAGATTTACTGTAAAATTGTCCAATAAGGAGTTTATTCCATACTTACTTCCTTCTTTGTTACTCAATCACATACATAAGTATCAAAACACAAGGATAACAGCAGTGACAGTCACACTAAGGCAAAATTATATTGATACAGTACTGTGAACATGCAATGTTTACAAAATTACAGCAAGTTAATATTATTTATGGGCAAAGTTGTATTCATGAAGTATGTCCAGAGACATTTTGCAACTGGAGCAGTATACTAATTAAGTTCCAATGGCACCAATTACCCCAAATGAAATCAGGACAACTAAATCAAGCCTAAAACCTGTCAGGGCCAATAATTCCAAGTGTCGATACTGACAGTATGTCTTGTATGTTGTTGATGTGCGAAGCACTTCCAATTTCACTGATATCATCCAAGTTCCTTCCATGCATGTGGTAAGCACATAATATTGATCAGGGGGTCCAAAAAATGCCATTTTAGGGAATTGCAAATTCTTATCTCCTTTATTGCTTGATCAAAAGAATAGAATAGAATATTCTATTTTATGATTTATATGACAAATCATAATATCATTACATAAACTGACCATTTTAGATCACCAAGATACCCATTATTATCAAGGAGGTTAGGTTAGCAAACAGGTGCTTGAAGAAGTCTCTACTGCAGTGGACTTTGTCAGTCAATTTGACTGATTGAGGTGTCAAACACCTATTGTTCATAATTTTCCTTGTTTTACTGCCTATTGGCAGGATTTCATGATAATTTATTGGATTTTACTGTTGCATTACTCATACATTACAGTAATGTAGTTTCATCATTAGTTTGTTGATAGAGAATTGATAATATCATCATCATGTCAGCTGGAAGATGACCACACCTGGATTTTCTTTTGGGCATACAGTAATACCTTTTTTCTAATTAGATGACAGTAGAACACAAGTCACTAGTTTCATAGGGTGTGGTACCATTGATTATTCACACCAAACCTCACTTGGTTTATTAATTTGGTATATCCGCGTCGTAATGATGGGAGGAGTCTCCATTTTTCACATGAATGTACTAGGTATGTAGAATATGGTGGAAAACTGGTAATCAGTCATTGACTACAAATTATGACGAAAATATTTGAAATGATAGAATCAATGTGCCAAATTCGGATCACAAACGGAACACGATTGATCAAAAATAATTATCGTTCTAATTAGTATCGGTAAGAAAACCATTCTAACTATCAACTATATCTGTAAGTAAAAGCCCAATTTACAACAAAATACACAGATTATGCACGAAACACTGAAATAATGGCATATTGGCGGTAATGTAAGGCAAAAAGCGGATTAAAGTTGCGAATCGATGTCGTTTCGTCTAGCAACAGGGCTGTGGCTACATGGCCTCTCATACATACCTATATCTATGTACACACCCCCACTTTTCCCAATAAATCTTCAATATCCTTTCATCCGGTAGCCTTAATCGAAGTCCTAGCGCTTCACAGGCGGCATACGTGACACTATCAACCTAATAACACTCACTTAACACCGCTAATGCGCGGTTCACGAGACGTTTTAGCACCGGCGAAGCTACGCGCATACACCCAAAACGGATAACGACTTTGGTCTACGATTTGTAACTATTAAACACACGTAATAACCACATTACTATTGCGCATCGAGAACACAGAACGTAAGCAAAGAAATTATGTACGATCAGGCAAAAAAGATAGCAGGATTTTACCCTTCTGTCAGCAATGTCCCTTCGATCGTCGCTCCAGCGGTTTTCGGGCGCGTCCTATACCAACATTAAGATTGGATTCTCACTTTTTGGCACATTTTGTATCTTGCACAGCACCACACTGAATATAGAATTAAACACAAGTTTTTATCACGGTACAATCCACCATTAGCCTTTCATACACCCTCGATTCTCGAGTTCAGTCCTTTTCACGGCCATTTGCAAATTGCGTCAAAGTTCCTGGAACGTGATTGGTGTTCACTGCGCTAGTGTCGTTTGATACTACAACGCCATCTGTTGGTACAAAATATTCACTTGAAAACAGTCATTCGAAAACGAACCGTCTGTGGACTACTGAAGATTGAGTAATATACGAAATTATTGTACTTGCGACCTTTGGATAGGCTCGAAATAGGGTGCGGTACGGCTCATACGAGAACCCCGTGACGTCAAACTGGGCGTGAGAACCAGAACGCGCGAATTTTAAAAATTATGAAACGACTCCTGTAAAATTATTATTTTCAAAGAGAAGATAACATGAAGCTGCGAACTAAAC
The DNA here is from genome assembly GCA_950005045.1 of Agrotis exclamationis. Lineage (NCBI taxonomy): Eukaryota > Metazoa > Arthropoda > Insecta > Lepidoptera > Noctuidae > Agrotis > Agrotis exclamationis. The sequence goes on from OX465443.1 coordinate 1,853,263, forward strand.
CAGAGAAGCGTTTTATTTGATTGTAAATGATTATAACAACTTAAACACTCAAAGTGGAACAAAACTCACAAAAAGTGCACGTAATTCATGACGAAAATGAATCGAGATTTCTTCGATCGGCTACTTACGTTCCGAATTCAGCAGAATACAGTTTTCAATTTCAGCGTTATTTATTACGTTTTATAAAAATATTAATATTAACTAAAACTTTAGTGGTAAAGGGATTAAGTAGGAAAAGTCCATACAATTATTTAATATCCAATAAGATTTGAATTTGATCTACTGCCTACTAATCTAAATTAATGATGTTACCAATAATATCGTAAGGAAAAAAGGTAACTGTTCTTTGATATAATGCATTATTTGTAATTATAGTGCGCAAAATAAACATTATACTTATACAAAACTTACGAAACAGTAAGTTTCCCTTTTTTTCAAATATTGGTGGGCATTGGTGGGTTTGTTGTGAAATTGTCTTTGGTACACACTTTTGCGTGTGATTTATTTCTGTATTCCTACAAATAAATTGGGACTTAGTCCCCATTCGCGCTTTTTATATGGACGTTAAAAAGAGTGGACTTGGAACAAATGCGTTCCCGTGTACTTACAATAAAATATATCTCTTCACACGGCACGTCAGCGCCTTTGAAGCGAGGAGCTTTTTCCGAACTGTATTTGATTTTAAGTGCTGGGTCATCATGAAAATCAGCGCTTTCTTTACGCTTGTATGAAAGCGCTCGTGCGTATGGCGGCTTATAAAGAGAGAATGCTATTCAGCGGTCGAATGGCTATGCCTATGGTATGGAAGACTACATTGGACCACACAGAAAAGGCGCGAGCTTTAAAAGATACGATACAAGATACAGTCAAGATTCTAATTTTCACTTGCTTTATCCGAGTTATTTTTCCTGTAACAACGGAAGAGAACATCGTTAAAAAACCTGCATTTAATTTATCAAAAAGACGGCGGAGTGGGGCAGTGAGAACATCGACCTAAAATTTTTAACTCTATAAAAAGGTTCATTAGTGTAAAAGCAGCTTAATATTTTTTGCCGCTGTTAACTCTAAACTTAACGTCAGTGGAAAATAAAACTCTGATTGGTGGAAATAATTAGTTCTATTTCCTGATTCGTCAACACTACAACTTGCACAGATTGCCAATCGGCGCCTTTGTGTTTTCTTCTCTTCTTGTCACTTTGTCATTTCATTTTATCAAGAAACACCATTGTAGGGCTAGCTGCGTTGTTTGTTATTGTAAAATAATAAATGATAGAGCGTATAAACTGTGCGCGTGTGTCGTGTAACGTGTTAGCGCAGTAATAAATTGTGTCAAATAAAATATTCTCTCAATCCTAGAGATAGGATTTTGTAGAAGTGTAATAATTTTAAATTTGGTGCCTACTGCGGTAACTCCCGATCATTTCATCGGTAAGTAATAAATTAATGTGTTCCTAAGGCCGTGGTCTAATACTTTTATATATTAATAAAGCCCATGGTTATTTTCCTAAAGATTAAAATTATGTTCTCGTAAGAATCTGATTGGATAAAAGTATTACGCATAGCTGCCTTTCCCTTTCTGCAAAAAGTTTTAAACATCTGATCAACTTTACTTTAGTGCTATTTTATGTAACGCTATAAAAGTTTATAGTAAAGTGCTTGCATAATGTGAGGCGAACCACGCTTGTTTTCATTACGACGATTTATAAATATGTGCTATGTACTAAACACACTAAGTCAGATATTAATATTAATAAATTAATAAATTCAGTTTGCGCATAAACTTTTTATTTTATATTAATCATGAATGTGTTGTTAAATAGAACAACATTCAATTTCCATTTTTGAAATAGGTTTATGACTGATTTGACTGCAATGTCTTTGTCCTAAACCCAATACACTATTGTAAAAACCTTGATAATATGCTAAATTAGAAAAAAAATTATGTTGGTTTATAAAAAACTAACTACTCACAGAACATAGTATTTTTATTTGTAGTAACCGTAAAAACTGGTAATTGTCCATAAAAAAACTGAATTTGTAAATGTTTAATCTTACTAAATAATTATATTAACCACTCTGCACGACAACATTTTGACACATGCCACATCAGCTGAGTCGACCGGGTGATTCGAAATTTAAGACGACACTCAAGATTTTTTGTACATTTTCAGCATCCGATTTTCAATCAAAATTATATTGCTACAGCTATTTCATACGATAAGTTTGTGAACAATATCTCTAAGAACGTGTTGAGGTCACTAAAACTGCGTGATTCTACTGTAAAATGAGTGTAACATTCAAAATGCTACATCATTCCAAAAACTAGATAATTTAGATGTGCTGAAAATATAGTACATAAACAAGCTTCCCACGTGATAAAAAACGGTTATACAGTGAAATAAATAAAGTAACTTACTACATGCATTATTACATTTGCCAGTGTTCATACATAATTTCATAATAATAACGAAACAAAGTCTTGATAAAAATTACCAAAAACTATGTTGCAACATGACACTTCTTAGTGCTGCCGTAATCCCAATGTTCATTATAACGATTAAAAAGGTTCATTCAGCCTAATCGATACTCGCAATATAATCGAACATGGAAAAAAAAGTAAAACAAGACATAGAGCATGGACCGATTTATCTGCTTATTTGACTATAGTTAGCTTAGTCCTTGCAATACATCTATGAAACTGAACCTGAAGATTATTTTTTATAATATTTTGAGTATTATTTCGTTTGATGATTTTTTTATTACACAATAAATTATTTAATTTTTAATTCATGATTTAGATGGAAATAAATATCGGTATTTCAATGGAGGCCAAACGTGTGTGATTTTTTTTTGATTTTTTCATTTTGAATTTAAATTCAACCATATAATTTTACCTATACTGTGTCTTCGGTAATTAATTTCAATTTATCTGATTATTTCACTATAAAAACGAATCTAAAAAACGTGGAAAGACAAACACCGGGTACTGATCAAATGCTGGAGTAAGAGATGGGAGTACTTCCAAAAGATTCCTTGCAGTAATAAACAAATTGAATTTCCAACTGGGCGTGAATGGCTAAATTAGAATCTATGAGGAATAGCGAAAAATACTGAAAGAAGTCTCGTGGCTGATTTTGATAAAAAATAAAATTACAGCATAAAAATTAAATTGACATTAATTTCCAGCAATCAAACCATCAATGTTTAGTGAAGTAATTACATGCGACAAACGTATGGCAAAAGGTTTTTAAAATTCAAACTTTAGTTAATGGCCATAGCTCACTACATCGTGTTCTCATTTCAAATTTTTATAATCACCTCGCGGTACAAATACATAACGAAATTTTTGAAATTCGAACTTTAAGTAAATTGGCGCGAATTTTGATCTGCGTACGATGACTAAATTATTGATTAATACTTCACCGAATTTGATCCTTAACAACGACCCTATCGAATAGTGTATAGTGTGTTCTTATTTTAATTTACAACCTCGATTCCTGACAAGCAAATTGATTTTAAAAAAAATCTAAAGACGCAGACTTAATTTTTGCGATTGTAGTTGCGGGCTTGCGAACGACGAGTATTGGGTAACTCACCGTCCGATCAAAGACTAGGCCTGAGACGAATGCGCGTCGTGTTCCAAGCGACCTTCAAGGAACTATCAGCGAACTGACGAGGCCATAATAGTGCCAAACGCGTGCCGGGCTCACGGAATTGTATTGAAACCATTGAAAGGGTACTGCGGTCCTGGAACGCAAAAGGCATGTAAAGGAACAAGGTATTTTTAGTTAGTAATAGTCTCTGACTTCTCCTTCGGCTCCACCCAGGAAGAGAATCATCAAAAGATTTTAAACTATAACAGTGTGTTTTACTGAAGTTAAGTCGCGACAGCATCACATCTAAAGTATCCTTAACAAATACCTAAATAAAAATATTATTATACTGGTGTCGATACTGACGAATCGTCAGTATTGATCTGTATGCATGCCAGCACAGGTCAACTTACCCAAATCTGTCAAAATTTACCAAGCGAACATTAACCTTCCACTATTATGATAAGGTTGAAAATCTATTGAAGAAATTTGACAGATTGAGGTAGGTTGATGTGCTGGCATCAACCTACCTCAATCTGACAAACTTTAATAGATTTTCAAACTTATCACAATATTGGAAGGTCAATGTTCGATTGGTAAAATTTGACAGATTGGGGTAGGTTGATCTGCCTGGCGTCTGTACATTAAAAAATAGCTAATAAATTAAAATGTTATTATTTTGAATAGCGAGTACATCAGCGAGCGCATTCCTAATTCAAATTTTGGAATTAATAAATTGGCGCGCATTCAAACATTTATTACTGACATTGTTCCTTTGTCTATTTTTGTTTTTTGGTAATTACAATGCACGTAAAATTATTTTATAGCTTTAAAAAAGAATACAATGGATAATAATTGTATTCTAAGCTTAAAACGAATTTATTTTAATTTTTATGAATCGATTTCTTAAATTCCTTATTTATTTCACTCGAGTTGACAAAAAAATCAATTATGGAATCGATTAGAATACTCGCTTTCACACATCATTACGATTAAAAAAAATAACATGGTTGTCGATTACGTATACAAATTGAGTAGTGGTAATGAAAAATTCGTGTTTTTGGCCCTGTATTAGAGAATTAAGCTGAGATCTGGGCTTTTTTACGTAATTTATAAAATTTGGCATGATATTTATCGTAATTGTTATTGAGTATAAGCGTGTGTGTGTGATCCAAGTGAAAAATAAAAATGTAAACAAACACAAGTGGCGCGAAACTTCGAGTTCAGATATCAAATTCTTCATTACCACTGCTAATTTATGTTGAATTACGTATGAATTCGTTACAATACTAAATGACGAGTTATTCATCCCTTCTATAGTGATACCTTGGATATCCGGAAACCACATTTTTTATGATTTTTAGCCCAACCCAGCACTGTCATCAAAATGGCGTAAATCGTATTTACACTTTTGGATTTTGTAATGGTAAATTAAGAAAATGCGTTGTAAATGTAGAAGTTTTAATGGCGTGAACAAATCAGATTTTTATTTAACATTCTTAATTAATGCGCACTCATAGGATTTAACGCAGAGAATATTATATTTTTTAATTTTTTAATGAGGATGTCGTATGACTACAACGTTTGCCCATTTCGGACCCACTATTGAGCCAGCGTAGGTTTACTTGTCGCGGCCGTTTCGGACCCGGTACCGAACTATACGGTTAATACTCTTTATACATTTTTATTGAGTATGGAGCCCAGTAATTGAAACAATTATTGCTCAAAACAAGGAATCTTATTATCAATAAATATTCATAGAATTCTAAGATTCCTCTACGATGACCCACTGACCCAGCATTACCAGCGGAAAAACATTAGCTCATAACTGGAACTGACAATCCTAGCATAAACAATATACCCACTATATTAATGAAAAGACCTTGAGTTAAATAATAAAAAAAAACCCTGTTTTAGGGAGCCAACCTTGAAAATCAATGATAGCAAGGGTAAAATAGATAAATTGGCAGTAATTAACATTATATTATACATTTTTATCTTATTAAACTAATTAATTATTATTTTATTTTATTTGGGAAAATAAACAATAACACATTACATTTTATAAAAAAAAATATTATAAACAAATAGGAGCTAATGTGCTACCAACAACATTTTCCACAGAATACAGAATAAAAACTTTTTTTTCTTTGCTAACTATGTCTAAAAGTGACAGCGAAAAATTATTGTGATAATGTTTCGCTGTCACTGTCACATGCTACAGTTAGTTGTAATCAACTGACCAAAATGATTGTATGTAGTATATCAAATCGATTCTCATTTTTTTTTTCTATTATTATGGTAAAACCATCAAATAAGTCCTCCCACCCAGGGCGGGGCGGGAGGGACTGTCAGACTTGTACTGACTAAAATCCACATTGTTTCTTTAATAGCCCTTTACGTTCCAGGGTCTTGGTTAACTGATGAGACAGTCCAGCGATAAAATCAATTCCCATGAGCTTACTTTTGGAATGATCAGACGGCACGATTGACGCAGAGGCTGATCCATGGACTGCTGCACTGTGAATAAATATTTGTATGATGTAAATTGTTATTGTTCCAAGTTTGGCTGTTTGTGTATGTAAAATGTAAATCTTAATGTTTTTAAACGCACCCATGACAAAAGCATTATTGCTAGGATGGGTTTTCTACACTAATATTAAAAAGAGTAAAGATTTGACTGTTTGTTTGTATAGGCTCCGAAACTACCGGACCAATTTCAAAAAATCTTTCACCGAAAAAAGAAAAAGCTTGGTTCGGAGTGCAAAAGTCAAGTAGGTATATGATTATTATGTCATTTCCCATAATTATGTCTGGGGATTTAAACATAATTAGCGAAATGCGGCCGCAATGAGATGCAACTTCAACGTTATCTTAAAGCGGGAAGAGACCATTGGGTCTTTTCCCGTTTTTTAAGGAGGTTACCGAACACCTACCCACCCAGATTTTATTAGAGGAGGTACGTATTCGGTTTTGCTATCATTTTGCTGCCCGACTAATATCTACGTTAATATTAAATACTCGTAAGTCATTCTTTTAACTACAACCCGTGCCGATGCGTTTGGAGATCGACTTATTATCCCACAGACAGATTGTTTGCGGAGTCCCCACGCAAACTAATACCGCATAACGTCTGGCCTCTTATCCCGCCCCACTGCGGGTCAGATACAGAGGTGTAGCGTGCCTTGGCGGGGCCCCGAATAAAAATTTGTTTGGGGGCCCTTACGTAGGGTAACAATTTATCAATCTTCTTCTTCTTCCTGCCCTTATCCCATTCTATTTGGGGTCGGCGCAACACGTTTTCTTCTTCCATTCTCCCCTATCAGACGTCACAGTATCATTTACTCCTTTTTCTTTCATATCATTCCTTAGACAATCCATCCATCTTTTTTTTGGCCTTCCTCGTCCTCTCCATCCATCAACATTCATACTCATCACTTTCTTAGTCACATGGGTGTCATCCCTCCTCATCACATGTCCATACCAAGATAGACGATTCCCTTTCATTTTTTCTGTAACAGGCGCCACTTTCAAAAAAAAAAAAAAAAAAGAAAAAAAAATTGCTTTTCTCTGTATCTACGACGAAATATAAACAAAAAATTGGGCAAAGGTCATCAAAAAAATTCAAGATGCGACTGATCAGTCCAGAGGTCGGAATTAGGTAGAGTTATTTTAATACTTGCATCGAAATGTTGATATTAGTGTGGATCTTCCCGGGATTTCTAATAGACAATCTCGTGCTTCAAACAGTATTACATATAAATAATAATAATAAAAACGCCAGAGATAGATTATACAAATTAATTGTGTAAAAGTAAATACCTAACTATTTTATTAAATAATCATTAAGTTTTTATTAATTTTTGTTTACGCACGTTGGGGGCCCCGTATAATAGATACGGCGGTAGCTACGCCCCTGGTCAGATACCATTAATAAACTCGATAAGTCATAGAATTACAAAGGGAAGGGTATTATGGACGAAAGAGACGTTAAATTTCGTAGAGGAATATGATTATCCCTTTATTTTTCTTCTTTCGTATAGCTTTTTACGTTGACGACTTGATTATTACATTTTTTGAGCACCTTTTTCATCTTGGTAAAATCATAGAATGAGTCCTCCCGCCCAGGGTGGGATGGGAAGGAATCTACGGTGTTTCTTCAATAGCCCTTTATTAATCCAGTGTCACGAATAGTCACGATTACATGATAAGACAGGCAGGCTTTGGCCCTCTATGTAGGGTTGCCATCTCTAAAATTTGGAAACCAGGACAAGACGCGTAAAAGCCCCGGATTTAGAGTCCAGAACCCGGACATGAGTCGAAGTGCGCACCGTGGCAACTGCGTTGGGAGGGGTGGGGGGATGGTGAAGTGTGCGTGTGTCGCGGGCGGCCCAAGACTTAAACATTTTTAAACCTGGGACTACAAATGAAGCCCCCCCCCCCCCCCCCGATACTCGCCGGATGCCCTCTAAACTAGGACAAATCCGGGGAAACCCGGACGGATGACAACCCTACCTCTATGGGGCCCCGTCAGATTTCTTGAGCTCTGCATCAATGTTTATCCAGTTCTTGGAATGTTGGAGTATGCTTCCAGTCTAACTGGATGCAGATCCAATTTGACTGGAAACATACTCCAACATTTGGGCAAAGGCCTGGCAAAGACCATTTCGTTGCTGACTCCTCTGTTTCAAGTTTACTTTTATCTGGATTTCTTCAAGGTTAGATTGACTCGAGTTCTTTAAGAAAGCGTGCTTCATCCTTGGCTGTATTATCGTTTCACATCAAACGAGAACCGGCTAAACGCGAGCCAATTAAGTGTTTAGAAGACCCTCAAGCCTAATCATCACCTTAGAATCCCAAATGCGTTAATTGCTGGACAAAGGCCTCCCCCAAGACTCGCCGTATCGACCGGTCCTCTGACGGGGCCCCTCTTAGAGGCCAAAGCCTGCCGGGGTCGCAGGACTCTTAAGAGCTATTGAAGGAACACCGTGGATTTTAGTCAGTACGAGTCTGACAGTCCCTCCCGTAGTGCCCTGGGAGCCACGTTAAAAGAAGGCCTCCCCCAAGCGTCACCGTATCGACCGGTCCTCTCCTCCAGACCAAAGGAAAAAGAATGCGTCTTGCGTAATTTTGGAACAGTAGCTAATTACCTTATTTTTAAATATTTTAACAATTGTACGATCTCGCGAAAAATTGCAAAACAATGAAACCTAAATATTTCAAAGTGCCCCAAATTTTTTCTGAAAAAAAAACAATAACTTAATTACGTAAACAACTCTCGCATTAATTTCTTTTGTGTTGAAATGATAAGATAATAATGTATCTCCTTTGTTTCTTTGTACATAAGCACATTTCGTTTCGGTTACAGCTAAATTGGACCTTGTTTAGATGGTAGTGCGAATGATTTTCAATTGGCTGCGTTGGTTTGGTGTTAGTCATTCAATTATGTACATTTTAGGTATGGGTTATGAGTGCGGGTGTACTCAACTACCGTCTGTTCGTCTACAATGTTTATGGTTGGCTGGTTTCGATGACACATTTGAAGTTTTTCAACACAAAGAAAAAATATTCGACCTTTGTTACTAATTTGTCATTGGCCCCTCCTCAGCTGTTTTTTTTTCTGCATGATAAGCAGGGAAGTACCTACAAATTATATTTTTACTAATACCCCATTGTTTTTTTCAATTAGTTTTGGCGCGCTGCACAGTATATTTTTTGGCCAAAATTTCGGACATGTCTTTTTTTGGTGATAACTTTGTTTGTAATGTTTTATAAAATTAATGAATAGAACTCCCAAGCGCCTATTTCTCTTTATGACAAAAAAAACCACTTAATTATTTTTTATGACAAAATTGTAAATCCCCCATAACTTTTGAAATATTTCACGTATTATCTTCTTGTTTTTTCTGATAAACAATAATCTTAAGACACATAATACTGATTGATTTATATATTTTTTAAACGAGTTTTCAGAGATTTATTTACAATTAATGTTTTTTTAATTTATTTTTTTGTGGTCTTATTTTTAATTATTTGGATTCTATTTTTCTACAGAATTGTTAGAAAAAAGTGAATGAATCCATGAAATAAAAATCAGATTCAAATATTGAAGGATCTCGAGCTTAGAAGCTTCTAAAGTTTTCTTTGGTAATTTATGAATGTCACCTAACACAAAAAAAAAAAAAAATAGAATGTGATAAAAATGTCTTCTTGTATAATCTTACTAACATTAAAAAATAATTTCAAATATTAAGTTTAACTAATTTACGAGGTGATAACACTAATAAAAAAAGTTTGAATTACAATAATTCCCATATCCTGCTTAATACGGATTCCTTTGTTTGTAAGGTCATAAGTGTAAATAAAAAGAACATTTCAGTCCTAGTTACAAATCCTAATACGTAATAATATGGCGGTAAAAAAAAGAAATCATTCATTTACAAAATCAGCCATAACTCTGTTAACTTGAACAAATAAAGCCTGATTTTTTTTTGCATCGTAAAGTCTTTAAATCACTATTCAATATCATCAGTAAAGTCTTAAAAAGATATCAAACTTTTGAGCTACAATTGTTTCTATGGTTTTTCTGGAAACCATAGAAATTTTTTTCAAGTACTAATTTTCTGTCTTTTATGACAAATAGGCAATCGGGAGTTCTCGTCTCGCATTTATAATTGCAAGTCCTAAGATATAAGATAATAAAAAAGGCATGTCCGAATTTTTGGGCAAAAAATATACTGTGCGCTGTCCAAGTTTTCCATTCCTCCTGGTATCACCGTACTCACAGAAATATTATATCTATGACCGTACTCAAACCATAGTAGGTATTCAAACTTCACATTTTTCTGCATTTCGCCAAACTCCTTTATTGCTTTCAGTAGTTTCAGTGGTATAGGGTTGTTTGCTTTTTCTAAAAAAGCCTCCAAAGCAAGGTTTGTTTTTTTTTTGAGCTTCTTTCTTTCCCAAAGCTATTGCAAGAATCGTCCTAGCCTGATACGTACAATCAGCTTCAGAGAAAACTCACCCCTTTTGGTAAGTAGTAATGTCACTAACAAAGGGGTAAGTTTTTTCTGCAGCTTACCATACAATCAGCTTCATGATGTGGGTAGCTCCTTTGAAAGCAAATTTTTATGCGACTGAGGATCGAAATTTTGGAAGTCCGCTGGACAATTGGTTGCCGATTCCAAGTCTTAACTAATGCTGGAAATTAATAATTATCTATCTCGGTTGTAATCTGGATCCCCTATCTATTTGTCTCAAACAAATCTAATACAAGAATTTACCTATACAAGTTTTAAGATATCCAATCAGAGGCAGCCGTCCAATAAAATGGATCGTTTTGGATTGAGATAGATTTATTAATTTCAGGCGCTAAAGTGCGCTTGCACATCACGTTTTAATCAATTGATCCTACTTCCTTCGTTATCATTAAAGTAAATTATGTATGCCAGTATTATGATAATCAGTCTTAGTACTTAATTTAGGTCCGAAGTTCGAATGAACAGTCCGAAGATTAAAGGTTTCCCACAAGTTGAATTCAAGTAATCGTTTAAGCTGTGCTTTGAGGTCGCGAGACTAACGTATAACCGTGGACCCGAAACGTTCACGTTCAAAGGGCTATTAAAGGACACCGTGGATTTTAGTCAATACAAGTCTGACAGTCCCTCCTGCTCTGCCCTGCCCTGGGTGGGTAGGACTCATTTGATGATGTTAACACGCTACAAAAAAAAAAACTTATGAAGTCGGTTAAAAGCAATTATCTACAATGTAGATTATTGCTTCAATGTAGATTCTACACTGTGAATTATTTTGTTGTAATGTTTTTAATTAGCAATTAATTATTAGTAAACATAGTTGTTATAAATGCATTGTTTACAGACGCGAAATTATATTACAACAGTGACATGCAAGGTTTGCATGGGAACAAGATCTTTTTAGGGTTCCGTAGCCAAATGGCAAAAACGGAACCCTTATAGATTCGTCATGTCTGTCTGTCTGTCTGTCCGTGTATGTCACAGCCACTTTTTGTCGAAAGTATAAGAGCTATCCTGTTGAAACTTGGTAGAAAGATGTATTATGTGAACCGCATTAGGATTTTCACACAAAAATCAAAACAAAACATATTATAGGGGTGCCCCCCATACTTAGAATTGAAACTCAAAAAAAAAATTTTCACCAAACCCATACGTGTGGGGTATCTATGAATAGGTCTTTAAAAATGATATTGAGGTTACTAACATCATTTTTTTCTAAACTGAACAGTTTGCGCGAGAGACACTTCCAAAGTGGTAAAAAGTGTGTCCCCCCCCCGTAACTTCTAAAATAAGAGAATGATAAAACTAAAAAAAATATATAATGTAGACCTCAACCAAAACTACCAACGAAAATTGGTTTGGATGAGATACAGTTAGCAGTTTTTGAGATATAGTACATTTTCAAAAACCGCAAATATAACTTTGCCATTCATACAAATACTATGAAAAACAAAGTTATTTTTATTGTTTGTGTATATTACTTACTAATCTCAATATAATTATATCTCTAATCTATGCTTGCTGCTACGGAACCCTTCATGGGCGAGTCCAACTCGCACTTGGCCGGTTTTTCTATCTATTAAAAATTAATACGTGAAGCAAAATTTGCACTCCTTTTTACGAATTTTACGCGGCTCAGTTTTAAAAGCATTGGATGGAGAAGGTAGTGCAAACTGAATTTTGTTTTATAGGTCCATTCGCAGTACATTTAGAGTGGAAATTAGCTTGGCTCGTTGTCGCAGCGCGATTAATCGCGTGTGTCTGTTCGAGCCTTAACCCACCCTAACCCCACTTCGACTGAACGATTCATCGAATAGGTATTTATTTATTGATGGACTGCTCTTTCGAGGCAAAGAAGAAACAGACGATTAAACCATCAAATGATGCCTCCCACCCGTGGCTTTCAGACTCGTACTGACTAAAATCCACGGAGCCCTTCAATAGCGTTTAACGTTCCAGCCGTTCCAGGGTTACCCGATAAGACAGTCCCGCGACCCCGACAGGTTTTGCCGTCGACCTAGGCTTGGTCCATGATTGGACTGCAAGTCACCCATTACTCGCCTAAGTTGGCCGATAAACGCTTCGCAACGTCCGTTGTCGTGGGCGTCTCCCACGGCAGCTGGGTCGTGAGTCGGAGGTTGTCCTCTCCCTCACGCATCTTGCCTCCTTCGCTAGCTGAATCATTCCGTCCAAGTAGCGTTTGACGATAAAAGGTTTCTCAATAAATTCCATTCGATTCTATATTTCCATTAATCAGACATAATTATAAAATTTATAAACCTCGAAGTTAAGTTACTTATGGCAGAAAGCTTATCCAAGGTAAGATTAGCAATCTCTCATTCTCATTGATAGGTAGACGACCTAATGACTAGACAATGCTATGTTTTGAAATATCTGTCTATCTATTTCGTGACCCTGAACATCTAGTCTTTCACCTTACTGCATCGTGCCGCGTTTGGGTGTCCATTTTCAATTTAAGTTGAATCGCGTTGCAGAATATGTACCTACCATAGATATTTTGCTTGGTTCTAGAATTAGACTACCTACAGGTTACTGTGTCAGTATTTGTGATACTAGCTGAGTATTTATGTGATAAATGAAACAACAAATATAAAATTTGAAAAAAAGAAACCGGTCTCCTCGCTGCTTGACATGGAGGGAAGTGGAAACTACGTACGAGGGGAGGTCAAAAAGTTCGCGGAATGGAGGGGTTAGAGTGGGGATAGGAAGATTTTTTTTACCTGTCAGTACTTGGTAACTCAATACAACTACGAATATTAAGTTTCAGCCCGATCGGTTCATTAATCTTTGAGATTTTGCTATATTAACAAGTAAATCGGGAACAGAATACTGACTATGGAGAAAATTGAAAATTAATGCAATTTGATTATATGGACTTTTGTCCTGAAATGTCAATAATTTGCAAGTAACATAGCCTCTTTCAACATGGCAGAGATTCGATTGAAGATGATCAATGCTCTAGTCGGCCGATTGAGGCAACATCTTCAGCCATTGTTGAAAAAGTTCAAAAACTTGTTCTAGTAAACGCTTATTTAACGATAAAATAGAGAAAGGATGACTGGAATATCGTCTACTGCTATTTTGAGACGTCCATGACCATCTTGGTATGTCCACTAGGGCCAGTTCAAGATGAGTTCCTACTCCTCCACTATTCTTTTCTGATTAATTTCGTTGCAGGATCCAAGACAGTCTCCGGGACACGTCGAGCTTCATTGTCTCGTCGCCTAAACTGATTTAAACTGCCATGATTTTGGCATTACTTTCGTACTTTCCTGTCCTAGTCAATAAGGAAGACTTACCTTGTGATACACATACCTATTTTCCTCCTTGTATTACTCATCAAAAGAAATATCCCCATAAATCAAGAAGGCATGGTTGTCCTTCCTCAGATTTTGTATTTCCCTGTGGACGGACAGAACTTGATTAATTTTATCATATTTATTTTTGCGTAAATAGTTTTCCTTTGTGGTTTTATACGGCAACCCTATGTATGTTTCGCATAATAGTCGCGGTTCTGTGGTCTGTAGCCATAAAACCGCATAAATCAGGTATTTACCTGAACTATGTCATACTCAAGTTCAAAAATCATTTAGCTACTGTAATAAGCCCTTGTAAGATACTACGCAAAAATTTTATGGAGCCAAGGTGAACTTGGATGAATATGAACATTAAATGAATACTAGGTAAAACAATGAGATGTTATTCAAATAGACTAAAATATTTACGAAACATAGAACTAATTTATAAAAGGTGCTGATTAGTAAAAGATCATATAAAAAAATTGTTCAAACGTAAACTTTTTGTAAATAAGAATAAATATAATATAGCTTTTTCGATTCCATTCATAAAAAATACAAAGTGCGAGACTGAATAATTTAGCAGAACATTGATTGTTACAATTACCATACATATTGATCGCGTGCCGAATGAATAAATAAATATAAATAATGTAAATTACATTAGTACGAACAAATAATGTATTTTTAAAACAATTTGTACTGTTCTGCTACTATTTGTGAACGTAGAGTGACCATGGTTTATAAAATCAACGGATTTATGTTGATTTTAATTGGAAGTTTCAAGGTATGCTTTGTGTTAAATGCCTGTGTATTATGATGGCTTGGTTGTTATGAGTTGAGACTTGGTAAATGAATAATATCATGGACGATCAAAAAAAAATATAATGAAGGCCTTTTCAGACAAACTGCGTTATAGAACTCATTGGACGCCTGGACACGATTCGCCATGGGCTGATGTGCCATGCTATGTGCGAAGTTCTGAATAAAAATATACTTTGAAAGGCTTTATCTCAGAAACTATTGTGTCTACAGAGACAATTGCTAGTCTCTACCTCTGTAATATTAGTGTAACACACAATAATGTGATTACGCAGTACTCTTATAATAAACTTAGAAAAAAAAACCACTCCATGATTTTCTGTTAATTATAACATTAAACAATGGCTTCTATTATTATGTTCTGTTCTCATATTCGTAATAATACACATTGTGTTGACATAAAAAGGGAACAGTAATAATATGTCAGGCAGTGTGCAAGGCCTTCAGATATTTTTTGCATAAAATATGTAAAGGTCGCACAAAACAGAGATAGCAGCGTTTGTTTTCCGTTATGAAATCTGATGTGTCCGTTTTGCATAATAACAAGGTTATCAATTCTAATATTCTTATGGAAATATATCTTTCTTAAAATTGTCGTTATTATTTTATTTGTTTTATTGTTGTTATTTTAGAAATGACTTAACCGATTTAATGAGTATAAGTTAAGTCCATACACATAAGTAGGATACGTAGGTCTTAAAAGTCAGTTGAAATTTAAAAAGAGCACTTCAAATAAAGTAAAGAAAAGTGAGTGTATAAAAACGTGGGAAAATAGGTACCTATTCTATTTCAAAACTCCCGGAAGACTTCTGAACTTCTTTTTTTTTTCAAACCAAATCACTGGACTAAGCGTCACTTGTTTGATCAGTAGTTAAGCTATTTGTTAACTTAACTAGTGATCAAACAACTATCGGTAAGTCGTGTAAAACTATAGTTGCCGTTAAACAAACACTGCATTACAAAAACCAACAATTAACTAGATCCTTGAGAAAGATACTAGTTAAGTTTAGTTGTATTTACCAAGTATTGCTAGTAATCATGTGTGTCCTAAATACTCCGCGACGCGTGGTGCCTGTATCGATGGCATGCAATTTTCTGATATCCGGGGCCGACGCATTTGCGTAGACTGGGGTCCCCTAGTAATTCAGGCCCTAGCCTGAATTCTATGTATTTGGCCGTACAGCGTACTTGCAAGTGATCATCATGATCACCAGCATACAAATGTTCCCACTGCTGGGACACAGGCCTCCTCTCTGTGAGAGGGAGTGGGCCCAGTGCGGGTTGGTGGATGTCACATGTCTTCGAATTTTTGGTTCAAAGACATGCCGGTTTCCTCACGATGTTTTCCTTCACCGTTTTGAGAGCAGTGGTGATGAAATAAATTACACTAAGTAATGCGCCTGGCTGGGTTCGAACCCACGACCTACAACCTGTAAGTCAAAGCCGTCATCATGATCATCAGCATACAAATGTTTACACTGCTGGGACACAGGCCTCCTCTCTGTGAGAGGGAGTGTGCCATAACCCACCACGCGGGTCCAGTGCGGGTTGGTGGATGTCACATGTCTTCGAATTTTTGGTTCAAAGACATGCGCGAGCATGTCTTTAAACCAAAAATTCACGCATCACGCATGAGCACGTTCAACCAAACAAAGTAGCTTTATAATATTGGTATAGATATGGTATATTAAGGTTGCATTTCGTTAATAAACGCGATCAGGCCAGATCGCGTTTGAGTATTTTTTTAAATTGCCTTTTAGCCAATAGCTTAAAGATTGAAATCTTTAAGTTATTGACTATTTAGCTCTTGATTTAGCTCTCTCTAGTAATTGATATGACTTCAATACACTACTTAAGGTCGTGCTTTATACACTGCATGTCCTAAATTACTCCTAAACGTATTACACACCTGATGGCGTGCAAATCGTCGTGTATCGTGTGATGGACCGACTTTGTACATCATGGCATACTCCCGTCATGGGACATGATGAGCTGCACGCTATCACGTGCCATCGATTCATTAAAGCTGTCTCGCGTTGGTCGGCACGAGCGTTACGCCCCGCCCACGACCTCAGGCTATGTGACTTGTGACCTGCGGCCGTATTACAACGTCTTAAAACCAGGCTTGTTCTGGCGAGTGAAAGTGACAGCTACACAAGTCGTCTAGCGCCATCTTGTTTACTCACTGGAACAAGCCTGGTTTTAAGGCGTTGTAATACGGCCCCGGCCCTGATTTGCGTCAATAGATACGTATGCATCACTTTGTGTCTGTCACAACCACAGAACATATAAAGGAGGTTAGAAGGGCCTTGTGGGCGGGGCACGCGCGCCGCGGAGATGAGCAGACGCTCAATATCAACCGAAATTCACTTTACCGGCCTGCAATCGCGCTCTTGTTTTGACAGCGTACGTAAGCTCCGCAAAAAATGTTAAATTATGCCGTCTTGCGCTATTATAACGTGTCAGAAAAGAGGCCAAGTGTGTAGTTTAGCATGAGAAGGGATTTCTTTCCACCGGTAAGTCCAAAAACATTAAAATACTTGTGATATTTGTAATTATAACATTGGCATTATGAAGTTTGTAGACAAAACCGAAATAATCGCAAGAAGACGAATAGTAATATATTGCTTGCATTATAGATGGATGCGTTTTGCACTACGTGAGCGATCGCGCAATGTATTACGTTCACTGCGAGAGTCCCGAGTGTCGAACCAAAGGTTCAATTCCACGAAATCTAGGCACCTCGATAGTGCTGCACCAATTTGTAAACAGTGTCGATAATTACTATGATACAACTGATTATTATCAATAGTACACTTTATAACTAAAATAATATTATTTATTACGACCAATTATTATTAATGTAGATTTTGAGTGAGGTTTTTGTATTTTTTTTTGTATAAAAGTTTTATGTAATTTTTCAATTGAAACTGACATAAATGATTTTTATAATATGATTTAGGTTTCCATATCCAGATATATGATAACTGTGGATTGAGACAACTGGTAGAACTGATTTTCTCTAATGAACAAACAATAAATACGATAAATATTTGGTTCTGTATCAAAATAACTACCTACATTCATTTCAACTACTACCGATATAACTACGGTCAAAAGACCTATCGGTTGGTATAACTAATGGTCGTTTCACATAAGTTTGTTACAACTAATGTACGAAATACCTAATAGATAATTCACCTACGTTTAATTCACCTATGGTTAACTCACCTACGGTTAATTCACCTACGTTTAATACACCTATGGTTAATTCAACTACGGTATATTTAGCTACAATTAATATCCCTGTTACGGTATGTGTGATAACATACAAACGTCGACGGAGCACCACTTCGCGGTGCTCCTACTTCTGGGTGGTTTAAAAAAAAACCACAAGTCTTTCAGACCCCGCCATCCCCTTTTAACCTAACCTGTCCGTGTCGGGGTGCCCCAAGTCGTTTTTACGACATTTTTATTCTCAGTGCCCCGGTACATACACTCCTACCTAAATATCAGCTGAACAACTTTATGGTTTTGAACGAGAAGAAGACGGTCGACTTCAAGGGCACCCCGAGGTTCGGTTTGGTTAGGTTCCTTTAAACCGTGTAGACAGAAAAAAGGAGCTCGGCGAAGCGGGGCTCCGTCGACCTTACTTTAAAAGCCTACTTCCTCCGCTTTAGAAAAAAAACGAGTGCGTTTTATTTAGTGAACAAAATACTGTAGGCGAGTCGTCTATTAGGTATTTCAAACGTAGTTAAAACAACCAATATCTTAAAAGAACATTAGATGAATCGTTCGTTAGTGCAATCAATTTAAGTTCAATCAAAATTATGTCAGTTGAACAGTAGTTGAGTCGTCCAATATGTGTGTTGAACTTACGTGAGTCAACCGTAGCTATATCGACAGTAGTTTAAATGAACGTAGTTATCTTGATACGGAACCAAATATTTCATGTTAAATCCTAATGTTTATAATAAAATTGGTTTTAAAATTCAGTTATGTATTTTTATTTGTTTCACTTTCATGGATTTGTTTCTATATTCTCATGAATAATGTTCACAACATGCATTACAGAAGTCCACATAGTCCACAATACTTGCAAAGTAAGAAGCAAGATTACATTCATTTTATCGATATCAACAATCGACCCTTTAGTCGCCCTAGCATACATGAGCTTTTACGCGTGTACGAGTGTACGTGAAACGCAGTGATGGCGTTAGTGTGACAACCAATAGCAAACTCACGATCTAAGTGCGTGTTGTTTATTTGTGTGCGTAATCCGCGTAGGCATTGGTCTTTTGCTTGTAGTGAAGTTAAAGAGTGGGAGACAAGCGGCGACACGCGTTCTGATACAAATCAGGAACTATTTCCTTTCTAACCTACTTTATCTGTTCTGTGGTCACAACATAGATGTTGCTTAGGAGTTAGATCTTGGGACCAAGGAGTTAAAGAAGATAGTTCAGATAAGAAAGGTTACTGAAATCAGCAAGACTGGTATTGAGAGGGTTTAGTCCCATGTTCAATCCCTCCTCAAAGAGCTGTCAGCAACATGACGGGGCTTAACCCGTTAGAGGGCCAAAGCCTGCCGGAGACGCGGGACTATCAGGTAACCGTGGCTTCGGAACATAAAGGGCTATTGAAGGGCTGACAGTCCTGCCCTGGGTGGGAGGACTCATTCGATGATTTTACCAAATAAAAAAAAATTTCAACCCCCAAAGTTTCTACCCTCGTCCATTTTCAACCCCAGGGGATTTGCAAGCCAATTCTGACGTTGATTAGTTACAGACAAAGATACATCAAGACGGTATTAGGATTGCAACCAACATAGGCTATAATATCCAACGTTAGCCAACACCATCATGTCCACCAGATCTCTCAAGCGATAAATTTACAGCGTCCTATTTAAATAAACTTAATTGGCTTCCACTCCTGCTTGCAAGACTGCATGCTGCAATTACCCAAGGATCATAAAGTTAACTGCAAGTAATTATGTACAAACAGATGCAGATTTGCTCTTAGTCAATTGTGTACTTAGGTTTGTAGTCTAAATACTTGAGTCAGGTCTTGTATTCAGGATAAATATTAAATATGGACGGAAGACATTCCAGCTACTAGAGCAAATACGGATGAAGGCTCCTGTATTGAAACTACTAATCCTTCAGGTATGAGTTACCTCTTACTCTTCTTGTTTATGATGCTGGCTGGGCCAGAAGAAACAGATTTAGTGAACTTATACGAGTATGTAGATGCCTATCATCATTCACTCATCATCAAGAAGCTTTACGTAGCAGTCCACTTTCATATCTTTCCAATTACTGAAAGTTCAGGTATTATTCCAATTGAAAACTAATCTTCCTCATTGCTGAATTAGCTTCGAGTATCTCTTGAAGCCTCGGCTCTGTTGAAAAGTCATTATGAGAAAAAGTTGCAATGTACTCGTTGATGTATACTTCGCTTACTAGCTTAGATCATGTTTCCTCGATCTAAAATTGTTTAAAAAAGATCTTCTGTCTACTAACAAGTTGGTTTTATCTTCGAACAGCAACATTTTGAAATAACGTCTAAATATTTGCCCACTACCACAAGCGTCTGAACAAATATAGAGAAAAGAAACCTCAGACACAAACAGTGTACCTACTTGAAGTTAAAGTACAAGAGGCAGTGCGCATAATGACCCAAAAAACAGTTAAAAGCCATTAACCGGTTGGTCACAGTAGTTGCTTTCGTTATTTGTCGACCAGAACGCAACGACAGTTTCTCGTGTATTTGCCAGCGTGTTTAAAAAAAACGTGTGGCACTCGAGGACTGCCGAGGTAAAGCTATTGCATAACATTTTTTATCAACTTATGCAAATATAATTTATTTATTATATTTATTACTGTAGGCCAGCCACGTCAATCAAGTGAAACGTCAAGAAAAGTTCTCCTCCCTCTCCCTCAATAAAATTGCCCCTTGCTCAATAAAAGCATGCTTTCCTGCTAGTAATGAGTACGTCTGTCCATACCTTTATGAGAACGTCTGTCTGTACCTTTATAATTGCTGAAGTCTCCCGAACTGAAACGACGTCCTTAGGTTTTTGGGAATTTCTTGATTCGGTCGCCGCCGCGCCGCGCTCAGAGCCCGCGATAAAAGCTATGCAATAGCTTAAAAAGTTGAAACAGTTACTTAAAAGTATTTTAGTCTAAATAACAGTAGTACTCGCAATTGGCGTATGACTGTGGATGAATGTGGATGAGGCGAAAGGAGTATTTAAGTGGTAAAATCATCAAATGAGTCCTCGCATCCAGGGCCGCACGGGATCAGGACTGTTAGACTCGTACTGACTAAAATCCACGGCATCCTTCAATAGCCCTTTACTTTCCAGGGTCACGATAACCTGATAAGACAGTCCCGCGATTTTCGGATCTCGCGTCTAACTACTATCTGACTTTACGGCAAGGGTTGATGTGATCAAATCAAATCAAATCGTTTATTTCAATTAGGCCAGGTACAAGACATAAAATAAAACTAGTACAAAAATAGTTATGGTGCTACAGTCCCAGTCACAAGACATAAAAACTGTGAAAGTACTGCTCATTCCAAAGCGTAGATCTCTATGGGGAAGAATGAGCAAGAAACTCCATGGACACTCTTTTCAATAGAGGAACATGCTTGCCTAACTTGACGTAACCTATTCACTCTTAACTTAAAAACCCCAAAGAAACTGATTTAAGTCCATTGCCTCTGTACTTTACTTTCTACTCAATACTTTCCTAACACAACATTGTTTATTTTCTTCAAGTGTCGCTTTCGACAAGCGTGGGTCTAAAATCTTGGTCAAGTCCATCTTTCATTAGTAATTACTGTAGTTAGTTAGCTGGCAATTGCTGAGCTGTACTGACTCGCAAGAAACATGGACAAATACTTAGAACTAATGTTAAACCAACGACCAGAAAGGGACGACAAATTGTCTATAATTAGTCAAACGCGAAATATAACTAAACAAAAAAAAACGGCGAATTCGCCGTATGTAAGTTTGTTGTTTCAGAACCAGTGTTAGCTGGCCTCTTGTTCCACTGAAACTCCGTAGTACACTATAGAAGTGTTACCCTTATACTAACGTATATTTTTTCATAATAACTGACTTGTCAACTAAAACAGCTTGGTTTCCGTTTATCTGCCAACTTAGTCTAAAGACCTTGATACTTTAGACCTGGGTTTACAAACTGTTCCTTAATCAACTTTTTGTCTAGCTTTTTTAAGGCGGAAGATTTGCACAACACTGCAATTACTGATTATGTGACAAAAAAAAAAACAGTAGCGTATTCTGAACTCTTCTAGATTCACCCTTGGATTGAGTTTTGCTTGCCACATATTTTTTACTAGTAAAATGATCAAACGGGTCCAGCCCAGGACGAGAGGGACTGTCAGACTCGTACGAACAAAATTAACGGTGATCCTGCAATAGCCCTTTACAGTTCAGGGTCACTGTTACCTAATAAGACAGTCTCGCCACCCCGGCAGGGCTTGCCTCACAGGCTTGGTTGGATGAGGTATTTACACGGCTCCATTTAGCCGTGCGTCGAAAATCGTGCGTCTAACTGACAATTCGATTAGTTTTTGCAAGCGATGCGACAACTATTCTTATAAATGCCCTATCTCTTTAATCTCAATTCTTTTTCCACTATCATTACACTCTCCTGACATGTGTAATCTATGTTATGTCGGTCTAGAACTTAGCTACGAGTTAGGTTTGAATCCAACTTCTATTGCAGGGCACGGTATCAGGTATCTCATTTGTGGAACGGCACCACTCGTTCAAAATGTCGAAGTAATTTTCTTTTAAAATAGACTTTCCCAAAGGCTCCCGAGTTACAAACACTTCAAATGAGTATATTTAGATACTGAACATACGAGGGGTCCTACTTAACCCTGATAATCGCAAGTCACTGCATAGGCACGTGCCTATGCAGCCTAACTAATAGCCTAACGGATTATGACCACGTGGTCATAATCCGTTAGGCTATTAGCCTATTACCATTGATAATGAGAACGTGTGTTAAGCCGCTAATGATATTACAGATTTAAGTAATTTGTCCTTGAACGGTAGACAAAGATTTTCGAAGAACCTTTTGTTTTTGGTGGACGACTCTACCAGGACTTGTCGTGTCAAGGATGTTTATTTATAATAAAATACCTAATGACTGAATCTTTGTTTGCGGGGAGTTCGAAAATTGTCCCACAGAATCGTACATAAAAAGTGATGAGTATGAATGTTGATGGATGGAGAGGAAGAGGAAGGCCAAAGAAAAGATGGATGGATTGTCTAAGGAATGATATGAAAGAAAAAGGAGTAAATGATACTGCGACGTCTGATAGGGGAGAATGGAAGAAGAAAACGTGTTGCGCCGACCCTAAGTAGAATGGGATAAGGGCAGGAAGAAGAAGAGAATCGTACATAAAAAATATCTTATATGCTAATCTAGGTTAAATATGTGTGCCTTCACTTAAATTCATTCAATCGATATTGCTTGGAAGCGTATCAAACATCTATCTATCTATCTCAATAACGTTCGTATTATAATGCTAATAACATTATAACTGCTAATGTTCTCAATATCAACACAGTTTGTTAATAAGAATTCATAGTATTTAATTTATTTAGCAGTAAAATTGGGTTCATAGAACTCAAACTTCGAGTCAATACATAAAAGATCAAAACCGGTAATAAAACAAATAAGAGCCAACAATCAGCAATCTTAACGAACAGTTTTAGGTTAATTAAAACTAATTTATACATTATCATTTAAATGAAAGTAAATACAAGTACGATGAACCTTCATAAGTTTGGGCAAAATATGTAAACAAATAAAATCATTGATAACGGAAAGTTAAACAGCTACTTACTGCTTCCGAATAAAACTTAAAAGACCTAGATTTTGACCTCTATTAAGTGAATTAAGAGTTGACTGAGGATGAGTGTAATGACCAGCAGGATATAGATGGAAAAAAGGCTAGGAACGAACATTATGACAAGATGTTCTAAAGGTTGAGCTCAAAACAAAACCAGATACATCATCATCAGCCGGAAGACGTCCACTGCTGAACATAGGCCTCCCCCTTAGACCGCCACGCCGAACGACAATTCGCCACTTGCATCCGTCGGTTGCCCGCGACCCTCACGATGTCGTCGGTCCACCTCAAACCAGATACATTCAAAAGGAAAACAAAGTCTGAAAAAGAAGAAAACATTTAAAGTGGTTGAATTGAAAACTTAAGACCCTGACTGGAACTGTGACCGAATTATGTAGAGATGGGTTGAAAACGTTGAAGAAAATATAAAACAAATGTTTTAAAACTCAACTTGAAAACCTAGGTATCGTTTACTTCAATACAGTATAAATAGAAAGATCGAAATCAATAAAGCTACAGTTAAAGGTATTCTAAATTTGTAATGCCAAACCGAGGAACCGGATAAACTAGGTAATGGTGCAACTAAGGATAGGCTTATAACCATCACTCAACCTGCAACCAACTAATAAAATTGATTATTGACACTAGATTCTTGAAGTTTACTGGAAGTCAAGTTATATCCTGACATTTAACTAATTTGCGAATTTATACAACCTGCTAAACTACTCGATGATCGATTTGCAACACATCGCTTACAAATTATAGCTAACCACGGCAGATGTCAAATGTCACATTGAATTACATACTACCCACATTGAGTAATTTGAATGATTTATATTTCCAAGGCCGTGGACTAGACACCAGCACCAGTTCCACTGGCTCAGTATAACCACTTTCTAGTAGAAATGGCGGTAACGTAAGTTAAGCACTTATTAGCGCCTCTCTCTTAAGTTTCACTTCAGTAGCGTACTTTGGATCGATATTAATGTTAAGTGCGTTCTTTTTGTCAATTGGGTGCTTGGTTTTGTGGTTTTGAAAGTAAAAGGAAGATCTTTTTGCAATGATATTTGACTTTACTTCATATAAAAGTTGGGAAGAAGAAGAAATTTTGCGCTGATCTACTAATCCTGGGATCCAGAGCAAGGACAATGATGTCTATTTTACTAAAATCTAAATAGGGACTAATTTAACATCAGTAGTTAGTTGTACGGTATCAGTTGGTCGTTTCGTATGGAAAAAAAAAACGCTAAAAACTCTACTCTTTTTATGGTTCCGAACTTTGAGGATATCAGATTAGATACACTAGACTAGAATGTTGTAGATCATGATTACCGTATAATTTCTTCTTAAAGAAAGAAAAAAGGTTATCTTTTACGAATTGCAAATGCATTGCGTTTGTACTGACTAAAAATAACTTGATGAAGAAACATCTGATCTCGAAATTTTAAAGTTCGTTTGATCTTCTAAGCTATAATTTAGTACATAAATTTATTGCAGTATGTACCTTGATTCTATTATTAGATACAACAAACGTGACTTCAAAACTTTTAATTTTAGTTTCAACTTTTTTAAATTCATATTCAACTTGCCCAATCTTGCAAACGTTCAAATTTGAGACCTTGGATGAGTTATGTCTTAACTATTTTGCTATTAAATTATGCAATTGCTATAACCAAGTGTGGGTTTTCATGCAGATCATAAAGATTAAAAACTGTGTTGAAAGATCTGATGAAGAATAGATCGTTTTCATTATTAAATGTTTCATCTATTTTGTTCATTTCATCAACTTCTTTCGTGTCGACAGGATCTATATTGAGGAATAGCGGATACAGTGGTAAAATATTAGATAGTTTAGCTTGAAGCTAGTAAGGTTAAATTCCAAGATGTGTCAATATAGTCTGCCATCTGAATAGACACAATATGTCCGACATGGCTCCGGTCTTTAAGCACTGTGGCTGTAGACGGTCACAGAGGACGATGAAGTACGAATGTGTATGCGAAAACCAGACTAAGGAAGTGTGATGAACTATACTAGGTGAACATCGTGTGGTTGACTGTCTGAATTTTGTTTCTGATTGCAAAAGAACAGGTCCTTACAAAATCGATGTCTGCTTATAGTATCATGTTTTATTTAAGTCCATTTACTTTTCACATCTCTTAAATTGTAATTTCATCATCTATTTTGAATAATCTAATTCAGCATATATGTTATGCTTGGAATTTTTAATGTACAGACGCCAGCAGGTGAACCTACCCGAATCTATCAAATTTTACCAATTGACTATGAAACCATCCACTGTTGTGATAAAGTTGAAATTCTATTGAATAAATCTGACAGATTGAGGTAGGTTGATGTGCTGGCGTCTGTACTTTCTCCTCTTGAATTATTTTTTCATGTCCTTCGCGAGATTGAACTGCTCCACAGTGACCCCGGTTCTTCATTACTTTGTTTATTTTCTCACAATTTACAATAGCAATTAGCAATTTCAAAGAAGACAAAAAATTAAAAGAGTATTCTTAGATGGTTCTGCCATATCAAGAAGATAAATAAAAGGCGACTAACAAAAAATATTTATAAAGTAGATGCGGGTGGCATCGACTTGTGAGGAAACCCTTTAGAGACCTACACTGACATTGGTGAAGTTTTTCGGGAAGGTTGGATAAGTAGTACCCTCAACCGCCTTGTATGATCATATGTAAGAACGTAGACGAAGTGAAAAGACTATGTACGGATCGCAGAAAATAGGCATCAGTTTACAATTTCAATTCCGTTGATACGATATGTGTCATGCGATATTAAACACAGTGAAGACCTAAATTATAATATTTTCGTTCATACAATAATATTATGAGTCCTCATGCACTTAGCTATCAAATGTCATGACACAATGGTCGTAACCTTTGCACTACAAATGATAACTATATTGATAAAGCTGACACGGAAAAATCACAGCTGCCGATAACTACTATTAAAACGACACATAAATTTGCAGTAGATTTAGCATTGAACTTGGTAAATCTATAGATACTAGATTCAACAAAAGTTATGTGCTGAACAAATATTGTATGTTTAATTTAGGTTTTATTAATCTTGATCATGTGGAAGGTATGAGGAAAATTGCTGAGGTGACTTTTTCTCTTTTATTTTGACTTTATCTCTTTTGTCAAAAAGGATAAAGAATTGTTTACAAAACAGAGAGTCGATTGTCTAACAATGACTGTGTTTTATTCTACATCATATCTACGCCTTTTTATTCACTATAAATATTAAATTACCATGTTTTTTTCTGTATACCGCAAATGCTCTTCTCTTACTCCTGTTCAAAATATAACTAGTTTTCTCAATTTACAACTTCATGTTAGTAGTTTCGTACATTATCGTAAAACTGGCGGTGCATTGCACCATCAACATCCATACTAAAGGAAGTATACAGACCACTCACTCGGAAATTGGACGTAACTCCTGAATTATTTATCAGCAGCTTGTGAAATAATCTTGGTTACTAAAGTTTTAGTTGTAAACATTTATATATCGTTTAGGTTTGATGGTTGGGCAATGGTGAATGGTACGCCGCACGGTGGGCTGAAAATCGGCTTTCATAGACTTAGGCATTTTATTTTTCAAGTGCCAGTTTTTATACCGGATATCACTTCTATTAGTTATAACAATATACAAAAATGACACCAGAATTGATTCTACACAAAAACGAAGGAATTATAATTTTTTTACGAAAATTTTGTATGGAGCTAGTATGAAAAATCGAAATATCTCTAAAACGGCAGGGATAACCGTAATATCCTTATAGGGCGTTATAGTACTAATTATTTATGATTTTTTGACATACGTTACATAATGGTTGTAGATGCCGTTTTTTTTTTAAAAATCGTCAAAATATTTTTATTTTTTTTTACATATGAAACGTTCGTTTTAGTGTTTAAGTTGAAGAATTCAGAGCTTTAACAACTCTTAACATAAAATAGCATCACCCCTATAGACCTGAAGGACTAGACAGAGCATCTCCATCTGTCAGTTTCAGTGGCACCAAGGAGGTCATGAAAATGCTTGAATCATCATGCTCGCCGTCCATTTTCTGCTTGTATCGGCTTTGGTTGGAAGCACCATCAAATCCCTACTTCAATATCAGTTTTAACTGCTTATTTTCCACATTATCAGAAAGACTTTGAAGAATCCGCTTCACCGTGATGTCAAGTAAAGCTTGAAGTGTAATTCTAGCTGATCAATCCGTAACTGATACTGATTGATTAGGAGGGTAGCATGCAAGCTTAGTTTGTTGCAGTTTATAGTAGGATGGGTAAATATCCTTAGATCCTTCCCGAATGGCATTCTCTCACAATATATATTGCCATTTTGAAAGTTTAAGTGATAGAAGCAATCCAAGTGCTTTCTCTGGTGTAAATATTACTGTTTCACTGGTTTCTTAATGCTCTCATTGATTTTAACGGCAGTTTCTGTATTTTTGATCATATATTCGATTACAGATGCGATATCTTCATACCCTTCTTCTTTTAAACTTGCTGCAGCTGCATATGCCAATTCAAAGGAATCGTCGCCTATGTGCTCACTAGATCTTCTCTTTTTCTGTTTGCTTCCCAGATCTTTTAATGGTTTTCGGGACCTTTTTGTCATTGTTCCAACAGTCGATGATGTCGAAGGTTCTGGAGAGACAGAGCATGCTCTTGGTATCTCATCAACAGTTGGTTCTTGATTTATTAAAGGTTGCACGCAACTTGAAAAATCAATATTTGCTTGCAGCCACTCTCCGTATGCATTTCTAAACTTATCAAAGAATCGTTTAGATTTCTGCCACCTGTTTAAAGCAGCTCGCGTGAATCTCCGGCAAAATTCTTTGAGAGTTACTTGATCTTCGGCAGAAAGGCAATCGCCTATGCGGGACACAATTGCACTAAACAATACTTCATGATTAAAAGAAGGACACTCACTTTTTAGAAGAACAGACAAGTCTAAATGTTTGTTCTTCTAAAAAGTGAGTGTCCTGTAAGTTGAGTGTTCTTCTAAAAATTAGTTAACTACCCTCGTTAAATTTATAAAAGATATGATAATGAAAATTTATAATCGTCAAAAACATTTCGTAGAACCCATAGTACAACTAATCAACAAATTAGCTCACTAATTATAAAAAGGTGAATGCGGTTCTTAGTTGGTATTGTTGCGAGATATTTCAAATCATTTAATCACATATTTGGCTCATTAGCATGAGAAGACTACAACCATCATTCTAATTACTTAATGAATTGTCATCAGACTCATTAGATGACTACACAATATGTTATTTTGTATTTTGATCGTATGCAAGGTTTTAAAATTCCTTTTGTGTCGATATTTTTTATGTGTCCGGTTATGTTGTAATCATACTTTTAGGGTGTGATCAATTAACAATTTAATTCCCCTATCTTTCAAAAAGAAGCGACAACATGGGCACTTTGACATTCATATTCAACTATTTGGTATTGTTGGAAGTCTTACAAGATTAACAAGATACTACACACCTCTGTCTCGTCCTTCAGGACTGGTCAGGGTGATGCTATTTTATGTTAAGAGTTGTTAAAGCTCTGAATTCTTCAACTTAAACACTAAAACGAACGTTTCATATGTAAAAAAAAATAAAAATATTTTGACGATTTTTAAAAAAAAAACGGCATCTACAACCATTATGTAACGTATGTCAAAAAATCATAAATAATTAGTACTATAACGCCCTATAAGGATATTACGGTTATCCCTGCCGTTTTAGAGATATTTCGATTTTTCATACTAGCTCCATACAAAATTTTCGTAAAAAAATTATAATTCCTTCGTTTTTGTGTAGAATCAATTCTGGTGTCATTTTTGTATATTGTTATAACTAATAGAAGTGATATCCGGTATAAAAACTGGCACTTGAAAAATAACATGCCTAAGTCTATGAAAGCCGATTTTCAGCCCACCGTGCGCCGTTAGGCCCTTAGGGTACCTATGAGGTATAATGATTGATATTGTAGATATTAGACAGGATACAGGTGCACAATTATTGCTATAAGTTATTTGGTGTAGCGTTTATGCTATCAAAGTTTGATGAAATGTTTGAATCGAAATCAACTCTTGTAATGACAATAAAATAAAATTACGAAATACTCCTGGCCGGTTTCGGCCAAGGCAGCCAATCGTGAATGAGATGAGCTAAGTACGCAGGCGGAAGATAGGGTAATGTGGCGCAGTTTGGGAGAGGCAGTTAACTCAGCCTATCGTGATTCAGCAGTGGACTACTCTAGTCTGTGTTAATTGAAAGAAGTGAAATGGAACACTGATCGATAAAGAAAGTAAAAAAATAAGGCTGATTATGATCGAAGGCTGATTGAAAACATACATCTGGCGATAAACGTAGACAGGGTAGGAAATAAAAGGAAGCAAGGAAAGGAAATGACCTAGATAAGTTCAGAAATAAAATGCAAGCTACTAACGCTACTGTCATAAGTAATTTTATCATTGGAAGTAGTAGAAATAGCAACTTGTGTCTAATTGTCTTTTGTAGATCTATGGTAGTCGTTACAGGAAATCAATGGCCCGGAATTCGGGCACACAGTCTAACCAAGGAGTATTGTATAACCTAGTACTAATTTTGAAGGTCAAATAGGCAGTGACTCCAGCCCAAAATCCTGGTATTCGACTGCATCCGATTAGACTGGAAGCCAACCTCAACAAAGTTGAGAAAAAGGCTTAGCAGCTGATGTCGAATCTTGATATTAAACATGGAAACAGTAGAAGCATTATTATGACAGTGCGGTGAAGGGCTATTTCGTAGTCACGATTATTTACTCATATGTCGCGATGGATAGGCAAACAGTTGCGTTTGTGGGATTGTGTTATTGACTATTATGTTTAGTCACAGTTGACAGTGTGCAAACGGATTTGTTTTTGCTTAAAGTAATGCTGTAACCGAGTTAACATGCATAGCAAATTGTATCTTCGGGTATATTATAGAGTACCTACCTGTATACTAGTTACTTTTCAACGGAACTTGAAACAGGGTTGCGAGAACTTACAGAGTTTTCATCTTGTCCTGGTGATATTCCACTTTCTTTATGTATATAAATTTGAAGGCTACTTCCAGGTTGATATTTACTCGTAGTTTTTCTTCTGAATATGCCTGAGTTATCAACAGACGACCAGACACCGTCAGACTGTTGACCTGTTTTTCTGACTAACCCTCTTTTGTTGTCTGATTGACAATTAGGCTTATCTGTACTGTCTGATTGCTTTAATCATTACCTGCTTTGTTGTAACTTGTAACATCTGCCTTATTAGTTGAGTCAGCAACTATGACCAGTATTTTACTTATTTCTTCAGTTCTTAAGCAAACTCTTACGTTGCATATAATTATCTATTATTTTATAACTGTTATCAAGTGGCTTGAATAAGTAATTACTTGTTAGTCCGTATTTATATATTAAGCAATGTCTTGTTTAGTAATTATAACAGTATACGGTTAATTAAACAATAACCGCAATGCTTGTAAACCTAGTTTAGTTTCATGAGATGGAAATAAATGGAATATTTGCGTGGTGAAATTGTAACGGATGCGGTGGACGGTATTTTAAGAAAATAAAATGTGTTCCTTCCGCAGAGTTATTAAGTTTACTAAGGTCATATGTTTTATGGTTTTAGTGAAGCCGAAACTAGGTCAAGTCATAATTTGTGGGGCATAGACGAAGAAATAGGGAAGTATGAGGTGGAAGTGCATGATTATAAATGAATTCGTAATAGGTTTACAATCTTCTCAGACAAGGTTGGCAAACTGGTCCCTCCATTAAAGCCTATCTGATGTAACAATATGGATTTTCCTGATGGTTTGTCTTTACTTTCATTTGAAGATGATTTTCAATAGCGTTTGCAGTTGTCTCTGAACGTTGTATTATGTTAATATCTTTGATTTTATTCGTATTACCCTCATCATAAACAAATTCTTTATTTTCTTTAACCATTGCCATCTTTAACCATCTTAACCTAAATAATATGTAGTAGGCTTATATCGGCGTCCATTACGTCAGGTTATATCTGTCTATTAAATTTTGAAATCGATACTGTGTCTACTTACAATGTTGCAACCTACAGTTATTTGAGGATGGGCACATAGACCAGCCTTACCAACCTTCGTTCCCATACCCTCAATCGCCTTCCTAGCTGCATCTCGAAATATGTGGCCAATGTGCCAATATACTGGCGTGGCCAGTTAGTGTGGCAACTGTGACGTAACATTAGCATTCTAGTCTGGCCTTCTCTTTAGAAGAAACGAAATTAACTTGATTTATTAACTTTGAATTAATTTACTGCCAGATATGGAAGCTTTGTAACTGTTATTTTTAAATTTGGTTTAGTTTTGGCTTTATTGTAAGTCACGCGACACCTCATTATAAAGGTTGCTGTAGCAAATGTCAAGGTTGAGTTCTTTTTGAAATCGATCTACAATTCATTGGAGAAGGTACTATGAATTTTTAAAATAAATTCATAGTACCTTCTTCTCGTTGCAACAGAAAGTTGATTCATAGTTACTGCAATTGAAAGTTGATTGACTTCATTCGTACATCGACTAACACTGCCTTATGCAGCTTTCGGTATGTTATCGATACCAGGAGTAATTTGTGCTTATTCATCATCATCATTCACGCCATTATCATCTTCCTACCCTTCTCCCATGTTACTTGGCGCAAAAGGTTATCCTCTATAAGTCGGCGATCATTCACTTCTTCATTCATTACACATAATATTCACAGCATTCTGCTCCAGTATCTCAATTTATTTGGACTCTACGCAAAAACTAATAAAACTAAGTCTGACATATGCGACGATTATGAAATCTTTTTGGCTGCCCTTATCTGTCCCATAAGACCCAACACAGAATACACACCGACAAACTCTACAAATAACTAAAGTGGACAGAAGCCGCTGGTGCACAACGGGGTCAAACATGCGCAAGCGCAGGTTGCAAAAGCTTGCCGGATAAGTGATTGCATTCAACGCGCATAAAAGTATGTGTATTAATAATTCACTATTATTTTATTGTGATTTTGATAGACTGTCCAGGTTAACTGTCGTCCAGATTAATGCGTAGGAGCGTATTCTTTATCATCTTTATTATATTCAGTTCCTCAAACACACTCTTCGCAACTTTTTATTGGGTTCATTACTTCTTCATCTTGTCATCTATCTTGGTCACATACTAGCTGCTGCCTTCCTCTTTTTCTTCGTCTTTTGGCTGCCCTTTCGAGAAGATTTTAATTGTGGAAGCATCATTTAGACTAAATTAAATTTGGCAGTGTTATTACATTTATGATTATTATAATCTAGTTATCTCCATGGTTCGATTGAATCGGTTTGATTTTAAGCAATAGTGCTTCACTGCATCATTTCTTATCATTTGGCGAGTCACGACCAAATGCAGTCTGTTCTTACAGTATGATTTGTACTAGGAAACACCTGTATACCACCAGAGAAAAATACTAGACGAATGATAAATACGCTTCTCCTTATCAGTCTCACCGTATTGAAAGAAACCGGCTTCTAATCGCAACTCGGAGACGACGTGAACTGTCAATACAAGGTATAATATTACAGTTGACATAACCTAGTTACAACTAAACAAGTTGGTTGAACGTTCGCACGTGCAAAACTAAAACGTGTTGTCTACTTGTCTTTACACTTATCGATGTCTTTGCTAATAAAATCGTGATCTTTATCAATATCATAAGACTTGAGATGATCTCCCTCGTCGTGTCTTCTCTTGTAGCTATGACAATTGAATTCTTCATCATCATTACATTCATTATCATCAGCAAATAGAAGATCACTACTGGATCGTCATTATTTTTTTTCCTATATTTTACCTCACATTACTCCTGTATCGTAGGTGTTACAAACATAGAATTTCACATACAATGTCTCAAAACATAATGGTAATCATAGTCACCCTATAATGTCGCCACTGCTGGGACACAGGTCTCTTCACTGCGAGAGGGATTGGGCTGTAAGTATTCCACCATTCGGGTCCAGTGCATCATTGGCAGATCTTCGATTGTTTTGTTCTAACTTCTGTGATATGCCGGTTTCCTCACGATGTTTTCCTTCACTATTCAATTTTTTTTAAATATATAAGTTAATCATTCTTCTTCTTCTTCCTGCCCTTATCCCATTCTACTTGGGGTCGGCGCAACACGTTTTCTTCTTCCATTCTCCCCTATCAGACGTCACAGTATCATTTACTCTTTTTTCTTTCATATCATTCCTTAGACAATCCATCCATCTTTTCTTTGGCCTTCCTCTTCCTCTCCATCCATCAACATTCATACTCATCACTTTCTTAGTCACATGGGTGTCATCCCTCCTCATCACATGTCCATATCAAGATAGACGCGCCACTTTCAAACTTCCCCTTTTAAACTCATTCCTTACTTTATCCATTCTTGTCACTCCACACATCCATCTCAACATCCTCATCTCCGCTACATGCAATCGTTTCTCATCCATCTTTTTCACAGCCCAGCATTCCGATCCATACAATACGACAGGTCTAATCACGGATTTCTATATTTTCCCCTTTAACTTGAGGGGCATCCGTGGGTCGCAAGTTGTTCCGGTGACCTGTCGCCATTTCATCCATCCCGAGTTGATCCGGTGTGTTATGTCCCGGTCTACATCGCCGTACATATCGATACCGGAAGTATCAATTAACGTAAGGGACATTTTGGCGAAAATGAGTTATATATATCATTGGATTCAGAATTTCGCGCTCTATCGATTGGTATTATTAAAAAA
Source organism: Agrotis exclamationis (assembly GCA_950005045.1). Taxonomy (NCBI): domain Eukaryota; kingdom Metazoa; phylum Arthropoda; class Insecta; order Lepidoptera; family Noctuidae; genus Agrotis; species Agrotis exclamationis. The sequence continues at coordinate 1,887,749 of OX465443.1, forward strand.
ATTCTATCTTCAAAAATATGTCCCTTACAGTACAAAAATTTTGACTGCGAAAAACGATTTTTGAAAAAAAATATGATGTAACAGTCAATAATAATTTTTCTTCTCAAAAAATTGAAGTAAGGCACCGTATTAAATGATTATCACCTTCACCTTTCACCTTAAGCCTCAAATTAGTGGATTTAAATGACATTGTCCCTTACATTAAAAAAAATTCTCTCACTTTAAACAACATGGCCCTTTACTTCACAAAATTGTTTGACGAAATCTGAAGCTTATACAGAATGTTAGGGATCGGCGACACTTACGACATAAAATTTTCCGAAGAATTACCTCTAAATAATTCAAATGCGACAGAACAAGTAAAGGGATTTGGAAAAGAACAGCTGTTAGACATAAAAATATATAAAATATAGACAACACAAATCAATCTGTAGCTAAAATTCATCATCGTCATCATTTCTAAAAAGTCCACTTTTGGACATAGGCTTCATCCAAGGAGCGCCACAGCGCACGTTCTCCATTCGAAGTCTGAATGAGCTGAAATTACTGCAGATGAAAAACGTCAAATAGATATTAATATATTTATTCCTTCATCTTTTACACAACCTATGCACCTTTTATTCTATCTTATCCCTTTACGTCCTCTCTATTCGTCATTTCAACTTTCACTGCCATGTTTTGCACAATTCATATTCCATTTTTTCATGGGTCTTTCGTTTCCATTTATTCATTCAAACATCATCAGCAATAAATTCTGAGAAAACTTTACTATTTATTAAATTAATTAATATAATAAAATTATAAAACCGATTAAAGCCGCGTTGACATGGTCAGAGTATTTTCGGACCGAGTGGGCTCAAACAGGTAAGTTTCATACAAAGTGTACCTACACTCGGTTACTGGTTAATATTGTCAAATATTTTATAGTCAACATAGAATCTGAATTGAAATAGTATTTGAATTGTCAGAGACGTGTTAATCAAAGAGTTAAGATGGGAAAAATATAAGTAATCTAGCAAAAGGAGAAGAATTTGGACTAGTCCTTGGATTCAGCGATTATGAAGGACATGTTCCCACATCTAGCAATTTTCTCCAAGAAATTGAACAGGTAAATCCTGCTTCATAAAGAAACATGTAAAACTAAGTAGTAAATATACTATGTAGAACTACTCTGAGCCTACTCGTATCCGAGCTAGCTCGGAACAGTAGGACGCGGTCCGACTCGAATCGGACTTAAATCATTAAATGTGCGATAGCTAGCAGTAAAACCTGAAACTAAACTCATTTTCTCTTTGAACTCATTTCCATAGTGTAAAAATACTAAAAATGATAGTAGATAATCTATTGTTACATTAAATTGCAACACTGATAAAGTCCTTTACCATAAAATTTCGTATAATTTTGTATTTCTCTTGCTGCTTACACTATGCTCGACGGATTATCTATAAAATTTTAGTGACGTATGGGTCATCTGAACTTTTTTTTTAATGTAAAGGCCATGCTATATTTGAAACTACTGGGAATTCCTGAATCTTTCGTATATAGCAAGAAAGAAGGCAAAATTCTAAGAAACTTTGCCTTGAACACCATAAAAATTGGACCAGACAGTAAAAAGTTATAGACAAAATAAGAAAAATAAAATCGTTTTTTGGCTCTCCTGAAAAGTCGTATTTTGATGTACGTCAGGATTGAGGAGCCACATCAGATTTTTAAATTCTGATTTCACCATTATTTAGCAGCAATGTAGCTGATTTTGCAGCACAAATTCTAGATTTAGCAGCAAAATATATCACTAGTTATATTAATGCAAAAGTGGCTCCTCAATCTAAACATTTGAATTGAGGAGCCACCTTGGATCTCGGTAAGTAATAGATGCACATTGTTGAAACTTTTGCAGCATTTAGCAGCAATTGTGCATATTATCTTCTAAAAATTTGGCTAGTGTAGCGCTAAAATCAAAGAAAATACAATAGTTTTAGTGTGGCTCCTCAATCTAGACGCGAGAGCTGAAATTATATTGGATGTGAGCGATCAATTAATATATTCAACATAATGATCATTTAGCAGGTGTTGTGTTTGTTTTTGCAGTATAGGAATAAAATGGTAAAACAGAGTCAATTTTTTAGATGAACGTATTTTCTTTGGCTCCTCAATCCTGACGTTCTAATTGTATATTTTTGACTGTAGCCACCTGAGTTCTCAACGGAATCTAAAGTTAAATATACTAACATTTAGCAGAAATGTCTGCTAAAGATATTTGCACAATTCAGCAATGTACATATTTTGGATTCTGAGAAAACAATACTTAACTATTTTCTTGTAAATTCAGTGTGTAGGGTGACCATGTTATACTTACTCGTATTAATGAAACCAGTAGGTATAAGTAAATTATTAAATGTTTTTTTTCATAACAGGTTATATCTATCGTACCTATGGATGTGCCGTTACCAGCAATATTGCCCAAAATGGGAATATAAGTGGCAATACTGCCGGATTGGAAATATTTGGGAATGTTGCTTAGTTATAAACCAAATTACGTACGGAAACTTAAAACTGATGTATAACACTTACAGTTAGCATTTACAGGCAATCATCTACATTATATACAATAAAATATGGTTTTGGGTAAAATTGCCAGTAATATGCTAGCATTTTGGAAATATTCCCGGTATTTTACCGGCAATATTGCCCGTGTTGGCGCACACGATATCGAATGTTAAAAATAACAAATAAATTTTACGATAAGAATTTACGATCGTTGTGTAGGTATTGAATAAGACATAAATTCGAATAATTTCTTTTAATATTGTACTCGTTTTTCATGCAAAATCACATTTATAACATGAAAAATACAAAGTGTAAATCTTTAGATACAAATCTCTATCAAAACTACAAATAATCAACAAAAATAACATTATTTTAATGCACTCGTTTCGGTAATCCAGTACAGTACCTACATAATTAGTAAATCACCGTTTAGAGTAACAACTTAGTAGTTTTCATAAAATGGACTTAATGCCGGTAGTGGCAATATTGCCACCAGGCTCATCACTAACGTACAGACGCCAGCAGGTCAACCTACCCGAATCAATAATATAAAAAAAATACCGGGAATATTTCCAAAATGCTGGCATTACTGGCAATTTTACCCAAAACCATATTTTATTGTATATAATGTAGATGATTGCCTGTAAAAGCTAACTTTAAGTGTTATACATCAGTTTTAAGGTTCCGTACGTAATTTGGTTTATAACTAAGCAATATTCCCAAATATTTCCAATCCGGCAGTATTGCCACTTATATTCCCATTTTGGGCAATATTGCTGGTAACGGCACATCCATAGGTACGATAGATATAACCTGTTATGAAAAAAAACATTTAATAATTTACTTATACCTACTGGTTTCATTAATACGAGTAAGTATAACATGGTCACCCTACACACTGAATTTACAAGAAAATAGTTAAGTATTGTTTTCTCAGAATCCAAAATATGTACATTGCTGAATTGTGCAAATATCTTTAGCAGACATTTCTGCTAAATGTTAGTATATTTGACTTTAGATTCCGTTGAGAACTCAGGTGGCTACAGTCAAAAATATACAATTAGAACGTCAGGATTGAGGAGCCAAAGAAAATACGTTCATCTAAAAAATTGACTCTGTTTTACCATTTTATTCCTATACTGCAAAAACAAACACAACACCTGCTAAATGATCATTATGTTGAATATATTAATTGATCGCTCACATCCAATATAATTTCAGCTCTCGCGTCTAGATTGAGGAGCCACACTAAAACTATTGTATTTTCTTTGATTTTAGCACTACAGTAGCCAAATTTTTAGAAGATAATATGCACAATTGCTGCTAAATGCTGCAAAAGTTTCAACAATGTGCATCTATTACTTACCGAGATCCAAGGTGGCTCCTCAATTCAAATGTTTAGATTGAGGAGCCACTTTTGCATTAATATAACTAGTGATATATTTTGCTGCTAAATCTAGAATTTGTGCTGCAAAATCAGCTACATTGCTGCTAAATAATGGTGAAATCAGAATTTAAAAATCTGATGTGGCTCCTCAATCCTGACGTACATGTATTTTGTCCCTTACGTTAATTGATACTTCCGGTGTCGATATAAGTTAATCATTATCGAACATAATTTATTAATTCGTAACCTATCGATAGGTTGCTTTAGACTTGAGTTCCTCTTCTAGTCATCCGTGGAGGCTCTTTTTTAATGCAAGTTGCTGACCTTTGTTATAAATATTTGGAAAACCTTCAGGTGTTTGTGCAAAATGCATTTCATTGGTACGGCCTACAGTGCGGGGATTCTTAAAACCAGTTCGAAGGTTATGAACTGCTTAGAAAATTTTCCATTGTCTAAGTCAATAGACAAATCTGCATTACGATTTTTACGAAAAACTCGATGATTATATTTCTGTTTAATGATTCATTGACTTTGTGTGCGTTTATTTGTTCAAGTTTTGAAGTATTTGCCTTTGGTACATCCCCGTCATAAAGTTTTTGTGGTGCTTTAGTTTGTTCTCGATCGTTTCCGCAATTTGTGGTCAGGTTTTTAATCGTTGGTTTATTTTTATAGTTGCCAGGCTTATTAGGAATTAGTTTGTTATTAATATATCTCTATTGTAACCTCTTTGCTTGTATAATAATCTTGTTTGTGACGTGATAAATAGAATATAGTCCAGTCAGTAAGAAGAATTGGAATCATTTCCAATTTCTCCTTTGCCTATGATTCGCAAAATTTCTCTGCCAGCGTATGGTCTGAAAGCTGCAGGGCAATCTCAATTGGTGAACATATCTTTAAATTAAAATAGCATGTAAATAATGGTGTTTGAAAGATATCACAACCAGCTAAAACACTTCGATGTATACATGGAGCGAGGATATAAGATAATTGTAAAGGAGCTATAGAACAGTAATTTTGCTGTACAATAAATTACCCATTTATCTATATTTTGACCTAAACCATTTCGGCACAAAGGGCAATCAACCTTTTACCTTTCGGACAATAAGGTCGGGTCTCACTTGACATATTCACTTCCCATTTCTTTGTGTATTTAAACAATAACTACAAAGTTCATCGTGTTCGGCTGTATGCTTTAAATGCCAGGTAACACGTGATTTTATGTTGAACAAACTGATACACATAAAGTTATGCTGAACCAGTGTAAACTGACCGTTCACTGTGCGAGAAGCGAGAAAAGTAAAGCGAGGCTAAAATAAACTGGTTTTTATAGCTTGCTTGTGTATAAAGCAGGTGGAAAAGTCAGCTGTTCAAGAGTTTGTAATGGACATTGACCTTAGGGCAGGCTGCCATTTTTACGTCGTAAACGTCCAATGACCCCGGCTTCCGTGGATAGGAAGGGACCGAGACTCGTACTGCATAAAATCTGGTGTTCCTGCAATAACCCTTTACGTTCCAGGGTCACGGTTAACTGTTTAGACAGTCCCATGACCGCAGGGCAGGCTGCCTGGACTTTGTTTTTGTTCACCAACCATACATTTTTATCTTGATGAGGTGATGACCATTTCTGTATACAGTTTTTTTCAGTAAGGTATGCTCATATTGAAGGGTGTCTTAGGGTTGCTATACACTAAGCGAGTCAGCATGGTAAAACCGAATAATGCAGATGAATATTTGGGAATTATAAACCCCTCGGCTGCCGCACTTACCTAATCATACGGCTTGGCAACTACCGACTTATTACCACAAATACTGGCAAATCTAATGATTGTTAACCTGAAAAGATGAGCCGTTCGGGACAATCCGATTGAAACTGAATCATGTTCGGGCCAGCACTACACAATTCATAAAACCGAACCGAATAAGCGTCAAAAAAGACTGCTGTAGGTAAAAACAATTTAAGGAATAAAAAATGTCCTAATAATAAATTTTTAATTGTTTCAGGCACCCAATAACACCAGTTAATATAAAACCAATGTAAGTACACATACGATATTATACCACTGATTTCAGTTACGGGATACATAGTGACGTAACTTCCGGTTCATTCGTAACATAAGCATATTTAACATTTGCATACTTGACTGACAGTTCGGAACTATTGAATATTAATGCTGAGCATGTACATATTTCTTTCAAAGAATACCGTCAATATGTGATTCCATGCATGACTCAGACCACCTTCTGAGTACTCCTGACCAAAGCTATTTTGTCGCGCGAATGCACAATTTTCGCGTTCATTTTGTAGCAATTTGTGGAACTGCCAGAAGGGACACAATTTATATGAAGCTGTTCACATGTAGCCGGATGCGGCAAAATGCCGAGCCTTTTCGGCATTTGAGGACACCGCGGCGGCGTAGTGAGAACAGGCCTAAAGCTTCTGTTTAAGTCGACCAAGCATTAAGATAACTTCTTTTATTGTCTCGTTTAGAATCTGCGAAGTTATGACTTTAAAACAAATGAATTTGATTGTGCACTCACTTGGGTGAAGCGAGCTCGTGAACGTTACAGAATTAGCACTATTGCTCCTTATCACGTCACATTCACATTACTAGTTAGTCTTAGTGACTACCTACTTTTAAAATCTACTGTTTATCAAAGGTTCAAATCTAACAAAAAGTTGCGAATGACGTCAATGACACTTGTTTTATTAACATTGTCGGCATGTCAGTTCATAAATCTTTGATGTTAACAACATCGGTTATTATTAAAACATAAAATAATAGTTTCAAAACCGCTTTTATAGTTACCTAGTCGTAAAATTTTTGATTTGCAAAAACTTAAGTCCCACGGTTATAGTGTAAAAACTATCATGTTAAAACTACCCTGCCTACTATAATAAAAACATTTACGATAGTAGGCATAGTCACGTAATTAAATTAGTTAAAAGTTGCGACACTTAAACCAAGATTTCTTATAGCATCCTATAAAATGTTTTAATCCACTTATCTACATAATCTAATTAATTTTCTGCACGGCTATTCAAAAATATTTCGCGTAATATTTGGGCAATATCTCACAGAACCTGACGAAATACGGACGTTTAAGTCCTAAAATGACGTCTTATATCTTTATTATACCATAAAAAATCTGCAAAATAGTCCATATCTATGTAAAATCTCCCATGCCCTACATATGGTTGCGTAATAGCAGACTGTGTCAAGAAAGTGACCTGTAGCTTGCGTTTGCGCACCTCTATTGACGCTTTCGTTCCGCGCTGTAGGGCTGGGACATTGTATGAGTAATATCGATACAATCAAAAATTAAATTCATCCTTTTTTCTATGATATTTGTTAACATTCGGTTTTGTTTCCAAACAACAATAATTATGCAAAATCCGGATTCAGTATTTGCTATTTTTTTTGTGTATTTGTTACTTGGCTAGTTCTCAAGTGGCCTAACTCATTCTTGCCGAAGCAAAATCTTACGTGTAACCGTTAGGTATTATCATCATTCTCCTACCCTTAAACTATCTTTATTTGTGGCCAGTGCAGTGCGGCAAGTATAAAACTTCTCCATTAAAGTTCGTGTCAGTAGTCACCGTAGTAAAATGAAACAAACAATGTTTACGAAAGTTATAAAATGAAAATAGATTCTCCCATGTCCTACATAGGGTTATGTAATACCGCACTATGGCTTTGTGTACAAGATGTTTGACCGGCGTCCGTGCACTACACAAAAGCTCGCAGCATTTCTTCCGTGTTTAGTGTTGGGACACTATTATCGGATAATATTATCTCGATACAAGTAGAAATTGAAATAAATTTCATATAGCGCCGCATGAAGTAAAAAAGTATTTAATTGTGGCTGGAAAGACGTCACGGCGTCCTGACTTACCGCATGACGCAGGTCCTCACCGGACACGGAAGTTTCGGGAGGTTCCTGTGTCTGATAAGGAGGGAAGAGACGCCCGGGTGTCACCACTGCGAAGATCGCCCGGAGGACACGGTGGAGCATACGGTGCAAGACTGCCCCGCTTGGGCAGAGCACCGCCGTGTCCTCTCGGCGGCGATAGGCGGAGACTTCTCGCGCCCGGCATTGGTCGAGGCCATGCTGCGGGGCGAGACGGAGTGGGAAGCGGTCGCCTCCTTCTGCGAAGCAGTTATGCTCGTGAAGGAGGAGGCGAGCCGCGAGAGAGAGAGGACAGCGTCCTCCCTCCGCCCCAGCCGCAGTGGTAGACGCCCACGGCGTCGGACGTCGCGGGACGATCTCCGGCCACCGTAGGCGCGGGCATGCGGGCGGCGAGTAAAGGGCAACTCGCCACCCGACCATGGACCATGCCCGGGTCGACGGCGCGTTGTGTTCCACGCGCGCCTCAAGGAGTGTCAGCATGATGACGGGGCCCCCCTCTAGAGGGCCAAAGCCTGCCGGGGTCGCGGGACTTATCTCATTACCGTGACCCCGGGACATAACGGGCTATTGAAGGACACCGTGGATTTTAGTCAGTACAAGTCTGACAGTCCCTCCCGCCCTGCCCGGGGTGGGAGGACTCATTTGATGATTTCACCACGCTAAAAAAAAAAAAAAAAAAGGTGCCCCTTAAATGAGTGAAATAAAACGTGACGAAACGGCATTCCTTAGAACTGAGAATTCCATGAAATCCTTATGGTCCATATCAAACTGAGAGGAGGCCGCGGCCATTGTCTCAACAGAGGAACACCTTACAGGCTGATCATGTTTATTCTTCTAGTTCATAGACTTCTTGGCTTCTTGGCAGAGATAAGTATAACTAATACAGTGAGATTGCAAAAAGGATTATAGATACGCTAAGCATGCAAAGATTATGATAGTGTTATCAATGTGGTATTATTTGATAATGAATTTGCGTACTCTTTGACCTCATTAGGTTAAATACAATAACAGAGAGATTAAAGTCTACTAATTATAACTCTTTTTCAACCTTTGATCTATTTTTATCTTTTCATGATTAAGATATCGTTTGCATCCAGTCAATCAGTCTTTCTAAGACGTATCGTATTACCCAGTACTAAATGGGTTGTGTAGGTCAGAGAGGCAGTCGCTGCATGTAAAATACAGGTATTCAGCTGCGGTGATAAATGATGATGATTAAATTCAAGTACCAAATTATTATTGCCATTTGTCTCAATAAGTCTGTTATTAACAACGCAATAAAATAATACACTAATGGCGTACTAAATTACTAATATTGCTTATTAGTGGTTAGTGACAATACTTGTAATAGATATGTGAACGGTTTAAGATAATGTATTTGGGTAATAAAATTGCGCAGAAGTACGATTTATCCTTATGTATTAGGTTAATCTACTAGTCTATTAAAGTTTTGTTAGGACCGTATTATAATTAAGAACGTTTGCCAAAAGAGTAAATTGATTTTCTGTATGTTATTAAAACTAGATTGAGCTTTCCAATTTCATGTACCAATCGGTAATTTGACATCCATTATACTTTATCATAATTTTATTAGCTTATGGAAGTGAAATCAATGCGTTAATTAAAAAAAAAAGCGTTTGCAGGTATACAGAAAGTATTTGTGCTTACACATTTTAAATGATAATTGTGAAGATATTTTCGCTGTCAATTTTTAAGTAAAAAAAATATAAAAACAAACACTATTAATATACTCACTGTTTCTGGTAAAAATTTTAGCTATCGCTTTAAAATAGCTAAAAATTAAGCTATCAAAAATGAAAGTTATCGATAGTGCACGGTCCCATCACTAGCAGCAAGTCTCGTAGTTATGAAATGTCGTTTGAATGGCTTTTGCTTTCTTCATCTGACTGTGTTATAATAATTGTTATTCAATACATAACACGTGTTTTAACTTTACACATAGACTCACATGCTAGTAAATAATTATGTTTTGAATTAGTTGTAAGTACAGATTATTTGAGCATGCGGGCGGCGAGTGGGCATGCGGGCGGCGAGTGGGCATGCGGGCGGCGAGTAAAGGGCAACTCGCAGCCCGACCACGGACCATGCCCGGGTCGACGGCGCGTTGTGTTCCACGCGCGCCTCAAAGAGCGTCAGCATAATGACGGGGCCCCCTCTCTAGAGGGCCAAAGCCTGCCGGGGTCGCGGGACTTATCTCATTACCGTGACCCCGGGACATAAAGGGCTATTGAAGGACACCGTGGATTTTGGTCAGTACAAGTCTGACAGTCCCTCCCGCCCTGCCCGGGGTGGGAGGACTCATTTGATGATTTTACCACGATAAAAAAAAAGTACAGATTATTTAATTAATACGTAATTGATATTTGGAACTGAATTAGAACTAATTGCTGTTATTATAATTATGTAAGAAGTGCTTAGAAATATTAGATTACCGTGTAAATAGGTCAAAGAACACCGTACAGTCTTGAATTTGCGTGGGGCTTCTGACTAAGCATAATAGTAAACAAGTAAAGGCAGAATTAAGTTTTTCCTTTTCTGAAAATTGGCACTTTCGACTCAATACATTTATTGAGCTCTGTTCAGCTTTTGTCCACAGAAAATAACTATCTTGTATGGAGACTAAGAGAGAATAGAAGCGAAAAACTGAATGGATGAGTTCGCATCTCTATACAAAATCATTGTTTTATATTAACAAAAGCTGAACAGAGCTGAATAAGTGGACATCAAATTAAATAAGACAGTCCTCCAAAAAACGCTCGTACACTGTTAGATATCGTATATCTTCTGTCTTTAGGATTCAGTATTTACTCTTTTCGAAGAAATAAGGAAATCAGCAAGTTCTTTCGGATTAATAACCTCTCCAGTAAGATATCAAAATATTTACACACACAATTACATTCCAGACGTTTCCACGCACATATTCTAACGTTTATCCTATTGCGTATTTCACAGAGATAACAGCTGGACATTGTACTCACTTATTGAACAAAACAATCAATCATTACCTATTGATAACTAGGACGAAGCTAAAGGTTTACTATCATGTAACTACTATTACATATTATGATATTATGTACAGTAAGGACGCATGTACGTAAATCAAGGCATGTCCTCCTTCCCGGGTCGACAGACGGCGCGTAGTGCACGCGCGCCTCATTGAGCTATCAGCAATCTGATGGGGCTCCCGTTAGAAGGCCAAAGCTTGCCGGGATCGCTCACGGGACTTTCTCATCCGTGACCCTAGAACGTATAGGGCTATTGAAGGATCACCGTGGATTTAAGTCAGGACTGGGTGGGAGGCATGTCCTCCCTGCCCGTTCACGACTTTGGTGTAAGCGGTGACCGGTGCGGCGGGCGGCGCGAATGAGGCATTAATTACTTTGTAAGTACGCGCATTCATCACAGGCAGTGCCTCGTGGCGTGTTTCAAACATATCTATACATTTGTTCTCACCGCTTACCGCCCCGCGTCACTGCTCACAAATAGGGTTGCCATCTCTAAAATTTGCAAACCAGGACAAGACGCGTGAAAACCCCCGATTTTAGAGTCAACCCGGACATGAGTCGAAGTGCGCACCGTGACAACTGCGTCGGGAGAGTTGGGGGTACGGTGAAGTGTGCGTGTGTCGCGGGCGGCCCCAGACTTTATATTTTTAATCCCGGACTAAAAATTAAGCCCCCCCGGAGGACGCTCTAAACTAGAACAAATCCAGGGAAACCCGGACGGCAGGCAACCCTACTCAAAAAGGTAAGGTTGAAAGGCCTGTACTAAAGTTCTGCACACTAATGGAATCAGATAATGGACATCAGCTGTGCGGTCCGTGACTATGGTAATGACGTGTGGTAATGATGAAATATGGTACCATTTTTATTTGTGGTCGCATTTTAAATTGGACTGTTTTGGAAGTGGTCGCTACTAAGTTGGAAATCTTAATGATTTTGGACATTTTTCATTTAAAATATCTGATGAATTATGTGACTTATTATTAGAGAAGGCTTGTGTCTCAGCGGTGGGAACATTATAGGCTGATAGATGATGATATGAGGACTTATGTGGTCAGAGTAGGGACGGAAAGTAGAATGTAAAAATTTAAATTTAGCACATACTCTAGATTTCAGATACTTGTTCTCACTGTTAAGGCTAAGGCCAACTTCAATTGCGAATTTGCGATTAAAAAAACTGTTTTGCAATTTGGAAATCTGAATGATGAAATGTAAAATTGAAGGACAACTCGTAAAAGAGACATCCCAATGCCGTCTAATTTAGTAATTCAAGAAAATTCTTTGCGTGATTTACGTAAACGAACTTACGAGTTTTTCAACCGTAAGAAATCCGTTTCAATGAACATTTGTCGTACAAAACGGATTTATTTTAAATCCTTTTTGTGTTACAAAAGTGCGTTACGCAATATTGTAAAGCCGGAAGCCCGGAATATTGATGGTAATGATGATGACGTGAATGAGTAATTCTTCCTAATATTGTTTACACTTGATTGACCATTAAATGCTTGGAAGATTACAGCTTCACATACACTTGGTAATGACAAGTTCAATTTGTGGTGACGAGAATTAAATCAAGGTAATGATATGTTTTTATTTTGACTGAAACCATAATATTCAAAAACTTTGATTGGAACAGTAATAAAACATGTAATAGTTATGAGGAAGCTGATAAGATTTTGCTTAATTATGAAGGCCATGTGAATTACATAGACAAAAAAAAACGCGTGTCCATAAACCATAGATCTTCTTCTTCATCCTGTTGATGAATCCAAAAAAAATCTAAAAACTACTACTTGACTAGAACTTGACCACATGGATAGTAAGGCAATATCTTTTTGCCGACAAATGGTTTTGGAGTGGTTACTACGTATCGGAAGAAAGCATTGGAAGGTGGGTCAATACATAGATATAGCATTTTTGATTCTGTACACTACAAATGAACCAAAAAATTGAAAATTTGAAAACAGGTGACATCGTGTCGGTCTTTTCCCCAGAAGCGATCTTTTCAAAACAACTCTTGGAGGGATTAGAGGTGTCTGAAGAAATATAATTGCAAGGCTTTGTGAAGACGGGAATCTAATGGATGCGGAAAACCCAGGGTCTGACGATGGGGGATGCTTAGTGTAGATCTGTAAGTGCTGCTCTAGCAGTCAACGAAATTCAGCCAATGTGATCATGAATAAAGCCACAACTGCAATTAGAATAAATGCCAGATCAAATTGTATATTTACCAAACTAACATTCTTATTAGCGTCTTCTTTTTGTGCCTTGTTGACCGTTATTTAACACGACAGTGTGAATTTTCTGAAGCTTTCTTCTTTATGATTAACGGCGGATCGGTTTACTTAGTTCTATTGTGTCAGTGTTGCTGTGCCCATTCTTGATTTTACCAGTCTGCATGCCTCTTGTTGTTAAGCTAAGTATCTGTTCTGGGTAAACTCTACCTATTTTAATATCGGTTCTCGTGAGTTTACATTCAAGTCTATTAGGTTAAACTTTTACAAATGCAAGTATGAACTTTTCAACCAAATGATGCCCCCAACCCAAAGTCTTTCTCGAAATCGTTGTTTAGAGAGAACAGGCTTCTTCTGAATAAGCTCATTCCATCGTCGGCTTTGTCTCTTTCACCTTTGACCTAGACTAGAGTCAAGAGCAAATTAAAAAAAAAAACAGGTACTTCGAAGATACCAGTAGCAACCTTTATGTTTAGCTGTTATTGATTTTGTGAATTACCTCTAATCTTTTGAGTAAATATTTACATGCATACACCCAAAATCATTGACACAGTCATTTAAAAATAACAAGTATCCGTTACTTCATTAAGAAAATACTGAGAACTTAACAACACAACAGCGATATCTAATATCAGCCAGTGTATGGAAGTGGCTCTATAAAAGAGGTTATTGTAACTTCCATCATGCTTTGTTTCTTTTGCTTCATTTTCATTTACTGCACGGACCTCTTCGCTTCACGTGATATCCGTGTCACTTACTTATACTGCCCTCGTTTGGCCTTTAGTCATAACCACATCTATACACCGCCGTGGGGCGCCGGCTTAGAATTGCGTTCCCCCAATTCATCCCGTGGGTGTCGTAAGAGGCGACTAAGGGACAAACCGGAGGTCGGGCAGCAGCGTCCTCCGTGTACCTACTGCACATCCTCACTGCGATCGCCAACCCGCCTGCCAAGCGTGGCGATTTAAGGCAAATTACCCCCAAAATGATCGAAAGCACAAAAACCAGGCCCCCAGTCCCCGGCAGCTCCGCTATCCCTGGCGCGGGTAGCGGTCAAGGTAACGGCGGAGCAGGGGGTGCTAAGAATCTCCGGAAGAGATCCGGCTACCCACCCCCACGACGACTGGCCCTGGTAACACACAACATACGCACAATGAGGACTTACGAAAAGATCTGCGAGCTGGAAGAGGAGCTGAGCAAGTTACACTGGGACATTATAGGGCTATGCGAAGTCCGTAGAGAGGGGGAGGACACCGTAACCCTGAAGTCTGGTAACTTGCTCTACTACCGGGAGGGCGACCAACAGTCCCAAGGTGGTGTCGGGTTTCTCGTTCACAAGTCCCTCGTAAACAACATAATAACCATCGACAGTGTGTCGAGCAGGGTGGTATACCTAATACTCAGAATATCCAAAAGATATTCGCTGAAGGTCATTCAGGTATACGCACCGACCTCGTCACACTCCGATGATGAAGTGGAGACTATGTATGAGGACGTAAGTAGGGCCATACATAGTACCAAAACCCACTTCACTGTTGTTATGGGGGACTTTAACGCAAAGTTGGGCAAGAAAAGCGGTGATGAGTTGAGAGTGGGGCAATTTGGGTATGGGCAACGGAACCCTAGGGGACAGAGGCTGGCCGACTTTCTGGAGAAAGAGGAACTCTTCATGATGAACTCTTTCTTCCAGAAGCCACCTCACAGGAAATGGACCTGGTTGAGTCCCGATGGTTTCACGAGAAACGAGATAGACTTCTTCATGACCGACAAGAAACAGATATTCAGTGATGTCTCTGTGATCAACAGGGTAAAAACCGGTAGTGATCACCGAATCGTAAGAGGCTCGCTGAATATCAATGTTAAACTTGAAAGGTCCAGCCTGATGAAGTCTACGCTCCGACCTACTCCGTCCCATATTCAAAACCCCGAAAGCTTTCAACTCGAGCTCTCTAATCGCTTTGCTTGCCTTGAGAACTTAGTTTCAGTGGACGAGATCAACGACGGGCTAGTGGAAACTGTCCGCACGGTAGGGTCTAAGTTTTTTAGACCCTGCCGTAAAGATAGACCTCAGAAATTGACCGAGTAAACCTTAAACCTCATGGCTGAACGACGCTTGCTACAGCTGCAGTCTTCCGATGACGCGAAGTCATATAGGCAGCTCAATAGACGTATATCTAAGTCCTTGCGACACGATCTGCGTCTCTTTAATACGAATCGTGTTAAAGAGACCATACAGCGAAACCAAGGCTCCAAAGTGTTCGCAAAGGACAAGTCTATTGGGCAAAGCCGGATGACATAGCTGAAACGGGAGGATGGCAGCATAGCGTCGACCAAAGCAGAGGTTTTAGGCGAGATCGAGAGGTTCTATGGACAGTTATACACTTCGGTCGCAAAGCCCGTTGACAGCTTGGTAAGAGATCCAAGAGCCAAGCTGTCCCGACATTATACCGAAGATATCCCGGACATCAGTCTGTACGAGATTAGGATGGCCCTGAAGCAGCTTAAGAACAACAAGGCGCCGGGCGAGGACGGAATCACTTCAGAGCTTCTGAGAGCGGGTGGAACACCGGTACTTAAAGTCCTCCAGAAACTCTTTAATTCCGTCCTGTCCGAGGGCAAAACGCCTCAAACGTGGAGCAGGGGTGAGGTGGTGTTGTTCTTCAAAAAAGGTGATAACAGCCTATTGAAGAACTACAGACCCATCACGCTTCTGAGTCATGTTTATAAGCTGTTTTCAAGGGTTATCACGAACCGTCTCGAACACAGACTTGATGACTTCCAGCCTCCCGAACAAGCCGGTTTCCGAAGAGGCTATAGTACCATAGACCACATCCATACGCTGCGGCAAGTTATACAGAAGACCGAAGAGTATAACTTGCCATTATGCTTAGCGTTTGTGGACTATGAGAAAGCCTTCGATTCGGTGGAAACATGGGCGGTACTTGAGTCACTCCAGCGATGCCGTATTGACTATCGGTACATCGAGGTGTTGAAGTGTTTGTATAATAACGCCACCATGTCGGTCCGAGTACAGGAGCAGAGCACGAAGGCGATTCCATTGAGAAGAGGCGTAAGACAGGGGGACGTTATCTCCCCTAAACTGTTTACTGCCGCAATGGAAGACGCCTTCAAACTCCTGGAATGGCAAGGACTTGGCATCAACATCAACGGCGAATACATCACTCACCTTCGGTTTGCCGACGACATCGTAGTCATGGCAAAGTCGATGGAGGAACTCGGCATGATGCTCGATGGCCTCGACCGAGTTTCACAACGGGTGGGCTTGAAAATGAACATGGACAAGACGAAAATTATGTCAAATTCCAATGTTGTGCCCACCCCAGTCTCTGTTGGAAACTCGGTACTCGAAGTTGTTGACTCATATATCTATTTAGGACAAGTAGTCCAATTAGGTAGGTCCAACTTCGAGAAAGAGGTCAACCGCCGAATCCAACTCGGTTGGGCAGCGTTCGGGAAGCTACGCAATGTCTTTTCGTCCGACATACCTCAGTGCCTCAAGACGAAAGTCTTCAATCAATGTGTGTTACCAGTGATGACTTACGGCACCGAAACGTGGTCTTTCACTATCGGCCTCATCTCAAAGCTCAAAGTCGCTCAGCGAGCTATGGAGAGGGCTATGCTCGGTGTTTCTCTACGTGATCGAATCCGAAATGAGGAGATCCGTAGACGAACTAAAGTCACCGATATAGCCCACCGGATTAGCAAGCTGAAGTGGCAATGGGCAGGCCATATTGCTCGCAGAGCAGATGGCCGATGGGGTCGAAAAGTGCTAGAGTGGAGACCGCGGACGAGCAAGCGCAGCGTAGGACGTCCACCAACGAGGTGGACAGACGACCTTGTAAAGGTCGCCGGAAGACGCTGGATGCAGGTCGCTTCAAATCGGTATATGTGGAGATCTAAAGGGGAGGCCTATGTTCAGCAGTGGACGTCCTATGGCTGAGATGATGATGATGATGATGACATCTATACATCCATAGATTAATCTCGTAAATACGAAAGTCTTGCTCTATCTGTTTTACTGTTATCTTTTCACGCCCTCCTAATCAACACCTGATGACCGAATGGACTTAAATGAAGTTTGGCACATAGATAGACTGTTATACTTTGGCAGTACCTGCCAGTACGTTCACGCACTCCACACGGCTTTATTGCTGACTTTCAATATAGCACACATACATACTCGGCTTCTTCATAGACCTTGGTCATACAAGGACGCCAGTTGCAAGTACTCGTATTATGAAACATTCGATAAATCATCATCAGCAAATATCTGGGCTCTG
Source organism: Agrotis exclamationis (assembly GCA_950005045.1). Taxonomy (NCBI): domain Eukaryota; kingdom Metazoa; phylum Arthropoda; class Insecta; order Lepidoptera; family Noctuidae; genus Agrotis; species Agrotis exclamationis. Next base: position 1,905,150 of record OX465443.1, read on the forward strand.
ATCATTCTATCAGAGCATACACGGCATCGCATGACGTCAATTTACATTCAGCTCAATCTTAAGATCTCCACAAAACTGCAGATGTAGTCAAAACAGTATTTACGTTAAGGCAAATCTCCAAACCGTAATGCGTTGTTTGCGGTTCTGCCAAAAATAGGTTGAACGTGACTGTCAGAAGCTTGGTTAAATCCATTAGACGCAAATGCGAGCATTTTGTGTTCGTGACCAGTAAGGTTCACACTCAGTATGATTTGGATTGTGTGAGATAGCGTGGTGGCTGACTGAGGACACTAGAAGAAAAATGGAAAGCTCATCTTATGTAAAATGAGATTGGTGCAGGAATATGATACTGATGACCGGTATAGCTCAAAGTCAGTAATATGCATGAAAAAGGAGAGTATGATATTATGACTGGAGCGAAAGAAAGAAACGAAAAAAGCCTATCTTGAGTAACATAGGACAAGGTCGGGAGAAATGAAGATAGTAAACTGCAAAATATACGTGCTTGTAAAAGTGCTTTGCAGTACCATAGAAATAATTGCAGATGTTGAAGTTTCCGTACGTAGTTTTTTTAGTACCACTGCGGTGTTGCGTTTTGGAATTCAGTGAATGCTGCTAAATTCTTAAGATTCCTTTTGATATAATAAAACAATAATTGTTTTACTAATTGGGTTGAGTAACGTAACCGTAAATTAGGCTGCTGGAGTGCTGGTTGCCTCGATATTTGATATTTTACTTTGTTATTTCATCAAGGTTGAGTTGGTTTAGTTGAATGAATTCCTATGCATTTGCTTTACTAACCTTTAGTACATGAATCAGCTATTAAATACTCTCCAGTAAGAGGCAACACTTATTGATTACCACGCTTTCTGCGTAGTTTGTTAAAGAAAGTTATTTATTTATTTACTAGCTTTTGCCCGCGACTTCGTCCGCGTGGAATAGTTACTTTGGGCTAACGTTAAATTTAACCCGGATTTCGAAGCATTCTTCATTGGCGCTCCGCTCCTATTGGCCTTAGCGTGATGATATATAGCCTATAGCCTTTCTCTATAAATTGACTATTTTATACCTTCGGCCGCGAGACGCGTCGAGCGCGGCGACCGATTCTCAAAAAAAATCCTTATAGCATGATTCAGTATTCACGCGCAATGGCTTATTGGCGTATTTCATGTATAACTTTGGTGTTTCTGTACTGATTTATATGATTTTTTTTTTATGGAGCAGTTAATTAATGTTAACTTTTTCAATTAGGGGTGACTGAGAGTGTTATAAACGTAAGAGTATTCAAATGTAATCAGAAAGCTTCGAACTGCTAAGCTATCGGGAGTTACACGTGTTATTGTGAGTCAACCATAAAAGATAGACATATGCTGTCGTGGGGTATTTTTTATATAATTTTAAGGAGAAAATTTCCGTCATAAATGATTTCTGTGTAGCTTAACCATTAGGGTTGCACACGCGACGGAAGATTAAAAAACCCACGTTTTTAAATGTCCTAAAAATAAGAAAATAACCCTACGGGGCTGAGAGAGGGGCCACTCAAAACGTGGGGGCGTAAATTATTTAAGGAATTATTTATGAGATATTTACATGACGTGTATAGCTCGTGGGCGTAACTTGCAAAGATACGCCCCCACGTTTTGATTGGCCCATCTCTCAGCCCTGTAGGGTTATTTTCTTATTTTTAGGACATTTAAAAACGTGGGCTTTTAGATTTTTTAAATTTATTAATTATTTTATTATTTTTATCTTTGTTCATCGGGTTTGAAGGTACCCTGAAAATTTCAGCCTGCTAGCTTATCGGAAAGTGCCTCAAAATTGAGTTGCAAAAATCCAACCGGAACGACAAAACGTGGGAAAAACGCGGGAAAAACGCTTTGAGCACCCACTAAATATTATACTTTTTTTTAGTCTTCTTCATATTCAAACTTAATTTACTTCTTATCCGCCAACTTGGGACGGCTGCCATGTTGGATTTAGGTCACGTGATATTTTTTTTCGTATCCCATTCAGCAAACCGTTTCGTTTAATACCCATATCATGGGGATGCATTTCAAATAGCCGATCCGCCATCTTGGATGTCCGCCATGTTGGATTTAAGACACGTGACTATTTTTTTCATATTCCTGACAGCAAACCCTTTCATTTGATACCCATATCTTGGGGGTGCATTTCAAATAGCCTGTCCGCCATCTTGGACGTCAGCCATATAGGATTTAAGTCACATGACTATTTTTTTCGTATTCCTGACAGCAAACCCTTTCATTTGATACTCATATCATGGGGGTGGATTTTAAACAGCCAGTCTGCCATCTTGAACGTCCGCCATATTGGATTTAGGTCACGTGACTATTTTTTTCGTATTCCCGACAGCAAACCCTTTCATTTGATATCCATATCATAGGGGTGCATTTCAAATAGCCTGTCTGCCATCTTGGACGTCCGCCATATTGGATTTAAGTCACCTGACTAAATTTTCGTATTCCTGACAGCAAACCCTTTCATTTGATATCCATATCATAGGGGTGCATTTCAAATAGCCTGTCTGCCATCTTGGACGTCCGCCATATTGGATTTAAATCACGTGACTATTTTGTTCGTATTCCCGACAGCAAACCCTTTCATTTGATATCCATATCATAGGGGTGCATTTCAAATAGCCTGTCTGCCATCTTGGACGTCCGCCATATTGGATTTAAATCACGTGACTATTTTTATTTCGTATTCCTGACAGCAAACCCTTTCATTTGATACTCATATCATGGGGGTGGATTTCAAACAGCCAGTCCGCCATCTTGGGTAGGCCGCCTTTTGGATTTGTAATGACGTTTCTTAGCTAGTCATGTATTTTCATCAGAACTCAGAGCATGTGCAAAATTTCAGTCTGCTAGCTTATCGGAAAGTGCCTCAAAATTGAGTTGTAAAAATCCAATCGGAATCCCTTCACTGCTCTGCTCCTATTGATTGTAGCGTGATGAAAAGTATACTATAACCTGCTCAGGAGTATGAAAAATAATTGTACCAAGTTTCGTTAAAATCCGTCGAGTAGTTTTTGTTTCTATAGCGGTTATACAGACAGACAGACAGACAGACAGACAGACAATAATTTTACTGATTGCATTTTTGGCATCAGTATCGATCCCTAAACAACCCCTGATAGTTATTTTGGAAATATATTTAATGTACAGAATTGACCTCTCTACAGATTTATTATAAGTATAGATAGATTTATTTTACTATTTATGTACACACAAAATACAACACAGGATAACTAAAAACATAGAACTCAGTACAAGGGTACTGCTTATTTCTATATAGAAATTTCTGCCAGCAGACCCGCGAGAGGAGAAAAGAAAAAGAAATGTAGACTATAGTGTGTGAGAGGAGGAATAAAAACCGTCAAAAAGTGGATGCTAACCTAATCTAACCTAACCTATAACATACGAATACATACATAATAATAAATAAATATTAATACTTATACATACACTAATAAAAATATATAGGTACCTAATGCAAAAAATATAATAAATAAATATATATATATATATATCAATAAATTACAATTGTGATGATAGATAATGCTCTTTTAATCTGTTTTTAAATAGTGAAATTGTAGTTAAGTCACGGATGCTAGGCGGAAGTGAGTTCCACAGCTTTACAGCATGGGCGGAGAAGGAATAAGAATAGTAACTGGATTTATGAGGAGGGGATTTAAGTAGGGATCTGAGGTGCGACCTGCAAGGTGCGTCGCTAGGACGGGCGTAACTAAATCGTTCTCGCAGATAAGAGGGATAGGAAGGGTTGTGAAGGATGTTGAAAAGGAGACAAAGGATACGAGTGTTCCTGCGAAAGCGGATTGGGAGCCACTAGAGTTCCTTGCGAAAGTGGGAGACGTGATCATATTTACGGAGACCGAAAACAAATCGAATTCATAAATTTTGCAAGCGCTCAAGTTTGTTTAACAGCTCCTCAGTAGCATCCAAATAGCAGGCATCGGCATAGTCTATGATCGGCTGAACAAGAGTTTGAGCCAAAGAAATTTTAGTCTTCAAGGGCAAGACACTCTGGAGACGTTTCAGCGAATGCAAGGAAAAGTGTACCTTACGACTGACTTCATTGACCTGAGCCCGCCATGAGAGGTTGGAATCAATGATTACACCCAAATCTTTGGCAGTATCTGTGTAGTCGATACACACACCGTCGAGGTATAAAGGCGGCAGAGATGCAACAAGACCCGCACCACGGACAAATCGGCTGCCTATGATCATGGCCTGCGATTTAGATGGGTTAATTCGCAGGCCAAATGACTTAGCCCAGGCATTGATATTGGCCAGGTCTAGATTCATGGCACCAATGGCAGACGCCGCATCTGCTGTAGTAAAATGACGATAAAGCTGCAGATCATCCGCATAAAGATGGAAACTAGAAGAGATTACTTTCGTAACCATATTAATAAAAATTGAGAAAAGATGAGGAGAGAGAACGCCACCCTGAGGAACGCCCTCAGTAAGGCTACACCAATCAGAGAGATTCTCTTCTAGGCGAACACACTGAGAACGTCCCCGAAGATAAGAATCAAACCAGGCTAAAGCGGAAGCAACACGAGAACAGTAAGTGACCTATTCTCCATTGCCCAGCGGATATCGTCAGTTACCTTTAAAAGCGCAGTTACTGTGCTGTGACCCGAACGGAAACCAGATTGAAAAGGGGAAATTAAGGAGTTTGACGTCAAGAAAAATGTTAATTGTTTATGGACTAAGTGCTCAAAAACTTTAGAAAGAAATGGGAGAATAGAGATGGGCCTAAAATCAGATAGCGAGGATGGATTACTGGTTTTGGGTAAAGGTATAACGTGAGCCTGCTTCCAAGCCGAAGGAAAAGAACTACAAGAAAAGGAATGATTAAATAAGTAAGTGAGAACAGGAAGTAAGGAGGGAAGGATGAGAGTAACCATTCTAGAACTCAACTTATCGTTACCAACTGCTGATGAAGTGATAGCAAGAACAGATTTCTTGACGTCAGCTTCAGAAACATTGCTTAGAGTGAAAGGAGAACAAGGTGGGAGTGACAAATTAGATAGACTATCCAGAGTCATAGCTTTAACACAAGGATCGAGAGAAAAGGGAAGGGAAGAAAAATGTTTATTGAGGTCGTTGAGGTCCACATCCTTGCACTGATTGGTAGAAGTTTTGCCAATGCCTACCGACTTCAGGAATTTCCAAACATCGGAAGAACTGCGGTTGTCGAGTTGGTCGTGGAAATAGCGTCTCTTAGCATCTTTACACAGATGATTGCAGCGGTTACGCAGCGATTTATAATAACAGAGATTCAGTTCTGATGGTCTGCGCTTATATCTACTGTTAGCCTTATCCCTGCGAGCCATTAGTTCTTTAATTTGCGATGTAATCCATGGTGCAGGGTTATATTTTACTTTGACACGCCGAATGGGAGCATGTCGGTCGAACAAGTTGAGGATTGATGAGTTAAAATAACCCACTTTCTCATCAATACAATCCTTCTCCAATAAAGGGGACCAGTCAAGAGAGTTGGCATCACGCTGCAATGCCTCCAGATCTATGCCTTTGAAATTACGGAGATATTGTCTTTGTTTTGCTTGAACTATTCCACTCTTGGGTTAACCTTGCATTTGCTGATTTATAGGAAAGCCATTCAAAGCTTCCCATCATCTCCTGTAACTGCTGCGATCTTGTCGTGCGATGTAAGGAACCACAACTAGACCACCTTATTTATTTCGATCAAAGGTTTGACTCGTTTTCTTTCGCAACTACATCATCGTCATCTTACTGCTTTTATCCCTTTTACTTTGGTTTTACTACTGTGGTACACGGCATTATTTATTTAGTTCTGTTTCTTTCAAATCATCCCTCATATCATCTTATATTTCTTTCATCTGCAAAGCTCTGACGAATCTACGTCAATCAAAAAATAATGTTTTACACAATTTTATAATTACTATCAATCTCTTTAACGATGTGTCGAGTATAAACCAGATTCCATTGTAGTGAATACTGACAAGTGAACTCGGTCAGTACGACATTACTGATGCATCACGTGTTTCTTCTGTTATTAAGAAAATCAATACTTCGTTACAAATATAGGATGTGGACAGAAGGACCACTTTGATTGATACATCGTCGGGAAATATACAAATCGCGTGTTATGCAATGTAGGAGATGGCGGGACGAACTAGACAGGTTCCGTCCAAACTGGAAGGAGGACGCTCAGTGTCGCGGAAAATGGAAGGAGTGGAGGGAGGCCTTTGCCCAGGAGTGGGACAGAACAGGCTACTAAAAAAAAAAAAATGCAATGTTCAATGAAATGAGATTATAGTGAACATGGTGCAGGCAAAAGAATGGGTGTGCAATTTTCCTATGAATCAATAACAACTGCTTCTACGATTATTTTCTTGACTTTCGCCGTAACGTCGTAGGATTTGTCCGTCGACTCGCTCCTGTGAAGGAAGGATACATTTAGGTTTAACCGCATGTGGTCGGTTACACCTAGTTTTAGCCGGTTAAAAGTAGGTGTAGCCGCACTTCGGATATTAGCTGAATATTATAATAAGACGAATACCTGATCTCCGTGGACCGGCTGCTCGGCTCCTGTTGGTCGCAGCAAATGCCTTCCTCGCTAAATGGATTAAGCAACACCAAAATATTTTTCAATTTGAACCAGTAGTTCCTGAGGTTAGCGCGTTCGATCAAACAAACGCTTCAGCTTTATAATATTAGTATAGATTATACCACACTTACGATACGTATTAATTGGTTATTTTTAGGGTAGTCAGAATTGTAGGGTGTAAGGCTTCCGTCAGAACTGGAAGTAGTATGTGGTAATACTCCCCCCCCCAAAGTCTTACAAAGATTTCTTTTCCGCGCATCCTCGATCCAACCATCACGATACGCACGTTGTCTTAGGTACTCTTTCTTGACACGAAGCATGACAACGTAGAATCCAGTTTCATCGACGCGCGACGGTAGAATAGACAAAATGACAGAATATAGAAAGATGTCTGTTGTCATTAAAGTCTTACTTTTATCTTTGTCGTTGCTTTGCCTATCTTATGTTCAAGCAAGTCTTCTGTAATTTCTCACTCACTGCCCCAAAGTGCGTTTGAATCAATCAGCTCAAACTTATAAACACAGTTATCTGTATTCACTACGCGTAAGACGTTATCGTCAATTCGACACCCAGCGATATATCATTACGCTATGACGTCAATGAGGTCGCTCATAAACGGCTTAGAATTAACTGCACTGAACACAGATGAGCTGCTTATGTGGTTTTGTTTTTTGAGAATCTTTAGAATAGTGATGGTTTTGAATTAATTGAATTACTTTTAAGGTGGTCTTTGGTAAATGTTTTTTCCTTCTCTATCTAATGCGTCATCTATATCTTCATGTGCCTTACATCATCAATAGGTGAAATGTGGGCGTACTTTAAGTATATTTCCAGCTAACCTTTCGGATATTACAACCGTCATGTCATGTATGTCATTCAAGTCTGTAGTTTCATCTTAGCTAGTTATTAAATCGTTATTTGATGAAATTTAATGCAGCCGCTAACATTTCTTGTACGATTTGCATTTACTTCTTCAAGTTTTTTGTTTACATTTCTTGTTCTCCTATAAGAAACTTTTCCGCTTCAAACCAAATTCAGTCAACCGTTAGATTTTTTGTACTGTTGTCAGGTTGTTGTTTGACCATTAACGTCATCGCTGAGTATCTTAACTTCTATCTAAAAAGGTCTAAATATTTTGAAAACTTAAGGTAATTTACTCACGGTCTATAAACCTTCATATTTATGGCAAGTAATGGTTTAAGAAAAATAATGCATCAAAATAAAAGCTACCTCCTACAAAACTCAAGATATTGCATGGTTTGCGTTTTAAGAGTTGAAAATTAAAATATGAGTTCTTTTGCCGTGGATTCGCTTATGGTAGGAAATAATACCACGGGAACGTTCTTTATAGAATTAATGGGAAACTACATTACTTCGACTGTCTTACTCGAGATGTAGTTCCCATAATTAAAATAATTATAAGAATTGAAGTACAACCTAAAATTGATAAAGATTGCAAACTTACATCCAAACATCCAAAATTATGAAATTTAACTCTTCATAACATTGCTGTAGAAGAATATTATTTTTGTGAAGTTATACAATTATAAGAGGAAACAGTTGCGTAATACATCCTCCAATCAAAGTCAACCGGACTTTTTAATAACATAAACAAAAACAACTGGATTTCCAAGAATCGTTTATGTAACACTACTTAAGGCTGTATAACCAGAATTCGCAGGAATATACCCAGAACCTTCAAAAGTAATAAAATCTAGCTGATTTTCAAAGTTCATTGTCAAATCAGTAAGGAACGCATTTACCTTGTTATTATCTCCAATATTGCCAGTTGCATTAGCAAAATTATCACTTCTACTTCTATAGATCCTTCGATTTTAGATCAGTCACCGTTAATTACTGATATTATAATTCATATTCTATCTTTATCAGCTTGTCGTGCCACGTGAATATCGAAATATGTACATATTTTAATCTCTTACCTTACATCACAAATACAAAATTGTTGCTTGAATTCTTTGATATCGGTAATTTCGAAATACTTATAATCGAAGTCTCCATTTGCAATTAATTTTAATGTCTACGTTTCTAAGGATCCCAAATTCGTAGATTTGCGCAAAATATTTTGCCTCTACAAAATTAATTATTGTGACGACCTTGCTAGCTACACGTGGTTTACTTGGCCCATTGGCGACCAAGTTAGTCAAGACCTTGGAAATCAATATCATTATTATCCTCTTGTCCATATTGCAGTTTATTGGGCATCATCTTAGTAGCCCATCCTATCTTTCGCGCAATTCTGTTTTCAATTTCATCTGGTAGGAAAATCATTTTACACTGATATTCCAGGATTCCAGCACAAACTCATGTCAGAACTGATTTTTCTATTGCTTGCTTGCCTAGCTAGAGCTGTGGACCCAAGCGGTACCGTAGGAAGGTTTGGACTCCAATGGAAGTTTTGTGCTGTAGGTACAGGTTTGCAAATAAACATTCTGTGGCCAAAACTTCTTTGTTATAACAGCGGAATCTTACATATAAAACAACCAACGTTGCTCACTGTACTTAAATCAAAATTTGCTTCGTATTCGGAGATTTTCATGTCTCGAGTCTCAGTCGATTCGAACGTCAGTCGTTTCGCGGCCGCGAACAGCATCGCACGCGTTGATTGCCGTTCACGATTCAACAGTTTTGAAAATCGAACCCGTACGGTAGTGTTGTGCTTGTGGTGGTTCTATTTTGTGTTCTTTTTTCTTTTTCTTGTTGGACAAGGTATTTGGTACGTACCTATTTAGTTTATTTTTATTTATTTGCAATGTTTTTTTTTTTGTAATTGTCTCTGTTGCCAAGATGACTGCGTTTCGTTGATGAGGAAAAAAACTACTGTGATTGATAACTTTGTTAGACACGATTGTTTCTAGTATCATCTAAACGTATCTATATTTAGAGGTTCATAGTTCAAGTTGTTGTTACATTATTAAAATCACAAGTATACTTGATGATATTAATACTCGTTCCTTTAATATCGGTCAAGAATGAATAAAATTCTTTGTGTATCAGCTGTTAGCCTTCTCACAGATTATAAATGTAATTATAATTAACTAAGTGGAACATGAGATTTTTTTTTTATATTTGATGAGTTACTGACCTTCTTGTCTTACTTTGCTATTGTTTCTTTTATTACTTGAAGATATACTTACAAGTGTGTCATTATTTTTTTTATTATGCATGACGAGATCTTTGAATTGATTTTCTAGTTTCCATGTTACGGATATTAAGTTGAAATTATCGTATAGATAGATAATTCCGATTTACTCAAAATTTTAATGGATTAACTGATAAATTAATCAATTAATCATAATTCCTATGTTCTTTTAAATTAAATCAAAATTCTTCATCTAGAATCGATGATTTATGTAGATTTTCTATAACCAGTGTTTAACAGCTTTATCGTTTGCCTCGTTCAAGTCCTGGATAGTTATACCAATTTTTTTTATAAACAAACTAACATAATTATTCGCTTCGATCAAAAATAACTCATTATTCGCGATGGTCTGGAGGTTTAGCACCTTACTTCTCATGTATGAGGTTGCAAGTTCCAACCCAGGCAAGTTACCAATGTCTCTTACATTGGTAATTTCAAAAATGTAATTGGTTTGAACTTTCAATCCACTTGTAGTTTCTAAGCTTATCTTTGACATTACTGACATCGAAAGCTGAACTTATAGAATGAACATTTAAGTCCAAAGCCATATCAGAGACCTGTGGTTTTTCGAAAGGCGGCTCAATTAAGACACCAGAGAAGGCCACATCTTCAATAAGAAATAAATAAAGAAATATCGTTCCCTATTATCCCAATTAATTTGTGGTCTGTGGAGCATGTTATGTTCCATACTTCTTTACCACACTTAATCTCAGGAGTTACCTCCTTTCTAGCCGTTTAGAATATCATTGGTTACAACTGTTATCAAAGAATTTAAATTCAATGCACCATTGACAAATAATCGTAAATGTTTTACGAGCGGAGAGCCTTCATTCACAAATCATGTTAATATTTGATTGAACCAAACAATTTATAGGTTTACTAGAATACATTTTAGCGTGCTTAGCTGTAGAATGTTCTGGTGGCCAGTAATAGCCAATTTTATACGCATCATTATAATCTATAGTTATTAATGCCTTCAGTTTCTGCCTTGATTCATGTATACTCCCTAGGAATTTGCTCATTTTCCACCTTGTTCACTAATATTTTTCTTACGGCATGAATTATTACATAATAAATTTTACCGAATACAGACTGGTGTGGATCGTAAATTAGCGCAGGTTAACTTTCGGGGCTTATCTGACGCAGGTCATTCTCTATATGTACGTCTTTATCAGGTACCAAAAGTTTACCATGCAGAGTTACTTCATCACATGGATGGACATCATCTTCCTGTCCTTATCCCATTTTACTTGTGGTCAGTGCTTCTTCCATACTCCTTCTATTACTCGTTATCTAAGCCGTCACCTCCTTTTGAGCCATAATAAGCATAGATTAAAGTTTCTATTGCACTCAAGGGCGGATCCAGCTTTTACTTCAGGGGGGGGTCACCATGTCGCAGACAACTTGTCTCCGTAGTCTAGTTCGGATAGATATAGCTATACCTACTTAATATTAAAAAGCAGGGGTGGCCAACTCGAATACCGTGACCCCGGAACGTAAAGGGCTATTGAAGAACACCGTGTATTTTAGTCAGTACAAGTCTGACAGTCCCTCCTGCCCTGCCCTGGGCGGGAGGACTCATTTGATGATTTAACCACGCTAAAAAAAAGGGTTGGCCAACCGGTCGATCGCGACCATTAGTCAAGTCGCAAGGCAAGGCAAAAAATTAAATAATATTACCTAAAGGACCTATACAGGGTCTTTCTTTTAAATTGGCCAAAAGGGAAAAATCCGCAACCATTAGAGACGGGAAAACTTTCTTAGGAACCTTTAGCTATATTTTTTGATGTTGATAATTTTGGCGTTTTTATTTTTTTAGTCAAGTGTGAGTGGTCTACAAAAATAAGTGCTGAGACTGGTCTACAATAATGAGCATTTATCGCGGGCTCTGAGCGCGACCGAATCAAGAAATTCCGTAACAAAAATACCTAAGAAAAAAATCTAACAATTTACTTTTTCTTACTGATTCTAAACGGCCAGCTACAAAAAAAGGTTTTCACAATTAAACCTATACTTATAAAATTCTCCTACAACAAAGCAGAGTGGCGCAGTGGAAGCGTGCTGGGCCCATAACCTGTTAAATTTTTTAACCCTGTTTGGAAGTGAGACCTGGGAATCCTGTATAAAAAAGACCCAATTATATCTTCATTCTAATTTATTTTTCTTTATTACAGTAGTGCACCAATAAATGATATTCTCGTTAAATATTCGCGGTAGGCTTAATTTTTTTTTAATGCTATTCAATAAACTTACCGCGATTTAATAGATTAGGAATACAGGTGGCACTCGGAGACTGCTCCGAGTGCCACCTGTATTCCTTTTATTAGGGCCATTCGGCTCTGTTTCATCGGAAAAATCGGGACGGCGAAAGTTTGTCAAATGCAAAATATTGTTTCATACAAATAAAAATTACCATTTTTTATTATGCTGTTTGACTTACTTTCATGTAAAGATGACATAACTGTATGGGCAGAAAAATATATGGACAGTAGAAATTGATTAAAACTAATAATAAATACCTAGGTAACTTTCTCTTTCATACAATTTGTATGAAAAAATATTTTGCTTTTGACAAACTTCCGCCGTCCCGATTTTTTTCTTCCGATACAATGAAATGATTTTTACATGCAACAGAGTCGAATGACACTAAAAAAAATTGCCCAACTTCACTCATTTTTGGGGACAACTCACACTTGACCAAAATAATAAAAACGCTAAAATTGTAAACACCAAAAAAGAGCTATAGGTTCCTAAGAAAGTTTTTTCTGTATCTCTTATGGATTCGGATTTTTCCCTTTTGACCAATTTAGAAGAAAGACACTGTATATTTTGATTAAACATCATCAACTCAGACTTCAAATCCAAAGTATTTAAGGAAACAATCTCACATGTGATTTGAAAAGGAACTCCTAAGACTGGTCAATAAAAAATACTACATGATTGTGTAGGTACTAAACTATGCTGTTTCATTTAAGATTTCAAGAAGTATGTAATTGGTAGATCGCACAGCGTTTCGTTATTAAACAGTAGATTAAGATCTAATGTCTAATCAAGTTGGCCACCCCTGCCAATCTACACTAATATTATAAAGAGGAAAACTTTGTATTTTTGTTTGTAATGGATAAACTCAAAAACTACTGGACCGATTTCAAAAATTCTTTCACCAGTTAAAAGCTGCTTTGGTCCTGAGTGACATAGGCAATAAGAGGGGGGGGGGGGAGCGAAGCTGCTGGGAAAAGCTAGTGCTATATTATAACCAATAACAGCAAAGAATTGTACCTATTATTATGATTATTTGCGTCTTTCGCGTGTTATTTGTTAACGTATATAAATAAAATTAGACAAAATTGCAGTGGCCACCTATGACCCAGCCTATCGCCCAGGGGGGGGTCATGACCCCCATGACCCCCCCTGGATCCGCCGTTGATTGCATTGTTCTGTGTACTAGGAATATTCTATCTTTAAAATGACCGCCACGTTAACGTTTACTGCAGCTAGATACTCCCTGAGCAATCGCCCCACTTTCAATATGCTGACTGGCAAAATTTTTACTACTGCGGCAAGAACTATTCTCATACTAGTTGTTGATCGAAAGAATTCCTTGGTATCCAAATATCGTAGAGCTGATGTATTTTAATGTTCATCAGTCTTCTCAATAAGACATTTACGACCAGAATGATGAAAACCAGCTGTTTTACTTGTATCTTATTCTTGTATATCCGCATCGAGATCGAGTTAACATTTACGTTCTTCTATAAAAGTTTTCTTCTTGTGCCTGTCCTTGGTCTATTCTATTTATCGGTGCAATATCTTGTCTTTCAAAGATGAAATAAAATAGTCTTCACAAATCTTTGGTGATAGCGTTTGGCGCAATAGCTGAGCGTTGGCTCTGACTCTGCGTGTCGCAGGTCCGATTCCCGTATGAAACAAATATTCCTATAGTTTACAAGGTAGCTATTTGGCTGTTTGTGTTTGTAAGTTTTTCTTAGCGCACCCGCGATGCAGAAAAACAGACAAACTTGTAGATCTTTGACAGATCAGATCAGTGCCCAAATGTCGAAATTCGACCATAATTTGTTAACCGAGTTCGTGAAAAGGAGGAGGTTCGCAATTCATGTTTAAGATATGGTTGGATAAAAAAATATCTTTTTGCACCACTGTCATACGAGTACTCCTCCTTTCGCGTGATATTCGTAAAAATGGTCGCTTAATGTAGTAATTTATTACCCCATTCTTTGATTCTTAGTAACACCTAATTACCATTACGTAATAATTATATCTGTAAAATGTTACGTAGTATAATTATAATATATGTAATATATGACGTCTTTATGGATGCATCATCATGTTTATTTTAGCTTATAACTAGATAACTAGTTTTCTAGACTTTAACGACTTCTTGGTTATAAATTACAAGATGAAATAACTTCATGACTTGTATTTTGTACATACTTATTATAGTTAATATCTTTTAAATTGAGGAGTTGATAGGAATGGAGTCAGCATTGTCCAAGGGCCCGTTATAGACGAAAATTGCATGTTTTTGTTTTCTATAGGTAAGTAATAGCTTTGTAAACGCTAATGATATTGACAATTTTAATTACGGCTGATATTTACAAAATGTAATCCAAATTCATTGAGTAGTCTTTGCGTAAAATTCTAAGTATTTTAATGTTATCATTTCCTAATATTACTTCACTACTGGTAGACTTAAAATGTAGATGGAAGATAATATAAAATACAATTTCATGCTAACTTTTACTGTTAAAGAAACTGAAATACACACACGCTTGGGTAATAATATTTTAACTTTATACTATCTACATTCTAAAATCTAATCACTAACCGTCTTACCACAAAAAAATTAAACACCCGTTGAACACTTGTCTAAAAAAATTGACGTCAAAACGACATTTATCCTTGATATAAGGGTCGTTTTGCAGTAGCACTTTTTTTGGACAAGCCTTCAACGGGTGTTTATCTTTTTGTGGTAAGGTGGTCAAGGTTTAAAAATTTTGAAACTAATGTTCAAAAATGTAGTTTCATAATTATTGGCTGGCAAACCCAAAAAAATATTATTGTAATAGAATGCCTTGAAAGAACTAGTTATGGAATTATGGGGAGAAGCAGTTGCCCGATAGTGAGATGATCGGTCAGACAAGATCGGTCTGAAACTGGAACATTTTTACCTATCCTACCAGATAGTCAACGCATCAATACTGGTAGTTTTTTTTTTAGCGTGGTAAAATCTTTAAACGAGTCCTCCCACCCAGGGCAGGGCGGGAGGGACTATCAGACTTGTACTGACTAAAATCCACGGTGTCCTTCAATAGCCCTTTATGTTCCGGGGTCACGGTAATGAGATAAGTCCCGCGACCCCGGTAGGCGTTGTCCCTCTAGAGGGGGCCCCGTCATCATGCTGACACTCTTTGAGGCACGCGTGGAACACAACGCGCCGTCGACCTGGGCTTGGTCCATCAATACTGGTAGACAGGTAAAAATACTCCAGACAAAAATCGATAGTACAGAACAGATATCATCAAACGCTTTAGATAATTCACCGATTAGTATAAAATATTTGACATTGATTTAACAAACCACATGTAATTTTTGGTTTTTATCAAAATATACGACCGTAATGATAATTGCGTTCTTTTTAATCTTGTGTTTGTTTGGGTAATTTTTACCCATTGTTATTTTTCAGTATTTTTAAAGGTTTTCCTGAAACTTTGATTACTCATAATGAGTTTTAACAATGCAGTTTTTTTGAGTTATTTAGTGTACATAGGGATAATTATGATAATTATTATGACTCGTGCGCACAGTCGCACACGTCACAAGGTGCGAGTGGTGGGGGTAGAGTATAAAGTACTCTGTCGCTCAGTCATTGTCGGAATGTCAACCCGCTAGCACGTGTTGGGCCGTTGGCGAGGCATACTTTTTTAGGGTTCCGTACGTCCGAATACAAAAACGGAACCCTTATAGGATCACTCGTGTGTCCGTCTGTCTGTCGCTTACAGTCAATTATCTCCGAATCTACTAGACCGATTGGGTTGAAATTTGGTACACATATCAATTCCTGTGACCCAAGCACAGAGGTGTGACGTGAATAGATGAAATCTATATGTGGGAGGTAATTTTTGGGGGGGAAGGGGAAAATGAAAAAAAAAGTTTTGAAAACTGCATCGTGTGACATATCATACGAAATGTCTTGTTGAGACAATCTTAAATGTATTTTTTTTGTAATTTTAAAATAAATTGTTTCCAAGTTATTCAAGAAAATAGACGAAATTTGACCATTCCCCCTCCCCTCTTATCTCCGAAACTACTGAACCTAAAATTTTGAAAAAAATACAGTAATTACTTTTCTACTTATAGATTATAGGAAAACCTATAAGAAGTCCATATCTGTATATGGGAGGTAATTTTTGGGGGGGAAGGGGAAAATCAAAAAAAAAATATTTGAAATCTGCATCGTGTGACATACCAAATGAAAGGTCTTGTTGAGACAATCTTAAATATATTTTTATTGTAATTTTAAAATAAATAAATTCCAAGTTATTCAAGAAAATAGACGAAATTTGACCATTCCCCCCCCCTTATCTCCGAAACTACTGAACCTAAAATTTTGAAAAAAATACAGAAATTAGTTTTCTACTTATAGATTATAGGATAACCTATAAGAAGTCCATATCTGTATATGGGAGGTAATTTTTGGGGGGGGAAGGGGAAAATTTTAAAAAAAATATTTGAAAAGTGCATCGTGTGACATATCCAATGAAAGGTATTGTTGAGACAAACTTAAAAGTATTTTTTTTGTAATTTTAAAATAAATGGTTTCCAAGTTATTAAAAAAATATAGACGAAGCTTGACCATTCCCCCCCCCTTATCTCCGAAACTACTGAACCTAAAATTTTGAAAAAAATACAGGAATTAGGTTTCTACTTATAGATTATAGGATAACCTATAAGAAGTCCATATCTGTATATGGGAGGTAATTTTTGGGGGGGGAAGGGGAAAATTTAAAAAAAAAATATTTGAAAAGTGCATCGTGTGACATATCAAATGAAAGGTATTGTTGAGACAAACTTAAAAGTATTTTTTTTGTAATTTTAAAATAATTGGTTTCCAAGTTATTCATAAAAAATAGACGAAGCTTGACCATTCCCCCCCCCTTATCTCCGAAACTACTGAACCTAAAATTTTGAAAAAAATACAGGAATTAGTTTTCTACTTATAGATTATAGGATAACCTATAAGAAGTCCGTATCTGTATATGGGAGGTAATTTTTGGGGGGGAAGGGGAAAATTAAAAAAAAAATTTGAAAACTGCATCGTGTGACATATCAAATGAAAGGTCTTGTTGAGACAATCTTAAATATATTTATTTTGTAATTTTAAAATAAATGGTTTCCAAGTTATTCAAGAAAATAGACGAAATTTGACCATTCCCCCCCTTATCTCTGAAACTACTGAACCTATTTTTTTTTTTAATACAGAAATTAGTTTTCTACTTATAGATTATAGGAAAACCTATAAGAAGTCCATGATATTAAAATAACATGGTAAATCACTCGATATTGTGCGTACCAATTTGGGTCAGATTTAAAAAAAAATCGTGATAGGTAACATCGTACGGAACCCTCTTCACGCGAGTCCAACTCGCACTTGGCCGGTTTTTTTTAATCGTTGCCCCCACACTAGGAATTTCTCCTGTATCGTGGGTGCGTTTACAAACATAGAAAGTCACATACACAAACACCCAGACCCGAAACGACTACTTGCAGATCATACAAATATTTGTTCCGTGCGGGGATCGAACCCGCTACACACAGCAAAGCAGTCCAATTGCTCAGCAACTGCGCCAAACGCGCCATCATACCAGTCATCTATACATATAATAAATCTGTAGAAGGGTCAATTCTGTACATTGAAAATATTGAAAAAATAAATAGCGGGGGGTGTTGCTGGATCGATACCAAACCCAAATATGTGATTAAAAAAATTTTTGTCTGTCTGTCTGTCTGTATGTGCAGGCATCACGTGAAAACTAACGGTTCGATTTCGATGAAACTTGGTATAATTATACCTTATTATCCTGGGCATAAAATAGGATACTTTTTATCCTGGAAAAATACGTAGAAAAAAAAATCTGTATCAAACCTTATTATGGAACCACTGGCGACACCTATTATCAAAGTAGAACATTACGCCACGCCTGCCTCCATTGATTTCTAAAAAGGTTCCACCACTCACCACTAGATGGCGTTGTGCCTAATTATTATTACGGCTTAGCCGTATTTGGGTCCAATGGATATTTATAAGATGTCATTGTCAGAGTTACTCAAAATGGAGAAATGAACCATCCACGCGAAGACCAACATCCGCGCGGACGGAGTCGCGGGCGGAAGCTAGTACTTTAATATACCAATACTTAGACAGTGTATACCGTGGTCACTACATGTACAGACGCCAGCAAGTCAACCTACCCGAAACTGTCAGATTTTACCAATCGAACATTAACCTTCCACTATCGTGATAAGGTTGAAAATCTATTAAAGAAATTTGACAGATTGTGGTAGGTTGATGTGCTGGCGTCTGTACATTGTACACTATTTACTAATAATGGTATTTTCAAATAAGTTTAATCTTGTAAAGATTCTGCAATATTATGTAAATTAATGTAGTTTTTGAAGTAAGGCAGATAGGTATTTTTTTCAATTTTTTTCCTGTATTTGGAAACCGGATTCATTGTCTTAGGCTTAGGGTCATGATCTTATGGTGATGTAATAATTATAGGTGTACTAGTATAGTGTAAAATTTAACATATCTACTCTAATATTATAAAGAGGAAAACTTTGTATTTTTGTTTGTTTGTTTGTATTGGATAAACTCAAAAACTACTGGACCGATTTTAAAAATTCTTTCACCAGTTGAAAGCTGCTTTGGTCCTGAGTGACATAGGCAATAGGGGGGGGGGGGGGCGAGCGAAGCCGCTGGGAAAAGCTAGTTATGTATAAATACAATAAAAAATCTAGATGTGAATGCCTGAGGAATGTTTATCACGGAAGTTGTTTTTTTTTTACTTTGCTCCCAGCACTAGGAATGATATGAAAGAAAAAGGAGTAAATGATACTGTGACGTCTGATAGGGGAGAATGGAAGAAGAAAACGTGTTGCGCCGACCCCAAGTAGAATGGGATAAGGGCAGGAAGAAGAAGAAGCTCCCAGCACTAGGAATGTCTTGTGGATCATACAAATATTTGTTCTGTGCGGCACAATCATTCCCCGTCAGATATGCACAGCTCCCTGAATGTATATATTTACTACGATCTCATGAAATAACCCAACAAAAAACAGTTAGTTTTAAGCCTCCTGCAAACACACGCGATTAATCGCGCTGCGACAACGAGCCAAGCTAATTTCCACTCTAAATGTACTGCGAATGACCGCGACATGTCGCCCCGCGCGATTAATCGCGTGTGTCTGCAGGAGGCTTTATTGTAGTGGATATTAATAAAGAATACTTATCTAGAAGCATTCACTTGAATTGCTCATATACCTACTGACATTTTATATCCTTTCCAACCTTCCAGCCTTGGCCAGGGCCTCGAACCCGGTAGTTGTGATGATCAGAACTTGACGCAGCTATAAACTTCTTGAAAAGGTCAAATGTCAGAAGGAAGAATGTTTTCTCTATGGTCTCTTGTCGTTTTCTTTTTAAATTTTATGAATGTCTGTTTCGTTGAGAAATTGCTGTGAAGTTTTATTTCCTGGACTTTGTAAATTTATTTGCTTTTATTGACCCTGTGGTCTGTTTTCCTTGTCATTTTGTTTTTTAAATTATGAATGGTTAAATGTTTGTTTGACTTTTGATACCTTTGAAAAAATTGATGGTTTCTTGACCCTGGTACTTATTTATTTACTTTTAATAAGGAAAAATTCTGTGTGAAGTTGTTTATATTGCTTATTTGTGTCAATAGTATTTACGATGTGCTTTGGAAGATTGCCAGATTTTTTGATAAGTCATTGACCCTTATCACATTGTTCAAATTCTGTTTCACTGTTACACTTTGTTTTTCATCTATCAGTTTTTTTTTCTAGACTTAATTAATAACCCAGTAGTTACTACTGAATAAATGATTTTGACAAAATGACTTTTAATTTTTCTTTTAAAAATTTTGACACACTGAAATGATACTGACACACTTCACTTAACAACTCCATAGCACTTATGAGGAAGTGTTCACACTGTACTGTAGTGTGTGTGTGTGTATCATGCATATAATAAATGCATTTATCGAACACACCAAGTGGCAAGACTAAAAACTTTCTATAGCATCACTTATTGATCTCGAAGTTTCGATCACATCACACACCAGTGAAAGTTGGTTTGGTCGTTTTTTTTTATTTTCCAATAATTTGATTGTTTATTGAATTATTTTTATGACGTGTAGATTTTTTTTATCTTTCGGCTCGTAGGATGATGGTTACCATTTCTTGTTTGTATACATATTTGGGGCGTTGTAAAGCCCAAAATGCTTTTCATGGCTCGTTTCAACAAGCATTTATCACTATTAATTATAAACCTTCTTAAAAGGCTTATTATCAACATCCAATAAGTTGCAAATCTATTTAGTCCATCAGTTCAAATTTTGATAAATAATGAAAATGTATTTTTTTTAATCAATGAATATAAGCATAAAGAACGCATCATAACTAAAGTCAGGGGCTCGTGACCTTAAAACAAAAAACCGGCCAAGTGCGAGTTGGACTCGCCCATGAAGGGTTCCGTAGTAGCAGGCATAGATTAGGGATATAATTATACTGAGATTAGTAAGTAATATACACAAACAATAAAAATAACTTTGTTTTTCATAGTGTTTGTATGAATGGCAAAGTTATATTTGCGGTTTTTTAAAATGTACTATATCTCAAAAACTGCTATCTGTATCTCATCCAAACCAATTTTCGTTGGTAGTTTTGGTTGAGGTCTACATTATATATTTTTTTTAGTTTTATCATTCTCTTATTTTAGAAGTTACGGGGGGGGGGGGACACACTTTTTACCACTTTGGAAGTGTCTCTCGCGCAAACTGTTCAGTTTAGAAAAAAATGATGTTAGTAACCTCAATATCATTTTTAAAGACCTATTCATAGATACCCCACACGTATGGGTTTGGTGAAAAAATATTTTTTGAGTTTCAATTCTAAGTATGGGGGGCACCCCCAAAATTTGTTTTGTTTTGATTTTTGTGTGAAAATCCTAATGCGGTTCACATAATACATCTTTCTACCAAGTTTCAACAGGATAGCTCTTATACTTTCGACAAAAAGTGGCTGTGACATACACGGACAGACAGACAGACATGACGAATCTATAAGGGTTCCGTTTTTGCCATTTGGCTACGGAACCCTAAAAAATCATGACGTGGGCGTTACGTATTGGGAATTTAAAAAATGACGTAATATCGTAAATTTTCGTTAAACTAACTAAAGAAAATAATTATCATAATCTTTTTTGGTTATCTAAGTGACGGACTAATTACTTTTTTTTAGTTTACTTGCCTATTATAGCCATGTTACGTTTTATTTTGACCTCCTAGGGACTTTACCCGTGGCGCCACGCGATTGCAATTCGACCGATTCCAACTACAAGTGAAAATCAACCTTACCACTACGACATAATTATAACATAAAATACATTGTTATCTATGGGTAGATGAAAATCAAAACACGATCGCCACGACTCCGACGTCAAGTCAATCGAATTGCATCATTATTTCTTAGCAGCAAGGTTGACTTTCGCTTGTAGTTGGAATCGGTCGAATCGCGTCGTATCGCGCCATGGGTAGTCCCTTAAAATAAAATTGCTCTACTTCAAAGATGAATAAATTCAGACTTCTTCTTGCTCATTCTTCTCCATAGAGATCTACGCTTTGGAATGAGCACCTACGGTACTTTCACAGTTTTTATGTCTTGTGACTGGGACTGTAGCACCATAACTATTTTTGTACTAGTTTTATTTGATGTCTTTTGACAATTCAAAAGTGCCTGTAATTGGCCTAATTGAAATAAACGATTTGATTTGACTTACCACTAACGATTTACTATAAATAAAGTTTTAATTATCTAATAATGCTTATACAATAAGAAATAATAAGTCGAAAATAACTGGTTATTGAAACTACATATGAGGTTAGACAGCAAATAACCTAGACTTTCGAATATTATGTAACTTCCAATTCTCGGTTATACGTGGTTTAACCCAGATCTTTTTTGCCTACACTCATATTTATGAATACAAAAGTGAATCATGTCGGTTTGGTACGGTTTTATAGCGGTAGAGCCGACTTTGATTATCACTGAGCTCCTAATATGCTGAACCAATTAAGATGTTTTATTTTTTGGGATTTTAAATGGGCGTCTGGCTGGTTTATGTTCAAAATTTGGTCTAATGGATGGGTGGCGCAGTTGTCGATTTCCAGAAAGAGATAATAGTCTTCTGGGCCAAGTAACTTTAAATAAGGTAACATCTTTACCATTTATGTCAGAAAATGCACACACGGTTGCGGGACTGTCTAAATAAATAGAGCGCAAAGGGCAATCTTAGGAACATGGTGTTTTTTATTCAATAAGAGTGTGACAGTCACTTCCGTTTCACCCAATTTTTTTTTTAATATTCCACAACTATCACACAACGCCATCTAGTCCCAAGCTAAGCAGAGCTTGTGTTATGGGTACTAGACAACTGATAAACATACTTATATATTTCTAAATACATAAATATTACAGATAAATTACACCCAGACACAGAACGAATGATCGTGCTCATCACACAAACATTTGTCCTGGGTGGGAATCGAACCCACGACCTCCGGCATAGCAGTCAGGGTCACTAACCACTAGACCAACAGGCCTGTCAAAAAAAGATATGCTCATTAGCTTAACTGTAGATTTTTTTACTATCTTATAATAGTTACAATGAATAGATTCCTTCCTCATTTTTCCTACTTGTAACTATTTATGAAAAGAAAACCTTCATATATTTTTAGATGATCATGTTGAAGGTTTTCGTAGAAATGATTTAACGAAACGGTCGGAAAATTATGAAAATTTATGGCGTATGAATAAATAAATAGGGTAAAAGATAGTAGACTGCTACAAAATTGTATAGGGTAGGTTAAATTAAGGATACCTATATAATTTTCTAAAATTCCCTGTTATTATTTTAACCAGCGAAATGATACAGGAGTTTCGCAATTTGCAACGTATTTTTATTTACTGTTATAAACTTATAATTTATTTACTGTTTTTCTGAATTGTCAACGGAAATCGGGTCTACTGCTGAGTATATCTCATTGTTCCAGACAGGACAGGTAAACATAATGACAAAAACACCGCCCAAGTTACCGACCCATAAACTGCCCGAAAGTTCCATAAACAAGCCACCATTACATAAAGTACTTGAAGTTTATTGTTGCTCGAAGTTTCCACTCCTTACTCATAAGTCACGTAGGTAATACACTCCGTCGTTTATCCAATTATGTTAACATTCACTTGCAAACGTTCAACTTGTTATGTTATTACCTACACGCATTTCTTTACTATTACAAATCCAACCTAAGCTAACTTAGGTAATATGTCCTAATATAAACCTTTTATGTATGAAGTTAATGTGCATATTCCTACAAGCGACTGACCAAGTGTATCATCTGACAAAAATTGCCTCCGACTTCCCCGGGCGGAGGAAGTTCATGAGGCAGACGTTAAAAAAAGGTTTTGTTTGAGCTGAAAAAATGAGAGAAAAATACTTAAGGAATATCACCACTCGTAAAATCGCCCACTATGCGTATAAATATTATTATACATACCATACAATTATGTATGACTATCATCATCTTCCTGCCCTTATCCCATTCTACTTGTGGTCGGCGCAACACGTTTTTTTCTTCCATTCTCCCCTATATGACGTCACAGTATCATTTACTCCTTTTTCATTCATATCATTCCTTAGACAATCCATCCATCTTTTCTTTGGCCTTCCTCTTCCTCTCCATCCATCAACATTCATACTCATCACTCTCTTAGTCACGTGAGTCTCATCCCTCCTCATCACATGTCCATACCAAGACAGACGATTCCCTTTCATTTTTTCTGTAACAGGCGTCACTTTCAAACTTCCCCTTATAAACTCATTCCTTACTTTATCCATTCTGGTCACTCCACACATCCATCTCAACATCCTCATCTCCGCTACAGCAATCGTTTCTCATCCATCTTTTTCACAGCCCAGCATTCCGATCCATACAATACGACAGGTCTAATCACGGATGTGTATATTTTCCCCTTTAACTTGAGGGGCATCCGTGGGTCGCAAGTTGTTCCGGTGACCCTGTCGCCATTTCATGCATCCCGAGTTGATCCGGTGTGTTATGTCCCGGTCTACATCGCCATCTCCTTGGACAAGACAACAATTTTGTATGACTATACCATACAAATTATAAACATAACAAATATAAAATTTATCAAAAGGTGTTAAGTACAAATTGGGCTTGTAAACATATTTATTATGTTAATGTTTTGTTTGATTATCAAAGTTAAATATTGTCTTATCACAGTTCAAACATCCACTAAGGAACACTGGCTGAAATAAACAACAGAATAATTTTATATTTAGGTATAAATAACTCAAATATATACTCATACATACAATAATAAAAATAACTCCACACCATTGCAATAAAAATGATAATTTATTCTGTATCCGTGCGGTATTAATATCTCTCTATAAATATATATTTTTTTTTTGCATAACCTTACGTAATTTTAATTGGCACCTCGCCTTTCTTATTTTGTTTTGTTTTTTAGCAGAACTTTGTTGTATGCTCGTAAAAAAAAAACGGATCGACTTTTTGATTCTAGAATATTAATGGAAGACACTAGAAATATAAGTGGTCTCAGTTTTTTTAAATACATTATGTAAGTACAAAATCATATAATGATCGTTCTGGGTTTAATCCCCGGTGGAGCAAGAAGTTGTTGGGTTTTCCATTACTAATAGAACTAAAATAAAAATAGTTTTTAGTATTGTGGAATGGCATGGTGTCATGAATAAATTAACGAATTGTTTTTTCCTGAAATATTATTTTTATATTCTGATGTGGGTCTACAAGAGACTTAAACTTATCTGGCAAAATGTTAGTGAACGCAAGGCATAAACAAACGCCAGCACATAAACCTACCCTATTCAGTCTTTATTTATCAGATTTTCAACTTTGACACAAACGGAGAAGGTTCAACTGGCATGACATGATAAATTGGTTTAGTCGCAAAAAGCCTAATTTGCAAAATGGCAACCGAGTCGCAAAAGGACAAATTCTCAAAATGGCAAATTCTCTAAAAGCCCAAATCGCAAAATGGCCAATTCTCAAAAGGCCTGATTCTCAAAACCAATTCTCAAAAGGCCTGATTCTCAAAATGGCAATTTCTCTAAAAGCCTAAGTCTCATCTCTAAATCTACATAGGATACTTTTTATCCCAATGTTACGTTGCCATGGTAAGAGCTAGTCTATAAAAATATTAAGAAGTAAGTACTCCTTATTTGGGCAAGTTACGAGTACTTAGGTGCAACGAACTTTCAGTGTGTTCAACAATTGTTTAGGACTTTCATACACGTCTGTTGTAAATAATTATATCTTGGGTTTTTCAAAGTTAACGACCTGTTTTATAATTGATTTACTTGTTTTTTTTTGTGTGGTACTTATTTTGATGATTTTGCAGGCTTGAAATGAAACTTCCCTGTTTTTAGGGTTCCGTACGTCCGAATACAAAAACGGAACCCTTATAGGATCACTCGTGTGTCCGTCTGTCTGTCGCTTACAGTCAATTATCTCCGAATCTACTTGACCGATTGGGTTGAAATTTGGTACACATATCAATTCCTGTGACCCAGGCACAGAGGTGTGACGTGAATAGATGAAATCTGTATGTGGGAGGTAATTTTGGGGGGGGGGAAGGAGAAAATGAAAAAAAAAGTTTTGAAAACTGCATCGTGTGACATATCAAATGAAACGTCTTGTTGAGACTATCTTAAATGTATTTTTTTTGTAATTTTAAAATAAATAGTTTCCAAGTTATTCAAGAAAATAGACGAAATTTGACCATTCTCCCTCCCCCCTTATCTCCGAAACTACTGAACCTAAAATTATGAAAAAAATACAGAAATTAGTTTTCTACTTATAGATTATAGGATAACCTATAAGAAGTCCATATCTGTATATGGGAGGTAATTTTTGGGGGGGAAGGGGAAAATTAAAAAAAAATATTTGAAAACTGCATCGTGTGACATACCAAATGAAAGGTCTTGTTGAGACAATCTTAAATATATTTTTATTGTAATTTTAAAATAAATAGTTTCCAAGTTATTCAAGAAAATAGACGAAATTTGACCATTCCCCCCCCCTTATCTCCGAAACTACTGATTCTAAAATTTTGAAAAAAATACAGAAATTAGTTTTCTACTTATAGATTATAGGATAACCTATAAGAAGTCCATATCTGTATATGGGAGGTAATTTTTTGGGGGGGGAAGGGGAAAATTTAAAAAAAAAATTGAAAACTGCATCGTGTGACATATCAAATGAAAGGTATTGTTGAGACAAACTTAAAAGTATTTTTTTTGTAATTTTAAAATAAATGGTTTCCAAGTTATTCAAAAAAAATAGACGAAGCTTGACCATTCCCCCCCCCTTATCTCCGAAACTACTGAACCTAAAATTATGAAAAAAATACATAAATTAGTTTTCTACTTATAGATTATAGGATAACCTATAAGAAGTCCATATCTGTATATGGGAGGTAATTTTTGGGGGGGAAAGGGGAAAATTAAAAAAAAAAAATTGAAAACTGCATCGTGTGACATATCAAATGAAAGGTATTGTTGAGACAAACTTAGAAGTATTTTTTTTGTAATTTTAAAATAAATGGTTTCCAAGTTATTCAAAAAAAATAGACGAAGCTTGACCATTCCCCCCCCCTTATCTCCGAAACTACTGAACCTAAAATTTTGAAAAAAATACAGGAATTAGTTTTCTACTTATAGATTATAGGATAACCTATAAGAAGTCCATATCTGTATATGGGAGGAAATTTTTGGGGGGGAAGGGGAAAATTAAAAAAAATAATTGAAAACTGCATCGTGTGACATATCAAATGAAAGGTCTTGTTGAGACAATACTAAATATATTTTTTTAGTAATTTTAAAATAAATAGTTTCCAAGTTATTCAAGAAAATAGATGAAATTTGACCATTCTCCCCCTTATCTCCGAAACTACTGAACCTAATTTTTTTAATAATTCAGAAATTAGTTTTCTACTTATAGATTATAGGAAAACCTATAAGAAGTCCATGATATTAAAATAACATGGTAAATCACTCAATATTGTGCGTACCAATTTGGGTCAGATTTAAAAAAAAACGTGATAGGTAACATCGTACGGAACCCTCTTCACGCGAGTCCAACTCGCACTTGGCCGGTTTTTTTCTACTTAAATTAAATTATAGTTATGATTATGACTAATTTTCGTGTTAAGATAGGCAACAAATACCTAGAGATTGCAATTAAATTAAATCCATGTGTCAATGTTGAATTTAATCCACACTTCCCGGAACATCCTGTATACAACATTATTTTTTCTTTATGCGAAACCCGATACACCTATGTAGTATTTTTGTGCAAAGAATCTATGTACAAAATTTTAAAACCGTATCATAAAAAATCACAAAGTTATAAGCTTGTATAATATAACCTGGTTGTCCGTTCAAAAACATGCTCATTTCGCGGTACACTCGCATAAACCGCGTCTCCTGTGTTATACACTCGTGATAATAGTTTGGCAATAGGTACCTAACCGTACGGTGATTGTATTGTAATTAACTGGTAATAAAATGTAATAAAAATATTTTTGAAAAAAAATATAACATGGTGTAAAAATTATTGGAATCGAATCAGTTACTGATTCTGAACAAACTATATTCAGTTTTCGCATATACTAAAAATAATGTTGTATAAAATAAAATCAAGTTAAAATAAGGTACAACACCGCTCGGAACTAGTGTTACGAAACAAGCCAGGCTAATAACATAGCTGTTACGAAATATCTCTCAAGGCGACTGCAAGGCTGGCGAAGCGGACATTTATTTGATTTGCATATTTTTTACATGATTTATTGCATATTAGTGTTTTTGCTTTTCGGCTTATTGCTTTAGGGACTTTTTTCAAGTATGGGTAATGTAATGTGTGGTTCTATGTCCGTAATAGAAGCAATAATTTTCATACATAACTTTTTGTTGTTTTCTTTTAATCATCAAATGTTTAAATGGAAATAATCAAAGGAGACTCGAGCCCTGCTTCATTGGATTTTTGAAAAATCAACATGACGTTACATTTGACATATTTGGGACCTCATGCTAAGTATTCATACATGATAGCTCATATGGAACCTTTCTGTATAACAACTTATTTCTCCCATCAAGTGTTCATTTTAACTTAAGTCGTAAGCAATTTTATTCTCATTGGAGATGAAGGCCAATGAAACATGCTAATGTAAGAATCACTTGAGATTATTCATTAATTTCTAGAATATACGAGTACTATGATGATGATGAGTCATTTTCCAAAACACAACTTCTCTAAAGGCCAGAAAAACCGATTAACTTAAAAGTGTTAAATTAGATTTTTAGTATCTCTTGTAGTAATCATCATTATCAGCTTTTATTTGTCAACTGTTGGACTATAAGCTCTGCTGCTTTAGTAGCAAAAATGTTTTTTTTACGTGGTAAAATCACCGAATGAGTCCTCCTACGCAGGCAAGGCAGGAGGGACTGTCAGAAGCAATAAATGGTAAGATCATTGAGTTACCTAGTACTGATGTCACAGTTTTTGCCATACAAAATCTATGGGAGTGCCGCGATTTGACAGTTCATAAAAAGTATTATATCAATTGATTTATGGCTCCAATACCCTATTGTGGGCTTTCTGATACAAGCTATTTAATTAATCACCTTATTTACATTTTTTTTCGTGTAAAGGTCTACTTATATACTTAAACCATCAATATATTTGGACATGTATTTATTAGGGTTGAAATAGTAACATATTTCATATACTTAACTTTAGTATCGGCTATAAAGTTTACTGAACTTTGACTTTGAACTACAGTTAAAAGAAAACAATAGGGTTTAATATTCTTTAGTGTTTCTTTTATAGAAATCATAGTCATATTGCGGTATTGTTATTGTTATGAAGTGATTGATTTATTTATTTATTTAATGAACCTTAACATTTCTGACGATCATTGTAGGTACATAGTTTTCAATAGAATCTAAAGCTAAAAAAATTAAAGAGATTTTTTCAATAAATGTGTCTATACTAATTTTATAAAACTGAAGAGTTTATTTGGTTGCCCGTGCTAATCTCAGAAACTGCTGGATCGAAATTCAAAATATTTTATATGATAAAATAGTCCATTTATCGAGGAAGCCTGTAAAATATCATGTTACGACCAATGTAGCCGAGCACCGGTGTGGAACCACGGGGAATAGTTAGTTTTTTATAATTTCCAGATAAATGCGAAAGTGTCTATGTTTGTATGTTTCTACCGTTTTCACGTCAGAAACCCGGAACCGATTTTGATAAACTTTAGTACACTTAAACAGGCAAATAATTTGTTATTTGATAAATGACAACTTGGTAAAATCAATTTAACAATGTGACTGTAATTTAGTGTGTTTAGCCTTATTTATTTGACACACACATTAGAGTGTATTTATGTTTTCAGTTACCAAATCATTAAGGCCCTAAATAAATATCGATAGCAAATATTTATTAGCCCTCAAACTATTAGGTTTCGCCCAAAGTTAAAGATTCACTGAACCTGCGTATACGCAGCAAAATAACACTTCGCATAATGCCAATCGTGATTGTTGTGTGTCTGAGTCAACAATGTTTAGAAGTCAATTCAATATCATTGACGAAGTGTCAACAAACTGACTTTAAAATATTTCTTTTATGTAGTTTATACCATTTGATTCTTTGTTAATGACGCATGCGCATGCACTTAATGAATATGAGTTTGTTTATGTGATACATTGTTCATGGGATGGTGATAAGTATAATTAAACCAAAAACATTCTGAAAGTAATGAAATCTAGACAAAGTCGTGCCAAGTCTAAGGTTACTTACTGCGATTTCTATATTATTATAGTTAATGTTGTGTGAAAATTTCTGGTCTTATCCAGAGGTTCTCAAATAGGGGCCTGAAAATACGGCGAAATGGTGTCCCAGTAAAGGACGGTACGGCACTGTTTGCTTCGCGCTCGGCTTGGCGGGGGCACTGCCGTGACCCCCGATATCTTCTTTGCGTGTTAAAATCCGGAATGAGAACCTTAACGGCTCTCATAATTTGTATGTTGAAGTGATTTTTTGCTGTATGAGCACAACGTGTTCGCAGAACTGTCAATGCTGGTAAACCGTGACCTTGGAACGTAAAGGGTTTTTCTAGCGTGGTGATATGATCAAATTTGTCCTCCCGCCCTGGGTGGAGGAGTGGAAGATACTGTCAAACTCATACTGACTAAAATCCACGGTGTTCCTTCAAAGCTCTTTACGTTTCAGGGTCACGCTTTCCCGTTTGAACAGTCCCGCGACCTCGGTCCCTTGAGGACTCAATGTGATTATTTTACCTAATAAACCAGCCTTTTACAAATTAGCTAGCATAGTGTAAAAGTAAAATCCCACCAAAAACATTCCGTAAAAAACTAGCCAAGTCTCGATGGAGCTGCTTGTTTATCTCTATTAAGCCTTCTGCAGACACACGCGATTAATCGCGCGGGGCGACATGTCGCGGTCCATTCGCAGTACATTTAGAGTGGAAATTAGCTTGGCTCGTTGTCGCAGCGCGATTAATCGCGTGTGTCTGTTCGAGCCTTTAAGTAATGAAATCTAAACAAAGTCGTGCCAAAGTCTAAGGTTCCTAACTGCGATTTCTTTATTATTATAGTTAATTTCGTGTGACTTGACCCAAAATAAATTCACTTAAAATGTTTATAACGGTGAAATGATAAAAAAAATGCGTGCCAGTACCGTGGCACCATTTTTTTTGTTCTTCTCGTACACTTTCACTGTGACTGTATCACTGTAGTCTTGTACCGTAAATAATAAATTAAGGCAATCTATTGTTACTATTGTTGGTTTGGTTCTCGTCAGAGGTCTTGTAAAAACCTCTGAGTCCCTCTTTGTGAGTCAATGACTAGGTTAACTGACATTTTTAAGGCTGTACTAACTTGCCTAGGGTTGGAGCCTTTTTTAAATTTTGAGTTAGTAAAGGTAAGTACACTAACGTGATTATTTCCCTATATATATTATGATATATATACATTTTATATAAAATTATAGTTTTCAGAGCCATAGAACCACCCTGGAAGCATGTAGTAATGCTTATGTTGGGTGACAGGGTGATAGCTCCTCCCTAGGATCATTGTATACAGTGCCGGTTTTAGCACTACCAGCGCCCTGGGCGAGATTTCTACAGCGCCCCCTAACTGCAATTCAATCGCATATGAAATACGGAAAAGGATATAATGAAATTACCATTTATTAAAACTAGTAAAATTTTACTTTTCTAGCCGTCGAGGTCGAGGTTATCAGCAATTTCATTTCGATTTTCGATTGACAAAGTTGCCAAGTTTGTCAAAATTCAACCAATTTTTATTTAGAGATTGATAATGTATTTCTCTATGGTCCAGGAGATTCGGTAACGTAAACTGCTATGCATGCAGTGCAGTGCTCCGAATTTGACAATGAGTTCCATTCTAATCTTGCCACCATAACGATTTTTGCTAAAGGGCATTTAGGGGAATTAAGTAGACCTGTGGCGCCCTTTTATATCCGGCGCCCTGGGCGGTCGCCTAACCGCGCCTTACCCTAACGCCGTTACTGATTGTATATTAACTAAAAATAACTAAACTATTTTTGGTAATTACAAACAAGAAAAACAAAATAAAAATGAATGGAAATGTATCTTTGTGTGTATGTTCAGTACGTGCGCCTTTATGACACATGTGGCGCTCATAGGTTGTCTTGTATGCGAAATCTAAAGAATATTAAATTAGCTGAGGCCTATGTCCAGCAGTATTCTGCCATAGACTGAGCTGATTAGTAATACTCCAGCACTTCCAATATATCTGTCAATTAGTTCACGCATCTTCACCAAATTGTATTCTATCAATACTTAATTTTATTAAAAAAATTCTAAGCATATTCCAAGTACCTACATAAATGTTACGAAAAATATTTAAGTACTGTACAAAAAATATATCGGCGCCATTGACGTAACATAAATTATCATAAGAACCAACATTTGACATGATCATTAACTCATTAATATTAATGAGATATCAATCGTTAGGGAGAGATTGACAAATTATTTTGTGACATTTGAGTTTATTTGATAGGAGCCGAAATCATACTCTATTCTATACACTATTTTCACCATCATCATCAATTTTCCCACTGTTGGGACACAGGCCTCCTCTCTGTGAGAGGGAGTGGGCCATAATTCACCACGCGGGCCCAGTGCATCGAATTCGAATTTGATGGTTCTAGGGCATGCCGGTTTCCTCACGATGTTTTCCTTCACCGTTTTGAGAGCAGTGGTGATGAAATAAATTACACAAAGTAATACGACAGGCTGGGTTCGAACCCACGACCTACAACTCGTAAGTCGGGGTTTATGCATGTTTATTCTCACAAGCTCTATGACTTTTGAGAATAAATAGAGGACAAAATAAATTTAAGATTGGTAGAGTATACTTAATCACTTTCTACCGAGCCTTTTGATGGGACACAGGCTTTTTTAATACTGGAACATCATAAATTGAATCGTCCCGCCTGACCTTTGAGTCCCAGGACCGCGGTCTTTCCCAAGACAGACCCGCGGCTCAAGACAGACTTCCTATGTAAAATGTGTTCATTTGCTACTAACCGACATCCATGTCGTCAATTAACCCTTTATGGAGCCATGTTGTACTTCTGCAACATACCATTCAAATAGATTTTCCCTTTTTAGTTTAGTTATTCAACACAAATCTTCATAATTATAATCGGCGTCTTTGAAAATCTACACTTCTAGTAAGCAACAAAAATGGATCTTTGCGGGCAACTTAACGAAATATCCATTATTGTTATATACTGAGACCTTCTCTAGAATATAATGAACTCTTTCCTGAAAACCGCATCAAAATCCGTTCAGCCAAACGCGAGATAATCGCGGACAAATATACATACATACAAACATACATACAGGTCGAACTGAGAACCTACTTTTTTTTTGAAGTCGGTTAAAAACTAAAATTGCAAATGGCGATAGACCGACTTTACTCAGTGTTGTACATCAGCAACAAAGCATTTTAACGATTTAGTAAAAAACGAGCTTACATATTAATTTTAACGTTCTATTTAAGATTTAGGCCCAACATATTTATGTAAAAAGACGTTTCGCGAACCAGTTATGTTATATTATACTCGTCAAAACAAAATAAGGGCCACTTTTTAAATTTCACTTTAAACAAGTATTGCTCTTATTCTGGGTACATAATAAATACTAAATATCTTGTTATGGTTTCTTTCAAGTATTAATATTGTTTCTACTGCATAATTGGAAATTCATAACTTTTTTTTAATTAGATATTTGAGATTACTTAGAATTTACGGTATGGTGTTTTTTAATTTTCAAACTTCTAACGGAGTTTTCTTCGACTAATACAGCAAGCAGGTTATAATGATCTTTCAATCTCATAATGTAATGTATTCGGAGACATATGGATGCAAAAACAGCCACTTGGGGTGTCACCTTAATCCAGGGGGCCCGTAGCCAGAAGAGGTAGGTTTAATGGTGGAATATTTCCAACGAGTGGTTCAAAATGCTTGAAACTGGTCTTAAAAGACGGGTAATATCACGAGACGTCGTGATCAAGGAAGAAAGAAAGTAAGTAAATACGAAGAAGACCATTAAGTTTGTTTAACAGCGCAAATAGAGCGAAAATCTACTGCGCGGACCGTATATACTCCATTGCGTCGAGCTACAGGCACCCCTATAATTGACTACACTATTCTGAATCGACTCCATAAAGACTAACAATACTCAAGAAGATGCTTGGTTCGCCTCCAGTTAACTGCAGCTTATGGTGCAAATCGTGAAACATTTGCGAAGGAGAAAATTTATTGAACTGTTTTGACTGGGCTTCATTGCTTTTTATTGATGACTGGTGGGTTATTTTTTTTTCAATAAAACTGATTCATTAGAGTGTAGAGAAGATTTAAACAACAGGTTTCAAACCCTTGCACTCTTAAAACAGACTGTTCTGGCGAGTTCTAAGTTATGCTCTGGGGCGGTTATCTCTATCACGCAAAACTGAGCTCGCACTTCTTAACGAGGGTGCTGTAACTCCTCAAAATTGTGTAGAGAATGTGGTGCAACTCTATATTATCCCATTCGCACAGCAAGGAATACCTGAGTTCTTCTTGAAGCAGGATAATGCTCGAGCGAACACGACGCGACTAACAGTGCACACATTCCCTTACGCTCGAATTACGATGTTATAGTGGACACTCAGGATTTTTACCTGCGTTCTATTGAGCATTTAAGAGATGAGTTAAAGAAGAGTGAAAAAGAAAGTAAAATTCCCATCAACACGCAGCTGGATCTCTTAAATTATCTGAAAACTTGCTGGTGGAGTATCCCAAAAGAAAATGTTCGGTATTTAATCCAGGCCATTCCTCCTCCCATAAAATGAGCAGAACAGAGAGAACAGAGTTAAAAGAGAAGCTTAAAGGAACACTTCGGATCATTAAAGACGTTATTTTTTCGATTTTTTTATGTTTTAAGTAACTTGATACATTTCTGCAATTCTTCACTTTTCATTCAATTTGGTTTATTTTAACGATTTATTCGAATACATATTTAATTTACATGTATTTCCATCTAAAACCATTAATATTAATCAGATTCAGTCATAGTAACTAGTAATATTTAAACATTATTTAATAAATCGATAAAAACCAGGTGGCCCTTATTTTGTTTTGAGTAGTATATATTAAGAATTAAGTAACCCAGTTTTAAATAAATTAAGTAAAACTTTTAACATACGAGTATCTGTGACTATGTTTAAGCCCGATGTGTTATATTATATTGCCATTCCAATGTGGGTAAAATTTATAAAACCGGAACGAATATGAAATAATGACTATCGACGGATAACCTACAATTGGTGACAGCTATTACAAATGATTGTCGGATGACAGGGACAAATTGTACCTGCTAAATTCCATATTATACTATAATTGTTATGACCAGCATGACAAAGGCTTATTTTACCATCATTTACCTCAATTCGCTTGAAAAGAAATAGGTTACACTAGTTATTTCCCATGGCATTGAACGCCATTAATCTTAAAAAATACATAAGTGCGTCGGCCCAGAGACAATCGCAGTCAAATGGGGGAAAATAATTTTAATAAAGGCGTCTAAAGTGTTTTATTTTATTAACCGACTTCAAAAAAAAGTAGATTCTCAGTTCGACCTGTATGTATGTATGTCCGCGATTATCTCGCGTTTGACTGAACCGATTTTGATGCGGTTTTCAGGAAAGTGTTCATTACATTCTGGAGAAGGTTTTAGTGTATAACACTAATGGATATCCCGTGACGTTGCTCACGTGGATCCGTTTTTGCTTACTTGGATTGTAGATTTTTAAAGATGCCGATTATTATGAAGATTTTTGTTGAATATCTAAACTAAAAAGGGTAAAATAAAAACTTTTTGAAAAAAAGGGAACCGACTTCAAAACCAAACACAAAAAAAAGTGTAAAATAACTTTTCTTTCGGAAGTCGGTGGCCATAGTCAATGAAATAAAAAACAAAGCCACCGACTTCCGAAAGAAAAGTTATTTTACACTTATTTTGTGTTTGGTTTTGAAGTTATAATACGATGAGAGAGCACGATTATAGAGAAAGACCGAGAGAGAATTTTTATTTTGGGTTAGGTATACCTAATGTATATTATTGTTTATAGGCGGACAAATACAACAGATTAAAAGGGGTCAGAGCCCATTCGTCCCCTAAGATTCGCACCCTGTGCCCACTCGTCCCCTGGAACTTTTGAGGGGCCCATTCGTCCCCTGAAGAATATTTATTTTTATTCATACTTCTAATATAAGTACATGTACATGTGTATACTGCAGCTTGGTAGCCCTGGTACAGTCGCGCAGAAAAGGGTAAAATAAAAAATTAATGTTAGCAAAACAGAATTAATGTTAGAACGTTCATTATTTTTATACATTAAAAAAACTTTTTGAAAAAAAGGGAACCGACTTCAAAACCAAGCACAAAAAAACTGTAAAATAACTTTTCTTTCGGAAGTCGGTGGCTTTGTTTTTTATTTCATTGACTATGGCCACCGACTTCCGAAAGAAAAGTTATTTTAGTTTCTTTGTGTTTGGTTTTGAAGTAGGTTCCCTTTTTTTCAAAAAGTTTTTTATTTTTCCCTTTTTAGTTTAGATATTCAACAAAAATCTTCTTATAATCGTCGACTTTGAAAATCTACAATCCTAGTAAGCAATAAAAACGGATCTATGCGGGCAATTTCACAAGATATCCATTATTGTTATATATTAAAACCTCCCCCAGAAAGTAACGAACACTTTTCTGAAAACCGCATCAAAATCGGTTTAGGAAAAACATGCAATGGTCACTGAAAATCTACAATCCAAATAAGCAAAAACGAATCCACGCGGGCAACGTCACGGGATATCTATTAGTGTTATATACTAAAACCTTCTCCAGAATGTAATGAACACTTTGTTGAAAACCGCAACAAAATCCGTTCAGCCAAACAAACATACATACATACAGGTCGAACTGAGAACCTACTTTTTTTTTAAGTCGGTTAAATAGGGTGACAGCGACTCCACATTGAGCTAAAACGAAACACTTAGAATACAAGAACATAATAACATCCATTAATATGATAAAATAATAATTGCGGATAAAAAATTGCTATACATATTTAGGAGTAAATAAATAATTTAGTTTTGACTTTTTAGTCAAAATATGACTGTAGTATTCCACCATAAATTTTTAATATAGTCATTTTTGTAAATATTTTACTTTTAATTTTAGTTTTTAAATGTAGTATAGTAGTAGTATATATATAGGTTCTTTTTTATTATAATTAGATATAGGTAATACAATATCGTTAATTCTGAAAAAAATATATAGGTAAAAGTGTGAACCATAAAGTGAATTACCATCAATAATAATACTAATCATATTCCAGGATTCAAATGAGATAATTCGATTCAATTATATGTCAAAAATATTATTATTATAATATTAATAGTTTTGTTTATTTCGTTAGGCGAACTTCATTTAATAAAAGACCAAAGACACATTGAACAGTCTCGTATTCGCAGTCACTTTCAAGAACCAATATGTCACCAGCACCACCACCAATAGGGAGCTATAACATACAAACAAAACACCTTATCTATTATTTTTGTAACCCGTTTTTTTAACAAGCCATTCGTAGAGAGACAATTTTACATCGTAAGGCTATCGACAGGTTATATTATTATCATGACGGATTATCATTCATCATAGCTCTTTTTTCAATGATCTGTTATGATTTATTAAATTAATTCCGTTAATAAACTGTTCACAAGTGTACTATGTTAACCGTTTCTTATGTAAAATATAGCTAATTTTATCTCAGGGGACCAATAGGCACCTGAATAGGTGCCGAATCTTTAACTTATATTGTATATATATTAGAGGGGACGAATGGGTACCTTAAAAATAATATAGGGGCCGAATCCACAACTTTTATGCTGGGGTACGAATTTTAGGGGACGAATGGGCTCTGACCCATTAAAAGGAGCTCTTGGGTTTTCTTGTAAAGGGAGCTAGTACATAACAGGCCATAAGTATTCTGTGCATGCATTGAAGCATTCAAAAATCTGCAATCATATAGGTAATATGTATTATAATATATTAATTTATGTCGTAATATTATGTAATTTTTACGAGTATATAAGTAATGCAGGTTAACAAAAACCGGTAAATAAAACGCCAAACACGAGTTTCGCCTACTTATAAAAGTTATGTTTTTTTTTTGTTTTTTAAAATGACCTTAAAAAATCAAGTTCTTGAGAACGACTGCCTGCCTACATGCTCCCTCATTAATCTTTTTTTTTCTTCTAGAAGATTTATGGGTACATATTTATTAAGAATACGTAGATTTCAATTAGATAATCTGGTTCTTAACGCATTTTTTTTGTACTTATTGGTAAACTACATCCTCATTAAATTCCTATGATAATAAGTCATAAATCTCTGACTTATAAAATAATTATTTTTTTATTTTTTGAATAAAAAATGTTAACAAGTCGAACCGGTATTTTTTGTATGCAACCGAGATACGGATGTCTTCTCAATACTTATAACTCTCAATTCTCGATCTTCAGCTCTGTCTTTTAAGTAAGTAATTAAACTGCTTCTTAAAAGAAATACAAATATGCTTTTTGGGTCTACAGTTGTCTTTCTGAATCAAGAAATGGAAGAAAAAGTTCGATCCCGCACAGAACAAAATATTTGAATGATCTGCAAGTAGTTGTTTCGGGTCTGGGTGTGTGTGTAATGTGTATACATGTGAGTTTCTATGTTTTTAAACGCACCCACGATACAGGAGAAATACAAAGTTCTGGACAACGTTTAAAAAAAATGCTTATTTAAAGGAGTTCTACGCAACCTACCAATTAAATAAAAACTCTTATAATTTACAGTTGATTCTCAATCAAAAATTGACGGTATCCAGTAAGTAAATGGGTGTTTGAAATCAGTACCCTTAGCACGAGTTTTCACTCTTTAACTTTACAGCGTCTTTTCAGTATTTACAGCGTTTTCTTGTATGAAAAAATGGAACAGCGCCTCTGGTGTGCGAAGAAGGAACTAATTTATTCCTTGAAAATTGTCAATTTGAAATTGTCAAAGTTCCCGTTTACTTTACGTCTCAAATACTGAAAACTCGTGCTAAGGGTACTGATACCTATGAAGTAGCTCCATGAAAAATACTGATATTCAGCTACTACGAATAAGACTGGAAGCCGACTCTAACATAAAGAAACAGCTAAGCTAATGATGATGTGTTTATTTCTTAATTCCAATCATGTATCATCTAACTCTTCACAAAGTGACGTTTGACAAAATGTCAAATGGCGGTGATTCCGATACCACTGACATTACGTGCCTAGGTTTGAGAATATTATACTTACATTCATTATACATTGTTACTAACCACGACAATAGATTCTTTATAGGCTTATCAGACTCCTGGAAGTTGCCAAAGAGCTGGTGGTATTAAAATTATAATAAGGAATTGACTGAATTGAATTAGCAAACTAACACTGTGTATGTAGTACCTTTTTTCAGGTGGTAAAATCATTAAATGAGTCCTCCAATCCTGGGAGGAGCGGAAGGGACTGTCAGACTAATACGGACTTAAATCCATCGTCTTCCTTCAATTGCTCTTTGCGTTCCAGAGTCACGGTAGCCTCTTTAGACAGTCCCGCGAGTATCTGTAGAGTATAAGACAAGAAAGCTTCTGTCCTCGTTTGTTTATGGAAAGAAAAATCTATTTCTTATTGTGGGAAGTTATAGAATAGACCATTTGAATTTTTTATCGCAATTAATATAATAATTCAGTAAAAGTCGCCGTTTGAGCGATTTAATCAGTAACCAGCAGGAACTA
Organism: Agrotis exclamationis; assembly: GCA_950005045.1. Lineage (NCBI taxonomy): Eukaryota > Metazoa > Arthropoda > Insecta > Lepidoptera > Noctuidae > Agrotis > Agrotis exclamationis. Next base: position 1,944,821 of record OX465443.1, read on the forward strand.
AAGACACAAGAAGTAGTCGATGTACTTAGACTTTTTTTTTAACGTGGTAAAATCATCAAATGAGTCGACCTCCCACCCAGGGCAGGGCGGGAGGGACTGTCAGACTTGTACTGACTAAAATCCACGGTGTCCTTGATTAGCCTTTTACGTTCCAGGGTCACGGTAATGGAATAAGTTCCGCGACCCCGGCAGGCTTTGGCCCTCTAGAGGGGGGCCCCTTCATCTTGCTGACACCCAGTTGATGTAGACTTAGAAAATGCTGATTTCGTATTTAGCAGATTGGTCAGGACGCCAGAGAATCAAAAAACTAATTACGAAAGTTCATAATTATGAAATATTTCACTATCGCAAATAAACGTGCTTGTAAAAACCCTGCAAACGTAACCTGTGAAATCAATTCAGGAATGGTGGGATAGTAAAAAAAGTGAGAAAAACTAGAGAACATTCTCGACGTTCTCTCGCAATCGCGTCTGTCCAAACTTATTTGACGCATGCCTCAGATTATGGTTAAGTATAAAAAAGTTTACAAAGTTATTTAATACTAAATATTATGTAAAAACAGACATATAATTATGCGAATTTTTTACATAATATGTAGGTAGAGATGACAATGACAGATTACTGCGAGATCAAAGTAATAAAAGGTCATGGTTTTATTTATTAGTTCCTGTTTTGGGTAGCTTTATGGCGTTAAAGATGATCAAATTAATATTGATTTTAAACACTGTGTTAAGAGCGCTTATTCTGAAAATTGGCAACGTCGCAAATAGTTGTCAAATATTAAAAGTTTTAATTAATTTAGCAATGTTACTGAATGGAAATAAGAAATATCTCTCTATAGTGCACTAGAACATTGATATAGAAATGCTATTAAAACACTGAATTTGACGTTGTAACCGTTTCCGGTGTAAAAAAAGCATTTGGAAAGTTTCCAAATACTTTTTTTACATCTAAAACTATATAACGGTGTTACGATATTAATTATTGCATTCCCTAATCAATTTTTGAATGCACTACAGAGCCAAATTTCTTAGTTTCATACAGTAAATTTACTAAATTAATTAAAACTTGTAAATATTTGACAGGTATTTGCGACGTTGCCAACTTTCTGGTTATGTGCCCTTAAGAGTGAATGGGTAACTTACTTCTAGGCAAGCGTGCTTCATAGTCAACCACAGCAACGCTTACCATTAGACGAGATAGTAGTCAAACGTGAGCCTATCGCTAAATAAATAAATCAAAATAATAACGCTATGGATATACTAGTAATAAATTTATTATAGACGATCTAAAAGTTTGAGGAGTTCTTCACTTAATTATAACTATGGTAATAATGAACAACCAGTCTGTGTAAAGATTTGTGTAAAATAGGGATTCTTGGGTGCTAAAAATCAACTTCGTAATAATCATAAGTTTACTATTAAGACTAAAGCCGTTGGGACTAACTTTTAAAACTTAACAAGTACCTAGTGTGGTGAAAGTGAGCAGTAGGGCAGGATTTTCAAAAAAGAATCACTAATGAGGGTTTACACCAAAAATCAACCCGTGTAAGTCTCCCATTAAAGCATGAAAATATATTCAATCGGATACGGTATGGAAATGATGAAATTCATCATATTTGCTTCGAAAGGAACCGTTAGTTCCAAAATTGTGAGTCAACCTTATCTTTCACTGAAACATCCAGTCTCTTATAATACTTGCATTTATCATTCTTTCACTTATCTCCAATCTACTAATTTGCCAACTTTCTTAACTTGCATGCATTAGAAAGCTCAATGGGCACGGTACTAACTGTTTCTACTTAACTGTGGTCGGTAATTGCCTCGCAACGTGCAGTCGCGACGCGGTCAAGGCAAAACTGTGGTTTGCTTTGCCTTTGTTGTTGAGCATATTCGATCTCACCTTGGAAATTATGCCAACAGTTTTGTTGATGGAGTTTTAGAAGTATGATAGCTTTGTGGTGTTCATGATTGAGATAACATTAGTGTGTTGTTATTGTACGTTCTTATTCTATTCATTAATTTCTGTGACTGTGCTCTACTGGGACTACGGGACTACACTGGGAGTACGGGACCTGTCATATGGCGCCCAAACAGGGACAGGACCCATTACATGGCGCCCAAACTGGGACAGGCCCAGTCACATGGCGCCCGAACAGGGTCCACGGGAACTATAACAAGGTTCTTGTTGGTGTAACCAGACCTAACACTTGAAAAAATATTTAACACGGACGGAAAAACGACAATAGCGCAAGAACGAATAAATTTGTTTTGGTGAGACGTGTGAGACTAAATAAGCCATTGTAGAATGGACATTTCTTCTGAAACCTCTCGAGATTCATATCTTAAGTAAGGAATGAAATTCTGAATGTTATAATAGAAAGTGACATTTGATTATTTGCTAGATATGATTCACCATGACATCAATTTAAATGTAGGATATAAACACGGTAACAAAAATATAGTTAAAGTAACTTATGAACAAACTTCTCATACATGAACTTAAAATGCTATAGAAGTAGATAGAGACAAAACTAAACCTTGAATAGGAAATAAATATAAAAGGAAACACAAACCTATTTTTCTGAACACAATTAATTACGGATCAGCACGTCTGCGGCCTGACACAAAGTTAAAAAGAACATCGTTAACATGCTAGACAACCGGACAATGACATAATTAATTATTCAGGTATTCAATATAGTGCGAAACATTATACGCTCTGGTTCTTTTATTTACATATAAAACTGATGTGACTATGGAAGTACGGAAGGTCAGTTGCAGAATCACGAACCAGTACTAGCTGAGCTCCAATTATATTGAAACTTCGTAATAAGATTAAGTTACTACTGACGTGGGGTTTACCTGATGCGTGTGGTGAAAAATTGGTGATAGATAAATTGGCATTAAATTATTTAGCAGTCTGTAAACCAGTCTTACGAAGAGGTATCTAGTAGCTGGGATGTAGAGGTGAGACAGCCGGTCTTTTTATTCATAATACTGGTATTCAGCCACATTGAGTTAGACTGGAAGCCAGGTTGTGAAAAAGTTCAGCAAGTTGTTTTTGTGTCTGTTTTTTTGCCTTCTATTGATTTAATTGTATAAGGAATGATTTGAAAAAAAAATATGTATATGAGGTCGTGATATCTGACAGGGGAGAATGAAAGTAGAAAATGTGCAGCGTCGATCCCAAGTATATTGGCATGAGGGCAGGAAGATGCTTGTAATGATTGTATCTGACTTCTTTGGCTGCCTCTTATTTTATTATTGTCCAGAACTTTTCATCTACTTGTGAAGGCAATCATTTGACATTTTCTTTGATATATGATACTATGCAATACCAACATTGGAGGTTGTTGACATCGCTCACACGAACTACATTATTTATTGATATTTCGTCAATAATTTCTTAACTACTTCATTCATTATGCATGTCTGATGGTGAAATGTTTGTTTTAACTTATTTATCTTGGTTATTTATAGCTTTAGGTTAAGTAAATAAACCTTGACGTCTATATTGATTATTAAAATTGAAATGATATTTCGTAACAACAGTTGCTTTTTATTTATCCACCCTTTTTTTCTCCTTTTCTGGGTTGAGCGGATGGCACCGGTCAGATTCGTACTGACAAAAACTCACTTCGTCGTTTCAATTGCCTTTTACGTTTCAAAGCTGCGGTTATGTCTTAAGACTTTCCCGCAACCATGGCATCATGTTTATCTCATTATTTCGGGGTGTGATGAATTTCTCTACGTAGCCTGCGTTCCAGGATCACGGTTTTCCGTTTGGACAGTTCCGCGACCTCAAAAGATAATGAAATTATTTTTTTTTTAAAATACCACCGATTTCCCAAAGAAAAGTTTTGTAGGTTATTTTACCCTTTTTTGTGGTTGTTTTTGAAAAAGTTTTTTGCATTTTTTTTTTATCAGGAAGCAAAAAAGCTGGTTGGTGCGGTAGACAAACTTGTTTTAATTTTTTTTTCTAAAACATGACATTGGGCTCATAAATTTAAAAAAAGACGTTGATTTATCAATCAAGTCTGCTTATTACGCCCCTGCTGGAACAAAAAAAAACTGACAGCTTAAGATTGGCGTTAGAAAAACAAGTGAGTTCTTGCCGACCTATGTCAATTCCGTAAGTTTAACTTACCGTGACCATGAAACTATTGACGTAGGTAACGTAAACCCGAGATTTTTTGTGACACATTAAAATTATTACTCACTAATGTAAATGTGAGAAAATGAAGATTGCCCTCTTTGAAATGAGGCCTTTATTTGTATAGTAAACTCTGAAAAGTGTTATAGACCCATAATGCCTATGGACTTTTGGTCGTCACTGTACATTTAGGTTACGCAATACTGTTAAACAATCCAAAATTGAAATTTCAAATCTAAGAAATTTAATCACGAAAATAGATAATGATAAAATATACCAAAGATTGCAACCAGTATTATAGAAACAGGTGGTTTTGTCATAATTACTGATTTATCATGAACTAACTGGTTTTTCCTCGGTTCACTTACAAATCGTGATGAATGGCTTAATGATATGATGTTGTTTTTGATCTTATCTAATCGAAATTCCTTGTGTTGAAAAATCACGTATAATGATTAATATTGCGTATCAATTTTGTTTTTATTGTCATTGTCGTCACTTGGAATTGTAAAATATGCAAATTATTATGTGTTTCCTTCTGCACTGTCATCTTTTTGATTAATGTGTCTATGGAATAGCTTATCGTTTTTAAATCGATGATGTATTCATAAATTTCCATTTTAATTATTTCATTACATTTTTTTTCGTATAATAGTTTAGTATGTGTTCAATTACTTAGTCTTACGGGGTGGAGCAGAATCGAGTTCAAAATCCACCTTGTTGCTTCGGTTGCCCTTTGTGTTCCACTGCCACGGTGCCCTTTTAAGATATTCCCGCGGCTTCGACAGCCGTTTGGGGCCCCGTCAGTTAAAGTATCGGAAGTGTTCCAGTTTTACTCCCAAAGCCATAACTTTGTAAAGTCCACTAACAAAATGTCGTCTCAACCCTGAAAACAAAATCACGGTTAGCAACACCCTATTCATTTCGAACAATACCTCACGTGACCACAGCTTCCTCATCACAAACTAGACTAATGACGGTACTTAGTACAAGTCAAACAATAATAACATTCTATTCATGTGCGTTGAAAAACATATCAAACTAAACCAGTTTCAACTGATCTTTGTTTATACCGAAAGCTTATACAATTGTAGGTCAAAGAATACTGGAAAGGTATACCTTGATATTTTGTTTTGTACTGTCTAAAAGGAAACCTTATAGACATTTTGTCCTTCTGCACAATGTGGTACGGGTAAATTCCGCTGCTTTTTTGAGTTGTTTTCCTTACTTTTCCATAATGTATGAATGGACTTTACTGTTGCACTTGGGTAGTTGGAGCTTCATCGTTTTTAGTTCATTTATGACAGCACAATTGGCACAGCAGCTGAACAACCAAAGTGCTGCGCTGTGTGACGCAGGCTCAATTACCGTACGGAACAAATGGTATGATCTACAAATAGTGTATCGAATAGTGAGTCTGAATGGTAAAAAATCTTTCAGATAGGCCTGTGGCAGGCACTTTTGAATTTTCTAAAACGGACGAAATGGATAGATGAAACTAAAAATTGAACGGAGATATCTATCACAAGTGATTCTGATTGATATTCATATTGATGGTCAAATAATTCATAATTCTGGTAAAAATATAGCAGTACTAAGCAAAAACTTTGCATTTTAGCTCAGCGTTTACTTAATTATCATAGAAAAGAATAAAACCATAAACAGAAATAACTTTAATCGTGATTGGATAATTGGTAGTTAAAATAGCTATGAATAAATTATAGTTTCTATTAAAATAATAGACTTTTTGTAAGTGTTAACGTTCATATATTTGCATACGTGTTGTTTAATTGTTTATTGACTTTGTAAAGTTTGCTAACTCATTAATTCTTGTCTCAGTTGCAACACACTCACAAATGAATAATATTGTCATACAAAACTAATAAAATAAGTTATAAAACTGCTTTCTTACTATTTTAATAGTAAAGGTTTAGTAGACATCTAGGTACAATCGTTTGTCATGCATTCCATCTCCATGTAGACCCCAGAACATCTAGATTTATTTCTTGAAAATCATCGCAACCATTTGTGCATCGATACTCTTTACACCATGAAAAAGTTCTTTTCAAATGAAGGTCTGTTCTGAATCTATTTCTAAAATGCTTTAAGGCGCTCCCTCACCGGGAGCATTTGCATGTAATGTAAAATTATAGACTGACGAGCATTCGCGTACATTTAGTATAGATTTGATACAAGGTGCGTATTGTGTTGCTGTGCTCCATTGTCTTCACTCACTGATGAAATGTTCAAATCTGTAACGTTACATTACAGGTGAATGCTCGCGGAGAGTAAGCGCCTTTATGCTATGAAATAAACTGACAGATAATAATCTTCTCGAGTTCGGTTATTAATTGATTCCTTAGAATGAATTAGAATTCAAATTAACCGAATAATTATACCCACTACACAACTGGTAATTAAATTGAGTTAATTTTTGAATTTGTAATGCAGAATTTTGTATCTGGTTATTCTAATACTACTTGTACAACAATTATTTTAATATTCATATTTGCAGCATTTTTCATAATTTCATAAGAGATTATCAAGATATCGAGGTCAGCAGATTGCAAACTACTGCGAAATACACTAACATTTTAAATACTGCATACGAAGATTTCTAAGAAATAATTAAGAATATACACGTTCTGAATAATTACTTCGATCAAACAAAGGCCTTTGACAGTGTTTATCACAAGTTAAAATTGTATTCTCCTGCTTATATCATTGTTTTTCCTATTTAAATCCTTATTGGTATAGAATAATAGAATAGAATATTTCTTTATTTGCACAGAAAGTAGGTACAGGTTTCAGATGTTAAAAGTTTAAGGTTATCCATCTACTAACTACCTTAACTAAGGCATGCAAACAGTTTTCAAACTATAGTAGAAAAGACTGGCTCAATAAATAGATATCAGTAACATTAAATAAATCCAATCAATACAAGTTTACCATGTCAAGATGAAATTCACTAAATGTAAGCAATATAATGCATAATGTCAAAATTAATAAAATAGGATTATAAATTTGTCTAATTCGAAGTCAATACAGTTAAAATATAAATGATTTGATACAAGTCAGGAATACAGAGATGTCATATCTTCAGATTTTATCGGTCATAAATTCGCCAATTGAGTAATAACATTTTTTAATCAATAAATCTGTCAATTTTTTTTTGAAAATTGGTAATGTCTCATTTTTTATCACATCGGGTATTTTGTTAAATATGATCGGACCCATACATATAATGCTTTTCTTTAATAACGCGGTATCGGAACCGCTGACAATCAGTAAATTTTTATACTGTCTCCTTATTGGCCGGTTTCTGTTTTCAGATAGTTTATTAAAAAGATGCATATTTGTTTTGACAAAAACAGCCACCTCGAAAATATAAAGTGATGGGAATGTTAGTAGTTTCAGGGACTTAAATACAGGTACGCAGCTATCGGTTACAATTAAATTGCTCATAGCCCTTATACAGCGTTTTTGGGCCTTGAACACCTGTTCCCTCAGGCTACAATTTCCCCAAAATATTATGCCGAATCTCAAAATCGACGCAACTAATCCGTGGTATGCAATTAACCTTGTGGCCATACCTACTTTTTTTGACAAGTTAAAGAGTACATACGCAGCTGAACTAAGCTTTATTGAGTATTTATCTGGAGTATTTCTACCTATGGACCAGATAGTCAAACCATCAATTTTCTTTCATTTGAAACAGCTACTTGAAACAAATGTACAATGACGGAATGTTTAAAAGCTCTGGTTTTGCAAAAAAAAACTAAACTGGCGTGCATAAAAGTTGGGTCACCCTACTTGTAGGACAGGTAAAAATACTCCAGATAAAGACCGATTTTGCTTGATGCGATCGACCAAAATTAAGCGCATTGACTCAAAAAGCTAATATCAGACAGCAGTTTGGACCAAAACCACAGAAAAAAAATGTTGGGTCGAAAAAACATTAGAACCGATTTTCTTTGATTTACTACTTTGTTAGTAACAACCCTAATTTTCTGGTAAGACACTAACTAAAAGTGGATACTGTGACACCATTTTAGAAATGTGATGAGACAAGGAAGTTTTTTCTGTAATTTGTACACCAAGTGTCATACATTTATTTTGAAAAATATGCTTTGAAAGACAAGGAAAGTTTTCAGATATCTTCAAAACAGAAACTTTATGACACTTAATTTCCCAAGATATGATTATTTTTATAACACACTTGTATTCACTAGATGCAGTCGTTCATATTCTATCAGAAAAGCATAAATTCTAAGTGGTGACTATCGTTACTTTCTAACAATAAGCACTTAATGAGGGAGAGGTAGAAATTTTTCGAAAAATCTTAAAAGTTCGATATCTCTAAAACCGGTCAGTTTAGACCCCATATTGTCGGGGTTAAAATTGTTGCAAATAAGGTCTAGTATCACCCATTTCAAGGACTGCATCGAATAACAAATCACCCTGTATAATTATGTGTTAAGTCATTGTTACAATAAACGTTTTGGAATCTTATATCTGTTTGAATCAAAGGAGTTTAGACCAATGAAAGCGTTTTATTATGTGCCTCGTTATTATAACAAAAGAGGCCACAAATAACGTAAGTTTTTAAATTAGTCATGTAATTTTTTTACTATGGACACTTTAAACTTGCTACATCGTTCTCACATAATGTACCATCTCAAAATGAATGATGTATCAAAGGTTGTGTAATAATTTTGGCGATCTAAAAAAGAGTGTCCATGGAGTTTCTTGCCCGTTCTTCTCCATAGAGATCTACTCCTTGAAATGGGCATCTACGGAACTTTCACAGTTATAATGTCTTGTGATTGGGACTGTAGCACCATAATTTTGTAGTTTTGAATTATGTACTTTTTTTGTCTTTGACACTTCAAAAGTGCCTGTAACTGGCCTACTTGAAATAAATGCTTTAATTTTCGTTTCGATTAGAATTGGAAAAATAAATACAAAAAGGTATAAATATTTCTAGAATAGTCGATCGTAAATTACCTTGCGGTTTTTAAGAAGGTCACAAAAAACAAAAAGTGCTAAATGTGCTATGTTGACATTAAAATTAAATATGTAGGGACAAAAACGCGCAGATTATAAATTAATAATTTAGTGAAATATTATTAATTTATAATGTTAATTAACATACTTATATGCAGTTTTAATAAAAATAATTGACAACTTTAGAAACAATCGTTTGTATGGCATTTCAAATAAGTTGCTTAGTCTAAATAATTTCATCGTTAAAGCTAAAGCAAATGGAAACAAAAAGTTTCAGGAAGTAAATACCTAACTTACTTATAATGTTGAAATGAATATGTGAATGTATTTGAAAACTATGTACTTGTTTAGATTTTAAAACTTTTACACAAAATGTAAATAAGAATCATAATCTGGAAAAGATCCTTATCTTGGATTCCTTATATTGGCAATGGTACTATAATGTTTATTCCCAGTATTTGGTAATTTTGTAAAGTTTTAATTAAAATCAAAACCTAAATGTCAAAGTGTGCGGAAATATTCTTCAATATAATTCAGGAGAGAAAAGGGGCTAACTGCTAGGTAATATTATTTGAGGTGAATTAATTGTTTCAGTGTATACCTATCATTGTGCCATTAGAAATATAAAATATCATTTTATTTATTGCCATAGATACATATTTTAATTGCAATTTTGCATTTGGCAAAATATTTCTTTCAAATAACAATAAATTCGTTATCAAAAGTCCTTTTTTTTTACAAAACCTGCCATATCGTAAATTTCTGACAAAACCTGATTTAGTCATCGTTGCAAGGTGCAAGTTTGTTATCGAAGTATTTCATTTATTATTTGTAATATCAATTACCAAACTTGATTGTGTAGCTTGGTATTGAAACACTGGGTTGCAACATCCTGTATTTAGAGCCAGACAGATCAATACTCGTCACTTACAACTTTGTCTGTGTTGGACAAAAACGGACAGTCTACGTAACTTAAAACTGTTAGGGTAAATGCAGATTGGTCAGTACTTCATATTTTATTAATCACTAGCTGTTGCTAGCTACTTCGCTCGCGTCATCATCATCATCATCTCAGCCAAAGGACGTCCACTGCTGAACATAAGCCTCCCCTTTAGATCTCCACATATACCGGTTGGAAGCGACCTGCATCCAGCGTCTTCCGGCGACCTTTATAAGGTCGTCTGTCCATCTAGTTGGTGGACGTCCTACGCTGCGCTTGCTAGTCCGCGGTCTCCACTCTAGCACTTTTCGACCCCATCGGCCATCTGCTCTGCGAGCAATATGGCCTGCCCATTGCCACTTCAGCTTGCTAATCCGGTGGGCTATATCGGTGACTTTAGTTCGTCTACGGATCTCCTCATTTCGGATTCGATCACGTAGAGAAACACCGAGCATAGCCCTCTCCATAGCTCGTTGAGCGACTTTGAGCTTTGAGATGAGGCCGATAGTGAAAGACCACGTTTCGGTGCCGTATGTCATCACTGGTAACACACATTGGTTGAAGACTTTCGTCTTCGTCTCTTTCGAACCTGAAAATTACACCACGGGAACGTGTTACCGGGATTATATTTACCGTTAATCTCTGAGTCTTACCAAGATTCCTTCAGCCAAGTTCTGAGGTGATTCAGTAACTAACATCCATCTTGGGACAAGGCCATCCACCAATATTTTTTTGAATAGCTTTACTTTTGACTGTAGTTTCGCTATGCTATTCTCTAATCTTCTCTTTAATCTCAAAGCTGTATCCTAGGCTGATCGCACATTAGTCAACAGAACACACGTCGCAGCGACCACCTTTTGAGAATAGCTTAGCTTTTGTGGCTAGCCTTTTTTCACATTATGATACGCAGCGTCATAGAAGGCAAATCTAAACCCATCTTTATTCATCAGAATGTCCATTTAAGACGGGCCTAACGTCTAAACGCGACGTAATCAATCACAGAGATGAAAGTTACTCAATCGACCACCAATGACCCCTTATGTCATCTGTTAGCAGTGTTGTGCCATTGCTGTGTGGAGTAATGGCCTGTAGTTGTTGTTTTATTCCTGAGTACTTTGTTTCTGACCAGTAAAGCTGTACTAATGTTACAAAGAAAGTATGAAGGGAGTTAAGGACAATCGGCCGAATGAATGATTCTTTTAACATCCTTTTTCCTGGTAGAAAGCCTGATTTATGAGGAAGGTTAAGCTATGCAATATCACGCTAGGGCGATTAAGAGCCGAGCAAAAAACGTAATGCATAAATGTAAAAAACATTATAGGACACAATTAGGTAGGTACTGACCCGACAGACTTGATGATATTCCAAAAAAATACAGTCGAATTTATAACCTCCTCCTTTTTTTGAAGTCGGTTAAAAATATACCTATGTTTCAATCATAAGCGAAAGTACGTTTGGATGTTTGTTACCTTTCACGCCTAAACTACCGAACATCATCTTGAAATTAGTACATATTATAAACCTGAATATTGACCTAAATTATACACCTGTCAAAGTATATAGCATAAATACGTTGTCAGGTATACAGAGACGGACATAGGGAACCTTTTATGCTGAAAAAAAGTAGGTACTGTCCCCGAGAAAAACAAAAATAATGTTGATGATATAGATGACGCCATATGTATGTGCCGCGGCGGGCAAAAGCTCTTTAAACGTATTTTTGTAAAATTCTTTATGGCTTTGTACAGTCAGCTTCAGCGAAATATCACCCCTTTTGGTAGTGATGTCAGTAACGAAAGGGGTGAGTTTTCTCTGAAGCTTAACATTTCTAGTCATAAATAATTTAATGCCCCTTCCTTGCTAGTGGTATTTCTTTATAAGTGAGGTTTGTAAACTTCTTATAGTGCAGCTACATCATTAGTGTCTTATTTTTTATTGTTTCCTTCTCAGAGGTCACTTTATCTTGTATGTCTATCATGTTTTATGTTCACCTTGTTCCTTTTTTGTATCTGTTCTTAAAATTCTTTGAAAATTGATCTAATGTGGCCATGTCCTTAGCAACACCTTATTTTCTAGAATCTATACTAATCTTTACTTCTATATCTACAAGGTGATTTGTTATTCGATGCGGTCCTTGAAATGGGTGATACTAGACCTTATTTGCAACAATTTTAACCCCGACAACATGGGGTCTAAACTGACTGGTTTTGGAGATATCGAACTGTAAAGGTTTTTCGAAAAATTTCTACCTCTCCATCATTAAGTGCTTATTGTTAGAAAGTAACGATGGTCACCACTTAGGATTTATATTTTTCCGATAGAATATGAACGACTGAATCTAGTGAATACAAGTTTGTTATAAAACTAATCATATCTTGGGAAATTAAGTGTCATAGAGTTTCTGTTTTGAAGTTTTCTGAAAACTTCCCTTGTCTTTCAAAGCATATTTAAAAAAATAAATGTATGACACTTGGTTTACAAATTACAGGAAAAACTTTCTTGTCTCATTACCTTTCTAAAATGGTGCCACAGTACCCAGTTTTAGTTAGTGTCTGACCAGAAAATTAGGGTTGTTACTGACAAGGTAGTAAATCAACGAAAATTGGTTGTAAAGTTTTTTCAACCCAACATTTTTTTCTGTGGTTTTTGTCCAAACTGCTATCTGATATTAGCTTTTTGAGTCAATGTGCTTAATCCTGGCCGTAATCACATAATCATATCAGGCAAAGTCGGTTTTTATTTTTAGTATTTTACCTATGGACCAGAAAGCCAAACCATCAATTCTCTTCCATTTAAAACAGCTACTTGAAACATAAGCACAATGACGGAATGTTTGTAAACTCTGGTTTCATAAAAAAAACTAAACTGGCGTGCATAAAAGTTAGGTCACCCTACTGATAGGACAGGTAAAATACTCCAGATAAAGCGCGATTTTGCCTAATGTCATCGACCAGGGCTTAGCGCATTGATTCAAAAAGCTAATATCAAGTAACAGTTTGGACAAAAACCACAGAAAAAATAATGTTGGGTCGAAAAAACTTTACAACCAATTTTCGTTGATTTACTACCTTGTCAGTAACAACCCTAATTTTCTGGTCAGACACTAACTAAAAGTAGGTACTGTGGCACCATTTTAGAAAGGTAATGAGACAAGAAAGTTTTTTCTGTAATTTGTAAACCAAGTGTCATACATTTATTTTTTTAAATATGCTTTGAAAGACAAGGGAAGTTTTCAGAAAACTTCAAAACAGAAACTCTATGACACTTAATTTCCCAAGATATGATTAGTTTTATAACAAACTTGTATTCACTAGATTCAGTCGTTCATATTCTATCGGAAAAATATAAATTCTAAGTGGTGACCATCGTTACTTTCTAACAATAAGCACTTAATGATGGAGAGGTAGAAATTTTTCGAAAAACCTTTACAGTTCGATATCTCCAAAACCAGTCAGTTTAGACCCCATGTCGTCGGGGTTAAAATTGTTGCAAATAAGGTCTAGTATCACCCATTTCAAGGACCGCATCGAATAACAAATCACCCTGTATACTTCTATACCTAATATTATAAAGAGGTAAAAGTTTGTAAGTAGGGGGTAATCTCCGGAAGTAATAAACCAATTTAAAAAATTGTTTCACTGTTCGAAAGCTACATTATTCGTGAGTGCTATAGGCTATAAATTATAAAGATATCATGTATATTTTACCGCCCAACGAAGTGGGCACGGGTCAGCTAGTAATATTATAAAGCTGAAGAAGTTGTTTTTTTGAACGCGGTAATCTCAGGAACTACTGGTTCGAATTGAAAAAATATTTTTGTGTTGGATAGTCCATTTATCGTGGAAGGCTATAGGCTATAAAACATCACGCTACAACCAATAGGAGCCGAGCATTGAGGGTAAAACCACGGGGAACAACTAGTCTAGATAATAAGACGTTGCCTTTTGGATTGTGCCATTGCAATTTTTAGCTTCCGTTAGCGCAAAAAAAAACCTATTTCGAAAAAAAAAATTAATTGTTGTTGAATGTGACCAAGCACTGTCCTTTGATATAATTTAAAGAAAAACTAAACAAAATAAATAAAGGTCATTCCAGAATCTTCTAAGCGTGTGAATGAATTAAATTGTATATACTTAATCTTAATCGGTTTATTTTTGGTACCTATGTAGTTATGTTTTTATTTGTTCTATAAGAAAATAATTAGAGCTAAGTATCCAAAAAAGTCGTATTCTGTCCAGTAGTTTGTTTTTTTTTTTTTTGTTATTGTTTTTACCAAGAATATGCAGATTTATCTCAGTACCTTCCTACGAGTATCTATGCAATATAATCTCTGCAACATTTTGCAACACCCAGGATGCGTATTGTATGCGCTAAATTGCGCTAGTTTGACTCCAATTGCATAGATCTGCGCATGCACATTGCGCTTTGTGTACATTCATGAAATAGCCATTCACTTTCTGTGGCTGTTATTGTGCTATTGTAATATGATTTAGCTATTTTTATAGCTATTGTTGTCTGTGTAACATCATTTTATGTAATGATTGCTGAATTGAAGTTTTAAAACCACCACAAAAGTATGTTTTCTGCACTCTGCTGAGTATGTTTGTACTTTTGGTGGTTTTGCCTGTTACATTACAGGTTTGTAATGTTCTCACTCGTGGGACACAGGCCTCGCCTGTGTTACAGGGCATAGGCTGGCCTGTGACCTGTGATCTATCACGCTAGTGCTGGTGTCACGTGTTCACGAGTTTTTAGTTCCAAAACATTGACACGGGTTTCCTCTGTATAGTTTTCTTCACTGTATAGTGTCCTTCTTGACAACAGCACCCAATTAAACGACTTTTCATTAGGTATCAAAATAATTAAGATTAATTTTATTAATTGAGAGTAAGGAAAGTCCAAAAAAAATAACATTGTGATTCAAGAAAGATTTATTTGATTACCAACACCGGGGTCGCGGAACTGTTTATGCAGGTTACCGTCACACTGGAACGTAAAGGGCAATCGAAGGAACACGGCGGATTATAGTCAGTACGAGTATGACAGTCCATTCTGCTCCACCCGGGGCGGGAGGACTTATTTGATGATTTTACCATAATATAAATAATAATAGCCTCGAGTTATTGCGAAATAATGAAATTAATACGTAATTAACAACATATTTTTTGTCAGGTAAACATGTTATAACAAATGGATAATTATGTTTCATATAAAAAAATGTTTTGTCCATCATGTTTTGTTTTACTAATATTCAAGATTTAACATAGACAACTCTAAAACTGAAACAAAAAATACCATTGTAGTAATTTGTCTAAATTAAAAATAAATAATAATTATACTTAATAATTATTTACATGGATATATATTTTTTTATTCACATCTTTTGACCTTTAGCTGATCACTTGACTCAAACGATTATCTCATAGAAACACGTGTAACTGACTGAATTACAATAATTGCAGCTTTAATTATAAAAAAAAGACTTATTCTCTTCATAAGACTTGACCAATCTAATGTTTGGACTTTAAAAGAGACTGACCTCTGAGATTGTTTCAGCTGTTTCTTCTCAAAGTATTCAGGTACGAAACACTGGTGTTGGGGAGATAATTGAAGCAGACGACTTTCTTATATCATTATAGTTATTCTAGAATAATTACAAGTTCTGATCGGCTCGCCAAGCACACACGAATAACTGTTGTTTTTAGCCTCGCTAGGCTCGTGTAATTTTTTGAAAAAATCCTTCGATTTCTTCAAGATGTCTTTGTCGACCGGAGTCGAAAACAACTCCACTGCCATATGAATACACAAAACAATGAGACCGTTGCCTAATTAAAACACGGTTCTAAAACAAGTTTAATTGCCTCAGTAATGAGTCGTAAACGATAATGAACATACAAGTGCTAAAGTTGAAAAGATCCGCAACTTAATTATACCCCATAAAATGAGTAATTACAATCAATTATAAAAATATAAAATCAATTATAAAATATTTTTTACAAGCATAGCGTGTGTCCCGCGACCCCGGCAGGCTTTGGCCCTCTAGAGTGGGGCCCCGTCATTATGCTGACGCTCTTTGAGGCGCGCGTGGAACACAACGCGCCGTCAATTCGGGCATGGTCCATGGTCGGACAGCGAGTCGCCCATTACTCGCCGCTCGCATGGGCCCGCGCCTAAGGTGGCCGGAGATCGCCGTATACCGCGAACCCGGTATACAAAGGGCTACTGAAGGACACCGTGGATTTTAGTCAGTACAAGTCTGACAGTCCCTCCCGCCTTGCCCTGGGTGAGAGGACTCATTTGATGATTTTACCACGATAAAAAAAAAGCATAGCGTAAATAACCAGCCTATAATGTAGGTACCCACTTTTGGGACACAGCAGGCCTCATCTCCGTGAGAGAGAATGGGTTGATCTTACGATTTTCATCGATTTTCCTGTTAGCTTTTTTATTTTGATTCTACGACTAAAAGTTAGTTAGTTGGTCATGTATGTATATGACCAAAGTTGTAGAGAATTTAATTTGCAACAAAAAATTCTAAGTCTCTACTTATTTTCTATGAGACCAATAGTTTGCCAGATTAGCTATAAAAAAACATTTGTACCCTTTTTTTCCAAGATGGCGGCCGTGGGATGAGGATTGCGACCCCACAAACTTGGATTTAAACTTTACACTAACCCCCTGAACCTCTAAAAATGAAATTGGGTTCTCTGACAAATGTAACTTATATTTTATTTTACCATGATTATTTTCAGAACCCTTAATAAACACAATATCTTACACCTGTGTCATTCAAGTTTGTTTTAAAACTGTATTTTCATAACTAACCTCTACCTTCTCTTTGTTTCAGGACAATGGACGAATACAAATCATAATAATGACTTGAATCAAATCACCAACCATATTCAACTGTGATTTAAATTTTAAGTCAAAAGATCTCTTAGAGCTAAGCATAAATGATCACAGTTATATAGAAAAAGAGTGGTTTTGTGAAAATGCCCGCCATTTTGACGAAGATACGGGAGCAGGCGTCGAGGGTACAGCCTTCGATAGCGTTGGGGGTTGGAGTAGGGGTCGCGTTGGCTGCCTGTGCCGTGTATGGAACGAGGGATAAGAAGCAAGCGCCTCCGTGCAACAATAATAATAATTATAAGGTTGGTACCTAATTAACACTTGGTAGAAGCAAAATAACATGCAGTCGCTGTATAGACTACACTTGGAGATAGGGTCCTCCGCAATGGCAGGCCAACACCAGTTAGTAGACGCGTGAATTTATTTGTATCTCCTGGGCCACCGACCAATGTTAGTTGTAAGAACTCTGGCTTTTTAGTCGGACACAACCCTTCTCTCGCCTGTCAAACAGTGAGGATTTTCCCACGAAGAAATCTTAGTGACTTATTAATCAATTTAACAAGAAAAAAATAAAAGAGGCGAATTAGGAAGTTAATAGTTTTACATTGCCCATGGAGTTTCTAGAGATCTATGGTTTAAAATGAGCAACTATAGTACTTTCAAAGTCTTGTGACTAGGACTAATGCTTTGTCAAACTTGATAAGTTAAGAATGACTTGGCTTTGAGACGTGGTCATTGACTGCTGGCCTTCTAGAGAGACGAAGAGTCACTCAACGAGCAATGCAAAGACATATACTCGGAGTTCCTTTACGGGATAAAATTCGGAACAAGGATATTCGCCGAAGAAGCAGAGCCACCGACATAGCTCGTAACATTTGCTAGTTGAAGTGGCAATGGGCTGGCCACATGTACAACTGAATAATGAAGTCAAAGCATAAAACTGCGTGTCTTGATCCACACTGTTTAACAAATATATTTTGTTCTCAGGTCACTAAAAACGGCAAGCTACACACCGTGGAGAATGGCACAGCAAACGGCGACACATGCGGGGGACGCTGCGGCGCGGAGCAGTGCGCGCTCTGCAGAGGAGACGCAGACACTGACAATAAACAGAATATTGTAAGTTATCACCGGAAGGAAGGGAAGGTAGAGATGTTTTATGTACTTGCCATAGGTAAGAATAATATGGATATTCCGCGAGTCCCGGATTACTTTTAAAGACCAGAAAAATCACGTGTTCAAATCAAAAAAGTTTTATTATTTTGTCTAATATATCTCTGTTGTTTTTATATACTGTTTTCCAAACGAGATTGTCTATTACAAATCCCGGGAAGATCCATATAATATCAACATTTCGATGCAAGTACTAAAGCTCTACCTAATTCCGACATCTGGTAATCACCATATTTGTAAACCAATTGGTAGCTTTCTGAGTTCTACACTAGCGAGGTTAATTATGGAATCACTTACTTGGCATTGATCCGGGATAGCTCCTTAAATAATGGCGTGATTTGAATGAATTTGGTACCAATTTAAAGTTTACAGTTAAACCTTTAAAATGGTACCATTTATATTATTCTTAACTAGTTATCAAGTAGTTATCTTTTGCTCGTGAATGTATTTCAAACTCTGAATTATGAATTCCTCTCAAATCAATAACATAAAGCTTGTCTACTCGATATATACGATTGCAGTCCATCCCAGTTTCAGAGATGTTTCCTTCTGAGAACGGTTAGGTTGTGGAATGAACTCCCTTTCGAGGTTTTTCCAATGAGCGTGGTGTCTTCTAAAAGGGGTCTCAAAGGCGATATCTCTGGTTTTGCAGACGTCTGTAGGCTACGGTGACAGCACGCCATCAGGTGGGCCTATTGGACTATCCTGCTTTACTATTCTAAAACCATAGTAACTCTTGAAAGCCAGTAAAGAGCGGAACATTTTTAACATCATTACTATACATATTGTGGTTCTGCTAAGGTGGTCTTTTAGACAAGCTGTACCCATCACAGCTACGGAATTAGTTTCCTAAATTAAAAAGACTGCATAAATTTCTTTTCTACCCTCAAACTCCTTCCACAGGAAGATGCAGATGAAACACAATCAGTATCACAGGAAGAGCACATCCCAGGACTCAACCTGGAGTTCCTCCGCCAGCTGATCTCCCTCGCCCGGATCATGGTGCCAGGAATCAGGAGTCATGAGGTTGCCTTGCTGTCGGCGCATACGCTGTGTCTATTCACAAGGACGTTCTTGTCGATATACGTTGCGTCTTTGGAAGGATCCATTGGTGAGTAGTTGTTCTATTAAATGAAGCTTAGCCTAGGGTTTACAAATTCGTTTAGGCAGAACACCGCCGTGTCTTCATGGAGACGATAGGCGGGGGTTACTTCTCGCCCCCGGCATTAGTTCAGGGCATGATGAAAGCAGTCACCTCCTTCTATGTTAGTGAAGGTGGAGGCGGAATACGTGAAGGAGAGGCCATACTCCACCTCACGGCCCAGTCGCCGCGGGTGACTCCTAGGGTGACTGAAATCGCGGGGCGATTCCGGCCACTGTAGGCGCGGTTTTACGAGGCGAGTAATGGGTATCTCGCCGCTCGATCAAGGACTGATATGTTCCGATTTGTTAGAGTTTTCAACCAGGTACCTATCACTGCCACCTATTATCAATTAGCTAGGGCACCGAGTCGACATACTAAAACTTGTAAGTGCGCCCCGAGCCAAAAAAAGCTTGGGAATTTGTAAAGTTATTGAAAGGAAAACACCTACCCAGTTGTTCATCATTCAATGACATATTTGATAAAATCTGAAAGCGAATGTTTACAGTTTTAAACCTTGTGTTGACGTTCACACGAACAGTCATTCAATACCCACTGCTCAGGAACTGGAATGAGTATTCATGGTAACTAAAAATGATACAGTATTGTCACAGTTACATATTTCCTGCAACACAGAAATTTTGTTGCAATCACAATGAGCTGACATTTTTATTCAGCTTGATGTTTTTTAAAATTCTCTAACGATTGTATGTACGTTACTGATGTTTGGCATCTCTAATTTAGGCATATGAAAGTAAACATCTCTAACTTTATCCCATTCTTTTCCAGTAAAACACATAGTGCAAAAAGACATGAAGCGCTTCGCAGCCCTGCTCCTCCAATGGTTCGGCATCGCCGTGCCAGCCACCTTCATCAACTCCATGATCAGATACCTGGAGAGCCGGCTGGCTCTAGCCTTCAGGACGAGGCTCGTCAACCACGCGTATGACCTGTACTTCAAGAACCAGACTTACTATAGAGTCGCCAATTTAGATGCTAGAATTGAAAATGCTGATCATAGGTAAGTGATATTTATTTTTAATTTTTTTTTTATGTTAGCCTTTTGTCCGGGTATGTCTTACAATCATATTGATATTTTTTTGTGATAAAGCATACAGTTGAACTAGATATTGCGTATGCTTCGACAATCTTCGTGATTATAATAACCAAAAAAAAGTTGTAAGTTATGGTTATGAGTAACCAGCATGCAGGCGGGGAGTAATGGGCGACTCGCTGTCCGACTACGGACCATGCCCGGTTCGACGGCGCGTTGTGTTCCACGCGCGCCTCAAAGAGTGTCAGCTTTATGACGGACTCACGAATTACCGTGACCCCGGAACGTAAAGGGCTATTGAAGAACACTGTGGATTTTAGTCAGTACAAGTCTGACAGTCCCTCCTATCCTGCCCTGGGTGGGAAGACTCATTTAATGATGTTAGCACGAAAAAAGTAATTAGACTTGTATTGGCCCTAGTCCTCTCCAATAGAAAGTTTCTCACTTTTTGTAACTTAGTTGTTATGTTAATCTACAATATTGTAACCATGAAAAGAAATAAAATTAATGTTAAACACTTTCAGGGTTTACATGAAGCTGAATGACGAAGTGAATTTAACATTTTAAGCAGAACTATTAACTACTCTAAACATATTTATATTAAAGTACTTCATAACCAATCAACAGGAACCATAATGATCACAAGTTTTGACTGAACACATCGGTATACATTCGTACCCTTATTGCAAAAACCGATTATCTGCATTTTTTAACCAATTTTAGTTAAATATAGAAATCGAATCCTCAAGCCACGACGAAGCTAAGCTACAGGTAAAACCCATTTTCGCTCGAATTTTGATGCAGATAATCGGTTTTTGCAATAAGGGTACGCGTTGTGGAATGCAAATGCAAAGTATTAAATATTGCTTTGTCCTTCCAGGCTAACAGAAGACGTGTCAGTGTTCACGCAGTCGGTAGCTCACCTGTACAGCTCGCTGACCAAGCCGTGCTTCGACCTGCTGCTCATCGTGCTCACGCTCGCCACCTACTCCAACAAGATGAAGGGCAACATATTTATTGGTGAGTACACCAACTCGGGGATAGGGCGATACGCCTCAAGTGGAGTTGGGCAGGGCATCTGGCTAGACGCAGAGATGGCAGATGGAGCAAGGTTTTGACCGAATGGTGGCCAAAGTTCGGCCAAAGAAACCAAGGCCGTCCAAAAGCCCGTTGGGTTGACGATATCGTCAAGATCGCGGGGAATAAATAGATGAGAGACGCACAGAACCGAAAGATATGGCAACAAAAGGGGGAGGCCTATACCCAGCAGTGGGTGATCCCGGGCTGATATGATGATGTTACCAACTCAACTTCGGTTCCAGGATCTGTACAATATCTTCGTGTATAAATAAAACTAGCTGCTGCCCGCGATGTCGTCTGCGTGAATGCGTTGAAGAAATAAAGCTTCACTGCTCGTTCCCCGTAGGTGATAGAGTCATAATATGCAGCCTATATGTTGACCCGACTTCTTAATAATATTCGTGCTAAATTTGAAGTAAATCCATGCAGTACTTTTTGAGTTTTTCCCGGACATACATACAGACAAAAATTCTAATTGGCTTCGGTATCGATTGTAGATTACATCCCAAATATTCTTTAAAAAAAATATTCAATGTACAGTTTTGACTTTCCTACCATTTTATTTGTATAGATGAACTGATGTCAAATTATCTTCGGCTTCTGAACCTTGTGTGGCTGTGATTAGCACCCGTAGATTTCAAGCTGGCTTTTGAAATGATGAAATGAACGAATTAATTAATATTGAGTATAAAATAAAATAAAACCGCTAGAACTGGAAAACTATCCCACGGGAACATAAAATCGAGTTAAAAACTGTCCTTTGTTTTACTCCGTTCAGTATTTTTACCTGATGGAGTAACAAACGCCCAGTCAAACGTCCATCATTTACTTCTATTTCTTTCCAAGCGCCAATGGGCACTCTCTACTGCCAAAACTGCCTGATTAAGATGCTAATTTGAATATAGCGACATGCAAAAGTAAAAATAACACTTATTTATACGTAAATTAACCCAAGATTTCGCGTTTCCAGGTCCCAGCATAGCAACGATAGTGATCTGCATGACGGGCCAGCTGCTGCGCCTGCTCAGTCCGCGGTTCGGGGCGCTCGCCGGCGAGGAGGCGCGGATGAAGGCCAACCTGCGGCACGTGCACGCAAGGCTCATCGCACACGCGGAGGAGGTCGCCTTCTATGGCGGACATAAGGTAATAATCAACTTATTGTAGTTTCAGCTATTTAATCGATCTTAAAAACAGGTACGATACCAATTCCAAAGAGACATGACCTCCAAAATTGTTTAAAAATTATACATTTTCTAACAATGTATAATTAAATACATATAATGAATAAATAGTGTAATATCAAACCCTACAAGTCTATCCGAGGTCGAGTGCTATTTTCGAGCCTGCTCCGCTCTGTAATTAACGGTGACCAAAAATACCTAATTAGTACGAGACGTACCACAAAAATTTTCGAGCTCGCTCCGTTTTCTTCTGAATTCCCATTATATATTGAGCCTTCCCATCAGATGGTAATAATCCATTGATTCTTCTGAATCCTTTAGATGTTGTAAACCTTCGTGCTTTCGTAACAAAATTGCCATTCCTAGCAAAATTGCCATGCCATTTCATTTCAGTGTTCTACCCCTTGGTAGAACACTGAATTTCGAATCAAATTCGAATTGAATTTTGAATCTTTTCGAACCAAATTCCTGGTTTCAGTCGTGGAAACACCCACAGAGCAGAGCAGTGGTGGCCCAGTGGTATTGACCCCGACTTACGAGTTGTAGGTCGTGGGTTCGAATCCAGCCCGGCGCATTACTTTGTGTAATTTGTTTCAACACCACTGCTCTGAAAACGGTGAAGGAACATATCGTGAGGATACCGGCATGTCCTAGAACCAAGAATTCGAAGACATATGACATCCACCAACCCGCACTGGGCCCACTCCCTCTCACAGAGAGAAGACCTGTGTCCCAGCAGTGGGAACATTAAGGCTGATGATGATGATGAAACACCCACATTAATATGCGAATCTTCGATGTCATTCCACATCACAAAATGTTAATTCCCTCTCTCTTCACTCCAGGTGGAACTGGGCCAGCTGCAGGCGGCGTACAAGGAGCTGGTGGCCCAGATGACGTCGGTGTTCAACAAGAAGCTGTGGTACGTGATGCTGGAGCAGTTCTGTATGAAGTACGTGTGGTCGGGGACCGGCATGGTCATGTTGGCACTGCCCATACTGACTGCCACGCATACCACTGGACAAAAAGGTACGTGCTATTGATTTTTTTATGGTTATTGTGATTTTTTCTGATTGTTCAAGAAAAATAACAAGTGTTGGATATGTCATGCTAAGTTGGAGAGAGGGCCCTGATAAAATAATAATACTTAATTTTGCCTAGTCAGTTAAAAGTTATTCTTACTAAGTAGCAAAGTCAATAGGAGATGGGGATCAAGGACCATCTGTAAAGGTAACCGCGACCTTGGCACGCAAAGGGCTACTCAGGGAACAGGGTGGAGTTTTAGTCAGTAAGCATGTAACAGTCCCTGTCGCTCCGTCAAAATTTCCAACTTCTTATCAGCTTTGAAGACTTAAAACCTTGGTAGTCCCAGAGAATTCAGTGTTATTATACTTTTTTTTTGCTTTACAGGCAGCAGTATAAGTGATCGAGCGGAGTACATGACAACATCAAGAAATCTACTCAACTCAGCCGCCGATGCTATAGAGAGGCTCATGTCCAGTTATAAGGTAAAATATTTCTTAAAACACGTAACTGCAATTGGGGTAGCTAACTTGCTCTCGAAGATATAAAGTCTGAGTCCCAGCAGCAAAGATGCAAGTAAAGGCTGATTATATTCTTGTTATAATAATTGAGTGGTCGTACGAATTATATGACTCTACTAGTTCTTGCCTGCCGCTTGCCAGTGTGTAATACGAAAATTATCCCAGGGAAACGTTAAGGATACCTATAACAATAAACGGTATCATCACAATATGCATTGGAATAGTCTATTCTATTGCTCAACAATAGAGTAGATAAAGAGTAAAACATATATAAGTAACATTGCTAAAGTGGCGTTTTCTAACCCCTGAGATTCATGACATGATTGTACGTAACAAACATCCATTCATCTCAACATATAAACTTTTTGTTAAGTATGTGTAGTCTCCTAGATATGAATTTGATCTTTAGAATGTTAAAAAAATGCTGATCAAAATGTTTATTTCAATTCACAGGAAATAGTAACCCTAGCAGGCTACGCGACTCGAGTGTCGGACATGTTGGTGGTGTTCGGTGAGGTGGCGCGCGGCAAGTGTGTGCGGAACGTACATGTGTCGGCACAGCATGCAGCCTTCCAGGTCACCTTCAAGGACAACAGGCCTGTGCCGGAAGGTAGGACCCTTCATCATCAACATCTGTCTTGCTTTTCCTAATAAATTGAGCTCGATTTCCAGCTTAGCCACTGAGACTTCTTATCGAAATTATCCTATGACACGCAATGGCCATGACCAACGACCATTTATATCTAGACGCCTCATGCACGATCTGACTAACGAAAATTTTCTGCCAAGTCGCTGAGGTACGACGTAAGCGAGGGGGACGGGGTACTGCGTTCTGATTGGCTAACTCAAGGTCAGTGCGACGAGGGGACTCACAGGAGTGGTCGAAACTAATACGAACTAAGACTTTTTTGCCTAATGTGTTGACAGACATCGGTCGCCTGTGATAAGGAGTCTAGATATAAATGGTCGTTGGCCATGACAGATGGCAGGTGCGAGCTTCCCTCTTTCTCACAAAAACCTAATGTAAACAAACGACGCCATTAAACAAAGACAACTTTATTTTTTTTTTAAACTTCCACGCGTTCTGGTTTGACACCATGGTTTTTTAGACATGGCAAATTTAAATGTGGTATTATTTGTTTTGGTTTTAATTATTTGAATAAACTTGCACACAACATGAAACCCCTATTTCATCTCTACCAGAGACGATAAGGAATTTTTATTTTGGTAGCTTTTGTTGACTAGTGACTGTTCAGTGTTTTACATGCGGGTACTCTGTTTGACTTTTACTTCCCAGTAACTAGACTGGGAAATATCCTAATTGGTAGTATTGATTGTAAGATTTTCGGGTATCTAACTTCTAATATCGTAAAATTAGTGGTGGTGTTTTAAATCCCAACAATATTGAGTAAAATAGTACCGATTTTTGTAAAAAAAAAAATCTTTGGGTTCAAATCAAATCAAAATATATCACATAGACCCATGAAAGCACTTATCAAACGTCGAAGAAAACAGGTGCAGGGTTGGTCACATAGAAATCAAATTAGCGGAATAGTTTCTACTCTCAAATCTATCGGCAATTTTATTCTCTTCATAATATTTAATTGTTTCTTTCTCCAGGCAAGATTATCTACACATCCGACCAGTCCATCCGCCTACGCGGCGTGCCCATAGTGACGCCGGCGTGTGACGTAGTGGCGGGAGGAGTGACCCTGGACATCGCGCCCGGGACACATCTACTTATCGTGGGCCCTAATGGATGTGGGAAGTCTAGGTAACATTAGTACTAGTATATCATATCATAGCATAGTAACGCCGGCGTGTGACGTAGTGGCGGGAGGAGTGACCCTGGACATCGCGCCCGGGACACATCTACTTATCGTGGGCCCTAATGGATGTGGGAAGTCTAGGTAACATTAGTACTAGTATATCATATCATAGCATAGTAACGCCGGCGTGTGACGTAGTGGCGGGAGGGACCCTGGACATCGCGCCCGGGACACATCTACTTATCGTGGGCCCTAATGGATGTGGGAAGTCTAGGTAACATTAGTACTAGTATATCATATCATAGCATAGTAACGCCGGCGTGTGACGTAGTGGCGGGAGGAGTGACCCTGGACATCGCGCCCGGGACACATCTACTTATCGTGGGCCCTAATGGATGTGGGAAGTCTAGGTAACATTAGTGCTAGTATATCATATCATAGCATAGTAACGCCGGCGTGTGACGTAGTGGCGGGAGGAGTGACCCTGGACATCGCGCCCGGGGCACATCTACTTATCGTGGGCCCTAATGGATGTGGGAAGTCTAGGTAACATTAGTGCTAGTATATCATATCATAGCATAGTAACGCCGGCGTGTGACGTAGTGGCGGGAGAAGTGACCCTGGACATCGCGCCCGGGACACATCTACTTATCGTGGGCCCTAATGGATGTGGGAAGTCTAGGTAACATTAGTGCTAGTATATCATATCATAGCATAGTAACGCCGGCGTGTGACGTAGTTTCGGGAGGAGTGACGTTGGATATTGCGCCCGGGACACATCTACTTATTGTGGGCCCTAATGGATGTGGGAAGTCTAGGTAACATGAGTGCTAGTATATCTACACATTCGACTGGCCTGTTGGTCTAGCGGTTAGTGACCCTGACTGCTATGCCGGAGGTCGTGGGTTCCCACCCAGGACAAATGTTTGTGTGATGAGCACGATCATTTGTTCTGTGTCTGGGTGTTATTTATCTATAATATGTATGTATTTAGAAATATATAAGTATGTTTATCAGTTGTCTAGTACCCATAATACAAGCTCTGCTTAGCTTGGGACCTGATGGCGTTGTGTGATAGTTGTGGAATATTATTATTATTATATCATATCATAACATAGTGACGCCGGCGAGTGACGTAGTGGCGGGAGGAGTGACGTTGGACATCGCGCCCGGGACACATCTACTTATTGTGGGCCCTAATGGATGTGGGAAGTCTAGGTAACATTAGTGCTAGTATATCATATCATAACATAGTGACGCCGGCGAGTGACGTAGTGGCGGGAGGAGTGACGTTGGACATCGCGCCCGGGACACATTTACTTATTGTGGGCCCTAATGGATGTGGGAAGTCTAGGTAACATTAGTGCTAGTATATCATATCATAACATAGTGACGCCGGCGAGTGACGTAGCGGCGGGATGAGTGACGTTGGACATCATGCCCGGGACACATCTTCTCATCGTGGGCCCTAATGGATGTGGGAAGTCTAGGTAAGATTCGTGCTAGTATATCATAATATCATAGCATAGAAACGCCGGCGTGTGACGTGGTGGCGGGAGGAGTGACCCTGGACATCGCGCCCGGGACACATCTACTCATCGTGGGCCCTAATGGATATGGGAAGTCTAGGTAACATTAGTGCTAGTATATCATAATATCATAGCATAGAAACGCCGGCGTGTGACGTGGTGGCGGGAGGAGTGACCCTGGACATCGCGCCCGGGACACATCTACTCATCGTGGGCCCTAATGGATGTGGGAAGTCTAGGTAACATTAGTGCTAGTATATCATAATATCATAGCATAGAAACGCCGGCGTGTAACGTGGTGGCGGGCGGAGTGACGTTGGACATCACGCCCGGGACACATCTACGCATCGTGGGCCCTAATGGATGTGGGAAGTGTAGGTAAGATTGGCGCTAGTATATCATATCATAAACAGGGACTAAAATAGCTCATTAATCCCTAGGCACTAAAAGTTTAAGGTCAAGAGACGCACTTTGAATCCCTCGCTGCGTTCTGGATTCTATTTTAGAATACTTCGCTGCGCTCTGGATTAAAAAAAAGCACTTTCCTTTAAAATAATTGTTTTCTCCCTATATAAACATTCTTCTAGTAATATTAGGAAGTAGGCCTTTGTGTTTTCCACAGTCACCCCAACAAACACTTTTTGTTAATCCGAATTTTATTTTTTCCCATAATTACAATAATACAAATACGCATAATTACAACATTACGCATTTTCCGCAGTTTATTCCGCATAATCTCTGGCTTATGGCCGGTGTTCGGCGGAGAGCTCCACGTACCGCGACCATGCGCCTGCGCACACTGTGCGGACGAGACCAACCTCGCTGACACCGGGTTCTGTACGTCACGACCCATCATGTTCTATATACCGCAGAGGTGAGTACCTTCATCAAAATGAAATCTTTGTTCAACTGCTACTTAGGCGGATCAGTGTGGATCGGTTGGAGCGTGTCGGTGCGACGTGGCGGGATCGCAAGAAAAGTTAAGGTCGCCAGACGTAACGATCCATGCCTCATGCTCCCGAATCGCGGATCGCAGGAATTGGTGATCCATTTTTGATCGTCTGGTGTATATCCGGCTATTCAGCTAAGAAACGACACACGATAAAGCCAAGCAATCGAATCGATAGGTTGATATATTATCATAATCATTTCAGCCTATTGCAGTCCACTGCTGGACATAGGCCTCTCCCAGGGAGCGTCACAGCGCACGATCTCCTGTTTTTTTCTTCCAGCCACTGCCAGCCACCTTCTTCAGGTCATCCGTTCATCTTGCCGGGGGCGTCCCACCCTAAGCTTACCTACACGCGGTCTCTATTAGAGAACCTTCCTATTCCACCTTTCGTCGGTTCTGCAGCAGATATGACCAGCCCACTGCCACTTCAACTTGCTACAGTTTTCGACAATATTTATAACTTTGGTCTAATGGCGCAAGACCTCAGAAACAATAACATGAAATGAATGGGGGTGCCACGTAAGCGCGGCGACGTGCGCGTCCAACGAAGGAGTACGTACGAGCGAGTGCGTCTTGCGAATTTTTCAAATTGTGTTGATTTCGCCGATTTGCTATATCAATTACGAAAAACATAGACAGGGAGGCTTGTATTAGTTGACGTACATGTTCTACGTTTCGGCTCCGTAGGTTAGGACTGGAAAGACCCACTGATTGTACACCCGGCTTTTTAGGCACTACGGCAGTGGCGACGTGAGGATATGACGTATTTTCCCAAATGCTGCCCAGCCAAGCTGCACTCTTCTGGCAATATCCCGCCTGAAGTTGTCTCTACCTAGCTGTAATACCTGTCCGAGGTAGATGTATTCTTGAACAACTTCGAGTGTTATGCCTTCGACGGAAATTGGTTGGAATGACATGGTCATTGAACATGACCTTAATTTTGTCCAGGTTCATTCCAAGACCCATACGTCTCGAGGCAACATTGAGACTGTTCAGCATTTTTTGCAGGTCTTGCAGCGATTCCGCCATAATAGTTATGTCTTCGACAAAACGAAGGTGCGTAAGGTATTCCCCGTTGACATTGCGCCAGCGTCCCGAACAAATTCTCCCGCGAGTTGGTAAACCGATTTTGAAGTTCCAATTGGAAGGTTTTGGAACCTTCCTCCTTTCCTCAAAAAAGCTATACGATTCGCGACTCAGGCGTATTAACGCCTCATAGAAATGACTTCTAAACTTGTTGTATTTAAGATCTCCTAATTTAATCATTATTTTTCCTATCTTCCACAGGCCCTACATGTCGGAAGGCTCCTTGATGGACCAGGTGACCTACCCATCCCGAGCCAAGGAAGGCGACCTGGCCGCAGAACGTCGTGCGTCCCACATCCTACAGCTGGTGCGACTGGACGCGTGTGCGGCCCGGCATGGGGGGCTGTGGGCCGTGAGGGACTGGCGGGCCACACTGTCGGGCGGGGAGAAACAGAGGATGGCCATGGCGAGGATGTTCTATCATAGGTAAGAGAAGAAGAAATTCTCCAATGTATCCGATTTCAAATTTTTACGCACCTTTAAGGCCACAGCTTATTAGAGCCACCTCGCACCCTCGTCGCAAGGTGTCGACAGGTGGTCAACGGGTGGACGCGGACGCCTCTATATCACCAATAAACGTCACGCAGTCCACTCGGGACCCGTTGGCAATGCGTACTTAACGTAAGGCAAGTATGCGAGTAGCGAGTTGTAACCGAGTGGTCCACTCGCCGTCTTACGACCGAGGCGATCCGGTGACGCTAGGGAGTTGATATAGTGAGCGCATACCACCATGTGCAGCGTGGGTGCCGGGTGGCTCTAATGAGCTGTGACCTTTAGTATGCATGCAAAAATCGAATGAGTACCATTCAGTAGGGTATTGGTTTCCGACTCCACATGTAGAATAATTTAATTGACATAATTCTACTGAATCGAGACACTCATTCTCTCGGAGTCCGCCGCCAAAAAGTTACTGTTACTGCTGTGCATTCCATAGATGAGGCCGGTGTTTCGTACCTGACTACTCTGAGAAGAAACAGCCGAAACAAACTCAGAGGGCACATAATAATAATAAGGCTTGATACAGAAAGCAGTTCTCTTGGACACGGCGCGCATTGTGAGGAGGTTCCTCTCTCTAGAGCCCTAACCACCGGCACCTTGGACCCTGTTCCCGATGCTAGTGGGCCACTATTTTTTATATTTTTAAATGTTTTTAATTATTTTATTTATTAATATTTAAAAATGTAAAGAAATATGTAAAAATAATGAATAAAGATAATAATAATAAGCCTTTATTTCACAAAATAATAGTTATACATAATTCCAAATAACAGTTTTCATGCACGTATCAATACCAATTCTTATTACATTTTATACATTTACATTTCTATCACAGTTATATTAAAGATTTCAATTTGATTTGATTTTCGTACAATACTATTTTTAAATTACACACATCAAAAGTGTCTAGGGATCAAGCATTTTTATGCGGATTTCTTGAGATTGAGATGTGCCTTTGTAATAAATTTATGATTTTATAAATTTATATGGATCCTTTTTGGTGCATTTCATAATTTGAATCAGGAACTGTGAATCAAATTCGAGTAAAAGATGAAAATCAGCTGTCAATATTTTCCCTATAAAAACATACAACGCATTGAAGACATTATTAGTGCTACTGTTTCCCTACTACTGATTAAAACCAACGTTATTATGGAGCGGCGACGTCATTTAAGCAGGGAAGAAATGCTCAGAGCCGTGGGAATGATAGAAGCTGGTTCCCGGCAACGTACTGTGGCTTTAGCTCTGTGTTACCCAATAAAATTTTAAAGAAAACTGTTATTTCAGTCTTTTTTTCGAACTTTTGTGTTAGTGGTTCAA
Organism: Agrotis exclamationis; assembly: GCA_950005045.1. Lineage (NCBI taxonomy): Eukaryota > Metazoa > Arthropoda > Insecta > Lepidoptera > Noctuidae > Agrotis > Agrotis exclamationis. The sequence goes on from OX465443.1 coordinate 1,976,099, forward strand.
ATGTCAAAAATCCCTTTATTAGGAAAATGGCAAATTTCTTTATTAATGCAAAGGTGACTTGGTTTATCGTTACTGTGACAAACGAAAACACTTTATTTGATGAATCCTTAAAGAAAATTTTAATTAATATCAATCAGGAGAAAAGTTATTGCAAAAATATATGTTGATCCCTAGACACTTTTGATGTGTGTATTTATTTTTGTATGGTTATTTAGACATATTTTTTATTAATTCATGATTTCATTTAATTATATAATTATCATATTAATTCATTATTTAATTTTAATTAATTAATCATAATATTCAACATTCGAAACAATTTTTCAATTATTTAAATTACGTTTTTGAATGATATTCCAATAACACATTTGTATAATTCGATTTTCGGAATTCTTTGTTAAATTATTGATACAAGTATATCATTGGGCTACCCATTTCTGGGCGTAGGCCTCCTCCAACTCTTTCCAGTGCTGTCTATCTTGTGCTTGGCGAGTCCATGTAGATCCGGCTACTTGGTAGATATCGTCACTCCAGCGTCGTCTAGGTCGGCCGCGTGGGCGTTTGTCTTCATAGGGATACCAATGTAGTATCCTTTCGCTCCATCTATTATCGGTAGCTCTTGCTATATAGCAAGCGATGGGCTGGACATATGTCCAGCCCATCGCCATTTCAGTCAGAGGGCACAGACACTTTTAAAGTCCAGATATTTTTTGCGTATAACCATAATTATGAGGACCATGCGGGTGTCTGAGATGGTCTTTTGAGGAAAGAACCACACAGATTTGAGTGGACCTATCCAGTCAGTGCAAGCATTTGTCGGTTATCATGGAGCTCAAAGAATTACGAACGAATAATTTATTTTTTTCTGTCAGAAACCTTATTAACACGGTTTATTTGTTCCCAGGCCTGTATACGCGTTACTAGACGAGTGTACGAGCGCCGTGTCCATGGAGACGGAGGTGGTGATGTATGAGGAGGCTGTCAAGGAAGGTATCACGCTGCTGTCCATCACGCATCGACCTAGTGTGTGGTGAGTATACTGGATTTCATTTACCCTTCATAATACCATAGACAAGTTTAAATCAGGAATTTAAAACGTAAATTTTTGTTACAGTGAATCTTATCTTAATAATTAGTACCTACTAGCTGCTGCCCGCGACTTCGTACGCGGATTCTGTTGCTTATGCCAGCGGCACGGGGTCGTCAAAATCGAACATCTGATAAGTCTGATGTCCAATTTCAAGAGCCCGGGTAAAAAAATAAATGGGAGTTTTGGCCTGTAGAGTCAAATTTTTATTCATCATCTAAAATTAGTTCTAAACTGTTACCGCCTTTACTGCGTGGAGATACTAAGCTTATGTTATTTTAAAATTATACCTACAGTGAAATTATTGATAGCTTTGATTTCCACATCAGGTGTTCCAGATCTTCAATTTTCTCATCACGCAGAACAACTCTTGCTAAGATGTCATTCCTATATTATATGTAGCTGGGCTCTTGGTGTCCCACATCAGGTGTTCCAGTACTTCAATTTTATACGTCAACAGAGAGTGCTCATCAGGCTGAACAACTTTGCTAAGACGTCATTCCTATATATGTTGTGGTGTAGCTGGGCTCTTGGTGTTCTACGTCAGGTGTTCCAGATCTTCAATTTTTATACGGCAACAACAGAGAGTGCTTATCAGGCTGAACAACTCTTGCTAAGACGTCATTACTGTATATGTTATAGTGTAGCTGGGCTCTTGGAGTTCCACATCAGGTGTTCCAGATCTTCAATTTTATACGTCAGCAGAGAGTGCTTATCAGGCTGAACAACTTTGCTAAGACGTCATTCCTATATATGTTGTGGTGTAGCTGGGCTCTTGATGTTCAACGTCAGGTGATCCAGATCTTCAATTTTTATACGGCAACAACAGAGAGTGCTTATCAGGCTGAACAACTCTTGCTAAGACGTCATTACTGTATATGTTATAGTGTAGCTAAGCTCTTGGAGTTCCACATCAGGTGTTCCAGATCTTCAATTTTATACGTCAACAGAGAGTGCTTATCAGGCTGAACAACTTTGCTAAGACGTCATTCCTATATATTTTGTGGTGTAGCTGGGCTCTTGATGTTCTACATCAGGTGTTCCAGATCTTCAGTTTTTATACGGCAACAACAGAGAGTGCTTATCAGGCTGAACAACTCTTGCTAAGACGTCATTACTGTATATGTTATAGTGTAGCTGGGCTCTTGGGAGTTCCACATCAGGTGTTCCAGATCTTCAAATTTATTCTCTCAGCAGAAAATGCTCATCACGTGGAACAATTTTTGGTTTGGCACCATTTTTGTATCTCTTATAGTTTAGCTGGTCTGTTGCTGTTCTGCACCAGGTGTTCAAGTTTTCAAGATAAATTATAGCCTATATGTTGGCCAGACTTAATACCTATACAACAAAAAAATAATCATTCAAATCCGTCCAGTACTTTTTGAGTTTATCCCGGACATACATACAAACAGACAAACAGATAAACAGACAAAAATTCTAAAAACTATATTTTTGGCTTCGGTATCGATTGTGGATCACACCCCAAGTATTCTTTTAAAAAAATATTCAATGTACAGTTTTGACTTTCCTACCATTTTATTATATGTATAGATACGGCAATAGAGAGTGCTTATCAGGCTGAACAACTCTTGCTAAGACGTCATTACTGTATTATGTTATAGTGTAGCTGGGCTCTTGGTGTTCCACATCAGATGTTCCAGATCTTCAATTTTTATACGGCAATAGAGAGTGCTTATCAGGCTGAACAACTCTTGCTAAGACGTCATTACTGTATATGTTATAGTGTAGCTGGGCTCTTGGAGTTCCACATCAGGTGTTCCAGATCTTCAAATTTATTATCTCAGCAGAAAATGCTCATCACGTGGAACAATTTTTGTTTTGGCACCATTTTTGTATCTCTTATAGTTTAGCTGGTCTGTTGCAGTTCTGCACCAGGTGTTCAAGTTTTTAAGATAAATTATAGCCTATATGTTGGCCAGACTTAATACCTATACAACAAAAAAAGAATCATTCAAATCCGTCCAGTACTTTTTGAGTTTATCCCGGACATACATACAGACAAACAGACAAACAGACAAACAGACAAAAATTCTAAAAACTATATTTTTGGCTTCGGTATCGATTGTAGATCACACCCCAAGTATTCTTTTAAAAAAATATTCAATGTACAGTTTTGACTTTCCTACCATTTTATTATATGTATAGATACGGCAATAGAGAGTGCTTATCAGGCTGAACAACTCTTGCTAAGACGTCATTACTGTATTATGTTATAGTGTAGCTGGGCTCTTGGTGTTCCACATCAGATGTTCCAGATCTTCAATTTTTATACGGCAATAGAGAGTGCTTATCAGGCTGAACAACTCTTGCTAAGACGTCATTACTGTATATGTTATAGTGTAGCTGGGCTCTTGGAGTTCCACATCAGGTGTTCCAGATCTTCAAATTTATTATCTCAGCAGAAAATGCTCATCACGTGGAACAATTTTTGTTTTGGCACCATTTTTGTATCTCTTATAGTTTAGCTGGTCTGTTGCAGTTCTGCACCAGGTGTTCAAGTTTTTAAGATAAATTATAGCCTATATGTTGGCCAGACTTAATACCTATACAACAAAAAAAGAATCATTCAAATCCGTCCAGTACTTTTTGAGTTTATCCCGGACATACATACAGACAAACAGACAAACAGATAAACAGACAAACAGACAAAAATTCTAAAAACTATATTTTTGGCTTCGGTATCGATTGTAGATCACACCCCAAGTATTCTTTTAAAAAAATATTCAATGTACAGTTTTGACTTTCCTACCATTTTATTATATGTATAGATTAAGAAGATCTTTTTTTTTTCTTAACCTTTTGTTTTGTGTTTTTTCGTGTTTTTGTCTTCTTTCTTGTTTTTGATGAAATCGTTGCCTCACACTAGGAATTTCACCTGTATCGTGGGTGCGTTTACAAACATAGAAACTCACATACACAAACACATATACCCTGAATCACTACTTGTAGGTCATTTATATATTTATTCCGTGGCATGTTCGAACCCGCGAGACGCTGCACTGCAGTCGATCTCTCAGCCACTGCGCCAACCGTGCCGTCAACTTTGAATGCTTAAAAGCGCATCAAAGTTAGGGTAACCCAACAGGGTACTGCGGCCCGGAAATGCAAAGGGCAACGATCATTTATATCTAGACTCCTAATCACAGGCGACCGATGTCTGTCAACACATAAGGCAAAAAAGTCTTAAGTTCGTATTAGTTTCGACCACTCCTGTGAGTCCCCTCGTCGCACTGACCTTGAGTTAGCCAATCAGAACGCAGTACCCCGTCCCCCTCGCTTACGTCGTACCTCAGCGACTTGGCAGAAAATTTTCGTTAGATCGTGCATGAGGCGTCTAGATATAAATGGTCGTTGGCAAAGGGCAACCGAAGAAACAAGGTCGTTTTTAGTCAGATTCGTGCTACGAATCAGACAGCTTTCGCTTCTGATTTGACAGTATTCCACGAAAACAAACTTAGTATTAGCTGACTCAGATTACAGTCATGTTTAAAAATCCTGTACAATCACTCTATAACAACAAAAATATGAATCTAAATACCCTTTTTACAGGAAATACCACACTCACGTACTAGAATTCGACGGTTGCGGCAACTGGTCATATAGACCCCTCGACAGCGAAGCACCCATCACCACCGTCTCCACGGCACTGTCGACCCTCGCCACCACGGCCACCACTCCCACCACCACCACAGAAGCAGTTCCGACTCCTGAACACTGACAGGAAGAGGTTGATTTGAAGTTTCTGGTGTGACTGTGAAGAGGACATGATGATATAGAATAACAGGTTTTCAAGACTTCTATATTTGGCTCAATACAACCAAAATGATCTTCCAATGCAATTTGAACCTTATATCTGATGATATAAGGCCCGTTTTTAATGAACTTCTACCACAGAAGCTGCTCTTAGGGATGAAGAAGTGGGTATGAAGAGGCAAAGGAAACGTTAAAGTAAGCAAGTTTCTCTAAAAGCGCAGTCCAACCAACTTTTTCTTGTAATGCAATTCCAACCTTATATTCAAAATCATAATGCCTATTTTCGGACTAGTAGTCGGTAAAGTCGACTAGTTGCGTATATTTGCTGTCGGCAAATAATTGGCGACTAGTCGGTAAGGTAAGTTTTGGGTTTCAAAATGATAGAACAAAAAAGCAACTATAGAGGAGGCAACTATTTTAGCAATAAGTATTTCCGACCAAACACAAGACCACTTAAATATATGTATACTAAATAGTAGCAAATACCACAAATTATAGAGCATAGATTAAGTTTACACTTCACTATTTGAAAATTTTCTTTTAAACGGTATTTGAAGGCAGTTATGATAAGTGAAAATTGCAGCTAAGGATCAAATTAATTTCGGGCCCAAAACTACAGTTCTATAAAATAAAATTAAAGTTTTTATTACTGTAATAAATAGGAGAATATAATAAATTAAAAATTGGCTATTAGTGTTTTAACACTAACTAAACATAATCCGTCGTACCACAAAAACTTTTAAACGTCTGTTGAACACTTGTCTAAAAAAAGGTCAGATTATGACGTTGAAATAAGGTCCATTTTGCAGTCACACTTTTTAGACAAGTGTTCAACAGATGTTTAAGTTTTTGTAGTAAGGCTGAATAGGTATACTGGTAAAAAAAATGCCTCTGAAGGCTTTTAAAATATACCATAAGGTATGGTGAGTAGGGTATTTGACACCGCCAATAAATTAACATATTTTTTATGAACTATCAGAACGCGCTTCTCCCATAGATTTTGTATGACAATAGCGAACTCTGACGTCACTAACTAAATAAATTCAATGATCTTAGTATTTATTGATTTCAGTGTTTCTATGAGTCAGAAGCTTTAAAAGTCTGACAACCAGACCATGGGGTATCGTATTACCCAGTTACTGGGTTGTGGAGGTCCGATAGGCAGTCTTACCATGTAAAATACTGATATTCAGCTGCATCTGGTTCGACTGGAAGCCGACCCCAATATTGTTGGGAAAAGGCTAGTGCTACTAAAAGTCTACATAATTTAACAGTTTTTAGGCTTAAAATAGATATTTTAGAGAAATAATGTTGTGGAATTATTGGTTAGTGTCAAATACCCCTATTACTGAAATATGTGAGCAGTATACTTTTAAAGATTTTAATGAATGTACTATTAGGTAACTCTGGCTAACCCTTCAGGGCTTACAGGTGTGATGTTATGTAATGAAAGCTGCGCATGCGAGGTTTATGAAGCTGATTTTTTAAGTATTTTAAATCGATTTTAATTTTGGGAGACATGAGTAAATAGGTTTTAATTTGTAAGGAATTTTTATATGAGATTGAAAGTTATGAGATTATATACTACAACATTCCATACAGTTTATATTTTGAGGAAAATACTGCTTATTATTTTATTTAATACCAGAAGTAAACAATAATTATAATTGACCCATTTAATTTTACTCTAATTATAGAAATTGCGCAGAATCTTGCATCACAATAATTATAATTAGTTTTGAACCATATAATCATCAGTTAATTAAGTAAAATGACGAAACATTTCTGTTTCCTTACTGATTAAAACACATTTTCTTCAGTGTCCATGAATTTAATGGGTCATATTAAATTATCTAGCGAGATTCAACACACGTGAAGCGTTCTACTAGATAATTCAATTTCACCCTGTATAAAAATCACCAGTTACTCTAATTTAGATTTAATAGTTAATTAATAATATTATTTCCTTTTCTTTTTTATTATTTTGTATTTTTTATCATAATTGTGAGATTATCAATCATGGCTGTTAGTTATTGTGTTTTTATTTGAGAAAATTTGTATGATAAGTATAACATATCGAAATTAAATGACATTATTTTTCTGTGTATTTATTTTGATATATGTTGAAGTGTGTATATTGTAAATAATGATAGTATTACGTACAGTTACAGAGGTTACTAAGGGAGATTGAGGAGAAATAAAGTGGGTTTTATATGAATTTTTGACTTTTATTCATTTTTAAGTACCCAAAATTAGTTTAGCAAAAACTTGGATGCCCGGAACCAGAAATGTTTTATTATGGCGATCAATAAAAGGCTAAAAATAATTATAGTCGGAGGAAAAATCTCATACAGTATGATTAATTAAGGGCAAGAATTAAATATGAAAGTCAACAACATCTGTGTCCCTAGACAAGTGGCAAACGATAAACGTAAAGGCTCTGTTTAATAGATTTTCAACTTTATGCTCATTACGCCTGAGTGTACCCTGGGGCATCTGCATCGCTTCACATAAAATCAAGCATTATACCCAAAGAAGGTTGGCAGACCACACACAGACTATAGATCGCCACCTGTTACGATTATCTTGACAGGCCTGTTGGTCTAGTGGTTAGTGACCCTGACTGCTATGCCGGAGGTCGTGGGTTCGATTCCCACCCAGGACAAATGTTTGTGTGATGAGCACAATTATTTGTTCTGTGTCTGGGTGTAATTTATCTATAGTATGTATGTATTTAGAAATATATAAGTATGTTTATCAGTTATCTAGTACCCATAACACAAGCTCTGCTTAGCTTGGGACCAGTGGCGGGCCTAGGGTTTCAATATAAGGCAAGCCCAATAAAATTTAAACCGATTTCAAAAAAAGAAAGTTCAGTTTTCGACTGAGTATGTAGGTACCTACGTATGTATCATCGCAATTTTCTCATAAACTACTGGTTAGGTACAATAAATTAAAAGTGAATTCATCCATCTTCTTCTTTCCTCCTCTTTCTTCAATTTCACTCTTGCTTGTTGTGCTGTGAATGAGGCAACCAAAGCACACTGAAGGCATGCTAGTGCTAGATTGAATATAATAAACATATCAGCAATTGCATACCTTTGGTGGCTTTGAAAAAAGCCATTTGTTGCTTGAGGGAACAAAGTTATGGTAAGTACCTAGTTGCTTGTTTTGTAACAGGACTAACAGGTTACAGACAAAAAAAAACAAAACAGAAAGTTACAAAACGAAAGTTAAAAAATAGCTAGATAGAATGTAATAAGGAATTTAAATAAATTATTTATATTCTAATTGGAATCGTCTATCTTTCTTAAGAAATGATTTAATTACATCAGAGTAAAATGTTGGTGATCGTTTTAATTCTACCAACAACTGTTTTTCAATAGCTAAAATCGTATCCTCGTCCCAGTTCTGTGGGTTGTCGCACAGATCAGAAAACAACTCAAAAGTTTACTTTTTTGTTCAAAAACCGTGTTTACGACTCGCGACATGTATGTCCAACGAATTTTTTGCTGCAATGAGTATCGTAAAAAGCAGCTCGTTTTGTACTATTAGGTACTAAAAAAATTACACAAAGCCTGAAGGGCTGAAAAAAATAAACTAACCTCTTGAATTCTATTGCATGATTTATACACATATGAAATTTTCGTTTATGCTATTTACTAGTCAGAGAAATACTCAGATTAGGCGTCGGCGTCGGTTATAGTGAATAAATTAACTGTTTTTGTGAGCAAAGTTTAAAGATTTTACCTTATCTTCGCCAATCAAAACTTGAACGCATTTTAAATCCTCACAAGGTACAATTACCTCCATTGTTGCAGGTAAGTCACCAAAACAATTGTATCACTGAGAAAATCTAACAAAACACACAAAAAACTTTAACAACAAAGCTTTCCCCACTCAAGCAAATAAAACTGAAGTGAGCTACTTACGCAGAATATTGTTGGCAAGGCGACACAAGGTCACGCATACGCGTCCAACTTCACACGCATGCCTGGCTTATATTTTCCATACTGATCGATTTGTAGACGCACAAGGTTCTAACTCGTTATACGGCACAACGCTTTAGGTGCGAAAGGGACAGAGATAGTATTTGAAAGCCCGGTAAAAGCCGGTACGTGTAAGCGAGATAGCTATATATAGATGTTGCAAATACGAAACTGCGCGCGAACAATTGCGATGTAAAGTGTGTGACGTGGATAGTTTGTGTTATTTTGATAAGAATTAAGCGCGCGAACTTTTAAATAGTTCGGGTTTGATTATGATTCTCTGTCGAGCATTTTTAATAAGGCATGCCGGGCTTTTGGGCTTGTATGAAGGAACCGCCACTGCTTGGGACTCGTCCTCAACAGCCGGTGGAACTTCAGGGAGCACTTCCTGCATTTGGCCCCAAAGCTAAACCTGGCAGCAGCCACCCTCAGGCCGACTCCTGCCCAGTCTCAGCGGGCCAAACGCCTCCTGCCAGAGGTTCATGGCTATACGGATGATCTGAGGATACCGCACGATCGCCGGCAAATCGGCCAACCTCCTTGCCGGATTACTGCCCTGGGATCTGGAGGCGACGGCTCTCCAGCGCGTCTATGAGTGGCGCTTGGAGGCGCATCGCTGGGGCGAATCCCCGCTGCTTTGACTTTTCGAAGCGCGGCGGGAAGAGCTCCGGCGCGATCTCAGGGCAGTATGGAAGGTGCGACTGTTGCAACCGAGGTCCGGGTACGCCGCAATCGCGGCGGTAAGACCCCTCCTTGAGGAGTGGCTGGATAGGCGTCACGGCGTCCTGACCTACTGCCTGACGCCGGTCCTCATCGGACACGGAAGTTTCGGCAGGTACCTGTGTCGGATAGGGAAGGAAGAAAGGCCTGGGTGTCACCACTGCGAGGATCGCCCGGAGGACACGGTGGAGCATACGGTGCAGGACTGCCCCGCTTGGGCAGAACACCGCCGTGCCGTGTCCTCACGACGGCGAAAGCGGCGACCTCTCGCGCCCGGCATTGGTCGAGGCAATGCGGAGCGAAACGGAATGGGAAGCAGTCGGCTCCTTTTGCGAAGCAGTCATGCTAGCGAAGGAGGAGGCGGGACGCGTAGGAGAGAGGACAGCGTCTACCTCACAGCCCAGCCGCAGTGGTAGACGCCTACGGCGTCGGACGTCGCAAGACGATTTCCGGCCACCGTAGGTGCGGGCATCCGGGCGCCGAGTAATGAACGACTCGCTGTCCGACCATGGGCCATGTCCGGGACGACGGCGCGTTGTGTTCTACGCGCGCCTCAAAGAGTGTCAGCACAATGACGGCTTTGGCCCCCCCTTAGAGGGCCAAAGCCTGCCGGGGTCGCGGGACTTACGAATACCGTGACCCCGGAATGTAAAGGCTATTAAAGGACACGGTGGATTTTAGTCAGTACAAGTCTGACAGTCCCTCCTGCCCTGCCTAGGGTGGGAGGACTCATTTGATGATTTTACCACGATAAAAAAATGCTAAACTCTTCATAAACAATCAGTAATAGTTTTAATATACGTTATTATAATGTGTTGTCTGTCTTGTAGTATGTGTTGTACTCCTAAGTATTTTATTATTATTAATGACAGCTATTAAATATTGTTTTACTACTGCTACTGTATCACAATCAATTAATTATTACAACAATAAAATAAAATTATCAATTTTCCCAAACGGCACGTGAGTTTGGGAACGTTGTCAGTGCAAAACTGAGGCCTCAAGAGGATTTAGCAGGTTTGCGTTATGGAGATTGGCTAGTGATAAGAAAGCAGTTTTTCGGGCATAGCATTTGTCACCTTTTTAGGCTGATATCGCTGTTATTTCTTAAATGCTAAGGTAGATATTAGGCTGAATTTTCGAACTGCATCAAAAAGTCATTTTTGCCAAAAATGGACTTAGCAGGTTAACGAATTAGGCCGACGACATTTGAATTATATATACATTATATAGCTTTTACTAGCTACTTTGCCTGTTTCTAACAGTGTCAACATGGGTATCAAATGAAAAGGCTTAATGAGTACATTTTAAATTCACTCGCTGCTTTGCTTATTATATCAAATAACCCCAAAATAGTGTAAATAAAAAATAAGTTAAAATAACTAAAACCCGACTACGAAAAAATCGCGCACTAAAAAGTATAAAACAAGAACAATCCGTGTTACAGAAATTTTTAATTAATAGCCGTGGTCGTATGCCACCTGCGGTTGTTTCACACAATCTTTATTGGCTAGGTGGCATACGACCACGGCTATTAATTAAAAATTTCTGTAACACGGATTGTTCTTGTTTTATACTTTTTAGTGCGCGATTTTTTCGTAGTCGGGTTTTAGTTATTTTAACTTATTTTTTTAAGTTCAACCACAGAGTACTAGTTCAACGCTGACTTCACCTTTGTTTGTCATCGCAGTGAACTTTCAGATAAATATTTGTTATTTTCTAAAAATAACAACTAAGTTAATCCAATTGAAAAGGTTACTCACTCTGTGACGTCAGTGGATCTATTTGAGAAGTTCACTGAAGAAAGAGTTTAAGTGATAAAATAAATGGGTCATTGTTTATTACTTTATCGTTTTGTTGTTGAGAGGTTGATGACCTTAGCATCTTTATTCGTAGCTTTTTCTTATAAAATGTTCGGCTTGGCTTCGTAACAAGATGGGGTTGAATACTTATAATAAGTACCTATTTACAAAAAAAAAATAACCAACGTGAATCGGGGTATTTATGTATTAATATTTTCGGAAGTTCGGAAAATGTCCTTACCTCGTGGCAGGCATTTGGATCTTGGCTAAGGTCAGGCGCTAGAAAGAAAATGTACGTGTAATGTAATGTAAGTGGACGGAAACCTGTAGATTGTATGCACTTAATTTGCAACCTGAATACAAGTAACTTTTATAATGGAAACGCGCCTTAAGAGCGCGTATCTAAAAGTTGGCAACGTCGCAAATATGTAGTTGTCAAAACAAGTATTAATTAATCTACCAATGTTACTGTATGGAAATAAGAAATATTGCTCTGTGGTGCACTAAAAAATTGATTAGGGAATGCAATCATTAATATCGTAACACCAAAAAAAATATTTTTTTTAATTTAAAGATAGGTTCGCGTGTGTGTAGTCGCGTAAGTGTAAACTATGACGGAATGACCTACAATTACGAAGATAAACGTTAATTTGAACCTTTATCTATAGAGGGTTGCTTACCTTTCACAAAGAAGTGGTAGTAGGTACTTTAACACGTAGTACCTTTTCAGTCAGTGACCGCTTCAGACACAGTCGTTGGAGATATTAGTACCTATATTCACCACGATGACAGCGGTCAAGAAATAAATATAATTATGTTAGTATTTATTTCGTTCGTAACGTGTGAGGTGTGACGGAATCCGTGGTCATGCGACATGCTTGTGCTCCGCATGTGTGACGGGATCCGTCGCTCATGAAGTCATGACGTTTGACGGAATACGTCGTCCGCGGCGTTTGACGGAATCCATCTTCCGCGGCGTTGGACGGAAACTAATATCGTCCGTAACAAAGAGATTTAAAAGAGTTAGACTGAATGACTCATTCCATCGTAGTAATCATCTTTGCTTCGTCTTGAGGCCCCAGGAGTAAATCCATTATTTTTTCATTCAAATTTTTAATAAGTATAATTTTTTTTGCATGACGCAGGTCCTCACCAGACAAGGAAGTTTCGGGAGGTACCTGTGTCGGATAAGGAAGGGAAGAAACGCCTGGGTGTTGCCACTGCGAGGATCGCCCGGAGGATACAGTGCAGGACTGCCCCGCTTGGGTAGAGAGCTCACGACGGCGATAGGCGGAGACCTCTCGCGCCCGGCATTGGTCGAGGCCATGCTGCGGGGCGTCACGGAGTGGGAAGCGGTCGCTTCCTTCTGCGAAGCAGTTATGCTCGCGAAGGAGGAGGCGGGCCGCGTGCAACGGCGGATCCAGGGGGGGGGTCATGGGGGTCATGACCCCCCCCTGGGCGATGGGCTGGGTCATAGGTGGCCACTGCAATTTTGTCTAATTTTATTTATATACGTTAACAAATTATACGCGAAAGACGACGCAAATGATAATAATAATACAATTCTGTGCTGTTATTGGTCAAAAGGGAGAAATCCGAATCCATAAGAGATACGGAAAAACTTTCTTAGGAACCTTTAGCTCTTTTTTGGTGTTTACAATTTTGGAGTCGTTATTTTTTGGTAAAGTGTGAGTGGTCCACAAAAATGAGTGAAGTTGGGCAATTTGTTTTAGTGCCATTCGAATCTGTTGCATGTAAAAATCATTTCATTGTATCGGAAGAAAAAAATCGGGACGGGCGGCGGAAGTTTGTCAAAAGCAAAATATTTTTTCAACACATTTGCTCGAAAAATGCATTTACCTACAAAGCCTAACATTGTTCGAAAGTTAAAAATTACGCACCATACAACGGAACGTGCGGTAAAATAGGTACTCTCACCTAAGTACCTATTTTACGGCATACCCCGTTGTATAGCACCGTGCGTTTTCTTTACTTTTTTTTTTTTAATTTCCATAAATAAAATAAGAATCCCACCAAAGAGTTTCACATTATGAGAATAAAAACCGGCCAAGTGCGAGTTGGACTCGCCCATGAAGGGTTCCGTAGTAGCAAGCATAGATGAGGGATATAATTATATTGAGATTAGTAAGTAAAAATAACTTTGTTTTTCATAGTGTTTGTATGAATGGCAAAGTTATATTTGCGGTTTTTGAAAATATACTATATCTCAAAAACTGCTAACTGTATCTCATCCAAACCAATTTTCGATGGAAGTTTTTGTTGAGGTCTACATTATATATTTTTTTTAGTTTTATCATTCTCTTATTTTAGAAGTTACAGGGGGGGACACACATTTTACCACTTTGGAAGTGTCTCTCGTGCAAACTGTTCAGTTTAGAAAAGAATATATTAGTAACCTCAATATCATTTTTAATGACCTATTCATAGATACCCCACACGTATGGGTTTGGTGAAAAAAAAATTTTTGAGTTTCAAATCTAAGTATGGGGTGCACCCCCAAAATTTGTTTTGTTTTTATTTTTGTGTGAAAATCCTAATGCGGTTCACATAATACATCTACCTTCCAAGTTTCAACAGGATAGCTCTTATACTTTCGACAAAAAGTGGCTGTGACATACGGACGGACAGACAGACAGACATGACGAATCTATAAGGGTTCCGTTTTTGCCATTTGGCTACGGAACCCTAACAACCTGACTGATCGAACCTCCTTGGAAGCGCTTTTGCTCAATACGTTGTCTCACTTTAATACTAAAGAGTAAATGAGACGAAAGATGTAGTTCTAATTTTCACCACGTGCATGTGGCGCCATTTGCAAATTGGCGCCATTTTCATATTAGAAACTTCAAAAATTGTTGCGACTTTCCCACTGTTAAATAAAGTTTGTCTAATTACATTTTGTACTGTTTTCTCTCAAATGTGTTGAAAAACATTGTGTGACACACGTGCAGAAATTGGTTTTTACAAACGAGTAGACGAAGGCTTACCATAGTCACGAGTTACTTACCGCACTAGTATCATAAATAACTATTTCATACAAATTGTATGAAAGAAAAAGTTAACCATTTATTATTAGTTTTGGCCAACTTCTACTGTCCAGATATATTTCTGCCCATACAATTATCTCATCCTTACATGAAAGTAAGTAAAATAGTATAGTAAAAAAAAAATTGGTAATTTTTATTTGTATGAAACAATATTTTGCATTTGACCAACTTTCGCCGTCCCGATTTTTTCCGATAAAACAGAGCCGAATGGCACTAAAACCAAAGAAATACAGGTGGCACTCGGAGACTGCCGCGGTAAATCTATTACATAGCATAAAAAAAAAATTAAGCCCACCGCGAATATTTAACGAGAATATCATTTATTGGTGCACTACTGTAATAAAGAAAAATAAATTAGAATGAAGATATAATTAGGTCTTTTATATAAAAGACCCAATTATATCTTCAGGATTCCCAGGTCTCACTTCTAAACAGGGTTTAACAGGTTAGGGGCCCAGCACGCTTCCACTGCGCCACTCTGCTTTGTTGTAGGAGAATTTTATAAGTATAGGTTTAACTGTGAAAACCTCTTTTTGTAGCTGGCCGTTTAGAATCAGTAAGAAAAAGTAAATTGTCTTTATGACGGATGTTTTTATGATTGCCGAAGTCTCCCGAACTGAAACGACGTTACACGAGTGTTTGTTTTTTTTTCTTAGGTATTTTCGTTACGTAATTTCTTGATTCGGTCGCCGCGCTCAGAACCCGCGATAAAAACTCATTCTTGTAGACCAGTCTCAGCACTCATTTTTGTAGACCACTCACACTTGGCCAAAAAAATAAAAACGCCAAAATTATAAACATAAAAAAATATGGCTAAAGGTTCCTAAGAAAGTTTTCCCGTCTCTTATGGATGCGGATTTTTCCCTTTTGGCCAATTTAAAAGAAAGACCCTGTATAGGTCCTACAATATTATTTATACTATTTTTTTCCTTGCCACGATCGACTTGACTAATGGTCGCGATCGACCGGTTGGCCAACCCTTTTTTTTAGCGTGGTTAAATCATCAAATGAGTCCTCCCGCCCAGGGTAGGGCAGGAGGGACTGTCAGACTTGTACTAACTAAAATCCACGGTGTTCTTTAATTGCCCTTTACGTTCCGGGTTCACGGTATTCGAGTTGGCTACCCCTGCTTTATAATATTAAGTAGGTAGGTACATGGTGAGATGGTGACCCCCCCCTGAAGTAAAAGCTGGATCCGCCCTTGGCCGCGTGAGGGAGAGTACAGCGTCTCCCGCCGCCCCAGTCGCAGTCGTGGATCCATATGGATGCGCGCGCGCCTCAAAGAGCGTCAGCAAGATGACCGAGCCCCCCCTCTAGAGGGCCAAAGCCTGCCGGGGACGCGGCACTTACGAATTACCGTGACCCCGGAACGTAAAGGGCTATTGAAGGACACCGTGGATTTTAGTCAGTTCAAGTCTGACAGTCCCTCCCGCCCTGTTCTGGGTGGGAGGACTCATTTGATGATTTTACCACGATATAAAAAAGTATAGGTATGACGCTGGATGCAGGTCGCTTCCAACCTGTATATGTGGAGATCTAAAGGGGAGGCCTATGTTCAGCAGTGGATGTCCTATGGCTGAGATGATGATGATGATGATAGGTATAAATGTTTACTTACCGCACACATTAGTTTACTATCTGCAATATGCGTGAAATCCCTGCAATATCATCCTACATCACGAGACAAATCCGGAAGTTTTAATTTTATCATGAACGTGATTATCACGATGTTTGATCATGACAAGAGAAAATATTTTGGCACAGATTCGTGGTGATAAATTACTTTTTTTCTTTCTTTTGTAGATTTGTTCAGCTGATAAAATTTGTCATAGAAATTACGCAGTGGAAGTGGATATGAAATGCGTTTTGTAAAATAATAAGGCTGTTTTTCCACTAGAGATGTGCTATGCTACGTATCTATGGACACGTTTGATATCCACCAATCATATTCATTGGTGCACATAACATAGCACTGGTGGAAACGGATTCAACTAAGATATGTTTTATATTGAAGGATTCGTGCTATGGATGTGTGCTAAGGATGCGTCCTATGGATGTGTGCTATGGATGCATGGTATGGGTCGTCTTCCCTACTATCGATACACCGGATAGCTCGAACTGCGTATCTTCGTCGTGCAGCGGCTGCGAATTTTCATAGCACGTCTTACTCACACCGCTACATAACGTAGCATCAGTGGAAACGGTCACATAGTTTAGTAGCTCAGCTTTTAAATTCTCGCAACATAACTGCATAGTTCATGCATGCTGCACAGCTTTTCTCTGGTGGAAAGGCACCCTAAAGGTGAGTGGGTTTTGCTAATATTTATTTATACTTACGCAAAACAAGTAAGTATGAGATAATAATAATAATATTCCACAACTATCACACAACGCCATCTAGTCCCAAGCAGTGGCGGTTCCTTCATACAAGCCCAAAAGCCCGGCATGCCTTATTAAAAATGCTCGACAGAGAATCATAATCAAACCCGAACTATTTAAAAGTTCGCGCGCTTAATTCTTATCAAAATAACACAAACTATCCACGTCACACACTTTACATCGCAATTGTTCGCGCGCAGTTTCGTATTTGCAACATCTATATATAGCTATCTCGCTTACACGTACCGGCTTTTACCGGGCTTTCAAATACTATCTCTGTCCCTTTCGCACCTAAAGCGTTGTGCCGTATAACGAGTTAGAACCTTGTGCGTCTACAAATCGATCAGTATGGAAAATATAAGCCAGGCATGCGTGTGAAGTTGGACGCGTATGCGTGACCTTGTGTCGCCTTGCCAACAATATTCTGCGTAAGTAGCTCACTTCAGTTTTATTTGCTTGAGTGGGGAAAGCTTTGTTGTTAAAGTTTTTTGTGTGTTTTGTTAGATTTTCTCAGTGATACAATTGTTTTGGTGACTTACCTGCAACAATGGAGGTAATTGTACCTTGTGAGGATTTAAAATGCGTTCAAGTTTTGATTGGCGAAGATAAGGTAAAATCTTTAAACTTTGCTCACAAAAACAGTTAATTTATTCACTATAACCGACGCCGACGCCTAATCTGAGTATTTCTCTGACTAGTAAATAGCATAAACGAAAATTTCATATGTGTATAAATCATGCAATAGAATTCAAGAGGTTAGTTTATTTTTTTCAGCCCTTCAGGCTTTGTGTAATTTTTTTAGTACCTAATAGTACAAAACGAGCTGCTTTTTACGATACTCATTGCAGCAAAAAATTCGTTGGACATACATGTCGCGAGTCGTAAACACGGTTTTTGAACAAAAAAGTAAACTTTTGAGTTGTTTTCTGATCTGTGCGACAACCCACAGAACTGGGACGAGGATACGATTTTAGCTATTGAAAAACAGTTGTTGGTAGAATTAAAACGATCACCAACATTTTACTCTGATGTAATTAAATCATTTCTTAAGAAAGATAGACGATTCCAATTAGAATATAAATAATTTATTTAAATTCCTTATTACATTCTATCTAGCTATTTTTTAACTTTCGTTTTGTAACTTTCTGTTTTGTTTTTTTTTGTCTGTAACCTGTTAGTCCTGTTACAAAACAAGCAACTAGGTACTTACCATAACTTTGTTCCCTCAAGCAACAAATGGCTTTTTTCAAAGCCACCAAAGGTATGCAATTGCTGATATGTTTATTATATTCAATCTAGCACTAGCATGCCTTCAGTGTGCTTTGGTTGCCTCATTCACAGCACAACAAGCAAGAGTGAAATTGAAGAAAGAGGAGGAAAGAAGAAGATGGATGAATTCACTTTTAATTTATTGTACCTAACCAGTAGTTTATGAGAAAATTGCGATGATACATACGTAGGTACCTACATACTCAGTCGAAAACTGAACTTTCTTTTTTTGAAATCGGTTTAAATTTTATTGGGCTTGCCTTATATTGAAACCCTAGGCCCGCCACTGATAAAGATATTATTCAGTTTTTTCTTCGTCCTGTAAACTTTGCAAAAACGTATTTAGCAGGTTAACGAATTAGGCCGACGATGTGCTCATCAAGCCCTTTAATTTGATACCCATGTCGATACTGTGCGAAAATATTTTTTTTTTCGGTTACGACTTTTCATCCCCTAGAGGGCGCCATATTGGATTTGGTGACACGTCACCTACCCTATAACCAGCGGACAACTGAGACGCTTCTAACGACACCTCATTTATCAAGTAGTGATAAGTAGTTCAGAAGTTATGAGGGAACAGATGAACATACATACATACATACCGGTCAAAATCATAACCCTCCTTTTTGCTTCGCCGTAGTCGGGTAAAAATCATAACCCTCCTTTTTGCTTCGCCGTAGTCGGGTAAAAATACACTCGCGAGCAAAGTATGGAATCACTTTGATTCCGTGCGATCTCAAGTACATAATAAATAATAACTACTTAAAAATTATAAAACCGCCCAAGTGCAAGTTGGACTAACCCATAAAGGGTTCCGTAGTAGCAAGTAACATAAGGTACATTGCGGTTTACAATTTATAACGTATTTTATTAGTAATAGTAATATTACTTGATCTTGTTAACCAATTTTCGCTGGAAGTTTGCATGGTAATGCATTTTTTTTTTTTTAGTTTTTTCATTCTCTTATTTTAGAAGTTATAGGGGGACACACATATACATTTTACTACTTTGAAAGTGTCTCTCGCTCAAACTGTTCAGTTTAGAAAAAACTGATATATATTAGTAACCTCAATATCATTTTTAAAAACCTATCCATAGATACTCCACACGTATATATTTTGGTTGGTGAAAAAAAATTTTTGAGTTTCAATTCTAAGTATGGGGGGTACTCCCAAAATTTGTTTATTTTTTATTTTTGTGTGAAAATCCACTTACAGGTACTTTTGAATTGTCAAAGACAAATGAAATAATAACATGGTTCACATAATACATCTACTTACCAAGTTTGAACAGGATAACTCCTATACTTACGAAAAAAGTGGCTGTGACATACGGACGGACAGACAGACAGACATGACGAATCTATAAGGGTTCCGTTTTTTCCATTTGGCTACCGAACACTAAAAAATTATACAATTAAATTGTATAATTTTTAAGGGTTCGGTAACTGTTAACTTAAAATTGATACCAAATTCATTAAAATGACGCCATTATTCAAGGACTTATTCCGGATCAATTCCATTCCAAGTGAGTGTTCATACTTTTGCTCGCTAGTGTATATTTTAGTTTTTTTTACCTTGACAACGAATAAAAAAACTGTTAACTGCAATTCAATATTTGTATTATTAATATAGGTTGAATAGCGGGATGAATAATTAAAACGGTGTTAATAACCGTTAATTAATATTTGTTTATTTTGAAAACCGGTTTATCGACATTCTGTTTGATTGTTTTTCAATATTGTTTATTTAAATCAACACACAGTCCGTAGAGCAGTGGTGGCCCAGTGGTATAGAGCAGTGGTGGCCCAGTGGTATTGGCCTCGACTTACGAGTTGTAGGTCGTGGGTTCGAACCCAGTCAGGCGCATTACTTTGTGTAATTTATTTCAACACCACTGCTCTCAAAACGGTGAAGGAAAACATCGTGAGGAAACCGGCATGTCCTAGAACCAAAAATTCGAAGACATGTGACATCTACCAATCCGCACTGGGCCCGCGTGGTAGATTACGGCCCACTCCCTCTCACAGAGAGGAGGCCTGTGTCCCAACAGTGGGAACATTTAAAGGCTGATGATGATGATGATGACAGTCCGTTATTCCTTTGCCAATGTGTCAGTTGAACTAATTCCTCTTAATTTAAAATTGAAATGATGTGGGACAGGCGCATAACTGCAAAACACAATGATTTTAGATTCTTTTTTTTGACAGGCCTGTTGGTCTAGTGGTTAGTGACCCTGACTGCTATGCCGGAGGTCGTGGGTTCGATTCCCACCCAGGACAAATGTTTGTGTGATGAGCACGATCATTTGTTCTGTGTCTGGGTGTAATTTATCTATAATATGTATGTATTTAGAAATATATAAGTATGTTTATCAGTTGTCTAGTACCCATAACACAAGCTCTGCTTAGCTTGGGATTAGATGGCGTTGTGTGATAGTTGTGGAATATTATATTATTATTATTCAAACTACATCGATGTATTTTTGTCAAACTCATTTATAAAAGAGCTACACTCGTGCCTACGCAGCTCCTACGCAATGCCTATGTAGCGGCTACGGTGAGGATACGCTGCTACGAAAATCCCACGCAATGCCTGGGTTACTGCTACGGTCAGCTGACAGTACTCCTAGGCTGTACTAAGTTGAATCCAGGGTTGGCATGTTTAAAACAAGTTGTTTTAAAACACCTGTTTTAAACATTGTTTAAAACAGGTGTTTAAATTATAATTATAATTAAACAGTGTTTTTATTACACGTTCTAACTACTTTTCATGGCGGATGAAAGCATGTAAAATGAAAATAAATTAATATTCAGGAGTCTTTTTTTTTTTTTTTTTTTTTTTTTTTAGGGTGGCAAAATCATCAAATGAGTCCTCCCGCCCTGGGCGGGGCGGGAGGGACTGTCAGACTCTTACTGACTAAAATCCACCCGTGTTCCGTCGGATGCCCTTTACGTTCCGGGGCCACGGTGTCCTGGATTAAGAAAAATCCGCGACCCCGGCAGGCATTTGGCCCCATAAGGGGCCCCGTCGGTGACGCGTGAAACACGACGCGCCACCGACCCGGGCTTGGTCCTTGGTCGGACGGCGAGCATACCCATTACTCACCGTCCGCAAGCCTGCTCCACCGCTGTGCCCTCTGCTGTTCAGAGGGACACGCGTTGGAGCGTCCACCCGACAGGCTATTTGCATACGGGCAAAGAAACCCCTTAGGCACACAGTGCTTAAGGAGAGTTTTTGCCCGCATCCCAGGGTGCACCGGCCCGAAAAACTGGTCTTCCCCCCGGACGTATCCGAGAGGGAACTCCAGTCCACGGGCGCACGTGGAGGTTTCCTGTCTTAGCACCCCAATATTCAGGAGTCTTAATCTTGATATTAAATCATTTGAGTGTATGCCCTTGCTATGTCACATTTTTAACTTTTATTGGCATTGTAATGAAATAATACTTCAAAACCTAAGAAAAAAAAAACAGTTGATGTTTTTTTTCCATCGAGAACTTTTTGTAAATATTTCATTACAAACAGCTTATTTGAAAAGATCTAGTCTATTAATGAAACATATAATTTATTTATATGTTAAGACGTCGACCCATAGTCGAATTAATTTGAAAAAATGACCGAAACTAAAAAAAAAAAACAAAAAAGACACTTGTTTAAAACAATTTTTGAACAGTTTGTTTTATGAAATTTAAAAAAAAACTGTTTTTTTTTCCAACCCTGCTCCTAGGCTGTACTAATAAGTTGTAGCTATCAAATCTATGTTGCTACGCAGCGCCTACGCCGTATCTAGTTTGCGGCTACGGCTAACGTACGCTGCTACGCTGAGCTTACTTAGTTGCTACGCTTCTACGTCTTTTTGGTTTTGTACGAAAAGTCGATATCTATAAACGTGTTTTATTTAGCAGATTTTCGTAAATGATAACATAATAATCACAGACAAGCATTGAATAAAAAAACACAATAAATACAGCAATGGAAAATTCTCATCCAAGTACAAAGATTTTGCATAAAAACTGGTATAAAAATGAGTACAAATTCGGGTTATAAACCTTTAGCTAAGAGAGATTACAAGCGAATCCCCGAGAGCATTGTCCTCTTCGGATGTATATTAATAATTCATAGGTACATAGATTGTGTTGCCAAGTTAGAGTCACGTGAATTTAAATATGAGAGAAATATGTATGTAAACAAAATGGTCGGTAAAATCAGCTGTAGCTTGCGTCATGTGGGAATTTGTGATTTATCCGGACCTCGATGGAAAATCATTTGCAGTTTTTAAATTATTTTCTAGGCAGAAGAACCTGTTTGTTTTTGTTTTTCCTAAACAATGTTACGGCGCAGTGGTAGACCCCCACGGCGTCGCACGTCGCAAGATGATCTCCGGCCACCGTAGGCGGGGGGCGAGTAATGGGCAACTCGCCGCCCGACCTAGGACCATGCCCGGGTCGACGGCGACGGCGCGTTGCGGCGTTGTGTTCCACGCGCGCCTCAAAGAGCGTCAGCAAGATGACGGGGCCGCGTATTTCCAAAGGCTATACTGTTATAGTCACGAGTCAGACTCTAATCGATTAGCTTTTGTTTTTGTATATTACTCTACAATACCTAATCTATCTCAGTAATAAAATTGACTCAAATGGAATAGCTTTTTGTTTTGATATTTTCAAAGAAAATGCACGGACAAAATCTAGTTCTATACATATAATTCATATCACTCGAATAGCTAAGCTTTTGGCGAGTTATTTTTAAACATTACGTAGATACGAATCAAAACCTTGTCGAGTAAAGGCTCATTAGCTATATGAGTACCTCGGAATTTAACTTTTCTTAAATTTTATAGTACTTGAATATCGTAAAAACGACTGTCGGCACCCCGACTCGGACAGGTTAGGTTATTTTTTTTAAACCACCCAGAAGTAAGAGCACCACGAAGCGGTGCTCC
Organism: Agrotis exclamationis; assembly: GCA_950005045.1. Lineage (NCBI taxonomy): Eukaryota > Metazoa > Arthropoda > Insecta > Lepidoptera > Noctuidae > Agrotis > Agrotis exclamationis. The sequence continues at coordinate 1,999,125 of OX465443.1, forward strand.
GTCGACGTCTGACTCGTGACAAAAATAGTATAGCCTTTGGAAATACGCGACGGGGCCTCGAGTCTAGAGGGCCAAAGCCTGCCGGAGTCGCGGGACTTATTCCATTACCGTGATCCTGGAACGTAAAGGGCTAATGAAGGACACCGTGGATTTTAGTCAGTACAAGTCTGACAGTCCCTCCCACCCTGCCCTGGGTGGGAGGACTCATTTGATGATTTTACCACGATAAAAAAAGCACTGACGGCTCCATTAAAAAAACAGTGCTGATTTTTGAATGTATTGTAGCGGACTGCTCTCTTCAAAATTCTTATTGTGGGATTTTCAACTCAATAGATAAGTAAACTAAAACGTGATAAAACCGAATCCTATTTAAATTATAGGTTGGTAAATTACGCGTATAACAACTTGATTGGGGCTTCCATTATAGTTATGATTAAGTACTTGTATTTAACGTTAATTACTTTTTTTCAAGAAATCAAGTGTTTTCCACCTATATTTACAATTTATGAATGAAAAAACATGACAGTTGTTTCATATTGTTAACTCTTAACTTTTCTTTTTGGAGCTAAAATACGAAGCCTTTATTAAAAAAAATACCATCTTTGTCAAAAAGTCGAAAATGAGTCCTCCCACCCTGCTCTGGTTGGTCCGGACTCGCAAACTTAACTGAAGAAAAAACCATCCTGTTCCTCAGTTCCCCTGTGCGTTCTAGGGCCGCGGTGCGCTTTCAAAACAGTCCTACGACCAGTAAACTCCTACCTTACATAGTTTTAATATCGTAGAAGGTCTTGATCACACATCGGTCGCGTGTCATCGTGACCGCTGACTTCAAGATAAAACGAGGTTGTTCACATTTTTAATGAGACCCCATTTTTTAATTTATTTACTACAGATTACTAAGATATTTCGTGTATAATTGGAGGCTGGCGCCTAAAGTATCAATATAAGTAGTTGTTTTATTGATTCGATTGATATTTTATTGTAAGATTGGGGGTATCATGCGTTTTGCGTGTGTATTATTTTGCAATTATTTGCGTTATTGATTGGAGTGACTCAGGAATACCTATACGATTTATTTGTTGTTATTAATTTTAATTATTACAGAGAGCTGCAACATATTTGTGCCGCTTGCAAATGACGTCCTGATGGCGCTTGCGCTACGTTAATGTTGTATTAAGTAGGTATGCCTAAAGAGTGTGTCCCCATTACACCTCGCGTTTCTGTATCCCTATAGGCGACGGCGACCTCTCACGGCCAGCTTTGGTCGAGGCCATGCTGCGGGGTGAGACGGAATGGGAAGCAGTCACCTCCTACGAAGCAGTCATGCTAGTGAAGGAGGCGGGACGCGTAAAAAGGAGGTAAAAACGGAAATTAAAAGCTGCGTATATAATATTGCACAATGCAATGCAATCTTTAATAAAGATTATAAGTTACAATGTATGAATGCTTTACAAATACGTAGCACGCACCGTGCGAAAAGATAAATTTTAATAGTGATGCGATAAAACAATGACAAGTACATTTTTTTTAATTTTACTGTCAATATTGTTGTATAAACATTGTATACAGCTTCCTCTCACGTTTTCGTCTGTATTAATTCTATTCTTTATTCAATGACTACACAGATTATAATTTACTAGACTATTCCCGCGACGTTGTCTGCCTAAAGTTGGGTAAAATTAATCCACGAGAAAGTATACTAATTCGTCCAGTACTCTATGTGAAAGAGTAACAATTAAACATGTATCCAGGGTATCTATCTTCCATTCAAACTTTCGCATTTATAAGAGTATTATTTTGTGTTGTGTTGTACTGTACAAGCTATGTTACCGGAAACATTCATGGAAATCTGTTGAGTAATTTTGCGAGAAAGAGTTTTTTCACACGCAACTATCTGTGGAAAAAAAACAGAAAGCAAAACGTCTTTTCAGTCACTCACGATGCCAGGTCAGCCATTGATGTCTCTGTCGATGACCAGGTTATAGGTTCCAGCATACTCGACATGCTGGTATGATCCGGACACAGTTCAGTATTTCAGCAGCTATCAAGCGCACACGCCATCTTATCTCCCGATGCCAGACCCGCGGTTATCAGACCCTAATTTTTAATTAAATCATTATAATCGGTAGCTTCTTAAATGCTTACTAATTGTAGTGTGTTAAAATTAATTGTAATATTAGGTACCTAACATAAAAATATGTGTTCGGATAGTCTTGTTAAAAAATTAAAGTTGTTGACTTAATGATTTAGGTCATTTTGAGGGTAAAAATTAATGCCTAGTACTTAACTTAAAAAAGCATAAGAGTATTTAGTTCCTCTAACGGGGTCCCAGAGGGCCAAATGTCTGTCCTTTCACAGAGAGGAGGCCTGTGGCCCAGCACTGGATATATCTTTGGCTGATTTTTCGACTTAAAATCGACCCATTACAAATGGATTCGATGTATGCTTAGTTTATATAAAAATGTATAAAACCAATGACCGTGCAAAACTATTCTTGGCTAAAGGCCTCTTCTATAAAGAATGTCATTATCTATCGTTTTAAAATTGCGATGTTTACTTCGGCCGAATTTCCGCGATTGCATGCGCACGCGCTCAGTACGTGATTTGCACGCCGTGCCATCCCGTGAGGCCGTGGGGCGTAACTGACGATTTATTTTACTTGGTTTCATGATAGGTAGGTAGGCACTTGCTATCGGACCTCCACAAACCAGCAACTGGGTAATGCGATACCCCATGGGAAGACTGGTTGTCAGACTTTAGAGCTTCTGACTAACAGTAACGGTTGTCAAAGATCTACAAATGACAGCCGGGACCAACGGCTTTACGTGCTTTCCGAGGCACGAAGGAAACTCGCTATGACAGATGGTCACCCATCAATAGACCAACCTCGGCAAGCGCGGGTTAACCCGTAAGATCGGCTTGTTCGGCTGTCATAATTTCGCCACGAACTCCTCTATATATTTATTGCAGGAATATGCAGGGCAGCCGTAAATAGTCAATAAGTACCGTTGCGACAAGAAAGAAATTATACGTAAGTAACAAACCAGATCGTGATTCCGCCAGTTTCTAAGCAGTCGGATTGTGTAGTTGAGGTCAAATGGCAAGAATTTCAGTGAACAACTGATATCCGTTTCTAATAAGATAGGAAGTTGGCCCCAACGTGACCAGAGTCAAGAAAATATTGGACTGTTCATGACATCGACATTTTTGGCGTCGTACAGGACTCGTTTTTCTTCTTTATCATTTTTCTATTATTTTTAATTATTGTTTCATTTGTTTTGTCCTGTGTGAATTAAATAAATACATTTTCTTTTTTTCAACGCTTTCTGAATTTGGAGAACGTTGTATGATTTTAATTTCAAACCTGAGGTTCCTTATTGTTTATATTGTGTGTGCGCGTAATCGGACTAAATTATAATGTTAGCTAGCAAAACTAGTTACGAATATGTGTGCTAAATTTCATACGAATTTGTTCAGTAGTTTTTGCTTAAATTAGTTACAAAAATGAAAATCTACACAGTCATTATCAGAAATTTCATATTTACAATATCAATAGCAGTAAGATGAAGTAATTTAATTTTATTTGTGGTAAATTAGTAAAATAAGAAAATGACAAGCCTATCTAAAAACATAGTTTAATTATGTGTAGAACTAATTTTATCAATTTTTCCTGTTACCTCGGCAATCCCAAAAGACACATTTAAAAATATTTGAACCGGTAAGTAAAGTTATCGTGTAGGTACCACGTGTTTGCCACGCGTAGAATAATAAAATATGTATTTAATTATGTTTTATTTATATTATGAACTTAATTATAAATATTTGGCAAGGGGTTATCACATGCGGGGGGATCTGATAATTACGCAAGGCCTAACGTCCAATTACGAGGTATTTCTATTGGATATCATGATTCTTAAAAGTTCTGGAATATCCCGAGATGCAACTTGAGAACAGTGGAAGCCTAGTGGTAAAGGCCACGACTTATGAGTTGTAGGTCGTGGGTTCGAACACGGATAGGAAAGCAACGCTGCTTTGTGTAATCTATTTTCCCAGATCCCACGACGGCAATCCGGCAAGGAGGTTCGCCGCTTCGCCGGAGATCGTGCGGTATCCCCGAATCATACGGATGGCCATGACCTTCTGCCTTCTGCCTTTACCGGTCGCCTCCTCATGGAGAGCCACACATGGGCCACGTAGAGGGCCATGGATCGCACGACTCCAGCGTAGAGCCTCCGGCAGGAGGCATTTGCTCCACCAAGATTTGGTTAGCCGCTTCTTCCCAAAGCCATTATTGAAAAGCGCACAATTTCCACAATTCGCACACCTGTATAATAGTTTGCGATTACCAGAATCCGGAAATAAATTTATTGTGTTTTATTTTAGGTAGTCAATAAGTGTGATAAATTGCGAAGCATTGTATCTACAACACATACATAATAGAGAATGATTGTTCGTATTATTTAGTTACATAACTCGAGGTATTATGTTAAACATCAATGAGATTGCATAATACTTTGTTATTATATGCCTCTCGCTCTCACACGTATAATGCGCGTGAAATATGAAAATACTTAGCGGTGACTCTTCTTCAGATAAGCGTCACTGGGACACAGGCCTCCTCTCTGTGAGAGGGAGTGGGCCATAATGCACCACGCGGGCCCAGTGCGGGTTGGTAGACGCCATACATGTCTTCAATATGAATATCAATAAAATTCCTGTTTCGGCTAGACCGGACGAGTTTCAGCGGCCGAGTCGTCTACTAAGCCAAATTTTGGTTCTTGACATGCCTGTTTCCTCACAATGCATAAGCATAGTCGGCCTTAATATTTCCACAGCTGGGTAATATGACCCCTATAACTCGATCCTCTATGTAAGAGGTGCCCAATGCGTGTTGATAGATATGGCACATTTAATTTACCTTTTATTTAATTATCATTGGCGAATTATTCGTTCTGAGACGGTTTACTGCCGATATCATCTATCATCGGTTTACGTGCAGTGTTGCTGGACCATCTTAAAAGGACACGCGGCTAGGTAATTTAGGTGACCTTGGTTTAAGGAACAAGAAAGATTTTTAGTCTAAACCAGTCTGACAGTCCCTTTCGCTCCAGCCAGAGGACTCATTTGTCCATTTTTGTACACCGAAAAACGTGCTTATTCAAAGATAACATTTGGAATGAAAGCGAGATCGAAAAGGGATGCCTATCACGATGCATGTTCGTCACATGTCCGCACCGAGGGCGTTGTCAGACGAGACACCATGACCTTTCACACGCGCCGGCGCCGTACTACGATAGTGAACTAATTACTGTAACTTACTGTGCTTGATAGCGTGAATCCGGCTGAATATAGGCCACTCCCTCTTAATTTCGTAAGACTGAGATGACTTGTGACTTTGTCAGTAGGTAGGCATTTTTTTTGGGAGGCGTGACGGGATGGACTTTCACACTTATCATCATCATATTATAAGCCGTAAGATTTCCACTGCTGAACATAGGCCTCCCCTTTAGACTTCCAATAGGACCGGTTGTAAGCGGCCTGCATCCAGCGTGATCCTGTCGCCTTCATAAGATCGTCTACCCACCTTGTGGGTGGACGTCCTACGCTGCGCACTCGTACTGACTAAAATCCACGGGGCCTTCAATAGGCCTTAGGTTCCGAGGTCACCAGTTACCTGATAAGACAAGCCCGCGACCCCAGAAGGCTTTGACCCTCTAAGGGGGCAGATTGCTGACAGCTTTTTAATGCTCGTGGAACACGACGCGCTACCGACCTGGGCATGGTACATGAGCAGACGGCAAGTCACCCATTACTCGTCGTCCGGATGAACGCACCTGCGGTGGCCAGAAATCGTTCTGTGCCTAATGCCGCGCGCCACCCGCCTCCTCCTTCGCTAGCATGCTTCGCAGAAGGAGACGATCGCTTCTCATTCCGGATGACTCGGTCTTAAAGGTGTTGATAGACTTGAGTATTCACTTGTAACATAACATCGAGCATTCGCCGTTTTTGTGTTTTTCGAAGATGTCAGACTTGATAAAAGCTCGCCAGAACACCCGTTAGGCGCGGGCCACATAGAAAAGACGTAAGACGAGGACGCGTCGCGGACGGGCGAAAATGTATGAGAGTCGCGCCCGCGACGCGTCTCTTCTGTATGTTCACGTTCGCGACGCTCTTCTATACATTTTGTATGAAAGAGACGCCGAAGAGACATATGTCTCCACCCTGTCTGCGTCTTACGTCTTTTCTATGTGGCCCGCGTCTTAGAATGCTCGCTATAACACACTTGTTTGTTTTTCTGTAATGTAACATTCGCAAGAATGCTCATTACCTACAAGTAAATGCTAAAGTTTTATCAGAACCTTTATGATGAAGCCTGTTTTAACTTCTTCAGCAAGAAAGTTCAAAAGCTAATATTTTAGTAACAAAATGTTGCATAATTCTCTCCTTACTTTTCAACACCAAATTCCACGTATCGGTGGGTGTTTCACCGTTTGTAACCTCTGCGATAATTTAACTATTGTACCTAAAATTTATTATAACACTAATTATAATGAACTGGTACTAATCAGTAGAGGTTACGCGTGGTGATAGCTACATCTTCATCAGTCATGACTTGTTGCTAGACTAATGATTTGTGATAGGTAGGTAAGACTTTATAATCGGTATATCTGCTTCGCATACACACTATGTGTTTTTTTATTTGGGACAATTCCACCACTCTATTCCCAAACCACTGCAACTCCTGAGAGCCAGAATCAACAGTGGCAACCAAAAAAGCGCCGAGACAAAAGCGCGACGTGTCCCGGAGAATGAATTTACCTGTCTTGGATCCTGCAACGAAATTAATTTACCTGTCTTGGATCCTGCAACGAAATGATTCAGGAAAGAATAGTGGAGGAGTAAGAATAATACGTAGTTTCCACTTCCCTCCATGTCAATCAGGAGACGGAACAAAACAAGGCCAATAGGCACAAAGGGACATTACAACTGGGAGAAGCCCAGTTGCCTAGCACCACGCGGGTAAAAGAATTACTACTAATTTATGGGTCTTAAGAGGAAACAGCACGGCCGTTTTTCCATACAAACGTAGTCCCCTGTTTTCTCCCTGGATAATGCCAGTAGAACAATTATTTTTTTACAAAAAATCTATGACCACTATTAGCATGTCTCTATGTTTTCCTTTTTTCTATAAATTAATTATTAAAAGAGATTTATGAACATTCAAAATCCTAATAAAATGGCCAGATTTTCCGCAGCTGTGTTCAAATATCCAGAAAACAAATTTGACGAAATTATATAAAAAAAGGAAAACATAGGAACACGGCCAATGCCTTTCTTTATTTTTTAAAGAAAAAAGTAGTGAAATCGGTTAAGTTTTGGAGGAGTAATCAGGGGACTACGAATAGTTGATTTTGTGCCATTTAATAAGGTATTTTCGGTCCAAGCTGCTGTTGTCTCTATCGCGCTCTGCGGGGGAAGGCTTGGGGTTGCGCGATAGTAATAGATTTTACAAATACCTATTTTTCAATTCTCCAGCCCTTGCTGTTTCCTCTTAAATTGTGAACTTACACTATGCGTCTACGGTATGTTATTTTTAATTTAAAGAAGGTTTGCTCCTAGTTCAAATCTAGTCCATAAGTAAGGCTGAGTGGAACTCCTGAGCACCTAAGTACGTGGGACTTCTGTTTCCTTCTGGGTCGGCTCACTCCGTTTTAGGTCTCATATTTGCTTCTTGACTCCGCGGTCGCGGGACTGACTAAAAAGGTAACCATGGAACGTAAAGGGCTATTGAAGGAACATCGTGGATTTTGCAAGAACATTGAACATTCCGTTGGCGTCCCAGAATGGCGAACGACTCATTTGATAAATTTTACCACGTTAAAAATAAAATAATGATTTAAAACTGGCCGTGTTTTCCGAGGACTCGGTACATATCGCACATTCTCTAGAAAAAAAAATAGATTTTTAAAATATCCTACTAAACTAAATATAAAACCTGATTTAAACTTACGGTAGTAATTCCGTTAAATACTTAATGCAAATTTATCATCAAATCCTGCACCAAATTAATTTAAATATTTAGTTCAGACCGTTACCTGCTACTGGTGCAATTAATGAATTATAAAAAAACTAGTTTCTGCACGCGACTTCGAACGTATTATATTTTTTGGCAAGCAAGGTGAGAGCCCGCGCTTTTAACCGACTTAAAAAAAGTAGGTTCTCAGTTCGACCTGTATGCATGTTTGTAATTTTGTATGTATTATGTATGTTTGTCCGCGATTATCTCACGTTTGGCTGAACTGATTTTGATGCGGTTTTCAGGAAAGTGTTCATTACATTCTGGAGAAGGTTTAATATATAACACTAAGAATATCCCGTGACGTTGCCCGCGTGGATCCGTTTTTTTTTGCTTACTAGGATTGTAAATTTGCAAAGACGCCTTTATATGAAGATTTTTGTTGAATAACTAAAGTAAAAAGGGGAAAATAAAAAACTTTTTGAAAAAAAGGAAACTGTCTTCAAAACCAAACACAAAAAAGTGTAAAATAACTTTTCTTTCAGAAGTCGGTGGCCATAGTCAATGAAATAAAAAACAAAGCCACCGACTTCCGACTTCAAAATTGGATCATAAAGTCCAGAGATTAACCCGTAGGTACGTATGAACTTACCTCTTTATAATATTAGTAAAGATTAATTCCCGCGGAAACTTCCAGCTTTGATAATAACAAAAAAAAATATATTTACAAAATCAAATAAACATCCATGCAACAATTGCTTACAATTCCGCCACGCAGGGATATCAAATAATTGAAAAAAAAATGATGCAACAGTATCAATCTCTGCGCGATCCACTCGCTACCAGTTTTGGCACACTTTATTTTCTGCTCCATGACAGATGACCCTTGGATATTACAGCATCATACTGGTTATTTTGAGATAATTCTTACATCAGATGCCACCTGCAAACAATTATACGCTGATATATCCACATCTAGGGCTGTCTACTATCTGGATCTATCGGATTTATGCTAACATCTACCGGGGTCGCAGAACTATATTTTAAGGGCCCTGGAACGCAAAGGGCTACTGAAGGATCACGGTGGTTTTTAGTCAGTAAAAGTCTGACATTCCATTATCTACTCACGTTTGAAGAACTCACATTTTGATGATTTCAATTCAATTCAAAGGATTAAAAATTTACTCTCGAGTTTCGATGTGTAGACTTTTTGTAAAATGTTAAAAAAATAAAATTCGACAAAAGACGTGTCCATTATTTTTCAAAATTACTCTAACTGAAAACTTAGATTTGCAATTATTAATTGGTTACCTACAAAAAAGAATGATAAAATCAAAACCTGGGAAAACTTTTTTGCAATATCAGGACTTTAAGTTCAAGTTGATAACCCTAACTACAACGGATATAGTTAACATTCTTTGGTTGTGCAGTGATAACTGTGAGGTCAATATGTTTGTAAATCTGTATTTATATCGGCGGGCTTATTTTTTACTTCCTGAAGGATATATCTGTTGTAATATTTGACGAACTTTACGATGCTTTTGTCAACTGGTTTTTTTTTGCGGAATGAATGGAAAAGTTTATCTTCTAAGGTAGACATCCCTGTCTTGGATAATAAAATAATGTTATCCATTCATGCTTCTTACTCCCTACTATGTATTAAAAATGCGAAACTTTGTAAGATAATGAATGGATTTATAAGAAATTTGGCAAAAACCTAAGTATGAAATGTAGTCAGAACAGCTTTTTATAAATGTGTAGCAGAAAAAAGTTCAAAACTTTACATGGGACTTAATGACTGGTGAAATGTTGGTGTACAATTTAAGATGCACCTCTGCCTAACCACTCGGGGATCACAAGCGTAATGAGGAGTAAGATATAACCTTCAATTCCTACCACATAATTTAAAGACCTTGCACGATTACTTCAAGACGCTTCAAATGAAAAAGAACTTCTGAAACGACTTTCAAAATTTCACTAAACAAAGTCAGTAGAAAAATACCGAATCATCTAAAAGATGTGCATGCGCACACCGCATGACATGACACACAATTTCAAACCTCGTGATTGACTTACATTTTAAATAATTTAGATAAAGCCGTTATCTTGGACTACTGAATTAAACTGGTATAATTTATTTTTTAGTTTGTAAAATTTTTCCTATCGCTTCTGTAGTAAATTTGAAAGTGGCGCCTGTTACAGAAAAAATGAAAGGGAATCGTCTATCTTGGTATGGACATGTGATGAGGAGGGATGACACCCATGTGACTAAGAAAGTGATGAGTATGAATGTTGATGGATGGAGAGGACGAGGAAGGCCAAAGAAAAGATGGATGGATTGTCTAAGGAATGATATGAAAGAAAAAGGAGTAAATGATACTGTGACGTCTGATAGGGGAGAATGGAAGAAGAAAACGTGTTGCGCCGACCCCAAATAGAATGGGATAAGGGCAGGAAGAAGAAGAAGCTTCTGTAGTAAATTTCGTGAAATATAACGGAAGTGTGTAAACGGAAGTAGAACAAAATTGGTCAAAATGAAATTGAGCGTGTGAAAGTGGAACAGAGTAATATCAAAATATCACGTCTGGAATCCACGAAGGGTTGGGCAGATAAATATGTACTCAATAAGTACACCCACATTTTAGTTAAGAGCGCATATTCTGAAAGTTGGCAACGTCGCAAATAGCTGTCAAATATTTACAAGTTTTAATTAATTTCGCAATTTCACTGTATGAATGTAAGAAATATGGCTCTGTAGTGCACTATAACATTGATATAGGAATGCAATTAAAACACTGAATCTGATGTTGTAACCGTTTCAAGTGACAAAAAGCCATTTGGAAAGTTTCCAAATTCGTTTTTTTACATCTAAAACTATAAATTCGGTGTTACGATATTAATTATTGCATTCCTATAATGCAATGTTTTAGTGCACTACAGAGCCATATTTCTTATGTCCATTCAGTAACATTGCTAATTTAATTAAAACTTGTTAATATTTAACAACTATTTGCGAGGTTGCCAACTTTCAGAATAAGCGCCCTTAAAACAAGCAACATTTTCAAATAATAAAATCATCTGTTGAACAAAAAAATGTCATTTTGAAGTTGCCAGTTTTTTTGAAAAGTTTTCAACAAGCGTTTAACTTTTTTTTTGTGGTAAGGGTAGTAAGTAATGTATGGACAGATTAACACTTCGACCACAGAATTCAGTGACTTTGAAAACATGTAGGTTTTACATTTTGTAAAACTAATAAGACTTGGTAGTTATTTGATTTTCACATGTGGTTTTTACTGTAAATTAAATAAATGTTTGCTTTCATATAATGATGTTTGATATTACTATTAGAGCCTGAAGTCTAATGTCATTGACCTAAAATGTTTAAGAACATGCAATCTCCAGTGAGATAGTTGTTTTGAACAGTGGTAGCCTAGTGGTAATGGCTCCGTCTTATGAGTTTAGTTCGTAGGTTCGACTACAACCTGGCACATTATTATGTGTCATTTAATTCATCAGCACTGCTCTCAAACGATGAAGGAAAACATTGCGAGGAAGCCACTGAGAATTGAATTGAAAAATTAGCCCTTTCTCTCGAATCCTACGAAAGAATATGGTTCAAGTGGAAGGTTTATATCAAAGAAAAGACTATATAATTCTCTAAGGTTTATATGTATACACTACACATAATAGTAGAGATTGCACCCGTTTAATTAAGCTAAGGTTATGTATAAATAAACTTGAATTTAATTAAATATACCCAGTTTTACCTAGCCGAACGCGTTTAAGTTCACATCTTCATTAAATAAATAGTCAAAACATTTTTTTGATTACTTAGTATAGGTACTAAATGTTTGTTTTATATTTTCCACAACTGAAAAAACTTCGAGGAGTTCACTTGTATGCATTAGAGTCACATTTAACTGAAGTTCACTGAACTGAAAAAAATATAATTGTTATTAACTTTGAAAGCATACATTAGATACTGCTAGTAAGCAAAACAGTACCTAAATAAATATACAAGTCTATAAGGTATATGTATTATTGATTTAGGTCTATCCACTTTCAAAATATTTTTGGTGATTGGAAGTTGTCGAACTTAGCCAAATAACTTACCTGTTTGCTATCGTGCAATATTAATTTAGACATTAATGACTTGGAGATCTACTCAATCTACTATTAAGCATGAACCCATGGTTTCACTGTATCTTTCAGTTAATGGACATTAAATTAGTTAGGGGAACCAATCACGGGAACACCGCAATCGCAGCGGTATGACTTCTCTTTGAGGAATGGCTGGAGAGGCGCCACGGCGGCGGCGTCCTCACCTTCCGCCTGACGCAGGTCCTTGCTGGACACAGATTTTTCGGGAGGTTCCTGTGTCGGATACGACGGGAGGAAACAACTGAGTGTCGCTAATTTGTGGACCGCACGGAGGACACGGCGGAGGTCTGAGTCTCTTGGGTTGAGCGCCACCATGACCTCACGGAGTCTATAAGCGGAGGCGATCTCTCTCTCAACCCTAAGGATTAAGTGTAGATAGAACCTATGAGACACCCAGATGGATTAGGGCTGAGCCAATTACCGTCTATAGAGCAAAATCTTAAATCTTTCTACGTTCTGTCATTTTGTCTTTTCTTCCGATGACAAAATTCGTTTCTACGGTGCCATGCTACGCGTGCTGATGTAAAAAGCTAATAATATTTTGTCCTACAACAATGAGGTAGTAATATTTTGTATAAAAAAATTGCTACGATAACGCTATGTTGACCCATATATTTAGATCGAGGGTACTCGTATAGATGTTATCTACGGTAAACAAATCACGTAAAATACCTTTCAATTTCATCAGCCGCTTCTGGTCCTAAGTGTGTTAGGGTCAGTCAACAATCTAAATACGGCTGAGCTTGTATAAAATGGCTATACATCTATAGCATTAGTACATTTTTCTAAAATATTTTAAATTTTCTGTTGCCAGTGGTTTTAGCCATGACAACCCGGGACCGGGAACTTAACATATATTAAGAATATATTCTTCTAGACTGTTTTCTATCAAAGAGTAAAATTGTATCAAGATCCAATCAGCCATTCGAACTTGATTGACAATAACATCCATTCAAGTGCTGTTATGGCGCAGTTTCATTGGTCGTTAGATACACCATCTGCGGTTGTTCCCTGCTTGCTTTATACCGATTGTGTTATCGACCAATGAAATTCATCGGTCGATATACAGCATGCGGCTGCAACTGTTGTCAATAAATGGCGACGAACATGGGGGTTTTCCTACACCCCGCATGCGGGCTAACGACTAATGAAAACGATTCCCCGAATGCGGGCCCTGTGGCATGCAATAAAGAAATCTCTTGCATCCCGCATGCGGGCCCTAACAACTAATGAAAATGCGCCAATTATCCAATTTGGGGGGAATGGGGCTCTTGAAAAACGTTGGATGCGTTACAGCAGCGGGAAGGGGGTCAAACAACCTGTAACACAACATTTGTTCTATTTAAATGAATAGGAAGGTTATTAAAATCCTAAGTTGGCAACCCTTCCCTTTTCCTTTATTTTTTAAAGGTTGCCAACCTTTTTCCGATTTTCGTTTATGTTTTAGGGGACATAAATATTAGTGACTTTTAAATAAAAATAGAAACCTTAAAACCTTGGGTAGCAACGTAACGCAATGGAGGGGGAAAAATAAAACGTTACGGCGCGAGTTAAAAATCTTCAATAATTTCATAAAAATCTCAGTATATTTAAACGAACTATAGTAATTAGTTAGTTCTTCTGCAAGAATAAATTTAAAAACAAGTAGATATTTAATACTGGTATCTTTTCTGATAACACCAACAACCTATCACAGCGAATAGGCGTGTCCCAAAAGGAGGTTCTTCCCGCTCCATCACACTGGATTGGTGGAAGCCTCTCTCAGGAAAGATTTCTAATATGCCTATCACTACCGCATTTTTCACTCTTAATTTTCTGGGGTGGCACTCTAAGGGGAGGGGGGGGAGGGGGGTGGCATAATGAATTGCGATGTCTGCGAAATGTCATGGAGTAAGACACCGTAAAAAAGAGTTTCGCGTTACGGAAGAATAGACAAAATGACAGAACGTAGAAAGGTGTCTATTGTCCTAAACATGTTTAAAATGTAGAAAATAACAGCCTTACTACAAAAACTTAAACATCCGTTGAACACTTGTCTAAAAAAAGTGTGACTGCAAAACGGACCTTATTTCAACGTCATAATCTGACATTTTTTAGACAACTGTTCAACAGACGTTTAAAAGTTTTTTTGGTACGACGGTAAAAGTTCTATTCTTCGGTAGTCTAGGGTGTGCAATTTTCGGATTGCGAATCGGATTGTATGAAAATGAAATACTTATAGCATATGATAAAATTATAATCTAGCTTTCTTTACGTGAAATCATTTTCAAAATCGGTTCAGAAGTTATTAAGTTTATTCATTACAAATAAACATACAAAGAATCAAATCTTTCTATTTTATCATATTTATCTAAACCGGTATTTCTATGGGGATGTAATCAACCTTCAACCCCGGACGCCGTAACTCCGGAACTGTCGACCGATAACCACACGTCTCTACGAATAGTGTAGACAGATAGAGTCAACTCTCCCGCCGGTAGAGTCCGGTTTAGGTCGCGTACCATATTGTGAGATACTGTTTGACCTCCTTACCCGGGTGGGGAGTGAGGTATAAGGGGAAGCGAGCAGTCAGCAGCTTTTTATAAGGAAGTAGATGGAAGGAGTACGGTTGGGTGAAATGCAGTGCCATGCTGTTTCTTTTTTTAAATAAAAAAAGGTAGCTGTTCTCCGTAGTTTCAGCCCCGCTGCTTAGCTCCCATTGGTCGTAGCCTGATGTTTTATAGCGTATAGTCTTCTTCGGTAAATGGACTATCCAACAAACAAAAAAAAAATAACATTTCGAATCAGTAGTTATGAGTTTTACGCGATTGGATTGCTGTGCAGCTTGTCGCGTGTTCGATTCCCGCACGGACCAAATATTTGGCCTACATATAGTTGTTGCGGGTCTGGGTGTCTGTGTATGTGAGTTTCTGTTTGTTAAGTAACCCACGATACAGGAGAGGACAAATTCTTAATTAGGGGCAACGTTTAAAAAAAATAAGGAAATAAAAAATAAACCAAACGAACTCTGCAGCTGTATAATATTACACAGTATAAATAGGTTTGATCTTGGTCTCGATATAGCCCAGAAGTAAAGATGAGACTTAAGATGGAGTGAACTCACTAAGGAGGAATTAGAACTTCTGCGTTCTGATGGAACACGATTGGATTCTCGAGGCAGGCGGCTGATGATGAATACCAGTATCAATGGGATCGCTTAGCCATTACAGATAATTTTCAGCATTCTTTATTTTACTTCTAAGGGTAGGCAGAAACTACAGAAAATCTCAGGGAACCTGCTACGGTCCTTTGACATCGGTTGCGGGGCCAAACTTATCTGACCGGTTATTTTCAATCCCATCATAATTGTGCTGATTAGGGCTGAAAAACAAAAATTGACACAATAGCAAAAAAATTGAAAATACAATAGCTCTGCGCTTTATGAATAATACCTAGATTTCGAAAGCGAGAAGACGAGAGAGAGAGAGAGAGAGAATTACTAATGAAGATAAGTCACTCACTCACAATAAACATTGTTGTTAACATCTAGAGGTCATTACTCTCAAAAGAAATATAGAACAATAACAAAACGCTGTCGCCCATAACAGAAGCCACACAAATGCATCTTCAACGAGCCGAGACTTTGTCCCCCAGGACATTACTAGAGGGAGACAACGACACAAACAACAAAACATCGATATAAGAGCTTCAAACTAAAGGAAAACACAATATGAACAGTGAAAGCGTTGATTTATTACAAGTAAGAGTATCACGCCAGTCCATTGTCCACGCCGCGACCTCCGGGGTGATACACGAACAATGCTCCGATAAACGGAGAAGAAAAAAAACTGTCCGCGGAACACCCCCAGTGCGAGCGAACCTGCGCGCACGCACATATATTAATCCGTGTGTTTTTCACGCGTATCAGTAGCGAACAGTCCGTCTCAGTCACCGCACGCATGCGGCTCGATCTCCTACACTATTTCAATTGTCTGCGACGTAGGAATTTACCACAATGGGTAAATTAATTAGTGTGATTGTGTTTGTTCTAGTCAGTAACTTTGTAAGTTTAGAGGGGGAGATGTTGGGTAGTTGTGCGAATTGCGCGAACGGGGACCTGAGTGTGACGGAGTTGACGGAGGTTCGGCTCGAGTTCGTGAAGCAGCAGATCTTGAAGAAGTTGCGGTTGAGTAAGAAGCCGGCGGTGGCGCTGCCGGTGAACAGCCTTCCCATGCCGGTGGCGCAGGGTCAGACCCTCAGCGAGGGTACCAACAAGCCACCGGAGTTCGATGACTATTACGGCAGAACTGAGCAGAAGATTATTTTCCCTGTTGAAGGTAAGCTAAACTATCTATTTTGGACATTAATAAATAATTTGTTGATGTTTACACAAAATTGTCAAATAAAAGTTAACAAAGAACAGATACGGTAGGTAAGGTTATCAGCAATGTATGTAGAACTATGGTACTTCGAATAGACCAAATGCATTTCTTTTAATGTAAGTATTTCACTCCCTGGTAAAACCTGATGTTATATTTGAAGAAGCTGTGTTCGTACTTTTAACAAATTTCTGCATTACCCAATTAATAATTCAATTGGAGAATATATTTTTACATTTTTCCTTTTTAACAATGGGTGTTACTATTTTATTATTAATAATTAATTAGATATCTTACATAATTATATATTAATTAATTATCAAGATAAGTCAATTTGGATGCATTATTTATTGATGCACGGTGGTTCTGAATTCTGATTAAACAATGAAAGCTTTTTCTATATTGACTGAACAACATTTTATTGTAACACTAATGAGAACAAAATTAATTTCCTAAAAATATTACCGGTTAAAAATTTACAACATAGATTGAGATAATCAATAAATAGATACATTAATTTACGCCTTTGCCCCTTTGGGGTTTGGTGTGATACCGTAGAAATAGATTTAGTCGACGGAGGAATAGACAAAATGACTACATGCAGAAGGGTTTCTATCGTCCTAACCATGTCGATGTTTAAAAGTAGAGAAAACATGTTTTTATTCATCAGTCATCTACAGGTCTTGCCATGTTAAATTTAATGAATTTCAAATTGTATAAAAATAACTAAGTCTATTCTTGATAGATAAAGGCAGTCAAATATGTAACGCGTGCAGGTTATAAAAATACGCCAGTTGCAAGATACTCATAATTACACATTACTCTACTTTCTGTAATCGTTTTTAATTAAGTATATAAGTAATTAAGCTATTATAATTAGGTCTCAATAAGATGATGTAACAATATCAAACACTTACCTAGCAAGTTAACGGTACTCGGTCAGGAATCGAACTTTGTACTCATCGCGGCACGCCATGGCAGCGTGTTAGTGTGTTAAGGTCATTTTATTTATAGGTTTTGTTAACTTAGCTAAAAATTAATACTGGACTTTGAAATAGTGGTTTTAGTAGTGTCATAGAAAATAAAACAGGTGGGTCATGCATACATTATTTTTTTTAATGCAAAATTGAACTACAGTTAATCGTATGTAGTATCGTGATGCCATTATTAGGTTTTTAAGTCTAGAATTTATATTATCAATTTTGTGACCACTAAATTAAGACATAATATACACCGAGTGTATATACGTCAAGTTTAATAACTTTTTCGAAGTTGGTTCTATGGAGAAAATTGCTTAGTTTATCTAGATCTTCCAAACCTTTAAAATAATTGCATAATGGTCTAAAAAGCCTATCTCTGATAAAAAAAATAGTTTTACATTTCACACATTATTAAATTCACTTTAAATTTATAATATATTAAATAATAAATAGTTATTGCACTGAGCTATTTGTTTTTATGACTTATGATTGTGAATGCCGTCTAACCAGTAATTGACACCTGAAGGTATCTGTCCAAGTCAATATCGTTGTTGCTGACTCTTTAAAAAAAAACTATGACAAGACAAGTGTACTACAGTACGACAGTGCGTGTCTGTAGATGTTTTGTCGGGCCCGTCGTGGGGGGATTGACCTGTTGATAATATTGCAAAAATACCAATACTATAAAGAATCCCGGATATTTGTTATTGATTTTTTCTTAGAATATGACTGTGTTCTTTTACGATAACAAGTATACCTGTATTACTCAGTTGCTTGGCTGTGCAGGTCAGCTATTCAGTCGCTCCTTGTAAAATTCTGATGTTCAGTTGTATTGGGTTAGACTGGATGCTGTCCCTAACATATTTAGAAAAAAAAACACAGACCGCATTGAGAACCTCCTCCTTTTTTTGAAGTCAGTTAAAAAGGCAGGCAGCTAATTTATATAAAAAGAATGATAAAATAAACGTATAGAATACTAATTAGGTAAACACTGCGATTTAAAAATGCAAACCACAATCCGTTCTGTTAACGGCAATTTTAAAAGTTTAAGGACCTCATTATTTACCATCTTAGGTTTACACAACGGAACAACCATATGACTGAATGGGTTGTTTTATCACGAATAGCTCAGTAGCAATTCAGAGATTATATTTATTTAAAGCACGAGTAGACACGGTAGAATAGGTTTTGTCGACGGAAGAATAGACAAAATGACAGAATTTAGAAAGATTTTATCGTGTCATGGTGAATTTTGTCTACAGGTCGAACCATACATGTGCAAAGTAAATATCTATTTCTGTAGAAATAACTTTGTCTATTCTATGGTAGAATAGCATATAGATATGGTCATGATTCGCGCGTTGAAGATTTTAATAAGCTCGCTTTTTAGGGCAATATGGATGTAGTGTAGAATCGTAAATAATTTAGCTACCTCAAAAAGACGACTCCTGCCCAACTCTTCGAAGAAAAGACGCGAGTTCTTATAAAATACGTACGTTTTTTTTCTACAGAGGAACAGGCAGTAATTGCAGAACGCCTCCTACCCCTATGACCCTTACTTACCCTAATATCCCATCCACATTCATACATCTGTAATCTTGCCATACAAACGTGGATGTTATGTCTTCTTCAATGATTCAGGCTACAACGTTATTTCTCCTTCACAGACGCGACAATTTTGTATGAGTCATTAATATTATCAAATTCTAATAATACATTTTCACGCACGAGTTATATTTAGAACAATTGTCTCGATATGCTAATTATTACAAATTAATCTGTAATGACGTACGCAAATGATTTAATATCGGTTGACACGTCACAAGCGATTTCTACGTCAGAGGGACGTCATTCAGACATATTTCACGCCTCCATTTATGATAAACAATTTCTAAAATAATAACAGTATAACTAACTGATTCGTGATGACGACGTCGACTTGTCTACTGGAAGTAAGCGACTGTTGAGATTGAGTGACTATAGCAAAACCCGTAGACGACTGCACTTTAAATATATTTTTCTATTCTTTCTAGGTATTCATCTGTCTATGCTTCCGTGGACTGATTCTGGCAATTAATCATCTATCTCGGTTGGATCTATGTAACCAATTAACGACCAAATTTGCCTATCCAGTTGTTTAAGATGCCCATTCAGAAGCAGCCGTCAAAAAGAAATAAACACGATTTGAATTGAGATTGAGTATTAATTTCGGGCGTAGTCAAAGCTACTCATTACAATCGATTCAGACATTTTGCAAAATAGAGACTTAAAAGGTTGTATGAAATGCCATTTAGAGAACTTGAAGTTTTTCGTACCAATCAGTTCAATGAATGTTTTACTTTTTCAATGTATTTCAAAATAAAACCATTTCTTTCAATGAGTTTTGAACTTTTAAAACGCACTTTTGAAAATCAAACTTTACTTGAATAAATAGTTTTAGTCTCAGTGATATTCTGTCACTTATAGTTATCACCAATAGTGCTAATTATCAATGATGGAATATCACTAAGCTTTCTAATTTTCTATGGCTCCTTCTACCACCGCTCATAGTATAAATCAATTAGCACCGTTCAACTTTCTTTTCATTTCACGAAATCTCTACCACTCAAGCGGTAGAAAAGATGTTACACAAAAAAATCATCAGTATGAATAAACAGAATGATGACTGTAGATGATAATATACACGGGAAACAAAACATGTGAATACAATAAGTTATCTTAGAAGATAAAGTTGGATCCCGACCCATATATCAATGATATATACAAATATATTTACTACTTTGTAGTAAAAGAGGTGAACTGTTTGCATTTTGCGATTACTCAATGAGAATGAGACGCAATTCGTGTTGAAGAAATGCCAAAGATTAATTAATTCTGATAAAATGTTGACTTTACTTAACCTACTCATCTCAATACGCTATCAAATCGATCGCAGCACGAGGTGACATACTCGTAGATGTGAACTACTCGTATCTCTCCCCCCTGTGGTGTCATTGTAAACGGACGTGCTATCAGTTCATTGAGCTTTTGAAAATCGTAAAACAGTGGAAAAAGTGATTGTTTTTGCAGCCAAAGTATAAAATCATAATAACTATTAAACAAGTGACAAACTGTGTGAAAATTATAGTGAAAGAATTACTTTAACACGTATAAAATACAATTAAAACATCTAAACGGACAGCAAAAATTCAAATTTTTAGTGAGTTTTGAACTTTGGACTCATTAGAGCAAACAAAAGACTCGGGCCGACTGTTAATAAAATAACTACTTGGTGGCAAAAAACTTGTAGCGCGCCGATAGCTGGCGTGTGTTTTACCGTTCTCTACAAGCGTCTGCGTGGCTCTGAGGCTAAGAGCGCCGGTCAATGATTTGACCGCGCTGTGTGTCCCGAGTTCGAATCCAACTTGGAATTATAACTTTTTGGAGATATATTTTTCTTTCTTTTTGTTTTAATTGAAAGAAGGACAATTTTAAGGAATATTTTTATGCTAAATTAAACTGGTTTAATTATAATATAGATTCATCATCATACATATAAATAATAATGATGCTACTGAAACGTACACCCCCAGCCTCACCAGTTCCAACAAGTAGGCAATCGCCGATTCGCCACCAATCTGAGCCAAACCTAAATATATCTGCAGAGTCAAGTGTAGTTAGCGTGGATGCAAATATTACTTGCCGTGGTAAAAGGAAGCGGAGTGATCAAGAAAACCTGATGTACATGGAAGAATTCAAGGATGAAATATTATGCATAATTAAAGAAATAAAAAAAGAACAAACCTTATTTTACTCAAATGTTGAATCCACTATGTTGGAAATAAAGAACCAGTACAGCAAACTGCAGGACTCCGTTGATTTTACTGCTACTAAATACGATGAGATGCTCAAAAAAATGCAGGAATATGAAGTTGAGAGGAAGGAAAATCGGGACTATATAAGTAGACTTGAGGAAAGGGTGGATAACTTGGAAAAACAATCAAAACTAACCAGTCTAGAGATAAAAAATATTCCAAAAACTGCGCAAGAATCAAAACTTGATCTAGCCAATATCGTCAGAAACATCGGTAACGTACTTGACACCACAGTCATCCAATCCGATATTAAGGACGTATATAGAATAAACTCGGCCAATTCTATGAACAACACTATAATAGTGGATTTCACTACAGTCATGCTTAAATCAAGATTGCTACAATCAGTCAAGACTTTTAACAAAAACAATGTAAATAACAAACTTAACACAACGCATCTGCGAATCGACGGCCCCAAGGTACCAATCTACATTTCAGATAATTTGCCCCCAAAAGTGCGAAAGTTATTTTTTCTTGCACGAGACTTCGCCGCCCAGCATAAATATAAGCACTGTTGGTCAGCATATGGAAAGATTTACTTGCGCAAGGAAGACGGTGCTAAACGTTTCACAGTGAACTCTGAAAAAGACTTTGCTAAGATTTCTGAAATCTGACTATGTACTAAATATGTTGTACCTATGAAACTTCTCTGTACTAAATATGTCGTACCTGTAAAACTCTGCATGACTTATTATACTTATGTTAAGATTTTTTACTGTAAATTTTCGCAAACTTTTTCTTATTATGCAACACTTACTTGCCCACATACATACACATTCAAACAATCACACAACCCTAATTGTCTACATATCTCACAGCTCGTACAGGGTCTAAGGATTCGAGGAGTGGTTGTCTTTATATTAATAACAAATCTCGTTTTATTTGATCTTACGCCTGTCAGCCATTCATTAATCACATTGAATTTCTGGAGTGTCTATCATATTTTTATAAAACTGAACCTAATACTTTGGCCTCCTGCTATCAAGCCATACTATTCGATAATTTAAATGTTAATGAAATGGTGAATACCCTAGATAACGTTACTTTTTCAAATGTGGTTTCATGCCAACCAGATGAGTGTTCTGCCTTATTACCCTTAAGTAATACACGTCTAACAATTGTATCCCAAAATATTCGTAGTGTTAATGCTAATTATACAGGGTTTTTAACACTACTAGAGAGAATTAAAGTACCGTGTGATGTCATCATTTTGTCAGAATGTTGGCTGTCCCAAGACCCAGAAATTCCGATTTTAGATGGATACATCTCCTATAAATCATCAAAAACATTTAACCAGAACGACGGAGTTATTGTTTATGTTAGGGATGTTTTGGCTAACGTAATAATTAAAGAACCCGATGTGGCCGACGCAAACTGTTTGATAGTTACACTTGGAACCGACACAGCCGTGGTCGCTGTATACAGGCCATATGCATTTAGGGACCCATCAAATTTTATTCAATCAATGGACTGTGTTCTCTCTGATCTCAAATCATTTAGGAACATTGTACTCATGGGTGACATAAACATCGATATTGCTAACAATAATAAAGATTCTTACTCTTTGGATTATTTGGATCTCTTAGCTCATCATGGACTCTTCCCGGGACATACTTTGCCAACTCATGGTTCTACATGTCTTGATCATGCAAACATAAAAACAAATTTTTCAAGCACTGTCTTGGTACTGGAATCCACTCTGACGGATCATTTTGCAATCGTTCTATCTCTCTCAACGAATAAAATAGCAACATTACATCCCCCCAAAATTACGATAATAGACCAGGATAAGCTTGCAAATGATATGCATAATGTAAATTTTGACTTAGTCTATTCAACAAATGATCCCAATTTGGCTACCAAACATTTGATTGAACCTATTCTACTTGTTTTGTCTAAGAACACAAAAACTATTTCGATATCTCGCAGGCGCAGGCCGTTTAAACCCTGGATTACTCAAGGACTACTAAAATGCATGCGCCATAGAGACAATTTAAGTAAAAAATCAAAAAATGATCCTTCTAATGAAGTCCTAAAAATATCCTATAAAAGGTATCGAAATTTTTGCGCCAACCTCTTACATAAGGCTAAAAGAGATTATGAGAAACTAGAATTTAAAAAAGCGGGTAAAAACTCTAAGCAATTGTGGAAAGTTATTAGAAACGTTACGAACATAAACAAAGTCAAATCCTCAGCCGTTGAACTTTTAGACCATCATAGAGATAAGCAGGACATCATTAATGAAATCAATTTTTATTTTGCCAATGTAGGTAGAAAACTGGCGGAGAAAATACATAGTGATCCTCAGCCTTTAACCCCTCCGGTATCTCATACCGGATCCTTTGTTTTGCTAGATACTGATGAATTGGAGGTGGAACGTTTAATTCTATCACTTAAGAGTGACTGTGCGACCGGTTGGGATGGCATTTCCTCTGGTTTTCTTAAACAATATAGCAAAATTATTGTCCCTCCGCTGACGTATATTTGTAACTTGAGCCTTAATACGGGCATCTTTCCGGATTCTTTTAAAAAAGCTGTTCTCCATCCTATATACAAATCTGGGGATCGTGACCGAGTCGAAAATTACAGGCCCATTTCAGTTCTACCTGCGATGTCCAAGATATTAGAAAAAATTATTAACACGAGGCTTATCGCATATTTGGAGACGCGAAACCTGTTGTCCACAAATCAATTTGGTTTTAGGAAAAATTTGTCGACTGCCGATGCTGTCCACAAACTGGTTAACCATATAGCTCAGAAACTGGATAGCAGGCAAAAATGCGTTGCGTTGTTCCTCGATCTAGCAAAGGCATTCGACACGGTCTCGATTCCCATCCTAATATCTAAACTAGAATGTCTGGGCATTCGAGGAGTCCAGCTTTCCCTATTTCGAAGCTATCTTACTGACAGATTACAGACTGCTAAGATTGGGACCTATTGCAGTTCTGATTTGCATATTTCATTTGGGGTGCCCCAAGGCAGTGTTCTTGGCCCGAGCCTGTTTTTGATTTATATGAATGACTTGTGTACTCTCGCCCTGGAAAAAGGTGCAATGTTTTCCTATGCGGACGATACAGCACTTGTATTTTCGGCGGAAACCTGGGAAGAAACTTATCGCCTCGCACAAAAAGGTTTTGACAGGGTTAGTGTATGGCTAAAGAATAACTTGCTCACTTTGAATATCACAAAAACAAAAATACTAAATTTCTCAATCCGTAACTCGAATATGGCACTAGCCAACTCATTGAACGTCAATGCTAAGTCTTGCCAATCCAGTAGCAATAATAATGCACATGATGAAAGTCCCCTCAACATTGAAAAGCTCACGTCCATAAAGTACCTTGGCATAGTGATTGACTGCAACCTAACATTTAGAGAATACTTAGTGCACTTATCAAATAGACTACGCAAGCTTATCTACATCTTTAAGCAACTACGTCATTCAGCTGATCCAGTCGTCTTGAAAATGGTTTACCAAGCAATGTGCCAATCAATAATAACATATTGCATCTCTTCCTGGGGCGGGGCTGCCAAAACCTACTTCATACAGATAGAACGTGCGCAAAGAGCTATTCTTAAGGTATGCTGCTTTAAACCACGGCTTTATCCCACAGTCAAGCTATATGAATACTGCCAAGTCTTAACTGTTCGGCAGTTATTCATACTGACCACTGCCCTCAAACAGCACACCATTACTAAGTACTCTCGGGAATCCACTCGCCGTAACCATATTGTTGCAACAGCCACTCCACTTAGGACTTCCTTTAGTCATAGGTTCTTTATATTCCTCGGACCGTACCTTTATAATAAATTACATCAAATTTTGGCCCTACACCCATTGAATAAACATAATTATAAAACGGTACTTCAAACTTGGCTGCAAAATCAATCATACACGGCGACAGAAGCCCTCATGGATGTTCCAGTTTAATTTCTAAATAACCTATAGGTACACTCACAATCACATACACTCCTCTACATACACACGATCATACATATACAATCTCACACGTACCTAATACATACATAAAAACACTAAACTTGCGAAACTAGGTTGGTTATATCATTCTTTCTTTTTATTTTAAATTTATGTTTCAGTTTTTTGTTTTCGAATCACTCACTTTTTTGGAAATTTTTATTTTAATCTAATATTTTATAAATAAATGTAGCACTAAGCAAAAATCAGTTTTGCATCTTGAAAGAGGTGGGGACCTGGTGACCTGTATGACAGGTGTTACTCTACCTACCACAGGCACCAGCGATCCACAACCAGAATCTGTTCAATCTAACTAGTATTTTTGTATTCTTTTGTATCGTGTTTTTTTGGTTTGTGGTGAGAAATAAATGTTATTTTATTTATTTATTTTATTTTATTATCTCGGGACTCTCGAGAATGACGTGTCAGTTTTTTTAAATATTTTTTGTTGGTTTTAATTAATTTTGAATGAAAAGGTAGCAACACCAACAAAATGTTTAAAGAAATATTTAGTTGGCCGAACTAATGTTAAGCAGGAGGCGTCGTCATCGCGCACACATCGTATATAATCATCATTAGCCGCCTAGCTAGTGTATAATCGGCCTATATTGTTCCTACTGCTGGGACACTGGTGTACCTGCTGCACAGCTTTGTGGTGGGCTGTAATCAAACCCAGGCCCTGTGCGAGTGTGTAAATGTCAAATGTTTGGTTCTAGAACATACCGGTTTCCTCACAAGATTTTTCTTTACCGTTCTGAGAGCAGCGGTGAGAAATAAGTTACACAAAGTAATGCCTGGTAAATTTGAACCAACTCGAAAGTTGGGCAGTTGCCACTGGGCCATCACTGCTCCAATATGATACCGATATATTTTTTCTCTGTTTTTAAATCATTGCCCCACACTTTTTGATATTCTTTAATTTTGCCGAGCCATTTTCCAACTATGTCGGGGTCGGCTTCCAGCAGACAGTTGAACCGGTACGTTAAATAGAGCTACCTGGGGTAATGAGATACCGTAACCCTGCAACGCAATGGGCAATCCAAAAAATAGGGTGGACTTAGAGTCAGTATGGGTCTCACAGCCCCTTCCACTTCACACAGGGCTCATTTGAAGATATTACCACCCAAAAAAAAAGATATAGCTATTTTTTCTATGACCTTCACACCAAAAATACTTTGTATTTTAGTTACAATAATTTAATTGAACGGTCACAAAAACTACCCAGACTGTTTGGTAACTATTTTCAATGAAATATATAAATGCCAAACCGGATTATCTCAAAATAGTTCCGCTCGGATTAATTTAATGTTGGGACATACGTTTTAAAATTTAATTATTAGTTTTCTGACGAGGTAAGACTACACTGTCTAACGAAATAATTTAAGAATATAACAAATACCAATATAATACCTATTTGAATAAATAAATATTTAGGTGGTATAGCTGTTTATTTTATTTTGAAAACTGTTCAGAGATGTGGCGACTGTTGTTCGGCGTGGCGGTCTAAGGGGGAGGCATACTAGTATGTTCAGCATCCACTGTCTTCTGGCTGATGATGATGATGAATCACAATTATGGAATTATATGCTTTATAATAATATGGAATTATATATTATTAGTCACAGTTTCTTAGTTGTCCGTGTACTATGACCTGAAGTAATTAGACGCATGTGTGACTTCCTTCTTTCACGATAAGATAACGTTCTGAGAGAAAATAGATATGTGAATGGTTACATGGTATCTATAATTAATACGTGAAGCAAAAACCTTGTACCCCTTTGTCCAAAAAAATACGGTTAAAAAGTAAAATGAATAAGCGACAAGGTCGAAAATTAATTTAATAGTGTTGCGTTTTCGAATGCTCTTAATCCCAAACCAATGTAAAACGTTTAAAAATTCTTTTATAAATATTATATGAAAGTTTTTTTCGGAAAGAGTTCTAAGATTTAATTAGATTTTTTACCTATTAGGTATTTCAACTTATGTATTAATAATGCTAAATTTTTTCAAAAATATTTGATATGAAACAAGAATATGTCATTGTAGTTCGTGTACCTTCTGAAAGCTCAGTATTTTTCCACTAATTAAAAACTAAATATGACACGGAACTAAATTTTAATTAATTATATCTTAGTAGAACGGGAGAGGTAATAAAAAATTGTTGGTTTGATCCCTGAACTGTGGTAATTAAACTAATTTAATTTGAGAGATATCACGAGTCGTGTTACATTTGATAAACTCTAAAATAGAGGGCCACTCATTGCTATATAATAAGAAGATCTTTAGTTTTGAGGCGTAAAAACGATAATTAATGATGTTTGTTCTACAAAAATTAATATTTGTAATCAAATAGCAGGTTAAAGAAAAAGAATTTCAAAAATATCGATAAAATCATTGAAAAAACGCTCTAAAAACGTTACCAAAAATTATTCTATATTTTTGTGAGTTGTCAAATAAGTTTTCCGTAGCGCTCGTAGGCCGTAGTCGGCAATCTCGTAGCAGTGTCGTAGCAAACAAAGTTACTAATTCAACTCCTATTATTATGTATAAATTATGCCAATTTCGTTAAAATGATTTTGTTGTAAGTATTATGTTTTTTTAAGTGATAGATTTGATAATCTTTTTTTAGTATATTTTAGTTGAGAAATGCAACACGCTAAATTAGTATTAAAGTGTGTTGCTTCTTCAAATAAATCGGTAACTAATTAGGAAACTTATCTTATTAATAAATCACTTGTTTATTTTTATTTTAACTTAGTATTTAGGCGAGTTGAGTTTCTAACTAGAGACTCTTACAGGGGAAGTACTGTAACCTACACTATTCCTCTCTTATATTTATTATATCTGACTATTTACCGTTGTACCACGACCGACCCTTACCTATATCAACGTCAAATGCCGTTTTGCTGTTGACAGTTTTTTTAGACAATTGTCCAACATGTTTAATTTTTTTCTAGTATGACGGTTAGAGTTTATTAATTAAGTATGTGTATTATCTCGATTATATTTATTAATAAACTCTAAATAGTCCGCAAAATCTGAAATCAATCATAATCATCCGATATTGGTTTCGTTGAAAACAGTAAAATACTTAGCAATGCTTATGTGGTTTTACTTTACCGACCCCTTCAACGATTACAGGCATGCTTAGAGTTGAATTATAACAGAATAGGGTATAATATTTTACTATTACTACATAGTACTTAATCTGAAACCGTCCATGTTATCTATTAAGCAGCTATTCTTAAAGAAGTTGATCACGCGCCGGGCGGGTGTCCCGTGAGAGATAAACGTGACCTCTGTAGCCGGTCACTTATGTACTGTACCTATGTACAATATATTGTACATAAAATATTAGTTACAAGAACGACGGTTATTGAGAAAAATGAATAAAGAGCAGTATCATCACTTCTGCCTAGCCTTTTCCCAACTATTTTGTGGTCGGCTTCCAGTCGAACCAGATGCAGCTGAATATCAGTATTTTACATGGAGCGACTGTCTATCGGACCTCCACAATCCAGTAACTGGGTAATACGATATCCCATGGTAAGACTGGTAGTCAGTTTCTGACTAATAGTAACGACTGTCAAAGATCTACAAATGACAGCCGGGACTAGGAGGAAACTCGCTATGACAGATGGTCACCCATTCACAGACCAAACTGGGCAAGCGCGGCTTAACCCGGAAGATCGGTCTGTGCTCCTCCAACAAGAACAACGGTAATTGAGGAAAATTGACGGCTTTTTGAAGACAGAGAGCAGTATTCGTGAAGGAATACCAGTTATTGAAATGTACGTCAACGGGGGCGAGACGGAATGGGAAGCGGTCGCCTCCTTCTGCGAAGCAGTCATGCTAGCAAAGGAAGAGGCGGGACGCGTGAGGGAGAGGACAGCGTCCACCTCACGACCCAGCCACCGCGGGAGACGCCCACGGCAACGGACGTCGCAAGACGATCTCCGGCCACCGTAGGCGCGGCCATGCGGGCGGTGAGTTATGGGTGACTCGCCGCCCGAACATGGACCATGCCCGGGTCGACGGCGCATTGTGTTCCACGCGCGCCTGAAAGAGCTGTCAGCAATCTGACGAGGCCCCCTAAGAGGGCCAAAGCCTGCCGGGGTCGCGAGACTGTCTTACCTGGTAACCGTGACCCTGGTACGTAAAGGGCTATTGAAGGAACACCGTGGATTTTGATTTTACCATGCAAAAAAAAAAACGGTCTGCGATGAAAACTTTGGTTGTCTAAGCAGTTTACCGTGACCCTGGGACGTTACGGTTTCCCGTTTATATAGTTCTTGCGACCCTGACAGGCTTTTCCCCTTCAGCCCCGTCAGATAGCTGACAGTGCTTTGAGGCGTGTGTGGGACACGACGCACCGTCGACCCGGGCATGGTCCATGATCAGACGACAAGTCACCCATTACTACCTTATTGCGGCAGTTTTCAGTAACTGAAATTAACTTCTAGGAAATTTATAAAAACTTGAAGTCACCTTCAAATTTTTCCATCAAGAAGCATATTTAAACAGCATGGGAACAATATTTGTATGACACAAATTGTACAACTGCGCATTTTTACCATTGTTTATTTATGAAGGAGAACGTTTTCAAGCCAATTAAGTTAATTAAAGAGACAACTGTATTTATTATTATAATTAATTGAATCGATTATAAATGTGCATGTTTGATGGCATTCTTTTTATGATCGATAAATGTACAAATAAGAAAATAACATTTTTGTCTTAAATAATAAGTACAAAATAAATCCATAAAGTAAACTATTACAAAGTAATAAACAATTAAACAGAAAAAAAACCTAACTAAACATGTTAAAAAACAATAAAAAAGACAACATTAAAGTTAAATGTTTTATGTCGAAAAACAAAATATAAATAATTGTGTAAACTACTCGTATAAGTTATTTTTCAGTGTATTAATCACCTAAATAAATACATTAAGAACAATGCAATACGGTTACTGTATAAAGACAATAGATTGGGTAAATCCTACCAGAGTATAAGACGGGAACGCGAGGTATAATTGGGACATACACTATTTAGGCATACTAAACACAACACTAACGTAGCGCAAGCGCCATCAGAGCCCTTATCATGAGTTTTCACTATTTTACTTTCCAGTATTTACAGCGTTTCTTGTATGGAAAAACGGAACAGCGCCTCTGGTGTACGAAGAAGGCACTAATTTTTTCCTTGAAATTTGTCAATTGAAAATGTCAAAGTTCCAGTTTACTTTACGTCACAATAAGTGAAAACTCATGATAAGGCCTCAGGAAGTCATTTGCAAGCGGCCATTAACAAATGGCGACCTGTTGGCGCTTGCGCTACGTTAGTATTGTGTTAAGTTTTCCTTAAGTGTTTGATTTCCCATCATACCTCGCGTCCCCGTCTTATACACTGTTCCCCTGTAATGCGAAAGTTTGTGAGCATGAAATTTGGTACACAGACAGTTTATAAGCTTTTTAAGTTCCCGTGGGATAATTTTTGGCATACTTGCGGGTAAAATCGCTGTTATCAGATATTATTCAATCGTATTAAAGCTTCAAGTTATTTCAATACCACCTTACTATTTTAATTGTATATTAAAATGAATGAGTCACAAAAACTGTTCTTTTAAGATCCACATGTAAGAAAAACGTGCAAATTAGCATAACTTTATGTGTCAAACTAGTAATAAAACTAATTAGTTATTTTAGTAACTAAATCTAGGTTTTTAAAGACTGAGGTTAAAACTATTAATATTCGTCATAAAAACAAATCATAATCAAGAAGTTCTTAAAGTAATGAGTTATTCAAATAATTTATTAACAATTTAATACTAGATACCAATTAATCTTGTTTACCTCATGTAGAAAAAACTTATTGATAAACTCTATTTCTAAGTAAATACATTTATTATCTTAATTAAATATAGGTACTTTAATTACCAATATGTCATTTGCTGGATCTCTTGTATCGCGAACAATATTTACTAAGAATTTTTATCTTGTAACTAAAAGTGTATGTTTTGTCAACAAGGAAGTTTAAAGATCATCATTTTATTGGGTTTCTGTTACTCGTGATACATAGGTAGGTATTAAAAGTAAATACGTAATTAAAGAAACTGCCCCATATTTGCTACACATCAGATAAAAGCTTAAAGTTTTATCTACGAAAAATATTAATCACAAAGTCATGTGGATGGATAGAGAGGAAGAGAAAGACCAAAGAAAAGAATGGATTGTTTAAGGAATTATATGATAGAAAGAGGAGTAAATGATGCTGTGATATCTGACAGGAGAGAATGGAAGAAGAAAACGTGTTGCGCCGGTCCCAATTAGGAATGGGAAAAGGGGAACTTTTACCGTGTAACCTCGTTTTAAAGTTTAGATCTTCTTGCCGGTTCTTCTTTAGTGATTATGTTGACAGCTGGGGGACCTACGGTGTAAGCACATTTCACCAAAACTATAGCTCCTTTAGCTGTCGGCACACCCTCAAAAAGGGCATGAAAAAGTTGCAAGGTCGGCAACGCGCAAGCGATATTTCTTGGGTTGCAGACTTTCAGAGGCTCTGATCATCGCTTTTCATCAGCCGTATGCTTGTTTTGCATTATGGTGTAAAAGACAAAAAAAATAACCATATTTATTTTTGACTCAAGACAGTTGGAACATAACATGGTTGTATAAGCATAAGTGATTTCAGTGTAACCTAAAAATAAACTAACCCAGGTAACCGATTATAAACAGTACAAGAATGTGTAACAGAGAAATTCCTACCCAATGATAGGTCCCATGATTACACAGTTCGTCATATAATGGTTGTACATGAATCATGGATGCTACAAGCAAAACATGCACTTGGTATTATTATGATAATAGCTGTGCAATTTATGATGCAACCAGAGAATGTATACTTAAATTAAGTATAGGATTCCGTGTCTCATTAAGCTGAACCTGAACTAGTAATCAGAGTAAACTCATCGTAATTACTTAGTATGTAGCACATGTACGTATACGTACATTCAGTAGCTTTTAAATTATAAGGGTGTTTCATTTACAACAAAGTTTGGAGTCGTTACTATCTCTTAATTCTGGATACTAATTTAGAGCTTAGGGAGGAAAAAAAACAAAAAAAAACATGATCAATTTCTTAACAGTCCATCGTAGACATTGTCTCTATCATAACTAGGATTAAAAAAAATTGATTATTTCAAGATTAAAGTAGAATCTCAACAATTCGTTTTGTTCAATCAATGGCAGACATCTATAAAATCCATGTTTGAAAAATTATCAAATAAAGGGTTACTTAAATAAAGGAGATTACTATTGAAGTTCATTACGATGAGGCTTGTAAAGTGTATTTAAATCATTATAATTCAAGGAAGATTATTTGATAAGATTGCCAGAAAGGCATTGGAGAAACAAAAACAGACTCAAGGCAGCAAACAAATAGTTTACAACTATATCTATAGGCCACGCAAACAGGTACTTGTGTTTGACCTCTCAGCTCAACATCTTAGTGACTCTCCTCCATATAGATTACAATATTTGTAGCTGCATCACTCG
Organism: Agrotis exclamationis; assembly: GCA_950005045.1. Taxonomy (NCBI): domain Eukaryota; kingdom Metazoa; phylum Arthropoda; class Insecta; order Lepidoptera; family Noctuidae; genus Agrotis; species Agrotis exclamationis. Next base: position 2,032,027 of record OX465443.1, read on the forward strand.
TGTCATCGTTATCTGCACCTTCTTACCGGATGCGGAGAATATCTAAAGATATATCGTTATATCTCACTGCGTGTGGACTTTGGAATGCCTGATGAAAGTGATGATAATAATAGTCTGAATCATCAGTGTTTCCAGTTTAATTATGAGGAGAATTTTGTTAGATTACTATCTAGATTTGAGCAGCTCTTCCCTTACGTTGTTGTGATTTACTGAAATAGTTGTACTCTTTATTAAGTGAGATAATCTTATTATTATAAACTAGCTTCCGCCCGCGACTCCGTCCGCGCGGATGTCGGTCTTCGCGTGGATGGTTTATTTTTCCATTTTGAGTAACTCTGACAATGACATCTTATAAATATCCATTGGACCCAAATACGGCTAAGCCTATAATAATTAAGGAGATCTATTGAGCTACTGCTGTTGAGCTCGCGTTCTAATAATATAATAATAATAATTAATAAGATTAATAATAAGAAAAATAAGATTTTAAGGGATGTTAGTCACCGTTGCCGGCACGAAGAGAAGTTCGGTTTCTTGACAAAGATTTATTGTCCACAATAGTCCACAACGTACAAATTATTTAAATAAGTCCCGACCACCTTTTCCCAGGGAGGACGAAGGCAGGGGTTTTTGGTCCTCTAAACCAAAATTAACAGAATTGAATTACTGTTTAACTTTATGATAAAACTTAGTAGCCGAGTCTCGTGTAGCTAATCCAATTAGGACGTAGCCCGCAAGTGCACTGCTAGTTAAGTCACACAGAAAAATAATAAAGTTGCGCTAGTCATTAACTCTCGGAGAATCTTAACACCGCGATTCAGAAATGCGCGTCATAGGCACAACGCCATCTAGTGGTGAGTGGTGGAACCTTTTTAGAAATCAATGGAGGCAGGCGTGGCGTAATGTTTGACGTAACTTGATAATAGGTGTCGCCAGTGGTTCCATAATAAGGTTTGTTACAGTTTTTTTTTACGTATTTTTCCAGGATAAAAAGTATCCTATTTTATGCCCAGGATAATAAGGTATAATTATACCAAGTTTCATCGAAATCGAACCGTTATTTTTCACGTGATGCCTGCACACACAGACAGACAGACAGACAGACAGACAATTTTTTTTTTAATCACATATTTGGGTTTGGTATCGATCCAGCAACACCCCCCGCTATTTATTTTTTCAATATTTTCAATGTACAGAATTGACCCTTCTACAGATTTATTATATGTATAGATGTAGATTTCTTAAAAAAACCTGCCGATAGAATTAAAATGAATAATTAACTTGGGATTTTAGAAATTATTAAGTTCTGGCACTTAACTAATTAGTCGTCTTCTAAAGTTATTGTAATGATAGGGTGCAATATGTAAATCAAGAGCAATAATTAACTGTGCTTTTCAAAGAAACTCATACCACATTGCAATATATAATATTATGAATGATATTAATTAGGTATTCTTTCATACAAAACTAAATGTTTACATTATTCCTCCAAACTTCAATTCTCAGTCACGTAAATCTTATCTATGTAAACAAAATTCCAGGCATAGCCAATGACTGTATCAATCACGAAAAGTTGACCAATTTATCATATATTCAATAACTTTACATAAAAATTATTGAACAATATTATTCTTACGTATTATAAAAAGAAGTATCGTGGGTAAAACGATTATATACCTACACATGTTGTCTTGTTATCAGTTGGAGTGCCCCAAGGGTCGCTCCTTGGTCCAATTAACATAGGTCACGCAGACCGTGTATTTTATGTACCTATCATGTGTTTGAGATAATTATTTACTTTAGATTTGTACAACAGGTAATTTAAGTTATATTGATATTGGTTTAGCTCACTGGTGTATCTATCTCAGTTTGCTTTTTATTTGTATTTTGGATCTCAAAGGTGTACACGGATGTTATTGATGATAAAATTGCTGTTTGACCTTCTTTATTTATAAACAGATAAAATTTATCTATTCAAAGTTACGTTCTTGACAAAAGTTTGGGTAGTTACGTTGTAATATTGCCTGCATTTGTCTAAATGCCACTTTATAATATAAATGAAATTGCAACAAAAAAAGAAACTCAAATGTGGTTATTATGAGAAATTATTCTGAAAGGCAACATTATTTTAATCTTTTATTGATTACATAATAATTATAGGAAACCTAACTGATTGGTAATATTTTTAATTGAATATTCAGATACGGTCATAATAACTCTCTAATCTACTCCACGTGTAATTGAAACCGTTAAATAACATAATTATACTACAAATATTACTTAATCGATTTTCCGCGAATTATTCATTACAATTAAATGAATTTCCAGTTTTGTCATAAAATCTTGGCATACATCTTAAAGATTTTTGAGGAAAAGGCAGGCTTTATTGAGTTGATTTAAAATATCTTAAACTCAAAAAAGGGCCTTTGCTTTAACTTAGATTGTTATTACTCGGATATTTAGCTTTAGTTAGGTTTCCATGATCTTCACAATAAGTTATTTAAATCTAAAGTCAAGTCACATCAAACATCATCATGGTCTTAATCTGTTTATATCTTCACAAAGAAATTGGTTTCCAGTCCAATTTGATGTAGCCGTTCTACTTACATGGAGTGACTGCCTATCTGTTCTTATAAAGCTTATCCTTGGATATCTCAGTGGGTAATCACAACCAAGTTAATAACGACTTTGATTTGATTTGAGGTTTTTAGGTGACTTACATTTATTGTTGTCTATGTTACGTCTTTCTCTATATTTTCAATAATTATAATACATTTCAGCCTAGCTATCCTGGTATGATGCCTATCAGTCTAACAAACGTCCTCTCTTCTTTCCAGGTGAATGTCTTACGTCAGGTCGATATCCATTCAAGTGCCTTCAGTTCGAGCTACCTCCTGATGTTGAGCCTGAAGAAGTCAGTGTGGTGGAGTTATGGTTCTATAAGGTACGATTTAACAACAATTATTATCAGTCTTTAGTCATCTCAAAATACTTTTAAAGTATAGTACGAACACAGGTATGAATAAGTAGGCTCTAAAGGAGTAGGGGATACCTGAACACGGCAATGTTAAAGAATTTTTATGAAAGCGTTTATTATGTTGGATATGAATAGGGATTTCATCAATGATGGAGAAACACAGCCTGTGGTTTTGGCAAACAACAGACAATAGCATAATTTAGTTTGTACTCTTAAACAGACTAATATTGAAGGATAACACAAACAGTTTACGAATGTTGGAATAAGTTACAACCTGTCTAGAAGATAACGTGTTGCACTTACCCCAAGTAGAATGATATAAGGACAGGAAGATAATGACGACGAAAGAATGACATAAGGGCAGGAAGACCATGACGACGAAGTTATAACATGTCTAACCAACCCTTCCCTTTTTTCAGGAACGCGACCCCTTAGATGAATACAATCAAACCTTCGTAATATCAGAGGCAGCCCACTGGGACAGCCAGCAGCAGTTCAAGAAGACCAAGCCTATCGCGATCAAGGAGACGGACATAGGAGAGGGCTGGGTCCGGGTCGAGCTCGCGTGGGCGGTGAGGGTCTGGCTAGAGGGACGGGAGAGGCTGCATACGTTGCATGTGGCGTGTAGGACGTGTCAGGTGAGAATCTTATTTAACTTTTATGTTATTTATATTTTTTTAACGGGTAGATATTCAGCAAAGCTAGTAAAATGCTATTGGAAAAAGCAGATATCATCATTATATTCATAGTTTATACCCTGAGGAAAGCCCTCCTAGTTACAATAAATTAAAATTAGTACAATAAGCAACTCGATGGCACAGGTGACCAGCATTACTCGAACCACTTTAACATTATTTTTCTGCAAGATGGGTCATATAATGATGAGCACCGACTGAACATACAATTGGCTGCTTTTTTTTTTTTTTAGGGTGGCAAAATCATCAAATGAGTCCTCCCGCCCTGGGTGGGGCGGGAGGGACTGTCAGACTCTTACTGACTAAAATCCACCCGTGTTCCGTCGGATGCCCTTTACGTTCCGGGGCCACGGTATCCTGGATTAAGAAAAATCCGCGACCCCGGCAGGCATTTGGCCCCATAAGGGGCCCCGTCGGTGACGCGTGAAACACGACGCGCCACCGACCCGGGCTTGATCCTTGGTCGGACGGCGAGCATACACATTACCCACCGTCCGCAAGCCCGCTCCGCCGCTGTGCCCTCTGCTGTTCAGAGGGACACGCGTTGGAGCGTCCACCCGACAGGCTATTTGCATACGGGCAAAGAAACCCCTTAGGCACACAGTGCCTAAGGAGAGTTTTTGCCCGCATCCCAGGGCGCACCGGCCCGAAAAACTGGTCTTCCCCCCGGACGTATCCGAGAGGGAACTCCAGTCCACGGGCGCACGTGGAGGTTTCCTGTCTTAGCACCCCAACAATTGGCTGCTTGACAATATTTTCCAATATTTCTAAAGCTTTCAAAGTAACATAATATACTAAACTATGCTAAGAGATTTTCTACATCGTCACCTACATATCTTGTTACACTTGTGAAATCTCTTTCTAAGGCAAGTCTTTGTTTAAAAATTACCTCAAAAACTTACCGTAAATTCTTCTTCTCACCAGCTACGCCGCGCGCCTCTCTCCTTCCACGAAAAACACCGGCCTTTCCTGGTCCTGTACACGAAGTACGCTGGCAAACGACGCCGGGGCAGAGCCCTCGAGTGCGGAGACACCACCAGCGAGTGCTGCAGGGAGCCCCTGTATGTCAGTTTCAAGGAGCTGGGATGGGATGACTGGATCATCAAGCCAGACGGCTATCATGCCTACTTCTGCAAGGGTTCCTGTGCGCCCATTTCTGCGTTGACGAATACGGATAGTTATCATCATAATGTTATTAGAGTGAGTTTCATTTTTGTTTTTATTTGCGTTAACATTTCAGAATTAAATCAATGAAACAAAGCGCGAACAGTAAAAGTGTTAAGTCTTGAATGCGGATTGGATTTGTTGACGATGTATTAAAAATCCACCACAAAAGTATTTTAATCGTAAAAACCTACAAAGTAACTGACTTTGTAAAAATTAAAATGTGGGAAAATACTGGTGATGGGACTATGATGGGAAATATTCCCACGTTTTTATACACTCACAATTCTTGTTTGTTTGTTTGTATGTTTGTTTGTTTGTCGTTCCGGTTGGACTTTTGCAACTCAATTTTGAGGCACTTCCCGATAAACTAGCAAGCTGAAATTTTGCACACACTCTGAGTTCTGATGACAATACATGACTAGCTAAGAAACGTCATAACGAATCCAATATGGCGGCCTCCCCAAGATGGTGGACTGGCTGTTTGAAATCCACCCCCATGATATGGGTATCAAATGAAAGGGTTTGCTGTCAGGAATATGAAAAAAATAGTCACGTAACTTAAATCCAATATGGCGGACGTCCAAGATGGCAGACAGCCTATTTGAAATGCACCCCTATGATGTGGATATCAAATGAAAGGGTTTGCTGTCAGGAGTACGAAAAAATAGTCACTTGACTTAAATCCAATATGGCGGACGTCCAAGATGGCGGACAGGCTTTGAGGCACTTCCCGATAAGCTAGCAGGCTGAAATTTTCAGGGTAGATCCAAACCCGATGAACAAAGATAAAAATCTTAAAATAATTAATAGATTTAAAAAAATCTAAAAACCCACGTTTTTAAATGTCCTAAAAATAAGAAAATAACCCTACGGGGCTGAGAGAGGGGCCACTCAAAACGTGGGGGCGTATCTTTACAAGTTACACCCACGATCTATACACGTCATGTAAATAATATATCCCATAAATAATCCCTTAAATAATATACGCCCCCACGTTTTGAGTGGCCCCTCTCTCAGCCCCGTAGGGTTATTTTCTTATTTTTAGGACATTTTTTTATCATGATTTTATATATACATATATATATTTATGAGTTCTTTCCTTTTTACAGAAATACTTCTACACGTTAACGGAAAGAAAGGCGGAGTTCAAGCCATGCTGCGCTCCGACCACGTTCAGCTCTCTACAGCTACTCTACATGGACTCCACGAATACGGTGACGCAGAAGACTCTACCAAACATGGTGGTAGAGTCCTGTGGGTGTATGTGAGAGGTTAATACACTAGCTAGACATGCTAGTATGTGAAAGGACTAAATAAATATAGTGATAAATGAAATAAACGTGTTGGAAGCACGTGAAATGAGCTCCGATAAAAACCATTATGGTTGTACTGGTTTTAACGACGGCTTTCGACACCAAAGCACTTTTATCTTTGGAGCTCAATACCTTATTATTGTACATTGGCGCATCCATAGCATAGGGGACTTAAGCCACCTAATAATCACAAAAAGAAAGTAGTTGAATTTCTATACAGATATGTATTTCTTCAAATAAATCTATGGGTGCGCTAGGACCTACCCTTGGTCCATTTCTTCTCAGTGGTGATTCAGACATTAATTAGATCAAGTGTTTAATAGTCTTATTATATTATTATGACAGTAATTATTTGTGTGTGAGTGTGTGTAAATATTAAGTTGAGATGAGCATTTTTGTGTAATGTGTTCTTTATAAGCCAAAATGTGATATCGTATAAATGTTTGCGATTGAAGGAGATAGTGTTTTAAGGAGAAAGGAATAGTATTAAAAGTATGAGGTTTTATTTTGAGTGGATAAAAGAAAAGACTTTTGCCCAAAAGCGACTTAATAAATAAGAAAAAATTAAATTAAAGGATTTATTAGTTAGCCAAATTAGTTTTGACATTTTGTTACTTCTGCTTACCAATTAAAAGTGCACTACAATTAAATAGGTAATATACGATGATGCCTGTATTGTGTTGTGTACCTCAATATCTAGCCAGATAAATTTTTAATCAATTAATTTTTTTTTAAATGACAGTTTCTTTCTAGATTTCATATCTTTTTCAAGTCTTTTTTTTCACTTCCTCCTTCAGTAGCAATTTTAGTAATTAACTTTGTGGTTGTAAGATTAATTATTATTTAACGATAACCAGTGCATTTATTTTATTTATAATATTGTAAAATGTAACATGACACGCCATGTTTCTTGTGTATTTGAATTTTAATATACTTACCAATTCTGCGATGATTTGCGAACAGACTCTTGTTAGATTTTCTGTAATTTTAAAACTAATGTTCACAATATAAATGACTGTAACGCTGCATTTGATTAGTGAGATTAAACTTTTTTCAAATATTTTATTAGCAATTTAAATATTTTTTAAATTTTCTTTTATAGTAAAAAGTTAAGTTTATGTCGACCACAATTCAAAAAGTTTTGAGGTCGATTATTTTTTCTGTCTGTGGAAAGTTCCGTTTTGCATTTCATTAAAAAGTATATTAAAGTTCGTATTGTAAAAAGAGATATTTACGTTAATTGTAATGTAAATGTTAAGTATGATAAATTATCAAAGTTTTGTAATATATATTATAGTTAGGATTTAATTAAGGATTTATTTCTGCGAAGATTTAGTTCCTATAGTTTAAGTTAGTAAATTCAATTTAAGGTCAAAAATACTAATTTATTCCGACAATTTTATATTTTTTATTACATGTAATTAGTATAAATATCAATTTCAAATGAAATTATGGCAGCTATGTTACTAACATTATTTTCAAATTAGTATTTTTGATCTTAAATTTTCATCAAAATAATATCATTATATCTTTTAAAGTGTTTTCAAATACTTTTCCATTTACTTGCTCTAAAGGCACTGTCTTCTTCATTATGTAAAAAGGAGTTTTTATAAAATGTACTTAAATATTGTCGTGTCCCAGTTATTCATTGATTTCGTCACAACGGTGTCTAAGTATTATAGTTTAAGTCCGAAATTAGTGAAAAAATATTGAGATAAATATAAAAAATAAATAAGTTTTCCTTTTTTATCTGTCGTTTCATTCTTATCTCCGTACATTTCAGGAAGGATTTAACAGAAACCAACCTGAATTAATTTCAGTCTCGCATGTAAGACATGGAAGAAAATGACGGTTTTTTTAAGTGGGAAATCATAAATCAAGACAGAAATTACAAACTCAGCCACGAATATTCTCTCGGTAACATTTTAAGTTTTCGGGACACCCCGAGGTTCGGTTTGGTTAGGTTCCTTTAAACCCTACAGACAGCAGTAGGAACCCCGGCGGGTCTCCGTCGACTACGTCTTGGCTCGGCCTATTTTTTGTACGAACGCCAGCACATATAAACCTACCTCATCTGTCAAATTTTCTTTAAAAGATTTTCAACCTTATCGCAATAGCGGAAGGTTCGTACAATAGATGAGCTCGTGGATAAATAATTACAGCCGCACAGGCCGATTTTCAGGGTTAAGCCGCGCTTGCCAAGGTTGGTCTGTGGATGGGTGACCATCTGTCATAGCGAGTTTCCTCCGTGCCTCGGAAAGCACGTTGCGTAAAGCCGTTGGTCTCGGCTGTCATTTGTAGATCTTTGACAGTCGTTACTAAAAGTCAAAAACTAAAAGTCTGATAACCAGACTTACCATGGGGTATCGTATTACCCAGTTACTGGGTTGTGGAGGTCCGATAGGCAGTCGATCCATGTAAAATACTAATATCCAGCTGCATCTGGTTTGACTGGAAGCCGACCCCAATAAAGTTGGGGAAAAAAGCTAGGCTAGATGATCACAATATCTTGGTAAAATTTGATAATTTGGGCTTTGGGGTAGCTTGACCTGCTAGGTTTACACTTTTTTGATCCAGATTTGATTCATGACTGACATAATTGTGCCCAATGTATTTTTTTTTTGTGGACAATAATGCTATTAAATAGAAGCCGCTTTAATAGCATTGGGCCACCACTGCTCCTAAGTGTACTTATGTGTAAATTTTGTGAGTTACTGTCAGCTTGTCTTTTACTACAAAGAAGTAAATATTTGTATGTACAGGGTGTGTTTTTTTTTTCAAAATCAGCGGGTTCGATTCCTGGCCAGGATTATAGATTTTTTTTAAATTCAATAATGCAGTTTTAGTTTTCGTTAAAATCGGCCTCGAGACTTCTTTCAGTATTTTTCGATATTCCTCATAGTTTCGGATTTGACCATGCATGTCCTGTTGGAAAATTCTACCTGTTTATCGCCTATATATGGCAAATGCACGGATATGTGGCGCACACAAGTTACCTTCTATGCGGAATCTAGAGGAAAAAAATAATATAAATAAAACAATTCAATTAGTTAACGACACGAAACATATTTATTTACGATAGCAACAGATCACAATAGAAATGCATCTTCATACTACAGCCCTGCGCAGGGGCACGTATATAAATTATTTCTTATTTCTAACATTCATTTCCTTTCACATTGCAAGCCACTCACTTCACTTTTTAAAATACTTTTTATAACATTTTCTGTTCGGGTGAAGTGCTTTGGTTAATTTGAAATTTGCTATTTAATTAAAGTGTGGATCGAATAGTAAAATTGGGAAACGAATAGTAAAAATATCAAACGAATATAAAATAGGTGACTGAATAGTAAAAATTGCATAATTACTAATTGGATAGTAAAATTGACTCTTAAGACGCGGACTGACTACGATTTTAATCGCTTATGACCGCGTAAACTATTGTCACCACTATGGAGCGTCAATAAGATTGAAAATTGAAAAAATGACATTTGTGTTGAAATGTGACGTAAGCTGCGAATGGGCATTTATTTTACTGCTTTTCTTTAGATTATTTAAAATATAGACATAAAATTAAATAATGGTTTGGTTAAAGTTTTAAAAAAATGGAAAACCTACTAAATTCTTAAAAAAAAAACTGTTGTTATCGCTGGAAATACAGAGATCTTCGACGTCAAAGTTTATTTTTGTGCTACAACTTCCCATTTTTTATTGGGAATATCAAACTCTTATTTATTATTCTGTTCGGTTTAAATCTTCTTTATACCCTTCTCTGTTCACTGTATTTTTCGCGTTGCTTATTTTTATTACATTACGTCATACTCGACGTTCCGTTCTAAGAAACCAATTTTTGGGAATATTGAGATAAGACCGCGCCTTAAAATATTTTCAAATGCTGAAACACACAACTAATCAACTTTAATCAAAAAGGTATATATTTAAACTCAATCTTCAAAATTAACTAAAAAACTTCACCCGAACAGATATAAAACATAAATTAAATAAAGAGGTGACCAGACAACACTCTCGATTTCTTGTATATCATTAAATCATAATAAAAATCACAGAATTTGAGGATACAAGCATGTCCAAAAGTTTTGGAGTCTACAACTAGTTTGCAACTGCTAGCGATTTATTTTAGATAGTACAATAAGAATATAAGACATCATCTCAAATAAAAGATAGCACTCTTTTATTTGAGAAAAAGTAATGAGAAATTAGACGAGTTACACACTTGATTGAGTCGGTAAACAATGGCACAGCCGGGCGCAGAAAACAATTCTATAATATGTATAGGGTATACCTTCGGGTCAGCTTTGCTGTTTACAAATTACAATGTCTCAATTCAAACAAGTGTGTAGAATAACTTATACATTATCTTTTAAGTCATTAATGTTAGGTCCAATTTTCAGAAAGTCTATGAAGCTTACCTAGGTTATCAAGCACACATCAAAGGTTAAAATTTAACTTTACTACCGTTACATAAGAATCATTTTCGTGAAGCTATTGCCATAAATATTCAGTTGATTATATGATATGGAGCGATAGTTTGGGATACAAGAGACTAAATTTGAACCCTACATAAAATTGATTGATCATAAAATTATATCCATAGATTTACAAGCGACTATATTTCATCAAGCTAAACAAATGATAAAATATGATTAAATCACCTTCAATTTCCTTTGAAAGGAATCGGTAGCAGTTGCAAGTTCTACTTACTCTTTTTCAAACAAGTTTTTTTGCTTTATAATTTCAGGACGGATGCACAAGATATGTTTGTTACAACCATTTTTTTTTTAAATTACAAGTAACTTTTTCGTAGAAATAGGCATTCACTAGGTATATTATGAAACATGATTTTAATAGAATAACTATAATAAAAAATATGTAACATTGTATATTATCGATACCTACAAATACTTAATCGATAATGATTTTGTATCGATATATCAAAAATTTATTCGATTCGTGATTATTTTTGGGGTTTAAAAGGGTATCACATTGATATGGTTTTTCTTTTTTGGTCTTTCGATAAAAAGTCGTGAATGCCTTTATACATTTTACTGTATCAATTCGCCAATCGTTTTATGGCACATTTTGCTATTTCAATTTATAAATGGCACTACATAATACTGGGTTTGTATTTGATGATTATTTACATTAAATTCTTTCATATCTAAAATAGCCTCTAGTTATGAATATTTTACTTGAAGATGTTTTAATTCCCACCAAGGATGCAATAATTAGTCCCCAGTCAAGAATAGATCTTCCATATACGGTGTCAATAATGGCATAGTCTTCAAACCAGGTACAAAACCTGTAGGTTATGTTCATATTTATTAAACCTGACAAAACGACATATTTGTCCAATAAAAAGTTAATAAGGCTGGTTTTAGAAAAAAAAAAACCTGTTAAATTGTGTAAATATGGTCTGTCAGTTTTACTAAATATGCTTCTGGAGTTTAATGCATTAAATATTAGTTTTGTCCATACTATGATCGCCAATTAGTTTTTTTTAATATCATGACGAACATAGTTTTCACATACTTCAAGATTTAAGCTCAAGAAGAAATGTTGCGCTTACCTCAGACTTATTGGGATCAGGGCAGAGTAGGACGACCTTAAGACAATATTTTAACATTCAGTGGGAAGACCTACTCTCAACAGTGGACCTAATAAATAATGAACATCATCAAATACAAACCCAGTTTACAAAAAAAAAAAATGTTTAGCTGGACACAAATGTATAAGACTCCTAGGAGATAAAAGTATTATTAAATTACAATATTTATTAATAATTATAACTTAATAGCTAAGAAACAACACTTTTGGAATGAATGGACGATCACAAGCCTTGGGGTTATTTAATTTAGTATAATGTACAGGCGTTGCTTTAAATTGAAAATATTTCTGTATGACCAGTAGTAAAAAAATATCGAAAATATTTTGTTGCTGGCAAAACATACTTTTATTGCGTCATAAATATCTGTTTGTGATTTTTTTCACTTTTTAAGTCAAGTTTTGATAAAATTGAAAATTAGTAAAAAAATGTTTTTTTTTTAATTATAAATAATAGAAAAGTCTTATATCAACAGTGCAACAGCCTGTACATAAAAAATATCGAAAGTCTAAGGCACTTAGTTCAAGCAATATACTTACAGTATTATTGCTCGTTTTGAACACGTGCCGAGCAATTGACATGCGAGCAATTTCACTGACAAAAAAAAAAGAATAATTGGCAGTTATTCCATTTAAAATATTATGAATAAATATTGCTCGTTCACAGGGCCGTATTTCGGGTTGAGTTTAGGGCGGCGACGGTTAAACATTGGGGCATTGGGAAGTTAAAAATTTAAGTTGAGAGAAAAGGTATATCCAAACATATCCGGCCCTGCCCGGGTCGTGGACGGACTGTGCCCTGTCAAAGGCTTAAAAAATAACGGTGCGTACATTGTATATGAACGTTCACAAACGTCTTTGTCCGGGCTGGCGAGGGTGATCCAAAACTGACGAAGTTTCTAGTCACGGAACCGGTCATGATATGTGTGAATAGACCGTAATTTAAGAGCCCGGGAGTGAATGTTTCATTCAGATATTGTTGTATTTTTTTCGTCATATTGCTTATTGCAAATACTTAGCATAATATTTATGATTTTAAGTTACGTTATTGGTTATTGCCCCACGATGCCCTCCCCTAACTACGGCCCTGCTCATTCTACACTCGGATGCAAATATTGCTCAGCAACGCAGGATATATATTTTTTTAAGTTCTCATAATAATCGTACACTACTAATCTCTTTTAGAAAGCACCATATACATCAAAATATCTATCAAAAATACACCTAATTACCTACAACATAAAGCGTTACGTAATTGTGACGTTTCATTGAGGCCCTAGCATGAACTTCATCGCACTGCATCATATTTTGACTGGCTTCGTTTTCAGTTTCGTACTGACATTCAAAATCTGACTTTCAAAACCCAGTTAGTATTGGGTAATGCTTCCTGGTACGACTGGTTATTAAACCAGACTTTGAGGCCACTACCTATAGACTGTGAAAGATCGACAAATGACAACCAAAGGGCTTAACGTGCATTTGAAGTACGTTGAAACTCAGTCAGGCATCTATAGATCAAACTTGGCAAGCGCGGCTTAACCTTTGACTTTCCTCGACTTTTGATCGACCTGTGCGGCTGTTTTTATTTAGCCATGAGGTGTATAAGGAACTAATTTTTACAGTTTGAACGTACGAAACTTCGTCAAAGTCAACGTTGAAGTAATAATGCAATACTTTGAAAACCTTGCTAGAGCCTCGGATATTTTACGTAATTATGTAAAATAATTATAATCGTTTCGATATGTCTTCGCTTGACAAGTCTTAAATTATGCATAGTGAGAAAATTTCTCTATTTATTCGTTCTTCAATGGGAAGTATTCCCATTAATGGGAAATATACTTTAATTGGGAATATTCCTATCGACAATTTTCTAATCTTTGGACGAGTAATTTTTGATTACATTAATTTTGACTTTAAGTCCATCACAGGTGTTTTTAAGCCACAGAATATTAATTGTGTTACTAATATAACGATATAAAGGAACTTGCTACAAGAACTAAGCTAAAAACTTACGTAGTAGTAAATATGACACATTTAGTTTGAATAAGAGTGCGTAATTTATCTTAAAACGAAATATGCCGTATTTAAAACCGCTTTCTTCAATATTCCATGGCTTCAAATCTCAAACATTAGCTACTAAAAACTAAAATACTTACCAAAAAAGTTCTTGAAGAACTTTTTAATGGGAATATTCCCAATTTCAAGATCTTTAAGGAATATTTCCCAATCATGGATCACGGGGTCGGTTTTTTCAACCGTTTTGCCTTATTTATGATTATTAGTTATTATTTACTGTTTTTATTTATTTAGTTTTTAAAACTGAAAAAAATCAGTCAGTTCGGTGCACTTGTTTAGATAAATAACATCAAATGTTTATAATAAATATGTAGTTGAAAAAAGATTTAATAATATAATCTATACGGAACTTAAATCCTTATCCATAAAATAATTATGTTTCAGCGACAACAGTAATTTTCAGTAACACAATTTTATGAATAAGGAGAAATTGTCTTATTGCCTATGCGAAAGGCTTATTGTCTAAAGTTGCTTTAAAAACGTGGGCATTTTGCTAAATAAAATATATTAGAATTTTACATCATTACAAGTCACAAATGACTAAACAGTTTCAAATGATATGCTTAATCAATAACAGCGTTTGTCTAAAACCTCCAAAACCGGGCATTAATTTGACACATCATGGTTTGAAAAGTGACATGTATTGCTCGAGTAATAGAATTGAATATTCCATTTAATGAATTTTTTTATAATATTTCTAAACTGGCCTTTTAAAGCGCAGGCCAGACAGAAGAGACGTACGACGAGGACGCGTCGCGGACAGGCGCATACGTAAAAACGTTGCGCTCGCGACGCGACTCTTCTGTATGTTTTGCGTCGCGACGCTTCCTATACATTTTGTACAAAAGGGACGCCGTAGAGACAAAATATCCGCGTCCCGTTTGCGTCTTACGTTTTTTCTGTGTGTGTGTCTCCTTGAATTATGAATCCTGACACTATAAACAGATGATAAATTACCCGTCATTCAAAGTCCAAATATCCTTTCCGTCCTCGTTCAATGATCTCCTACCGCAGTGGTAAGCTTGGCAGTCTCACTGACGGAGGGTGGCGCTGGCTGCGAGCTGGTGACCTTGAGCAGTGAGGGGGGGGAGCAGGGGGGGTCGGGGCGGGTGGCCAGGGTCAGGGCGCCGGAGTTCACGTCTTCTATGGCTTTGCGGAGCTGGGGAAGAGGAATTGGTGTTAGATTTTTTGTTATAGAGCGTATAAGGGTCAGCTCAGACCGAGAAGCGGCGCTGCGCTCAAAATCTAACTTTATTTACCACACGATAAGATACACATTTGCAGTATCGTTGCGTCACGTCGCGCTGCATCGCGTCTCGGTGTGAACTGACCGTAAGCCGTACGGCATTATAAACAAATAATTAAGTCTACTTTTTTTCGAAATGCCGCAACAAATATTAATGAAACTTCATTCACATATACAGGATACATACTCGTACGTACAAACGTACGAAATGTCATATTTAAAAAGTTAGTTGGAACTTTCTGTTTGTATAGAAAAATTAAATGGATCTAATTTAACTGTAATAATATTTTCGAAAACTTTTCTAACTTTTTAAACCTTACTAAGTTATTAGAAAAGCCTGCTTATGTGTGAAGCTTTATTAAAAACGGTTCACTCATTTAAAAAAAGGGCTTTACGCATAAAAAGCTTATTTTTAAAAATAGGTATGAGATGACCAAGTAAAGTCTTAAAGACAAGAAAGAGTTTCTCGATCATTTAAAATCTGATTCCATTCTCACATTTTTTTTTTTTTTTGTTGAGAATTTGAACCTTGTAAAAACTTACATTTATCGAAGAACGCTCTACAAATTTTATCTAAAAATACTATTATAGTAGAACTTTTGGGACTAAAAGAACCCTTGAATGGGTAATTGATATCCAAACTTACCTCTTTCAATGAAACGACTCCAATAAGTCTTCCAATAGCTGTGACGTACGCTCTGCTCACCCCCAGTGTCGAGAACAGCGAGTGGACCTGTGAACAAAACAATCACAAAAAAATATTAGTTTTTCTCCGCATGAGAAAGTACAGTGCTTTAGAAAGAATTACACCTTTGTAAGTTATTTCTGCAGAAACTAATAAATTCAGAAAACCAATATTTGCCTGTCCTCTTTTACATTACTAATTATAACATTACATTTTTGACGTTGTAGGATAATTTTATTATTTCTACGCCGGCAACTATAGTGTATGTGAAACTATTATAAAATAAAACCTCAATGTAGAGACGCCAGCAGGTCAACCTGCCCCAATCTGTCAAATTTTAGCAATGGAACATTAACCTTTTACTATTGTGATAAGGTTGAAAATCTATTAAAGAAATTTGACAGATTGAGGTAGCTTGATATTCTAGAAATAAAAAAATCTAATTCCATAATTAAGTTTTAATTTATGTACCTTGAGTAGTGAGGTCCTCTCAACAAGCTGGAATGGCGCTGGGTCGATGTGGCAGATGTACAGGTTCTCATCTTCATATTCTGGATCGTCGGGATGCTGTGATGGACCAATGAAATATAATTATAACAATAACATCATCATCGTTGGGCGCATTGGCTGAGCGATCGACTCCTGCGCAGGGTATCGCGGGTTCGATCCCCGCACGGAACAAATATTTGTATGATATATGTATATATAGTTGTTCCGGGTTTGAGTGTTTGTGTATGTGAGTTTATATGTTTGTGAACGCACCTACGATACAGGTACAAATTCATACAGTGGTGCAAAGTTCTACAAATGAAAAAAAAAAACAAAATAAACATGAAATCAGCCTATAAATGTTACACTACTGTGACACAGGCCTCCTCTCTGTGAGAGGGAGTTAGCCATATTCCACCACGCGGGCCCAGTGCTCAGTCAGATGTGTTCAAATTTTAGGTTGTAGGTAAGCGTTTCCCTAAAATTAACATAAAAATTATTACTTGTTATTGGCGGCAGAATAGATATACCTATTTATTATTTTTTAATACAATAACATTTGAAAAGTACGATTATTAGAATTTCAAGTTTTCTTTTACCCGCAACGAGTGGCAAAGATCTACAAATCACATTATGTATTGAACTTACCATATCTCGCTTCCTTGCGATTTGCAGCATCCGGTCGAAGTCGATCTCTTTGGCCATCTCCATCTGTTCCCACGCCTTCTGGTCCTCGGGAGACATGTCACACACTCTCTCGCGAGGCTAGAAAGAGAAATAAAAGTTGTACATTGTAATTACTATCGAACTCGGTGGGAAAAGGCATTACTATGATAAAAGATATTCCTTATACTTGGGATTGAATCAGACTAGTGCAACGACCATTTATATCTAGACTCCTACAGCCTTACTACAAAAAATTAAACATCTGTTGAACACTTGTCTAAAAAAAGTGTGACTTGAAAAGGGACCTTATTTCAACGACATACTCTGACATTTTTTTAGACAAGTGTTCAACAGACGTTTAAAAGTTTTTGTGGTACTACAGCTAATCACAGGCGACCGATGTCTGTCAACACATTAGGTAAAAAAGTCTTATAACCGTCGTGACTCGACCACTCCTGTGAGTCCCCTCGTCGCACTGACCTTGAGTTAGCCAATCAGAACGCAGTACCCCGTCCCCGTTAGCCAATCAGAACGCAGTACCCCGTCCCCCTCGCTTACGTCGTACCTCAGCGACTTGGCAGAATAATTTTCGTTGTCAGATTGTGCATGAGGCGTCTAGATATAAATGGTCGTTGGACTAGTGTTTTCGCATAAAGTACAATACTTCAAATTTTTAATTTATGTTTAACTTCCATTTGATTGGAGGCAACAGGTTCATAGTGATATAATAATACGACACGGTTCACGCAGTGGTTGAGCAATCGACTGCTGCGCAGCGTGTCTCGGGTTCGATCCCCGCACCGGGTCGTTTGTTCCGGGTCTGGGTGTTTGTATATGTGTCTTTCTATCTTTATAAAAGCTCCCACGACACAGGAAAAATTCCTAATGTGGGTCATTTTTTTTATTCCTATTTCTAGAATTATACGACCCTGAAGACAGTAGAACACAGGCCCTTTGTTCTGATCTAACCAACTTTTCAGTTATTTCTTTGTCACCCAGGGTTGGACGGGAAGGACTATCAGACTTGTACTGACTAAAATACACGGTGTTTTTCTATGTTGCGGGACTGACACGGTGACCCTGGAACGTAATTCCAGGGTCACCGTGTCAGTCCCGCAATTCAACTTTTCAGTCATAGTGGGTGTTTCTAAATAATTATAGAAGACTGCGCTTCTTTTTATAGGCAAGATGTGATACTGACCAGTTGTACTTTCTTATTGATGGACGGACTTCTGGGCAGTGAGCTGGGACTGAGCTGGTCAGGTAGACCTCCTTCCACGTCTTGTAGCAGAGATGAACGCTTGAAGATGGCTTCGAAGGCTGCTCGGATCCTAAAAGTAGACAGTAGGTATTTTAAAACCATAAATAAATTTCAAATTTAATTAGTATGTCATTAGAGAGTTATATAGAGAGCAGTGGTGGCCCAGTGGTATCGCCCTCGACGTACGAGTTGTAGGTCGTGGGTTCGAATCCAGTCAGGCGCATTACTTTGTGTCATTTATTTCAACACCACTGCTCTCAAAATGGTGAAGAAAAACATCGTGAGGAAACCGGCATGTCCTAGAACCAAAAATTCGAAGACCATTGACATCTACCGATCCGCACTGGGCCCGCGTGGTAAATTACGGCCCACTTCTTCTCACAGAGAGAAGGCCTGTGTCCCAACAGTGGGAACATTTATAGGCTGATGATGATGATAGAGTTTTGAGAAATAAAGGATACGTTTTTTTTATTTTGTGGAATTAATGCATATTTACAAAGATATAATACGCATCAAAATTAGAGAGTGGCGGCTCGTGACGTCAAAACTGTACTTGCTTGTGACGTTGTGTTTTCGTTAATTATAATTCACGTAACAAAAGATTTTTTTTCAGTGATATATATACACCGTGTTCTTCACGTTATCCATAAACTTTAGCAAATACTTCTATGGCTTTTACAAATCAAATCCAACAAAGGAAGTAGTACTTAAAAAGGCTTCGTTACAAAGATATTTGTAATTTCATTTAATGAAATTTAATTGAGCTATGCAGTGAGAAAGTATCTTAATTTGGCCTATGTTGCCGCTTAGTGCAATTAAAATGATAAATCTATCAAATACTATTTGCATTTCATTTGTTTCAGCCCGCCAAATGTTATGAATGAAAATACGACGTTGCCAATTCGGATAAAGAGGCATGCATATCGGGTTATTTACGTCTAGGTATTTAGTTTGTATGAAAATTAACAAAAAATAAAAAATAAGAATTTATTAATGTGTCCATAATGAAAAATGCTTACTTCCGTGGTTTGAACATCTGGTCGAAGTTTATGTATATCGTCCGGAACACGGTGTATATATATATATAATACCTGACCCTGGCCATCTATGTATGTGTAAAGGATATATGGGTAAGAAAAGAGCTAATACTTGTTGTCTCTGAATATCATAATTCATTTTCAATTCATCAAGAAAGAACCCAAATGTCATGTATTCAATCTTTGACCCATTGCAGAGAAAAGTCACTTCTAATAGATAGTTGGCCAATAGTTTTATGAACTATCTTGCTGTTGCTAGCAACTTCGCCCGCGTTTAATTGGAATATTATCCCACGAGAAAGTTATACCAGTATAAACTTACGAATTCTATGTATTATTCAAGACTATAAACTATCTCTGAGTCGAATTTCTTCAACATCCGTTCAGCCGCCTTGACGTGATTGAGTAAAAAACACTATTTAACCAAACAATTGCATTTAAAATGTTAAATTAAGTGGTTTATTGCAAAGTATAGACGCCATCAAATTCTGCATGTTTATTGAAAAGCATACAATAATCTAGAATACGATACTTACAGTACGATTCAAACTTAATGGCGGCTCGGAACATCGTGCGTTCCGATGCGCAAAACACAATTCTGGGTATCAGCGGGGTGTAGACGGGCGGGGCACATCCCGCGCACCCTCTCTCTCACTCGCACTCGCGCACCCTCTGTCTCACTCGCACGCGCACCCTCTGTCTCACTCGCACGCGCACCCTCTGTCTCACTCGCACGCGCACCCTCTGTCTCACTCGCACGCGCACCCTCTGTCTCACTCGCACGCGCACCCTCTGTCTCACTCGCACGCGCACCCTCTGTCTCACTCGCACGCGCACCCTCTGTCTCACTCGCACGCGCACCCTCTGTCTCACTCGCACGCGCACCCTCTCTCTCACTCGCACTCGCGCACCCTCTGTCTCACTCGCACGCGCACCCTCTGTCTCACTCGCACGCGCACCCTCTGTCTCACTCGCACTCGCGCGACGCGGTGTATGTTTGTTGTCAACTTGACTGTACCTGCGCGCAACTGCACTCGCAGCTAACTTCCGAACCGCCATTAAGTTTGAATCGAACTGTACTAGGTGATTTAATGAAGTCGGTATTCTTACCTGGTCTCAGCTCCAGTGACAGTGGTATACACAGACGGTTGAGGAGTGGTGGGCGTCTGAGGAGCTGTTCCACCTGATGAGAGACCTCGCGTCAGGGTGAACGAGTTGGTCTTCTTGAGGATCGACTTCGGACGGAACAACTGGCCTGGTGCTGGAGACAGAAGGGTTTATTGGTTTGATGGGAAACAGAACTGATGGCCGATGGGGTCGTAAAGTTCTCGAATGGAGACCACGCACCGGCAAGCGCATCGTAGGACGTCCACCCACTAGGTGGACAGACGATCTTATGAAGGCCACAGGATCACGCTGGATGCAGGCCGCTCACAACCGGTCCTATTGGAAGTCTAAAGGGGAGGCCTATGTTCAGCAGTGGACGTCTTACGGCTGATATGATGATGATGGGAAAATAAAAAGCAAATACAGTTTTTGGGATATTGAGAAAGAAACATTTGGGAGACCACAGAATCGCGCTGGATGCAAGCCGCATTCAACTGGTCCTATTGAAAATCCTTTGGATAGGCCTATATTCAGCAATGTATGTTCCATGGCTGATATGATGATAATGAAATGTGTAGAGAAGACAGATTGCTTAGTTTAAGAGTAATTTATGATCATTTTATCAGACACATATTTCCTGAATGTCATAATAACATATCAGCAATAATCGATTTCAAGATAATAAATGAGCCTTAGAGAAATATCAAACATTTTTCACCATACCCAGTCTGGCATTCTTTCGTAATTGGGACATTTGAAAGTATTTCGACCGCTATTGAAGTTCGTTAAATAATATACAAACCAGGTATAAGTCCTCCTTGGTCCTTGGTTGTGAGTGAGGATCCTCTGGTCATGCCAGTACCCGGGACTTGCAGCATATCAGGTGCTGGAGTCACCTAGGACATAAACAACGCATAAAACTAGGTTCATCGAAACACTTCCCCAATCCTTCGTTCGCAAATCCAAAAGAGCGTATCCAAGTGCGGCCAAAAAGTGCACGAGTGGATTTTTAACTCTTCATCATCAGCCTTTAATGTTCCCACTGCTAGGACACAGGTCTCCTCTCTATGAGAGGGAGTGGGCCAGAATCCACCACGCAGGCCCTGTGCGGCTTGGTAGAGGTCACATTTCTTCGAATTTTTGGTTGCCAAGCTTGGTTGGTTGACATGCTGGTTTCCTTCACCGTTTTGAGAGCAGTGGTGATGAAATAAATTATTTATTTAAACACACTTACAGCTATCATCACAGACCATTACACAAAGTAATGCGCCTGACTGGGTTCGAACAGACGACCTACAACTCGTAAGTCGAGGTCGGTACCACTGGGCCACCACTGCTCTCTAATTCTTAGTGCACATCAAAACGTTGAAAATTATAATTTGGTGGTACAGGGGGTCTAAAACATCATTTAAGCATAATGAATTAATTTTAATAGAACGCACGTATCCTATACTTTAACGAATTTAAAAGCAATCTTTCACCCTTTTTAGATCCCCCAGAGCGAATTTAACGAGTCCAACTTTGCTATCTTCTCGTAAAGGTGTTGATGTTTGCAACTCACCTCAAACCTGGAAGGCCTCCTGACCTTCTTCCTGGCCTCCTCATCCCGTCTCCTCAGCTCGGCCTCCCGGTGCCACAGAGCAGCGATCTGCAGACGTCTGTCCCGCCCCACTTGCTTCTCTATGACCTTCACCAGCTCCCAGCGGTGGATGGAACCCAGGAGTACCATGGAGGCCGGACTGTCTACTAGAGGGAAGCTTTTGATAGTCTGTGGAGATGAGGAGTAAATTGGGGTGAATGTTTTTCTTCATAGTCATTTACTTATGATGGCCGACAATATTGGTGGTACAGTCAACAGCAAAAGTAGATGATCAAAATCAGAAATTACATACTAATAAACGGTGTTCGCGTCAGAAATGTGTGGCGTCGAAGTGATTCAAAAGTATGTGATTGTAATTTATCAAACATTTACTACTACATCGTTCATCTACACAGTTCTGACGCGAACTCCATTCATTACTATTGAATTTCTGATTGTGATCATCTACTTTTGCTGTTGACTGTACAGTATACCTCGGTAAACCTCATGTATTTGCCCTTAGTGGGACAATAGAAATTAACTCAAATCTTCAGGGCTACTTCGTTTTGGAAGAAAATAGCAGTCAGAAATGACGCTGTGCAGAATGGAAAAGACGATCTTTGTCATCCAGAATAAAATGAGGGTGGGTGTGATCCACCTCATAGCGCACAGAGTGGATTTTTAGTCAGTAAAGCTGAAGCCAGACGAGTGTATTGGGTTGTGAGTCGCATAATGTCGTGTTCTGGTACAGTGCAGACTTTTTCTACGAAAGCGACCGAAATTCTGCGACTCACGATTCAGAAAATTACGCTCGTTTGTCCTCACCCTAAGAGTGTACAGTCTCTTTCGTTCTACCCAGTGTGTAGCGGTCCACACTGGGCAACGGCACCTGCGGCTACTTGTAGCCAGCAGTGACAGTTGAGAGATCCCACTGGTAGTGACAGGCCTTACCAAGGCCACCATTAACCAAAAAAAAATATGAGAAATTTACACAAAAAAAATATTAAAAATTCCATCAAAAGGTTATCAATTTATTGTCCCAAAGTTGGGCAATGGACTCCCTCTATTCCTTACAACAATCATATTTGAAACAGCTAGTCAGGGTTGCGGCATACGAAAGAGATGACAAGACGAACTGGATGTGTTTCTTGAGATTGGAATAAAGTCATCATCTTCCTGCTTTAACCCATTTTACTTGAGGTCGGTGCAACACGTTTTTCTTCTTCCATTCTCCCCTATCAGACGTCACAGTTTCATTTACTCCTTTTTCGTTCATATCATTCCTTAGACAATCCATCCATCTTTTCTTTGGCCTTCCTCTTTCTCGCCATCCATCAACATTCATACTCATCACTCTTTTAGTCACATGAGTGTCATAACTGAGACTGGAATAAAGTACTTGATATTTAAAAATCCATAACGAAATTAATTCTTCACCTTGTTTTCTTTTAGCAGATCCTTGAGCTGTTGGAAGGTCATCCTGTTCCAGATGTACTTCACGTCGCGCACCATGAAGTCTTCCACGCAAATGTCGTACATCCCTGCGAACAAACATTTACTTTTGTTAAAAACTGGCTTATACCTAGCACCTTTCATCACCCATTTTCTTTACAAGTTTTATGCAAAAAGGTAGCCTATAAGACTTTTTTTGGGTCCCATTTGTCTCTAAAACAAAATCTTTGAAAATCGGTACAGAGGTTTAGGCCTGAAAACGTAAGTGCCAGCGTCCACTGATGGCATGATGCAGCTCAGTGTGGCAAGTTTTTTGTGGAATTTAACTTTATTTCAATGAATTTAGCCCTAAGATTCTAAGTCAACACGAACAGGTCAAACATATTTTTATTTTTGAATTTTCAGTGGCAAAAAAACAGCATTTTGTCGATTTTAAATGAGCGTAAATGAATGGAACTTCGACGGGACGTACGGCTACTACCTACTTTGTTTCTATTTGTATGAACAATCAGTAGAATTTCATCGATCAATATTTGTGACCTTAATGGTGTAGACGAAGGGCAGTTTTTGTTATGAAGTGGAATAATATAGGTTACATACTAATAATAATGAGCAGATGAAAAAAAAACGACTGGTACGTATAAACGTAACAACAATGAATGTAACGTAAACAATAATGTTTACAACTTGTACGTCATCATTTTAATACAAAGGACATGGCCAATTTTTGTATGGACGTTTGCATAGTTATTGAATTCAATGTACACGAATGATTTTTGGTGTTTTATATTCGTGAATATTGTTACATTAAATTGCAGTAAATAAAACACATAAAGAACTTGTCATTACAACAAACTAGACGAAAACAGTTTCACTAATGCTTTAGTCAGATTGCTGGCAATAAGTGCATAGAATAGGATTTGCTATAACAGAAAGGCGCTTTAATGAATTATATATAAAAATCTGACAATAATAACCAAGTACCTATAATAGAATTTCATGTTTTTCTTTAAAGCGTATTTTTATGGGTTGCCTTAAAAATATACTATTAAGAATTATTGACTGAAAAATGTTATTGACCAATTAACAAGGAAAATACAAATTAAACAAAAGAGTAGGTATAAATAATTATTTATTTATTACAGAGAATAAATAAAATTATTTTGTTACATTATAATATACCTGTCCTAGATGCCTACCTATATAACTCTTACGTTAAATGATGAGTTAGTGTTAAACGAGTCACAGGTCAACTTTAGATAAAACTATATTTTTATTTCATACTCTGATCACCATTAAGTTTAAGGATTGGTAATGATTCAGTTATGTTATAAATAACTGCTTTGAACATAGTAAAACAAATACAAGCATAAATAAATACATTATTTCATGATTGTGATTCCGGAACAAAGATTCGCCTTTTTATACATTATCCTAATATTCTTGAATTGTTGACAATATGTTATCCAAAAATCCTGCTGGTGGAGTTTGGATATTGGTTGTTCTTAGTTTCATTAAATAAAAAGCTAAAGCATGTTTAGGTTGCCTATCATTTGAAAGAGGTAAAAAATTATACAGTACTAAAAACTGATGTACTGTAAGACCAGTCCAATGATGGCAAAAATGGTATAGCATTTCGGAGATATTTTCGAAATTAAAAAAAAATAGCTTTCATAATATTAATTATGTCTTCTATATGGACAGAACTAAATGCAGAATGTGTCCCATTCATTTGAGGTAATAAATGCCCCTGAGCGCTATACAAATGTGTTTCACACACTCTACAGCTGCGAGGAACATAGAAACCATGCTTTTGCAATAATATTCTTTTTTAAGGAACATCGGGACCAAATGAAACATTCTGTTTCTGCATTGTTGAAATACACCGTGAACAAATGAGATTGTAGCTCACTTGTAATTGGGTAATAATGTGGTATTACTTTCCCTTCGAAGTGGATCACTTCGAACAGGCGGTAATGGTAGTGGCTCTGGTACGCTAACTACTTGAACGTTAGAGGCTTCGTCTTTGAAAACCTACAATCCTAGTAAGCAACAAAAACGTAACTATGCGGGCCACTTTACGAGTTATCCATTATTGTTATATAGTAAAACCTTCCCCAGAATGTAACAAATACTTTTCTGAAAACTGCATCAAAATCCGTTCAGCCAAACGCGAGATAATCGCGGACAAACATCAATGGTCACTGAAAATCTACAATTGAAGTAAGCAAAAACGGATCCACGCGGGCAACGTCACAGGATATCCATTAGTGTTATATATAAAAACCTTTTCAAGAATGTAATGAACACTTTCCTGAAAACCGCTTCAAAATCGGTTCAGTCAAACGCGAGATAATCGCGGACAAAAATGCAATGGTCGCTGAAAATCTACAATTCAAGTAAGCAAAGACGGATCCACGCGGGCAATTTCATGGGATATCCATCAGTGTTATATATTAAAACATTTTCCAGAATGTAATGAACACTTTCCTGAAAACCGCATCAAAATCGGTTAAACCAAACGCGAGATAATCGCGGACAAACGTACATACAGGTTGAACTGAGAACCTACTTTTTTTTGAAGTTGGTTAAAAACTGACAAGTTCAGAGAGGCTAAAACCTACGCAGTAATTTATTTTAATATTTTTATGTTATAATGGCATTTACTTTGTACGTGTACATGGAATTGTGATGAAATGCAATTTTTGGCCATGTCTTTTAATTTTTAACGCCACCTGCTCGTCAAAGTCAAATGACATTATTGATATGCAAGTTAATACAAACCTAGGCTCTAGCTTGACATTAATATTGTAATTTATAAGTTTGTTAATTTGCTAATAATAGTGTCACAGAAAAATTTAGATAGACACAGACAAAGCACTAAAATATAAAAACATTTAACATATTAGATTAATGACCCCCATGCTAGGAGGAACCTGTGTTATGGGGACATTTCATCCGTCCATTATAACTACTAGAATCAAAGAAGTTTTGATAAGTAGGATATTGTTATAAATTTTGGGTTTACGTATTGCCTAATCTCATTCACGTGCGACACCATGCGATCGGCGTATTAAACGCAAGTTCTTATTTCAAATTACTGACTCGGCTTTAAACTGTCTCTGGTTGGAATGCTGAAACCCTTGCTTCCAGGAGTCATCGTGACGCATTAAGACAGTACCATTAGTATTGGTTGATATGGTTGCATAGGGTAACGTTAACCGACAAATACCGTTTTTATAACAACGAAAAAGGATTGGGCGTAAGATCTTGCCCTGAGGGAACCCCATCAGATATGGGGAGTTCGGCGCTTGACCAATCTCCGATTCTGAGGTTTTGGTGTCTGCCTGTGAGGTAACTCTCGTGAAACGCTTGCCGGGTGCCTCTAATACCGATTTTTTTCATGTTTGGCACTGATATTGGGAACAGATATCGTATCAAAGGCTTTTAAATAATAAAATATACCAATTAATTTCTTATGTTTTGTCCAGATTGGTGATAATGTTTGTTGTAAGGTATAATATAGCATTATTTGTATAGATTCCGAAATTAAAACCGAGGAGGAGTGAAGAAAGATGATGCAGATGATTCTGCACTACGTATTTATCAGGTTTATTATTAACGAACTTTTTAACTTATTTAGAAGGTCCGGGTGAAATAGAAATATGTTTGTAAATGTTTTATCATCGCCCTTGTGCACGGGATGCACTATCGCCAATTTATCCGGGCTGGAAAGATGTCGGATGTAAAAACTAAATAACACAATTTTCGAGTCAGATGGTGAATAACAAAAAATTTTTTTTTTGAGAAAAGTGGCCGATATTTATTTATTTATTTATGTCATCATATATCAGGCACGCAATTAAAATATCTATATAATAGTCGTTTGTTCATATATTTTACAATATAGACACTTGTTGATATTTATGTCATCATTTCATTATTACATTTTCATATTTATTTCAGAATTATGTACTTAATTACAAAATAAGCAACAGCTGTTCATTTTACAATATGCATCTTTGTTTTTAGTAGTTATTTCTAACATCATTTTCATTTTAATATAATTTGATGTTTATTTTTAAATGACGCAGATTTAATATAAATAAATAACAGATGTTTCTTTATTTATTTTTCATCAACTATATATTAGACGAATATAAGACATCCTTTGCATAAATGTATTAAAGTTTACGGTGTCTATAGTTGCAGGCGGGATATTATTAAGTTTAGTTTGAATATTTAAATTAAAAGTAAGTATAATTTTATGATAAATTATCACTTAATTTTAATTCATTTTTTATGTGGTCTGTATATTTCGAATTGTGATTATTTAGTTTGAGATGATTGTGATTATTTTATCGATGTCCCTTTCTCAAATTTAATTTTTCACGCCACCTGCTCGTCAAAGTCAAATGACACTCTTGTTATGCAAACTTAAGGTTAAGCAAGTTAATACAACCCTAGGCTCTAGCTTGTCACAAATATTGTTATGAATTTTGGGTTTACGTATTGCCTGATCCCATTCACGTGCGACACCATGCGCTCGGCGTATTAAACGCAAGTTCTTATTTCAAATTACTGACTCGGCTGTAAAATCAAAATGTCTCTGGGTGGAATGCTGAAACCCTTGCTTCCAGGATTCATCGTGACGCATTAAGACAGTACCATCAGAATTGGTTGATATGGTTGCATTGGGTAACGTTAACCGACAAAGATCGTTTTTATAACAACGAAAAATGATGATCGGGCATAAGGTCTTGCCCTGGGGGACACCATAAGATATGGGGAGTACGCATTTTTCATCTGCATCATTTCAAAAGTTGAAGTTTTGTCTCCATCTTTTTTACGGGTCCAGTGTCCCAGTAGTGGAGTAATTTTAGGCTTGTAACACTTCCGTTATTCAAACACTATTGTTAAACCTATTTGTCCCACTGCTGAGCAAAGGTCTCCCCATAACATGTCACTCTTTTATTTGTGCAGTTTTTTTCCGGCCATTCTCGCATAAAACCGTTATAGTCGTCACATCAGCATTTTTTAGGCCTCCATCGGTATCGATACCCGTTAACTTTATACTTTTTTTATTGCTTCCAGGACCTATTATGTATCGAAGGGTTCTGCTTCTGATCGCTCTACTGTTTGTTAACACAGCAACATGCCAAAGTGCACAAGATGCACAAGCCTACTACGAACTTTTATACCCCAGCGACAACCCACGCAGGAACCTAAATTTCACAGAAATGGTTGCATATGACAACTATAAGTGCGACACCCACTATGTAACCACCGATGACGGGTATATACTAACCATATATCACATATACCCCAACACAAGTTGTACTTCAATCAACCCAATACCCGCACTATTCGGGCACGGCTTAGTCCTAAACGGTATTGATGGAATTATTCCTGGACCTCAAAAAGCCACCTGCTACATGTTAGCTGACAATTGCACCGACGTCTGGGTACTTAATGTCAGAGGAAATGCGTATGGGAGGGCCCATGTGACCTTAGATCCAGATAGTGACGCGCAATTCTGGAACTTCACATTTGACGATATGGCACAGTACGATATGCCAGCGATTGTAGACCATGTTTTAAACGAGACAGGGAAATCACAGCTTAATTATCTCGGTTATTCACAAGGCATGACAATTTTCGTGTTAATGTGTGCTCAACGTCCAGAGTATAATGCCAAATTTAAGAACGCTGTCGGTATGTCGCCAACATTTTGGTTGGACAACGGGCAGTTTCCCGGTCTTTACGCACAAGAATTGTCTACATTATTCCTTAGTCCTTACGGAGAAATATTCGCTTATGGCGGTCCTGTTCAGCAAATCGGAGAAATTGTATGTGGCACTTCTAATGCAACATATCCCGCTTGCACCAGTGTGATCTTCGTTCTATTAGGTTATAATAACTTCACAATAAGTCAGGATACCCTCGAAGTGGTCGTTAGCTGTGAGCCTTCAGGGACGTCGTATAAAAATTTCCAGAGATGGGGTCAGATAAAGAAAAATGGATTTACAAAGACTGATTATGGACCTGAAGAAAATCAAATTAGATATGGGTCGGCGACTCCACCTGTTTTTGATTTGAGTAACTATACTGTGCCCACGCTTTTCATAACGGGCCAAGATGATAATATTTCTACTCCTCCAGATTTGGCGACGCTGATGTCACATTTGACGGGTTGCCCTAATTGTAAGTCTTGTATATTGCCTCAATATGTCATTCATATTGATTACTTATTCAGTGATTTGATACCTATACGGATAGCTCCAATTTATATAAATTATTTTTTGAAAGGGGAGGCATCATGTCCATGGTAACTCGCTGCAGTTATTTGTTAATCATTTTTGCAGAAAGGCTTGATTGTCTGTCCATTTTTTTTTTTGGTTTAATAATCATAATCATAAATCATTTATTTGCTGGTCAAAGGTTTACATAAAGTGGTGTTAACATTATTTTCAATATTGTTCTCTTTGATCTACCCTACAGGCATGCAAATTTCACTTACATATGTACATACAGCAATTTGAAAATTTTAATAGACATTCCATTCATAAAAATACAATTAATATAATTAA
The DNA here is from genome assembly GCA_950005045.1 of Agrotis exclamationis. Lineage (NCBI taxonomy): Eukaryota > Metazoa > Arthropoda > Insecta > Lepidoptera > Noctuidae > Agrotis > Agrotis exclamationis. Next base: position 2,061,989 of record OX465443.1, read on the forward strand.
TAGAATTAATAATAATCAAAACATCAATAAAATAATAATAATTAATATCACGATAATCCAGACTTTTATAATATTTTATTTAATTTCAACAGAGCCATGTCCATAGTAAAATTATAATGTGAATATCATAAAAACAATTAAAATTAATTTATCAGGGCTATGTCAGTACACAAAATAACATTATCAATATATAAATCATCTGTAAAACAATAATAATAATATTTTAGTCCTGTCATTTACCTTCAAGAAAATCATTAATGCTATAATAGGTTTTACTAACTAAAAAGTCAAGTAAACGCTTTTTGAAGAGAATACCATTTAAGCTTCGCAATTCATCCGGTAACCTATTATAAATTGTTGGTGCCATGCAGTATACACTCTTACGCAGTAGTGCTGTTTTTGCAATATTTAATCGTAATATATTTTGTGTGTTCTTCCTCCTATTACGAGCGACTGTATCTGCCAGAGTCTCAAAAAGTTCTGGATTTGATTTTATAAAAGTCACGATTTCAAAAATGTACATACATGGTAAGGTCAGGATTTTGTGTTGTCTAAAATATGGTTCACAGCTATCTTGAATTTTAAGATTAAACATCGCTCGTATGCATCTTTTTTGGGCTTTAAATACTAGATCTTTATTTGTTGAGTTGCCCCAAAATATAATACCATATCTGAGGTATGAAGCAGTTGTTCCATGATATGCTGTTAGTAGGGCATCAATATTAAGCGCAAATCCAAGTTTAAATAGTGCATACGCTGTACTGCTTATTTTTTTACAAAGTTCTTCTGTATGCATTTTCCAATTTATATTGTCGTCAATGGTTAACCCTAAAAATTTCGTTTTGCTAACCTCGTTAATTTCGGTATTATTATAGTTAATTTTCAAATCTTCAAATTTAGGCATTCTTTGAGTAAATTGCATAAGTTTAGTTTTATTTATATTTATCTTTAAATTGTTATTATCTAACCAGTTTATAATATTTATTAAGGTAGTGTTTATGTCAGCTTCGTATTCATTTTTATTTCTACATTTTATAGCGACTGTACTATCGTCTGCAAATAATGTTATAGGATGACTGGTAACTTTAGGTAAGTCGTTTATGTATAAATTGAATAACGGGGGGCCTAAAACAGTACCCTGTCCCACGCCATATTTTACTGTTCGCATGTGAGAAGTATATGTTTCTTCTCTTTTGTTTGACTCATTTATGCGCTTAATTTCTACGAACTGTTTGCGATTCTTCAGATACGATTCTATAAGACTTAGAACATTTCCCCGGATACCGTAATGATCAAGTTTTGCCAGCAAGACTCTATGATCCACATAGTCAAATGCTTGAGTCATATCACAAAAGATAGCCGAGATTGGTGTTTTGATATCTAATTTTGTCATTATTACATGCAAGAAATCATAAATCGCTCTATTTATGCTCTTCTTTTGTCTAAACCCTTTTTGCTCTTCAACTAGGATATTGTGTTCTTCCAAATAGCTGTACAGTTGCTTATGAATGAATTTTTCAAAAACTTTTGAAAATATAGGTATGAGCGTAATGGGTCTGTAAAACTCCATAAGTTCTCTATTTTCTTTTTTGAAGAGTGGTTTTACTACAGATGTTTTAAGACCATCAGGATAAATACCCGTGGAGATACTTAGGTTTATGATGTGGCTTAAATGTGCTGAGATATACTGGCTTGTACATTTAACTACCATGGTTGATATTTCATCATACCCCACACTGTTTGTGTTTTTTAACGATGATATAATCGTTTCAACATCTGCGGGGATACAAGGTGTAAGAAACATAGAGTTCTTTCTTCTGTCTATATGCTCAGTGACCTTAGTACCACAATTTGCAACAGGAGCAATTTTGTCGACAAAATAATCACTGAAAGCATTCGCTATCTGCTGTGGATTTGTAACTGTTTTATCGTCACTTATCCTTAGTTTGGAGATCGTATTGGGTGAGGGGTTCTGCTTTGATTGATTAATAATTTTCCACGTGGTTTTGATTACATTTTTAGAGGTTTTTATTCTATAGATATTTTGAGAGCGTTGTGTTAGCCTAATGATATTTTTGTATTTTCGTGCATAGTTTTTATAAGTTTGTCTATTTGTTTTATTTGACTTTAATCTAAATTTCCATAGCAGTTTTCTTTTCATTTTACTACATAATTTTATACCCCGTGATACCCATTTACTTTTATTTGTTGATTTTATTGTGGTAATTTTATATGGAAAACACAAATTGTAAAAGAGTTTATATGTGGCAATAAATAGATTGTAGGCTATATTTGGGTTATCAGTTAGATATATATCCGCGAATGATAAACTCTTAATACACGCTTTAAATTTATTGATGTTTTCTTTAATATATAATAGATGTTTTCTTTAATATTTAATAAATAATTATTATACATTTATCGAAAGAATTTGTTTATTTGATAATGTATGTGGTCCACATATTCACTCTAATATCCTTGGGCAAACACCCCAATATAATCAAAGGTTCCGTTTTAATTTGTGCCGCATTCCTTCCGAATTCAATGGAACTTTTCCATTGAACTTTACAATGGTATACATGCTTTAGCGACTAATTAGTCGCTAAAGCATATTATTATTTTCCATTGAAAAGTTCCATTTGTTAGAAGACGAAATTAGATTTTTTAGACGGGAGGTTTTCAGCCAGACCATTCACCGACATAGCTCGTAAAGCTAGTTGAAGTGGTAATGGGCATGCCACATAGCTCGTAGAACTGATAACCAATGGGGAAGAAAAGTTCTCTAGTGGCGAGGCTTATGTTCAGCTGTGGACTTTCAGCTGATTATGATGATGATGAAGGGGGGTTTAGAGTAAAATTAAGTCAATCCAATACTAATAGGAGCACAGAACATTTGTTGAAAGATATTTTGTTGCAAATTGAATTGTTTACAACATTAGTCTTGTAACTTTAGTCGTTGAATAAAGTTGAAAAAGTGAATAACAAAAACTTTTGTTGGAAAAAAGGTAGTAAATATAAATATGTGTTGTATGAACTAATTTAACATTAGTTCCATTATTTTAAGATCCTTCTTAAATGGAACTAGTGACAACGAACGATTAATTGCAGTATACATTCACAAGACGAGGTGGCCGAGTGGTTAAGGCGTTGGACTGCTAATCCAATGTGCTCTGCACGCGTGGGTTCGAATCCCATCCTCGTAGAAACGAGTTTTTTTTAAACGATTAAATTCACGATACTGTAATAAATTGCAACAACAAGAAATATTTGTGTTGTAGTATCATTTTTATTTTTAATTTCAACCTTATTTCTAAAACAATAACGTCTGAATTGCATCAACTTGGTCGTCTGTATTACCCTGCGAAGAAAACTACATCCTGGTTGTCTTGAGACGTGTAAATGCACGCTATTTTTAACTATATTCAAGTCACAATAAAGATCATTATCATTTTGTTACTGAAGAAGGCAAAGGCAATCGAAGGAACCCGCTGGATTTTTAGTCAGTTAAGGAGCTTCCCCATCACGCGATGCGACGCGATTTGACCGATTCCAACTACAAGTGAAAATCATCCTTACCACTACCACATATGACATAAATCGGTCGGTTGTCTACGAAACAGATGAAAAACAAAATACTATCGCTACGACGACGTCAAGTCAATTGAATTGCATCATTATATTATCGTAGTAACAAGGACGATTTTCATTTTTCATCATCATCATCAATAAATGTTCCCACTGCTGGGACACAGGCCTCCTCTCTGTAAGAGGGAGTGGGCCATAATCCACCACGCGGGCCCAGTGCGGGTTGGTAGATGTCACATGTTTTCGAATTTGATGGTTCTAGGACATGCCGGTTTCCTCACGATGTTTTCCTTCACCGTTTTGAGAGCAGTGGTGATGAAATAAATGACACAAAGTAATGCGCCAGGCTGGGTTCGAACCCACGACCTACAACTCGTAAGTCAGGGCCGATACCACTGGGCCACCACTGCTCTACAACATTTTTAGTTAGTACAAATTGCAAATCAAAGTAGTCACGTCATGTGTAAGCTCCCTAAGTCTCCGCTTTTCTTTTCTGATTAATTTCGTGGCAGGATCCAAGACAGTAAGTAAGTAAATTGAAAGAAAGAGAAAGTGGTGGTCACCACTGTTGATTTTGACTTTCAGGAGCTGCAGTGGGCTTGTCTCAAAGAAGACGAGAACGTTTAAAAAAAACATATATTTTCCAACTCCAAAAAAAAAGTGTATTTTAGACTTATGATATACTCACGGCTGGCTGAAGACAGTAGATCAGGCAGATACGGCAGCTTCTTGATGAGGATGATGCTGTCGAAGCAGGACGGCTGCAGCAGGGAGGCTGTCGCGTTGGCTGCCAGGACCGCGGCCATTATTGGAAGCAGGTGGGTCACCTGGAGGGAAAGAGGCTATGTTAGAACTGTAGCGTATTGATTTTTTTTTTTTAAATTATGTTCACGTTTGACCAATATCTCGCCTGAGGGTAAGCAAAGATGTGGTCGATAGTGCAGCACGCTTGTCTAGTAGTATCATAATCTGGTAAGGTACTGTTTTACTAGTACAGTGTTAAATAGAAAAAGGTGTCTGAAATGGCGATGCCACTGCAGGCAATACTGAAACACGACACTTGTACAACGACCTGCTTAATGGCCAACCTACCCCAATCTGCGAATTTATACAAGTGGAACATTAATATAATACTATGCTCATGACAAGATTCAGGGGCGTAGCTACCGCCGTATCTGCCGTATCAATTATACGGAGCCCCCGGGCCACAGGGGACCCCAATGTGCGTAAACAAAAATTAATAAAACATTAATGATTCATTAAATAAAAAAGTTATTTACTTTTACACAATTTATTTGTCTGATCTATCTCTGGTGTTCTTATTATTATTATTTATATGTAAGTACCTAATACTGTTCTAAGCACGACATTGTCTATTTGAAATCCCGGGAAGATCCATATTAATATCAACATTTTGATGAACTATTAAAATAACTCTACCTAATTCCGATCTCTGGACTGATCAGTCGCATCTTGAATTTTTTTGATGATCTTTGTCCAATTTTTTATTTATATTTCGGCGTAGATACAGAGAAGTGCATTTTTTTTCTTGAGTGATAAATCGTTACCCTACCTAAGGGGCCCCCAAACAAATTTTTATACGGGGCCCCGCCAAGACACGCTACGCCACTGAAGATCCGATTGATTTGTCGACCAACTTGAAGTGAAAATTATTTTTATTTCACATAGGCTTATAAAACGTCGACAACAGGTGCTCGGTTCGGGTTGGTTGCTTTCATGGAGAAGAAACGGCAAGAAACTCCATGCTACTCTTTTAAAATATGTTATGGTTTTACAAATGGATTGTTACAATTTTCGTGTAACGACTCAACTAAGTTGTCGAAGCAAGCCTGTTTTTTTTTTTTTTTTTCTATCTACCCTCAGACAACCGCATGTTTTATCTTGGCAGCGCCTTTATGTTGTAGTAGTAAGGATGATTTTCGCCCGGCGATGCAAATTAGTCGAATTGCATCGAATCGCATCTTGAGCAAGCGGGCTAAGTTTAAACTAATTTGTCACATTTAACGACTAGTGAAAATACTCTGACCTAGCTGATCGAGCTGAAGATATGAATAAAATGAAGATAATTACCTGTCCAGTCATCTCGCTGACGATAACAATAGTGGACACAGTGTGTGTGACTGCGCCTGTGAAAGCAGCCGCGCCTACCACTGCGTAGCCCCCTAGAAATTAAGACGAAGAGGTTTTAACAAATAATCTATGATTTTTAATTTAATAAATAAACTGAGCCACAAAATTACTAACTCAGGCACGAATATTACAACTCCGCAACATTTCTTTAAATCCAGAAAGAAAAAGGAGCCCCGCTCAACGGGGCTCCGTCGGCTTCGCTTTTTTCTCGGCCTATTTTTTGATACATTTTGCTGAACAATCAATTTATTCGATTCGTGGTTGACTTAGTAACTTTGTGTTACGCATGCGTCGAATTTCAAAGATTTTCTGTGGAAACAACAATTCAACCGTGAGCAGGATTTGAACACATTACCCCCGGATTCAGAACATCCGACGCTCTTACCAAATGATTCACCGAGGTCACAACTCCTTTCAGTATTTTTCGATATTCCTTATAGTTTCAGATATTGCCATCCACGCCCAGTTGAAAAATTCACCCTGTATAGCTTTGCTTGATAAATTTTGAAACACTTTTTTTTTCATTTCGAATACAGTAGTTCCTGAATCCTGAGATTAGTACGTTCAACCAAACAAAAACTCTCCAGTTTTATAAAATTAGAATACAGATAATAACTAAACACTTTTTAAACTATCACGGTTTGCTTCTAAATTTAAAATGTCACTTACGGGATATCTTCCGTGATATAACTATTTAAGTTCCCGATATGTCGACGCTGTAGCAAGCACCATGATTGTGGGTTGAGGCAGTCAATCCGAAGTCACGGGAGACACCAAAATCACGCAAGATATCCCGTAAGTGACATTTTAAGTTTAGATAAATAACTAACCTGGCAATATCTTCTGTATATGTCCTCCATAGGCGACACCGAGTGGACAGAAGTAGTGCATGACCTCCCCGGTGAACCGACCGAGAGACGCGCCCATCTTGAAGGCTGGCACGAAGATACCTGCTGGGACTGGTAGTGTGCAGGATACCAGGCTTAGGAAGAACTGGGGGGAAGAGGTAATATGGGTTAGTAGGCAGATTATAGTACTGTAATAGATGTCGATGTCAATCGATGCAATTCGACATCGGTCAGATATCACACAAGTGTCCGGCCGAAGAAAATGTATGGACAATCGCTAGTGTTTGCTAATGGAGTCGCATGGATTGACGATATCGCTCACAGATCTGCTCCATATCGAATTGCATGTACGTCCTAATGACAATGTATACGATTCTGTGTTCGAAATTCGATTGCGCAACTACTCGTCACTGGCGACATCTTTTGTTTGCAGCGCCTTTATGTCGTAGTAGTAAGGTGGATTTTCGTAGTTTACGGTCGAATTGCGTCGCATCGCTCCATTAGTTAATACGTGCGACTTAAATCGGCAATCGAGTCGATATCGCATGAATCGCGATTGCAATTCGACCGATTCCAACTGCAAGTCAAAATCAACCTTACCACTACGACATATGACATAAAACGCGTTGTTATCTACAGGTAGATGAAAAACAAAACACGTTCGCCACTACGACGTCAAGACAATCGAAGTGCATCACTATTTCTTAGTAGCAAGATCGATTTTCATTTTAAGTTAGTAGAAATTGCATATCGCAAAAATCGTGTCATGGGACTCATGGGTAAAGTCTCTAACACAATATTAAAACATAAAAATATCATATTAAAAAAAGAACCGACTTCTAAAACCAAAATAAAAAACGTTCACAAAAAATATTTTTAGAAGCAAAAGAGTCAACAAAAAGAACAAAACTCGACTACGAACTCAAAACGTAAAAAAAAAGATTCCAAAGATTAAAATTTTCTCACGGGTACGCTATACGGAGATAAAATCCCCTGTGTTACTTCAGACTATAATCTATCACTGTGCCGTATTTCATCCAGATTAATTCAGCCATTTTGACATGATTGAGTGAACCATGGAGTTTCTTGCCGGTTCTTCTCCATGGAATCGACCAACCCGAACCGTGCCAATTTTTATTTTTCTCGACGTTTTATAAGTGCCCATTGAGGCCCATATAAAATAAAATATTTTGATTTTGACAAACAAACATGACACTTTTACATTTACACTAGTAATGTTTGCAGCAACTTCGCCCGCGTTGTGGGCAAAAGTTATCCCATGGGAATGAAATAACGGGATACAATATCTCTGTATTATTCAAGACTACCACTTATCTTTACCCATACCACGAGTTGTCATTACGATACTCGATCATCGATATCGACCACGTTTGGCGCTCTCATTGGTTGAGAGTTCATACAACTTTGGAGCGTGCCAATGAGAGCGCCAAACGCGGTCGATATCGATGATCGAGTATCGTAATGACAACTCATGGTATGGGTAGGGGAAACTGAGGACACTTGATCCTTACGGGAGACTAGATACACTGGATTTACAGAGCTTCTGTTAACACTCTTTAAATTTAGAGAGGCCACATTTGTAGCATATGGTACGTCCTAACTTTCAAAAATTGGTACCCATGTCAAATTCGATAGTTGAGCAGATGGCGGATGATTTTGTGTTTCGTGTTGTAAGAAAATGTTTTTCGTAACAAAACATAGGTATATGTGTTTTATTATAACAGTGGATATGTTTTTATTGTTTCTAGATTACCTACTTAGCAAATAAATCAATGATAAACAATTTTCACATGTTATTTTGTATTGTTCCCCCCAGGATCAAGTGTTCCAGAGGGTGGGGATCAAGTCAGACATATATATGGGACACATGGTACAATTCCCTATACGACGTTTTCGGGGGCTGGTTACTAAATTTATATACCGATATCATTAGCTATTATACTCAGTATAGCCAATTAAATTCCACGTATTTCAATACCAGAATATTTAAAATCGGATTAAAATTCGCGAAATAATAGCCAAAAAACAAAAGGGGGGATCAAGTGTCCTCAGTTTCCCCTACTTCTTGTTCAAGACTATTAAACACTATTTCTGTTGCAAATTTTATCCAGATCGGCAAAATGCCGTAATTTAGGTTATTTAGGGCTGATTTTTCAATAGTCAGATAACTTTTATCAGAGGAATAAAAATGGCGGTTTGACAGCTTGTCTATAGAAAATATGTCAAATCGCTGTTTTTATTCCTCAGATAAAAGTTATCAGACTATTGAAAAATCAGCCCTTAGTAATATTTTTTTGTGCATTTATGATGTTATTATAAGATTTTATCTATAACATTAAAAACCACTTATATAAAAATACAAGTAATATCGCACCCCCAGATCAACAAAGACGTAAGTGCGATTACGTCAATTTTTTTTTTTTGCAGTTTTGTATAGTATAAGTGAAGATACATGCGCTCAATTTTTTCCGTGACATTTTGAGTCAAAATGAGGCTTCTATCCCAAAAAAAAATTTTTTGGCGTCGATTAAGTTCAATATTTTGTCAATTAATAAAGTCGATAAACCAACATAAGAACGTAAAATTTCACTAAAATACACCTAATCCTGCTTAAGTTTTTGTTTCATTAAATAAAGCAACAATGTCATAACTGTATCTCATATTATGCTTTTTAATGCCTAATAAAAAAACGATTTTCTTAAAATAAAACCGATTACATCCCATCACAAATAAAAATAATCAAACAAAAAGAGCCGTATTTTCTTATTTACGGGTGCACTCGCACACATTTTCGAAATAATCATTTTTACGCCTTTTTTCCATTCACGATTTGATCTACTTGGACGGAAGTAATCACGCACTCGTCTCATAAACAATTCGAAAGGTCTGGGTACTTACCTTTATAATGCATGGAGCTGGAGGAAGAATTGAGCAAAATACACTTGAATATCTTGGGATTATCTAACCTCCGAAGAGAGGGTCAGGATACAATAGTTCTAAATTCGGGCAACATGCTCTTCTAGCGGGAAGGAGAGCGTAAATCCCAGGGTGGTGTTGGATATCTCGTCCACAGGTCCCTCATCAACAACGTTAAGACAGTCGACAGTGTGTCGAGTAGGGTAGCATACCTTATACTCAGAATTACCATCCGGTATTCGCTGAAGGTCATACAGGTTTAAGCACCGACCTCGACACATTCTGATGATGAAGCAGAGGCATTGTATGAGGAGATATCCGAGGCCATACATACCTCGAAATATACTTCACCATTGTTTTGGGTCTATGAGTGGGACTTCAACGCGAAGGTGGGCGCACGGAATGGCGATGAGTTGAGAGTGGAGCCATGTAAGTATTGGCAGCGAAACCTAGGAGGCAGCGGCTGGTCGCCTTCATGGAAAAAGAAGAAATCCATTTAATGAACTCCTATTTCCAGAAGTGGCCATCAAAGAGGTGGACGTGGATAAGCCTCGATGGTACTACCAGAAATGAAATTGACTTCATCATGACGACCAAGAAGCGAATATTCAGTGATATCTCTGTGACCGCCAAGGTAAAAACCGGTAGCGATCACCAAATCGTCACAGGCACATTAAATATTCAATTTGAAGCTTGAAAGGTCTCTTCTGGTGAAGTCCACGCTACGATTTGGTCCTGCCTACATCTAGAACCCCGAAGACTTCCAACTGGAACTACACAATCGCTTCCAATGCCTAACCAAATGCGAAACTATGGACGAGATTAACAATGGGTTGGTGGAAACTGTCCAAGCTGTGCGGTCCAAGTTCTTTAAGACCCTGCGCCATCAAGTTGATCTAACCCAGACCGAGATGAGACTGCAATCTTCAGCTGATATTTCTAAATCAATGCGACGTGACCTTCGTGCCAATAGTGCGGCACGGATCAAAGAGGCAATCGAGCCGAACCAGGGCTCAAAACAAATTCTTTGCGAAGATTTTTAAGCCTTCGCAAAGAATTTGTTTATTAGGCAAAGCCAAATAACAAAGCTGAAGATTAACGACGGCAGCATCATTTCGACGAAACCATAAATACTGAGAGAGCTTGAGAGGTTATACGGACAGTTATACACATCAACATGACAACCCAATGTCTGTGCAGGTCGAGACGCAAGAGCTAAACTGACTCGACACTACACTGAGGATATCCCGGACATCAGCACTACGCCAGAAGCATGGTACAGGAGTGTGTTTGTTCTTTTCTTCAAAAAGGGTGATAACATCTTGCACTACAGGCCAATCTCACTTCTGAGCCATGTGTGTATACAAGCTGTTCTCAAGAGTCATTACGAACCGTCTCAAACGTATGTTTGATGACTTCCAGCCTTCCGAACAAGCCAGTTTCCGAAAAGGTTTTAGTACCATAGACCACATACACATGCTCTGCCAGATTATTTAGAAGACAGAGGAGTACAATCGACCATTATGTCTAGCATTTGTGGACTATGAAAAAGCCTTCGATTAATCGAAACCTGGTCAGTATGGCAGTCCCTCCAACGATGTGATATAGACTATAGGTTTATCGAAGTGTTGAAGTGCTTGTATAGAAATGCCACCATGTCTATCCGACTTCAGGAATAGAGCACGAAACCAATTCAATTGCAGAAAGGCGTGAGACATCAGGGAGACGTGATTTCTCCGAAATTGTTCCCGAACGCGTTGGGGGACGTTTTCAAGCTCTTGGAATGGAACGGACTCGGCATCAATATCAATGGTGAATACATCAGTCAATTTCGATTTGCCGACGATAGACTCATCATGTCAGAATCGTTGGAGCACCTCAATGCTATGCTCAGCGACCTAAGTATCGTTTCCCTACAGGTGGACCTTAAAATGAACATGGACAAGACGAAAATCATGTCGAATGTCCATGTGGCACCCGTACCTATTGTTGTTGGGAATGATAATCTCGAAGTTGTAGATATTTACACTTACCTTGGACAGATTGTTCAGTTAGGTAGGTCCAACTTCGACAAAGAGGTCACCCGTAGAATCCAACTCGGATGGGCAGCGTTTGGGAAGCTACGTGATACCATTTCATCGACAATCCCAGTGTAGTCCTCGTAGAACTGACAACCGATGGGGAAGAAAAGTTCTCGAGTGGCGACCACGGACCGGAAGACGCAGCGTAGGCAGGCCTCCCACTAGGTGGACCGACGACATCGTGAGGGTCGCGGGCAACCGATGGATGCAAGTGGCGAATTGTCGTTCGGCGTGGCGGTCTAAGGGGGAGGCCTATGTTCAGCAAAGGACGTCTTCCGACTGATGATGATGTTTAGTAATTGGTATATTTAATAAATAATGTAAGATTTTTGTTGATGCCAGATTTTGAGGTTTTTCTAAGAATTTGTATTTAGAAACCGTTCTTGGTTAAACTTATCAGAAAGATTATAATTCACTGTTAATTTTATTATCTCTTATCAGGTTCTGTTATGAATATTATTATAATAAAGTGCAATTTTAAAAAAAAACCTTTTTATTACACCACTGAAATATATTTTACCTAGAAACGTAATATTACTTACAGTTATAGTTCAATTAAACATACTGTGAAAAAAGCCCGTATTTATACTTAATACCAAATTTTAGTTTTATGTTTTAACAAAAAAAGCTGTAAAAGCGTCATACAATTCGATATGTAAAATAAAATTAAGGCAAAAAGGGCTTAGACAGTACTTAGCTCCTGTATTTTATCATAGTATAGAACTTCGTAACAGACGTAAGCATGAGTAGTTACAGATTAAAAAATATTTAGAAAGCAAAGATTGGAATAAAAGTCATTACGTTTGAGTATTGGTCTTAAATAAATAAGGAAAACGTCTGTAAAACATTTAACATTAAATATTGGCTACCACGATAATTTAAGGTGTTTCGAATATAAACAAAAAAAAAGGTTAATTTTTTTACTATTTTTTGATATATAACAAAAGATCATAGAGTCAAAAACTAAAAAGATACACCTGGTTAAACAGTTTTTTTGCTCCCCTGTAAAGTTAGTGATTTCCACTTACGCCTTTATTGGCCTGGGGGTGCGATATACGCGGACGCTAAATTGAATCTTTTTATTACAAGACGAGGTGGCCGAGTGGTTAAGGCGTTGGACTGCTAATCCAATGTGCTCTGCACGCGTGGGTTCGAATCCCATCCTCGTCGACAATGAATTATTTTTTTCCTTTGATATTTGAAAAATAATATTGTCTATGAAAACTAATAATAATATGATAAATTGTCAGATTTTTTTTTGTATTTGATCGTGTTTTTATTTGTAGTTATAGATTTAAATAGTAGTGATTAAATGTTACTGTCTGTAATTCCAGACTTTTACATTTTCATTGAGGTTTCGTTTAACTATCGTATTTCGTTCAACTTACAACTAATAATATTATCTTATTTAAATACAAAAAGATGGATGGATGTTTGAATAGCTGGACGAAATCTCTGTATTAGACACTGTGTGATATTTGTTGTATACTAAAACCCTCTCTAAAAACTATCGAACACTCTTGAAAACCGCATCAAAATCGGTTCAGCCAAACCCGAAATAATCGCGGACAAACATACATACGGGTTAAATAGAGAACCTTCTTTTTTATGAAGCCTCTTAAAAAGTAGAAGCTTATACTCAGACTTTTAAATATTTAAACGCATTCACCATGTTTGCATCGCAAACCATTTACCTTTTTTTTTGCAGAAAGAAAAATTCTACTGACAGCAGGAGTCGAACCTGCATCCTTTAGGATAAAAACACCAGACTCCTTTATCCCCGAAGTTTCCGGAATGAAACGATGATGGGATGAATCGACGACATTGGCGCAATGGCAGAGCGATTGCCTGCTGCGCAGTGTGTCTCGGGTTCCATCCCCGCACGTAACAGTGTCTTCCCAGTGTAGGCAGAAACTACAGGGCGACATCTGCTATTAGCAACGTTTTTTTTTAAATAAATAATAATTATGATACTTACAATGGAGAAAAAGTATATGATGAGGCATCCAAAGTGGTCCACTTCGAGGGTTTGCCAGTGAGAGACCACGGACGCCTGTTCCGCAGTCAGCTGGTCCGTCCAGGTGAAGTTGGAAAACAGGGAGAGCACCTGGAGAGATAATTTATGTTATTAGAAACCTGGTTAAATATAAGAGGGAGTGTTTATTATTGCAAACATTGAGTGAATAACTTTAGAACTTCTTTTAAAGTCAAAGTCAAATCATGTATTTCGATTAGACCATCAGAGAGGCACTTTTGAACATCGATTTTGAAAATTAATAGAAATGGAATGGATGGGATTGATTCTACACATACGCGAGGGTAGGTTCGTATGGAGAAGAATGGGCAAGAAACTCCATAAAGTTGAATAAAGACAAAATGTGGATGCAGCTTTTTAAATACGTTTCTTTTTTTTTTTTGTAAAGCTCTTCTCGTAGTTCAGATAAAAAAAATAAGTAACCTGTACGAACATTATGTCTTGCTAGGAAATTATTAAAAAAAAAACGAAAAGCACATCTAATTGAGTATCAGGAATTGGTTTACATTAAAAAAAAATTAAAGTAAGAAATGTTCATTAGCATTTCTTACTTTCACTTCATGAAGAGTGTAACGTTATTATACAAGTGATTGAAAAAGTTACAATTAGATTTAGTTACGCATATTAATTACCCACTGTACTGATAATGAGAATGTATCCCCACACACCAGCTAGAAATGACGAGGGGAAACACCTTATTGTTTTAATCAGCAGTCTGATAGACCCCTCCGCACAAAATCCCCCGGAATTTCAACACAAGAAAATGCCTGTCAATATCAACATTCGTTTTTTTGATCGACCCAGAGACTCAGCAGCAAAATTGAATGCACATTTTTTTACCGCCAATGATGGTGCTTTTATGGATAAAATCATGTAGTTACCTGTTCCTGGTTGCCAAGATCCGCCGCCATGTATTTACCGATGCCGGGCGGGAACAGTATTGACATCACAGCTAACGTGATAAAGCCAGGGTAGATGAAACGGCTGAAAATAATAATAACTTGGTTAGAAGGAGTAGTGAATAGAATAGAAAGATTTTAATAGACAAGGTCGAGCTGTAGGGGGGGGGGGAATGGTTAAATTTCGTCTATTTTTCTTGAATAACTTGGAAACTATTTATTATAAAATTACAAAAAAATACATTTAAGATCTTCTCAACAAGGCCTTTTATTTGATATGTCACTCGATGCAGTTTTCAATTTTAATTTTTTAATTTTCCCCTTCCCCCCCAAAAATTACCTTCCACATGCGGATTTCATCTATTCACGTCACACCTCTGTGCTTGGGTCACAGGAATTGATATGTGTACCAAATTTCAACTCAATCGGTCTAGTAGATTCGGAGATAATTGACTGTAAGCGACAGACAGACGGACACACGAGTGATCCTATAAGGGTTCCGTTTTTGTATTCGGACGTACGGAACCCTAAAAACTATAATTTAAAATGATTATGGTGCTACAGTCCCAGTCACAAGACATAAAAACTGTGAAAGTACTGTAGATGCTCATTCCAAGGAGTACTCGTAGATCTCTATGAAGAAGAACGGGCAAGAAATTCCATGGACACTCTTTTTCAATCATCAAAACTATTGCAGAACCTTTGTAACATCATTCATCTTGAGATGGTACACTATATGAGAACGATGTAGCAAGCAAAAAGTGTCCCAGGAATTCAAATAAATTCCCGGGAATTCAAATAAATATACCATAATATAAGCGATGAGACCGCCATTGTAACCACATAGCCCAGTCAACGAATGCTCAAAATAAGGTATAGAGGGAAAGTCTTGGAACACAATTTTTGACTACGCAACTTTGGGGCATCGAAAACTATACGAGATATCGAAATACTCACTGAATAAAACTTATGGGGAATTTATTCAGCTTTTATTTCCTTCATACATGTTATGCCGCTACGACACATGGTTTCCGAGAGAAAAACCAAAAAATGGTACCTTCTAACTCCCACCCCCCCTCCCCCAAAGCTCAAGGGCTAGGGGCAGGGACTTTTGATATGTTCACCTCCTAACTAGTCCAAACAAAGTTGGGTAGTTAAAAATTGTGTTCCAAGACTTTCCCTCTATAATTGTTCGTTGACTGGACTAACAGTGTAATTTATTTCATCACCACTGCTCTCAAAACGGTGAAGGACAACATCGTGAGGAAACCGGCATGTCTTATAACTAAAAATTCGAAGATATGTGACATCTATTAACCTGCACTGGGTCCGCGTGGTGGATTATGGCCCACTCCAGAGCGGAGGCCTGTGTCCCAGCATTGGGAACATTTATAGGCTGATGATGTAACCACAGAGTTGGAAATGATATCAAACCATTGTTTAACAATTTTGGTGTATAATATAAGTAAATTCTATGTATTTATATAATTATGTTCCTTATTATATGTAAGAAATGAAACTATGCACATTGCAAAGCAAATAAGATTTTTTTTGTAAAGACAGGTTTGGCATGATTAAAACAAGTTGTTTTAAAACACCTATTTAAAACACCAATTTAAAACAGTGTTTAAAACAGTTTGAAATTAAACAGTGTTTTTATTACCCGTTTCAACTACTTTTCAAAGCGGATGAAATATAAAATGAAATAAATTAATATTCAGGAGTCCAAATAGCTTGACATAAAACCATTTGATTATTTGCCATTGCTTTGTCATATTTTTAACTTTACTTGGCATTGTAATGAAATAATTCTAAAAAATATTAGAAAAAAAAAACATCACATGTTTTTTTTCATTGATCATTTTTCGTAAAAATTTCATTACAAAAGGCGAATTTGAAAACATGTAGTCTAGAAATGAAACATAATTGATTTATACGTTTAGACATATACAAATAAGGTGGAATTAATTTGAAAAAAGCCAGAAACTAAAAAAACACTTGTTTAAAACAATTTGAACTGTTTGTTTTATAAATTTGAAAAAAAAAAAACCGTTTTTTTTCCAACCCTGTGTAAAGATATACTTACTTCTTTTGTAAAAAGTTACTTAGTGTCTTCGTATTTCTTATGAACAGTACATATTGTCGATGTAGGAACACCCATAACGCTGCCAGGAGACCGGACACTATGCTGGAAATTAAGAAATAAATCGTCGTTAATACATTTGTCACTGTATCAAATTGGAAAAATCTGCTTTGTGATTCTAAACTTTGTTATGATGAAATAAATCTTAGTTTCGGTTACTACAGGCATAGAACTTGTGTCAGTTTGTCTTTCACTGGTTTATTATTTTAACAGTGCAAGAAAACTCATCTTTCTTCGTAAACCTAGCGAAATACTACAGACGAAAAATATAATAAAAAGTTGTTTTCAAATGAATGTTCCCAAAATCTTTCCCTTTTTTGGGTGGTAAATTACTCAAATAATTCCTTTTTTGGGTGGTAAATTACTCAAATAATTCCTTTTTTGGGTGGTAAAATACTCAAATAATTCCTTTCCTGAGTGGAGTGAAGGAACTGTCAGACTTTTGATCATCACCATCAGCCGGAAGACGTCCACTGCTGTTGTTGTTGTTGTTTTGGCCGCATTTTGTGTTCCAGAGCCTCGGTGACTTTTTAAAACGTCCGACAGGCAGACGGCAGGCGTTTTACCCTATGTTTGCTGACAGACCTCTGAGGCGTGCGTGGAACACGACGACCGTCTACTCCGGCAAGGTCCTTGATCGGACGGCGAGTTCGAACTTACCCTAACAACACGAAGACGGCAAACTCCTGGGGATCGAAGGGGAAGTCCTGCGGCAAGTTGGTCGGGAACAGTGGCTTCACTGTTGGCATCGCACCAGACCAGACTGAGAGGAGGCGGAACATCTGGAATATGGAGGAAGGATTATAAGCACATCATGTTGTCAAAACACACACAAATAAATAAAAAACAGTTCAAAAATATTTATGTTGCTACAGTCCTAGTCACAAGAGATAATAACTGTGGAAGAACCGTAGATGCCCATTCCAATGCGTAGATCTCTATGGAGAAGAACGGGCAAGAAACCCCAATGGATACTCTTTTTCAATTGCCAAAAATCGTTACAGCACCTTGTAAAGTCATTCATCTTCAGATGCGTACCATGTGTGTGTACCATGTGTACCATTATGTGAGAACGATGTCTCGTCGAAATCAGGAGAAATTCGACAATATCTCCTGATTCATGGATGTGTAAAAAACATAGAAGCTCACATTCACAAACATCCAGGAACAACTACTTGTAGATCATACAAATATTTGTCCCGTGCGGGGATCGAACCCGTGACACGCTGCGCAGCAGTCGATCACTCAGCCACTCCGCCAACCGTGTCCTTACCTTGTCCTGTGCTCTCAATTTTACGGTTGTTTTAAAGTGGACAAGGGGGAAGGAGCATGTAGAGATCGTAGGATTCCCTCACTAGGATTTGGAGAAAAAATATGTCTTGGTATTATAGGTCCCGTAAACAACCCGCCATTACCTATTTCTTCTGCGAGCAGTGGTGGCCCAGGGGTATCGGCCTCGACTTACGATTTATACGTCGTGGGTTCGAACCCCGTCAGGCGCATTACTGTGTGTAATTTATTTCATCACTACTGCTCTCAAAACGGTGAAGGAAAACATCGCGAGGAAACCGGCATGCCATAGAACCAAAAATTCGAAGACATGTGAAATCCACCAACCCGCACTGGGCCCGCGTGGTAGATTATGGCCCACTCCCTCTCACAGAGAGGAGGCTTGTGTCCCAGAATAATTTGGGAGGTCTGAGTCACGTAGCGGACTGTTACAGTACACTTTTAGTCCAATTATTCAATCTTAAACGAAAAGGTCACCACGATTCTCATTCTCAGTCCATTCCGTCCGCACGTGCGCAGAATTTCTTCGCCAATTAATCTTGATGAGCGCGCGCGCATATTCGGTACTTAATGATCTAGTTAATTCCAGTTTAAACTTATAAATATGTCGATCACTTCTGGATACAGTTACATACACGTGAACTTTTTAATGAATGAGACTATTAATGGGCGCACACTTGCAATCACTGTTTTATTATTATACTAGATGTTAGCAGCCTCGCCTTTATTTAACTCAAAATTTATTCCCACAGGAACGTTAAATGGGATTAACGGTATTCTATGTGTTATTCCAGACAATAGTGGTAGTGGCTAAAGCTTCAAAGTCGCTGGGTTTTGTTATGAGACCCGCCGGATGCTTCAAGAAGGCCAAAACTCTAAAGATTCTCTATTGCTCCTTTGTAAGAAGTCATCTTGAATATGCATTACAAATTTGGAACCCGTGTTACCGTAGATCTATCGATCGGATCGAAAATATACAAAAGAGATTTATTCGTTTCCTATGTTTTCGGCTACGTATACCATACCATTCTGATATTTACATAAACCTTTGCAGGAAATTTCATTTACAGCCACTCATTAATCGTCGTCGACTAGCAGATTGCACGTTTCTTTTAAAAACTTTATCTAGCGAGATTGACTGTCCTGATCTACTGAATAAACTGTATTTTAATGTACCCCAGAGGTCAGTTAGATTTAATCCGCCTATATCCATTCCCTTTTCTCATTCCAATTATAGGCAAAACTCATATATGGTGCGAGCGAGCAAGGACTTTAATAATATTTGTAAAGAATTCTCATTTGACCCGTTTATTACCAAACCCTACTCTGTACGCAGTCAGTTGAATGCGAGCTTTTACAAATGGCCATAAACTTTTTTTTTAACCTTTTTTTTTACATTAGTTAAACTTATTTTTATAATTCTCCTACGTGCTTGTTAGATCCTAAGATTTTTACTACTTTTCCTATTTCTATCCGTGGGAACCTGTTATTGGCTTTGTGTTGCATATTACCAGTGTTATCTATTTGTTACAGCTGTTGGTTCTCCTTAAATAAATAAATAATTAAATAACCTAAGCCATGTCTGAGCCAAATTTCATCAAAATCCGTTATGAACTTGCCTTAGTGTTTATGTTCTTATGTTTGCCGTACTTCATTACTTCCCAGAAATTGATCCTTATTGGCAACACTATCGGATGGTTTAATAATACAGCGTGTGTTTTTATTTCAAAATCAGCAAGTTCGATTCCTGGCCAGGATTATTGATTTTACTAAAATCCAATATTGCAGTTTTAGTTTTCGTCAAAATCGGCCTCGAGATTCAGTATTTTTTAGACATTCCGCATAGTTTCGTATATACCACGCACAGTTTAAAAAATCACTCTGTATAATTATGTTCAAAGCCACACCCTCGAAAGAAAAAGATAGAACAGGAATCTTTTTGACAGTTCCTTTTTTATCGTGGTAAAATCACCAATTGAGTCCTCCCACCCAGGGCAGGGCAGGAGGGACTGTCAGACTTGTACTGACTAAAATCCCCGATGTCCTTCAATAGCCCTTTACGTTCCGGGGTCACGGTAATTCGTTATTCACGCGAGCTTTGAGAGTTACTTACAATAGCACTGCAGCAGGCAGCAAAGAAACCCCGCCAGTAGTTACGTACTGCAAAGTACGTCGTCGTTACTTCTATGGAGAACAGCACACCTGCAAACAAACATTTTTTAGTATTTATTATGTGTAAAGTATGGTTTATGTTTATGAGTCCTACAACCCTGGTTGGGACGGGAGGGAATGTCGGACTCCAACTGACAAAAATCCACGGTGTCCTTCAATAGCCCTTTACGTTCTGGGGTCACGGTATTCGTCAGTCCCGCAACCCCGGCAGGCTTTGGCCCTCTAAAGGGGCGTTACTATGCTGACACTCTTTGAGGCGCGCGTGGAACACAACGCGCCGTCGACCCGAGGGTTTAGACATAGAAGGACTCTCTGCGCGAGCACCCAATTTTAAACTAACTTTATTCAGTGAATTAAAAAGTGCGTGAGGATTTTTTGCTTTTTGGAAACGGACACCTATTAATTTACTTTTTGGGGTGTAAAACACATCAAATGAGTCTTGCCGACCGACTGAGTGTAGCGGAAGTTTCTGTCAGACTCTTATGGACTACAATCCACCGGTAGCCTAATTAAACAATCCCCGGCAGGCGTTTGGCCCAACGACCATTTATATCTAGACTCCTAATCACAGGCGACCGATGTCTGTCTTAACACATTAGGCAAAAAAGTCTAAAGTTCGTATTAGTTTCGACCACTCCTGTGAGTCCCCTCGTCGCACTGACCTTGATAAGCCAATCAGAACGCAGTACCCCGTCCCCCTCGCTTACGTCGTATGAGGATCGTGCATGAGGCGTCTAGATATAAATGGTCGTTGGTTTGGCCCTATGACCCCAGTCAGTTTGCTGACAATTCCTCCTTAAGGTGCTCGTGAAACACGACGCACCGTCGACCCGGGCATGCTCCATGGTCGGACAGCGAGTCGCCCATTACTCGCCGTCCGCATGCCCGCGCCTACGGTGGCCGGAGATCACTTCGCGATGATAGTAAACGTGCTCCTAAGTAAAATGCTTTAACCAGTTTTACCATGTTTACAGTCTTCAGAAAACGACGAGCAGCTTCAATTTAATTGTCATAAATTAATGAAGTTTCAATAACCAATTGAATCTGTCTCAGCAAGTGTGTGTGCGTTCAAACTAGGTCATATCATAATCGGGCTGACTAGTACTTTGCAAGATGCGCAGATATTGGCCCTTAGTTCGTGTATGGCGTTATAGACGCCATAATTATGAGCAGTCATGGCCTAGTGGTATCAGCCACGACTTGCGAGTTGTAGGTCGTGGGTTCAAATTACTTTGTGTAATTTATTGTATCACCACTGCTCTCAAAACGGTGAAGGAAAACATCATGAGGAAACCGCATGTGCTAGAACCAAAAATTCGAAGGCATGTGATATCCACTAACCCGCACTGGGCCCGCGTGGTGGATTATGGTCCACTCCCTCTCACAGAGAGGAGGCCTGTGTCACAGCAGTAGGAACATTTATAGGCTGATGATGATGTGATTGACGCCAAAAATCTATTTTGGCGTTTGATTATTCAGAAACAGCAAAGCACGTTGATGCAAAGCGCTAAGTTTATTGTTAACATTCTGGTGTTTCTCAAGACTTTTTTTTCTTGAAACTGCAAAAGTCTAGATCTTACCTCCTACAGGTGCTGCGAAACATGAAGCCACACCCACAGCGCAGGCTGCAGCCAACATCTCACTAGTTCTGGACTCATTAGAGTAGATCCCTTGGAAGGTCGTCACCAGTTTCGAGAGGAGTGTGGCTACCATTGATGCTATGTGGACTGATGGGCCCTGGTGAAGGAAATAATAAATGATTACGATTTAAATTATTTAAGTTTAAAGCATATGAACACCGTTTAGTTTCAGCAAAACCATAAACCTCACGACACTTCAACACACGTACAGTATCTATCGAGTACAATTTTTCTTTTTAAGATTACTTTAATGTGTTTTGAATTGATGGGTCTTGCTTTAAGTTTAAATCAGTCTCCTTCAAGTATTCAAATTAATCCAGCCTAAAAATCTATTTTTTTATTGCTAAACGGCGCCCTTTTGGCGCTGCCGCGAGTTTCTTGTTTTCAATTTTTTGTTTTTATTTTAATTGTTTTTCCTCTTAAAAATATTGAATATTAGTTATTTTAATATTGTGTGCATTCGTGTAATGTGCCAAATAAATATATTTACTTTAAAATTAAATGAGTTCACATTCAGGTAGAGATGCACTAAGAGAAGGACAGAAGGTACGATATCGTTTGTGGCTTCAAAGGCAAACTTCACGACGGTCGTTAGAGTTCCTGCAGTGGTCCACGCAAAGCGTGTCTGGTCTGATCCAGGTCTTAAAGCAGTTATTTCGTTACTGACCTCTTTACCCAGCGGTAGACCGGAGCCCAGCGTGGCAGTCAGCCCGACGATCTTGGATATCATCGCTCGATATGTCAGGTACTCTTTTAAATGTACTCCTCGGAGTATCGTCTTCATTTCTGGTATACCTGAACCTGTAGAAGAATAATTTGGGGTAAATAATGATGAAATATGAAGTCTAAAACATTATTTTTATCAGGATAGTTTGCTAAACGCTTTAATTTTTGCTTCATATTGGATGTAAGAAAAAGATAAGGAGCCCAATGACAATGGAACAACAGCAATGTTGGTTTTGCTAGAAGGAGGCTAAAAAATAACCTTCATCATCATCAGCCAGAAGACGTCCACTGGTAAACAAAGAAAGGTCTCCCCCTTAGACCACTACGCCGAACGACATCTGCCACTTGCCCGCGATTCTTACCATGTCGTCGGTGCACTTAGTGGGAGACCTGCCTACGCTTCCCTTTATTTAATTTGAAGGTTCTAGATGACTGTTATAAAGCTTTAGAAATTGCACTCCGAATCCATCAAAAGGGACCTAGCAGCCTCATAAATGGAAAAGACATCAGTCAGCTAGAAACTCAAACCCTTATCTTACCTATACTCTGTGCGGCGACGATGTGCACAAATCCAGCGGCGAAGAGTATGAGGCAGACGGGTAGCGACACCCACGCCACGTACTGACTGAATGTGGAAGTCGCCAGGTCATTGTACATCCACATGCGGGCTGGAAAATACAGCATAAGTTAACATGTAAATAAGAACTGTCGACCGAACATGTGGCCCCGAAATACGAGTATGAGAAAAAGGTGGTGATACTTACCTAAATTCCGTCTTGTAATGTAAGCATGAAAAGGTAAATTGATAGTTGAATCATTTTGTGTCAACAGTTATCAAATAAGCTCACCAATTATAATTATTGTAGATTGTAATAGTAGGGCAGTAATATTATGTCACTGGAAGAAGCGAAATCTTTGTAAGATCTAACAAATACATGATTTTTCATGTTGTTTTAGCGATGTTACGAATTTTCACTGGCCAGGACATTCGATTTGGCGGTATTCAAAAACAAAGCCAATGTGTCTAAAGCTAAGCCAACCCGAAGTAAATTACTTCTAATGTTAATCCGCAAACTCTGTTCAGCAAAATCTGCCATTGCTTTTTTTATCGTGGTAAAATCAACAAATGAGTCCTCCCGCCCAGGGTGGGACGGGAGGGACTGTCAGACTTGTACTGATTAAAATACACGGTGTCTTTCAATAGCCCTTTACCATTGCTAAGTCATTTTGGGGTCTGGTCGACACACTGACGGAAGACTTGTCGATTCCAACATTTTGAAACAACCCGCGAGTTATAATGACATCAATATTCAACATAGTATAATATAAAGAAATTCCTTACCATTCTGACAAACAGCGATCCCCCTGTCCATGGCGAAGTTGACGATCGCCATGATGATGCCCAGCAGCGCCAGGAACACCCAGTCCTCGCCCAGACGAGCGAACGTGTGTCTCCAAACATAGCCTGCGACAAACTTCTTGCACGTGAATATTTACTATCGACAACATGGGGAACTGTAGCTTGTTGGATTTAGAGGATTTTTTTCTTTTATCGTGTTAAAATCATCGAATGAGTCATCCCACCCAGGGCAGGACAGGAGGGACTGTCAGACTTGTACTGACTAAAATCCACGGTGTCCTTCAGTAGCCCTTTACGGTCCGGGGTCACAGTAGCTCGTTAGTCTCGCGACCCCGGCAGGCTTTGGTCCTCTAAGGGGGCCCTGTAATTTGCTGACAGCTCATTGAGGCGCGCGTGAAACACGACGCGCCGTCGACCCGGGCATGGTCCACGATCGGACATCGGACAGCGAGTCGCCCATTACTCGCCGTCCGCATGCCCTAATTCACTAGTCAATTAGTCATAAATGAGACTGGACATTCACCTAATACTTTAAAGAACTTCCCCCTAGGTCTGTGCTTTCCGCTTGCTTCTAGTTCTTTCTGCCGGAGCTTGTCGTCTTTTCTCCTCTTCTTCCGTAACCTTCTGAGTCTTCTCGCTTCTTCTCTTGCTGCTTCGCTTAGGTCGCGTTGATAGCGACCATACATCTGGAAAAAAGGAAAAGTTCGGGTTATTTTTTTAGTTTGGTACTGCATTCTTCATATTCTTCTAATAACTGCTCTTCGCCATTCATTGTTTATTTTGATTTTTGTTTGGATTTCGGTTATAGGTAACGCTTACTTCAAAAATCTATGAAGATATTGTAATTTGCAACTGCAGGTACCTATATAAATTAATGCAACTACCTAAGTGTTTAATTATCTGATCGCGTTACTATCAAACACATTTGTAACAACGCCCAGCCACAGCAGTAATCAAAACAGTTTTCAAGTTTGTGAAATTGAAGGTGCCATCAATATAAATACTTTGATCAGGTTTAAAGTCACTAATATGTAAATAGTGGATTCATAAAGGATTGAACCACGGCCGCAGGCGGCCACCAGAAGTGGAAAAGTGGAGGAGGCCTTTACCATGTATATAATAAAAAGTGGTTTCCAAAACAGAGGTTTCAGCCTTCAGTCGAAGCTCCGGTTTTTTACAAAGTTCAAAAGATAGCAAATGTAAACTTTTTTGGGTGCAAAAATCATAAAAAGAGTCCTCCCCACCTAAGTGGCAGATGGGACTGGATTCTAACTAAAAACCACGATTCAATTCCCCGTGGTTTCTCCCCCACTGTTCGGCTTCTATACCGTGAACTTTTATAGCCTATAGGCATTTTTAATAAATATACTATCCATTACAAAAAAAATCAATTCAAACCAGCAGTTCCTGAGATTAGCGATTTCAACCAAACAAACTTCTTCAGCTTTATAATTTACTCATCATCATCAGCCTATAAATGTTCCCACTGCTGGGACACAGGCCTCCTCTTAGTGAGAGGGAGTGGGCCATAATCCACCACGAGGCCCAGTGCGGGTTGGTAGATGTCACATGTCTTCGAATTTTTGGTTCTAGGACATGCCGGTTTCCTCACGATGTTTTCCTTCACCGTTTTGAGAGCAGTGGTGATGAAATAAATTACACAAAGTAATGCGCCTGGCGGGGTTCGAACGCACGACTTACAACTCGCAAGTCGGGACCGATACCACTGGGCCACCACTGCTCTCAATCTAATTTATTAAGTTAAGATTATTATTTACAGACCACAACCCTGCTACCCCTTTCAACTATTTCTTGCATTTCCATCTTGTTTATTCAACAATTATACTTTTAACAGATTTCTAACTCAGTTACATTTTTAAACCAACTGTTTCTCACAAAGAAAGTAAAAATACTGAAAAGCTAATTAGTATGAAACAGCCTTGAATCCAGGCTCTGTTTGCTGAAGCTATCAGATTATCTCGTGTTTAGCCAAGATAATTATAAATCGGAAAAATACCAATATTTGAGTTTTACAACCTAGTTAGTACTTCTTACAAATATGTGGTGGGTTAATCTACGTGAAACTTCAGGATTAAAGGATGAATTAAATCAAAGAAACTTGAGAAGATCATTTAGCAAGCACTAAATACACCTTGACTTTTTAGTCGCCTTACAAAAGTGGTCCACTTAATGTATCCGACCTAAAATACCTCTACGCGAGTTTCTTATTTCTTTATTCTTAATAATATTTTGTATAATTAATAAATAGGTACATTAGAAATATGAAACACCCTGTTAAAATGTTTACGTATCAAGCTGTAGAGTATACCTACCCAGCGCAATAGTCGGTCAGATCATTACATCTCCATTTTCTATGAGACAAGGGTGTTCCTAACTACGCCTTGCGTCATGATAACAATTTTAAAATTTTATTTTTAGATTTTTCAAATCTCTTATGTACCTATTTTTTATTATAAACGTATTCTAGTCTTTGGATACATGAACTGGGCTGCCGTTGTTAGACGACTAAAAAGTCACGGTGTATAGAATGTTTTTTACCAGCTATTAGGTTCTTGCTACTTAATAATTGAACTAATAACATCTAAGGAGGCTCTCGTTAGACAACTGGATCAAGGGCCTGATTCAAAAAGCAGTTCTTCTGGACATGGCGCGCATTGCAAAAAGGTTCCTTTCTCTGGAGCCCTGACCGTTGCGGTTGCTTGGACCCTGTTCCAATTGTTGTTTATATTTTTAAATGTTTTTATTTATTTTCTGGTTTTGTAGAAATACTTAAAAAATTAATAATAATTAACAAAGCAATGTTTAGCTAATACAAAACAAAGTCGCTTAAGAATGTCTGTATACTCGTAGTTTCGGAACGCCTGCACCAAATTAAACAATTTTTATTTTGTTGTGTTCGTTACGAGTATTAGGTATCAGAACAAGGTTTATACCTACATAGACAATTTTCTGGAAATCCTAGAGTAGGTTTCGACTTTGAACTCATGCGAAACCGAGAGGCGGGTTGCTAGTAATTTAATAGAGTATTGATAAGTTGAATGTAAACATCAGTCACCACCATCACAATCCTAGGAAATGATCATAATTGATTTATCAATCTCAAAACACTTCAATTAAACCATTTAGATGCTTCTTAAATTATTACTGCCTTTAAAATTATTTCTGGGACTTTTGAGTCGGTTACTCAGTATTTTTTTTGTTTTAAAACAAGAAATTTCTTCTGAATCGTGGGTGCGTTTTCAAATTTTAATGAATATACAAGAACAGCCACGCCTGATTTTTTCGGTCAAATACTTCTATTACAAATAGAGCGCATTATTGATACAAGTTGTATCAAGGTATTACACTTTGTATCATTACAAGGTGCACACATGCTCAAATCTGTATCAAACGTACTCGTAACATTACAGGGGAAAACACAGGGTTGGAAAAAAAACAGTTTTTTTTTTAAATTTTATAAAACAAACTGTTCAAATTATTTATGTACATTAAAAAACTAAATTAACAAACCTAAAAATAATTAAGAAATACCCGAAATTTATGGTTTTATTTGGCAATGTTACAGACATCCTTCAAAATTACTCTACAAGGACAACGTTTTGGAATCCGCAGTTGGTTGCCAACAAGGTGACCCTCTGGGACCAGTCATTTTCAGCTTATGTATTCATCCCATTATCCAAAAATTAAATTCAAAATTTAACGTGTGGTACTTAGACGATGGAACCTTAGGAAGTGACGTAAGTACCGTTTTAGCTGACCTACAACTCCTGAAAGAAGAATTTAAATTAATAGGCCTTCAATTAAACTCATCCAAATGTGAAATTTTTGTTACTGACGCTACGGACAGACAATCGACATTAGATAAATTCAATGAAATAGCTCCAAATATCACCATTTTAGATAAAAGTTCCCTGCACCTCCTTGGTTCCCCTATTTTGGCAGAAAGTTTCCCATCATTTATTGACAACAAAATTAAACATTTTAATGATATTTCGGAAAGACTCTCCCAAATTAGTTTACATTCGGCTTTCACCCTAATTAGATATTGTTGTTTTGGTCCAAATTTCATGTATTTTCTTCGTTCATCCCCTCTTTTCAAACATCCACAACTCTTGGACAAAATTGACAAAATTATTCGTAATACATTAACATCCATTCTTAATGTGGCCCTGGATGACCGAGCGTGGCTTCAAGCCACACTTCCAATTCGTTTTGGTGGGCTCGGTGTCCGCAAAATTTCCAGTGTTAGCTTACCGGCGTTCCTGTCCTCGGTCCACAGCACTGAAAGGCTGACCAGGAGAATTTTATCTTTCTCCCTGGTCGATCCTGAGGTGCCGTGTTTGACCGATGCCGAGGACGCCTGGAAAGTGGCTTGCCCAGATTCGGATCGGCCCGTGAACCCGTTTACCCAGAGACAGTGGGATGAGCCGCTCTGCAGGTTGGTACGGAATAATCTCATTAATACGTCCACCAATACTGCGGAGCGTGCCCGCCTGCTGGCTGTGGGTGAGTGGGAGTCGGGCCTTTGGCTTCAGGCGCTACCGTCACCCAACATAGCTACTATGCTGGGTGACACAACCTTCCGCGTCGCTACTTGCTTACGTTTGGGCGCTCCTTGTGGGGCTCCACACCGCTGTCAATGTGGTGAAGTAGTCGACTGCCTCGGGCACCATGGCCTTTCCTGTAGCAGGAGTGCAGGTCGGTTGGGGCGACACGCTAGCGTAAACGACATAATCCGTCGTGCTCTTGTTACCGCCGGGGTGCCAGCCGTCTTAGAACCCAGTGGCTTGGCACGCGACGATGGGAAGAGACCAGATGGTATGACCATAATGCCATGGAAGCTGGGTAGACCTTTGGTGTGGGATGCAACATGTGTCGACACCCTTGCGCCATCCCATCTTCCTAGTACAGCGTGTTGTGCTGGCGCTGCTGCTGCAGGTGCTGAAAACTCCAAGCGGCGCAAATACATTGGCTTAGCTAGTAGCTATGTGTTTGAGCCGTTTGGGGTTGAAACTCTAGGGCCATGGGGTCCGAGCGCTCTCAAAGTTTTTAATGATATCGCCAGGCGATTAGTCGACTCTTCAGGTGACCAGAGGGCTGGCCTATTTCTAGGCCAACGAATCAGCATTGCCATACAACGTGGCAATGCTGCCAGCGTTCTGGGCACTGTTCCCGTTGACAGCGATGTGGACGAATTCTTTGACGCCCTTTGAGTGTTTTTCTTTTCTTTTTATTTCTTGTACATAATTATTGCTCTTTGTTAGTTTTAGTAATTACTGTTCAAATTGTTTTAAACAAGTGTTCTTTTTTTTGAGTTTCGGTATTTTTTTTCAAATTAATTCGACTGTGGGTCGACGTCTGAACATATAAATAAATTATATGTTTCATTTCTAGACTAGATCTTTTCAAAATCGCTGTTTGTAATGAAATATTTACAAAAAATATCAATGGAAAAAAAACATTACTGTTTTTTTTCTAATGTTTTGAAGTATTATTTTATTACAATGCCAATAAAAGTTCAAAAATGTGACATAGCAGGGGCATACACTCAAATTATTTAATGTCAAGCTATAAAGACACCTGAATAATAATTTATTTTGATTTTACAGGCATTCATCCGCCATGAAAAGTAGTTAAAACGTGTAATAAAAAACACTGTTTAATTTCAAACTGTTTTAAACACTGTTTAAAATGTTTAAAACAGGTGTTTTAAAACAACTTGTTTTAAACATGCCAACCCTGGG
Organism: Agrotis exclamationis; assembly: GCA_950005045.1. Classification (NCBI taxonomy): domain Eukaryota; kingdom Metazoa; phylum Arthropoda; class Insecta; order Lepidoptera; family Noctuidae; genus Agrotis; species Agrotis exclamationis. Next base: position 2,091,621 of record OX465443.1, read on the forward strand.
AAAACAGAACTAGATCATCAGCCAAATAACATACCGAAGCTTACTCATGTCATCATCATCATCATCATCAGCCTATAAATGTTCCCACTGCTGGGACACAGGCCTCCTCTCTATGAGAGGGAGTGGGCCGTAATCTACCACGCGGGCCCAGTGCGGAATGGTAGATGTCACATGTCTTCGAATTTTTGGTTCTAGGACATGCCGGTTTCCTCACGATGTTTTCCTTCACCGTTTTGAGAGCAGTGGTGTTGAAATAAATTACACAAAGTAATGCGCCTGACTGGGTTCGAACCCACGACCTACAACTCGTAAGTCGAGGCCGATACCACTGGACCACCACTGCTCATGTGATTTCACCAAAAACCACGACTCACGCGAAAACTACTGTCCACTTTCAACACTAATCCATAGATAAGTCAATAAAAAAAAAATACTGATCTTATCACCAGGTAGTGAATAAGTGACCTTATTTATCTAAGTGCTCAATCACGTATTTTCCATGTCGTACAAATATTTTTTTGTTATTACAAGGCGATTTGACAAGAACATGTGTTTCTGATAATTTTTGGGCAGATTTTTTTTTATCTTTGCGTGGTGGACGTCTCAAGGTGGTATTAAGAAATATTCCACAACTATCACACAACGCCATCTAGTCCCAAGCTAAGCAGAGCTTGTGTTATGGGTACTAGACAACTGATAAACATACTTATATATTTCTAAATACATACATATTATAGATAAATTACACCCAGACACAGTACAAATGATCGTGCTCATCACACAAACATTTGTCCTGGGTGGGAATCGAACCCACGACCTCCGGCATAGCAGTCAGGGTCACTAACCACTAGACCAACAGGCCAGTCTAGGGGTAGTCTGTTTGTCAGTTGGCGCAGTGGTTCAACAATCTACTGCTGCGTTGAGTGTTGCGGGTTCGATCCCCGCACGAAAAAACCAACAGTTCCGGGTGGGTGTATTTGTGTCTCTCAAGGTACTTACAGTAGAAGTTCCTAGTGTGGAAGCTAAAAAAAATTAAATGAAATTAGATATCATCCAACCATCAACGACTAAAATCCACGGTGTCCTTCAATAGCCCTTTACGTTCCAGGGTCACGGTTACCTGATGAGACAGTCCCGCGACCCCGGCAGGCTTCGGACATCTAAGGGGGCTCCGTCTGATAGCTGACAGCTCTTTGAGGCACGTGTGGTACACGACGCACCATCAACCCGGGTATGGTCCATGACCAGACGGCGAGTCACCCATGACTCGCCGTCCGTATGCATGCGCCTACAGTGGCCGGAAATCGCTCCGCGAAGTCCATTTTCGCGGGCGTCTTCCGCGGCGGCTTGGTCGTGAGGTGGAGGCTGTCCTCTCCCTCACGCGTCCCGCTTCCTCTGACTTTGCAGAAGGAAGTGAAAGATTAAAGCTTCAGAGTAACAGTTAAAAAATAATGTTTGTCATCTTTAATCTAAGAAAAATACTCCTTTAATTTAAATTCGTTTAGCGTTAAAGTATGTTTGACAACACGCGGAAGAATTAAAGAGCAATTGAATCTGAAGCAATTTCGGGCACGCAAATTGTTTCGTCACTCAATTAAGATTTTTCAAAAGAGAAGAGTAGTGTTTCTAAAAAAATATATACATGTCGAATTGAGAACCTCTTCCTTTTTTTTCGTCGGTTAAAAAAATAACGACGGGTTGTACTCCGGGAGTGCCGGTAGAAATGAAAACTTTTTTATTACTGTGTTATATTTTAAAACTGGAGTGGTACAGATATGAAATTAACGAATTTTGTTACATCTTGCTAGTGTCGTACAGGTGTCAAATCACAAATGTTTTCATATATGCTCGATAGATGGCGCTGCACGTTTAATCTTCATTTTTACGTTTCTACGTGGTTCACGCTAAGATCGATAGATGGCGCTTATATAAATTACGTCTTACGCTTTTTCGATCAGGGTCACGTGACCCTGACGCGAGTTTTACATTTTTTACCCATTACAAAAAAAGTGTACAACGCCGCTTAAGAAGTTATCACTTCAAAACACTAGCAATATACACAACTGATGTCGCCGTAGAAATAATGAAGTTCTGAGCTAGCAAAAGAATACTTACAGCGATACGAAGAAAGAAAACAAACCCCCGCTAGCCTCAAGTGATGGATTCTGTATAGTTGTATACTAAGGCTTGAGTTCCAGTTACAGCGATGTCGGTTGCGTACATCAATCGCGCGTACGATCATACATCGTGTTCTCTACAACACCATACTGGGAGGCCGTCACTTTTTCTCACTAAAATACGCGATCGTTCTTACGTTACCAACATCAGGGTAAACGGAATCATCAGCCTTGGTATTTATTAATTGATAGTCTTTTTTAAATAATACATTTCACGACAAACCAAGTCTAATTTTTTTTTTTAAAAGAGTAAGCTTGGTGTTCTTGCCTATTTTACTCCATACTTTTGCGAATGGATGTAGAATCATTCATTTCCTCTATTTCCACTTTGATGTCCTAATGGAAATAAATGATTAAACTCTGTTTTTGCCTCCCTCTGAAGGAGTGAACTTGTCTCTTCAATGAGAATGATATTGACATTATTAGCCTATATTTAATGCTTATGAGTACAATAAACTTAGATTATTAGCCCACCTGATAGTAGACGGTTTCCACAACCACAATTTCTGCAATACCAGAGGCAGCATCCCCTCTTCTTTTGGAACTAGAACGCGGCATTTTCCAAGAAAATAGTGAAACTTTTGCGAACGAGCTCTTTCAGAGAGAACTTTACAACAACTGAATTTAAATACTTATTATTAGACCAATCATGGTGTGCGATCAATTATAATTAAGACGCATTCAACACGAACCAGATATCAGTGCCACTTATTCATCAGTGTGAGACTACAACTCATCACCCAGCTTCTAAAAATAACTTTTAGACGTATCTTGGAAATAACCATTTAAAAGGAAGTCCAGATTTGCGCTTGATATATAGCAGAAGGTAAAATAATCAAATGAGTCTTCTCGCCTTGGGTGGAGTAGAAAGGACAGTCCGATTCGTAGTGACTACAATCCAAAAACTCAAATATGTAAATGGGTTACTATACCATCATGGCCACTATGTGGAGCCCTGGTAGAGAGAAATTATAGCAGTAGACCTCTTGAGAGATGGCAGGACAAGCTGAACAAAACCAACGACCAAAGGTCCACATTGATCTTGGATTAAAGAGCCAGAAGTCAGAAGAATCTTTGCCCAGTAATGGGATGCCACAGGTTAACAGTAATCATCAAGGCATAGTTAGGCTACCTGTCCATTGGCTGGCGGAGTGGAGCGAGCGGACTGTGCGGGGCGGACTGTGCGGAGCCCATCCCCGCCGCCTCACTGTCGCCCCGCTACGCTAGCTCGCAGAGCCAGCTCGCCCAGCCAGCTCGCAGGCTGCCTGTCTATTGAAACGGAGCGAGCTTCCAAAAATGTATGAATTTTTAAAAAAAACTAGCTCGTAGACCCATGTCCACTGGAGCGGAACGGAGTTTTTATGCAATCCTATTGGTAAATATTTCCTCGTTTCTCCGCTCCTCAGCTCGCTCCGCTTCAATGGACAGGCAGCCTTATCATCCTCCATCCAGAGAAATGGGGCATCTTTCTACAATTTGGCTTGTGGTATCTTCAAGTTGCTGTGTTAACCACACCAAGGCTTCGTGTCACCAAGAATGTCATCTGCCCAATCTTTGAGGAATATTTACTCCTAGGGAAGCGTGCTTCAATGTCGACCACATTATTGTTTACTATCAGGCGAGATGTTCCTGAAACGCGAGCCTTTCCTAAATAGAAAAAGAATACAGGCGTGAAATTAAGTATGACAATAACAAAGTTCATTACAAACGAAGCTGACGGTCGGTCGCATCTAAATGCTAAGTGGCTTATTTAGCGTACAGTGGCATTGGTCATTGGCACTCTGAAATCGGGCCATGGATTATGTACTATTGAAAATTATTTGGACAAATATACGTAACGTTTGTCATCGGTCTTGTATCTACTTCAAGGATAAGTTCATCACCATCATTCGTCTGTACCAATTCATTTGGATTTGTATCTCATATTTCGTCGTCATTTCAGTAGTCACCTTCCTTCGTAATCATATTGTGTTTCACATAGTCCGAACAGTTGTTTCTTTTATCTTCTCTTTCTCTAAAAGTCATCTACATTCATCAGAGGCTATAACATTTGGTAGCCTTGAAACCACTCATAGAATTATTTCTCCTTTGTGTATCCTTTTAAAAATCTGGCCCCAGGATACTACCCTGTACAATACAAAAATATTGATGAGATAGCTTTTTTGACCTAAAGGCAAAGGACATTATTATTGTTCAACTTTTCGAAAATAAACCAGTTATATTATTGCAGGTTTGTCGCGAGCCAAGTTCTTAAAGGGTCATCGTAAACCGGAGGCAGCTGGCACAACCAGTTTCTTCAAAAGGGGGACGATGACGCCCATACATATTTCAAGCATGTTTACTGATTTCGCAATCAGATTTTTTTTGGTTCTTTATCGTTATTTTGGTGCTGATAATACGCTTTATTATGAACATCCTCCGAACCCTCCGTTTATACCATCTCGATTTCACTTCTTTTATCAAGATAGTTTCTTCTTCATCAATAAATTGTTCAGTGCTCTAATTTTGTCATTTCGAACATCACTAATAACCCCTATTTCTGTACCAGCTTTCATAATTACATCAAAGAAATTTTCTTTACCTGTATGCATTTCTCAGTCTTTACACAAATTCTATAAAGATAATAACTTTTTAACAAAAAAATCAAACCGACGAAAGATTGAACTGAAAAGCTAAAAATAAATTTTGAGGCGGCGCCAAACAAACATACAAACATGTACCTAAATTAATTATTTGAAGCGAAGCATAATTTTATTGTAGCTAGGTTGCTTTTCGTTGATTGTTTCTTTGGCGCCGCCTCAAAATTTATTTTTAGCTTTTCAGTTCAATCTTTCGTCGGTTTGATTTTTTTGTTAAAAAGTTATTATTTTTAGCTTTTTAGTTGTATACCATGATTAGAGTGTTTAACACATGGAAAAACCCGTCTTCCCTTTTGTCATTGTCAACGTAACCGTCACAGTAATTAGTATTAACTGTTGAGGACCTGTAACTTGCAACTAAAAACTCCACTCTCAGACTGTCAACGACTGTCAAATCCCAACTACACACATCAAAAGTGTCTAGGGATCAAGCATTTTTATGCGGATTTCTTGAGATTGAGATGTGGCTTTGTAATAAATGTATGATTTTATAAATTTATATGGATCCTTTTTGGTGCATTTCATAATTTGGATCAGGAACTGTGAATCAAATTCGAGTAAAAGATGAAAATCAGCTGTCAATATTTTCCCTATAAAAACATACAACGCATTGAAGACATTATTAGTGCTACTGTTTCCCTACTACTGATTAAAACCAACGTTATTATGGAGCGGCGACGTCATTTAAGCAGGGAAGAAATGCTCAGAGCCGTGGGAATGATAGAAGCTGGTTCCCGGCAACGTACTGTGGCTTTAGCTCTGAATACAAGTCAGAGTGTTATCAGTCGACTTTGGACACGTTACCGAAGCACTGGTACCGTGGCTGAGCGCCATGGAGGACGGTATCGCTGCACCACACGGAGACAAGACCGATACATTCAAATCTTAACTCGAAGAGCTCCAACAATAACCGCCATGATGTTAGCCGTGAGGCTTCATCACTCTTCAGGGAACTTAATTAGCGACCAAACAGTCAGAAACCGCTTGCATGAAGTGAACCTTCATTCCCGAAGACCGCTACGGGTACCACCTATAGCAATGCACAATCGTAGGATTCGATATCAATGGGCTCTTGAACACAGAAATTGGGCAGAAGAACAATGGCGTTTCGTGTGCTTTTCTGATGAGTCTCGTTTCGGTATGAGACCGGATACAAGACGTATACGACACTGGAGAACCCCTGGACGCCAACAGCGATTAAAATCCTGCCAGGAAGTCCATCCTTATAGTGGTGGAACCATCATGGTATGGGCGGGTATTTGGATCGGCGGAAGAACTGAGTTGATTTGGATCAGAGGCAACCTCAACGCTCAAATTTATGCTGAGACGATTGTATCAGACGTCATCGTTCCTCTACAAGTGCAAATCGGTCCCTTATTTCAGTTAATGCATGATAATGCACGACCGCACACCGCATGAGTTGTAAGACAGACTCTCGCCGCAGCTAACATCAACGTCCTGCCCTGGCCTGCTCAGTCGCCAGACTTGAATCCGATTGAGCATGCATGGGATATGCTACAGAGAAGAGCTCTGCCGAATATGGAGGGTATCCAGTCGCAAGAAGACCTTTTTTTGTTGTTGCAACGAACATGCGCGGCCATTCCACAGCGTGATTTGGATGAACTCATTTTGAGTATGCCAAACCGATGTTCTTGTGTTGTTAGTGTTCGCGGTAGAAACACGGATTATTAATTGTTTAAGTTACCCAATAAAATTTTAAAGAAAACTGTTATTTCAGTCTTTTTTTCGAACTTTTGTGTTAGTGGTTCAAATGTCAAAAATCCCTTTATTAGGAAAATGGCAAATTTCTTTATTAATGCAAAGGTGACTTGGTTTATCGTTACTGTGACAAACGAAAACACTTTATTTGATGAATCCTTAAAGAAAATTTTAATTAATATCAATCAGGAGAAAAGTTATTGCAAAAATATATGTTGATTCCTAGACACTTTTGATGTGTGTATGTTTAAAGTTCTTATCATGATGAATGAAATGAGCCCAAATACGATATAGTTGCTGTTAACTGTTGAGGATCTCTTGCTACTGCCTTCTGTCCTCATCATCAGACCCTCGATGACAATTATACTCCAGCTAGGTCTAACATTTTCATCAAGACTAATGAAATGAGCCCAAACACGATATAGGTGCTGTTAACTGTTGAGGACCTCTTGCCCCTGCTTTCCGTCACCATCCTCAGACCCTCGATGACAATGATACCTCAGCTGGGTCTAAAGTTCTCATCAAGCTGAGTGAAATGAGTCCAAACACGATATAGCTGTTGTTAACTGTTGAGGAACTCTTGGGACTGACTTCACAACATAACAGGGATCTGGAGTTGATCTGATGATGGTGACACCATCATGTTATCTTCTCCACATCTCTGCTATATAGTAATGTCCTCAGAACTACATATGTTAACTTTATTTCAAACGAATCGGTTCACAACTGAAAATTCTGTAGGAAAGTTGACAATCAATTCCTTTTTTTCTACCCTTAGAGGCCGATTTTAGTTTTGAAATTAAAATGGGACCAACTTTGAGATATACTCTTTCCAACAAAAAAAGAATTTTTGAAATCGGACCACGCTGGGAAAAGTTATGCGTGGTCATACATAAAAAAAAAAAATAAAAAAAAAAAAAAAATATACATGTCGAATTGAGAACCTCCTCCTTTTTTTTTCGTCGGTTAAAAAGCGTTTTAAATCCTAGCAATCCGACACTTGGGGTGCTAAGACAGGAAACCTCCACGTGCGCCCGTGGACTGGAGTTCCCTCTCGGATACGTCCGGGGAGAAGACCAGTTTTTCGGACCGGTGCACCCTGGGATGCGGGCAAAAACTCTTCCTTAGGCACCGTGTGCCTAAGGGGTCTCTTTGCCCGTATGCGAATAGCCTGTCGGGCGGACGCTCCAACGCGTGTCCCTCTGAATAGCAGAGGGCACAGCGGCGGAGCGGGCTTGCGGACGGTGAGTAATGGGTAAGCTCGCCGTCCGAGGGCCCAGGCGGGATCATTTGATGATTTTGCCACCCAAAAAAAAAAGCAGTTCCTAGTAGTAGACCAACTCTATAGAAATCTCCCAGTAAACAAATCTAAAGAAAAAATCTGAACTATCCAAGAAAAATCTAGTCCAAAGAGGACACAACTAAACGGTACTAATAATAAAGGTTACGTAGTAAGTAGTACTACGAATTAAAACTGTAATTAGTCTACTAGATGCGTGGGATGGACTATTTATAGCTCAGTCTGCGTGCTTATTGTTTTGATGTCCAGACTAGAGGGAATTCCTGGAGATACGGGTTATTTTCCAAGGATGATGATTTTGTTTGTCAAATGATGTGTAAGCGTGCATTGAGGATTGTGATATGACTGAATTGTCGTCAATGATAGACTAAGAACTGGAACATTACGTGTCTGGTTTTTCATCTTAGCTTCAAGCGAATTCTAAGAATTTTTTTTGTTGTAATAGGGTTTTATTCTGTGCCTTTACTGAGTCCCTCTAATCCCCCTCTCTCTCTCTCTGATTGACTGTAAGTTTTATTTGTTTTGGCCGAGCCAGCTTCTCATCATATAACGAAATTCAGTGTTCCATCATTGAGTATGTCTTCTGCTGCTTTAATTGCAAAGCATTACGAATAATAGGTTGCAGTCATCATATTGTCTACAACTACTACTGTTCTGTAACTATCCTTAAATATCTCCTCATTGGTTATTTTATCCACGATCGCAAACACGAATTTAGGTCTACCAACATTACTATCTTCAACAAATATGTGAAAAATCAGTGCGCTCGATAATCTTAATCCGTGCAAACTTTACCTTACACTGAAGGTAAAGTTTAATCGTTTCACGTGATTTTCTACGTCAGAAGTCTTATCTTTAATCCCCTCATCCTTATGTACATGTGTATACTGTTTGAAATTCTATAGCAAACAGTGGCTGGTACCTTTTTATTGCACGGTAGTGTTTGTTCAATTATTTGTGTCAGGGTTTAGGAAAATTGGTCGTCCGGGTAAGTTTTTTTGGTAGGATTTTTCAAGAAATTGATCTTATAGATATCATGGGAGGACTTTGTCGCTATGCATTTAGTCGAGTGGATTATCTTTGAAAATTGATGATTCTCCGTCTAAGGTCCTTAGTACACATCGCAACGTAATTCTCCGATTCCCTACAATCATTATCATCATCATCCACAGCCCGTCTTCACCCACTGCTGGGTATAGGCCTCTCTTTTCTTGTGCCAAGCTCCACGGTCTTGCGCCAGCCTCATCCAGGACACTCCCGCAATGGCAATAATGTCGTCTGCCCATCTCGCCGGAGATCAATTCGTATTCCCTACAATACGACTTAGGAATCCATTGACGCGTCCCTGTGTTTGAACCTCTATGGATTTGTATCGCGATAATCTCCTGGATACCAAAGTCGTAAGGTATCGGAGATTTGCGTCCAGTTGTGAACGGGTCTGGTCTCTGAAGGATGTAATTGATGATCAGTAAGTACCTAGGTGTTTTACTACGTCATTTTATATTTTTATTTAACTGCTTCAGAAGGAGGGTATTGTTTCTAAATGCTCGTTTTAGAAATGGTTTTGTTTGATTTTTTTTCTAGAAGTTACTGATGTGTATTTCAAGTACGAACAATCATTTGGTTGTTCAATTCATTATTAAGTCAATTCAATATTTTAACCACGCAAAAAAACTAGTCACAACAGCACAAATGACTCAACCCATCCCAAAAAATAATAAATAACCACAAAAAATCTTGTTTAAAATTCATGAATAAGCTCCGAATTGCATAAGGAGCCGCTAAACTAGTTGCAGCAAGGTTAAATAAGAAAACTGCAACATCGGTGCGCACGCGCTTGTGACGTCACGCGCGGTGTCAGTGACCCCAGCGAAAAGCTGGAGAAAGAACAACCCTGACCAGAAAACAATGCTGGTTTATGATAACCCTGATTTGGTTACAAGGTTATTAGTAATGTTTAATATTTCTTTTCATCGTTCTGATGCTACAAAAACACGTAGGTACTACCCGAAGGGTTAGGCAGCATTCCGGGGTCACGGAATTGTCCAATCAAGAAATGTTAACCCTGATACGTATAGGGCAATTGAAGGAACACGTTGGACTTTAGTCAGGACGGCTCTGACAGTCCTTTCCGCTCTATCCAGGGCGGGAGGACTCATTTGATGATTTTAAGACTGTAAAAAGTGTTAGGCAGCATCTACCTACATTTCGCCACTAATATTTAAGTCTTAGGCCCATATTACAGTCGCTCAATATTCAAGCATTACTTAAAAATAGATTCAAGCCACTTGATTGGTTGAAACTAGTTTTAAGTAACCCTTGAGTCTTGATAGACGTTCTGCAATACGGGCCTTAAAGTGAGTCGGTGACTCCTAGTCAGAAATTCATCATCATTAAAAGATAAGTGTCCCAAAGAAATATTGTGGTTTAACCCAATGAAGGATTTAAATCAGGAACTTCCTAAGGTTCCATCATTATCATCAGCCTATAATGTTCCCACTGCTGGGACACAGGCCTCCTCTCTATGAGAGGGAGTGGGCCATAATCCTGCACGCGGGCCCAGTGCGGGTTGTTAGATGTCACATGTCTTCGAATTTTTGGTTCTAGGAGATGCCGGTTTCCTCACGATGTTTTCCTTCACCGTTTTGAGAGCAGTGGTGATGAAATAAATTACACAAAGTAATGCGCCTGGCGGGGTTCGAACCCACGACCTGCAACTCGTAAGTCGGGACCGATACCACTGGGCCACCACTGCTCACTGCTCCCTCCTAAGGTTAGTTCAGTATATACGTAAAATTCTCAACAGAATAAATAAACGACGGATGTGATTAAGATCAAAAACTAAGTAATTGAATCTCACACATCTTCGCACAACAACAGATCGTTACGTAAGCGGTCTTACGACTGAATTGACACGGGTAAATCTTGGAGTCACGAGCTTAGGATAAAGGCTGTTTCATACGAGGATAGTAACTCGACAGTATTAGGAAGCCTAATAGGATAGCCGCTTAAAACTGCTAGTCCTAAAAAAACTTTGATTGGAAGAATCATAATACATTGGCATGTATAAATATAGCGCCACCCTTGATTGCTCTATGCTAAATTGGGAGAGAAAAGGCTTTGATTTAGCAGGTTTCATCTTTCAAAGCCCTACTTAGCTTCAAGTAGAAATTGACAATAGACTTAGGTTAAGAGCAAACGCATCTTACATAAATTAAAAGATTTAAAACATCTAAAAACCCACGTTTTTAAATGTTCTAAAAATCAGAAAAAATAAGAAAATAACCCTACGGGGCTGAGAGAGGGGCCACACAAAACGTGGGGACGTATTTTATTATTTTTATCTTTGTTCATCGGGTTTGAAGCTATAACGTTACGTATTCCTGACAGCAAACCCTTTCATTTGATACCAATATCATGGGGGTGGATGTCAAACAGCCAGTCCGCCATCTTGGGGAGGCCGCCATATTGGATTTGTTGTGACAAAATTTCAGCCTGCTAGCTTATCGGGAAGTACCTCAAAATTGAGTTTCAAAAGTCCAACCGGAACGACAAACAAACAAATAAACAAACAAGAAAAGTGAGTGTATAAAAACGTAGGAAAAAAAATATGTCTATGCCAGACGACATAGGAAATCTTATCTTTAGAATTCTAGATGCACTTAGCTCGACCGACTTTCGGGCCGTATTCACAATCTAAACCCAGTTTAAATTATTCTAAATATTAAATTGTACGAATTGTATAAGACTGGGTAAGCATAATATACGAGTTTGTAATATCCTAGCATTAACCTTGCTGAGGACAACAGCATCAGCAATTCTTTTATATCTTACAGCGTCACAAGAGAAGCATCAAGCCACTGTCTTCAAACGACTGTCCTCGTCTGAACACGACTTATCCTCGGCAGCATACAATCCGCATAATAGTTGCAATTACATACATATGTGACTTATTTAAATAAGTTGTATTTATAATGACGTTTTTATGTGAATATTATGAAAATGTATCACATGACTTTGTGTTCAGGCACGTTTTGTTAATGTACAAGTTAGTGCAGATTTTTTATTGTCATTGGGATTTAGAAATAAAGTTACCCTAATCTAGTGTTAATTTTAACGTAAATAGACCACGACAAGAATGTAACAAAATTTTAATTTAGAGTATAATAACAATACCTTGAAATAAACGAAAACTAATTATATTGTATGGACTGTGAATCAAAAAAAAATCAAACAGTATACTTAAGTTCAATTTGAATTAGTTCAAATAAGTGTTACACGAATGTTTTAAATTATTTTCATCTAATCTTGAAAATCACACAATGTGCTTTTCAATTAAACAAATAAAGCGCCTAAGCGGGACCGCATACATGTATAAGAAATTACGAATTATTCCCATTGGATCCGACTTTTGAATCCATACATGAATATTTTTCCCGTTGGATCCCACATGCTTTAAAAATCTGAATGCGAGTACTTTCAACAACAAAATTGCTGGCAGAAAAATTCTGATGCTCGTCGAATACAACCCGCATTCTGTCAGAAGTTTGACCCGGCAACTTTCACTATGCTTTATGTGTCGCCGGCCAGCATCAGTAGAGGACGATCAGCCATCATTTTTCTTCGAGTGTGTGGTTCTTGTGGCGAGAAAAGATAGTCACAACCTTGAACAACTGTTGGTTACTAGCAAGGTTGATGGCAAGCGTCCGAGGGGTCGCAGTCCACTTAGATGGTCGGACCAAATTCGCTCTTCACTGGACGCGAAACTTCACGATGCTCTTCATTCTGCCAAGGACAGAAACAGATGGCGAAGCATCGTCAAGCTGAAAGTGACTTCACGTCGGGGGAATCACGACCCTCAGCAATGAGGAATATTCCTCATTAATGAGGGTCGTGATTCCCCATATATATGCAGCTTATACAAAATATATGCAGCGAGGGCCTTCCGGAGAACATAACAATGTTTCTGATAAAAAAATCTTATACGAGTAATATGCGGTCGTGATAAACAATTTTTTTAAGACTGAGCCCCTTCGTAAGGTTTCGTAGACTTGCGTCGCGTTGTGTACGATGGGCCTTGAGGTACCATACACAGTCTTCAAATCTTAGCTGTCAAGAACTGTCGCAACAAACTCCCGCGCAACACATCTCCGTTTGCAATTTCATCCTCCAGATTATTTTTAGCCACAGAACAATCTTGTTGTGAAAATCAGTTAATAGCACAAGGAAATATATGGTTTCCGTGACTTGCAATCAGATAAGGAAACACCATCTTAGGTTATTATGAAATTAACGACTTCTCTCATGTCAAAGATGCAGTTTCAGCAAACACCTACTTTTCTGCAGAATGGACGTTCGAGGGGGTTATTTTAAATAACCCCCTCAAACGTCCGCCCTTCGTCACATCTTAGTGTTATAAGTATCTGGGGGAGGAGAAGTATCGGAAAAAAAGTCATAACCACACATCTGGACGCAAGTATGGTGGATAAGGACTCCGCCCGCCCGGGTCGACGGTGCAGCCGCAAGGAGCTGCCGGGGCCGTGGGAATGTCTATTAGTCTAAGCAGCATACCGTTGAAACGGTGTAATGTTAGTCACTGAGATTCTGACAATCCCTTCCTCTTTCTCAGGACTCTTTTTCAAGGATCCAAAAAAAATTAAGTTCAAGTCCTGCTGGAAATAGATTTTTTCACAAAAATAGGTTTAAAATCCACGATGCAGGCGTATTTAACGTCTGCTTAAAAAGTAAAGCTTTTTTTTTGCAAAATTTATTAAATTTACACTCATTGGTTGATGAAATGATCAGCATCTGTAATACGCATGTGGCGAGTTTACAGCAGCCAAGTAATATCTTAAGATACGTCGCAGTTTCTTCACTACAAGAGTATTGATTTCTGCGGTTTTGCAAATAAATTACTGTTCGCACTATTTCTATAATAACATTATCAGTTGACCGCAAAGTAATGGTGGATAATGTCCTTGGAAAATGGAAATCTATTTTTGTATTATTTATTCAATTTAGATGTAATTATATTGATAGCCTTGACTTTCAGTTACTAGTGTTAATAAATAATTGTACAAAAAAAGTAACAGTACCTACTTTGAGCTATTTTCAATAACCATACAATTATTTCATTATTTACAATTACGTCGTAATTTTTTTTTATTTTCAGCTTCTTGCGTCAACTCGAACCTAATCCTTGATCGGACGGTGAGCTATCCATTACTCGCCGTCCGACGCTCGACCTTTAACAGGCTTGATAAATAAGCTTTTCTGTAAGTTTTGCAGCGTATGTCCAAGAAATTTGTTACGATATTTCTTTATTTAATTCTGAGGTAACAGAGGTTCTTAACTATTTATTTCGAGTACCTGGTTCCCACAGTTAGACCGATCTAGCTTAATTTAACTGACACAATTACATTAGCTACGTTTGTTGACATTACCGGACGCAGTGCATACCACGATTACCACCGAGGTTGTGGGGATCATGTTACTAAACCTAGGTACCTTGTTAGTAGCATATCAGACTACCAAGAGTGTGGAGCAGGATTTGGTAGGATCTGTTTTTATGGTACCGACCGTACTAACCTAGCATGTCCAAGAGAATGAAATTCCATTTATTCCAGAATAAAGATTATTTGATGATTAGTTGGACCACGGCTAGCTGCGAGAAATAACAAGAGTGGAGCTGTTGCTCAGCAATGGGACTACGATATAAAAAGAGATATTTTCTTTCAGACAAGAAATCAGCTAAAGCAGGGTTTCTTGCGTCCTGGTAATTTTGGAAATGGATGAACTGAAGATCATTACAACATTTCTGTCATACCTGAAACAGCTGTATTGTTGCAAGGTTTCGAAAAAGACCAAGTACATGAAGTGGAAAAATTCACGATTGGGGTAAACGATTAATCACTTTGTGATGTGACAATGATAAAGAGCGATGTTGATTAAGATGTCAAGGAAGAAACTCAAGAAATGCTTCTGCCCAAAACTTTAAATTGCGAACCAGGGCGTACAGCAGACATAGTAATACCTTCACCAGCCTTTAACCAGCGGTTAACCCTCTCCAGCTCAGCTTCCACCGGACAAACCACATCCTGGGCATCAAGTTGCAAAGACAAAGCGTTAAACACAACACCTGGACTAATTCGCAGCTATTACACAATTGTCCAACAAGTGGGAGGAAGGAAATACCGTCTGATGAAGTAAATTTCACAATTACCGCAATTGGCTCGCGTGAAGTTGCGACAGTGGCCAATGGCTTCTCATATGTTGGTGTTAGGTTCCAAGGGATTATGGTGTAGCCTTTCTGGACTACAGCCAGGATTAGATTGGATGTCCTTTTGTGTCTATGTTCTATTGCTAGAGTCAGATTTCCAAGGAGGTCTTGGTTTGTTCTAATTAGGTCTCCTGTCTGATGAGTTAGGATCTGGTTTAAGTGTGATTTACAAGTAAGCTCTGTGTTAAACATAAATATCAACAATCTTATTGAGGTAACTGTATCGTAATCAGTACTGTCACCCAGTCTTTTACATGTCTCTCTTTTTCTCTAAATTTGACTTTTAATCGTGAATGTATAAATCAGTCATTGTGGGATTTTCTCCCGAGCCGACCACGGCTTTAGAATTCAAAAGGCTAATTGAAGAGACAGGGAAGATTTTAGTCAGTACCAGTCCGAGAGATCTTTCCCCTCCAGTCAGAGAGGAGTCAGTACATGTTTATCCAAACCCCCAGAAAAAAGGTCTTATCTCCTGCAACTACTTTTACTCAATGAAATCTGATGAGATTTGACGAAAAATTTATTACGGTCTTGCTGCTTTTTCGTCTAAAGCCTTACCTTTACCACAAATATCTACGCCACTTGCTTTCTATGCCTTACTTTTTTCCTTCACAAAATTTTCACACAAAAATCACAACCTATCAAAGGTTTTTTCACTCAATTTTGATCTCAGCTTCCCTTAAATCACTGAAATCATCATCTTTATAAAAATTAATAGTTCACTGAAGATCTAAACCATAACCAATGATTACAGTCTCTATAGAACTGACCTACTTATTAACTTGCTTCACAGTACCTAATGTTACATTGACATTAACCTTAGGACATCGCGTGTTTGGCGCGAATCGCCGCCATTATTACGGTTTGTCGGCTTCAGCTATCCTGTTTAGACAATCTTAACTGGGTAAATGGGTTCCTTATTCCTTGTGGAAGTCTGTTTTTTGTAGATTTGAGTTGTTTTAAGATGGATGTTTTGTGTTTTTAGAATTAGATATTTGAATTTTCAGATTTCTGGGCAACTTTTCTCCATGGGTTTACTCTTGGCTCCATTCTAGCCCTGAAGCAAACATGAAATGTAAGGGGGATTTACACGCGTTGTTTTTCGGATGATTTATTGCACGCACAGCTAAGCAGCATAGCTTTATCAATCCCCCCTAAGATGGAGTGAGCTGACCCAGAAGGCACTGGTACTCTTGAGCACAGACGACACACAGAAAAGACTGTTATAAAGTGCTTTCTCATTGTCAGATCGCATCGCGATATGCATTTACAGAGCGGAGACAGAGCTACCTTTAAATCGCATGGGTTCAGATCGTATCGTGCTCTATCGGTAAAGGCCTATACGCCGAACACGTGGCACGTTGGTCGCGTGTCATTGGGACATGGTGAGGCTTACCGGTGGCATCGTTCATCCGTCACCGCAGAATGTTGTATCTTTGTGAAATCAATAGAATAAATAAAGGAAAACTGCTATTTTCCTTTCCGGTAAAACAATTATAATTTTATTGTTGAAATAAATGCTTTCAAAGCTAATTGCTTCATTAGACAATAAGCTAAAAAACTGTGTTTTAATGTCACTTGGAGAAGTGACAATTAATGGTTCATTTATCTTCGTTAGAAGATATTTTACCTGTTTGAAGCGGTTTAGATGTTTATTATTATCTGGTTTTCTATTGTTGGAGGAAATGGTTATTTCTAGGTCGTATCGCGATTTACCGTATCGTACTATACCGTAGTTTTAGTTTCTTTTTTTAAGAGCAGATACCTATTGGGCACTGCGAATGCGCGTTTACTTGGTACTAAAAATGCGTGTTAGAGGCGACTAATGTGCTTTAAGACTTCACTGCTGGTCGATTTATCTTTTACATGGCTTATTCTATGTGGACTGATAAGAAAATCATAGTCTAAATCAAGCCCAGTATTATGGCTGCAACTACAGGAGGTAATTAAAATTACAGGGGTTTAAACTAGCAACATTTTAGTAACCAATATATTACGTAGAATGACTGTTTAAAATGTATATGTAAAATATGATATTATTCGAACCCGATTCGCATTTGGCCAGTATTTTACTTCTTCGAATTTAAATCCATTTTTTATCCTAGTAAAATTAAATCAGATGAGTCCTCTCACGCAAGGCGGGACGTGGAGGACTGTCGGCCTCGTCCTGACTAAAATCCTCGGTGTCCTTCAATAGCCCTTTACGAACCAGGGTCACGGTTACCTTATGAGATAGTCCCGTGACCAATTTAAATCCATGACATTGCTAGGTGAACACCTATTAAGAAAAAAAAAAACATGTCCCTTTTCAAGATCACTTGACCAACCCAAAAAATAAGCATAACATAAAGAATATCCTTATCAATAAATATCAC
This sequence comes from Agrotis exclamationis, assembly GCA_950005045.1. NCBI lineage: Eukaryota > Metazoa > Arthropoda > Insecta > Lepidoptera > Noctuidae > Agrotis > Agrotis exclamationis. Next base: position 2,109,110 of record OX465443.1, read on the forward strand.
ATAATGTGCATTATTATTGTCCTGCGTGAGTCGATCCGACCCTGTGTGACGTCGAGATCAGTAATGAGTATCAGCAACGTTTCAAGACCATTTGGAGCATAATTCAGATTTTGTGCTAAAAATGCCAAAAGAAGGTTATGTTTTTGGACATTCATTTATTTGAGGATAAAAAATAATATGGGTTAAGCAGGTTTTTTAAAGGGAAACATAAGCAACAGTTTTTTTTTGCTGACTTTTTGACATTTGTTTCCGCATGCACGTGCGATATTATCAGTCTTTTTTTTATTACGTGGTAAAATCATCGAATGAGTCCTCCCACCCAGGGCAGAGCGGGAGGGACTGTCAGATTCGTACTGAGTCAGTCTTGCAGAAAATTTTGAAATATAATTATTTAAAATGAAAATCTCTTCAAACCTTGCGATTTCTCTACACAAACGACCGCGTCTCCTTGCTAAGACAACGCAGAATTGCACATTTACTGTATATGACTCGTCACGACTTCCTTTAAGTTTTACATAAGCAAGCCATATTAAACTCATCGGCAATCATTTGTCAGTTATTTAGATCAAGTCCGTAGCAAGGCACACGTACGATTTCAGGAAATTATGTGAAACTAGCTCTTCTCCGTGGTTTCACTCGCACTGCTCGGTTCCTATTGGCCGTAGCGTGATGTCTTATAGCTTATAGTATCCTCGATTAATGATCTGTTGAAAAAAAGGCCTTTTCCCAACTATATTATGTGTCGGCTTCCAGTCGGACAAGATGCAGCTGAATATCAGTATTGGACTGTACTGTCTATCGGACCTCCACAACCCAGTAACTTGGTAATACGATACCCCATGGTAAGACTGGTTGTCAGACTTTAGAGAGATGCAGCTGAATATCAGTATTGGACTGTACTGTCTATCGGACCTCCACAACCCAGTAACTTGGTAATACGATACCCCATGGTAAGACTGGTTGTCAGACTTTAGAGCTTATGACTAACAGTAACGACTGTCAAAGGTTTACAAATGACAGCCGGGACCAACGGCTTTATGTGCTTTCCGAGGCATGGAGGAAACTCGCTATGTCAGATGGTCACCCATCCATAGACCAACCTCGGCAAAGCGCAAGAGCGGCTTGTGCGGTTGTAATTCTTTAGCCACGAGCTCCGATAATATGAGTTTAGATATAGCATATAGTATCAGTCCTGTTATTCTTGAATGATTAGGCAGAGGCGTAATTATAGTAAGGTACAGACGTAGACGCAAGTACTTACATGAACCTACCCGAAATGACCCAGATCTGTCAAATCTATTTAATTATGTTTAATTTAATAGTTTTGTTTATTAAAAAATCCTAGACGAACTTTGAACTTTCTTTTATTTTATTGTGATAGAGTTTAAAAAAACGAATAATAATGATAAAGCTCAAGAAGATGTGCGTCAGGTTGAACGCGCTTATCTCAGGAACTGCTGGTTCCAATTGAAAAATATTTTTGTGTTGGATAGTCCACTTATTGAGGAAGGCTATAGGCTATATAACATCACGCTATGACTAAAGCAGCCAAGCAGCGGGGGTAAAACAGCGGGGAAAAGCTAGTCGCTAAATAAAAAGGTGATGATGAATGAATAAGTTTTAGTAATCATCACGTGTCCGACAAACGATCTCCGGCCACCGTAGGCGCGGGCATGCGGGCGGCGAGTAATGGGAGACTCGCTGTCCGACCATGGACGGCATGGACCATGCTCGGGTCTACGGCGCGTTGTGTTCCACGCGCGCCTCGAAGAGTGTCTGCATAATGACGGAGCCCCCCTTTACAGGGCCAAAGCCTGCCGGGATAGCGGGACTTATCGAATTACCGTGACCCTGGAACGTAAAGGGCTGTTGATGGACACCGTGGATTTTAGTCACTACGAGTCTGGCAGTCCCGCCTGGGTGGGAAGACTCATTTGATGATTTTACCACGATAAAAAAAAAACAAAGTTTCACGTGTCAACACAGATACTAAGCTCTAGGCAACACGTTAGACGTAGGTCTAATTACTATAATTAATTATTTATAAACAAAACAATGTCTTGCACTTTGATTCGTAATTATCACTTTCCCTAAAGATAATAGTCATATGATGTTATTTATGTGTTATTGTTATTAATATCACGACATATGTGACAAACGTCATGTTTATATTACAACAGTTACCTACTATAAAGTGAATAAACTTTTGATAAATAGACGGGATTGCCTTGGTAAATATTTTTTTATTTATTAAGACAGAGATAACAGTTCAGAAACTTTACACACAATGTGCTTTTGTTCTTTGAAATTGTAGGAAAGCACCAGGTACTTTTTTATCGTGGTAAAATCATCGGATGAGTCCTCCCACCCAGGGCAGGGCAGGAGGGACTGTCAGACTTGTACTTTTTTTTTCTTTTTTATATTGGACAAACCGACCACACTAGTCCCAAACCACTGCAACTCTTGAAAGCCAGAATCAACAGTGGCAACCACCAGAAAAGCGCCGAAACAATGAAGCTCGACGTGTCCCGGAGAATGAATTTACCTGTCTTGGATCCTGCACGAAATTAATCAGAAAAGAATAGTCTGTTTGACTGGCCTGTTGGTCTAGTGGTTAGTGACCCTGACTGCTATGCCGGAGGTCGTGGGTTCGATTCCCACCCAGGACAAATGTTTGTGTGATGAGCACGATCATTTGTTCTGTGTCTGGGTGTAATTTATCTATAACATGTATGTATTTAGAAATATATAAGTATGTTTATCAGTTGTCTAGTACCCATAACACAAGCTCTGCTTAGCTTGGGACTAGATGGCGTTGTGTGATAGTTGTGAAATATTATTATTATTAATAGTGGAGGAGTAGGAAAAATGTGTTTCCACTAGCCTCAGACTTTCATTGACTAAAATCCACGGTGTCCTTCAATAGCCCTTTACGTTCCGGAGTCACGGTAATTCGCTAGTCCCGCGACCCCGGCAGGAGTCCCGAGACCCCGGTAGGAAGCCATTTAAATGTTCAACAAGTGTTGTCTGTGCCTTCGCTTGCTTTAATTTCGACTTTTACAATCAATTCGGCGACAACTGGCGCTAACTATTAACTAAGGGTCAGCTCAGACGGAGACGTGACGCTGCGCGCACATATCAATGGAGCTATTCAAAATCTAACTCTATTTCGTACACGAAAAGATACACCTGTCACAAACCAACGCGCGGGCGCAGCGCGTCGCCGCGCTGCATTTTATTGGCCACTCAAAATCTAACTTTATTTACTACACGATAAGATAATTTGCAGTATCGTTACGTCATGTCGCGCCGCGTCGCGTCTCGGTGTGAACTGACCGTAAGAACTAAATAAAAAAAGCTTGTTGTTGTTTTTTTCAGGAACGGATTTTTTTCGGGATAAAAGGCATCCTATGTCCGTTTCTGTATACCTGACAATGGTCTGGAAATGCATTTCAGGATGATTGGTTCATTGGTTTATTCCTGAACATCCTAAAATAAATACCTACCTACCTAAAAATATAATTGCAGTAGTAAATAAGTGTCGCTAATATTAAAAAATTGCAGACAAATCTTACGTTTGCATAAACTTGACCTAAACAAATTGTCAGGGTTGCCACTGTTTTTTATTTTCGGAGAATTTTTATAACGTCATAAATAATAAATTATTAACCAAAAATATGACAAAAAAGTACAATTAAAATATTACATTAAAGTAGGTGTCCCTGTTGTCAAAATTATAGTCATCATAAAAAAACACATTTCGTTCAATAAATTATTTTTTACAGAAGTTAATAAAAATTGAGTTTGGTTCACTCCAAGGTTTAATTGATTATAGGACAACAAAAGTGGTAAAAAAGCCGGTGGTTTAGGTATTAAACTTCACTTTCCAATAACTGGACGCCATATACTTTAGAGAAAAGGTTTCAATTCAAGTTATTATTTTGAGTGAAATTGGAAAACGAAATACGGTCAGACGCCACCTGGATTTTTTTCCGGCTTTTTGCATAATGCGATAATACGTACAACTCAATGCTTTTTTCTACTTTAATTTTCATGAAAACTTTAATTTCTTTCCTCTCATTAATTAATTTTCTTAGACAGTTCCTTATTGTTCCCTTTCAACATGGTACAGGGCTACTTAAGACCAGTATTTATAAAAGGAGTCCATCGGGTCTAAATCTGCCACTTTAAGCAATATTCCTAATGATTCACTTCATAAATTGCCATTAACATTGGATAATCATTCACGAAATAAATAATTAAGAATTTTGCTAAACCGATTACTTTGTAATTCTTTTATAAAAAGATTTTTGAGATTTAGTGAAAAAAACTCCACAGTGCCACCCCTGAATTTCACACTCCACACTCAAATTGGCGAACGACACGAAATAACAATCAGCACATGATCTCGTGCTAATCACTGACAATGAATAATTAGTGTTACCACTTCAAATAGCAATATTAGCGTACTGCAGGTAAATCATAGTTTTGTTGATCATGTGCCTAGGTATATCCTTGAGTCATGATCACTACATTTATCATTATATCAGGCTGAAATCATTCTCTTTTTTAGTGTTCATAAAATCATTAAATGAGTAAAGAGCGCAACAGACTATCAGACTCATAGGGGAACAGTGTATAAGACGGGGACGCGAGGTTTAATGGGGACATACACTCTTAAGGCATAGGCATACTTAACACAACACTAACGTAGCGCAAGCGCCAGCAGGACGTCATTTGCAAGCGGCCATTAACAAATGGCGTCCTGTTGGCGCTTGCGCTACGTTAATATTGTGTTAAGTTTGCCTTAAGTGTGTGATTTGCCATCATACCTCGCGTCCCCGTCTTATACACTGTTCCCCCCCTACTAACTACAATCCATCGCTTTCTTCACCGTTCGGGTCCCGGGACTGTCTTATTAGGTAAACGTGACCCTAGGTCTTAAAGGGCTGTTGAATGATCACTGAGGATTTTAGTCAGTATGTGTCGGTCCCCCTGTCCTGTCCCGCCCTGGGTGGGACGACTCATTTGATGATTTTACCACGATAAAAAAAAAAACCGGCCAAGTGCGAGTTGGACTCGCCCATGAAGGGTTCCGTAGCAGCAAGCATAGATGAGAGATATAATTATATTGAGATTAGTAAGTAATATACACAAATAATAAAAATAACTTTGTTTTTCATAGTATTTGTATGAATGGCAAAGTTATATTTGCGGTTTTTGAAAATGTACTATATCTCAAAAACTGCTAACTGTATCTCATCCAAACCAATTTTCGTTGGTAGTTTTGGTTGAGGTCTACATTATACATTTTTTTTAGTTTTATAATTCTCTTATTTTAGAAGTTACGGGGGGGGACACACACTTTTTACCACTTTGGAAGTGTCTCTCGCGCAAACTGTTCAGTTTAGAAAAAAATGATGTTAGTAACCTCAATATCATTTTTAAAGACCTATTCATAGATACCCCACACGTATGGGTTTGGTGACAAATTTTTTTTTGAGTTTCAATTCTAAGTATGGGGGGCACCCCCAAAATATGTTTTATTTTGATTTTTGTATGAAAATCCTAATGCGGTTCACACAATACATCTTTCTACCAAGTTTCAACAGGATAGCTCTTATACTTTCGACAAAAAGTGGCTGTGACATACACGGACAGACAGACAGACAGACAGACAGACAGACAGACATGACGAATCTATAAGGGTTCCGTTTTTGCCATTTGGCTACGGAACCCTAAAAAGGTCACGGTTTCCCGTTTCGAGAGCTCCGCGACCCTGGTTTTAGAAGTCTTGACTTTTAATAATTTTTTTGATGTTTTTCTTTTTGTTTGATGATTGAATAATTTGGGACCGTAAAAAATAGGTATTTACAGACAACATACATGTTTAACACGACAAAAGTATTTTTTATTTACCTAATCAATTCCCTTATTACAAAAAGTTTCTAAAGATCACCTTGACAAAGTTCAATTGAGTTCGAAAACAAAACTCTAACTTCTAAAGTAAATATTATATATTTTGTAACCCTTTTTTGCACTCCAATAATAAGGCTGTGTTTGTGACCCCTGATTTTGGACCCTAAACTGGTTTTTGGCGAGATTACTGTACAAACTGGCTTTTATTGATAAGTGCATGTAAATCTTGTTGGTTTTGTGATAATTATTTATAATTTTATTGAATTGTCTTTATTTACATGAATTTCCTATGGACACTTTTACTTGCTACATCGTTCTCACATAATGTACCATCTGAAGTTGAATGATGTAACAAAGGTTTTGTTATAATTTTGGCGATTGAAAAAGAGTGTCCATGGAGTTTCTTGCCCGTTCTTCTCCATAGAGATCTACTCTTTGGAATGGGCATCTACAGTACTTTCACAGTTTTTATGTCTTGTGACTGGGACTGTAGCACCGTAACTATTTTTAAACTATTTTATTTTACTTTTGTCTTTTGACAATTCAAAAGTGCCTGTAACTGGCCTACTTGAAATTAACGATTTGATTTTGATTTTTGATTTTGTTTGTGACAAACTTTACTGATAAACGAATTTAAAAAATATATATATAACTTTAATTTTTGGCCGAGCTTTCACTGCTGCGCTCGGTGTCACGAACCACGGAACAAATGATTCTATGATCTTTAAGTAGTTGTTCCAGGTTGAATTTTTTATTAACACACATCAAAAAAAGTTTGCGATCACTTTGACAAATCGAAATCTTTTTTTCGTTACGATATATACGTAATTAAGTATACGAAATTATGATTTCTTCTTCTTTATAAATTCTTTATTTAAAAATATAGATTTAGAATATAAAACAATGAAACAGTTTAATTGTTTTCCATAAGAAAACAAAAAAATCAGCTTATGCTAGTGATCACAATTTTTTTATGTATGTGTTTACAAAATATAAATAAAAGGAGAAATTAATAGTGAGACACTAGAAATTTCTCATACGGCATTCAATATGAAAAAAAAAGAATCTGGGAAATCGATGAAGTAGGTTAGGTAGGTATAATTATCTATTACCAACAAATACATAAAAAAATATCTAGATAAAACCTGAGAAGAGATAATGAAAAAAGTAATGGTTGTATAAGTTTTAAATCTTTGTATATTCATTAGCTTAAAAAATATCTATTCGAGTTTCTAACCAATTGGACATACTAATTTCCATGTTAATTAAGCTTTGCTTAAATGTTTAGAAAAAAAACTTATTGTGTACCCATTAAAATAAATTATGTGTTCGTTACAAATATCAAAACATACTTTGCATTCATTAATATTAAAATCGTGATTATGTTATCCAAATAACAATTAGAGTAAATTTTTCTCAATTATGCTAATTACAAACTAATGCTAATAAGAAAATGATTTATATGTATTTACTAGACAAGGAAAAACTATTTAAATGAAAATTTCAGACACAAATGAAAGTCATGTGATTTTAACTATTTTCATTTTGAAAATTCATTTCAATATTTAGTGAAAGAAAAACATGGAGACAACATAAAGGGCAATGACCAAAATGTATGAAGCAATGGTGCCTTTTCGGCTAATAATGAAACAATATATTTCACCTACTGTTGCCAGCGGCTACGCTTTCTGCAAGTCTTATCCCACGGCAAGATGAAATTGGGATAAAAACTGTCCCACGTATTAATCCAGGTTATAAACTATCTGTGTACCAAATTTTATCCAAATCCGTTTAGTAGTTTTTGCGTGAAGGAGTTACAAACATCCTTACATCAACACAAACGTTCGCAATTTTCTAAAGTCGAGAAAATAACTTAAAGGAGAAACCTCTAAGTTATATTACTCATAAGGAAGTTGGATGAAAGGTTTTTTTTTTCATCATAATCTGATCAGACTTTGACAGATGCGCATGCGCAGACAAATCGAAATGTGCTAATTCCTTACTTGTGTTAGTATCTAATGCGATGATCACGAGCATGACGTCTTATCACCTTAAAAATCTATCAAATCTGCGATTCCTCATTGTTAAAAGTACAATACTAATAAAATGTATCATCTTTATTTCCGATAAACGGTGCAGTGACAAAGCAAATTTCCCAATGTTGGGAAATTGACGTCTTTTCTGTAAGGGCTTACACGCACAGGATCCTTTATTGAAGATTCGTCAAAAAACACAATACTGTTGACGGATGGACATTAAAATTGCTTCGAGAATCGTGTTTTTTCAACGATTCGAATCGTGAAACTTTTTTATCTCAGTTAACGAGGAACCAGAGTGGTTTGAAGACACATAAATCATCAAATGTTTGAACCTTTGACGGTTTAGGCATTTAGAGAATTTGCCATTTTGAGGCCTTGTCCTTTTGCGACTAGGTTGGCTTTTTGCGCCTAAACCCCTTTGACATGCCCGTTTTTGCCTCACAATGTTTTTCTACTACATCTATTATTTTGAGAGTCTAACACAATCAATAAGAAAAAAATCATTTCAAACGTCTTCGACATACTAAAAGTCACATAATAAGGCTTTTTATTAAGCTTAAACCAGATATTGATTGAAACCAGTATTTGAAGTTCGAAGACCGAAGAATTTTGGATTTCACAAAACCATAAAAAAAAAACTTGAACATTTAAGTAAGCACTTAATTAAATTTTGAAAAAGACCGTTAAGTATCGAAAAAAGTTATACCGGATTAAATAAGTATACAACGCATCAAGAAAGTCGAGTTATTTTTTTGTTATTGAGAATCGGATTAGTGTCCAAATTGATTACTTTATTATTAAAAAAAAAAGATATAAAAAAACTATAAAATCTGCGGTGACATTAATACTCTGTCATGTAATTAAAATTGTATGAATGACTATCTCTTGGATGCGACATTGCTCGCGTTTTAGTCTGAGGACGGAAATTATCCTCGGGATGAAAGTATTTTATTTCCTCAAGTTGTAGTCCCAGCCATGTGCAAAGTTGCGTCTAAATCGGTTCAGCAATTAAACCGTAAAAAGTGACAAACATGCAGACAGTTGCTTACAGATTTATAATATTACGAAGAGCTCATTCACACGAAACGTCATTTTCATGATAATTTTTTGACGTATCCACGAATACAAAACACGCATCGTTTCGTCGAATATTTGTGACGTATTCGTGAAAATACACAATTCTGTATGCAATGAGAACGTCCATCGTCATGACGGAACGTATCGTGGTTTTTGACGAATCGCCGATGACGGATTCCGTGTGAATGAGCCCTAAGGATATCAAAATGGATCAATGGTGGTCTAACTATTAACTTGATTTAAAAGTTGTAGGTATCTTTAATCTAGATTCTAGATCTTAATAATGGCCTACAATATTTCTTATTTATCTATCAGAAAAAACAGGTTTTAGTAATACCTTATATGCAACAATATTAATCTTGCTAATGAAATATTCAAAGTTTTTATTTTGACATCTTTCCAAATTAGCGCATGTAGATTTCTATACGTTCTGATATATTTATTTGTCACATGTTCTAGAGCTATATCGATATCTATCTATAATATTTATACGCCTCCATGGCAAAAAAAAGCTCCCAAATGTTGTTACCGTTATGTAATACCTATGTTTAATAAAAAAACTTGAGAGGTATCAAGGGACACCCGGATGGAACGAAGTTACTGTATACACTCAACAAAAATAATCGTCCCGACACCACACTGTTCAATGCGACCGAATTAAAATGGTTGTCTTGTTTTTTACCGATTTATCCTACTGGGAATCAGTTGGACAAATCGGTAAAACAAGTGAAGGTCGGAAAACATGTGCTTAATGATAGCAAGTAAAAATAAAACAGGTTCAAGCGATTTTTGACTTTATTGACATTTCAAATTTGGTTTGTTTTTTCTCACATTCTCGTTCGCTAATATTGCTCCTTCACTAAAATCCGGTGTTTGCATAAATGTCGCCTAGACCCCTTTCGCAACGCGCGATAAGGAACTTCGTTCCAAAAACTATTCTACTTCTGATCGCTTTCGTGTTAGTCTGTGTCAACGCTTGTATCTTCTAACTCAAACTCTGAAGAGTTAAGTATTTTTCCCACGTTTTTATACACTCACTTTTCTTGTTTATTTGTTAGTTTGAATGCACTACTATCTCCGGAAGTTATTCTTGAGGTAGGTTATGGGCAACCTTAGAAGCCTTGCAAAAAAAAACGAACACTAACCAAAAAGGCGAGTGATGAATGGGATGCGACGCAGTCGTGGATTTTAGTCAGTACGAGTCTGATAGTCCCTCCTGACCCGCCCTGGATGAGAGGACTCATCTGATGATGATGACGTAAAAAATGTAACCGCCTTCAAAAACAACCACAAAAAAAGAGTAAAATAACCTACAAAATAACTTTTCTTTCGGAAGTCGGTGCCTTTGTTTTTTTTTTCATTGTCTTTTTTTTTGCCACCGACTTCCGAAAGAAAAGTTATTTTGTAGGTTATTTTACTCTTTTTTTGTGGTTGTTTTTGAAGGCGGCTACATTTTTTAGGGTTCCGTAGTCAACAAGGAACCCTTATAGTTTCGCCATGTCCGTCCGTCCGTCCGTCCGTCCGTCCGTCCGTCCGTCTGTCCGCAGCTTAGCTCAGAGACGCCCAGCACTAGAAAGCTGTAATTTGGTGTAAATATACGGATTTGTTGCGTCAAAAAAGTGGTAAAATAAAATCTCGTAAAATATTTTTTTTTAGGGTACCTCCTGTACACGTAAAGCGGGGATGTTTTTTTTTTTCTCGCGTACCCCTTTGTGTGGGGTATCATTAAATAGGCCTCTAAAAAATATTGGTAGTTTCCATCAACAATTTTTTGATAAAAAGATTCGTTTGTGAAATCATCTCAGCCATAGGACGTCCACTGCTGAACATAGGCCTCCCCTTTAGATCTCCACATATACCGGTTGGAAGCGACCTGCATCCAGCGTCTTCCGGCGACCTTTACAAGGTCGTCTGTCCACCTCGTTGGTGGACGTCCTACGCTGCGCTTGCTCGTCCGCGGTCTCCACTCTAGCACTTTTCGACCCCATCGGCCATCTGCTCTGCGAGCAATATGGCCTGCCCATTGCCACTTCAGCTTGCTAATCCGGTGGGCTATATCGGTGACTTTAGTTCGTCTACGGATCTCCTCATTTCGGATTCGATCACGTAGAGAAACACCGAGCATAGCCCTCTCCATAGCTCGCTGAGCGACTTTGAGCTTTGAGATGAGGCCGATAGTGAAAGACCACGTTTCGGTGCCGTAAGTCATCACTGGTAACACACATTGATTGAAGACTTTCGTCTTGAGGCACTGAGGTATGTCGGACGAAAAGACATTGCGTAGCTTCCCGAACGCTGCCCAACCGAGTTGGATTCGGCGGTTGACCTCTTTCTCGAAGTTGGACCTACCTAATTGGACTACTTGTCCTAAATAGATATATGAGTCAACAACTTCGAGTACCGAGTTTCCAACAGAGACTGGGGTGGGCACAACATTGGAATTTGACATAATTTTCGTCTTGTCCATGTTCATTTTCAAGCCCACCCGTTGTGAAACTCGGTCGAGGCCATCGAGCATCATGCTGAGTTCCTCCATCGACTTTGCCATGACTACGATGTCGTCGGCAAACCGAAGGTGAGTGATGTATTCGCCGTTGATGTTGATGCCAAGTCCTTGCCATTCCAGGAGTTTGAAGGCGTCTTCCATTGCGGCAGTAAACAGTTTAGGGGAGATAACGTCCCCCTGTCTTACGCCTCTTCTCAATGGAATCGCCTTCGTGCTCTGCTCCTGTACTCGGACCGACATGGTGGCGTTATTATACAAACACTTCAACACCTCGATGTACCGATAGTCAATACGGCATCGCTGGAGTGACTCAAGTACCGCCCATGTTTCCACCGAATCGAAGGCTTTCTCATAGTCCACAAACGCTAAGCATAATGGCAAGTTATACTCTTCGGTCTTCTGTATAACTTGCCGCAGCGTATGGATGTGGTCTATGGTACTATAGCCTCTTCGGAAACCGGCTTGTTCGGGAGGCTGGAAGTCATCAAGTCTGTGTTCGAGACGGTTCGTGATAACCCTTGAAAACAGCTTATAAACATGACTCAGAAGCGTGATGGGTCTGTAGTTCTTCAATAGGCTGTTATCACCTTTTTTGAAGAACAACACCACCTCACCCCTGCTCCACGTTTGAGGCGTTTTGCCCTCGGACAGGACGGAATTAAAGAGTTTCTGGAGGACTTTAAGTACCGGTGTTCCACCCGCTCTCAGAAGCTCTGAAGTGATTCCGTCCTCGCCCGGCGCCTTGTTGTTCTTAAGCTGCTTCAGGGCCATCCTAATCTCGTACAGACTGATGTCCGGGATATCTTCGGTATAATGTCGGGACAGCTTGGCTCTTGGATCTCTTACCAAGCTGTCAACGGGCTTTGCGACCGAAGTGTATAACTGTCCATAGAACCTCTCGATCTCGCCTAAAACCTCTGCTTTGGTCGACGCTATGCTGCCATCCTCCCGTTTCAGCTTTGTCATCCGGCTTTGCCCAATAGACTTGTCCTTTGCGAACACTTTGGAGCCTTGGTTTCGCTGTATGGTCTCTTTAACACGATTCGTATTAAAGAGACGCAGATCGTGTCGCAAGGACTTAGATATACGTCTATTGAGCTGCCTATATGACTTCGCGTCATCGGAAGACTGCAGCTGTAGCAAGCGTCGTTCAGCCATGAGGTTTAAAGTTGTGAAATATTAAGCTTTAAAGTGCTAATTTTTGCCCTACTCGAGTGTCCCCCCCCTCTACCAGCTAAACGGTTATGTTTGGGGGTGTGAAAAAATTTACAATAGTAGTATATATAACGAAGTTTAAAAGAAAATTATCATGACTAAGTGGGCTTTACAAGTTTACGAGTAATAGTTGACCAACTTATAAAACGTACTGGGATAACATTTTCCTAAACAAAATGTATCGGAGAACAACTGCAAATGTAAGTTTGTCAACTTCATTTTTACAGCTATAATAGGTAGTGGAGTGGAGTGGAGTGCAGTGGAGTGGAGTGCAGTGGAGTGGAGTGCAGTAGAGTGGAGTGGAGTGGAGTGGAGTGGAGCGGAGTGGAGTGGAGCGGAGTGGAGTGGAGTGGAGCGGAGTGGAGTGGAGCGGAGTGGAGCGGAGTGGAGCGGAGTGGAGCGGAGTGGAGCGGAGTGGAGTGGGGTAGTGTGGGGTGGAGGGTCGAAAATCGCTTGAACCTTTTTAACAGGTTCATAGCGATTTTCGACGTGCCTTGACACCTCTCAAGTTTTTTTTTTTTAATACGTCATAAATCGTAAACCTTTCAAAGTTGGAACCAACTACAAGAACTTTTATAGTATGTTATTACTTGCTGCTACGGAACCCTTTATGGGCGAGTCCGACTCGCTCTTGGCCGGTTTTTTTTTTTAATGTTTTTATTTTACTCTTTTTAGTTTAAGTATTCAACCCGAATTCTCGTCAAAAACATCATTATCTAATATGTGCACTAGAATTTTGTAATCCGTAACACCGGTATTAACATCGCTCATGTACACAATAAGCTAATAAAAATCCCTATCTCAAAAACTAATGAACCGATTTTGATGAAACTTGCAGTAATCCCTAAGTTAAGATACCTAGAACAACAAAAAAAGTATTACTTAAATCGGACTTGTAGTTCCGGAGATATGCGAACTCAAACTAAATCAGTCGATGCCTACTCCTTACTGTTAAGGAGTTGTACCTTCCATCATCAGCTCAGCTACATGAGATGATGATTACCATACGCAAGTACTTAATTTACTTCATAGGATTTGTGAAAAACGATGTGTGGGCCTATAAAATTCGATCCAATCATCAGATCCTGACTTGGTGACTATGTGATCTATATTCTTCAGCACAAATTCTTGTGATTCTTTTCATATTTCTGCATCTTAGTTTATCAGCCACATTCCTTACGCGCAAGTAGTAAGAATCAGCTGGCAGACCAGTTAATATGAAGCTCGTAGGCGATCCCGCAGGCGTATACTACTCAGACACAATTGTTGATCCCATTTTGGCATAAACTTCGCAGAAATTGTTACTATTACGTAAGGAGGATTATTGCAAATACAATGACCTCTTGGTTTCTTGGCAGGAATGGAATTCATTCTTGGATACGGAGAAAAGATAATCTTTTTTTTTTTGTAGCCTAATATACTGTCTCCCACTGCTGGCTAAAGGCCTCTCCTTTCTCTTTCCAAACCTCTCTATTTCGGAAAATTTTTAGCCATCCTTGCCTCACAAACCTGATCAGATTCAGAAACTTCAGAAAATCTTAAGCCTTAAAAAAAATGTCGACCACTTCATTGGGCGTTTCTCCATTAGCCGGCCCGGCGAAACGCCCATTGCTTACTATCATGCGAGATGGTCATCAAATCTTAGTCTATCCAAAAAAATTGACGAGAAGTTCTAAATAAGTGTGACGAAGCCTTTCCAATTTCGGCGACGACTATCGACGGAATTGATATTTGGGTAGGTCATGTCAGTCCAAATATTTATTTTAAAATCGCTATCTCTGTTAAAAGTCAATTTGTATAGATAGGCTCACAGCGGTATATTCCAATATTAGATTGTAGGTTTCGGGTACGTCTTGAGTGGTTACCACGATCCTGGAATGCAAAGGAAGGTGGTCTGACTGTTTCTTCTGTACCCAGGACGACAGAAGAAAGCGACCTTCTCAAAATAAAAGACCTGGGTAAAATTACTCAATGTGGAGATGAAAAAGGTTATTAACAATGATAATATATTTCTGGTAATATTTGGATACTCATTCATTTTCTGAATGAACATGTAAGAAAATATGTCGTGTTACGAATTTTATACTTTCTTTCAGATGACGCATTGCTCAGAGGTGCCTGCCTTTTAAGTCTACAATGATGATATAATAAGTCTCACGTGATAGGATGGCTTTACAAATTAAAAACGTATCATCATCTCGAATGCATTAAGGTGCATTAAATTAGAATGGATTAGATGATTACACAAACCGAAATTAAGATAATTTTTATCTTAATTTTAGATTTAAGAGGCAGCAGTAGATATAATTTATAATGGATTCATTCATTCCAAAAACATTTAGAAACCCTTTACGAGAAACTACAAAATGAAATGCAAGAAAAAGGTGTCCATAATAGTGTGGCAATTGACAGGGGAGAATGGTGGAAAAAACGTGTTATGCCGACCTCATATAAAATGGGACAAGGACAAGAAGATTTGGGAGCCTGAGCACCACCAAGAAG
Organism: Agrotis exclamationis; assembly: GCA_950005045.1. Lineage (NCBI taxonomy): Eukaryota > Metazoa > Arthropoda > Insecta > Lepidoptera > Noctuidae > Agrotis > Agrotis exclamationis. The sequence goes on from OX465443.1 coordinate 2,124,368, forward strand.
ATGAACAAAGGTGGAGCCAGATGCATCTAGGATGCAGAAACAGCTGAAAATGCTCATCAACATGGAATTAAGAAATTTTGTTTGATCTTGACTCTAGTCCAGGTCAAAGGTGACTGAGACAAAGCCTACGATGGAGCGAGCTTGCCCAGAAGAAGCCTGTTCACTCTAACTTTGAAAAGATTCGGGTTGTATACGTTCGGTAACATCCACGCAGGAAGTGAGGTCCACTCCTTTGCTGTGCTCATTATGGGGGAAAATTAAAATTGCTTAGTGCGAATCGGTGGAATAGCAACTAAGTATGGATGATAATATTAGCAGTACGTCTAGAAGTACGATGGTAAAAGGGTCACATTACACAGTCTTAAAAACAACTTTCAATGGACCAGAGGCAAGGATTAAAACTGCAGGCAGTCTGTTTATTAATATAACTCTTGCTCTCAACTAGATAATAACAATGTCTCTTGGCTTCTAAGTATTAATTATATCTTTACCAAAAATCCAAGGGATTGAGGCTCTAAGCACTAACTAAAACGAAGGTAGCATCTTCTATCATCTATAACTTACCAAAGTGCTCAAGTAGCTGTGTCCGATCTCATCCTCAGAAGTCTCCCCTGACACCAGGGTTTGCCGTTTCCACTTCATAGCACCACTTTGGTATCACCACATTTATGTAAAGGATTATTTTGTCGGAGCTTTGCGCGCTATGTCGATTGAGCTGGTGGAAATTGGTTTTAAGTGAAAATTACTAGTGGCCAGAATAGATTGGTACCTACTATGAGAAAACCGTCAAAAGAGGTGGGATTTGAAAGAGATTAGTACTAAGCATTGGCTGGCTAAAAGTTCAAGAGACAGAGGAAGTAACAATCAAGCGTAAATGTTTTGTGAGTTGAGAAAAATGCAGGTTTAAATTAAAACATTTGTGACAATTACCCTATTTTTTGGGAGTTAAAGTAATATTTTGGAAATGTAATTGCGCCAGATTTTTCTGAGGGGAGAAATCTACGGGGGGTGGTCAAAAGTGGCTCGAAACGGTTCGTGTAAAGAGTGCACGGCATGCGCGCGGGAACTTGGCCCGCGTTTTGAAGTTAAGTGAAGATAATCATCTTCACTTAAATTTAAAACAGAAAATGGATAACGAACGCATAGAACCAGAGAGTGACAGAAAGGAAAGACCTAAACCAAGCCGTGGGTAATTTCAGAACGATTTTTTTTTTGTTTTTGTATCTTCAGCAATGGAGTACATTTTATAAGAAAGAATTCCTGATTTAATTTGAAGTTATGCATCACTTAAGAAGAGCAATAAATGTCCTAAAATTAAGGCACGAACCGCATTGACAAAAAAGAATAAAAACATTGAAGTTAGAATTAGTTGAATGAAAATTGTGCGGGTTTAAGTTATGCGAAAAAGGAATCGGTTTTTACGTTTTATTAAAGCTTGTAGTTTTTCGAGTTTATATGTAAATGAGGATATTTTATTTGTGTTACATACGTTTTGTTCTTATTATGTGTGTGGACTGTGAGTGATAAAGTTGTGTTGTGTGGACGAACTTTGTGTTTACTTAAAGTTAAGATAAAATATTGGATTGCTATACAGAATAATGGTAAGGTTTTAAGTTATTTATGGAAAGGTGAGAATTATTGTTTGTGATAATGTCCTTTACGAGTATGTTAAAGTTAAAAATATTTGATATATTTTTGTTTACATAAAGTATAAGTACAAAAACACTAAATAACTAATATTTTTTTATGAATTATTCTAAGCCAGAATATATCAAACTTAGCTTGAAACTTAAGTAAAAAAAAACATATACAGGAAAATATGAGAAATAAGTGCATTATTACAGCACAATTTGCGAAATAGTACTATGTATGATACATGCGATTTTTAGAAAAATGGGCATGATTACATGTAATTTTTTCCTGCGAAGTTATTAAGTACAGAAAATTTTCCTAACGTGAGGCGCCAATTAGGCTAAAATTACATTAAAGAGACGGATGATTTATGAGTGTACACCTAATCAATCATAAAAAAGGTTAAAAAATCCATGTGACTATCACTTAAAAATAAATTTCCACCAGGTCGAAAATTTTCACATCACCAAAAAGGACATAGCATTCCAAAATGCATCGTAAACTAAACTACACAGGATTCAAAATCCAAAAACCATAAAATTCAAGTTTTCGAAAAAGGGTTTTTCGGCGAACGAATTTACACCTTATTTTTTCGCACACAGAATTGAAATTGCATTAAATTTCGATTTTTTTTTTTGAAAATAAATGCCGGTTATTTACTTAGCGGCCGTCCGACCCGTCCAGGTGAACTAAACTAATGAGATGCGATGCTCCCGCGCGCATCTGAAGCTGAAACTAAGGCGGCGCGCTGACACTTGCGTCTGCGCAGGCCTGCGTAGCGAAGAGATTTATGATGTTAGGCTTGTGAGGATTTACTAATTGCATAGTACACCTGTACACGCAATCGGGGTGTCTGTGCGACCAGATGTATGAATGTGGATGAGGCGAATGGAGTAAGGTTCATAGCAGGTGGCGCTCTATGGTTTCTGCCTACCCCCATAGGAAAAAGGAGTAAGTTTATGTAGCAATGTATTTACATTTTTTTTTAATTTGTTGAGGTCTGATGGTGGATTCTGTCTTCTCAAAGAAGCTTGAAACCCAGCACTGGGAATACCTATATTAGCAATTTAATTTATAGTTTTTTTGTGGATTAAAGTTACAAATTGTTTAATTAGGTATGAAAATAGTTGTGAGAACTGCTTTTTATTAATTACTAGGTTATTCGCCTTTATCTGTGAAATAACCTATTGTTTGAATAAGAAATAAGTTTTTATTTTTAATAAAATAATTGTGATGACTGCCATTAATTTTCCAATATTATCAAAAAAAAAGTAAGTACTTATAGTATTAAAATTTACTACATTTTTTCGTTCCGGTTCTCATCCAAATCAGTTTCAATTAATTACTAAGTATGTATATTTTTTATTGGATCAAATAAACTTAATAATTATGATATCATCAACATATCCTTTTTTTTTCTTACAAAATTTGCATCGCTTTGTGAAACCCAATATATAATATTCAATTTAATTAATATAATATTCAAACAATAAATCGATGATATTTTTGAGGAACGAAAAATTCGGCTGCGAGCAGACTTCGAACCTGCGTCTTCTGGATAGGTACTCCAGACGCCTTACCAATTGCGTATAAAAATATAACTAAAGCCTCCTGCAGACACACGCGATTAATCGCGCGGGGCGACATGTCGCGGTCCATTCGCAGTATTTTTAGAGTGGAAATTAGCTTGGCTCGTTGTCGCAGCGCGATTAATCGCGTGTACCTGCAGGAGGCTTAATAAATCGATGTTTTGCAAACATAATTATTCATTTTAATCCCATTACGTGGTAAAAAATGTCGGAAGGTAGATACCTACTTAATTGCAGGACCTTTTATTATCCGATTAGGCAAATCTAAGGAGGGTTATGAGTAGCGATGCATCCGATACCGATACCGATACCGATATATCGGCGATACTTCTAGTTAGCCGATATATCGGTATCGACGATATTTTATGACCGATTCAACGATACTTTTTATTTTAAAAATGTAGTGTAAACGAGCGTGTTGTCTCGTCTATTTCGTTGTAAACGAGGCACGAACTATGCCCGGGGAAACCCAGTACTGCAACTGTAAGTTCTGAGATGCCTACGAGTGGCGGGCTTTGGAGTGATTGTGGTAAGATTAGCCCCTGTCTACTCTGAGCTGTAATTCTCTCAAAGAAGAAATCGAGAGATACCTGAGGTCTCCCAATATATCGAGAGATGCAGATACATTGATTTTCTGGCGAAATGTTGTCTAATACCCAAACTTGAAAAAAATGAGCAGAACTACTTTAGATTCCAAGTGAGTTCTGACGCATCTGAGAACCCTATTTTCCAGCGCAGGTTTTTTTTCAAACAGACTCGCGAAGGCGCCTTTCTCCGAAAAAAATTAAGATTACTTTGTTTTTTAAACAAAAATGTTATTAATGTTAATTTTAATAACAAAAATTTATATATCTAATATCAACCCTATTTTTTATATTAATAAAAAAAAATGACTTGTGATTTATTCATTATATCTTAATTCTTTAATTCATAATAAGCGTATCGGTATCGGTATCGGTATCGCCGATATTTTTATGAGAATATCGGTATCGGTATCGTATCGGCGAAATGGCGTATCGATGCATCCCTAGTTATGAGTATGATTGACTATGTATTGACGACTTAAAAATATATGTACCTATTTTTAACGGCTATGTATTCAAACTAGGGCACTTGCTTCACCCTCTCGCTTTTTTCCCATGGGGTGTAGGCAGGAACCATAGACACGTCACCTGCTACGATTCTTAGGCGCGGGTCACATAGAAAATACGTAAGACGAGGACGCGTCGCGGACGGACGAAAATGTATGAGAGTCGCGCCCGCGCCCCGTTACTTCTGTGTGTTTTACGTCACGACGCTTCTATACATTTAGTATGAAAGAGACGCCGAAGAGACATATGTCTCCGCCCCGTCTGCGTCTTACGTCTCTTCTATATGGCCCGTGTCTTACATACTCCTTTCTCCTCATCCACTCCTCATACATTTGGTCATACAAGCAAGCCTGTCGCGAGTTTTTTTTAATATTTTTTTATTTATTTATAGATATGGGTTCGCTACTGTACTACGCACCCGACCTTTCTGAAGGTAATAAGGTCAGGTGTGTCCCCTCCCGACGTTTCCATTATACCTCTGTATTATAAATTCCTTTAGTTAATCGCCTTTCATTCATCCTCTCAACATGACCGAACCATCTCAGCATACTCTTTCAAATTTTGGTCACTACATCCTCTTTTACTTAAAAAAAACGTTGGCCGCTTATAGAATATTATCTCTTGTGTCGTGGTTGCGTTTCCAGACATTTAAACTAGCGATGCATCCGATACCGATATATCGGCGATACTTCGCGGTAGCCGATATATCGGTATCGACGATATTTTATAACCGATTCAACGATACTTTTCAATTAAAAAATGTTGTGTAAAAGAGCGTCGTGTTATCTCGTCTATTTCGTTGCAAACAAGGCACGAACTATGCCCGGGGAAACCTTTGCCAAACAGACTTGCGAAATCGCCTTTCTTTGAAAAATTTAAGATATAACATACTTTTTTTTATAACAAAAATGTTATTAATTTTAATTACTATTTATTTTTATCTAATATCAATCGATGTCACTACCTTTTATATTAATAAAAAATAATAATTTGACTTGTGATTTATTTATTTTATATTAATGCACAGTAAGCGTACCGGTATCGGTATCGCCGATATATTTACAAGAATATCGGTATCGGTATCGTATCGGCGAAAAGACGTATCGATGCATCCCTAATTTAAACGCACATACACAAAACACCCACACCAGGAACAACATAGGTACTTTTTTTTAACGTGTTGTACTGACTAAAATCCACGGTGATCCTTCAATAGCCCTTTACGTTCTAGGGTCACGATTACCTGATGAGACAGTCCCGCGACCCCGGCAGGCTTTGGACCTCCAAGGGGGGCCCCGTCAGATTCCCGAGAGCTCTTTGAGGCGCGCTTGGAACACGACGCGCTGTCGACCCGGGTCCGTGATCAGACGGCGAGTCACACATTAATAAACTACTTTAAGGTTATTACAAAATTTGAACTGTTCGGGACTAGAACCCGCGATATGCAACGCAGCAGTCAATCGCTCTGCTACTGACACCGTGTGGTCAAATATTTGGGTTGTAGTAAGTTCGCCACAAAAATATTTCCCCACGAAAAAAAAGTATGTATAGACCAAGGTTTTTTTTTTTGATTATTGTAAATTCGCCTCATTTCTCTTTTCCGCACGGATAGCAGAACAATTAAATAATAAAATCCAGCACAGAACTACCGAAAACGAGGACACAATGTGGAATCTGAACAGAAAGTACTAGGAGAACAGGATCAATACTTTTTTTCGTGGGGAATTATTTTTGTGGCGAACTTACAGCAACCCAAATATTTAATTTGTAAACATCTCAAAATACGAGTATAATTATTATAAATAGTACTAAAGAAAAAAGTCTCAAAGACAGATATAGGTAGGTACATATAAAAGATTCTATTTACTTCAACAAGGTGCAATAACATTATTAATTACAAAGGCACGAGACTTTATTTATTACTCATTTCTTACAAAACTGTTATCATTAAACAATATTTTTATATGTAGTTTAAAGATATCACTCATTACGTATAAGATTTAATGTTTCTTAGAAAATAAATTATCACTGCAGTAGGATTTAGTTTTTCTTTTAAACATTTAGTCATCATCTCCCCTTATCTCTATTTACTTTGGTTAAACGTCATGTCGGTCTACTGGTGACAACCGCTACTACTGAGCTCGAGGTCCTGAGTTATATTCCCGAGTCGAGATCTTTACAGTAGCAGCAACGGAGTCTGGAATTGTGACGGCAATAGGGTCGCTCTCTATTTCATGGGAATAAACATACTTTTTTAATTTTAAACAGCCTTACGGAATTCCTGTATCGTTGGTGTGTTAACAAACATTTGTACACAAACTCCCAGCCTCGAAATAATTACTTGTAGATCTTACAAATTTTTGCTTCGTGGGGGAATCGAACCCGTGACACGCAATGCAACAGTCCAATTGCTCAGCAACTGCGTCGTCAATACTGGTGAAATGTGGGTATACTATTAGGTACTCTTCCGCTTAACCTTTCGGGGATTACAGTCGTGGTGACAAGTTCCTATCATAAGTCAAACCTCAATTTTCCACCTGAAAATCGCTCTCCGCTCATCTCAGTCCGTACTCTAATTACTATCATTGCCTCACACATTACCACAGTTTGCCGTAACAGTTAGAGCGTCCTCCGTTATCGATAACAACAGCGGTTATCGATAGTCCAACTCTAATAACTCGATAATTGGCGCGTAATGACGGGGGTGATGAATTCACGTGATTATTTTTCACGGATGCGTGTTGCTATGGTCAATGAGTAAGCTTTTATTTTATGGGATTGCTAAATGTTGCAAATTAGTTATTAATTAGCGCTGAAATCGGCAATAACGATGAAAAGAATGAGTGAACTCCATTTTTGCCATTAACCTTTTTTAAGGCGGTATAATCAAATTTATTTATTTAAAACTTCATGTAACATAAAAGTTCATAGGCGGAATTATCGACAGGCCTGTTGGTCTAGTGGTTAGTGACCCTGACTGCTATGCCGGAGGTCGTGGGTTCGATTCCCACCCAGGACAAATGTTTGTGTAATGAGCACGATCATTTGTTCTGTGGCTGGGTGTAATTTATCTATAATATTTATGTATTTTGAAATATATAAGTATGTTTATCAGTTGTCTAGTGCCCATAACACAAGCTCTGCTAAGCTTGGGACTAGATGGCGTTGTGTGATAGTTGTGGAATATTATTATTATATTATATTAATGCCTTTTTTTTTTTTTTAGCGTGGTAAAATCATCAAATGAGTCCTCCCACCCCGGGCAGGGCGGGAGGGACTGTCAGACTTGTACTGACTAAAATCCACGGTGTCCTTCAATAGCCCTTTGTGTTCCGGGGTCACGGTAATGAGATAAGTCCCGCGACCCCGGCAGGCTTTGGCCCTCTTGGGCGGGGCCCCGTCATCGTGCTGACGCTCTTTAAGGCGCGCGTGGAACACAACGCGCCGTCGACCCCGGGCATGGTCCATGGTCGGGCGGCGAGTTGCCCTTTACTCGCCGCCCGCATGCCCGCGCCTACGGTGGCCGGAGATCGTCTTGCGACGTCCGACGCCGTATATTAATGCCTGAGGCATTCTTTACTAGTCAACCAAGGGCGGTGGAGAGAGAACATGGCAGGTGTATAAAAAGATTGATCAACTGACTTCTCCCACCTAGTAGGACAGGACGGAAAGGACCACAGAAATATTAAAAACAGGAGAAGTGGCAAGGGGGCGTGTTCGTGACCACGTGGGGCTGAGCGTTTCGCTCAGCTATTGACTTGTACAACTTTATAATTGTTTTCCTATATGACTCCGACTGTATTAAATACATTGCTCTTTTACAACCACCTCAGTCTACCACTGAGTAACTGGACAAGCAATGTAAAACTGACATAACGATACCTCATCAAGCCGTAATGTCGCATGGTGCGTCCGTTGTATTTGAGCGGGAGTAGTCGTATCCGCCCCCGTGTCTCGACAACACACAATGAATTGTTTTAGTGTGAGTAAATTATACGGAAAAAGTACGCTGTAGTGTAAAGGTTTATATTTAAATGACTGAGTTATTGACGGCGCGTGTGTGCACTTTTTCGTAGTATTATTTTGACAGAACTGTGTGTGTAATATTAGCGTTATGGAGGGGCAATTGTGGCTTCACTCGTTTTCTATACATTTTGAACTCCACGCCATATCTCCTTCTTTAATATATCTATGGAAAGGACTGTCAGACTGGTACCGACTAAAATCTACGGTGATCCTTCAATAGCCCTTTACCCGAGTCATGTTTACCTGATGAGACAGTACCGCGACCCTGGCAGGCTTTGGCCCTCTTAGGTCAGGTTATCGACTTTTATCGTCGTCCTCAGGCGATTAAACTCATTAGTATACTACCATTTTTTTGAAGCATCCTTGTACCTTTGCAAATTGAGGACCATGATAAACATGATTGCTTTGAGGATGTATTTTTATATTTGAATAATTAATTTCATGTAAGACATTTTAAAAATGTTCGGTTAAGCCTCCTGCAGACACACGCGATTAATCGCGCGGGGCGACATGTCGCGGTCCATTCGCAGTATTTTTAGAGTGGAAATTAGCTTGGCTCGTTGTCGCAGCGCGATTAATCGCGTGTGTCTGCAGGAGGCTTTATAACTTTATTACACCTATATGCCGTGCTTATTCATCAAAACTAGTTCGAGTGGTTTCGAAAAATAAGGTGATTTTTTTCTAAGACCATAAATTAACAAATCACAATTAAACAAGAAAAAAAATACCGCAGAACAATAACAACAATGTAACATAGGAAACCCATTATTTTGTGCCAACAATTACAAACTGTGCTAACTATCGGTCTTGTATTGATTTCCTTCATTTCAAAATTGTCCATACAAGGAAACAATAGTGGTTTCCCGATATTGCAGTACCTACAATAAGCAATTTGAAAGCTTTAATAATATGATAATTAGTCTTCAGTAACGGTGCATCCACACCGCCGGCAACATTTGTGGAGCAACAAAAGGCAACACGGTAACATTCGGCAACAATCGGTAACTTTTGTGGCTCCTTGTTACTATTTGTTGATTGTTACTCATCCACACCGCAGTAACATCCGACAACAAATGTTAATAATGGGGGTAACATTGTTACCGAATGTTGAGCAACGTTACTCGACCACGTCAACACTTAGTAACATGTTGGCGGATGTTACCGAATGTTGAGCAACGTTACTCGACCACGTCAACACTTAGTAACATGTTGGCGGATGTTACCGAATGTTAAGCAACGTTACTCGACTTACAGTATCACGTCAACACTTAGTAACATTTTGTTGGCGGATGTTACCGAGCAACATTTGGAAACGTTGAGCTACAAATGTTACCGGCGGTGTGGATGCACCGTAAGAGTTTTGAAAAATAATAAACATGTAGGTATTTTTTTTTTTCGATAAACCACTGCATGGGGTTTCACGCAGATTGTGCACTTGCTAAGATATAACACATCAAAATTCTAGAGTGGGGGCACTGCTGTTCAGTAACAATAGAAATACTTCTCTTACCTCCAGTAATGCTTAAGTGTCAAACATTTGTGGAAGTAATTGTGTCCATTTCATGTTACGATTCAATTAGCAGACAAATTACATTACAGTGCACGCGAGGCTATGCGTAGTATCCTCTAGGTATGAGAATTCAGAGTCTTTCACTGTCATTTGACCTGGATTTTAGTAATCAGGAAACCTAAAGACAAATTAAAAACGCATAGTACAAGAAATTGAACCATCAAAGCTCCGTCACGGCAACGAACTCGAAACAACAGCCAAGAAAATGTATTTTTTCGAGAATAGCATAGTTAGTTTTTCCCCACGGTCTTCTGTAGGTCGTTTTTACCGACTTCAAAAAAAGGAGGTTATCAATTCGACCCGTATGTATGTAATATTATCAGAACTGCCCAGTTTTCATATATGTTAGTCTATATCAGCGTCTGAATAAATGTGCCAAATTTCAAAAGTGTATGTATGTATGTTTTTATGTTTGTGCACGCATATCTCCGGAACTACAAGTTCGATTTAAGTAATTCTTTTTTTGTTGTACTAGGTATTGTTCAACTTAGGGTACACTGCAAGTTTCATCAAAATCGGTTCAGTAGTTTTAGAGATGGATTTTTTTATGTTGTGACGGATTACAAGATTAGTGCATAAATGTAAGAAAATTTTGTATTTTACAAGAATTTGGGTTGACTATTTAATAAATAAATAAACTAAAAAAAGGGTAAAATAAAAACTTTTTCAAAAAAGTAACCGACTTCAAAAACAGCAACAAAACAAAAAAAAGGGTGAAATAACCTAATTAATAACTTCTTTCGGAAGTCGGTGGCTAAAAATCAATGAAATATAAAAAAATAAAGCCACCGACATCCGGAAGAAGTTATTTCACCCTTTTTTTGTTTTGTTGTTGTTTTTAAAGTCGGTTACTTTTTTGAAAAAGTTTTTTATAAAAGATTCATTTTGACTTCTAAGGTAGTCCATATATGACAGTAATTTAAAAATTGTAAACAGATTACGGTTAACATAACTTGCGTGTTCTCACCATCAGTTTTTTTTTGTAATTAGGTCATTATTACGAACGAAACGGCTATTTCCGTCTATAAAAAAAATCAAAATGGGTTTGCTCTGGCTCTCACCCACCCCCAAACACAACAAACACAAAAAAAAAATTTGAGCAGTGCCCACATTTGCTGCACACCTGATGATGTCTGCTCACTCCAGAAGTGTATGATGCTACTATCTCTTACATTGAGTCATTGAGAGAATTTCTGCCAGGTCGCGAGAAGTTGCTCGCAATGAGTTGAGGAAGTATAGCCGACCGTGAGTGATACCGTAGTGTGCGTGTCCATTGTACGACACGGTACGATATTATGACTATGACGTGAGAAATGTTACACTGTGTTGGGTGTTTGAAATTGAAAAAAAGAATGTAGAAGAAGCTATCGCAACTTATGTTTGTCTCTCTTATTCTTGTATTTTATGTTTTCAACCTAAATAATCATTTACTATTATTGGATGATCTGCTTACTTATGATTTGACAAATCAACGATTCAAACAAAGCAAATAGGTGCGTCCCCACAGAGCGCGCAACCTCGCGAGGCATTTTCCGTGCGAAGCAGCTCGGTTGGTGTGGAAGTGTCTCGGGCGAGGCAAGTGACAGCGCTGCTGCGGTCGAGCGACCGAGCGCCCGAGCCATCCAGTGTCGGCTTTTGTTTTGCTCGCGTATTTTGTTTCGTGTCTCGTTCGAAAAACAATAGACTCGTCCACACAGAGTGAGCAGCCTCGCTGTCAGTTTCCTCGCGCAGCAAATGCCTCGCGAGGCTGCGCGCTGTGTGGACGCACTTAATGACGTTGAGTTATGACGATAAAAATCAAAAGAGTAATCGTGAGTTTTTCAATAAGTTATACTAGCTATACACCGTGTTCCGGACGATATACATAAACTTCGACCAGATGTTCAAACCACGGAAGTAAGCATTTTTCATTATGGACACATTAATAAATTCTTATTTTTTATTTTTTGTTAATTTTCATACAAACTAAATACCTAGACGTAAATAACCCGATATGCATGCCTCTTTATCCGAATTGGCAACGTCATATTTTCATTCATAACATTTGGCGGGCTGAAACAAATGAAATGCAAATAGTATTTGATAGATTTATCATTTTAATTGCACTAAGCGGCAACATAGGCCAAATTAAGATACTTTCTCACTGCATAGCTCAATTAAATTTCATTAAATGAAATTACAAATATCTTTGTAACGAAGCCTTTTTAAGTACTACTTCCTTTGTTGGATTTGATTTGTAAAAGCCATAGAAGTATTTGCTAAAGTTTATGGATAACGTGAAGAACACGGTGTATATATGAAAATTTTACGGGACCAAATAGTAGGTTTACTGTATCGAACAAAAAAGAATCATCGAAATCGGACCAGAAACCTCGGAGTAATCGGTGTAGACAATGTTGAATTTTTTTTAGGCTTTTGTTGATTTTTCAAAAAGTGCTAATCCGATTTCAATAAAATTTTAATGGGACCATTCGGGAAGTATACCCTTTCCAACAAAAAAGAATTTTTCAAATCGGCTGGTAAACGACGCATCTATGCCCGAACAAACATAAAAAACATCTGAATTGAGAACCTCCTCCTTTTGGAAGTCGGTTAAAAATGTAGAACTGATGACCAGACTCCCTAGAAAAGCGGTAAACGTAAACGCTCAGTACTCTATAATAGATTTTGACGTTATATCCACGCGCATAAAGATTTAAAATTTATAAACCGAGTGTTTTCGACCATAACGGTCGAAAACGCTACAGTGCTAGGTTGCACTGCCTCCCCAAGTCTCTAGAGATGATTTAATTGTGCAGATCGAAATAATGATAATTTCAGTTTATTAAGCTAAGTAGTGCATAGCTTTTATCGCGGGCTCTGAGCGCGGCGACCGAATCAAGCAATTCCCTTACGAAAAAACCTAACAAAAATAACCTTTTAAATGTTATGCAATAGCTTAACCGCGGCAGTCCCCGAGTGCCACACGTATTTTTTTAGTCCATTAGTGTCTTAAAAATTACTATAACTATTTCAGGGACACACACCACACAAGTTGAATAGTTTTAAGTTGATTTTATCCAAGTAAAAGTTTTGTTGATAAAAAAGAAATGCAAAAATCTCGTGTCGTACCATACATTGAAAACGCGCAACGTCTTCCCCTTACGAGCGTACAAATTATCCATTATGATTCTTCCTTTGAGAGAGGCGAGACGCGCGCTGCGTTTGCGCAAATCTCGAGTTGATTACTTGATCGCCAACTAAAATTTTCATTTTATCCAAAGAAAGATTTTCTTTTTGTTGGTATTTCACTAGTTGATCACGTTAAAGGCAATATTTGAATTAGGTAATATAATTTACAAAGTGGAAAGTTTGAGAGCAGGCCTTTGTCTAAAGACAAGCTGTGAAAGAATAACGGATGCCGTTCAAAGTGCAATTTAATCAACACTTATTGTTTATTTTTAAATAAATCGAACTGTAAAATAGTTAATAAAAGTTACTTGTGTTAAGTGTGTTTTATTTATTTTTATAATATAATTTAAAAAAAAAAAACTTTCGTGTAATTATTGTTGGTACGTAAGGAATAGTGTTATAAAATGAATAGGATTTTAACTAGTATTCATTTACTTAACCACTAATTAAATGTTTTTCTTGGAGATGTTCACTTGTTTAATTTACTTTGTTTACTGTGTTTTTGGCTTCATACTAGGAATCAGTACCCTGAGCACGAGTTTTCAGTATTTGAGACGTAAAGTAAACTGGAACTTTGACAACTTCAAATTGTCAATTTTCAAGGAAAAAATTAGTTCCTTCTTCGCACACCAGAGGCGCTGTTCCATTTTTTAATACAAGAAACGCTGTAAATACTGACAAGACGCTGTAAAGTAAAAGAGTGAAAACTCGTGCTAAGGGTACTGGACATTCTAAACTCCGAGCATACCAGCTCTTTCCATTATAAAACGATAATGTATAATCGTGATGGAGTGCTTATTAAAAGTTTTCCATAACCGAACTGTCAACAGTATTTGAGATTTGATTGGGTAAATTGAACGTCTGGGAACTCGAGGTCAGGCTCGTATTTAAAGAATTGAGGGCCCGGAAACCCTTCCCAATGAAATGTAACCAGCAGCAACACGCTATATGAGAAGTATGATTCAATATTAAACATCGCTCATCGCTCTTTATATCATGAAATGGTTCTTCTGGTGGAAGAATTATCACCGGGACCGAGATTTGTGATAGTTGTGGTGTTAGAAAGTTAAAATTCTTATCATATTGCTCCAATCTATAAAATAGATTTAAAATTAGATGAAGGACACAAACACAAAACTTGATGACATTTTTCTCAATATAGAATCAGAAGCAGTACAATATTCTTTGTAGAGGCTAGCACATGTAATACCTACTTAAAAATTACAATTTTAAATCCTAACTACAAGTAAATGTGTGTTTAATGTAGTAGAATCAAATTTCTAGCCTCTCAACTAAATCATGTTTTTTTCCTCTTGTAGATGCACCGTGGCGTCTTAGATCTTGTTTTAGTGTATGCACTTGCATTGACGAATAATTTCCCATATTTGTTTTTTAGAATAAACTCAATTTTTATAACAAAATACGTGTTTGTTTTTTGTACAACCTATACAGTAATCTGTCATATGGGACAACGATCGCAGCGACATCTACGAATAGCTTTGAGTTGCCATCCCCATTGACTGCTGCGTTAAGTTTCGCGGGTTCGATTTCCGCACCGAAAAAAATATTTATATGACCTGCTAATAGTTGTTTCGGGTCTGGGTGTTTGTGTATGTGAGTTTCTATGTTTTGTAAACACATCCAAGCCACAGAAGACCCAAAGCCTGCCGGGGTCGCGGAACTTATCTCATTACCGTGACCCTGGAACACAAAGGGCTATTGAAGGATACCGTGGTTTTTAGTCAGTACGAGTCTGACAGTCCCTCCCGCCCTGCCCGGGGTGGGAGGACTCGTTTGATGATTTTACCACGCTAAAAAAAAAAAACAAAGAAGATATTCCTAGTTTACGGCGACCTGCGGGTCTAGCTCTCAACTACTTGTAGATCATAAACTGTTTGAACCGTGCAGGAATCGAAACCGCGACACACATCACGCCAACCGTACGTCGAAGTTATTACCCTGACATAGGCCATTCATCAAGGAAAGTTGGCGCCAAAGTCTAAGAATAGCTCAAATCAATTAATTAATCACATCACGCTGTTAATGACACGTTCGATGACATTAGTTCCTAATTAATTCACTATAGTCTAGCCTAAAACAAGGACTATTAACATCGGAATTCATCGAGCAATTCTTCCTCAAGTGCGAGGTCGAAGGTTGCAGAAATGATTGATTAATGTCGCTCATACAGTGTTTTTAAGTTATTGCATAGCTTTTATCGCGGGCTTTGAGCGCGGCGCGGCGCGGCGACCGAATCAAAAAATTTCCAAAATCCTAACGAAAAAACTCAAAAGTAAAGTTTTTTTTGATTTACATTTTCTTACTTATTGTAAACGGCCAGCTACAAAAGGAGTTTTCACAATAAAACCTACTTATAAAATTCTCCTACACCAAAGCAGTTCTTTATTACAGTAGTGCACCACAAACATTTTAAATAAATTATATTCTCGTTAAATATACGCGACAGGCGATTTAATTCTTTAAAAAAAAAAAAAAAAATGTTATGCAATAGCTTCACCGCGGCAGTCTCCGAGTACCACATTTTTTTTTATAGAAGCATAGTAAAATGTTCCCACAGCTGGGATACAGACCTCTCTGTGACATGGATTAGGTTGATCCACTACGCAGGTCTTTGGGGTTTGGTAGAGATACTACATGGGCGCACCACGAGGGCGAGGAGCATCTCTTTTCAAAGATTTTGGAAACATTTTTGGTTTGCACATTCCATTTTGTAAAGACCTGTTTTTTTTTTGAGTTTTCAGGGTTGGTTTCATGTAAAAGTTACCCATAAGTAGTTTCAGTTCATGAAAGGTTCTTAATTTTTTACATAAAACCCTGTATACTCGTATTTCCTACAAGAAAGAGATAGATGTCACTATAGTTGCTTTCGTCTCTTTCTAGAGAGTAAAGCAATTTTAAACACAGAAATGCTTGGTTCATGCTCTATGTCTATGCTCCTAACCTTTAAATTGCAAATGCTATATTCCGCCTTGGACACAGAATACTTAATAGTTGGATCAAACAATGCCACAATACACAATTATACACCTTACAGGAAAGAAGTAAGGTTGAATATTAACGTATGATAATAATAGTCTAGGTGCTTGTGAAGTCTGGATTTTGATTTGCTGACACTTTCCTTCCTCACATTCAAGAGGTGTCATTATAATATTTATTGATGCATTAGATCATGTGTGTAGACTGCTAATACCTTACTGAATTTGATAGGAGATTCTGATTTGACTATCTGATTTGCTGAAGTGGTCTGAAACAAGACTATTGGCAATATTATCAGTTCCTATTTTTTATATGTTATTTACTTCATCCTAGGAATTTCTTACTCACATTCACACGGACCAACTAAATGTAGGCCAAACAAAATCTTGTACGGCGCGGAAATCGTACCTGCGCCATACAGCGTAGTCGTCTTTGATAGTCGTTTTTATAAGAGCATGAAATTTTTATAAAAGTTTGCATGACTTCATGCTGTTGCATAGTAACGAGCATAGTTTTTCAAACACTTAAAAATAATCCCTTAATCACTGAAGATCCTCTTCGTAACAGCCGATAAAGTAATAATCCCCACCAAGTAGAGCCACTTGAAACGACTACATGTGTCAATGAAACTGTGGATCATACAGATTGTAACAGCGGAAGCGCTATGCAAATTGTACGACTGTCCGTCTTGAGTTGGCGGTGCGATCGTGGGCCATATCCAGTCCATTCATTTAACTGATTCAATGATTGGACGACACTGAGATGTTTTAAGTGCGTTTTAGTTGTGACGGCTGTGGGGGGGAGCCTTGAGGATATCTTAGTAGATTTATTTATCATTGGATTGAAAGATGGATGGAAGAATGTTTCGGAACGGTCCAGGAATTTCTACTAAGTCGTGCGTGGGTGCACAAAAATTCGGTTGTTTTGTTGTGACGGTTCCTTTCGCTTCAGAGCAAGAGGAATCATTTGATGATTTTACCAGCGAATAAAAAGGAGAGCGTCTACAAGGCGTCATGTCGAAGCGAAAGATTTTTGCCAAAATGCAATATACCTACTTATTTTTCAAAATTTTTGGTGAGGCCTTTCATTTTTGCTGAGGAGTTCATCTGCCTTAAGTCAGTAGAAAGTGGTTGAGCATTTGGGCCACTGTCTTATGTAACAATGACGTAAGTAGATGTAGCACTTTTTGGACGTCATAAAAAGTATTGATTTATAAATCTTACTATTGTTATAAATGAGAAAGTTTGTAAGGATGTATGATTATTACAATCTTACTCAAAAAGTACGGTGCCACTGATCGGATTTGGACGAACTAATCTAACCTGGAATTACCCTTTAGGATTATTTTTATCGCGGTATGATGTATTCCCGTGGGAAGATTATCATTATTATGAACTTCACGAGGGAAACTCAAACTCAAAGCATCTATTTGAAGACAATAATTACAGGCACTATACTTTCTCTATGGAGCCGAAACTTGGTCTCTGCGTTTACAAGATCGCCGTAAAATCGATGCATTGGAGATGTGGTGCTGGAGACGCCTCCTAAAGATCCCGTGGACAGCGTTTCGCACGAATGCATCCCTCCTTAAAGAGCTTCATATTAAAAACCGGCTTTCGTCTACTGTGCAGGCGCAGTGCGGTCACATCTCTTGGAATGAAAATTCTATGGAAAGACTGGTGGTTCAGGGCCAAGTGGAAGGCAAGAGATTACGAGGCCGATCACCAACTCGCTGGTCTGACCTAATAAAAAGAGCTACTGAGTCTACCATGGTCCAATGTACTCGGAACGTCTCCAACCGGCAAAAATGGAAGCACATCGCTGAAAGAGCAGTCCCCGAGGACTGCTCTTTCTTTAACACGGAGGGATGTTCACCCAACATCCCTCCATGTACCTCGACTGCGCAACCACGACCACTCTGACAAGAGTGTTAAAACCAAAAAGACAGGCACTATTGAATTGTCAACAAAAACATAAACTGGAGCTACAGTCACAAGATCAAAATAACGTGCAAAACTGCTGTAGTTGCCCAATTCAAGGCATAGATCTCTTTGGTGAATAATGGGCAGGAAACGCCGTAGGCATAAACTAGTATTTTCTTCGTCTTCCAACATTACTATATCAGAAAATGCGTCTTCCATGTTTGTTGTTTTCCAATAACATCTCAATCAACATGAATGCGATATAGACTCAGTAAGTAGATTGGAATCAATGGATCTTACTCGTTTGCCGCATAGAGTTGTGCGTACGTCAAATATAGCGCGTGCACGCGTATATTTTTAACGTCTCTTGGCTCACGTTGCAGAAAAGCGTTACAACGTACAGATCAGACAGTGTTATTGGGTTATTCCATCAAGAAATTCTAAGTTTTGCGCTAGGTTACACGCCTGGTGGATTACATAATTTTCCAAAAAATCCAAGTAGGCTGAATTTGTTTAATAGTGGGGTTTTCTGGAAAGAAAGTAATAATCCCCACTGGAGGGGATTCGTCAGTCGGGAATTCTGGAATAAACTGTTTTTTCTGGCCTTGCATAAGGAACAAATTGCACTCTAGACCACCCCCTAATTATGGCAAAATATTGCAAATGAATAAAACACAGGGTGAAAATCTCGTCTTAATGACATTAGGTACGTAAGCTAACCAACGCAATTAAACAAGATGATTCACAGTTAATGTTAATAAGGATATCCCTCACAACTAACTTATAGTAAACTTAACCTTATTAGTTAATACAGTACATCGTTAACGGCATTCTTTGAATAATCGTTTGGTTTGTACAGCGAGGAAAATAAGTATCGACGTACCTATTTATAAGTATCGACGTACCTATTTATAAGTATCGACGTATTTATAAGTATCGACGTATTTATAAGTATCGACGTACCTATTTATAAGTGTCGACGTATTTATAAGTATCGACGTATTTATAAGTATCGACGTACTTATTTATAAGTGTTGACATATTTATAAGTATCGACGTACCTATTTATAAGTGTCGACGTATTTATAAGTATCGACGTATTTATAAGTATCGACGTACCTATTTATAAGTGTCGACGTATTTATAAGTATCGACGTACCTATTTATAAGTATCAACGTATTTATAAGTATCGACGTACCTATTTATAAGTGTCGACGTATTTATAAGTATCGACGTACCTATTTATAAGTATCAACGTATTTATAAGTATCGACGTACCTATTTATAAGTATCAACGTATTTATAAGTATCGACGTACCTATTTATAAGTGTCGACGTATTTATAAGTATCGACGTACCTATTTATAAGTATCGACGTATTTATAAGCAAAATAAGCGTGCTCGCTCATGACGCGATGCAATTCGAATGATTAGTCTCGCCGGTCAACTACAAGTGATATACTCGTAGGTAGCCTTTTTTATAGGTGGTAAAATCATTAAATGATCCCTCCTACCCAGGGCGGGGCGGGAGGGACTGTCAGACTTGTATTGACTAAAATCAATGGTGATCCTTCAATAGTCTTTAACGTTCCAGGGTCCCTGTTACCTGATGATACAGTCCCGCGACCCCGGCAGGCTTTGGCACTCTAAGGTCCCCGTCAGATTGCTGACAGCTCTTTACACACGGAGTGCCTTTTTTTTTTAGCGTGGTAAAATCATCAAATGAGTCCTCCCCCCAGGGCAGGGCGGGAGGGACTGTCAGACTTGTACTGACTAAAATCCACGGTGTCCTTCAATAGCCCTTTACGTTCCAGGGTCACGGTAATGGAATAAGTCCCGCGACTCCGGCAGGCTTTGGCCCTCTAGAGGGGGGCCCCGTCATCTTGCTGACGCTCTTTGAGGCGCGCGTGGAACACAAATCGTCGTCGACCCGGCATGGTCCATGGTCGGGGGCGAGTTGCCCATTACTCGCCGCCTGCATGCTCAAACGGAGTGCCTAAGATATCAAATAAGTAAAGAAAAAAATTAAAGCTAAATCTCAAACTGTGGCCATTTTTTTAACAATTCTTTTGACAATTGAAAACCGACCAATTGGTCGCCTCAACATTACGCCGCCGCCCCGGTTAAGTAAATTCAAGTGGTGGCAGGCGATTTTCTAGTAGGTACACCGCAAAACATTTTTTCATCGGTGTATAATTTATGAATATCAAACAATGGGACAGTTCCTTTTATTGACGCAAGCGGAATAACTAAGTGTCATACGTTTTATGATGATTGAGGGCAGTACGTTCGTACGAATCATTTATTGTTCATAAATATTATTTTCGCAATAAGCATTTTCTGGCAATCAGCATTTTTTGAACGATTTATTTGTCTGTTTTAAGGTGATGTGAGAAAAAGTGCTGCGACGGAGTTCTGGGGAGCCATTTCCGAAGGGTAATTCCCGCTCCTTAATGCCCCGTCGTTAATTCTATTAATGTCTGGAAATGTTTTGTTCCACGATTTTTTTTTAATCGTTCACCCTTCATTCCGTTTCTAGTTCAGGAGTCAGAGTATTGCAATTGACGTTGTCTCGCAATTGCTGCAATGATTGCTGTTTCTAACCAAGTTTACTTTCACAGTTCATGTTTTGTGCATTCAAAAGTCACAAATAGGTACTTACCTATTTAACGCAGTTAGTAGTCAGTCGACACGGAGGAGTGAACGATTTGGTATTAAGAGGATAGTATACCGGCTGCCATTTAAAAAAATAGGTATTTAGAAAAACTCGTGCTGTCGCTACCACACCTCCCCGACACCCGATCGTGCGATAGAGAGCGTTGCAGCTCGCGACTGACTGTAAGTATTTTTTATATGAAATTTGTCTCTCGGGAGAAAACGTTTTTCACATATCACTAATCACGACCAATCTCTTAGATTCTAGCTCTTAGATTTTAGCGTCAATCGTTTTAGCATATGATATTCTAGGTTTGTAGGTTTTGCTTTTTTTATAAAACTGTTTTATTTTTAAAATACAAAGGTTTTACTTCAATGAAGATTTTGTCATAAAAATAGTAACTCTTAGGCGCCTGTAACTTTCAAACTATTATAAATTTTGAAAAAATGAAAACCTATAAACCTAGTTTTTTTACTGTGTCAGAAGCATTCTAAAAAATCATTGAGATAGGATAACATCTAGGGGCAGGAAAACGTTTTCTCTTTTAGTATGGACGAGTGCTCGGTAGACTATCGTCTTAACAAGGAGGAACTACCCTGCCTGAATGGCTTCCCATAATTCCGTCCCATCTAAATCTCAAATTATGGGCCAAAGTCTCTTTATATCAGACCTAAAACAGGTCGTTGACAAAAATGCTGACTGTTAGAAAATCGGATTCCTGGCTTATTGCGAAAATCATCATCA
Organism: Agrotis exclamationis; assembly: GCA_950005045.1. Taxonomy (NCBI): domain Eukaryota; kingdom Metazoa; phylum Arthropoda; class Insecta; order Lepidoptera; family Noctuidae; genus Agrotis; species Agrotis exclamationis. The sequence goes on from OX465443.1 coordinate 2,145,767, forward strand.
TCATCATCAGCCTAAATGTTCCCACTGCTGGGACACAGGCCTCCTCTCTGTGAGAGGGACTGGGCCGTAATCTACAACGCGGGCCCAGCGCGGATTGGTAGATGTCACATGTCTTCGAATTTTTGGTTCTAGAACATGCCGGTTTCCTCACGATGTTTTCCTTCACCGTTTTGAGAGCAGAAAATAATATCTAATAATTATCAAGGACTGGGTTTTGCCATTTCAGAACGATGACTACGGCTACCTCATCCTCAGTCCTGCTTAGACTGTCACATCAAGTTGTAAGCAAATTATGGTATAGAAAATGATTCGCAGCATTATTTATATCTTAGTATATTTAGTACATCGATTTCCGCATTTGAGGCGGAAAGTTTCATTGTTATGAAATTAATTTAACGCATGATTTAAATGTTTGATTGGCTTATGCTAGACCATGACGCTGAAAACTCGCTGCAGAATACGCTGAAAAGTGTTAAAAAAGTACGAATTTGCGAATACTGATAAGGTGCACAGTAAATGAGTGGAACTCACTACCTGCGTCTGAGTTTTATTATTCTATTATGCTGGGTCTACATTAGCGGGCGAAGATTCGTATCGCGTTGGCGCGCAAAACATCCGTTGTCGGACATACACGATGTTCTTGTCTACATTAGCGGGCGAAGATTCGTATCGCGTTGGCGCGCAAAACATCCGTTGTCGGACATACACGATGTTCTTGTCTACATTAGCGGGCGAAGATTCGTATCGCGTTGGCGCGCAAAACATCCGTTGTCGGACATACACGATGTTCTTGTCTACATTAGCGGGCGAAGATTCGTATCGCGTTGGCGCGCAAAACATCCGTTGTCCGACATACACGATGTTCTTGTCTACATTAGCGGGCGAAGATTCGTATCGCGTTGGCGCGCAAAACATCCGTTGTCGGACATACACGATGTTCTTGTCTACATTAGCGGGCGAAGATTCGTATCGCGTTGGCGCGCAAAACATCCGTTGTCGGACATACACGATGTTCTTGTCTACATTAGCGGGCGAAGATTCGTATCGCGTTGGCGCGCAAAACATCCGTTGTCCGACATACACGATGTTCTTGTCTACATTGGCGGGCGAAGATTCAGAAAGCGGCCTACGGCGAATATTCGTTGTTAAGTTGTGCGGCCGAGACGATGGAAGAAGCAGTGGCTTTGCATTATTATATGTCAGTAAATTATTATTTATTACATTTGTACGAATATTAGGTACGAAATAACATAAAAAAGAGAAGAAACAAGAACGTCATTCCCACTTCAAAGTCTGAACGACACTGAAGTGACGTAGGTGTGGCCACTCAAGCGAATATTTTCGCGACAAGTCCTTTGAAGCGCGCCAGTTTACCGACAGTGCCCCGATGCTAAGCTCCCTTCATCGTTGATTTAGTATCTGTCACCTTTGACCGAGAAGAGAATCAAGATCAAATCCATCTATGTATACTCCTATCTGCCGGGGTCGCGGGACTGTCTCATCAGGTAACCGTGACCCCAGAACGTAAAGGGCTATTGAAGGATCATCGTGGATTTTAGTCAGTACAAGTCTGACAGGAAGGTCTATAATTCTGAGACGATAAAAAAACTATATTTTGTATTAAAAAGTAATAATTATACTTTGTATTAAGTACTTATTACTTATAAGTACTAATTTGTACTTTTTTGTATTAAAAAGCTGAAGAGCTTGTTAATTGGTTGAACGCGCTCTCAGGAAGTAATCTCCAGAATGTAATGAAAACTTTCCTGAAAACCGCATCAAAATCCGTTCAGCCAAACGCGAGATAATCGCGGACAACAACTACTACTTTTTTTTTGAAGTCGGTTAAAAAGTTAAATTAATTTCCTCGCTATTACTCTAATTTTTTGGGTCATTTTTTTAGATTCAAATTATTTGGGTCTCGATACGGTCAATTATTGAGACGAAACTTTTAACCATTAACAGTTAAGTAATACGACAACTTTAATTCGTATGTATGTATGTTTGTTACTCAAGAATGCCTGAACAAATCTGCATAAGAGGCACCCAGATTACAGTCTGTTATAAAACAAAGGCTATCTTTTACAACGTTCTCGAGAGATAATCTTCAACTTACACGAGCCAAACCGGTGGCTTGAGTTAGCTATTAACCCTTGCATGCCAACCGGGGGCAAACACGTCTCAGTAACGCAAATCCGTTACTTCTTGAAAAGCCAAATGAACAAAAACGTACCTACCAAAACAATAACACAAAAACAATATCACAAATAAACACATTTCCACAACAATCAACTCACGCGCAAGCTCACTACTAAACTATATCACAATAGGGTCTAATTAGCGTCAAATGCATGTTTGATAACTTCCCTAGAGAGAAAGACGTGTGCGCAAACAATATGATTTAGAATCGTTGTGTTGTAATGAGTCGTGAGAAAATATTATAGATGCGACTGTAACAGTTTATTTATTTGTTTTAATTGATAAGACTGCAAAGATTTGAAAGCTTCTTGTTATTTGGAGAAGGCTCAAAACTTGATCCACATCACATCATTTGATCGCTTTCAAGATTTTCTTTATGTGAGGCTGAAATTTCAAACAATTTTTTTCTGATTTGAAAGCCTTCGAAGTCCAATTGTATGCCAAAGTATTGTATAATTCTTCTTTTCTTTAAATAAAGACCCACACTGGGTAATACTCCTTAGTCATTTAAACTCACATACACAGCCGGAACCGGAACAACAACTTGTAAATCCTACAGATATTTGTTTCGTGCGGAAATGCAGTCAGCGCTAAAGCCACTGCACCAACCGATATTTCATCACTTTCAGAACGAAACACGCCTCTTTTCGTAACTAGAAGGCTTGTCTACAAATGTAGTAGTGTACATTTATCAGATTTCCTACTAACCCCCAAAAAAAGGAGACAGTTATCTGAAAGGTGAAAGGCCAGAATAATTTTGAGTAAGTCTGTATCAAGACTACTGTACTGGCGTTGGCAGAGAAAAGGTTGTATTCCCAGTATCCCCATTAACGGAACGAAGCAATGGGGACTGCAGAAACAACTTTTAATTAGGAATTGTATTAAAACTGAGCTAATTATTTTACTCAATGGGGAAAAATGTAACGGGGATATTGGGAATAAACCGACGAGAGCAGAGAACCCTTAGCAGTGGCAGGGTTAAGTGCAGACAAGACTACATACAAACTGTGACACCAGAGTTTATTCACGATAAAACTAGTAAATAGACAACTATGCTACCTTGGACATCGACCTATATCATTATAATTAGTGATTGACAGGTAAACGACTTGTTAATTACACTTTGTTTTGACTATAATTTAAATATAGGTATTGTTTAACACCGTCTACTACTGTATGACTTGGTATGTATTTCTGTTTTTAAACTTCATGTACAATCGCCAGCAGGTCTACCTACCCGAATCTGTACCAAAGTGAATTTTACCAATCGAATATTAACCTTCCACTATGTGATAAGGTTGAAAATCTAAAGTAGTTTGATGTGCTGGCGATTGTACAATAGTGATAGTGTATAAAGACGGACGTAATACCACTAGACATTATCTACCAGACAACCTTTGTGTCAAATTGGAAGGTGACGTCACGGATGTCAAAACAGCTGTTAGCGTGCTGTGTACTTCTCGCTTATAAATAAAAATCACACATTTGTTTCTGCTAAGTTTATTGTAAAAGTACTTTTAAAACATCAATTTACAAGTGACATTGTTATCCAGTGTTTAAATACTGTGTAAAATACAAATAATCTAAAACAGTGAAAATCGATCAATAACTAGTGAAAAAGTACCCGAAACCTAAACAAAAGTGCCATATTAATAGTGTTTAGGCCGAAACGGACTGTACCGTAACCCCAGTGTGTGCGTACTCATAATTGAATATTGTATAACAGCCTATGGTGTTTGTCCGCACCATAAACTCCGTGATAACTGCCATAAACCTGTTCTCTAAATCAGCGCCATCTGTTGATTGATCAAGGTACTAACACGTACTCATTATGGCTAAGTGTGGGTCTTGTGGCAAGTTCCTGTCGTCAGCAGAGGCTGCAACTTGCACCAATTGTCGTTCATGTTACCACCGGTTGTGCGCTGGTGTTCAGGCTACTGGCCCTTTAACAACCCCATGGCACTGTCAGAATTGTAAGAAGAGTCTGGTGAGGGACAGCCGGATTGGAGTGCCTACACCAGCACCAGTTACCAGTAACGAGGAAGTCTGCGCCAACCAAATGGACACCAGCCCTATCAACAACACGGCCCTAGATGTGACACAGGAACTCAACCTCGACATTCTTAGGGCTGAACTCTCTACGTTCAAGGAAGAGTTTCTGAAGCTGGTGCGGAGTGAGTTCCAGCAGCTTCATGTTGACCTGTCGGAGCTGAAGTCGTCATTAAATTCGACGAACGACAGGATGAACAAATTAGAGGAAAGAGTAGTTGTATTAGAAAACCAAGCAGCTCAGCCTTTGGCATCACCTGAGATAAATGCTGTGATATGTCAATTGAGGAGTGATATCAACGACCGAGACCAAGACCTGCTCGGGAACGATATCCAAATATCAAACATAGCAGAGGCCAGCGGAGAAAACCCAACCCACACGGCGATCCTGGTTGCGACAAAGTTGGGTGTCAAATTGAAGGCGCGTGATATTGTGAGCGCTGAGCGGGTTGGTGGCAGGCGCCTCAACGCTACCCAAGCGACGGCGCCGGTGGAAACCCGCCCGCGCTTCCTCGTCGTTCGTCTCGCGCGTCGCGACCTACGGGACGAGCTGCTGGAGAGTGCGCGGGCTCGCCGCGGCGTGACAACGGGGGACCTAGGTTTGCCGGGCCCAGCGACTCGTTTTTACATCAACGAGCGCCTTACAAAAGCAAACCGTGAGTTGTTTCGGTGTGCGCGTGAGGCAGGTAGTCGCCATGGTTGGCAATTTGTGTGGGCAAAACGAGGCCGTATCCTCGCCAGGCGCAAACCCGGTGATCCCACATGTCACATCCGCTGTGAGGAAGATATATTGCGCACCTTCGGTGTGGCGCCAGTTACCAGCGAACATAGCGTATTGTAAAAACACTATTTTGTTTGTTGTTTTTATCGTATCTGTCGTTATTTTCGAAGTTTGTTACACTCATATTTTTGCACGGTTCTCCTCAAACATGAATTTGGTAAAATTATGTAACTGTCCTTTACAAGTTATAATTCTAGCAATGTTTTATTTTTATTTGTATAATGTCTGTCTCATGCTGGCAGGTGTGTGTCTCATGGCGCACCTCAGTGAATTACGCGTAAATCAGTTTTACAACACTACACATAATTATCTACACCTACTTATCACAATACTACTGTACTACTCCATAAACTCATTTTTCCATAATAACATGTTTCATAATCTGTTACACTACAGTTTACAACTTATATTACATTCTATTCTATACACTGACACTATTTACATATTTACAATCCAGTTTATTTTAAGGTTTTGTGTAATTAAAATTAAAAGCGCACTAATGATATTGTTTACTTTGCCAGATGACGGAATTCTTTTGATACTATTACTATGACGACCAAAGGAGAAAAGTTTTTTAAAGTGGGATTTTTAAATGCGGGCTCATTGGGTACAGGCCACGATGATTTAATTGGTGCACTGGACAGACACTGCTTTGACATTATGGCTATTAACGAAACATGGCTCCGACCGGGCGAGGAGGGGCGCGCTCCGGTTGTGCCGGGCTATCGTTTACGTCACAAGCCGCGGCCAGCGAGTGTTCGCGCGGGTCGTGGTGGGGGCGTCGGATTTTACCTGCGGCGTGGACTGAGCGCGCGTACTTGTCCTAGCTCGGTTGATCCCAGGTTCGAATCGGTGGAGCAAATGTGGCTAACGCTTTCTCTAAACAGCAAAAAAATTGCCATTGGAACAGCCTACCGTCCACCCTGGCTCGACCTTGCCCTGTTCCTTGATGCCATTACGGATTGTATGAGCTCGTTGGGTAACTGCGACCATTACATTTTGCTGGGCGATTTCAATGTAAATTTGTTAGATGAAAATGGGATTAAAACTAGAAATTTCTACGAATTTCTAAATAGTCTCAGTCTCACACAATTGGTGACATCTCCTACTCACTTTACAGCATCCAGCGAAAGTCTCATTGATCTCATATGTACAGACCTTCGAGCTAGAAATACGTCTGTGGAACCTATCGGTACAATCAGCGGCCATTCAATCGTAATAGCCGAGTTTAATATTAAGCGCGAAAAGTTTAAACCATTCTGTGTAAAATACCGGCCTCTTAAAAATATGAACATGGAAATTTTTGAATCAGACTTATTATTATTAAACCTCGGATCTATTTCCTCGCTTGACAACGTTAACGACATGGTACATGCCTTTAACACTCTTATAACTTTCATTTTTGATGTTCACGCGCCGGTCAAAACGTCCACTGTGAAGGAAAAATCCTATCCATGGATTACAGATACAATCAAGCTTATGATGCGATTACGTGATGAAGCACTAAGTTGTTATAGAAAAACGAAATTGGATTCTAAAAGAAAGTATTATAAGGAGTTAAAACACTTGGTAATTAGTGCCCTGCACAGTGAAAAGATTGCATATTTTAAACAGAACATCAATAATAAAATACATAACCCAAAATTACTTTGGAAAAATCTTAAATCTACAGTATTAAATTTTAACCATAGACAAGACCTTCCGTCGCATTTTAATGACCCGGACCTAATAAATAAAAACTTTTTGATCGTTCCCGGTAATCCCACGGCAAGCTCATCTCTTTTACAATACTATGAAAATCACAGATATGGTGAAGCTGTTTTCAAAATCAGTCCGGTGACAAAAAGCGATATCTGTCTCATCTTATCTAGTCTCAAAAGTAACGCGGAAGGCTACGACAACATTACTCTGGACATGATCGTCATGACTCTGCCTCACACTTTGGATGTTATAACAGACATAATTAACCGCTCGATAGCTACGTCAACATTTCCCGACCAATGGAAGATTGCCTCAATTAGGCCCTTGCCCAAAACCTCAAACCCATCTACTTTAAAAGACTTACGGCCAGTTAGCATATTGCCTTGTCTATCAAAAGTCTTAGAAAAAATTATCAGTCGTCAACTTACACATTTTCTAGAACAAAATAAAATATTACCAGATTTACAATCAGGGTTCAGAAAACAGCGCAGTACGTCTACCGCTTTATTGGATGTTACTGACAATATCCTATCTGCCCAAGATAAAGGAATGTGCACTTTATTAGTTCTGCTTGACTTTTCCAGGGCATTCGACGCTATAAATATCCCATTATTATTATCAAAGTTAAAATATTACGGTTTCGATCCCAACGCTGTACAATGGTTCCGTAGTTACTTAAGTAATAGGAAACAACTGGTTGACCTGCGCTCGAGTGACGGCACTTCTATCAGATCTGCACTGCTTCCCGTAGACAGAGGAGTCCCGCAGGGCACCATTTTAGGGCCAGACACTTTTAATTTGTACTGTGCAGACATAACAAGTTGTCTACAGAGATGCAAGTACCATATATACGCCGATGACGTCCAACTATATATATCTTTTAGACCAGACGAGTATGATGGGGCCGTTAAGGATCTAAACGAAGATCTCCAACGAATTGCCGTTTGGTCTGAGAGGAACTGTCTGTCGCTAAACCCCACCAAAACAAAGTATATGGTGTTAGGTAGCAGACAGCAGTTGGCTCGACTACCTATGACCTTTGACATGAAATTAATGGGCGAACCAATTGAGCGAGTGTTTGAGGCGCGAAACTTAGGTCTGAACATGGACAAAGATCTTCGTTTTGAGAAACATGTCTCTGACTCGGTAAGAAACTGCTTTTACCGTCTGAAGGTTTTATATAAGATGAGATGTTATTTATCGGAATCACTACGAGAACAACTAGTTGAATCTCTGATCCTATCAAGATTGAATTACGCGGACACTGTTTATGGCCCGCGCCTGTTGGCTCGCACAGAACGACTCATACAAAGGGTACAGAACGCGTGCGCCCGGTTTTGTTATAATATTCCCCGTAGAAATCATGTTACTCCGTTTCTCAACAAACATTTTATTATTAAAATGAAGTCCAGACGTAAGCTACACTTGGCATGTCTTCTGTTCGGGGTGATTAAATTTAGGGAACCAAGTTATTTGTATAGCAAGCTAAATTGGATAAATAGTAAGCGGGAATGTAGTAGAAGGCAATGCTCGCAACAGCTCTCGTCTCAGTCACATAACACGGCTGCTTTCAGAGGCAGCTTTCGTTACGCGGCTTCCAAAGTTTGGAATAACCTACCACCACCTATCAGATCAATCAACACAATGGCTACTTTTAGGCGACGTTTACGGCAGTATCTTGTGGAAGAGCAGCGCAAACTGGATATGGTCGCGGCAGACGTCTCGTTAATCTGAGGCATTTGTCTAACTACAGCCTCCTACAGACTTAATTATTATTATAAATCCCACATACTGGTTTATGGTGCACGGTTGTACAAATAATCGAGGTTACTCTCTAATATTAGGTTTTCTCTTGCACGTTCTCAGCCGGCTGCCTCATGATTGACGATTGTGTCCTTTAACCGGAAGGTGCAAAAATACCCACGACAATGCTGCCTCCCATCGCATTATGTGAGACCTGCAGCATGCAAAAAAAAAAAAACCTAATAATTTCCTACCTATACAGGTATATAAGAGTATGCATTGCTGTATTACATTATATTTTTAACTTACCGAACGTGTATGGCCTACTTGCATGCGACTGGTATATACGATGCGGCATGCCTCTCGGAGTGGTACCTTTTCCATCTAGGTAACTACCTAGGTCTGCCTGCGGGCGATCCTCTTTGTCACTTTGCTTGTGTATTTTTTTGCCATCCCCGACAACTCTGTAAGAGGGTAAAACACATTGAATAGGTGCCTTCTATCTGAACATAAAATAACTCATGACATTTTTAATTAATTTAATTCTTCTTATTAATTTATTACTGAATACCGCTTACCCGTCTTTGCATTTTCAATCCAATCACGTACTTTCTTTTTTCTTCCGGCTATACTTTTCGCATAAAATCAAACTGACTCGATAAGTATAATTAAGTAATTATAAACATGACCCACACTTCACTTTCCTACTGTTTCTAATATTAAAGTAAGCAATAATGTCAACAGTGGCTGTCTTAGTTATTAGTCCACCGCGCCTGGCTGCCTGCAGCGTTATGTCACGGGCTTTTTTGTGAGCGTAATGCACTAAAACCTATAAATACCTACAAGTGTGCGTTGATAGGAAGTCTGCTGTCGGGCGAAACAGGTTTTTTAAAGCGATAGCTATTTACATAACCTAATAGCAGACGTCCGTCCCATTTTGTTTATCTGTTTATTGGTTATGGTTATATTACTAACATTTTTTTTTGTAGTATATTTCTATTATTATATTATATCCATATGTTATTTAAGTAAAGTACATATACACAAACATTGACACTACATTCATAAAGCTGATTTACATCCGTTACATCACTAATACAGGCCCAGTTGAAAACCAGCGCCGGGCACTAGTTGCTCGACATTTTTGCTGAACTGGGCCTATTTGGCGCAGCCATGGGACACACATCAAATCTTTTTTCGTTAAATTTGTCTTATGTAATTTTTGATTTAGCTTAAGTCTATATTTCTGTTTCTTGTTTTTTATTTTGTTGTGTGTTTACCGTGGTTATGTACCAAATAAATGTTTTTTCTTTCTTTCTTCTTTCTTAAATTGGCTAGCATTATGGGCATTTAATCACAGAATAGAGCTCGTCAACACGCTGCGTTTCGAAGCAGATACTGGACGTCAGCAAGAAGTCTGCCAGGATAAAGTGGCCACATTCCCGTTTTAAAACTGCTGGTCTGCTGGTCTTCACTATGGGTGCTTTATGATGGACGGTGCCGCCGAGGCCGGCCTATAAAGAGGTGACGAGACAGCGTGGTGGTCTATCGTGTAGGCTGGTTCGAGTTAGCCCAGGATAACAGCTATAGGGAAAACTTGATGGGAGGGTTTTACCTAGCAGTCATAGAGTCATCATAATCATAATTATTATCAGCCTTAGGAAATCCACTGCTGAACATAAACCTATCACCAATAGATTTCTAATTCAGTTGGATGCGCCTTGCATCAACGTAGTGAACAATACAGAAAATGCACATAATTACTTCTTTACCGGAAGACCTGCAGTACCCACAATCAATATTCACTAGTTTTACTAATTAGTTGGCGTTCTTTGGGGAAGGCTTATGTTCAGCAGTGGATGGCAAATGGCTGAAGAAAGAGTTTTGAGGTATGCTGAATAAAATTGGACATCCGCTAAAATGGCACCTGACATATTCGGCACCTAGCAATATTAGTCGCAGGTGCCCTGAGGAATAGTTTTTGATCTACGAGTAGCATTCCACTTAGGGCACCTACGGATCATACTACATCAGCATCATATCGGCTGTGACACGCATTTGTTTCTCCCAAAAGTCGACACACTGCCAAATCCTAAAATCGCTTCCCGCTTCCAACAAGATCTGGCCTTCACCAGGTCATTGTTCCACCACCAGAAGAACTCGAAGACTTATTCTATTCTTCTATTAGTCAAAATGTTGATAAACAAAAATCCATTATAATAAAAGCAAAGCAAATGAACCGATCAACCGAATAATTGCAAACTATAATGGACACATCCTTCCTTTTCAAATCTACGAAGCGACTTGGAGATAAATTTGAATAATTATACAAGCTTGAACTAATTGGAACACATGATATTTACATAGCTACTAAGTGTTCTATGAAGAAACAATATTGTTATGCTTGTTCGGCTAATATTATAGTCGTGTTTATGCACTTATTTCTGTAGTAGGCTAAATTATGAAGACTTTGATTAATATTACGGATATGTAGGGGAACAGTGTATAAGACGGGAACGTTAATAATCGCGAGGTATAATGGGGATATACACTCTTTAGGCATACTTAACACAACACTAACGTAGAGCAAGCGCCATCAGGACGTCATTTGCAAGCGGCCAGACGCAAATGGCGTCCTGTTGGCGCTTGTGCTACGTTAGTTTTGTGTTAAGTTTGCCTTAGGTGTGTGATTTCCCATCACACCACGTGTCCCCGTCTAGTAGCAATGTCATTTGTCCGTTATATGCTTACGTTTTGTGTGTTTGTGTGAACTTTTGCTCAAAAACGAACCTATTTATGTACATAAATTAATTTAATCATGAAGATGATATACGTAACTTATGTACAAATGTTGACGAATTCGTATCGATTAGCACTACTACATTTAAACCTAATGTTGCTTTGGTCAGATTTTCCTCATTTCACAACGGCAACTTAACTTATATTTTGCAATACCTATGTATAATTAGGATCCCTTAAACTGTTAACATCGGTTTTCCTTAAACTTGTTAGTTATGTTTGTATAGTATGGAAATACCCAGTAAGTAGATTTGAGTTGGTGACAGCATTGCAGAATAGAAAGTGTAGATAGATCTATGCAATTTTCCTTGTATTCGTTTATAAGTTACCCTTTTTTATCGTGGTAAATTCATCAAATGACTCCCCACCTAGGGCGAGATTGTTTATTATTTATAATAACTTGCAAAAAGTAAGGAACAGTTGATCGATCACACACCCGTAGAACACCGTATTGAGGAGTACAGTGACCCCCCAAAGAGGTTGTCATTTATCTCAATTAAACTTCAGAGGGAACATTATAGGTCATCCAGGACAGTCCACTTAAAGAAATCATTTGTTTTTTTTCTTACAGTTATAGCCATGCTTTTGTTTCAGAGGTAAACTTATATGAGTCCGGGCCACTCTGGGTGGAGCGAAAAGGACTGTGACTCTTACTGGCTAAAAGTCCAGTCCATTCTTCAGTTGGCCTTTGGGTCCAGGAGTTTGACCCTATTGAAAATATACCTATCCTTGAAGATCGCGTTTAACTCTACGCGTCGTGGAACCGATTCTGGTCCTTGATCAGACGGCGAGCTACTCACTACCAGCAAGTCTTTGTCTAGCCATGCTTTCCCACAACTTGGCAAAGCCAAGTCTAGTCAAACAAACATTGCCTGCGCGGTGTAAATAAAAACCGAAAATTGTAAAGGGTTTATAATACAGCCAGTGTCAGTGAGTCAAGTAAGTGATCTCAGAGAAGACCGTACTTAGCACAGTGGTCACGAGCTATCGTAAACAGCGTGGCTAAGAGAAGACACCTTCAGTCCTTCGAGAGATGTGCCGTAACAGGCGTTGCACGGGGTTCTGGATTTGGTCTTTTAAGAGGTGCCAGCACCATGTGCTGATAGTCACCATCCTGGGTGTTGTTACTGACGTAAAAATCCTGCACTCCCTGGCCTTTTCCACAAAGACCGAGCGTCTTTTATAGGTTTCCTCTGACAGCAACAAAAGGGCCACTGACCGTACCAGATGCTCATTGTTACAGGAATTTTAATCATAAAACAGAAAATATCTACTATTCACTTTCTATTCGCACATAAACCAATGAGTTCTTGTCATGTTGAGGAAAATGATCTGAACAAGTTTTAGGTTATTTCAATTACACCATGTGGGTATAAAATAAAAATATTATGTACCTAGGATTGATTCACCAGCCGATTACGCGGTAGGTAATTCAAAACCTACGTCATTACATGCCACCAGCGTTATCACAAACCTGGGCTATCAATGTTGTAAAAACATAAATAAAGATTGTAAAATTCTGAAGAGGGCAATAATCGCAAGCGCCGCTTTGAACTTGATTTTACCTGGACTTGAAATAACTAGGTAGGGGAACAGTGTATAAGACGGGGACGTTAATCATTGCGAGGTATAATGGGGACATACACTCTTTAGGCATACTTAACAGAACACTAATATAGAGTAAGCGCCATCAGGACGTCATTTGCAAGCGGACAGACGCAAATGGCGTCCTGTTGGCGCTTGTGCTACGTTAGTTTTGTGTTAAGTTTGCCTTACGTGTGTGATATCCCATCATACCTCGTGTCCCCGTCTTATACACTGTTCCCCTACTGAGATTATAAAGACAAGCTTGACTCACAAACCGGGGTATTTACCTGGTTAATATGTTTGTAGATTTGTCCCAAAGATACCTGCAGTACCTGCATGTTGTTTTCGTAATTTTCCTTATGAATGGTGGTTAGTAAAAACGACTTTTCTTATCTACCTACTTGTTTTTCATCTAGTTCACCTTATTCATGATGATCACCATCATCGGAGATGGTGTGGTCCGTCTTCAGGTCAACTACAGTTGGGGACCCGAACAGAGGACTGCTTATCTGTTCTCCCTAGTCCATCAGCGCCAGCTACTCAGCGGGAAACACGATACTTCTTGATAATGACTTGTACCACACGCGCCTCAAAGAGCGTCAGCATAATGACGGGGCCCCCTTTAGAGGGCGAAAGCCTGCCGGGGTCGCGGGACTTATTCCATTACCGTGACCCTGCAACGTAAAGGGCTATTGAAGGACACCGTGGATTTTAGTCAATACAAGTCTGACAGTGTGGGTGGGAGGACTCATTTGATGATTTTACCACGCTAAAGAAAAGGCTCATGACCTTCGTCAGTTTTGTGTGAGATGTCGCATCAAAGGAGCTCCTGGTTAAATAATGATGGCCGCTCTGGTAAGTCTACATTAGTTCGACTACGGATGGGTGCCCATGTATCATTTAGCGAGTTTCCTCCGTGCCAACAGCACGTAAATCCATTGGTCACGGCTGTCATTTGCAGAACTTTGCTTATCGTTACTGTTAGTAATAACCGAGGGGATTACCCAGTCACTGGGTTGTGGAGGTCCGATAGGCAGCCGCTCTTTGTAAAACACTGATATTCAGCTGCATCTGGTTCGACTGGAAGGTGACCCCAATATAGTTGGGAAAAGGTTAGACAGATGATGATCTCGTATCTGTAGCATTCTTTGGAAACCATCTTGAAGATAAACAATTCATAAATAAAGAGCAACAAGTACTTCTCACAGGAAACTTGTAAATCAGAGTGGATCCGTTGTAATATCAGATGAGGACGTGACGTCAGCAAGAATGCAGTACTCACTTGAGAGTAGTGCACTCGTTCAATGATATTTTATTTATTTGCTCATGCGCACCTTAGACAGACCTCAGTCATACCAAGGCAAGTCTTAATATAATACAAAAATAGCTGAACATAAACCAATCAAAATGATGGTAAGGATCGAATTTTCTCTCTAAACTCTCGAAGGACCAGGACATTTTGTCAACTTCCATCTGCAGCAGAATCCTCAGATTTCAGGGCCTTAAGTTCAATCTTAGGTTAATCTTCAAAAGAATGATCAAAAGAAAAGTAATTATTTTAAGTTACATCATCAAATTAGTTCTCCCGCCCTGGGTGAAGCGGGAAGATATTTCAGACTTGAATCACTAAAAACCTATTCTTTCAGTTGCCCTCTGCTTTGCCACGGTGAACTTTTAAGACAGTCCCGCGATGACAAAAGTACTTACTTTTTTTTAGGGTGATAAAATCATCAAATGAGTCCTCTCCCACCCAGGGCAGGGCGAGAGGGACTGTCAGACTTGTACTGACTAAAATCCAGTGTCCTTGATTAGCTCTTTGCGTTCCAGGGTCACGGTAATGGAGCAAGTCCCGCGACCCCGGCTGGCTTTGGCCCTCTAGAGGGGGGCCCCGTCATCTTGCTGACGCTCTTTGAGGCGCGCGTGGAACATAACGGGCTGTCGACCCGGGCATGGTCCAAATCCAAATAGCAGGTATGAAGTATGAAGGTTTAAATGAATGTTTTAATTAAAGTAAGTCGTCACCTGCGTAGTCTTTTCCCATCTAAGTTGGGATGGCTTCTAGTCGAACTTGATGCAGCTGAATATCAGTATTTCACATGGAGTGCCTGCCTATCTGCCTTCCACAATTCAGTAATCGGGTAATACGATATATCTTGTCAGAATTTCGAGTAATGACTAAGTATAAAAAAAAAAAATTTGAAAAAAAGGGAACCGACTTCAAAACCAAACACAAAAAAAGTGTAAAATAACTTTTCTTTCGGAAGTCGGTGGCTTTGTTTTTATTTATTTCATTGACTATGGCCACCGACTTCCGAAAGAAAAGTTATTTTACACTTTTTTGTGTTTGGTTTTGAAGTCGGTTCCCTTTTTTTCAAAAAGTTTTTTATTAGTTTAGATATTCAACAAAAAATCAAAAATCTTCATATAATCGGCGTCTTTGAAAATCTACAACCTAAGTAAGCAAAAACGGATCCACGCGTGCAACGTCACGGGATATCCATTAGTATTATATACTAAAACCTTCTCCAGAATGTAATGAACACTTTCCTGAAAACCGCATCAAAATCGGTTCAGCCAAACGCGAGATAATCGCGGACAAACATACATACATACAGGTCGAACTGAGAACCTACTTTTTTTTTTGAAGTCGGTTAAAAACAGCAACAACAATCAATGACAACTAGAACCAAAGGAACTAGGGATGGGTCGTTGACGGTTTTTCCGTCAACGAAACGTTGACGTTGATTTACGTTTGTCAACTAGTTAAATTCTTCAACGAGTTAACGTACTAATAATGTCAAGTTGACATTAGTAGTACGTTGACAATAAACGGTTAACGTTGACGTTAATCAACGGTTTTAATTCAACGATTGCGCGTTCAATTTTAGAAACAATTTGATTCAGTTTATGTATTGGTAAACGTTTGATTGATGGTTCTACTAAGATGAACTTCCCTTCATACTTTCTCTTCTGGCTTTTTTTTTTTTTTATCGTGGTAAAATCATCAAATGAGTCCTCCCACCCCGGGCAGGGCGGGAGGGACTGTCAGACTTGTACTGACTAAAATCCACGGTGTCCTTCAATAGCCCTTTATGTTCCGGGGTCACGGTAATGAGATAAGTCCCGCGACCCCGGCAGGCTTTGGCCCTCTACAGAGGGGGCCCCGTCATTATGCTGACGCTCTTTGAGGCGCGCGTGGAACACAACGCGCCGTCGACCCGGGCATGGTCCATGGTCGGGCAGCGAGTTGCCCTTTACTCGCCGCCCGCATGCCCGCGCCTACGGTGGCCGGAGATTGTCTTGCGACGTCCGTCGCCGTGGGCGTCCACCACTGCGGTTGGGGCGGAGGGAGGACACTGTCCTCTCTCTCACGCGGCCCGCCTCCTCCTTCGCGAGCATTACTGCTTCGCAGAAGGAGGCGACCGCTTCCCACTCCGTCTCGCCCCGCAGCATGGCCGCAACCAATGCCGGGCGCGAGAGGTCTCCGCCTATCGCCGCCGTGAGGACACGTCGGTGCTCTGCCCAAGCTGGGCAGTCTTGCACCGTATGCTCTACTGTGTCCTCCGGGCGATCTTCGCAGTGGTGACACCCAGGCGTTTCCTCCTTTCTCCTTAGACACAGGTACCTCCCGAAACTTCCGTGTCCGGTGAGGACCTGCGTCATGCGGTAGGTCAGGACGCCGTGTTCTCTTCTGGCTTAGGACTGACTGAATAGAATACCTATTCTTAAAATAAATATTTCGAAAATCAACTCTTTCATCCGTTACTTAGAGTTCAAATTGTATGATATGACATTCACTCGTAATCTATGACGTTATTTTCAACGTAAGTTTTATAAATTGCTCAGCTCGTTGCGACAATTCATAAACGTCGTTGACGAATTCAACTAGTTGATTCATATACAATTAACGTTAATACGTTGACAGATCAACGGTTGATTCAACTATAGTTCGTTAATTCAACTATAGTTCGTTGATTCAACTATAGTTCGTTGATTCAACGCTCATCCCTAAAAGGAACCAACCGGATCGTGCTCTACTGGGCACAGAGGTAGCTCGCTATTAATAGATGGTCACCCATTCACACACCAATCTAGGCAAGCACGGCTTAACCTTGAAAAATCGACCTGTTATCAATGACCTACGAGCTATTCCCATAAATTAAAGTAAGTGTGATAAAGTAATCTCTTTATCAACCAGCCTGAGTGTGTAAACCAGATGATAGTTTTACTACAATCTCGGCTATGTGACGTCACACAGAACACTGTTATAATACATACTCTTGATGAGAGTGCGCATATCGACTTGAAAATGGGTAAATTCTATTGGTTTTAAGAATAAGGATTACAACAGCTTTCTCCAGGAGTGGTTATAATTAAAATTACTTGGTATAAGTCGTCACTTTCTTTTATTTTATTGTGGAAGTAGCTCACGAAAATTCAAAACTTCACGCCTGTCGCCTCCTCCTTCACCAGCATTACTCGCAGAAGGAGGTGACTGCTTTCTATTCCTCCTTGCTCCGTAACCGTGGCCTGAACTAGTGCTCGTCGCCTATCGCCTCCATGTGGACACGGTACTTCGACTAAGCCGGGCAGACCAGCACCGCATGCTAGACCGTGTCCTTCGGGCGGGTAAAGGGGTCTATCAGACCACTGGCTAAAAGCATACGGTCAGAAAGTCTGACAGGCCCACCAGCTCCACCCAGGGTGAAGACTTGTTTGATAAGTTTATCTCCCCATAAAAAGGCGGGGTGCTGTGTTTACAGCTGCAATTGGCATATCCTGAGCCGTCAGTCAGTTCCCTACCTCTTCTCCTGACCTGTCTCCTCCTCTCGTCTATGTAAGGATCAAGTCTCGACCGGCCTGTTGGTCTAGTGGTTAGTAACCCTGACTGCTATGCCGGAGGTCGTGGGTTCGAGGCTTCCGGCGACTGGGACCGCAATAAAGTGACACCGCGGTCCCAGTTGCCGGATGCATTTAATTTTAATATTTGTATTCCGTCGACTGGGACCGATCCATGAATTGAACCAGAACGGTACGGTCAGACGAAAAATGTCTATAGAAATTGTCTTGTTCAATACAAACCAGGAAAAGTAATAGGCTAGCATAGGTTCAAAGTGGTCTGTATTAAAATAATTCTCGGCAGGAATAGGTTACCTGAAATTGTCTTGTATCGATTCAGAAATATTTAAATAAACACCACTTTGAACTTATGCTAGCCTAGTACTTTTGCTGGTTAGTCAATGAAAAAGGCAAATTCAGGTAATCTCCTTCTTAGAATTATTTAAATACAGACGTATACTGAACTCATGCTAGCCTAGTACTTTCTTTTTGGACAATTGGGATTTTGTTCTAAAAACTTCCCACTGGCGACAAACTTGAAAAATATTCCCTTTAGTCAGCAGTGAGACAATAAGAAGCTAACAAAAAGTACTAGGCTAGCATGAGCTCAAGATGGGTCTTTATTTAAATAATTCTAAGTAGAAAGTTTCCTGAAACTGTCTTTTTCATTGACTTACCAGCAAAAGTACTAGGCTAGCATAAGTTCAAAGTGGTATTTATTTTAATATTTCTGGGTCGATACAAGACAATTTCAGGTAAACTGTTCTTACCGAAAATTATTTTAATACATACCACTTTGAACCTATGCTAGCCTATTACTTTTCCTGGTTTATATTGAACAAGACAATTTCCATAGACTTTTTCGTCTGACTGTACCGTTCTGGCATGAACAATAGATTTTTTATTCTTTTATGAATCGGTCCCAGTCGACGGAATACAAATATTAAAATTAAATGCATCCGGCAACTGGGACCGCGGTATCAGTTTATTGCGGTCCCAGTCGCCGGAAGCCTCGATTTCTGTACGTTCTGATATATTTATTTATTACATGTTCTATCGCTATATATGGTAAAACAAAGCTCCCAAATGTTGGAGGGCAATACCGTTATGTAATACCTATGTTTAATAAAAAACTATTCAGCTTCTGATCGCTTTCGTGTTAGTCTGTGTCAACGCTTGTATCTTCTAACTCAAACTCTGAAGAGTTAAGTATTTTTTATTTGTATGTTTGAATGCACTACTATCTCCGGAAGTTATTCTTGAGGTAGGTTATGGGCAACCTTTAGAAGCCTAGCAAAAAAAAAAACGAACACTAACCAAAAAGGCGAGTGATGAATGGGATGCGACGCAGTCGTGGATTTTAGTCAGTACGAGTCTGATAGTCCCTCCTGACCCGCCCTGGATGAGAGGACTCATCTGATGATGATGACGTAAAAAATGTAACCGCCTTCAAAAACAACCACAAAAAAAAGAGTAAAATAACCTACAAAATAACTTTTCTTTCGGAAGTCGGTGCCTTTGTTTTTTTTTTTATTTCATTGTCTTTTTTTTTTTGCCACCGACTTCCGAAAGAAAAGTTATTTTGTAGGTTATTTTACTCTTTTTTTGTGGTTGTTTTTGAAGGCGATTACATTTTTTTGAAAAAGTTTTTATTTTACTGTTTTTAGTTTAAGTATTCAACCCGAATTCTCGTCAAATACATCATTATCTAATACGTGTACTAGAATTTTGTAATCCGTAACACCGGTATTAACATCGCTCATGTACACAATAAGCTAATAAAATTCCCTATCTCAAAAACTAATGAACCGATTTTGATGAAATTTGCAGTAATCCCTAAGTTAAATGATACCTAGAACAACAAAAATAGAATTACTTAAATCGGACTTGTAGTACCGGAGATATGCGAACTCAAACTAAATCAGTCGATGCCTACTCCTTACTGTTAAGGAGTTTGTGACCTTCCATCATCAGCTCAGCTACATGAGATGATGATTACCATACGCAAGTACTTAAATTACTTCATAGGATTTGCGAAAAACGATGTGTGGGCCTATAAAATTCGAGGGTTACCCTCGATTTCTCCAGGATCCAATCATCAGATCCTGACTTGGTGACTATGGGACCACCTCAGAATTACCTCCTCCTTTTTGAAGTCGGTTTAAAAAAAGAATGCTACCATATTTGTAAGCATTTAAATTCACCATCGAACACAGCATCACCAACATCATCATGATCTTCTTGCCCTTATCCCATTTTATTTGGAGTGGTGCAACACGTTTTTTTTCTTCCATTCACCCCTATCAGACGTCACAGTACCATTTACTTCAAGCACAACTGTGTTATTTAAAGTCTTAGAATTTTTGCTTTTATGCATGCTTAAATAGTTCTTCAGCACAAATTCTTGTGATTCTTTTCATATTTCTGCATCTTAATTTATCAGCCACATTCCTTACGCGCAAGTAGTAAGAATCAGCTGGCAGACCAGTTAAAATGAAGCTCGTAGGCGATCCCGCAGGCGTATACTACTCAGACACAATTGTTGATCCCATTTTGGCATAAACTTCGCAGAAATTGTTACTATTACGTAAGGAGGATTATTGCAAATACAATGACCTCTTGGTTTCTTGGCAGGATTGAAATTGATTCTTGGATACGGAGAAAAGATAATCTTTTTTTTTTAGTAGCCTAATATACTGTCTCCCACTGCTGGGCAAAGGACTCCCCTTTTTCTTTCCAAACCTCTCTATTTTTGGCAATTTCTGGCCATGCTTCACAAACCTGATCACATTCAGAAACTACAGAAAATCGTAAGCCTTAAAACAATTGTCGACCACGTCATTGGGCGTTTCTCCATTAGCCGGCCCGGCAAAACGCCCATTGCCTATCATGCGAGATGGCACACGATCTTACGAAGGCCACAGGATCACGCTGGATGCAGGCCGCTCACAACCGGTCCTACTGGAAGTCTACAGGGGAGGCCTATGTTCAGCAGTGGACGTATTACGGCTGATATGATGATGATGATGATGCGAGATGTTCGTCAAATACTAGTCTATCCAAAAAATAGTCGAGAAGTTCTAAATAAGTGTGACGAAGCCTTTCCAATTTTGGCGACGACTATCGACGGAATTGATATTTGGGTAGGTCATGTCAGTCCAAAATATTTATTTTGAAATCGCTGTCTCTGTTGAAAGTCAATTTGTATAGGCTCACAGCGGTATATTCCAATATTAGATTGAGGTTTCGGGTACGTCTTGAGTGGATACCACGATCCTGGAATGCAAAGGAAGGTGGTCTGACTGTTTCTTCTGTACCCAGGACGACAGAAGAAAGCGACCTTCTCAAAATAAAAGACCTGGGTAAAATTACTCAATGTGGAGATGAAAAAGGTTATTAACAATGATAATATATTTCTGGTAATATTTGGATACTCATTCATTTTCTGAATGAACATGTAAGGAAATATGTCGTGTTACGAATTTTATACTTTCTTTCAGATGACGCATTGCTCAGAGGTGCCTGCCTTTTAAGTCTACAATGATGATATAATAAGTCTCACGTGATAGGATGGCTTTATAAATTAAAAACGTATCATCATCTCGAATGCATTAAGGTGCATTAAATTAGAATTGATTAGATGATTACACAAACCAAAATTAAGATAATTTTTATCTTAATTTTAGATTTAAGAGGCAGCAGTAGATATAATTTATAATGGATTCATTCATTCCAAAAACATTTAGAAACCCTTTACGAGAAACTACAAAATGAAATGCAAGAAAAAGGTGTCCATAATAGTGTGGCAATTGACAGGGGAGAATGGTGGAAAAAACGTGTTATGCTGACCTCATATAAAAATGGGATAAGGTCAAGAAGAATATTTGAGAACCTGAGCACCACTAAGAAGATGAACAAAGGTGGAGCCAGATGCATCTAGGATGAAGAAGAAGAAACAGCTGAAAATGCTCATCAACATGGAATTAAGAAATATTGTTTGATCTTGACTCTAGTACAGGTCATAGGTGACTAAGACAAAGCCTACGATGGAGCGAGCTTACCCAGAAGAAGCCTGTTCACTCTAACTTTGAAGAGATTCGGGTTGTGTGCGTTCGGGAAAACCTACGCAGGAAGTGAGTTCCACTCCTTTGCTGTGCGCATTGTAAAGGAAGATTGAAAGCGCTTAATGCGAATCGATGGAATAGCAACTAAGTATGGATGACAATTAGCAGTACGTCTAGAAGTCCAATGGTAGAAGGATTACATTACACGATCTTATATCTTAAAGACATCTTTGAATGGACCAGAGGCAAGGATTAAAACTGCAGGCAGTCTGTATAATACAATGACTCTTGCTCTGAACTACAATTATCATCAATGACTCTTGGCTTCTAAGTATTGATTATATCTTTGCCAAAAATCCAAGGGATTGAGGCTCTAAGCACTAATTAAAACGAAGGTAGCATCTTCTATCATCTATAACTTACCAAAGTGCTCAAGTAGCTGTGTCCGATCTCATCCTCAGAAGTCTCCCCTGACACCAGGGTTTGCCGTTTCCACTTCATAGCACCACTTTGGTATCACCACATTTATGTGTAGGTTTATTTTGTCGGAGCTTTGCGCGCTATGTCGATTGAGCTGGTGGAAATTGGTTTTAAGTGAAAATTACTAGTGGCTAGAATAGACTGGTACGAGTATCTACTATGAGAAAACCGCCAAAAGAGGTGGGACTTGAAAGATATTAGTACTAAGCATTGGCTGGCTAAAAGTTCAAGAGACAGAGGAAGTCACAATCAAGCGTAAATATTTTGTGAATTGAGAAAAATGCAGGTTTAAATGAAAACATTTGTGACAATTACCCTATTTTTTCGGAGTTAAAGTAATATTTTGGAAATGTCTCTAGACGTTGTATCTATACGTTATAATTATGATAACGAACGCATAGAACCGGAGAGTGACAGAAAGGGAAGACCTAAACCAAGCCGTGAGTAATTTCAGGACGATTTTTTTTTGTTTTTGTATCTTCACCAATGGAGTACATTTTATAAGAAAGAATTCCTGATTTAATTTGAAGTTATGTATCACTTAAGAAGAGCAATAAATGTCCTAAAATTAAGGCACGAACCGCATTGAAAAAAAGAATAAAAACATTGAAGTTAGAATTAGTTGAATGAAAATTGTGCGGGTTTAAGTTATGCGAAAAAGGAATCGGTTTTTACGTTTTATTAAAGCTTGTAGTTTTTCGAGTTTATATGTAAATGAGGATATTTTATTTGTGTTATATACGTTTTGTTTTTATTATGTGTGTGGACTGTGAGTGATAAAGTTGTGTTGTGTGGACGAACTTCGTGTTTACTTAAAGTTAAGATAAAATATTGGATTGCAATACGGAATAATGGTAAGGTTTTAAGTTATTTAAGGGAAGGTGAGAATTATTGTTTTAGATAATGTCCTTTACGAGTATGTTAAAGTTAAAATATTTGGTATATTTTTGTTTAGGTACATAAAGTATAAGTACAAAAATACTAAATAACTAATATTTTTTATGAATAATTCTAAGCCAGAATACATCAAACTTAGCTTGAAACTTAAGTAAAAAAAACATATACAGGAAAATATGAGAAATAAGTGCACAATTTGCGAAATAGTACTATGTATGATACATGCGATTTTTAGAAAAATGGCCATGATTACATGTAATTTTTTCCTGCGAAGTTATTACAGAAAATTTTCCTAACGTGAGGCGCCAATTAGGCTAAAATTACATTAAAGAGACGGATGATTTATGAGTGTACACCTAATCAATCATAAAAAAAAAGGTTAAAAAATCCATGTGACTATCACTTAAAAATAAATCTCCACCAGGTCGAAAATTTTCACATCACCAAGAAGGACATAGCATTCCAAAACGCATCGTAAACTAAACTACACAGGATTCAAAATCCAAAAACCATAAAATTCAAATTTTCGAAAAAGGGTTTTTCGACGAACGAATTTACACCTTATTTTTTCGCACACAGAATTGAAATTGCATTAAATTTCGATTATTTTTTTTGAAAAAAATGCCGGTTATTTACTTAGCGGCCGTCCGACCCGTCCAGGTGAACTAAACTAATGAGATGCGATGCTCCCGCGCGTATCTGAAGCTGAAACTAAGGCGGCGCGCTGACACTTGCGTCTGCGCAGGCCTGCGTAGCGAAGAGATTTATGATGATAGGCTTGTGAGGATTTACTAATTGCATAGTACACGCAATCGGGGTGTCTGTGTGACCAGATGTATGAATGTGGATGAGGCGAATGGAGTAAGGTTCATAGCTGGCGCTCTATGGTATCTGCCTACCCCCATAGGAAAAAGGAGTAAGTTTATGTAGCAATGTGTTTACATTTTTTTTTAATTTGTTGAGGTCTGATGGTGGATTCTGTCTTCTCAAAGAAGCTTGAAACCCAGCACTGGGAATACCTATATTAGCAATTTAATTTATAGTTTTTTAGTGGATTAAAGTTACAAATTGTTTAATTAAGTATGAAAATAGTTGTGAGAACTGCTTTTTATTAATTACTAGGTTATTCGCCTTTATCTGTGAAATAACCTATTGTTTGAATAACAAATTAGTTTTTATTTTTAATAAAATAATTGTGAGGACTGCCATTAATTTTCCAATATTATCAAAAAAAAGTAAGAATTTATTACATTTTTTCGTTCCGATTCTCATCCAAATCAGTTTCAATTAATTACTATGTATATTTTTTATTGGATCAAATAAACTTAATAATTATGATATCATCAACATATCCTTTTTTTCTTACAAAATTTGCATCGCTTTGTGAAGCCCAATTATTAATATAATATTTAAACAATAAATCGATGATATTTTTGAGGAACGAAAAATTCGACTGCGAGCAGGCTTCGAACCTGCGTCTTCTGGATAGGTACTCCAGACGCCTTAACCAATTGCGTATAAAATATAACTTTAATAAATCGAGTTTTGCAAACATAATTATTCATTTTAATCCCATTACAGTGGTAAAAAATGTCGGAAGGTTACCTACTTAATTGCAGGACCTTTTATTATCCGATTAGGCAAATCTAAGGAGGGTTATGAGTTTGATTGACTATGTATTGACGACTTAAAGATGTATATTTTTTAAAGGCCATGTATTCAAGCTAGGGCACATGCTTCACCCTCTCGCCTTTTTCCCATGGGGGTGTAGGCAGGAACCATAGACACGTCACTTGCTACGATCCTTACACACTTCTTTCTCCTCATCCACATTCACACAAGCAAACCTGTTGCGAGTAATACGCATCCGACCTTTCTGAAGGTAATAAAGTCAGTGCAGGTCTTCATAGGGCGCGGGCCACATAGGAAAGACGTAAGACGCAGACAGGGTGGAGACATATGTCTCTTCGGCGTCTCTTTCATACAAAATGTATAGAAGCGACACCAACGTGAACACACAGAAGAGACGGGGCACGACTCTCATACAGTTTCGCCTGCGCTCGCCCTGCCCACGCACTGCACCCGCGCTATGGCTAGTGTTGTGTTATTTAAGTCACTATGCCTAGTAAACGAAGTAGTCCAGTCACTAGTAGTATAAGTGGGCGCGAGGCGGGTGCAGCGCGCGTGCGGGTTTAAGGCGGGCACAACGCGTGCGCGGGTGCTGTGCGTGTTTGGCGGGTGTCATCTGAATACGCCCTTACCTCTGTATTATAAATTCCTTTAGTTAATCGACTTTCACTCATCTTCTCAGCATAGGTACTCTTTCAAATTTTGGTCACTACATCCTCTTTTACTTAAAAAAACGTTGGCCGCTTAAAAAGAATAATTATATTTTGTCGTGGGTGCGTTTCCAAACATTTAAACGCACACAAAACACCCACACCAGGAACAACATACTTTTTTTTATCGTGCTGTACTGACTAAATTCCACGGTGATCCTTCAATAGCCCTTTACGTTCTAGGGTCACGATTACCTGATGAGACAGTCCCGCGACCCCGGCAGGCTTTGGCCCTCTAAGGGGGCCCCGTCAGATTCCCGAGAGCTCTTTGAGGCGCGCTTGGAACACGACGCGCTGTCGACCCGAGTCTGCTACTTTAAGGTTATACAATATATAAAATTTGAACTGTGCGGGACTCGAACCCGCGATATGCAACGCAGCAGTCAATGCTCTGTATTTGGGTTGTTGTAAGTTCGCCACAAAAATAATTCCCCACGAAAACAAAGTATGTACTTATAATAATTATAACCTAGCCTATTTTTTTTTATTATTGTAATTCGCCCGATTTCTCTTTTCCGCACGGATAGCAGAACAATTAAATAATTAAATCCAGCACAGAACTACCGAAAACGAGGACACAATGCGGAATCTGAACAGAAAGTACTAGGAGAACAGGATCAATACTTTTTTTCGTGAGGAATTATTTTTGTGGCGAACTTACAGCAACCCAAATATTTAATTTGTAAACATCTCTAGTACGAGTATAATAAAAATCAATGCTACTTTTCGTTGTAATGTTATATACAGGGTGGAATTTTGTAATGCCACCTGGAGGGAAAGTACTCTTAATACTGCAGATAGAAAATTTTACTCAAAGGAAACATTCCTTTATTTTTTAATAGAAAGAAAACTGCATTCAAAGATTATCTTAAATTAATTTAAGCTTTCCTGGTTTTCCTTTCATTTAATTTATCATGTTTGTTAGAGAGATTTCATCCTTATAATTGACCCTAACGATCGATGCAATAAAAGTACAGGGTATAATTTTTTCAGATTTTAGCCGGTTCGATTCCCGGGTGTGGGAGAAGAGAATTTTCGAAAATATTTGAATGCAGTTTGCTTTCTATTCAAAAATAAAGGAATGTTTCCTTTGAGTAAAATTTTCTATCTGCAGTATTAAGAGTACTTTCCCTCCAGGTGGTATTACAAAATTCCACCCTGTATAATAACTCGAGAACGGGCTCACCTATCCAAACCAAATGTTTAGGCTTTGTTCGAACTATTTAGTAGATGCTTTATGTGAGGTTTGCACAAAATCGGACGAGCGGTTCTTAATATACCCGTGCGAAGCTGGGACGGGCCACTAGTACGAGTATAATTATTAAAAATATTAAAGAAAAAAGTCTCGAAGACAGATATAGGTACATATAAAAGATTCTATTTATTTCAACGAGGTGCAATAACATTATTAATTACAAAGGCACGAGACTTCATTTATTACTCATTTCTTACAAAACTGTTATCATTAAACAATATTTTTATATGTAGTTTAAAGATATCACTCATTACGTATAAGATTTAATGTTTCTTAGAAAAGAAATTATCACTGCAGTAGGATTTAGTTTTTCTTTTAAACATTTAGTCATCATCTATCTCCCCTTATCTTTATTAATTACTTTGGTTAAACGTCATGTTGGTCTAGTGGTGACAACAGCTACTACTGAGATCGAGGTCCTGAGTTATATTCCCGAGTCGAGATCTTTTCAGTAGCAGCAGAGGCGTAGCGTGCCTTGGCGGGGCCCCGTTTAAAAATTTGTTTGGGGGCCCTTAGGCAGAGTAAAGATTTATCACTCAAGAAAAAAAAATGCATTTCTCTGTATTTACGCCGAAATATAAAAAAAATTGGACAAAGGTCATCAAAAATTCAAGATGCGACTGATCAGTCCAGAGGTGGGAATTAGGTAGATTTATTTTAGTACTTGCATCGAAATGTTGATTTATTATTAATATGGATTTTCCTGGAATTTCTAATAGACAATCTCGTGCTTAAAACAGTATTACATGTAAATAATAATAATAAAAACACCAGAGATAGATTAGACAAATAAATTGTGTAAAAGTAAATAACTATTTTTTTGATAAATCATTAAGTTTTTTATTAATTTTTGTTTACGCACGTTGGGGGCCCCTTAGGCCCGGGGGCCCCATATAGTTGATACGGCAGATACGGCGGTAGCTACGCCCCTGAGTAGCAGCAACGTAGTCTGGAATTGTGACGGCAATAGGGTCGCTCTCTATTTCATGGGAATTAAACATACCTTTTTAATTTTAAACAGCCTTATTCAAGGAATTTCTCCTTTAATGTTGGTGTGTTTACAAACATTTGTACACAAACTCCCAGCCTCGAAATAATTACTTGTAGATCTTACAAATTTTTGCTTCGTGGGGGAATCGAACCCGTGACACGCAATGCAACAGTCCAATTGCTCAGCAACTGCGTCGTCAATACTGGTGAAATGTGGGTTAACTATTAGGTACTCTTCTGCTTAACCTATCGGGGATTACTGTCGTGGTGACAAGTTCCTATCATAAGTCAAACCTCAATTTTCTACCTGAAAATCGCTCTCCGCTTCTCTCAGTGCGCATCCTAACTACTATCATTGCCTCACACATTACCACAGTTTGCCGTAACAGTTAGAGCGTCCTCCGTTATCGATAACAACAGCGGTTATCGATAGTCCAACTCTAATAACTCGATAATTGGCGCGTAATGACGGGGGTGATGAATTCACGTGATTATTTTTCACGGATGCGAGTTGCTATGGTCAATGAGTAAGCTTTTCTTTTATGGGAATGCTAAATGTTGCAAATTGGTTATTAATTTGCGCTGAAATCAGCAATAACGATGAAAAGAATGAGTGAACTCCATTTTTGCCATTAACCTTTTTTAAGGCGGTATAATCAAATTTATTTATTTAAAACTTCATGTAACATAAAAAGTTCATAGGCGGAATTATCGACAGGCCTGTTGGTCTAGTGGTTAGTGACCCTGACTGCTATGCCGGAGGTC
The DNA here is from genome assembly GCA_950005045.1 of Agrotis exclamationis. NCBI lineage: Eukaryota > Metazoa > Arthropoda > Insecta > Lepidoptera > Noctuidae > Agrotis > Agrotis exclamationis. The sequence continues at coordinate 2,174,255 of OX465443.1, forward strand.
GTGGGTTCGATTCTCACCCAGGACAAATGTTTGTGTGATGAGCACGATCATTTGTTCTGTGTCTGGGTGTAATTTATCTATAATATGTATGTATTTAGAAATATATAAGTATGTTTATCAGTTGTCTAGTACCCATAACACAAGCTCTGCTTAGCTTGGGACTAGATGGCGTTATGTGATAGTTCTGGAATATTATTATATTATTATTAATGCCTGAGGCATTTTTTACTAGTCAACCAAGGGCGGTGGAGAGAGAACATGGCAGGTGTATAAAAGATTGATCAACTGACTTCTCCCACCTAGTAGGACAGGACGGAAAGGACTGTCAGACTGGTACCGACTAAAATCTACAGTGATCCTTCAATAGCCCTTTACCCAGAGTCATGGTCACCTGATGAGACAGTACCGCGACCCTGGCAGGCTTTGGCCCTCTTAGGTCAGGTTATCAACTTTTTTCGTTGCCCTCAGGCGATTAAACTCATTAGTATACCATTTTTTTTGAAGCATCCGTGTACCTTTGCAAATTGAGGAACATGATAAACATAATTGCTTTGAGGATTTTTTGAATCCTTAACGAGTTGTCCTACTTAATATTATAAACGTGAAAGTTTGTTTGGATGGATGTATGTTTGTTCCTCTTTCACGCAAAAACGACTCAATGGATTTGGTTGGAATTCGGTACATAGATAGTTTATACCTGGATTAACACATAGGATAGTTTTTATCCCTATTTTATGCTCCTACGGGATGATTTTTGAGTTTTAGCGGGTGAAACCGCTGGCAACAGCTAGTATTTTTATATTTGGATAATTAAGTTCATGTAAGACATTTTAAAAATGTTCGGTTATAACTTTATTACACCTATATGCCGTGCTTATTCATCAAAACTAGTTCGAGTGGTTTCGAAAAATAAGGTGATTTTTTCTAACGCCATAAATTAACAAATCACAATCAAACAAGAAAAAAAAAATACCGCAGAAAAATAACAATAGTGTAACATAGGAAACTCATTATTTTGTGCCAACAATTACAAACTGTGCTAACTATCGGTCTTGTATTGATTTCCTTCATTTCAAAATTGTCCATACAAGGAAATAATAGTGGTTTCCCGATATTGCAGTACCTACAATGAGCAATTTGACAGCTTTAATAATATGATAATTAGTCTTAAGACGCGGACTGACTACGATTTTAATCGCTTATGACCGCGTAAACTATTGTCACCACTATGGAGCGTCAATAAGATTGAATATTGAAAAAATGATATTTGTGTTGAAATGTGACGTAAGCTGCGAATGGGCATTTATTTTACTGCTTTTCTTTAGATTATTTAAAATATAGACATAAAATTAAATAATGGTTTGGTTAAAGTTTTAAAAAAATGGAAAACCTACTAAATTCTTAAAAAAAAAAACTGTTGTTATCGCTGGAAATACAGAGATCTTCGACGTCAAAGTTTATTTTTGTGCTACAACTTCCCAATTTTTATTGGCAATATCAAACTCTTATTTATTATTCTGTTCGGTTTAAATTCTTCTTTATACCCTTCTCTGTTCATTTTTCGCGTTACTTGTTTTTATTACATTACGTCATACTCGACGTTCTAAGAAACCAATTTTTGGGAATATTGAGATAAGACCGCGCCTTAAGTAAGAGTTTTGAAAAATAATAAACACTTATTTTTTCTTTCGATAAACCACTGCATGGTTTTCACGCAGATTGTGCACTTGACGCAGAATGTGCACTTGTTAAGATATAACACATCAAAATTCTAGAGTGGGGGCACTGCTGTTCAGTGACAATAATAATAGAAATACTTCTCTTAACTCCAGTAATGCTTAAGTGTCAAACATTTGTGGAAGTAAATGTGTCCATTTCATGTTACGATTCAATTAGCAGACAAATTACATTACAGTGCGCGCGAGGCATGGCGTAGTGTCCTCTATGAGAATTCAGTGTCTTCCACTGTCATTTGACCTGGATTTTAGTAATCAGGAGGGTAACTAGACAAATTAAAAACGCATAGTACAAGAAATTGAACCATCAAAGTCCCGTCTCGGCAACGAACTCGAAACAACAGCCAAGAAAATGTATTTTCGAGAAAAGCATAGTTAGTTCTTCCCCACGGTCTTCTGTAGGTCGTTTTTTAAAAGACTCATTTTGACCTTGACAGTAATTTAGAAATTGTAAGTAAACAGATTACGGTAAACATAAGTTGCGTGTTCTTATCATCAGTTTTTTTGTAATTGGGTCATTATCACGAACAAAACGGCTATTTCCGTCTATAAAATAAATCAAAATGGGTCTGCTCTGGCTCTCACCCACCCCCAAACACAAAAAAAAATTTGAGCAGTAGCCACATTTGCTGCACACCTGATGATGTCTGCTCACTCCAGAAGTGTATGATGCTACTATCTCTTACATTGAGTCATTGAGAGAATTTCTGCCAGGTCGCGAGAAGTTGCTCGCAATGAGTTAAGGAAGTATAGCCGACCGTGAGTGATACCGTAGTGTGCGTGTCCATTGTACGACACGGTACGACATAATATGACTATGACGTGACGTGAGAAATGTTACACTGTGTTGGGCGTTTGAAATTGAAAAAAATAATGTAGAAGAAGCTATCGCAACTTATGTTTGTCTCTCTTATTCTTGTATTTTATGTTTTCAACCTAAATACTCATTTACTATTATTTGATGATCTGCTTACTTATGATTTGTCAAATCAACGATTCAAACAAAGCAAATGACGTTGAGTTATAAAGCCTCCTGCAGACACACGCGATTAATCGCGCGGGGCGACATGTCGCGGTCCATACGCAATATTTTTAGAGTGAAAATTAGCTTGGCTCGTTGTCGCAGCGCGATTAATCGCGTGTGTCTGCAGGAGGCTTAATGATAAAAACCAAAAGAGTAATCGTGAGTTTTTCAATAAGTACTAGCTATTTTCCACGGATTCGCACACGAGATAGTACGTTCCCGGCATAACAAATAACCCTATATCCTTACCCTGTTTCGGCCATAATGTTGTGTGCCGAATTTCATCCAGATTAGACAAGCAGAGTCCGTTCTCTTTGCATAAGAGAGGGACATAACAAGCCAACAAAAATGGTATAAATAAAAAATAAGTTAAAAATAACTAAAACCCGACTACGAAAAAAACGCGCACTGAAAAGTATAAAACAAGAACAATATTCATTTGATCGATATTGTGCTAGCCGTGGTCGTATACCACCTAACCAATAAAGATTGTGTGATACAACCGCAGGTGGCATACGACCACGGCTAGCACAATATCGGTCAAATGAATATTGTTCTTGTTTTATACTTTTCAGTGTTACGACTTTACATCCCCTAGAGGGCGCCATATTGGATTTGGTGACACGTCACCTACCCTATAACCAGCGGACAACTCAGACGCTTCTAACGACACCTCATTTGTCAAGTAAATGATAAGTAGTTTAGAAGTTATTAGGGAACAGACAAACATACATACATACCGGCCAAAATCATAACCCTCCTTTTGGCTTTGCCGTAGTCGGGTAAAAAGGTTCTGCGATATGCGTTATTCTTGGTTTAAAATGTAGAACTGATGACCAGACTCCCTAGACAAGCGGTAAACGTAAACGCTCATCATCATCATATCAGCCGTAAGACGTCCACTGCTGAACGTAGGCCTCCCCTTTAGACTTCCAATAGGACCGGTTGTAAGCGGCCTGCAACCAGCGTGATCCTGTGGCCTTCATAAGATCGTCTGCCCACCTAGTGGGTGGACGTCCTACGCTGCGCTTGCCGGTGCGTAAACGCTCAGTACTCTATAATAGATTTTGACGTTATATCCACGCGCATAAATATTGAAAGGAGATTGAGCAAACTACTATGGCACTCGGTTGCGCTCCTTTTTGACACAGTATAGTAGTGAAAATTGGACACAAGTAAGGGTTGTTTACATACATGAAAGCAAAGTTAAATACAGATTGATATTTTGTGGGGTTTTTCCAAAAAACATTACTTACTCAGGATATTATTTGAGGTTATATTAGGCGTCAAAACAATATAATATGTACAACATAATATTTAAAAGATTAACCATATAATCCGTTGCCTCTCTTATTTGGTGGATGCGATAATAACAAAACACAGTTCACACAACACGACAGATTGTTTATTATCCAGTAGAAATCAACGTAGACATATAATTTTACTATAACAGCGCACTATACAGAAAGAGTCAATTGCTCGAAAAATTAACGAGGAGGTATCCTAAAACTCTACTCGACACGAATATAAGTTTATTAGCAGAGAAAAGCAAGAAATAGTAGTTCGCCGGTAATAACGAAATCAAAATAAACACGAAAATCACGAGTTTGACTTTGACAATTGACACTTCATGGAATAGTGTTGTAACACATCAGTCTATTACGACATCTTAACATAATCGATTATATCTTTACTTTTATTATAAGACCTCAATATGTGTTATCATAAAATAAATCATATTAGAGTTTATAGAAAAGCAATAATAATGGCTTTTATCTACTCTCATATCGTTAAATTCAAAATACAAAACTCAAAACGAGTTTATAATGACGTACTTTACACACAGTATATCGAAATGAAATTAAAAAATTAAATTATGACACTATTTCTCTAACAAAATAATGTTATAATAAAAATTTTTTTCATTACGATACAGATTACAGATCATAGATACATCCTTTTGATTTTTTATCTGTGGCTGCGCGCGCTGTGGCACATGCGCGGTGATATCGAGAATTATGGCGCCATAATACTGTGTCAATCTTTATCTTTTATTTGATAAATTCGTGTTCAATGAAAGTAGATAAAGTAGTGTATGAAACTGTACATAACTAGCCTCCCATACCCCTCATTATGTACCAGTTTCATAAACTACTATTAAGGTGGTCTTTAAAGACACCAGTAGATTTTTTAATTGTTTTACGACTTTGTTCTTTGTTTAGTCGATCGATTCTTGTAAGGTAGCCCTTCACTATACCAAATAAAAATATAACAGTAATTACTAATAATATTGAAAATAAAAACTCCACAAATGTTTTAAGTGAATTTATGCTAAAACAAATTAAAAATAATAACATTATTTATAGATTTGCTTAAGTGACCATACACTTCAAAAAGCGAAACTATGAACGCTCATTCTCCTTTATAAACCGAGTATTTTCGACCATAACGGTCGAAAACGCTACAGTGCTAGGTTGCGCCGCCTCCCCAAGTCTCTAAAGATGATTTAATTGTGCAGATCGAAATAATGATAATTTCAGTTTATTATGCTATTGCATAGCTTTTATCGCGGGCTCTGAGCGCAGCGAACGAATCAAGCAATTCCCTTACGAAAAAACCTAATAAAAATAACCTTTTAAATGTTATGCAATAGCTTAACCGCGGCAGTCCCCGAGTGCCCCACGTATTTTTTTAGTCCATTAGTGTCTTAAAAATTACTATAACTATTTCAGGGACACACACCACACAAGTTGAATAGTTTTAAGTTGATTTTATCCAAGTAAAAGTTTTGTTGATAAAAAAGAAATGCAAAAATCTCGTGTCGTACCATACATTGAAAACGCGCAACGTCTTCCCCTTACGAGCGTACAAATTACCCATTATGATTCTTCCTTTGAGAGAGGCGAGACGCGCGCTGCGTTGCGTTTGCGCAAATCTCGAGTTGATTACTTGATCGCCAACTAAAATTTTCATTTTATCCAAAGAAAGATTTTCTTTTTGTTGGTATTTTACTAGTTGATCACGTTAAAGGCAATACTTGAATTAGGTAATATAATTTACAAAGTAGAAAGTTTTAGAGCAGGCCTTTGTCGAAAAACAAGCTGTGAAAGAATAACGGATGCCGTTCAAAGTGCGATATTATCAAAACTTATTGTACATTTTTAAATAAATTGAATTGTAAAATAGTAAAGTTACAGCGAATAAAGGGTGTTTTATTTATTTTTATAAAATAATTTAAAAAAAAACAAACTTTGGTGTAATTTATTGTTGGTTACATAAGGAGTAGTGTTATAAAATGAATAGGATTTTAACTAGTATTCATTTACTTAACCACTAATTAAATGTTTTCCTTGGAGATGTTCACTTGTTTAATTTACTTTGTTTACTGTGTTTGTATGGTATAAGTCCCGCGACCCCGGCAGGCTTTGGCCCTCTAGAGAGGGGGCCCCGTCATTATGCTGACGCTCTTTGAGGCGCGCGTGGAACACAACGCGCCGTCGACCCGGGCATGGTCCATGGTCGGGCTGCGAGTTGCCCTTTACTCGCCGCCCGCATGCCCGCGCCTACGGTGGCCGGAGATCGTCTTGCGACGTCCGTCGCCGTGGGCGTCCACCACCGCGGGTGGGGCGGAGGGAGGACATTGTCCTCTCTCTCACGCGGCCCGCCTCCTCCTTCGCGAGCATTACTGCTTCGCAGAAGGAGGCGACCGCTTCCCACTCCGTCTCGCCCCGCAGCATGGCCGCAACCAATGCCGGGCGCGAGAGGTCTCCGCCAGGAATCAGTACCCTTAGCACGAGTTTTCAGTATTTGAGACGTAAAGTAAACTGGAATTTTGACAATTTCAAATTGACAATTTTCAAGGAAAAAAATAGTTCCTTCTTCGCACACCAGAGGCGCTGTTCCATTTTTTAATACAAGAAACGCTGTAAATACTGACAAGACGCTGTAAAGTAAAAGAGTGAAAACTCGTGCTAAGGGTACTGGACATTCTAAACTCCGAGCATACCAGCTCTTTCCATTATAAAACGATAATGTATAATCGTGATGGAGTGCTTATTAAAAGTTTTCCATAACCGAACTGTCAACAGTATTTGAGATTTTATTGGGTAAATTGAACGTCTGGGAACTCGAGGTCAGGCTCTTATTTAAAGAATTGAGGGCCCGGAAACCCTTCCCAATAAAATCTAACCATCGTCTGTATTTTTCAAAAGGTTACGCAAAGTTGTAACTATATCGGTTCGGATGGCGCCGTGGTTAAGCAATTGACTGCTGCGTTAAGTTTCGCGGGTTCGATTCCCGCACGAAAAAAATATTTATATGACCTGCTAATAGTTGTTTCGGGTCTGGGTGTTTGTGTATGTGAGTTTCTATGTTTTGTAAACACATCCAAGCCACAGAAGACCCAAAGCCTGCCGGGGTCGCGAAACTTATCTCATTACCGTGACCCTGGAACACAAAGGGCTATTGAAGGACACCGTGGTTTTTAGTCAGTACGAGTCTGACAGTCCCTCCCGCCCTGCCCGGGGTGGGAGGACTCATTTGATGATTTTACCACGCTAAAAAAAAAGCTATAGAAGATATTCCTAGTTTACGGCGACCTGCGGGTCTGGCTCTCAACTACTTGTAGATCATAAAATGTTTGAACAGTGCAGGAATCGAAACCGCGACACACATCACAGCAGTCCAATCACTCAACCATTACGCCATCCGTACCATAGAAGTTATTACCCTGACTTAGGCCATTCATCAAGGAAAGTTGGCGCCAAAGTCTAAGAATAGCTCAAATCAATTAATTAGTCACATCACGCTGTTAATGACACGTTCGATGACATTAGTTCCTAATTAATTCACTATAGTCTAGCCTAAAACAAGGACTATTACCATCGGAATTCATCGAGCAATTCTTCCTCAAGTGCGAGGTCGGAGGTTACAGAAATGATTGATTAATGTCGCTCATACAGTGTTTTTAAGCTATTGCATAGCTTTTATCGCGGGCTTTGAGCGCGGCGCGGCGACCGAATCAAAAAATTTCCAAAAACCTAACGAAAAAACTCAAAAGTAAAGTTTTTTTTTATTTACATTTTCTTACTTATTCTAAACGGCCAGCTACAAAAGGAGTTTTCACAATGAAACCTACTTATAAAATTCTCCTACACCAAAGTTCTTTATTACAGTAGTGCACCACAAACATTTTAAATAAATTATATTCTCGTTAAATTTACGCGATAGGCGATTTTATTCTTTTAAAATAAAAAAAAATGTTATGCAATAGCTTCACCGCGGCAGTCTCCGAGTACCACATTTTTTTTATAGAAGCATAGTAAAATGTTCCCACAGCTGGGATACAGACCTCTCTGTGAAATGGGTTGATCCACCACGCAGGTCTTTGGGGTTTGGTAGAGATACTACATGGGCGCACCACGAGGGCGAGGAGCAACTCTTTTAAAAGATTTAGGAAACATTTTTGGTCTGCACATTCCATTTTGTAAAGACCTGTTTTTATTTTGAGTTTTCGGGGTTGGTTTCATAGTAAAAGTTACCCATAAGTAGTTTCAGTTCATGAAAGGTTCTTAATTTTTTACATAAAACCCTGTATACTCGTATTTCCTACAAGAAAGAGATACGAGTAGATGTCACTATAGTTGCTTTCGTCTCTTGTTTCATGCTCTATGTCTATGCTCCTAACCTTTAAATTGCAAATGCTATATTCCGCCTTGGACACAGAATAGTTGGATCAAACAATATACAATTATACACCTTACAGGAAAGAAGTAAGGTTGAATATTAACGTATGATAATAATAGTCTAGGTGCTTGTGAAGTCTGGATTTTGATTTGTTCACTTTCCTTCCTCACATTCAAGAGGTGTCATTATAATATTTATTGATGCATTAGACCCTGTGTGTGGACTGCTGATGATAGCTTACCTATAGAATTTGAGAGTAGATTCTGATTTGACTGCCTGATTTGCTCATGTGGTCTACAAAAAGACTGTCTGACAGGATCACCAGTCTGTGTTTTTTTTAAGTTACGTTTCCTCATCTTAAGAATTTCTTTTATGTCATTCAAAGTCAGATACATATTCAGATCCCGAACAACTAAATGTAGACCATACAAATATTTGTTCGGCGCGGAAATCGAAACCGTAACTTTCAGCGCAGAACCCAATTGCCCAAACACTGTACTAACCGTGACCATTCGAAAGTTCAAATGAAAGGTCATCGTATACGTAAATACTGTGTCCAGTACCACAGTACCTATAGTAAGTAACCAATGCACAGCTCCCTATTAAAAAATTGGGAAAAACCGACGAAAAATTCCAACACGCGGGGGTCCAGAATCATGTCCCTGACCCATGGTATACGTTTGTGCGTCGATGTCCCTTACACCCTGTATAATGCGAACGAAAACGTCAATGAACTCCAACTGGTCAACTCTTAATCTGAAAATTAAGCTCAGAAAAAAAATTCATTGCGCTAATTAATTTTTAATCATATTTATTATCTTGTGAATAATACTTTCGTATGATTGTTGTTATTGAAAAAATGAAAACCATGAAAGTGTTTTAAAATCGTCGGCTTCCAGTCGACCCACATGCAGCTGAATATCAGTATTTTACATGAAGCGACTGCCTATCGGACCTCCACAACCCAGAAACTGTGATAAATGATATTTATTTTATAAGTTGGTTATAAAAAACACTTATACACGTCATAACCAATATTTTTTTTAAAACTAGATGAGGCCGGTGTTTCGTACCTGACTACTCTGAGAAGAAACAGCCGAAACAAACTCAGAGGTCACAGTCCAGACATTGTTTTGTTTAGGTCGTACGAGGACCATGCGGGTGTCTGAATCTGAAATGGTCTTTATTGTAATACGATACCCCATGGTAAGGCTGGTTGGCAGACTATTAGGGTTTCTAACGTACTTTTCGAGCCACGGAAGAAACTCGCTATAACAGATGGTCACCCATCCACAGACCAACCTCGGCAAGCGCGGCTTAACCTGGAAGATCGGCCTGTGCGGCTGTAAATATTTAGCCATATAGGCACAGTTAGAAATCTTTGCATGACGTCATAATATGGCGCCATCGAATTCCTTTCGTAATCGCATAGTAATGAGCATAGTTTTTTATACACTTTAAAAATAATCACAGAAGCTTATAAACCTCTCAAGAACAGCCGATAAAGTAATAATCCCCACCAAGAAGAGCCACTTGAAACGACTACATGTGTCAATGAAACTGTGGATCATACAGATTGTAACAGCGGAAGCGCTATGCAAATTGTACGACTGTCCGTCTTGAGTTGGCGGTGCGATCGTGGGCCATATCCAGTCCATTCATTTAACTGATTCAATGATTGGACGACACTGAGATGTTTTAAGTGCGTTTTAGTTGTGACGGCTGTGGGGGGAGCCTTGAGGATTTCTTAGTAGATTAATTTAACATTGGATTGAAGGACGGATGGAAAAATGTTTAGGAATGGTCCAGGAATTTCTACTAAGTCGTGCGTGGGTGCACAAAAATTCGGTTGTTTTGTTGTGACGGTTCCTTTAGCTTCAGAGCCAGAGGAATCATTTGATGATTTTACCAGCGAATAAAAAGGAGAGCGTCTACAAGGCGTCATGTCGAAGCGAAAGATTTTTGCCAAAATGCAATCTACCTACTTAGTTTTCAAAAATTTTGGTGAGGCCTTTCATTTTTGGTGAGGAGTTCATCTGCCTTAAGTCAGTAGAAAGTGGTTAAGCATTTGGGCCACTGTCTTATGTAACAATAACGTAAGTAGATGTAGCACTTTTTGGACGTAATAAAAAGTATTGATTTATAAATCTTACTATTGTTATAAATGAGACTTTGTAAGGATGTATGATTATAACAATCTTACTCAAAAAGTACAGTGCCACTGATCGGATTTGGACGAACTAATCTAACCTGGAATTACCCTTTAGGATTATTTTTATCGCGGTATGATGTGTTGCCGTGGGAAGATTATCATTATTATGAACTTCATGAAGGAAACTCAAACTCAAAGCATCTATTTGAAGACAATAATTACAGGCACTATACTTTCTCTATGGAGCCGAAACTTGGTCTCTGCGTTTACAAGATCGCCGTAAAAATCGATGCATTGGAGATGCGGTGTTGGAGACACCTCCTAAAGATCCCGTGGACAGCGTTTCGCACGGATGCATCCCTCCTTAAAGAGCTTCATATTAAAAACCGGCTTTCGTCTTCTGTGCAACTACGAATATTGAAGTTCTTCGGTCACATCTCTAGGAATGAAAATTCTATGGAAAGACTGGTGGTTCAGGGCCAAGTGGAAGGCAAGAGATTACGAGGCCGATCACCAACTCGCTGGTCTGACCTAATAAAAAGAGCTACTGAGTCTACCATGGTCCAATGTACTCGGAACGTCTCCAACCGGCAAAAATGGAAGCACATCGCTGAAAGAGCAGTCCTCGGGGAAATCAACGACCCACCGATTATCCCTCCGTGTACCTCGTCTGCGCAACCACGACCACTCTGACAAGAGTGTTAAAACCAAAAAGACAGGCACTATTGAATTGTCAACAAAAACATAAACTGGAGCTCCAGTCAGAAGACCAAAATAACTGGCAAAACTACTGTAGTTGCCCAATTCAAGGCATAGATCTCTTTGGTGAATACTGGGCAGGAAACGCCGTAGGCATAACCTAGTATTTTCTTCGTTTTCCAACATTACTATATCAGAAAATGCGTCTTCCATGTTTGTTGTTTTCCAATAACATCTCAATCAACATGAATGCGATATAGACTCAGTAAGTAGATTGGAATCAATGGATCTAACTCGTTTGCCGCATCGACTTGTGCGTACGTCAAATATAGCGCGTGCACGCGTATATTTTTAACGTCCCTTGGCTCACGTTGCAGAAAAGCGTTACAACGTACAGATCAGACAGTGTCTTGGGTTATTCCATCAAGAAATTCTCAGTTTTGCGCTAGGTTACACGCCTGGTGGATTACATAATTTTCCAAAAAATCCAAGTAGGCTGAATTTGTTTAATAGTGGGGTTTTCTGGAAAGAAAGTAATAATCCCCACTAGAGGGGATTTGTCAGTCGGGAATTCTGGAATAAACTGTTTTTTCTGGCCTTGCATAAGGAACAAATTGCACTCTAGACCACCCCCTAATTAATAATATAATATTCCACAACTATCACACAACGCCATCTAGTCCCAAGCTAAGCAGAGCTTGTGTTATGGGTACTAGACAACTGATAAACATACTTATATATTTCTAAATACATACATATTATAGATAAATTACACACCCAGACACAGAACAAATGATCGTGCTCATCACACAAACATTTGTCCTGGGTGGGAATCGAACCCACGACCTCCGGCATAGCAGTCAGGGTCACTAACCACTAGACCAACAGGCCAGGCCATTATGGCAAAATATCGCAAATGAATAAAACACAGGGTGATAATCTCGTCTTAATGACATTAGGTACGTAAGCTAACCAACGCAATTAAACAAGATGATTCACAGTTAATGTTAATAAGGATATCCCTCACAACTAACTTATAGTAAACTTAACCTTATTAGTTAATACAGTACATCGTTAACGGCATTCTTTGAATAATCGTTTGGTTTGTACAGCGAAGAGAAAAAGTATCGACGTATTTATAAGTATTGACGTACCTGTTTACATATAAGTATCGACGTATTTATAAGTATCGGCGTATTTATAAGTATCGACGTACCTATTTAAAAGTGTCGACGTATTTATAAGTATCGACGTACCTATTTATGTGTCGACATATTTATAAGTATCGACGTACTACCTATTTATAAGTGTCGACGTATTTATAAGTATCGACGTATTTATAAGTATCGACGTACCTACCTATTTATAAGTGTCGACGTATTTATAAGTATCGACGTATTTATAAGTATCGACGTACCTATTTATAAGTGTCGACGTATTTATAAGTATCGACGTATTTATAAGTATCGACGTACCTATTTATAAGTGTCGACATATTTATAAGTATCGACGTATTTATAAGTATCGACGTATTTATAAGTATCGACGTATTTATAAGCAAAATAAGCGTGCTCGCTCATGACGCGATGCAATTCGAATGATTAGTCTCGCCGGTCAACTACAAGTGATATAGGTAGCCTTTTTTGTAGGTGGTAAAATCATTAAATGATTTCCTCTTACCCAGGGCGGGGCGGGAGGGACTGTCAGACTTGTATTGACTAAAATCCACGGTGATCCTTCAATAGCCTTTAACGTTCCAGGGTCACTGTTACCTGATGAGACAGTCCCGCGACCCCGGCAGGCTTTGGCACTCTAAGGTCCCCGTCAGATTGCTGACAGCTCTTTACACACTGAGTGCCTTTTTTTTTTCTTTTAGCGTGGTAAAATCATCAAATGAGTCCTCCCCCCAGGGCAGGGCGGGAGGGACTGTTAGACTTGTACTGACTAAAATCCACGGTGTCCTTCAATAGCCCTTTACGTTCCAGGGTCACGGTAATGGAATAACTCCCGCGACTCCGGCAGGCTTTGGCCCTCTAGAGGGGGGCCCCGTCATCTTGCTGACGCTCTTTGGGGCGCCCGGGCATGTTCCATGGTCGGGGGCGAGTTGCCCATTACTCGCCGCCCGCATGCTCAAACGGAGTGCCTAAGATATCAAATAAGTAAAGAAAAAAAATTAAAGTTAAATCTCAAACTGTGGCCATTTTTTTAACAATTCTTTTGACAATTGAAAACCGACCAATTGGTCGCCTCAACATTACGCCGGTTAAGTAAATTCAAGAGGTGGCAGGCCATTTTCTAGTACACCGCAAAACATATTTTCATCGGTGTATAATTTATGAATATCAAACAATGGGACAGTTCCTTTTATTGACGCAAGCGGAATAACTACCTAAGTGTCATACGTTTTATGATGATTGAGGGCAGTACGTTCGTACGATTCATTTATTGCTTTTTTTCTAAAACTTCTTTATTTTTAAAATACAAAGGTTTTACTTCAATGAAGATTTTGCTTCGATCATTAAAATAAACAGATTTTGTCATAAAAATAGTAACTCTTAGGCGCCTGGGCATGCGGGCGGCGAGTAAAGGGCAACTCGCAGCCCGACCATGGACCATGCCCGGGTCGACGGCGCGTTGTGTTCCACGCGCGCCTCAAAGAGCGTCAGCGTAATGACGGGGCCCCCTCTGTAGAGGGCCAAAGCCTGCCGGGGTCGCGGGACTTATACCATTACCGTGACCCCGGAACATAAAGGGCTATTGAAGGACACCGTGGATTTTAGTCAGTACAAGTCTGACAGTCCCTCCCGCCCTGCCCGGGGTGGGAGGACTCATTTGATGATTTTACCACGATAAAAAAAAAAAAAAAAACTCTTAGGCGCCTGTAACTTTCAAACTATTATAAATTTTGAAAAAATGAAAACCTATAAACCTAGTTTTTTTACTGTGTCAGAAGCATTCTAACAAATCATTGAGATAGGATAACATCTAGGGGCAGGAAAACGTTTTCTCTTTTAGTATGGACGAGCGCTCGGTAGACTATCGTCTTAACAAGGAGGAACTACCCTGCCTGAATGGCTTCCCATAATTCCGTCCCATCTAAATCTCAAATTATGGGCCAAAGTCTCGTAACATCAAAACTAAAATAAGACGTTCACAAAAATGCTGACTGTTAGAAAATCGGATTCCTGGCTTATTGCGAAAATAATCATCATCATCATCAGCCTAAATGTTCCCACTGCCGGGACACAGGCCTCCTCTCTGTGAGAGGGAGGTTTAGTCTCAAAACGTACAAGTTGCAAAATAACCACATGGAAAAAAAAGTTCAAATCTCATAAGATACAAGTCTCGAAACCTCCAAGTTGCAAAATAGTCAAGTCTCAAAACATCCATGTCTCATAATATACATTTTTAGGGTTCCGTACGTCCGAATACAAAAACGGAACCCTTATAGGATCACTCGTGTGTCCGTCTGTCTGTCGCTTACAGTCAATTATATCCGAATCTACTAAACCGATTGGGTTGAAATTTGGTACACATATCAATTCCTGTGACCCAAGCACAGAGGTGTGACGTGAATGGATAAAATCTGTATGTGGGAGGTAATTTTTGGGGGGAAGAAGAAAATGAAAAAAAGAAGTTTTGAAAACTGCATCGTGTGACATATCAAATGAAAAGTCTTGTTGAGACAATCTTAAATGTATTTTTTTTATAATTTTAAAATAAATAGTTTCCAAGTTATTCAAGAAAATAGATGAAATTTGACCATTCCCCCTCCCCCCTTATCTCCGAAACTACTGAACCTAAAATTTTGAAAAAAATACAGTAAATAGTTTTCTACTTATAGATTATAGAAAAACCTATAATAAGTCCATATCTGTATATAGGAGGTAATTTTTGGGGGGGAAGGGGAAAATTAAAAAAAAATATTTGAAAACTGCATCGTGTGACATACCAAATGAAAGGTCTTGTTGAGACAAACTTAATTGTATTTTTTTTATAATTTTAAAATAAATGGTTTCCAAGTTATTCAAAAAAAATAGACGAAGCTTGACCATTCCCCCCCCCCTTATCTCCGAAACTACTGAACCTAAAATTTTGAAAAAAATACAGGAATTAGTTTTCTACTTGTAGATTATAGGATAACCTATAAGAAGTCCATATCTGTATATGGGAGGTAATTTTTGGGGGGGAAGGGGAAAATTAAAAAAAATAATTGAAAACTGCATCGTGTGACATATCAAATGAAAGGTCTAGTTGAGACAATCTTAAATATATATTTTTTTGTAGTTTTAAAATAAATAGTTTCCAAGTTATTCAAGAAAATAGACGAAATTTGACCATTCCCCCCCTACCTAACCTATTTTTTTTTTAAATACAGAATTTAGTTTTCTACTTATAGATTATAGGAAAACCTATAAGAAGTCCATGATATTAAAATAACATGGTAAATCACTCAATATTGTGCGTACCAATTTAGGTCAAATTTTAAAAAAAACGTGATAGGTAACATCGTACGGAACCCTCTTCACGCGAGTCCAACTCGCACTTGGCCGGTTTTTTAATTAAGTGGTTTGTAAGTGGTGCTTTTTAGGGTTCCGTAGCCAAATGGCAAAAACGGAACCCTTATAGATTCGTCATGTCTATCTGTCTGTCCGTCCGTCCGTATGTCATAGCCACTTTTTTTACGAAAGTATAAGAGCTATTCTGTTGAAACTTGGTAAGTAGATGTATTATGTGAACCGCATTAGGATTTTCACACAAAAATAAAATAAAAAAAACAAATTTTGGGGGTTCCCCATACTTAGAATTGAATCTCAAAAATGTTTTTTTCACCAAACCCATACGTATATATCATATCATTTTTAAAGACCTATCCATAGATACCCCACAGGTATTTATGGATAGGTCTTTAAAAATTATATTGAGGTTATTAATTTTTTTTTCTAAACTGAACAGTTTGCGCGAGAGACACTTCCAAATTGGTAATATGTGTCCCTCCCCCCTGTTATTTCTAAAATAAGAGAATAATAAAACTAAAAAAAAATATAAATGATGTACATTATTATGCAAACTTCCAGCGAAGATTGGTATGAACGAGATCAAGTTATTCGATTTTTTTAATACGTCATAAATCGTAAACCGCAATTTACCTTTTAAAGTTACAACCAACTACAAGAACTTTTATATTATGTTACTTGCTGCTACGGAACCCTTTATGGGCGAGTCCGATTCGCACTTGGCCGGTTTTTATAAATGTGTAGTAGGCGCCTACTCGCACATTCAAATGTTTTCCTCGGAGATGTTCACTTGTTTTACGTAGGAATCGACAGACGCAGGAAATTTTTACCCCGTGTTTTTGGCTTCAATTCTCGTGGCCTACTATCAATCTGGACATTTTTCATCTAAGACTAATAATAATAACATTACCAACGGACAGACAGACAGACAGACAACAGACTATATGTATAATAATAACATTAAATAACACTGTTGTGTTTTACCTACATTTACAAGCTCCAACAATTTGATACCAACATGAATGTTTTATTTTGATTCTGATTTATTTACAACGTCAGTGGCCTGCAGGCCACTAATAACTTCTTCTTGTGCTGACTTCCGCTGTTAAAGTATAGCGTTATACTTTCCATTTTTTTTAAATTGCTGGATCAAGGTCAAAAATATAAAAAAAACACCACTGACAAATCCATTTAAATAAAAAATGTATGTTATGAGACATGGATGTTTTGAGACTTGACTATTTTGCAACTTGGAGGTTTCGAGACTTGTATCTTATGAGATTTGAACTTTTTTTTCCATGTGGTTATTTTGCAACTTGAACGTTATGAGACTAAACGGAGAGGGACTGGGCCGTAATCTACCACGCGGGCCCAGCGCGGATTGGTAGATGTCACATGTCTTCGAATTTTTGGTTCTAGAACATGCCGGTTTCCTCACGATGTTTTCCTTCACCGTTTTGAGAGCAGAAAATAATATCTAATAATTATCAAGGACTGGGTTTTGCCATTTCAGAACGATGACTACGGCTACCTCATCCCGAGTCCTGCTTAGACTGTCACATCAAGTTGTAAGCAAATTATGGTATAGAAAATGATTCGCAGCATATACTAAGATATAATCTTAGTATATTTAGTACATCGATTTCCGCATTTGAGGCGGAAAGTTTAATTGTTATGAAATTAATTTAACGCATGATTTAAATGTTTGATTGGCTTATGCTAGACCATGACGCTGAAAACTCGCTGCAGAATACGCTGAAAAGTGTTAAAAAACCGGCCAAGTGCGAGTTGGACTCGCCCATGAAGGGTTCCGTAGCAGCAAGCATAGATTAGAGATATAATTATATTGAGATTAGTAAGTAATATACACAAACAATAAAAATAACTTTGTTTTTCATAGTATTTGTATGAATGGCAAAGTTATATTTGCGGTTTTTGAATATGTACTGTATCTCAAAAACTGCTAACTGTATCTCATCCAAACCAATTTTCGTTGGTAGTTTTGGTTGAGGTCTACATTATATATTTTTTTTAGTTTTATCATTCTCTTATTTTAGAAGTTACAGGGGGGGGGGGGGGGACACACTTTACCACTTTGGAAGTGTCTCTCGCGCAAACTGTTCAGTTTAGAAAAAAATGATGTTAGTAACCTCAATATCATTTTTAAAGACCTATTCATAGATACCCCACACGTATGGGTTTGGTGAAAAAAATTTTTTGAGTTTCAATTCTAAGTATGGGGGGCACCCCCAAAATTTGTTTTGTTTTGATTTTTGTGTGAAAATCCTAATGCGGTTTACATAATACATCTTTCCACCAAGTTTCAACAGGATAGCTCTTATACTTTCGACAAAAAGTGGCTGTGACATACACGGACAGACAGACAGACAGACATGACGAATCTATAGGGGTCCGTTTTTGCCATTTGGCTACGGAAACCTAAAAAGTACATATATTTGCGAATACTGATAAGGTGCACAGTGAAAGAGTGGAACTCACTACCTGCGTCTGAGTTTTATTCTATTAGAGTGGCTTTTGAATAAAGCCTTCTGCAGACACACGCGATTAATCGCGCGGGGCGACATCTCGCGATCCATTCGCAGTATTTTTAGAGCGGAAATTAGCTTGGCTCGTTGTCGCAGCGCGATTAATCGCGTGTCTCTGCAGGAGGCTTAAGCTCCCTTCATCGTAGATTTAGTACCTATATTCTTTTTCTTTTATCTTTTTTTTTTCTTTTTATATTCCACAACTATCACACAACACCATCTAGTCCCAAGCTAAGCAGAGCTTGTGTTATGGGTACTAGACAACTGATAAACATACTTTTTTAATACATAAATATTACAGATAAATTACACCCAGACACAGAACAAATGATCGTGCTCATCACACAAACATTTGTCCTGGGTGGGAATCGAACCCACGACCTCCGGCATAGCAGTCTGGGTCACTAACCACTAGACCAACAGGCCTGTCAAATATCTGTCACCTTTGACCGAGACGAGAATCAAGATCAAACCCATCTATACTCCTATCTGCCGGGGTCGCGGGACTGTCTCATAAGGTAACCGTGACCCTGGAATGTAAAGGGCTATTGAAGGATCATCGTGGATTTTAGTCAGTACAAGTCTGACAGTAAGGTCTATACCTATGTAAAAATATGTGAAATAAAAAAATATTTGATTTTATAAATCTGACACGATAAAAAAAAATACGTGTGGCACTCGGGGACTGCCGCGGTAAAGCTATTGCATAGAATTTTTTATCAACTTATGCAATTATAATTATTTATTTATTACTGTACTAATTCGGCTATGGTCAGCCACGTCAATCAAGTGAAACGTCAAGAAACGTTCTCCTCCCTCTCCGTCTCCCTCTCCCTCAATAAATTGCCCCTTGCTGTATTGATGCAAGCACGAACACAGCCTCGCGAAGCATTTTCCGGGCGAGGAAACTGACAAGCGAGGCTGCTCACTCTGTGTTGACGCATCTATTGTTTTTCGACCGAGACACGAAACAATATACGCGAGCAAAACAAAAGCCGACACTGGATGGCTCGGGCGCTCGGCGCTCGACCGCGGCAGCTCTGTCACTTTCCTCGCCCGAGACACGTCCACACCAACCGAGCTGCTTCGCGCGGAAAATGCCTCGCGAGGCTGCGCGCTCTGTGGGGACGCACCTAATCAATCACGCCAGAATAGCTGAACAGATCTGCGTGAAAGACACACAGATTACAATCTGTTATAAAACAAAGGCTACTTTTTATAACGTTCTCGAGAGATAATCTTCAACTTACACGAGCCAAACCGGTGGCTTGAGTTAGCTATTAACCCTTGCATGCCACCCGGGGGCAAACGCGTCTCAGTAACGCAAATCCGTTAATACTTCTTGAAAAGCCAAATGAACAAAAACGTACCTACCAAAACAATAACACAAAAACAATATCACAAATAAACACATTTCCACAACAATCAACTCACGCGCAAGCTCACTACTAAACTATATCACAATAGGGTCTAATTAGCGTCAAATGCATGTTTGATAACTTCCCTAGAGAGAAAGACGTGTGCGCAAACAATATGATTTAGAATCGTTGTGTTGTAATGAGTCGTGAGAAAATATTATAGATGCGACTGTAACAGTTTATTTAATTGTTTTATGTGATAAGACTGCTAAGATTTGAAAGCTTTTTGTTATTTGTAGAAGGCTCAAAACTTGATCCACATCACATCATTTGACCGCTTTCAAGATTTTCTTTATGTGAGGCTGAAATTTCAAACAATTTTTTTCTGATTTGGATGCCTTCGGAGTCCAATTGTATGCCAAAGTATTGTATAGTTCTCCTTTTCTTTAAATAAAGACCCACACTGGGTAATACTCCTTAGTCATTTAAACTCACATACACAGCCGGAACCGGAACAACAACTTGTAAATCCTACAGATATTTGTTTCGTGCGGAAATGCAGTCAGCGCTAAGCCACTGCACCAACCGATATTTCTTCACTTTCAGAACGAAACACGCCTCTTTTCGTAACTAGAAGGCTTGTCTACAAATGTAGTAGTGTACATTTATCAGATTTCCTACTAACCCCCAAAAAAAGGAGACAGTTATCTGAAAGGTGAAAGGCCAGAATCATTTTGAGTAAGTCTGTATCAAGACTACTGTACTGGCGTTGGTAGAGAAAAGGTTGTATTCCCAGTATCCCCATTAACGGAACGAAGCAATGGGGATTGCAGAAACAACTTTTAATTAGGAATTTTATTACAACTGAGCTAATTATTTTACTCACTGGGGAAAAATGTAACGGGGATATTGGGAATAAACCGAGGAGAGCAGAGAACCCTTAGCAGTGGTAGGGTTAAGTGCAGACAAGACTACATACAAACTGTGACACCAGAGTTTATTCACGATAAAACTAGTAAATAGACAACTATGCTACCTTGGACATCGACCTATATCATTATAATTAGTGATTGACAGGTAAACGACTTGTTAATTACACTTTGTTTTGACTATAATTTAAATATAGGTATTGTTTAACACCGTCTACTACTGTATGACTTGGTATCTATTTCTGTTTTCAAACTTCATGTACAATCGCCAGCAGGTCTACCTACCCGAATCTGTACCAAAGTGAATTTTACCAATCGAATATTAACCTTCCACTATGTGATAAGGTTGAAAATCTAAAGTAGTTTGACGTGCTGGCGATTTTACAATAGTGATAGTGTGTAAAGACGGACGTAACACCACTAGAAATTATCTACCAGCCAACCTTTTTTTTTTTGGGTGGCAAAACCATCAAATGAGTCCTCCCGCCCTGGGTGGGGCGGAAGGGACTGTCAGACTCTTACTGACTAAAATCCACCCGTGTTCCTTCGGATGCCCTTTACGTTCCGGGGCCACGGTATCCTGGATTAAGAAAAAATCCGCGACCCCGGCAGGCATTTGGCCCCGTAAGGGGCCCCGTCGGTGACGCGTGAAACACGACGCGCCACCGACCCTGGCTTGGTACCTGGTCGGACGGCGAGCTTACCCATTACTCACCGTCCGCAAGCCCGCTCCGCAGCTGTGCCCTCTGCTATTCAGAGGGACACGCGTTGGAGCGTCCACCCGACAGGCTATTTGCATACGGGCAAAGAGACCCCTTAGGCACACAGTGCCTAACGAAGAATTTTTGCCCGCATCCCAGGGTGCACCGGCCCGAAAAACTGGTCTTCTCCCCGGACGTATCCGAGAGGGAACTCCAGTCCACGGACGCACGTGGAGGTTTCCTGTCTTAGCACCCCTACCAGCCAACCTTTGTGTCAAATTGGCTAGCATTATGGGCATTTAATCACAGAATAGAGCTCGTCAACACGCTGCGTTTCGAAGCAGATACTGGACGTCAGCAAGAAGTCTGCCAGGATAAAGTGGCCACATTCCCGTTTTAAAACTGCTGGTCTGCTGGTCTTCACTATGGGTGCTTTATGATGGACGGTGCCGCCGAGGCCGGCCTATAAAGAGGTGACGAGACGGCGTGGTGGTCTATCGTGTAGGCTGGTTCGAGTTGGCCCAGGATAACAGCTATAGGGAAAACTTGAGGGGAGGGTTTTACCTAGCAGTCATAGAGTCATCATAATCATAATTATTATCAGTCTTAGGAAATACATTGCTGAACATAAGCCTATCCCCAATAGATTTCTAATTCAGTTGGATGCGCCTTGCATCAACGTAGTGAACAGAAAATGCACATAATTACTTCTTTATCGGAAGACCTGCAGTACCTACACAATCAATATTCACTAGTTTTACTAATTAGTTGACGCTCTTTGGGGAAGGCTTATGTTCAGCAGTGGACGGCAAATGGCTGAAGAGAGTGAGTTTTGAGGTATGCCGAATAAAATTGGGCATCCGCTAAAATGGCACCTGACATATTCCACATACGGCACCTAGCAATATTAGTCGCGGGTGCCCTGAGGAATAGTTTTTGATCTACGAGTAGCATTTTATTCCACTTAGGACACCTACGGATCATACTATACCAGAATTAACAGCACCAGCATCACATCGGCTGTGACACGCATTTGCTTCTCCCAAAAGTCGACACACTGCCAAATCCTAAAATCGCTTCCCGCTTCCAACAAGATCTGGTCTTCACCAGGTCATTGTTCCACCACCAGAAGAACTCGAAGACTTATTCTATTCTTCTATTAGTCAAAATGTTGATAAACAAAAATCCATTAATAAAAGCAAAGCAAAGAAACCGATCAACCGAATAATTGCAAACTATAATGGACACATCCTTCCTTTTCAAATCTACGAAGCGACTTGGAGATAAATTTGAATAATTATACAAGCTTGAACTAAATTGGAACACATGATATTTACATGGCTACTAAGTGTTCTATGAAGAAACAATATTGTTATGTTTGTTCAGCTAATATTATAGTCATGTTTATGCACTTATGTCTGTAGGCTTAAGTATGAAGACTTTGATTAATATTACGGATATGTAGATAGCAATGTCATTTGTCCGTTATATGCTTACGTTTTGTGTGTTTGTGTGAAATTTTGCTCAAAAACGAACCTACTTATGTACATAAATTAATATAATTATGAAGATTATATACGTAACTTATGTACAAATGTTTACGAATTCGTATCGATTAGCACTACTACATTTAAACCTAATGTTGCTTTGGTCAGATTTTCCTCATTTCACAACGGCAACTTAACTTATATTTTACAATAATAATTAGGATCCCTTAAACTGTTAACATAGGTTTTCCTTAAACTTGTTAGTTATGTTTGTATAGTATGGAAATACCCAGTAAGTAGATTTGAGTTGGTGACAGCATTGCAGAATAGAAAGTGTAGATAGATCTATACAATTTTACTTGTATTTTTTTTTTAAACTTACTCTTTTTTATCGTGGTCAAATCATCAAATGACTCCCCACCCAGGGCGAGATTGTTTATTATTTGTAATAACTTGCAAAAAGTAAGGAACAGTTGATCGATCACACACCCGTAGAACACCGTATTGAGGAGTACAGTGACCCCCCAAAGAGGTTGTCATTTATCTCAATTAAACTTTAGAGGGAACATTATAGGTCATCCAGGACAGTCCACTTAAAGAAATCATTTGTTTTTTTCTTACAGTTATAGCCATGCTTTTGTTTCAGAGGTAAACTCATATGAGTCCGGGCCACTCTGGGTGGAGCGAAAAGGACTGTGACTCTTACTGGCTAAAAGTCCAGTCCATACGTTCAGTTGGCCTTTGGGTCCAGGAGTTTGACCCTATTGAAAATATATCCTTGAGGATCGCGTGTAACTCTACGCGTCGTGGAACCGACTGGTCTTTGATCAGACGGCGAGCTACTCATTACCACCAGCATGTTTTTTTTAGCCATGCTGTCCCACAACTTGGCAAAGCCAGTCTAGTCAAACAAACATTGCCTGCGCGGTGTAAATAAAAACCGAAAATTGTAAAGGGTTTATAATACAGTCAGTGTCAGTGAGTCAAGTAAGTGATCTCAGAGAAGACGGTATTTAGCACAGTGGTTACGAGCTATCGTAAACAGCGTGGCTAAGAGAAGACACCTTCAGTCCTTCGAGAGATGTGCCGTAACAGGCGTTGCACGGGGTTCTGGAGTTGGTCTTTTAAGAGGTGCCAGCACCATGTGCTGATAGTCACCATCCTGGGTGTTGTTACTGACGTAAAAATCCTGCACTCCCTGGCCTTTTCCACAAAGACCGAGCGTCTTTTAAAGGTTTCCTCTGACAGCTAAAAAAGGGCCACTGACCGTACCAGATGCTCATTGTTACAGGAATTTTAATCATAAAACAGAAAATATCTACTATTCACTTTCTATTCGCACATAAACCAATGAGTTCTTGTCATGTTGAGGAAAATGATCTGAACAAGTTTTAGGTTATTTCAATTACACCATGTGGGTATAAAATAAAAATACCTAGGTATAGATTCACCAGCCAATGACGCGCTAGGTAGTTCAAAACCTACGTCATTACATGCCAGCGTTATCACAAACCTGGGCTATCAATGTTGTAAAAACATAAATAAAGATTGTAAAATTCTGAAGAGGGCAATAATCGCAAGCGCCGCTTTGAACTTGATTTTACCTGGACTTGAAATAACTAGGTAGGGGAACAGTGTATAAGACGGGGACGTTAATAATTGCGAGGTATAATGGGGACATACACTCTTTAGGCATACTTAACAGAACACTAATATAGAGCAAATGGCGTCCTGTTGGCGCTTGTGCTACGTTAGTTTTGTGTTAAGTTTGCCTTACGTGTGTGATATCCCATCATACCTCGTGTCCCCGTCTTATACACTGTTCCCCTACTGGGATTATAAAGACAAGCTTGACTCACAAGCCGGGGTATTTACCTAGTTAATGTGTATGTAGATTTGTCCCAAAGATACCTGCAGTACCTGCATGTTGTTTTCGTAATTTTCCTTATGAATGGTGGTTAGTAAAAACGACTTTTATGATCTACCTACTTGTTTTTCATCTAGTTCACCTTATTCATGATGATCACCATCATCGATGATGGTGTGGTCCGTCTTTAGGTCAACTACAGTTGGGGGCCCGAACAGAGGACTGCTTATCTGTTCTCCCTAGTCCATCAGCGCCAGCTACTCAGCGGGAACTCACACGATACTTCTTGATAATGACTTGTACCACACGCGCCTCAAAGAGCGTCAGCATAATGACGGGCCCCCCCTTTAGAGGGCGAAAGCCTGCCGGGGTCGCGGGACTTATTCCATTACCGTGACCCTGCAGCGTAAAGGGCTGGATTTTAGTCAGTACAAGTCTGACAGTGTGGGTGGGAGGACTCATTTGATGATTTTACCACGCTAAAGAAAAGGCTCATGACCTTCGTCAATTTTATTGAAATTATTATATTTGTCAGAGATGTCGCATCAAAGGAGCTCCTGGTTAAATAATGATGGCCGCTCTGGTAAGTCTACATTAGTTCGACTACGGATGGGTGCCCATGTATCATCTAGCGAGTTTCCTCCGTGCCAACAGCACGTAAATCCATTGGTCACGGCTGTCATTTGCAGAACTTTGCTAAGCGTTACTGTTAGTAATAACCGAGGGGATTACCCAGTCACTGGGTTGTGGAGGTCAAATAGCTGAATATCAGTGTTTTACATAGAGCAACTCTCTATGTAAAACACTGATATTCAGCTGCATCTGATCGACTGGAAGCCGACCCCAATATAGTTGGGAAAAGACCAGGCCATCTGCCTGGTCTTTTCTTTTCATCTCGCATCTGTAGCATTCTTTGGAAACCATCTTGAAGACAAACAATTCATAAATAAAGAGCAACAAGTACTTCTCACAGGAAACTTGTAAATCAGAGTGGATCCGTTGTAATATCAGATGAGGACGTGACGTCAGCAAGAATGCAGTACTCACTTGAGAGTAGTGCACTCGTTCAATGATATTTTATTTATTTGCTCATGCGCACCTTATACAGACCTCACTCATACCAAAGCAAGTCTTAATATAATACAAAAATAGCTGAACGTAAACCAATCAAAATGATGGTGAGGATTGGGTTTTCTCTCTAAACTCTCGAAGGACCAGGAGATTTTGTCAACTTCCATCTGCAGCAGAATCCTCAGATTTCAGGGCCTTAAGTTTAATCTTAGATTAATCTTCAAAAGAATGATCAAAAGAAAAGTATTTTTTTTTAAGTTAAGTACCATCATCAAATTAGTTCTCTCGCCCTGGGTGAAGCGGGAGGATATTTCAGACTTGAATCACTAAAAACCTATTCTTTCAGTTGCCCTCTGCTTTTCCACGGTGAACTTTTAAGACAGTCCCGCGATGACAAAAGTACTTACTTTTTTTTTAGGGTGATAAAATCATCAAATGAGTCCTCTCCCACCCAGGGCAGGGCGAGAGGGACTGTCAGACTTGTACTGACTAAAATCCAGTGTCCTTGATTAGGCCTTTACGTTCC
Organism: Agrotis exclamationis; assembly: GCA_950005045.1. Classification (NCBI taxonomy): domain Eukaryota; kingdom Metazoa; phylum Arthropoda; class Insecta; order Lepidoptera; family Noctuidae; genus Agrotis; species Agrotis exclamationis. Next base: position 2,200,553 of record OX465443.1, read on the forward strand.
AGGGTCACGGTAATGGAATAAGTCCCGCGACCCCGGCAGGCTTTGGCCCTCTAGACGGGGCCCCGTCATCTTGCTGACGCTCTTTGAGGCGCTCGTGGAACATAACGGGCTGTCGACCCGGGCATGGTCCAATTATCAGGTATGCAGGTTAACCTGTTTCAATTAAAGTAAGTCGTCACCTGCGTAGTCTTCAGCTGCATCAAGTTCTTCTTCTAGTGGAATTTGATGCAGCTGAATATCAGTATTTCACATGGAGTGCCTGCCTATCTGCCTTCGACACTTCAGTAATCGGGTAATACGATATATCTTGTCAGAATTTCGAGTATTATGACTATAAAAAAAACTTTTTGAAAAAAAGGGAACCGACTTCAAAACCAAACACAAAAAAAGTGTAAAATAACTTTTCTTTCGGAAGTCGGTGGCTTTGTTTTTATTTATTTCATTGACTATGGCCACCGACTTCCGAAAGAAAAGTTATTTTACACTTATTTGTGTTTGGTTTTGAAGTCGGTTCCCTTTTTTTCAAAAAATTTTTTATTTTCCCCTTTTTAGTTTAGATATTCAACAAAAATCTTCATATAATCGGTGTCTGAAAAATCTACAACCTAAGTAAGCAAAAACGGATCCACGCGTGCAACGTCACGGGATATCCATTAGTATTATATACTTAAACCTTCTCCAGAATGTAATCAACACTTTCCTGAAAACCGCATCAAAATCGGTTCAGCCAAACGCGAGATAATCGCGGACAAACATACATACATACATACAGGTCGAACTGAGAACCTACTTTTTTTTTTGAAGTCGGTTAAAAACAGCAACAACAATCAATGACAACTAGAACCAAAGGAACTAGGGATGGGTCGTTGACGGTTTTCCGACAACGAAACGTTGACGTTGATTTACGTTTGTCAACTAGTTAAATTCGTCAACGGGTTAACGTACTACTAATGTCAAGTTGACATTAGTAGTACGTTGACAATAAACGGTTAACGTTGACGTTAATCAACGGTTTTAATTCAACGATTGCGCGTTCAATTTTAGAAACAATTTGATTTAGTTTATGTATTGGTAAACGTTTGATTGATGGTTCTACTAAGATGAACTTCCCTTCATACTTACTCTTCTGGCTTAGGACTGACTGAATAGAATACCTATTCTTAAGAGGAAACAGCACGGCCGTTTTTCCATACAAACGTAGTCCCCTGTTTTCTCCCTGGATAATGCCAGTAGAGCAATTATTTTTTTACAAAAAATCTATGACCACTATTAGCATGTCTCTATGTTTTCCTTTTTTCTATAAATTAATTATTAAAAGAGATATGAACATTCAAAGTCCTAAAAAAATGGCCAGATTTTCCGCTGTGTTCAAATATCTAGAAAACAAATTTGACGAAATTATATAAAAAAAGGAAAACATAGGAACACGGCCAATGCCTTTCTTTATTTTTTAAAGAAAAAAGTAGTGAAATCGGTTAAGTTTTGGAGGAGTAATCAGGGGACTACGAATCGTTGATTTTGTGCCATTTAATAAGGTATTTTCGGTCCAAGCTGCTGTTGTCTCTATCGCGCTCTGCGGGGGAAGGCTTGGGGTTGCGCGATAGCAATAGATTCTACAAATACCTATTTTTCAATTCTCCAGCCCTTGCTGTTTCCTCTTAAAATAAATATTTCGAAAATCAACTCTTTCATCCGTTACTTAGAGTTCAAATTGAATGATATGACATTCACTCGTAATCTATGAAGTTATTTTCAACGTAAGTTTTATAAATTGCTCGTTGCGTTTGCGTTCTTGTTAGACGCACGAGTTAAATTCATAAACGTCGTTGACGAATTCAACTAGTTGATTCTTATACAGTTAACGTTAATACGTTGACAGGAGATCAACGGTTGATTCAACTATAGTTCGTTGATTCAACGCTCATCCCTAAAAGGAACCAACCGGATCGTGCTCTACTGGGCACAGAGGTAGCTCGCTATTAATAGATGGTCACCCATTCACACACCAATCTAGGTAAGCACGGCTTAACCTTGAAAAATCGACCTGTTATCAATGAGCTACGGGCTATTCCCATAAATTAAAGTAAGTGTGATAAACTAATCTCTTTATCAACCAGCCTGAATGTGTAAACCAGATGATAGTTTTACTTACTACAATCTTGGCTATGTGACGTCACACAGAACACTGTTACAATACATACACTTGATTAGAGTGCGCATATCGACTTGAAAATGGGTAAATTCTATTGATTTTAAGAATAAGGATTACAACATCTTTCTCCAGGAGTGGTTATAATTAAAATTACTTGGTATAAGTCGTCACTTTCTTTTATTTTATTGTGGAAGTAGCTCACGAAAATTCAAAACTTCACGCCTGTCGCCTCCTCCTTCACCAGCATTACTCGCAGAAGGATGTGACTGCTTTCTATTCCTCCTTGCTCCGTAACCGTGGCCTGAACTAGTGCCCGTCGCCTATCGCCTCCATGTGGACACGGTCCTTCGACTAAGCCGGGAAGACCACCACCGCATGCTACACCGTGTCCTTCGGGCGGGTGAAGGGGTCTATCAGACCACTGGCTAAAAGCATACGGTCAGAAAGTCTGACGGGCCCACCAGCTCCACCCAGGGTGAAGACTTGTATGATAAGTTTATCTCCCCATAAAAAGGCGGGGTGCTGTGTTTACAGCTGCAATTGGCATTTTCTGAGCCGTCAGTCAGTTCTCTACCTCTTCTCCTGACGTGTCTCCTCCTCTCGTCTATGTAAGGATCAAGTCTCGACTGGCCTGTTGGTCTAGTGGTTAGTGACCCTGACTGCTATGCCGGAGGTCGTGGGTTCGATTCCCACCCAGGACAAATGTTTGTGTGATGAGCACGATCATTTGTTCTGTGTCTGGGTGTAATTTATCTATAATATGTATGTATTTAGAAATATATAAGTATGTTTATCAGTTGTCTAGTACCCATAATACAAGCTCTGCTTAGCTTGGGACTAGATGGCGTTGTGTGATAGTTGTGGAATATTATTATATTAAATTAAGTCAACCTTCGGTAATTGCAGGTGTGATGATGTTTATGCACAAACAAAACATAAAAAATAATAAACACAGATGGTTTAAAAACCTAGTTAGATATTAGAACAGCTTTTTGTTAATTCTTGTCCATTTGAATAAATGCTAATACATGCAAATCAAGTTTACTTTTTATTTCTGTTTCACCTATTAAAGGCTGATTCTAGGTATTTTAATAATTTACTGTCCAACTCTACAAGGTCATTTATTTCACACTAACTCGGACAAGTATTACTGAGTTGGCCTATAAAATTAAAGCTAGATTTTAATCTTAAGCAAAAAATGTGTGAAAAGGTATCCCTGTTCTTTTTATGATTCTGGGTAATTTAGCTTTTGACCACAATCACAATCTTAATTGAAAATGCGGGGTTTTTCTCAACATTATGCATATACGCAGTCCTATTTAGGTAAGCGGTTTTATAATAAAAACTTTAAATGAAGAAGTTAACAAGGTTCTCTAACTCTGTCAGGCATATAACATCTCTATTATAGAGACTACTACTGCTTGTGTATGAGAAAGAGATAGAGGGAACATTATAATCCATGATAAATGACAGTGTAACATGAATCCATTCCATCATTTTAACAGCTTAAAAACACATAGCTTTGGAACAGGGTCTCAACCAAGTATCACCAGAAATGACCCGGTCGTATGCTTCTCTCATTCAGCGTTCTCTTGTGTTCCATCTGGTCATACATTCACCTTGCAGGAGGCTTTTCAATTCTGGACCTTTTTTGAAAGAGATCGCCTAGCACCTAGCCGAGTTTACCATACATTCTGCGAGTAGTGTGTCCACCAGTAGTAATGATTAGACCACTCAGTAAGCGCCCATTCATAGACCTGTCCGTTAATCCTATAGTCTTAGCTTTCATAGCAGATACTTAAGACTCCTAGGCCTTATAGCTTTTTTTTTTTAGCGTGGTAAAATCATCAAATGAGTCCTCCCACCCCGGGCAGGGCGGGAGGGACTGTCAGACTCGTACTGACTAAAATCCACGGTGTCCTTCAATAGCCCTTTGTGTTCCGGGGTCACGGTAATGATAAGTCCCGCGACCCCGGCAGGCTTTGGCCCTCTAGAGGGGGGCCCCGTCATCATGCTGACACTCCTTGAGGCGCGCGTGGAACACAACGCGCCGTCGACCCGGGCATGGTCCATGGTCGGGTGGCAAGTTGCCCTTTACTCGTCGCCCGCATGCCCGCGAGGCCTTATTGCTTAGTAACTTTTGTAAACGAAGACCGTAATGATAACGAGAAAATCACCTTCTTATTACGTGCCGATAAGGTTGAATTTCCGATAATCAGCTGCAACTTCAATCAATAAAATACTTACAAGTAATTCCATGGTGTAAACCAGTAATAGGTATAAAATCGGCTCTACCTCCTGCAACGATCCAGTTGCATACTCCTTTCACCTCCTCCACGATCATACATCTGGTCATACAAGCACGCCAGTTGAGAGTACTAGGCACATTACCCATAAAGTGATTATGCATGACATTTAAACTAGGAAAATTTTCATTATAAATATCGAGGATCCTGAACATTCGGACACCCTTACACCAGCACATTGCAGGGGGACTCGAAGAATACTACTGGTGCCGCCCGCTATTAATGGGCGTGGCCATCTGCTTTTTTGTTGGTCCCCGGACATCCCGAATCCGGCCTAGACCGGTGTGGAAGACTATCAGTCTCTTATTAACTAAACACACCACACACATCCGGGGTTACAGTAGCTTGTCGAGGGCACCCCGTCAGTTTGTTGCCAACTCCTTGAGGCGCGCATGGAAACGACACGCCGTCGACCTGATCCTTGATCGGACGGCGAGCTACACGTTACTCGCCGTCTGCAAACTCGCGGTGTCCTTCTACTGAGTCTAAGAAATCTAATAAGCTGTTGTCATCGATAAAAAAAAGGTCAATTTTCGTAATTAAAAATAAAGTATCGCACCAAAATGCTTCGTATAAGTAAAAGATAAGAACAGAGTATGCAAACAAATGTAGATGTTTACAATACAAATAAATAGCGTTACATCATGGGTGACACAGATCTGTGCGGACAATACCGGTAGATGGCACTCCGATGCCAGATTATTTGTAGAAGAGGATTCGACGATGTTACAGCCATTTGTGGTAATGAGCACGATTTCAGGAGTCATCAAGGCACCTTTTGTTAGTTTCTGTACACCAACGTAAATGCAGAATTTCAGAGGCCTTATCACAAGCATTCTGTATTTTTACGGCTTTTATTGTGTGAAAAATGAAAGTGTACATTGGAGGAATTATTTTTTTTCCAACAAATTAAAGCCAAAGTTCTCATTTACTCGTCACAAAAATGTGAAAAGTCATATCAGTCATTTAGAAAATATTTAGATTAAAGCATCACTTATTTCATTCAGCATGTGCATATACAGTTAAATAAATATAAAAACATAGGTACTTTAAGGCCTACTATTTGTATGTACAGACGGCTTTCATCATCAGCCTATAAATGTTCCCACTGCTGGGACACAGGCCTCCTCTCTGTGAGAGGGAGGGAGTGGGCCGTAATCTACCACGCGGGCCCAGTGCGGATTGGTAGATGTCACATGTCTTCGAATTTTTGGTTCTAGGACATGCCGGTTTCCTCACGATGTTTTCCTTCACCGTTTTGAGAGCAGTGGTGTTGAAATAAATTACACAAAGTAATGCGCCTGACGGGGTTCGAACCCACAACCTACAACTCGTAAGACGGCTTTAGTTCCTCGTTAATACAAACTGTATTGAATCAATATTGACAAGATATTATAATTAGTCTTTAATTATAGCCGATGTTTGCGCAGCTGCATGATCTAGTCATCGCCATCGGCTTTCTCTTAGAAGTACTTATTATGATATTAGACTTAAATAATACACTTTATTATGGTTATGGGTCACGGAGCCGACTTAGACATACTAAACAGAATTCTCAAATTCAGAAGTATGTGCTATTATTTTTCTATGCGTGTCGATGAACTCAAATTACATCCGACCAATACGTGGCTACCCGCACAGCTCTGTTATTTGCCTCGTTTAAATCCTGGAAGGTGCAGGTGGTTGGGCAGGATGGGCACAAAGGAGGTGGGACGTATCCTGTACTGAGGCTCCGCACTGGCATTCTGTTTGGGATGGGTCTAGTTCTTTTCGCCACTTCTTTCCAGCCAAACCTCTAAAAAGCAGAAAGTGGCGAATTTCGGGCGCATTTGAGGAGGTATTTCAGTCACGGGACTGTCTAAGCAGGTTACTCTGGAACACAAAGGGCAAAAATGAACACCGAAAGAAAGAAATAGAAATCCTGAAATACATAGCACAGGTACAATCATAGTGGATTCAATACAATTTATTTGGCGGAACTGAGACAAAATGTTCCAGTTAGTAACTTTATTAAATAATTTAGAAGCGGCTCATTTTAGCACTTTTTATCATCGAGATGCGAAGCAAGCGGTCAGGTCATCAACGTCTAGTGATTTACATAAAACATTGCGTAATTAACGTAATCAAGGTCAATTGGGTTCATTTACCTTTTAAATCGGAGTTTTGCCAGACATTTTTAATATGACTCCTAATTGACTTCCGTGCTATTATTAATTTATTGACTTTTAATGTATTAACATATAATTAAGTATACTTGAATTATGTTTGCACCTCTATTCTTTGTATAAATTGACATTTAATTAATAATTTATATGTAGTATTTATGTTCAACACAGTGAAAATTGTTATGAATAAATGAAATGAAATGAAAAAGTCAAAATAACCGAAATGCTTTGAATCCTGTATGAAATCAGATGAAGATTGTTTTTTTCTTGATTTCTGGTTGGAGGAACGATCATGGTATTGCAGTGCTTTTCTCTACATTAATTATTCATTAAGGTACCGACAGACGTCGCTGTCAGTATTTTGTTGGATTTCTATGACGTCGTAGTGTACAGCCTAGAAAAGGTGTGTCAGCAAAACTTTAGACAACATTGAGTCCTAAATTTAAAATATTTATCTCTGCTACTTAAAATAATAAAGGTTGCCTCTTATCGTCAAAAGCAAGCATCCACTTACCTAATAATAACAAAACACTTCAGTATCAATAATTCAAACACTCAAGAATTCGTCAATCACGAACATTGATAATGATAACAGAATTGCTTTCACGGCTGCTCTCCTAGACAAGCAAAAGATAAAAAAAAACCGGCCAAGTGCGAGTTGGACTCGCCCATGAAGGGTTCCGTACTAGCAAGCATAAATTAGGGATATAATTATATTGAGATTAGTAATAAACACAAACAATAAAAATAACTTTGTTTTTCATAGTGTTTGTATGAATGGCAAAGTTATATTTGCGGTTTTTGAAAATGTACTATATCTCAAAAACTGCTAACTGTATCTCATCCAAACCAATTTTCGTTAGAAGTTTTTGTTGAGGTCTACATTATATATTTTTTTTTGTTTTATCATTCTCTTATTGTAGAAGTTACAGGGGGGGGACCCCACACGTATGGGTTTGGTGAAAAAAAAAAATTTTGAGTTTCAATTCTAAGTATGGGGGGCACCCCCATTTGTTTTGTTTTTATTTTTGTGTGAAAATCCTAATGCGGTTCACATAATACATCTTCTTACCAAGTTTCAACAGGATAGCTCTTATACTTTCGTAAAAAAGTGGCTGTGACATACGGACGGACAGACAGACATGACGAATCTATAAGGGTTCCGTTTTTGCCATTTAGCTACGGAACCCTAAAAAGTTAAAGACTGTTCGCTTTATTTCTCAGGGCCCGGACCTAGGTCCACAGATGTTCGCGTTATCTAACGCTTATTTAGCTTAGCTTTAGATGATAATGTTAAAGGCCAAAAGATCGCTTTCTGCAATCATAATGTCAGATTGCTACATGTGCGCACTACCCGTGTGAATGATTGTGAAGAATTTCTAGCAGAAATAAAAAAGTACATGTGGCACTCGGTGACTGCCGCGATGAAGCTATTGCATACATTTTTTTAAGCTATTGCATAGCTTTTATCGCAGGCTCTGAGCGCGGCGGGCGCAAAAAACCTAACGAAAAAACCTGACCACATTTGACAGCACGTCGTTTCAGTTCGGGAGACTTCGGCAATCATAAAGGTACGGACAGGCGTGCTCATAAAGGTACGAAGAGGGATTTACTTTTTCTTACTGATTCTAAACGGCCAGCTAAAAAAGGAGTTTTCATAATGAAACCTACTTAAGTGGGAACAGTATAAGATTTTAATCTATACAGGGTGATTTGTAATTCGATGCGGTCCTTGAAATGGATGATACTAGACCTTATTTGCAACAATTTTAACCCCGACAACATGGGTAGACCCCATGACTCAAAAAGCAAATATCAGATAGCAGTTTGGACAAAAATCACAGAAAAAAAATGTTGGGTCAAAAAAACATTGCAACCGATTTTCGTTGATTTACTACCTTGTCAGTAACAGTCCTAATTTTCTGGTCAGACACTAACTAAAAGTGGGTACTGTGGCACCATTTTAGAAAGGTAATGAGACAAGAAAGTTTTTTCTGTAATTTATAAACCAAGTGTCATACATTTATTTTTTTAAATATGCTTTGAAAGACAAGGGAAGTTTTCAGAAAACTTCAAAACAGAAACTTTATGACACTTCATTTCCCAAGATATGATTAGTTTTATAACAAACTTGTATTCACTAGATTCAGTCGTTCATATTCTATCAGAAAAGTATAAATTCTAAGTGGTGATCATCATTACTTTCTAACAATAAGCACTTAATGATGGAGAGGTAGAAATTTTTCGAAATACCTTTAAAGTTCGATATCTCAAAAACCAGTCAGTTTAGACCCCATGTTGCCGGGGTTAAAATTGTTGCAAATAAGGTCTAGTATCACCCATTTCAAGGACCGCATCGAATTACAAATCACCCTGTATATATTTAGCTACAGGAAGCCAGCTCCAACATTGATAATGTTAGAAAGATAATCATGATCCGAATAGAACATTCAACTGGATGACTAAATTATGTTTTTTTTGGCGTGGTTATATCATCAAATGAGTCCTCCCACCCCGCTCTGGGTGGGAGGGACTGTCAGACTTGTACTGACTAAAATCCACCGTGATCCTTGAACAGCACTTTACATTACAGGGTCACAGTTTCCTGATAAGACAGTCCCGCGACCCCGGCAGGCTTTGGCTCTCTAAGGGGGGCCCCGTCAGAACCATAACACCGTGGGAAGGCGAATCAGGTTCCATCCTAACTGAACAAATTAACACTACATCTTGAGTAACAGTAAAAACTAGGACAAAACTATCTCTTGAACAAGAATAACTAGTGCCATTTGCATTCGCAAAAAAAGTGCTTGCAAGCGAAATAATTACATTCAACTCAGCGAATTTGTAAGATTGACCCAGATTTCCTAAGTATTATTATAAATGAGAAATTTTGTTTGTTTGTTAATTTTTCACGTCTAAACCAATGAACCGATCATCCTGAAATTTTACGTAGTTGTTATCAGGTGTACAGAAAAGGACATAGCGTACCTAACATTTTGAAAAGAAGTACAAGGAAAACAACAATTACGTTCTCATGATGGCGCCTCGTGTGGCCGAATTGATGATCAAATTCTAAATGAATACAAGCGAAGCCGCGGGTACACCAAGTATTTTTAATATTCTCGTTATTTCCTGCCTGTCCCAGATTAACAGTAATTACGTACTAGATAACTGTGTTACGAACTATAACTACGCCTGAAAGAGAAGTTGAAATGAAACGATTATTTTGAGCCCCACCGGATGTTTCGAGAAATAAAATTTCAAAAGGACTGTGGATTGATGAGACGTGTACGTGTTAAACGAACGGGATATGCTTCGAATAGTCGAAAGACGGGAATAGTTGAAAATGCTATTAGAAAGATTATATGAACGCCATTAGCTAAAGTAGCAGAAGACTTGTTGCCTAAGAACTGATGATGGCTTATTTTTTTAAGTTATTTATCGAGTTCGCGTTTGAGCACTATTTCGACTAATAGTAAGCGAAGATGTGGTCGACGGTAAAACACGCTTAGAAAAGTCCCTAGCTTTATCAGGAAATACAGATCCCGGCAGGGAATTCCATTTCTTAGCTGTGCGCACAATTTTTTTTTGTTTTTTTATGTGTAATGGGTTTGCTCTTGACCTTAGTCTAGAACAAGAGTGACTAAGACAAGGTCGACGATGGAGCGAGCTTACCCAGAAGAAGCCTGTTTACTCTAACTTTGAAGAGATTAGGGTTGTATGCGTTTGGAAACACAGACGCAGGCAGAGAGTTCCACTCCTTCGCTGTCCGCATTATAAAAGACGTTTGGAAACGCTTAGTGCGAATTGATGGTATGGCAATAAGGTAAGGATGGTAATTTGCCGTGCGTCTAGATGTGCGATGATAGAAAGGGGCTGGTGGGATGAGGTCGTGACAAATAAAAGTATTGGCAAAACACTTTGTACGTAAGGGTTGGATTTCCACCATGTACCGATGGATAGCAAGCGAGTCTTGGAGTGGAGCTCCCATTGTTACAAAAAGTTCTGGACTCTTCTGAAGGTAACGAACTAGTAGTCAGTTTCGGACCGTCTCAATTCAGATCGGTACACTAATACGTGACAACCTTGAAAAGGATGCTGGGACAGACAATGCAGAAAGCAGAGAATATGATCTGAGTCTTACAGATGTCCAATCAGAAGCAGCTTGTTCAAGAAAATGAATCAGATTTGGCTTGAGATGGTAGAACATTAATTTCGGGCGTCAAACGCTACGCCACGTCAAAATACGAGTACCCATGCATAACATACATCTGTTGGTACCAAAAAAACTCTTACGCAACCACATTTTGGCGTAGACAAAACCAGTAATTTCATACGACAACAGTTCAGATAACTACACAAAAACCTTCCGGCTTGAATGAGGTGTTTTTATTAAGTTCAAGGAAAAATTGTATGTGTATGCGATAACAAGAAATATGTCTTAATTTGCAGTATGGCGACCTTTTGAAGTAATGTTTTCCTTGCAATGATGAAATATTTGTGAATAATTGTTTTGTCGGTGTGATACCACTTCAGGGGTAAAGGCATCAGCGAATAAATTACATTTGTAGTTTATAAACAATAATACATACATTAAAACTGCAAATATCTTCAGCTGAATATCGATTGTCTTTAGAGAGAACTTTTTGACAATGACCTCGATAGGTAAACGAATAGCAATGAATTAATTTATTTCTGAAAATGTTGATATTTCTGTCGACCGTCTTCCAATTATTGTACCAATAATAATTAAGTAACCAAATATATAGTGATACTAGCTGACCCGGCAAACGTTGTTTAGCCATATAAATAATTTAAAAAAAAATTAGGTGTGCACTACCCCTAACATTTAGGGGGATGAAAAATAGATGTTGGCCGATTCTCATAGATACCGGATAAGCACAAAAAATTTCATCAAAATCGGTCAAGCCGTTTCGCAGGAGTATGGCAACGAAAACTGTGACACGAGAATTTTATATAATTATTAGATATTAGTTTAATGCATTCATTAAAAATGCATGCATTAAACAAATATATCACTTATCTACTAATGAAACCACTGTTTAAACAGTCTTCTACGCAATCCCCAAGAAAAAAAAGATACGGAGTTGATTTCGACTTCAGGAAAAATCTGTCTCCAATTTCTGGGTAAATTATATTGTTAGTAAAGCCGTCGAATCTCGTCGTTTAATATAATTGGTTAATTTAAATAACAGTCAGCCAAACTTGTACTGAAAGTTAACAACAACAGTTAAAAGTGGAATATGTTGAAATAGCCACAACGCATGGCGATTGGCGATGGATTCGCATAACTTGGGTAGTCCATCTTGCTTATTGAGATATAATTATGCTTACTACAGCATAAGCTATGTACCTAGCTATCCTCGTATTTGGAGATATTTGGAGCGAGCTACACCCAGCAGAAGATTTAGAAGACTTAGACGTCATGACGATCATAGCAAGACGTTAAAGGCAAAAAAAAATCCTCCTCCTTTTTTGAAGTCGGTTAAAAAGAGTGTCCATGGAGTTTCTTGCTCATTCTTCTCCATAGAGATCTACGCTTTGGAATGAGCACCTACGGTACTTTCACAGTTTTTATGTCTTGTGACTGGGACTGTAGCACCATAACTATTTTTGTACTAGTTTTATTTGATGTCTTTTGACAATTCAAAAGTGCCTGTAATTGGCCTAGTTGAAATAAACGATTTGATTTGATTTTATCATCAGTATGTAAAATATAACGTTACGCCAGTACTCCGAAGCCAAAATTGGAAAGACCCAATAACATTTTGCCCTAATCAAACCACAACTCTGTAGTATTTGTAAATACTAGACCGTACGATAGAAACTAGTTTATTATATTAGAGAGTACATTAGTTTACTTCTTATCGCCACGCTTCATGACCGCAAAGCGACTGGAACACCAAGTTAATCAAGGCATGAAACGCAATGGAATGTTTAATTATCGTTTAGCTTATCTGTGTATTCGATTATTTGGTATCGCTATGCTTATAGTTAAAAATGTAAGGGTATATAGTTCGCGGGTTTTCGGGACCAGGCTATGGACCAATGAGTCAGTGGACCGAGAGACTAGTGGACCAATGGTCGACGGCGCGTAGTGTTGCACGCGCGACAAAAGGAGCCGTCAGCAAAGTTCCCATGGCACTAAAATCCTGCCGAGGTCACAGGACCGTCTTTAAAGGTAACTTTGACCCTGAAACTTACAGGGCAGTGGAATTTAAGTAAGTAATTAAGGGTCAGACAGTCTGCTCCATCTGGGACGGGAGGACTCATTTGATGGTTAGTCTGACAGTCCTTTCCGCTCCACCCTGTTAATTTTACCAAAAAAAGGTTGCATGCAGAATTGCATGACAAAAGGTTGAAAAGTCTCCGACTGAAAATTGGCTACCTTTGGCCTCCTCCGGTTTTTCCTGACACGACTTGAAAGCGAGGGGCACATATCATTTTTTTTTTAATAAGCAGCTACCTTATAGAAAAACTTCCTCCTTTTTGAAGCCGGTTAAAAACTGTCTGGCAGTGTGTGAAGTACTGATAACTGAATGTAATAGGAGGACTGCGCCGCGGTTCCCACAAAGTTCAGATTTCGGGACGATAAATATGCCACTAGTAGAATTGTTTACCAGAAAGTGATATGATACCGATATTACACGATACTGGTGTAATATTGCAATCAATGTGAAAATTTATTCGTTTATCCGCTGTAGTTTGTATAACTATTATATTTTGGGTATATTAACACAACAGAGGACCTTTTGTTTTTTTAGCGTGATATAATCATCAAATCAGTCCTCTGTCCAATCCATCTGTCAATCCAGGATTTGGATGTTTGGTATACAGGTAGTTTATAATTTGGATTAACACATTTAATACTGTTATCTGGTTATATCGTTCCTGTGGGATATTAACCGCATTTTACATATGCTAGTTTTTTATAATGTAACTAAACAACGTAATTTCTAAACACGAAGATAACCAAAATTCAGTTTTGTATAATGTGCAAAAATGCATTTAGAATTAAACCAACTCTAATTCAGACTCGATTCTCTCATGCCATAAATAAATGCATTGTAGCAAAAAAACCACAACATTTTTATGTAATAATTTTTCTACATACGGAAATACATGTTCGAAGAAGTACATGGGCAATTTTGCTACAATCTTGTCATTTAAATAATGATAAAATCATTCAAAATTGTCTGTGGTCGACAATGGGCCACTTATCTTGTTAATGTAACGGCAAAAAAAATGAACCTTCTCGCTAGTGGTCTTGCATGGGGATCTGACATAGGTGATAATAATCTTCATCAATATACTAGGAAAACATGAAAGGTAAGAGATATTAAAAATCATTATTATATCAGCCAACTGCCGTGCTCTGCTGAACGTAAGCCTCCACTAAAAAGCGCCAACTATCCATCTTGGACAGTCCGCATCCATTCATCAGCCAACTTCTTCAAGGCATCATCCAGTCCCACACTACATTTGCCCGTATGCAGACATGGCCAGCCTAATTCCACTTCAGCATGCTCAACGCGCTATGTCGGTGACTTTAGTTCTCTAATGAACGACTTCGTTGCGAATTCTATCTACCAGAGAAACCCAGACCATTGACCAGAGACCAGAGATTGACCAGATACTGTAGTACTAGAAGAGTAGATTAATAAGTAAATGGTAGTTAAGTGTAAAATTAAACTGATTGCTTTATCAGAAGTTATAACAATCAGATATCATTTTTAAGTTACAACAAAGCAAAATTTTACAATCTAGCCGAAACAATCTGAATTGTATAGTACAGTAGCGATTTCAAAATGAAAAAGCTGCATTTTATGGGTGTGTTAGGCACGTCTTACAAAAAAAACCGGCCAAGTGCGAGTTGGACTCGCCCATGAAGGGTTCCGTAGCAGCAAGCATAGATTAGAGATATAATTATATTGAGATTAGTAAGTAATATACACAAACAATAAAAATAACTTTGTTTTTCATAGTATTTGTATGAATGGCAAAGTTATATTTGCGGTTTTTGAAAATGTACTATATCTCAAAAACTGCTAACTGTATTTCATCCAAACCAATTTTCGTTGGTAGTTTTGGTTGAGGTCTACATTATATATTTTTTTTAGTTTTATCATTCTCTTATTTTAGAAGTTACGGGGGGGGGGGGGGGACGACACACTTTTTACCACTTTGGAAGTGTCTCTCGCGCAAAATGTTCAGTTTAGAAAAAAATGATGTTAGTAACCTCAATATCATTTTTAAAGACCTGTTCATAGATACCCCACACGTATGGGTTTGGTGAAAAAATTTTTTTTGAGTTTCAATTCTAAGTATTGGGGGCACCCCCAAAATTTGTTTTGTTTTGATTTTTGTGTGAAAATCCTAATGCGGTTCACATAATACATCTTTCTACCAAGTTTCAACAGGATAGCTCTTATACTTTCGACAAAAAGTGGCTGTGACATACACGGACAGACAGACAGACATGACGAATCTATAAGGGTTCCGTTTTTGCCATTTGGCTACGGAACCCTAAAAAAGCTGCATTTTATGGGTGTGTTAGATACGTCTTACAAAAAAGAAACTGTTAAATCTACTTTCTCTAAATTTAACACAGATAAAAATGCACACAAAAATATTCCGAAACCTAAAAAAGGAATATTTATAGAAAACAAAAGTTATGCGTGCGTCATAGCTGCGTCAAATGCGCCCACTTTAGCAAAAAATATGTCTCACAACATTTTCTTGTTTTGCTTTTCAAGTTTTACAATTAGATCTGAAGTTGCGATATTATTATTATTCTCCTGCGGGTCTAAAGAGTGAGCAATATTTCCAATAATTCACTTCATGTTTTTCCAGCAACGTTGACTGTGACTTTTTCTTTAATATGTGACAGCACATGCTGAGATACCCTTTTGGCCTCATACAGGACCAAACATGTTACTTAGTTTTATTATTTTCTTTTGTTTTTCTTATATTGTTTTTTTTTAGTTTTATGTTGTTGTTCTGTCCTGGGTGAGTCTAATAAAAACCTTTTTTTCTTCTTCTTCTTTATTGGGAATATTGTTAAGTGGCCGTTTTAAATCCACGACCTCATTCCAATTAATTTGTGGTCAGTGCAGCATGTCTTCTCCTGTATACTTCTCTATTACGTGTCAACTCAGCAGTCACCTCCTTTCTATCCATTTCATCTTTATCTTCTACTCTTATAGTCATCTACATTTATACCTTCTCCAAATTTTCTTCACCACATTGACCTTTCTACTCCGCACCATCTGATATCAGCCTGGGATCGCCCATTGCCTTATGTAAAAATTGACCTTCAAAAAGTGCTGATGAATCCGCCTATTTTGAATGAATGACTTTAATTTTGATTTTAATTCTGTGCGTCCCTCATATTACCTACCCCCGATATATTGGCAATATCGTCAACCTATATAACATGCTTTTGCTCTATCTGATGTAAATCAGTTATATAAACAGTTTGACAGTCCTGTTGGTCTAGAGGTTAGTGACCCTGACTGCTATGCCGGAGGTCGTGGGTTCGATTCACACCCAGGACAAATGTTTGTGTGATGAGCACGATCATTTGTTCTGTGTCTGGGTGTAATTTATCTATAATATTTATGTATTTATAAATATATAAGTATGTTTATCAGTTGTCTAGTACCCATAACACAAGCTCTGCTTAGCTTGGGACTAGATGGCGTTGTGTGATAGTTGTGGAATATTATAGAAAAAAAAACAGCACAAAAGTTATAAATATCGAGTTCACACTATTGTCAATAAAATCCAGTTGATTTGATGAATTCGTTTCGTTTCTGGAAAGAGGGATAACTTTTCGCAATCATCATGAATACGTGATGAAACACAACAGATGTGCTCCCGTTAAAAATTCAGAATGAGTTTGCACAATCGTGTGGAATAAATTGAAAGATATTTCAGCATCGTTAAGAGCATCGTTACCTATTTCATCATTCAACTGGGGCGTTTCAAAAAAGCATTGTTAAATAAGTAACTGAACCTTTTATTGTAGCCTAGCATCATCATTATCTTACGAGCTCTTATGTTAATTAGTTTGGGATCAAAACATAATATATTTTCTTCTTTATGACTTGTCTTCTTCTGTCTCTATTGCACTGAATATATCTTTTTATCTATCTATCATCTTCTCAACTACAGACCTTTCACATATAATGCGTCGTGTGACTGTGGCTTCCTCGTTTTATTTTTGATTATTGAAAAGTATCTGGAACATTTATTGCCTGCTTCTAACATAGTTTTATGTGTATCAGTTACCATTTCAAAGTCTACGTTACTATAACATTGACACAGACTGTTATTAGCGGCTTCTCGTATGTGCCTCTCCTCGTTATCATGTTTTACTTCACTACCGGATAATGTCTCATGACTTCCAAAAAGACCATATAATAATCAAAGTTAGATGCTGATTTCCAGGTTAACTGCCCATCAGCACCGGACATATCATCGCGCTTGCTTTTCAATGCAATCCAAAATCTATAAAACTGACAATACAGCATGACTTAGTCATTCAACGCTTTCAAAATAAAAACAAGCTGAATAATTCTGATTCTGCTTTTTACAACACATCGATAACTTACTCCCTCCAGTTTCAATATCAAGGCAGTTTAAAGACACCTCCATATAATAAAATTTATTGTCAATGAAGCTTATCGTTAAATTGACCAGAATTCCATAAAATTCACTGCTATCCGGTTATAATCCTATCTGATAAGAAGTGATATCGTCCTGGGAAATTAAGATAACGGAATGGATTAGATATGGAGTACTGAACTAGATTTTTGTCGCGGAATCGCTTGTGAAATTGAACTCAACGAACCGGAAGATGCAGCGTTGCCTCCCACTAGGTGATCCGACGACATGATGAGAGTCGCAGACAACCGATTATCTTTCGGCCTGGTGATCTAAAAGAGCCTTTGTTCAGCAGTAGACGTCTTTTAACCGATGATAATGGTGATTTTTTTAATTCATGGCACTGACACAATGATTTGTTCCAGGTATTGTGGCATAACTAGGAGTCACACTTAATTCAAGAGTCATTTAGAATGAAGAGTTTCCACCATACAAACAAACTGACTGACATATTTTGCAGCATAAACCAACAACCATGATAACGTCCAGATAATCTCGACCGCTATCAATGTCAATGTAGTTTACTGACATTTCCTCGTGTTTGGCTATTACGTTTGTTTTTTAATTGCGTAATAAATGAGGAAAATGTGAAATACCATATAGCCTACCCCGGAGGAAAATTCTGGATGAAACAAGGTTGACTGGATCACTGGATGAGGTCGGGATCATTGATAGTCGTTACAAGACCTGAAATCCTGACACAGTCGAAAGTATGAGAATTTACCATAGGGTAGGTATTAGCCGGGGTCGCGGAACAGTTTCTTCAGATAACCATGACCCTGGTAGGTACGTAAAGGGCTATCGAAGGATCATTATGGATTGTAGTCAGTATAAGTCTGGCAGTCCCTCCCGTCCCGGTATGGGTGGGACGATCGTTATTTGATAATTTTAACGTAAAAAAAAGTAAGTGGCACTCGGGGACTGCCGCGGTAAAGCTATTGCATAGCATTTTTTATCAACTCATGTAATTATAATTATTTACTTAATAGACGGTACTTATTACTGTACTAATTAGGCTATGGTCAGCCACGTCAATTAAGTGAAACGTCAAGAAACGTTCTCCTCCTCCTCCCTCTCCCTCTCTCACTCTCCCTCAATAAAATTGCCCCTTGCTTAATAAAAGCATGCGTTCGTGCTAGTAATGAGCACGTCTGTCCGTGCCTTTATGAGCACGTCTGTCCGTACCTTTATGAACACGTCTGTGTTTCCATTGAGAAAACTCCTTTTGTCGCTGGCCGTTTAGAATCAGTAAGAAAAAGTAAATTGTCTTTATGACGTATATTTTTACGATTGCCGAAGTCTGAACTTGCCCGAACTGAAACGACGTTAGACGATGCATGGTGTCAGGTATTTTCCTCAGGTTTTTTCGTTAGGTTTTTGGGAATTCGGTCACCGCGCCGCGCCGCGCTCAGAGCCCGCGATAAAAGCTATGCAATAGCTTAAAAAAAATAGTGCATATGGAGATCAGATTCGTAGTTATTCTATGTAACATGCTGGTCACATTCAGTCATCATTTCGTTACAGAATCTAAGACAGTTAAATTCATTGTTCGACTTTGTCAAGCTTTGCTTCGGCGGTTTTCTGGAGGCCGCTACTGTTGATTCTGACTTTGCACGGTGCACGTCTGTCCGTACCTTTATGATTGCCGAAGTCTCCCGAACTGAAACGACGGCGACGTGCTGTCAAATGTGGTCAGGTTTTTTCGTTAGGTTTTTCGCGTCCGCCGCGCTCAGAGCCTGCGATAAAAGCTACGCAATAGCTTAATAATGAAAGCTAAAAACTAACTAAAGCAAAAAACTGATGATATAGTTAGTCATGCAAATTCAATTTACTTACAACGTTCCTTCTGCCATCTTCTAGGTTATCGTGTACCTTTTCTCTTGTGTCCTGTGTACTTCATAAAAGCAGGTTGAAATTCAAATTTATTGAAATTATTCAGTTTTAACCGGTCATAGTTACGCTGGTCAATTACGTGCTGGGATTTTTTTTATTTATTGCCTTTATCTTGACTATGAATTTTGTAATGCTTTGAAGCCTGTGCGTAGATTAAATTCCTAAGAGTTTCAGCAAGATTTATTGAGACGCGGAATTGAGGTTATTTAGAACAATGCATTCAAGAATAGTACGCAGAATGGGAATGGTAGAAACTTGTAACATAATAATAATATAATATATTCCACAACTATCACACAACGCCATCTAGTTCCAAGCTAAGCAGAGCTTGTGTTATGGGTACTAGACAACTGATAAACATACTTATATATTTCTAAATACATACATATTATAGATAAATTACACCCAGACACAGAACAAATGATCGTGCTCACATACCATTCCTATTGAGACAGAAATTGATTTCTTATCTTTGAGAAGGCACTCTTTTTTAGTTTAACTTTCATAAACGATAGCAGAGAAATGGGTTAATTGCCAGGAATAGAAAACTCTCAATGTCTGAACCGTCGCCTTCTATAACCCGCCAGCCTTCAAAACAAGATTGAACCAACATCTGGGAATTCACGTTCCATTTTAGATCATATCCATCATTTTCTGATAGATCGAGATCTAACAGGCACATTAGGCAACTTCAAAAAAGTTACAATATGCCTGTACAAACTTGAATGGGAGGTAGCTTGCTGAATTCTGTCAATATGCTTGGGATTAGGTGTCCCATGCAAAACCTAGGCTATCAAAAACCTAAATGGCTACAATTCAGGGGGGAGGGGGTTTCGACAGAAACTGTACACAACGAATCCTACCCCATGGGATAAAGGCGCCCTGCCGGGGTCGTGAGACTAACAAGCTGCTGTGACCCCGGAACATAAATGGCTCTAATCGTATCTATGGTGTGAGTTTATGTAAGTGAGATAATGAGATTCCTAAGCCAACGAAGCTACCAAATAAATATTACAAAAAATACATGTGGCACTCGGAGACTGCCGCGGTGAAGCTATTGCATAACATTTTATTTTAAAAGAATAAAATCGCCTACCGGGTATATTTAACGAGAATATAATTTAAGTATTTAAAATGTTTGTGGTGCACTACCGTAATAAAGAACTTCTTTGTTGTAGGAGAATTTTATAAGTAGGTTTCTTTGTGAAAACTCCTTTTGTAGCTGGCCGTTTAGAATCAGTAGGAAAAAGTAAATTGTTTTTATGACGGATATTTTTATGATTGCCGAAGTCTCCCGAACTGAAACGATGTTAGACGATGCGTGGTGTCAGGTATTTTCGTTAGGTTTTTGGAAATTTTTTGATTCGGTCGCCGCGCCTCGCCGCGCTCAGAGCCCGCTTAAAAAAAAAGTAATTCCCCAAACTTTTTTATGGTACCTTATCGACCGATAAAAAGTAAAGAAAACAACCCTAATCACAGAATGCATTGTATAATAAATCCATCCATACTTATTGCTGTAAATCCCGATTACATCAACAGAAAGTCACATGATTCTGATACCTTCCTCCGTCGTGATAAGGATTATCTTTCGTTGATTAATGACGAGGCGCCTCCGACCAGTAGTAATGGTCATGTCAATTACGTAGATGATAATAGGTGTTAGCGGATTTCCTGGTGTAACCGATCCATCTTTTGTTTTTGACATTTAGAAATAGCTATACTTAGATTTGAAGATTTTCTTTTAGCTTGAAGAGACGGATTTTATTATACTGGGTGACTAGCGGACGGCTAGTCACCCAGTCATCATGGACCATGCCCGGGTCGACGTTGCGTCGTGTTCCATTCTCCTCAAAGAGCTCAAGGTCAGAACTAACCTAGTACTTCTTCCTTTTTGGGGAGAAAAATCCTCTCACTCCGGTTGGAGCAAAAGTGACTGTCTGACTAGTCCGAATGAGTTTAGGAGAGTAACTTCTTAAGATATTCCCGTGATCGAGGCAAGCAATTAGCCCCTGCCAAGTGCCATCAGAGACACACATGAGAGCAGTGGTGGCCCAGTGGTATCGGTCCCGACTTACGAGTTGTAGGTCGTGAGTTCGAACCCCGCCAGGCGCATTACCTTGTGTAATTTATTTCATCACCACTGCTCTCAAAACGGTGAAGGAAAACATCGTGAGGAAACCGGCATGTCCTAGAACCAAAAATTCGAAGACATGTGACATCTACCATCCCGCACTGGGCCCGCGTGGTGGATTATGGCCCACTCCCTCTCACAGAGAGGAGGCCTGTGTCCCAGCAGTGGGAACATTATAGGCTGATGATGTGAAGTGCCATCAGATTAATGTCAGCTTCTTGAGACACTATTCAGATACACCGAGCCGTCATTCAGGGGCTAGTCCTTGATCGCACGATGAGCATCAATTACTCGCCGTCTGCAAGCATCCAGTCTTACCCATTGGAGAATTGTTAGATCATCATCATCATCCGCCTATTAATGTTCCCACGGCTGAGACACGGGCCTCCTCTCTGAGAGAGGGAGTGGGCCCTAATCTACTACGCGGGCCCAGTGCGGATTGGTAGATGTCACATGTCTTCGATTTTTTGGTTCTAGGACATGCCGGTTTCCTCACGTTTTCTTTCACCGTTTTGAGAGCAGTGCTGATGAAATAAATTACACAAAGTAATGCGCCTGGCTGGATTCGAACCCACGACCTACAACTCGTAAGTCGGGGGCGATACCACTGGGCCACCGCTGCTCAATTGAGAACTATTGTTAGATAATTTCTTATAAATACCATAAATAAACCTAAGTTTTTATGGTGGTGAAATCAATCATCAAATGATTCCCCATCCTGTGCGGAGCGAGAGGGACTGTCAGACTGGTACTGGCTAAAATCCACGGTGTTCCTTCAATAGCTCGTTACGTTCCAGGGTTACGGTTACCTGAGACAGTCCCGCGACCTTCGCAGGCCTCGTCAGATTGCCGACAGCAGCGAAACACGACGCGCCGTTGATCGGTGCATGAATACACCCATTGATAATTTTACGACAACTATTTAGAATACCAAACAAAGATAATATTTTATAATACAAGCTATGTCATGAATAGGAAAACGTTACACCCATAAATACGCGTGACCGTTAAAAAGTCACATAAAATAGTACTTAACATGTAATATTGTAATAAGGTGCGTCTAAACGGGGAATCTTTTTACTGCATTGTATGGCTGCAATACAATTGCCAACAATGGGGTTGCTTACTGCATAAAATAAATGGAAAATCTGTTAAGTTCATCAATTAGAGTATTGAAAATTAGCATTATACGTATTAATGAATATTGACAAAGATTTACTTTTAAACGCTTCGAAATTCGGGAGTTGGGGGTTTGTGACGTCATAACGCCTGTAAAATTATGCCGACTGAGTGACGTTTTGTGAATTTTAGAAGCATTGTATCTTTGTAAATTTTGGTTTACGTAAGAAAAGAGAAAATACGGGTCAAATATTTTTTTATATTGTATCTTTCGGGCAATTTTTTTTAATTAGCCTATTGACAACAATTGCTACCAAAATGATTCATTTCGTGAATGAATAGCCAATGAAGTTGCTGGAAATGCATGAAGTGAATCATTAGGAACATTGCTTAAAGTGACTGTTTTAGACCCTCTGGCCCGAAATGCAGCCACATATTGCAGTAAAAATATCGCCCGTTTAGACGCACCTTAAGGATGTTTTGCATAGCTCCTGCATGACTTAGTAACAGCTGATCACTGATACGATAACTGATAACATGATAAGATACTGTTATTTAACAGTGATATTGGAAACATAAGTATCATTGTAAATGTGCAGATTTTTTTTTAATTTGATAAAAACTCTCTTTTCCTCAACCTAGAGGCTTATGATGGAGCGAGCTCATCCAGAAGGAAGTGGTGGCCTACCATTATGAGTGATTCCATCATCGGACTACAAGACGTACGGCAATGCGCCATCGGCATATGGTGGACATCCCTCCGGTACGTACAAAGCGTTTTGCCCAAACCTTTAGGGCGTATTCATATGACACGCGCCAAACACGCACAGCACCCGCGCACGCGTTGTGCCCGCCTTAAACCCGCACACGCGCTGCACCCGCCTCGCGCCCACTTATACTACTAGTGACTGGACTACTTCGTTTACTAGGCATAGTGGCTTAAATAACACAACACTAGCCATAGCGCGGGTGCAGAGCGTGGGCAGGGCGAGCGCAGGGTTGGCGCCAGGCGGGCGCGGGGCGTGCGCTTGGCGTGCGCGTGTAGACCTCGTTAAATGCAATTTGAGATCTATTGATGGATTATAAGACTCAAATTCTTATTTAACAAATTTCAATGCGAGTTGGACGCGGGTGCCGTGCGCTGGGCGTGCGCGTGTCGTGTGAACGCGCCCTTATTGTACGCACAGCTAAGGAGTGGAATTCCCTGCCATCTGTATTTCCCGACAGCTATAACCTTGGGGTCTTCAAGTCAACAGTGAACAGGTTATTTCTAGACAAGCATGCTTCACCGTCGACCACATCTTCGCTATTACCATCAGGCGAGATAGTGGTCAAACGCGAACTTATCTATAAATAAAAAAAAACCACTGTGGGAAGGAGGTGGTGCTAGACGACTTGTATCGCTCTCTCTCTCCCTCACTAGAATTAGGTACTTCTGCTTTTAGACGTCATTTTAACCATGCTGGAAGTCTTGCGCACCGACGGAATACGGCAAAAACTGTTTGGTGCCGAAATTAAACTAGGATTATTTTGTCTTTTTTTATCGTGGTAAAATCATCAAATGAGTCCTCCCACCCAGGGCAGGGCGGGAGGGATTGTCTTACTGTACTGACTAAAATCCACGGTGTTCCTTCAATAGCCCTTTACGTTCCAGGGTCACGGTTATTACCTGATAAGACAGTCCCCTCATAAGATCGGTGTATGTCCTTCTAATCCACAAATACATTTTAGTCTATTTATTCTTCGGCCATCAATTTAAAATAGAGATTTTTATCACAAATTCTTAGATTAATTAGCTTGATAGGCTAGATTCTCAGAAGTGGGATCGAGAGACGAGTATGATAATTGTATTTTAAACTAGATCTATAAAACCATTACGAAGATCCACAGATAATAATTATTTTAGATCCAGTTTTACATGTGTAAGATAATACGTGAAGGTCATTAGTATTTATATTTATTTTTCTTCCGCGTAGAATGATAAAATTCAATCAACCGCATTTTCGTAGTACAAGGAGAGCTCGGTGAATTTTCGCAAAAGTGCTTGAGCCCCGCTGAAAACTTGCTCAGTACTTCTTCAATTATCCCTAAACACACAAAATCCCTGGCTGAGAGAAACTGATTTTGAACGAAGTCAGACGTATTAGTTGCGATTTTTTGGTCCCAAAAAGTGTTTGAGACATTTCGAAACAGTATTTAGGGTGTGAGGGATTCAACTCTTAGCGGTCCATACCACCAACATAGGCTACCAGTAACCTATGTGCTCAAACACACTGCGAGCCTAGCGCGGTGGCGGCGGCGGGCGCGGAAATATTGAATGTATGAAATCGCCGCTCGTGGCCACATTGAAGTGACTAAGGCCCCCCGCCTTAGTCACTTCAATGTGGCCTAGCGCGATGGCTACAAGCGAATTTGCGAGCCTAGGCGTTGCTAGGCAACAACCGATACAACGGGCGGGTGGCAGGTGTATCAAACCTTTTCGGTCTTATAGTAGCGCCATCTAGTTACCAGAACATGCACTAAGGTACTACCGTTGGATGTTTTTGTACATATTTAAATTATTTTTACCATACTTGAGTACAAAAATGTAGAATGATTGATAATTTACTTGTATGCAATCCTAAACAACCTTTAAAACATTTTAAAATAAATTTCTTTAAACAAGATTTATAGAAACTACTTTGTCCCACCGGTTTGCAACACCTGAATTCGCCGCTACCAAAACATACGCTTGATCGGCAGTGTGGACACAGATCGCGCCCGCCGCCGCGCCCGCCACCGCGCCCGCCGCCGCCGTCGCGCTAGGCTTCCAGTGTGGACACACACTATGGTGACGGCTAAGCATAACATCTACCAATCCGCAGTGGAACCGCGGACTAGTGGATTATGGTCCACGCCTTTTCACAGAGAGGAGGCCTGTGTCTCAGCAGTTCGTAGGTACATTATAGGCTGATTATGATGAATGCGTTCTCGAACCCAGGTCAGTAACTTGGGGCATGACATGGCCTCTTACTGTTTGCGTTGAGTTTCAGATATTTCGGCACTGGTGCAAATGCCATGATGACGGAAAAGAATAAACATAGCAAATATCCCGTTTTAAGTTATAAAGATGAAGTGAAAGGTCTTCGCAACTGAAGAAAGATGATCTACAATAAGTTGTTCCGGGTCTGAGTGTTTGTCTATCTGAGTTTAACTTTAAATGTTTGTAAACACGACACAAGAGAAATTTCGAGTGTGGGACAAAAACAAACTGATCAATGGAGATCCTATGCTTTAAATTCTAATAAACACTTCGATGAATGTGATAGTTGTTTGTTTCGTTGTAAAAAACCCAAAACCGCAAATGAGATGCTTATTAAACATATAGAACAGTCAAATAACGGTAACAGAAGGAAATCTCCAAACTTTGTTATACAACAATCAAGTTTATGTATTAGAACGAAATAGAAAATATAAACAAATCATACATGCACATAAATAATATAAACAAAATAAACAATCTGTGTTTTTATCACTAACATAGATATAGAGCCACAAGTCTCGACTTACAGGTTAAAAGGCCAGACAAGCATTTAACTGGCGTATAAATTATTTCATCACCACTGCTTTAAAAACGGTGAAGGAAAACGTCGTTAAGAAACCGGCATAATAATATCAAAAAATCAAAGATTTGCGACATGCAAAATTAAAAAAAAAAAATAACACTGTTTTTGTGAAGAATGATGATATTGCCAGAAAGGAGGTGACTGCTGACATAACGATTAAAAAAGAAGTAATAGATTAAAGAAATATATGGAAAACATAAACATTACAGACACATTTGAATTGTCAGAAAAAACATGGAAAGAAGCTACCTACGGTTCCAGTCACAAAGCAAAAATGAAGACATACTGCGTAGATCCCAAATGGATTGCTATGAGGGTAGCTAAATTATGATGATGCGACATCCAATATACCACACTAGGCCATAGTGGTGGACTACAGACCTCTTGCAGTGGCAATCCTGTGTCCTAGCAGTAGAAAAAGGAAGAAATACCTATATAGGTTGATTATACAAACAATAAAGAAAAACCAATTCGGAGTATTCATTGTACCGAATGACATTAGGCATCGGTTTGTTGACTATTATCAAAGCCATGAAGACGCTTGCATACCAAGCGAGCATGTAAACAGGGCAGAGACTGCACTTAATCAATATTCCAATTGTACTGCACATTGGAACGATCCCGGCTGTCATTTGTAAACCTTTGACAGTCTTTACAGGTAGCCAATGACCTAAAACTCTAATAACCAAATTTATCATTGGGTATCGGATGACCCAGTAAGGCCCGGCGCCCACTATCGGCATTGGCACGGCTGAGGATTTTAGGAGATAAAAACATAATACATTAACTTCATGGCAATAAAGTAGAAATTGCCGATGCAGTACAGCAGTAGCCTCAAGCATACTGAAGCGGTATTTTTGTTACTACGGTCATACACATATATCATGGAAATTTCTACTTTATTGCCGTGAAGTTAATGTATAATGCTTTTTATCACCTAAAATCCTCAGCCGTGCCGATGCCGATTATGGGCGCCGGGCCTAACTGGACTACAAAGGACAGAAAGGTAGTTGTTCGATAAAGTACTGGTTTATAATTGCATCCGGAAAGACTGAATGTCAATCCTAATATAGCCGGGAAAAGGCTAATGATGATTGTAATTGGTTTAAAATTGCTAGATCAGGGAATAAAGAAACTGCTGTATCAGTCAAGAAACAGAAGATAAGAGATGCAAGTCTTAAGAGATTGATAAGATTAGCTGCTACAAATCTACTTGAAGACGCAGGTTACTGCAGCGGAAGGAACTTATCGGGAATCCATAGAAATGCTGTAAAAGATACTCATACAGACAAAGACCTCAATTAAAACATTTCTTTTGACTTAGCCGTAGTCACATTAAAATACGATGATTTGATGCGGAAGACGGGGAACAGGGCAGAGACTGCACTTAATCAATATTCCTATTGTATACCTAATCTAGAATTGTAGACCTGACGTGGAGATAGCAATGATTCCACAACGTAAACCTTGTCATCAAATGATTTTTGTAAACGTTGTATTACTAAGGAAAAATCATTTACGACTGACAATAACACACGATACGAAAGCAGCATTCGATACAAATGACAACAATGACGATGACCTTTTAATAATGCATAAAGTAGAGCACATTTTTATTGAGACGAAACCTAATACCGTCTAAACGACGACTTAAGAAGACAAACAATGATTAAACACACTTCAATTAGCGCAAGCTTATAATTCAAGGGAAGAAACATGATGATCATGGCATGTTTATAGAGACATGATAAACGTTAGTGAAGATACAGCAAATACCTTCGTTTTATTGTCTCGATCTCAATTCGAAGTGGAACAGTTGGCAAATAAAACTTTAATTCCATCAAATGAGATCTGTTGTTGTTTTGACAACCTAATTTGATTTGCTTCGACTGTGAGGGATTTTTATTTTATAAGTGGTGCTTGTGGCATGAATCAGCAACTCAGTAGACTAATGCTTTTGGCAATGCAAAATGCATGATTAGCAGTGATGGAAATTCAGTAACAAGGCTGTAAAGGTTAGGTTCAGTAGTATCTGGTTAGACTGAAAGCCACAACACAATTGGAACAAGGCTATGCTGATGATATACTTCTTTGTCTAGGCAAACTGGGAATGACTCCATGTTAAGTACTGCACGCGTAGCATGAGCTCGTCGAAAAGGGTTTTATCTATGAAATAATAGAGTTAATGTAGACTAGAAAGATTTTTATGGTAAATAAAATAACTTTATCCATTCGTGGTAGAATACAGGGTGTAAGAGACATCGACGCACAAACGGATACCATGGGTCCAGGACATGATTCTGGACCCCCCCCCCCGTGTTGGAATTTTTCGTCAGATTTTTCATAACTGTCAAAATTTAAAAAAAAAAAATTTGGAGTTTTTTTTTTACTTTAGACTGTTCATAATCGTTATTCTTACCTAACCCAATGAGATTTTCAATAAAAGTAATTAATTCACTACTTTCACTAAAAGTAGCAATGTAAATAAAACTAGAAATGGTGTCTTCTTAGACGTTTATAATGAAAGGTCATCATATACCTAAATACTGTGCCCAGTACCACAGTACCTGTAGTACTTAAAGCGCGGCTCACTATTAAAAAAAAAAAAACTTATAAAAATAAAAAAAAAATAGGAAAAAACCGACGAAAAATTCCAACACGGGGGGTTCCAGAATCATGTCCTGGACCCATGGTATCCCTTTGTGCGTCGATATCTCTTACACCCTGTATAGATAGATTGGTCAAGTATCTGGTCAGACTGGAATTCGAATCAAAATAATTGCGAAAAGGTTAGGCAGTGATGATAACGATGCTAAATATTGTGTTTGACCGATATTTCACCTAATGTTAATGATAATACTACGGCTGACAATGGAGAAGAAATCGCTCGTGATTTAAATATTTGTCATATAGATGGAGTTCTGGCAGCGATTAGTACACGCCAATTAAACATAAGTACGTACTAGACTGAAAAACTGAAATCTCTGTAATAGAGGACAGAACCAAGTCAATGTAACCTAAATCATAAAACCAATATTTGTGTTCAACTAAAAATATGTGAAAACAATTATGATCTTTCATTTGTTAGTTAATGATAAGTTATCATGTCGTTGACGGATGTTGTAATATGGAGGAACGATGGTGGATGTCTCAAGGTGTAGTTCCAAGTTCAATTCCTATCATTAACGGTGCAAATCAGTGGCGTAGCGTGCCTTGGCGGGGCCCCGTATAAAAAGTTGTTTGGGGGCCCCGTTAGGTAGGGTAAAGATTTCAAAGGTTTTCTTCGGAAAGAAAAATTCGAACCACGGACAGGATTCGAACCTGCGACCTTCAGATTCAGTACATCCGACGCTCATTTCCAACCGAGCCACCGAGGTTCTCACCTGCCGCGGCGAATTCTTCCTTCGATTTCTAACGTCTAAAAAACCTTTGAAAATTCGCTACGCATGCGTTAATGCGTTTAATATATACAAAATATTAGGGTAAAGATTTATCACTCAAGCAAAAAAAAATGCATTTCTCTGTATCTACGCCGAAATATAAACTAAAAATTGGACAAAGGTCATCAAAAAAATTCAAGATGCGACTGATCAGTCCAGAGATCGGAATTAGGTAGAGTTATTTTAATAGTTGCATCGAAATGCTGATATTAATATGGATCTTCCCGGGATTTCAAATAGACAATGTCGTGTTTAAGACAGTATTACATATAAATAATAATAATAAAAACACCAGAGATAGATTAGACAAATAAATTGTGTAAAAGTAAATAACTTTTTTATTTAATAAATCATTAAGTTTTATTAATTTTTGTTTACGCACGTTGGGGGCCCCTGTGGCCTGGGGGCCCCGTATAATTGATACGGCAGATACGGCGGTAGCTACGCCCCTGGTGCAAATGCGTAATTACATTTGGAAGATAAATTAACGAGAGAAAAGGAAGCGGTGACATACATTACATAATTACTTAAACACAAAGATAGGACCTACAGTAACTTTGGAAACTTTATAATTAAATTATGACAGACACCGAAAGAAATGGTTTTCACGGCACGTTTTCTTAGTGCAGTGGCTGAGCGATTGGACTGCTGCGCAGCGTATCGCGGGTTCGATTCTCGTAGGGAGCAAATATTTGTATGACTTGCAAGTTGTTCCGGGTTTGGGTGTCTGCTATGAGTTTCTATGTTTGTAAGCGCACCCACGACACAGGAGAAATTCCTAGTGTGGGGCAATTTTTTTTTAAAAGCCTTTCAGTATCACCAAAGAAAAGGGTTTTGCCGACGGCAGAACAGACAAAATGGCAGAAGTTCTAAACATGGCAATGTTTAAATGCAGAAATATTTCTCGCTTTCAAAATTGTGTCTTCGAGTGGGTGAACTAAGTCAATACGTACACAGCCATTCTGCCGAGAATCTAATAAACATTATCCCGATAACAGTTGACGAAAACATCAAATCTAAGAAATCTAAAGCGAATAAGTGGTTCAACGCAGTGATTGCGACTATAAAACTAAATACATAAGCTATTAAGGAGGCGACAGGTGCCCAGTTGATCGCCTACGACCATTTCAATGGGTCGTTTCCCGTCATTGACTACGGAATGAATCAGGTGGTAAATAGAGCATATCAGTCTATATGAAGATGAATAATTGTTGGTCTGGAGCCAGATTATGGGATGTTCAGCGTTCTAAAGCACTTTCGGCTTTGAGACTGTATTTCAGAGGCAAAATAGGTGATTCAACGGTCAACGTGAAGAAACTCTTCCCGTTGAACTGTTACCGACTGAGCGATTAAATGGGATATCTACTGCTCAGGTTGATAATACCAACAAAAATCTTGGTCGAACGAAGATTTCTACTCCAAAACAGGACAGATTGAAAAAAAGAAACCTAAAACTTTTTAGATAAATCAAAGGCATTTTAAGGCGTCGCGGCAGACCTCGTAGAAGATGGCGGGATGAGCAGGATAAAACAAACGATCAGTGGTCCACTTTGGCCCTGGATAATGAAAACTGGAGGTCTTGGGGGGAGGCCTATGCCCATCAGTGGGATGAAGTAGGGTATGTCAAAAATCTGTGAAATTGATACAAAATATAAAAGGATAATTATGGCCACGTATGACGTGACCTTGATTTTTTAGGAAAAACAATCATGGTTTTAGAAGCAAACAGCGGAATATGTTTGTACAGAGAAACATCCAATAGAGTTCTCTCCTAAGAAACAGCCAATTAGAAGAAATAGGTTACCAGAGTGCTTGTAAGCGATAAGCTAACCTGCGCTTGCGCAACAACAAGTGCGATATTTGTATTTATTTTGATGTATTATTATTGTGTGGTATAATATTTTATTATTTAGTCACAACGTGACCGAGGCGTGTTAATTAAGAAGTATTTGTGTGTCATGTTGATGGACACTCAAAAGTAGGCTAGGGAAAAATGATCTGGAAATTAAAAAACTAAATAAAATGAGATGGAATATAGTGCTATCTAATCAGCAAGTATTTCTTTAAACGGTGTTTCTTTTTTTTATTGTTGTATAATCATAAAATTGCGAACTTTGTCATCAGGCTTTACGAGATTCAAAAGACTTTTTCATAATGGTGGAAAAGTCAAAGATTTTTCATAAACTAAAAGATATCCAGAGATTTTGGATTCCAAAGTGCCCATAACAACTAGACGATCATTTACTATTTAAGTACCAAAACATGTTTGTTTAAAAGATTCAATGAAATTCGCGTTAAAAAAGTGCAAACATTAATTGGAAGAGTTCATTGAACTATTGACCCCAGGTTTAGCGATATTACCAGTTCACTATTTAAACGATATTGTAATAAAATCAAGTTTGATGTGTGCTACTGTACCTGGTTTTTTAAATGTGCGGTTTGAAACCAAATAAACTCACACACAAACCCGGAAAAACTACTTGTAGATCATACGGATATTTGGTCCATGGGGGAATTGAACCCGCGCAGCAGTCCAACCGGTCAGCCACTGAGCCAACCATTTTTAGCACTTTTTAGTCAGAACGAGTACCTACAAAAGATCCTTCTGTTCGCCCCGAGTTTAGATGACATTTCATCCAAAAACTGGGAATACACTGAACGCAGATAATTATGATAGTATAGCTTGGGAGGGGGCTATGTCCAGCAGTGGACTGGGATAGGCTAAGACAATTGATGATGACGCAAGTCGAATAATAATTATGCGTATTATATTCTATTCTAATATTATAAAGCTGAAGAGTTTGTTTGAACGGGCTAATCTCAGGAAGTATTGTTACGAATAATTGAAAAAATGTTTTTGTGGATAGCCTATTTATCAAAGAAGGCTATAGGCTAAGGCCAACGACCATTTATATCTAGACTCCTAATCACAAGCGACCGATGTCTGTTAACACATTAGGTAAAAAAGTCTTATAACCGTCGTGACTCGACCACTCCTGTGAGTCCCCTCGTCGCACTGACCTTGAGTTAGCCAATCAGAACGCAGTACCCCGTCCCCGTTAGCCGATCAGAACGCAGTACCCCGTCCCCCTCGCTTACGTCGTACCTCAGCGACTTGGCAGAATAATTTTCGTTAGTCAGATCGTGCATGAGGCGTCTAGATATAAATGGTCGTTGGCTAAGGCATTACGCTACGTCTAGAAGGAGCCGAGAAGCGGGGGTAAAAAAACACGGGGAACTGAAAGGTGTTTTTTTTATTATCTTGGTATAATCATCAAATGAGTCCTTCTGCCTAGGGCGGGACGATAGGGACTGTCAGATTCTACATCATAAGCCTATATATGTGCCCACTGCTGGGACACATGCCTCCTCTCTGTGAGAGGGAGTGGGCCATAATCCAGCACGCGGGCCCAGTGCGTGTTGGTAGATGTCACATATCTTCGAATTTTTGGTTCTAGGACATGCCGGTTTCCTCACGATGTTTTCCGTTTTGAGAGCAGTGGTGATGAAATAAATTACACAAAGTAATGCGCCTGGCGGGGTTCGAACCCTCGACCTACAACTCGTAAGTACTACCTACCACTGGGCCACCACTGCTCTTTACGTTCCAGGGAGTCCCGCTGAACAGCTAGTGTAGTAACAGTTTGGGAGTCGTCGAAGGCGCGTCTTGATCTACGCGCGCCTCTTAGAGCTGTCAGCAAACTGATCCCCTATAGAGGGCCAAAGCCTGACAGGGTCGCGGATCTGTCTCAGCAGAGTACCACGGCGGTGGAACGCAAAGGGCACCTAGAGGTACCACTCTGACAGTCCACTTCACCCATAATATAATGGAATAGAGAATAAAATCATTTATTATTCGCTAGAGATGGTTTTACAAAGCTTTTGTAATCTATGGGTGGTACAGAATCTCAGCTGCAGTAGGCATGTGAAAATTACAGGTGTATTCCAGGTCGAGTATGATCGGCCACCATAGGCGCGGGCATGCGGGCGGCGAGTAATGGGCAACTCGCCACCCGACCATGGACCATGCCCGGGTCGACGGCGCGTTGTGTTCCACGCGCGCCTCAAAGAGTTTCAGCATGATGACGGGGCCCCCCTCTAGAGGGCCAAAGCCTGCCGGGGTCGCGGGACTTATCTCATTACCGTGACCCCGGAACATAAAGGGCTATTGAAGGACACCGTGGATTTTAGTCACTACCTACAAGTCTGACAGTCCCTCTCACCCTGTCCTGGGTGGGAGGACTCATTTGATGATTTTACCACAAAAAAAAAAGGTCGAGTATGATAGTACCAGTACCTACATATTTTGATAATTTACCACTCCAAAAAGAAAGTCGAATTCATCATATTATTATCAATCAAGTATCTCAGGTCTCTAATACTTTAACGAAACGAAGCTATCAACGCTTTAAAAAAAACAAGTTACTTGTTGTTTGTTTCTAAAAACTTAAGGAAGGAATTAAGTAGTAGTTTTTTATTATAACTTATTTAAGTATTGATTTAAGTATTGTCGCTTAGAATACTTGAAATCGTTAAATATTATGAAGTGTTGGTACATAATATTACACGTTATTACAATAATAAAACATGACACTAATATTGTTTACTGCTTTAACATAAAATGACTTATTTGTTTACATAGGTACCTACATACTTACAGCATTATTGCCATTTTTTTATTTTTTGTATTATATCACAATATGTCTACTTACAAGTCTATTTTCTATTTACTTTAAGGAGTATTATATTGGTTGTGAGACTAACGAATTACCGTGACCCCGGAACGTAAAGGGCTATTGAAGGTCCAATAGGAACCAAACATTGGGGGTAAAACCACGGGGAAAAGCCAGTATAAAATATATTTATAAACGCCAATATTGTAGGTTTCATAATGAATCCTACATTATTGATATTATTATCAGTAACACTCACAGTTCCAATATAAAGCAGGTAGGTATTTCATAATAATGTCAATCAATAAAACAGCTGTTTAAAGATTTAGGGCCTTACTTATAAACATTGATTAGACGTTACTTATCTTAAATAGCTCTTAAGTCACTTGCCATCTCTATTCATTAAAATAGAAATGACAAGGACAGGTGATATTTAATCGGTAGCTAAGCAACACAAGTTTTTATAAGTAAGGGGGTATGTTATCATTATTTTAATAATGTCATTAAACCAGAGATAGGTAGGTAAGTCTAGATGAATGATAGAAAATTTTCTATTGTTATTAAAATATTACTGAATGTGTTTAACAAACTATGTTAGTATTTATTACTGTAAATAGGTACTAGATATTACATTTAAAGAAAGCCTAGTTCGTAAGTTGTATACCTATTAGAAAAATATATTTATCCCAGATGTCAATCATGACAAAAGAATTTGAAAATTGGTGCAGTAGTTCCAGAGATTAAATAATTCATACAAACAAACTTTTATAAACTTTATAGAATAAGTATAATTAGTAGATTATCGGTAAACCATGGAAATTCACATATATGACTAATGGCAGGTAGACATACTCATTTTAGTATCATCTAGTATTACCTAGAGGAAATGGACATAAGTACTTGACTTGTGTCCATTAATTTAACATGCCATTAGTCCTAAAGTACCATTTATTCTTGATTCACCCTTGATGACGGCATTTCATTGATGTTTAAGTCTCATGTAACACAATATGTAGTACAGCAGTACATATCATGCTAAAAATAAAACTGTGTGGGTTACAAGAATAAGTCATCCTATTTAGCATTTCATTAATAATGTGTAACGGGGAATTTTACTGGTACACATTCTCAAAAACAGTAATAAATAATTCTTTCTTTTTGTGTAAGTTTTTTAGGTGACGAAATAATTAAATTAGACTTCCTGTCCAGGGTGGAGCACAAAGGACTCTCAGACCCTTATTGATTAAAAATCCACAGAGTTCCTTCTGTTCCCCTTTACATTGCATATCACTGGACTGTCTTGAAGCAGAAAACCTTGACCCCAGAACTTAAAGGACTATTGAATGAACACTGTGGATTTTAGTCAGTATGAATCTGACACTCGCTTCCGTCCCTCTTGTCCTGTGCAGGAAGACTCATTTGATTACTTTAACAAGTAAAAAAAAGTCTATGGCTCCTATGGCACCCATTTCAGACAGTCTCTGGATCCAAAGAATTATGTATACAAACACAGCTGTCTAAACATGTTACAAAAAAAAAAACATGCTGTATGACATTTTATTCATATTGACATTAGTTTCTGCTCAAAAATATGCAAATAAAAATATTTGAATGAGAATCTACTTTCAGCTGTGTGATGTAAAATTAATTTCGTTTACATAGCAGTAATTCCAAGACTATTTGAAAAGCTTCAATGAGTTACTTATTTCTGAACAGCTCTTTGAAAAATCTCAACATAATAAATACTTAAACATGTTTGAACACTGCATTGAACAAATATTTATATGGCCTACAAGTAGTTGTTCATAGTCTGGCTGTTTCTGTAAGCGAGTTTAAATATTTGAGAATGACTAGAGCGGATTGAAATAAAAATTATAAAAATACTATAAATTACGAATATGTAACCAAAGTATTAAATGATTACTGTAAGGAACCCAACACAAATACAATCAAGTAAAGAAAGTGTTTGTATTAATTAACATTTATTTGAAAAGGTCATGTTGCACAAGACTGCAGCATAATGTTTGCGGTATTCAACTAT
Organism: Agrotis exclamationis; assembly: GCA_950005045.1. Classification (NCBI taxonomy): domain Eukaryota; kingdom Metazoa; phylum Arthropoda; class Insecta; order Lepidoptera; family Noctuidae; genus Agrotis; species Agrotis exclamationis. Next base: position 2,236,767 of record OX465443.1, read on the forward strand.
AGAGCGTAGTGTAACAGTAATATAATCATTATTTTTATGTAAACTGCATCAATTTCCTTTATGAACCACATAATGATAATTTTAAAAGTCTCTCAGTTTCAATCATTACATTTTAAGTTAGTTTTTCAAATATGTATATATTACACTGTGTTTGATTTGATGATAATGGTGGACATAGTTTTACCACATTATTTACGCTGTTTATTTTATTAGTTTTGGTGTTCAAAATTAGATGTTTCGGTACAGGAAAATATTGCTTTATATCCTATTTTATTTGGTCAAAGAATTTGTTAATGTTTGATGTTATAAATTATTTACTTACTTAGGTAAAATCTGCTATTAATGATGCTGTTATTAAATGGTCATAATTAAATTAATTTAATACAATGGCTACCCAAGGCCAATTCATTGTAAAAATGTAGTATTGTTGATATATTGCTTTAAATAAGTACTTATTTTATTATTTTTGTAATTTGATCAGAAATATTCGGAAAAAATATTAGAATGATAAATAGATGTCAAGTCTACATAATAAAAAAGATTCTCGTAGATAATAGCAGCTGCAAATTACATTATCCATCACTGGCACAGTGCGGTAGAAGTATCAAAATAAAGTGTAAAAATTTATAAACAAGCTTGTTCCAGCACAATCCATGAAAGAAACCTCGGTTATAATACGATAATGCTCTTTGCAAACGTATAGACAGCCTAGAACGAACTCATAAACTAGGAAAACAACTTTATTATAGGTAAGTACATACGCTTTTTCTAGAAAATAGAAAGTCGCACATACCTAGGTAGGTAATATGGATGCACTTACCAACGTATTCTGGTATCCTAGCCCCGACTCCTCATCGGAGGTCTCCTCCTTGCTGTGAGACACCTTCATTATCACCAAAGAGTTCTAAACTTTAGCACAGAAAACTGATATAACAAAACAATGCGAAGTGAGCGGTTCGCCGCGCTTCGTAACTTTTTTTCTTCTAAATATACAACAGTGGCAAAGAATCACAGTGTCCGGCGGTGTTCGGCCATCTCCCCGCTACACGTACAACTAACGTTCAAGTGGAATATGATAATATGTAATTGAATAAACGTAATTTCAAGCAAATTGCTCGGGTACCGACGGGATACGTTTAGCACACGTTCAAACCGAACGTCATCAAGTGACCGACTGACTGACAAGTTGAGTCAGTGTTGCCAGGTTTGAAATCTAGCGGATGGTAGAATTCTTCTAAAAATACGGTAGATTTTCCGAAATTACGTTGCATAAGTATATTTGAAATACGGTAGAATTACCTTGTTTTTTTTAGTAGCATCTTAGGGTGATTGCGTAGTAGTAGCATGCGAAATTCAAAATTTCTTATGTTTTTTGCAATTTTCATATCAGTGACAAGTTTTACCTTGATCAAAATATGATTCGCGACATTAGAAAATATAATTTTAAATATAAGAATGATCAAAACATTCGCTCCCACAAGAAAATTTGAAACTCGCGGGCTACTATTACGTAATCACCTGGGTCAGAGTTAAAAAAAACGTATTAATCAGAATCAGACAACAGTATTAATTATTTCATTGTTTTTATACATATCGACATAATGTTTATGGATCAAATCGTGAGTGGGATTAAAATCCATACAGGTTTTACCTTGACGCTGTATGGCCTGCTGCGTTATGAGATTTCCCTTGATGGATTTCGTAAGAAGTTTATTCTGTTTTTTCGTTCATATGTCGTTAACTCTGCTGAAGATTCTTTCGCACTCAGCATTCGAGTGTGGTAGAGACAAAATGGCCAACATAAATTTTGGCAAGTATTTGAAATAGGCACGAAATAGGTACTTAAAACTAAATACGCTTTCATTGGGAATTACGGTGTATTTTGCTACCGTAATTATAATCCTACGGTAGGTGGTAAATCTTTCCTGGTTACGGTGTTTTTACCGTAATTACGGTGTAGTTGGCAACACTGAGTTGAGTTGACAAAAAGTTGACAAGTGACAGTGCACATTCAAAAGATTGGAATGGCGACCATGAACTTGAACTGAATAGTTATCTATTTATTTGTTTGTGACCGTATCTAATTTTCATTATCGAGTTTAATTTATATTTAGTCTTCAATACAATTAATTAAAAGTCTTGTTTATTTAAATTCAGTCACAGAGACGGAGCACGAGAGACACGCAAACGTCATGATATTCCGAACGCAACTAATAACTAATCTCATCACTCATGATTTATCAACGTTCCGTTCCGCATGTGATTTGATGTTTATTTAGCTTCTTATGTAGCGATAAATGCTTTTATCAGATTAATTTGTGAAAAACATGTGACTATACCTATTACTTCTGTTTATCTGATAAACCCTCAGGATAAACCTATCGAAAACACATCTGACATAGGTATATGAATTTGCATCACTTGTAGGTATTTGAGTAGGTATACCTACCTACCTAGGTATTAAAGTGCAAGAAAGAAAACTTGGTGAGGTTTGTTATGTGAAATCCACCAACACTTAATAATTGTACAATGAGCGGTCATAGTTATGTACTTAGGTGTAAAGGAAACAAATGCGGCCGCGGCACGGTTGTTACAAACGTTTAAAAACAAAAGATATTCATCCAGTATTCATCCCATTGTTATTGAGGCATATGTTTGGTAGACAATTAGCCATACAGTAATAATTACTTATCGTAATATTTGACGTGTCCGTCGTATCTGTAGGCAACACTTATGAAACCTTACACGGATTACTCGGAATAACTGGTAGGTACCTAATTTGTTCGCCTGTTCTCTAATTTGGCCATTACGGTTCTTAGCGATTCAAGTTTGTCAAACAACAATAGTAGGTAGTAAGTATTAAGACAAATTAGTTTTATAATTATCTTTTGCAGCTCAATGACAGGATAATGTCAGTAAATAAATAGGTAATTTAATTACTGTTTCCATTAATCTAGTAACATCTGGTCGTCCCATATGTCTATCGATGCAGCAGCTGGTGAAGTACCTACCTACCTTTAATGATTGAACATTCATTTCACTGCCTCGTTGTTTTAGTGGTCTCAAGGGCGACTGACCATTAGGGTCCCCACATACATCAGTTTTCCTGATCAGGAATTCTGATCCGTTTTCTATCCGAACACAGTGAATTCTTACAAGTGTGTGTGCATGTTTTGTGTGTGTTGATCACATTTCATTCATCATTTCGAATTCCGTTCGGAAAAAAAAACTGATATAGGTAAGTGGGGACCCTTATGGTTCCCGTTTCAATTCCCAGGTCGGGTACAGTGTTATTTAGTTTTCTACCGTAGGCAGGTAGGTAAGTACTTTTCTTCGAAACAAATTTAACAAATAGTGCCCTTGATCTTGGATAGTTGATCGAACCCGGCATTAGTAGAAAAAACAATTAAAACGCAACAGGTAAAAACCCTATTTCTGAAGTGTTTAATAAAAAATACTTTATTATTGCCGCACTTAACTTGCTATTCTTGTGAATTGAAGCAAAAAAAGTCAATCTAGAAATTAAGGAAATTCGAAATTGGACCTAGACATTCAATGAGCCAGATTTGGCAACTAGCAAAGAAAATAATTGAAAGTGTGTCTAATTTTGTACCTGATAAGGTAGTGAATGGTCTGAAAAAGATGTCTAGATAAAAATAGGTGATACAAATCGTAGTGAAAGGCTATTTTATGTTGGCCGTCAAATTAATCTGAGCTAATCTAGGTTTAAAACAAGGTGAATCAAGAGGGTTGGCTCTTGCTTGCTCAATCGACGACGGGCCACAGTAAAAACTGTTTGGCGCCGGATTCCGACAAGATGATGATCACGAGCCAGATGGCCCTAGTGAGGCCAACCATCTAGGAAGCCTGTGGTGCCGTTGGTACCCAGAGGGCAGTTAATTACCCCTACCCCAATAGTAGTACCTTGGTTTGGGTGACTGTATATATTTGTATAGAAAATTAAAGCAGTGGTGACTGCGGTCGCGGGACTAACGAATTACTATAGAAAAAAGAGACAAAAAGTTCTATAGAAGGATACCGTGGATTTAAGTCGGTACAAGTCTGACAGTCCCTCCCGCCCTGCCCTTTGAGGGCTCATTTGATGATTATAACTCGTAAAAAGAAAAAAAAGCAGTGGTAACTGTCCTGCCTTACCTACTAGTTGATAGATGCGGGTTTGAATACTGTCAGGCGCATTATTTTGTGCAGTCTATTTTCATCATTGACAGGCCTGTTGGTCTAGTGGTTAGTGACCCTGACTGCTATGCCGGAGGTCGTGGGTTCGATTCCCACCCTGGACAAATGTCTGTGTGATGAGCACGATCATTTGTTCTGTGTCTGGGTGTAATTTATCTATAACTAGCTTTTCCCAGCGGCTTCGCTCGCCCCCCCCCCCCCCTCCCCTATTGCCTATGTCACTCAGGACCAAAGCAGCTTTCAACTGGTGAAAGAATTTTTGAAATCGGACCAGTAGTTTTTGAGTTTATCCATTACAAACAAACAAACAAACAAAAATACAAAGTTTTCCTCTTTATAATATTAGTGTAGATGATGATAAAACTGTTGGAACTTTGACTTTCAATAACTCCGTTACCGTACAGCGTACATGATGGATTTTCTATATTCAGACCACAAACTTTCAAGCATTGGCCTTGTGATTTCTTAATGGTCATGGCGAATGCAAGACGGATCGGAAATTGGGGTCGTTTAAACTCCAACGGCATATCGTTTGGGATCCTAGAAATAAGAACTTCCTCACCTTCGAATTATCCTTTGAGTATCGTCGCGTAATGCCGGCCATACACACTACGGTCTACCGGAGAGGTCCACCTGTGCAGGTATGCCTGCGCAGGTAGACCGGAATGTGTGTGGGAATAGACCTGTGCAGGTTTTTGAACCTGGTTGACCTGCGCAGGCATACCTGCACAGATTACCTCTCCGGTAGACCGTAGTGTGTATGGCCGGCATTACGCGACGATACTCATAAGTCACATTTTTTCTTCAATTTACTTACCGCACCAAACGCGTTCTGTTGCACAGTTTTGGTTGATTTATGTTTCAAAGCATGATTACTACGAAGCCAACCTTTGTGCGCTGATAAGCATATTCAAGGGGTTTTAATTCAATTGGAAAGTTGGTGGCTAAACGCAACTGACATTTTTTTTAGCGTGGTAAAATCATCATTTGAGTCATCCCACCCAGGGCAGAGCGGGAGGGACTGTCAGACTTGAACTGATTAAAATCCATGGTGTCCTTCAATAGCCCTTTACGTTCCGGGGTCACGGTAAATCGTAAGTCCCGCGACCCCGGCCGCCCTGCCATTTAAAAGGTGACCCCGTCATAATGCTAGTCTTCGAGGCGCGCGTGGAACACAACGCGCCGTCGACCCGGACATGGTCCAAGGTCGGACAGCGAGTCACCCATTACTCGCCACCCGCATGCCCGAGCCTACGGTGGCTGGAGAACGTCTGGCAACGTCCGTCACCGTAGGCGTCTACCACAGCGGCTGGGGTGGAGGGAGGACGCTGTCCTCTCCCTCTCACGGCGCGCCTCCTCCTTTCATAGCATGACTGCTTCGCAGAAGGAGGCGACCGCATGGCCTCGACCAATGCCGGGCGCGAGAGGTCTCCGCCTGTCGCCGTTGTGAGGACACGGCGGTGCTCTGCCCAAGCGGAGCAGTCCTGCACCGAATGCTCCACCGTGTCCTCCGGGCGATCCTCGCAGTGGTGACACCAGGCGTTTTTTCGTCGTATGTTTGTAGGTATTGAATTTATGCAGTCCTAGTACATTTTTTGGGTATTCAGTATTCACCGAAATACTTTTTTAGCATTGAAGACCGGTGGGCGCCGGGCGGCATAAACATTATTCTTCATGTTTTCCTTGTACTTTTTGTTAAGATCCCTCATTCAATTTCGGCACCAATACCTTCTTCGTGATCATGTTACTACGTTTTATGTCACGTCTCCACGGAAACAGGATACAAATTTGATCGTCTTGGTGGCCGTATGGCATTGATAATTATGATAATATCGGCACAATACCTAAGTTTAGAAACTCAATACAAACACATTTCGTGTTGCTGTCATTCCATGTCAGTTGCGTTTCATTATACCACGTTTTATGTCACGTCCACGGTTCTAAGCTACCTCCCCACCAATTTTCAGCCAAATCGGTTCAGCCGTTCTTGAGTTATAAATAGTGTAACTAACACGACTTTCTTTTATATATATGTATAGATATGTATGTATTTAGAAATATATAAGTATGTTTATCAGTTGTCTAGTACCCATAACACAAGCTCTGCTTAGCTTGGGACTAGATGGCTTTGTGTGATAGTTGTGGAATATTATTATTATTTTCGACATGTATTTTACATTCTCGGCTAGCCGGAAAGTGCTGATAATACGGGCCTAAGCCAAAGCATTATCAGTTGGAACAGATGAAGTGCGGATTTGTGGAGAAAATTGTATTGAAGGTTATTATTATTATCATCAGTGCACTTTAAAATGTGGAGAAAGTCATCGTGGAATGAAATGAATGTAAGTAGGCTAATATAAACACTTTTACACGTCGTCTTTTTACAAACAAGTAGATGAGGCCGGTGTTTCGTACCTGACCGAAACAGCTGAAACAAACTCAGACGTCACTATCTCTTAAAGTCCAGACATTATTTGGACAAGTCATACGAGGACCATGTAGGTTAGTGTCTGAGTTGGTCTTTTGAAGAAAGGACCACACAGATTTGAGTGGACCTGTCCAGTCAGTGCAAGCATTTGTCAGTTAGCGTGTAGCTCGACTCATAACTCAAGGAGCTCAACGACACGACGTACAAACCAAAGAAAGGACATCTGTGTAGACTGACTACTTATGTTACTCAAATTGTCAGACAATTTAAATAAACTGGAAACAAAAGCGAGACAAGGTAATTAAATAATCATGATGTCGGATTGTATAAAAAAATATTAATCATACATGAATATAAAAAACCGGCCAAGTGCGAGTTGGACTCGCCCATGAAGGGTTCCGTAGCAGAAAGCATAGATTAGAGATATAATTATATTGAGATTAGTAAGTAATATACACAAACAATAAAAATAACTTTGTTTTTCATAGTATTTGTATGAATGGCAAAGTTATATTTGCGGTTTTTGAAAATGTACTATATCTCAAAAACTGCTAACTGTATCTCATCCAAACCAATTTTCGTTGGTAGTTTTGGTTGAGGTCTACATTATATATTTTTTTTTAGTTTTATCATTCTCTTATTTTAGAAGTTACGGGGGGGGGGGGGGGCACACTTTTTACCACTTTGGAAGTGTCTCTCGCGCAAACTGTTCAGTTTAGAAAAAAATGATGTTAGTAACCTCAATATCATTTTTAAAGACCTATTCATAGATACCCCACACGTATGGGTTTGGTGAAAAAACTTTTTTTGAGTTTTAATTCTAAGTATGGGGGGCACCCCCAAAATTTGTTTTGTTTTGATTTTTGTGTGAAAATCCTAATGCGGTTCACATAATACATCTTTCTACCAAGTTTCAACAGGATAGCTCTTATACTTTCGACAAAAAGTGGCTGTGACATACACGGACAGACAGACAGACATGACGAATCTATAAGGGTTCCGTTTTTGCCATTTGGCTACGGAACCCTAAAAATCTAATAATTGTCAAGGTGTAAAGAAGGAAATAAAAGAGATAAATAATAAAAAAAGGAATAAAATAAACATACATTTCTAAACCCGGAGGAAACCGGCTATGTAATATCTATAGGTACTAACTCGCATTAGGCCCTAGTGGTGGATCAACCCACCCTATCACAGAAAGATCTGAGGAGGCCTGTGTCCCAGCACTCCCAGCATTGGGAACATTAATGGCTGATTATATTTGTTTAATAAAGCCAACATAACAATGAAGGAACACACAGAGAAATGTATACGAGAACTTCTGGTTGCAACCGTGACAGCAAGACTCACTAGTTGACTTTACAACATTTCTAGTAATAAATACTAAGTCCTTGTTATCTCTACTACTTAATTAGTATTTATTACTAGAAATGTTGTAAAGTCAACTAGTGAGTTTTGCTGTCACGGTTGCAACAAGTTCTCGTATAGGTAGCCAGACATTTCTCTTCGTGAAGGCGTTCTCTGAGTCATAACTTAAGTACTACTATATACTGACTATAGTCTCAACATTTTCTGCCGTAACATAGTCCCTACGCAAAGAGAAACAAAAGAAATTAGGCTGACTTTTATCCAGTAAGAATTCGTCAGTCCATTCCCCTCCAAAAAGGGCGGGTGGACTCAATTGATGATTTTACAGCACCAAAAAAAAAAAGCAAAGATAAATTAACTCTATGCATCAGACACTTACGGATGAACTCAAACGCATAAACGGTAGGTACCAAAAAATCTGAATTAGGGAATTAACTGCATGACTAATCCAATTGACTATCGTAAGATGCAATGGCGTAGCTAGGCCAGAAAGAACCCCGTATCAAAACTTGATTCCCCTTCTAATTTAAGGGTATAGTTTTGCAGAATAAAGACAACAGCATCCTGACTCGTCTAACTAATGCTAATTACTGATGTCATTAAGGGAATTTTGAAGGGAGCTAGAAAATTGAGAATGCTGATCGACTGATCGTAGCTCATTTAATACAACTACATAAGGCCTGTTGGTCTAGTGGTTAGTGACCCTGACTGCTACGCCGGAGGTCGTGGGTTCGATTCCCACCCAGGACAAATGTTTGTGTGATGAGCACGATCATTTGTTCTATGTCTGGGTGTAATTTATCTATAATTATGTATGTATTTAGAAATATATAAGTATGTTTATCAGTTGTCTAGTACCCATAACACAAGCTCTGCTTAGCTTGGGACTAGATGGCGTTGTGTGATAGTTGTGGAATATATTATATTATATTATATTATAATATAGTCTTTTTGAAAATTGAGCTATGTTAGGAGTTCGATAATTGGAGCTTCTTCTTCTTCTTCTTAGCGTGTCGATGGCAAATTATTTTATATATTTTGTTTAGCCCAAAATTCAGCTACGCGAACCCCGCTCACTAATGCAGTCATAAGGTCGTCAAGTGTACAGGTGACAGGACTTGCGGTACAGGAGAGAAGGTGAGCCATTGTCTGTGGGGACACGTCGCATATACATTTGAGGTCTGAGCCGTCAGCGAATCCCCATCTGTGGAGGTTATCTTTGCTGCGGCCGACCTGGGTTCGCAGTCTATTAAGCGACTTCCAAGTCGACCACGACAACGCGTGACCAGGTCGAAGGCTCTCAGAAGGCTCGATAAAGCCATCAGGTGGTCTGGAGGCAATTGGAGCTTAATGGTCGCGATATGTTTTCTATTTTTAATCCAATTGTAGCGGGCCCTTGACATTCGGGGGCCCTGTATAATTGATACGTCTGATACAGCGGTATCTACACCTCTGGTATGAGACAAAGATCCCTAGGAAGTACTTCATACAATCCAATATAAATTGGCCTTCGGAAAAATGAAGAACTAATTTGCCGAAGTTCTCCTTTATCATCAAATGAGTCCTCCCACCCAGGGCAGGACCGGAGGGACTGTCAGACTTGTACTGACTAAAATCCACGGTGTCCTTCAGTAGCCCTTTGCGTTCCGGAGCCACGGTTACCTGCAAGACAGTCCCGCGATTTCGGCAGGCTTTAGCCCTCTAAGGGGGCCCCGTCATATTGCTGACAGCTCTTTGAGGCGCGCGTGGAACACGACGCGCCGTCATACCTACTGTTGTATCTATTCCAACTGCTTCTCCTTTTGACCCAAAGGTTGGCTGGTAGATAATGCCTTGTGGCATTAAGTCCGCCTTATGTACCACAATTATACGTAAAAGTTTAAATAAATAAATAGTCCGTGATCGGACGACGAGTCGCCAATTACTCGCCGCCCGCAGATTCAAAGTCCTGCAGAGGAAACCACGTATTAGCTGGCACAGTATTGGACGCCACCTAGCTAGATGGACCGATGATAAACTTAGAAAGGTGTCTGGTTATTACCCGATTTTGGCAAAGCAGAAGTGAGTGTTATGATTTTCTTTAGAGGGCCAAAGCCTGCCGGGGTCGCGGGACTGTCTCATCAGGAAACCGTGACCCTGGAACGTAAAAGGCTATTAAGGACACCGTGGATTTTAGTCAGTACAAGTCTGACAGTCCCTCCTGCCCTGCCCTGGGTGGGAGGATACATTTGATGATTTAACCATGCTAAAAAAAGCGAGGTATCATAACTTTAGGGCAAAATTTTACTAAGATTATTTCAATGGACGAACGAGATAAGTTGTGAGGCCAATTTACACTGGACGAGTTAATGTATGAGACAATGAAATTACTTTCTTCCGCAAGTTGCATTAGTTAAGTAGGATACGGGTCAGTAAACTATTTATAATGGGCTGGTAACCTATATACAATCCTGTACATTAAGCAATAGGTATAATCTGTAAAAGTTAGATAAATGTGCAATAGAGAGTGATGCCCGGGGTTTCTCTGGTGGATAGAATTCGCAACGAAGTCATACGCCAGAGAGCTAAAGTAACCGATATTGTACCTGGACCTCAGCAGATCAACCCACCCGAATTTGTCAAACTTTACCAATCGAACATTAACCTTCTGCTATTGTGATGAGGTTGAAAATCTATTACCGTCGTACCACAAAAACTTTTAAACGTCTGTTGAACACTTGTCTAAAAAATGTCAGATTATGTCGTTGAAATAAGGTCCGTTTTGCAGTCACACTTTTTTTATTTTAGACAAGTGTTCAACAGATGTTTAAGTTTTTGTAGTAAGGCTGTTCAAGTTAACAGATTGAAGTAGGTTGACGTGCTGGCGGCTTTACAATCAGCATGTTGAAGTGGAAGTTGAGTTGATGGTCGATAGAAAAGACATGTGCTGGAGTGCAAAACCGCGCGCCGTATCCCAGTAGCTCCATTGTCTGTTTTTTCTCCCAGTAGTTCCATTCTGCTTTTTCGGAAAGAATGTTACTAACCAACAAAAGTACAATGGCTTGACTTCTAGCTATGTATTTGAACCGTTTGGGGTTGAAACACTAGGGCCATGGGGTCCGAGTGCCCACCAAGTTTTCAAAGACATCGCCAAGCGCATAGTCGACGCCTCGTGTGACCAGAGGGCTGGCCTATTTCTTGGTCAAAGGATCAGCATTGCCATCCAACGTGGCAATGCTGCCAGCGTTCTGGGCACTTTCCCCATTGACAGCGATGTGGATGAGTTTTTTGGCGCCCTATAATTGTTTTTTTTTATTATTATTTTAGTTTTAGTTTAGTTATTTTGTAAATATTTTACTTTTAATTTTAATTTTTAAATATAGTATGTATTATAGCGTAATAAACATTAAAAAAAAACACTTGAAAAAAAAAAACAAAAGTACTAGGCTGGCATAAGTTCGAGGTGGTATGTTTGTAAATAATTCCCAATGAAAAGCTTAAAACTATTAGGTTACCATAAGTTCAAAAGAGTGTGTATCTAAACTACTTATTGGGTGAAAAGGTATTCAAGTTCCATGCAACTACAGGGAGAACATTGTAAAACTAGACAATGGACCTACTAGGATACGACGAAACCGCGGATGGGTAAACGTAGTGTGAGAGAGAAGCGAGAAGATTTTTGAAGAATGTAGCTGGCACCGGATGGATGCGTAGGTACTGCCCAGGAGCGGGAAGGCTGGCTTTTTCAGGGAGGCTTACATTCAGAGGTGGACGGTAATAAGCAATTTCACTCAAATAATATATAATTACTGGAAAAGTATTTCACCCGTAGGTATTTTTCTTTTCTTACGTAAACCAAAATTAACGAAGATACAATGCTTCTAAGAATCACAAAACGTCACATGGTCGGTATAATTTTACAGGCGTTATTACGTCACAAGCCCCCACTCCTGAATTTCGAAACGTTTTATGTCGAGCCACGCACAGTGTAGGGTTCCGTAGTTGCCCATCAAAATACTTATGCGAACTAACTAAACTGATTCGCTGAATTTAATTTTAATTTAATTTATGTACATTAACATTTATTAGGTACCTCCTCAAAAACTACAGACCATCACGCTCCTGAGTCACGTCTACAAGCTGTTTTCGAGGGTCGTCACAAATCGGCTTTCCGCTAGATTTGACGCTTTCCAGCCGCCGGAGCAGGCTGGGTTTCGCAAAGGCTATAGTACCGTAGACCACATACACACAGTGCGGCAGGTTATACAGAAGACAGAGGAGTATAACCAGCCGCTGTGTCTAGCCTTTGTGGACTACGAAAAAGCCTTCGATTCCGTCGAAACCTGGGCTGTTCTGGAATCCTTGCAGCGATGCCAAGTCGATTCTTCTTCTTCTTCTCGTTCCTCTCCAATCACTGGAGGTTGGTCATCAGACTTAAAAATCTCTCTTTATCCCTGGCGAGGTGGAACAGCTCTGCAGCACTCTTGATTCCGGTCCATTCCCGAATGTTGCGGAGCCAGGACTTTTTTCTTCGGCCAACTCCTCGTTTTCCCTCAATTTTGCCCATCATTATGAGTTTCAGCAGTTCGTACCGGTCATTTCTAAAGACATGACCAAGGTAAGCCACTTTTCTCTTCTTGATGGTCTGCATTAAGTTGCGCGTTTGACCTACTCGCTTCAGTACTTCAGCGTTAGTAATTTTTTGCCAAGTCGATTGGCGGTACATAAAGGTGCTAAGGAGCCTATATAGCATGGCGTCGATGTCGGTCCAAGTACAAAACTACCGAACAAAACCCATCCAGCTGCTAAGAGGTGTGAGACAGGGAGATGTTATATCCCCTAAACTGTTTACCAACGCGCTGGAGGATTTCTTCAAGACACTGGACTGGAACGGACTGGGCATCAATGTCAACGGTGAATACCTAACGCACCTTCGTTTTACCGACCACATAGTTATTATGGCGGAATCGCTGCAAGACCTGCAAAAAATGCTGAACAGTCTCAATGCTGCCTTGAGACGTGTGGGTCTTGGGATGAACCTGGACAAGACCAAGGTCATGTTTAATGACCATGTCATCCCAGAACCAATTTCCGTCGAAGGCATAACATTCGAAGTTGTCCAAGAATACATATACCTCGGACAGGTATTACAGCTAGGTAGAGACAACTTCGAGCGAGAAATTGCCAGAAGAGTGCAGTTTGGCTGGGCAGCATTTGGGAAAATGCGTCATATCCTCACATCGCCACTGCCGCAGTGCCTGAAAAGCCGGGTGTTCAATCAGTGCGTCCTTCCAGTCCTAACCTACGGAGCCGAAACGTGGAACATGTCAGTCAAGCTGGCCCACCGACTTCATGTCACGCAGCGTGCTATGGAAAGGTCTATGCTTGGGGTCTCACTAAGGGATAAAATCCGGAATCTGGGGGCACGGCAGCAGGGCCGCGCCGCCCCTATGTGCGAAGTGTGCGGCGCACACAGGCGCCAGGGCAATAGAGGCGCCGGATGACCAGTGCCAATTGACCAGTGAAATTATTTTTGTCACATTACAACATATATTAATACTTGAGTATCGATAAGCAAGTAGATAAAGTCTCCCAAGACGATACTTATCTAAACTATTTAAATTTACCCACTGTTTATATTTTGGGTTTCGTTTTGTATACATGAATTACGAGCTCTGCTTTAAAAATCAAAAGAACCGCCGGCCACGCCACATTCGTTATGATAGCCGACTATTATTATTAGTATATTAATCTATGTATTTCATTACAAAGGCCGTGCCGTGGATTAGTTTATAAACGTAACCCGATGCGAACCGACGCAGATTCCCCACAACAACTACAAACATTTTATCGAAATGGGTATTAGCTAGTGGAGTCGCGGGTACGGCGCGTACTGGCGGGAAACTGATAAATTGATAAAACTGATGAAAATATTTCAGCAAAAAATTTGAAAGACGACTACATAAAAGGCGCTTCAAAGGTTTTGCACACAGGCGCTTCATAGGTTTTGCACACAGGCGCTGCAAAGGGTCGGCGCGGCCCTGCACGGCAGTGCCCCAGCCAAGTCTCGAGCAAAACGGGCACGGCCGTACCATCTTTTCTCGAAGCGATTCGCGGCTATTTCGCCCCCCCCCCCTATATCTTCGACGTGGACAAAGCTAGGAGTTTAGGTTTTCAGTGAATAATAGTAGGCATTACAACAAGCTTAAGTTCGAAATTACATGCCAATTGAATTAATAGTTTAGGAGTTACGGTCGATCAAAGTTACACCATTTTGTCACTCACTGACTCACTGACCGATCATCAAAAATCTAAGGTACTTCTAGCAGACTTAGAGACTTCAAATTTTGCGACAAGATAGGTCATTAGCCACATATAAAGCCACTCATTACCAAGTCACTATAATTATAATATAAAGAAAACTATTGATACAATTACTAAATGTTGATTTATAACTACAAAATAATTTGAATAGGACTTGGCTTCTATGAGATCTCAAAACTTTTTACGATGGAAAGACTGCATCGAGAGACTTGGCATTTTTTGACATTTAATGTTTTTGGTAGGATGAGGTCTTACGGCATACGACCAAAGTTATAGATATTGTCCAAATCTGTAGCAAGCTGAAGTGGCAGTGGGCTGGTCATGTCTGCCGCAGAACCGACGATAGGTGGAGTAGGAAGGTTCTCGAATGGAGACCGCGTGTAGGTAAGCGTAGGGTGGGACGCCCCCCGGCAAGATGGACCGATGACCTGAAGAAGGTGGCTGGCAGTGGCTGGATGAAAAAAGCTGGAGATCGTGCGCTGTGACGCTCCCTGGGAGAGGCCTATGTCCAGCAGTGGACTGCAATAGGCTGAAATGATGAGGTACCTAAGTGATTCAGTAGCCAACGTCTAAAAACGGGCCCACATAGGACGATGGTAACTGTAGAAGGAGTTATAATAAAAACTTTTTCAAAAAAGTAACCGACTTCAAAAACAACAACAAAACAAAAAAGGGTGAAATAATCTAATTAATAACTTCTTTCGGATGTCGGTGGCTTTATTTTTTATTTCATTGATTTTTAGCCACCGACTTCCGAAAGAAGTTATTAATTAGGTTATTTCACCCTTTTTTGTTTTGTTTTTGGTTTTGAAGTCGGTTACTTTTTTTGAAAAAGTTTTTATTTTACCCTTTTTAGTTTATTTATTAAATAGTCAACCCAAATTCTTGTAAAATACAAAATTTTCTTACTTATGCACTAATCTTGTAATCCGTCACAACATAAAAAATCCATATCTCTAAAACTACTAAACCGATTTTGATGAAACTTATAGTGTACTCTAAGTTGAACAATACCTAGTACAACAAAAAAAGAATTACTTAAATCGAACTTGTAGTTCCGGAGATATGCGTGCACAAACATAAAAACATACATACATACACTTATGAAATTTGGCACATTTGTTCAGACGCTAATATAAACTAACATATATGAAAACTGGGCAGTTCTGATAATATTACATACATACGGGTCGAATTAATAACCTCCTTTTTTTATTTATTTATTTATTTAGAGTCACCAACATTTGATTACACCATAACAAAGAACAAAACAAAATACAAACAAGAGGGCATGAACTTAAGTGTATCAAACAGTTATAGGTAACTACAGCGTTTACTAATACGACGTACTATTTAAGAAGTGCCTTATATAATAAAACATTATTGTGTGCGAAGCGTGTGCCAAAAACTTAAATACCTACAATTTAATTTATTTGAAACTTATCTAATCAATTTTTTTTTCAATCCAATTTATTTTAATTTAATTTAATCTAATTCGATTTTTTTTCAATTCAATTTAATCTAATTTAATTCATTTCAATTCAATTCAATCCAATACAATTGAATTCAAAACAATTCAATACAGTTCATTATAATTCAATACAATTCAATTCAATACAATTCAATTCAATGCAATTCAGTACAATTCAACACAATACAATATAATCCTTAAAAATCAATTTAATTTAATATTTACGGTGGATTATCCAATATGCATTTAAGTAATTTAGATCGGAACCGATCAAGTGAGTCAAAATGAATATCAGCAAGATCGGAATTTTATTGACCATTCTACAAAGTCGCGGCAGAGGTGAGTTAGCACCAAAAACGGTTCTACGGGGCGGTGGATACAGAGGTGTGATACGACTTTGTGGGTATCGGGATGGTACTCTATACTTTACTCTTCTTACTAATTCTGGGCAGTCTACACCATTGTTTAAAATTCTGTGAATGAAGAGACTTTCCCTTCGACCGGATAGGGAAATCATATTAAGTTGTGACAATTTGTTTAAATATGATGTTTTTTTCTTCATTTTGTTCGAATTGTGTACCAAATGCCACATGAATCTCTTCTGAATACGTTCTAATCGAAGGGAATGTACTGCAAAGTGTGGTCTCCACACAACGCTGCAGTAGTCCAATATACTCCTCACTAGACTATTATACAGCATAATTTTTGGTCTACAAGTGCGAAAAATTTTACAATTCCTTATAATAAAACCCAACATCCTGGAAGCCCTTTTTATAATACATTCCAGGTGGGGAACGAAAGTCAGCTTCTGGTCAAACAGTACTCCAAGATCATTTATTTGGTCCACAAATTGGACCAAATCACCACCTATGAAATAGTCACACTCAATGAGATGGATTTTCCGTGAGAATTTCACGTGGAAACATTTCTTCCCATTCAAATCCATACCATTGCGGTTGCACCATTCAATCAGTCTATTAAGGTCGCTTTGTAGTAATGCTGCATCAATGACTGATTCTATCATTCTACCGAATTTCAAGTCATCTGCGTACATAAAACACTCAGAAAATTGAAAACATGTTGGCAAATCATTTATAAACACATTAAAAAATACTGGGCCTAAATGGGAGCCTTGTGGTACACCAGATGTAATTTTCCAGGTGTTAGAACGGAAACCATTAACAACAACAAAAAAAGTACGGTCTTCAAGATATGATTGCACCCACTTCAGTAAGGCTCCCGGTAACCCGTATGCGGAAAGCTTTTTTAATAGTAATCGATGAGAAACGCGGTCGAAAGCCTTACTGAAGTCTGTGTAAATTACGTATTTTTGAAGTCGGTAAAAACCAACTTCACAGGTAAAGTTGAAAAAGATGTTGTCTATTTGAGTACCACCGCGTGTAGAGGGAAGCGGCTGTAACAAAGATTTAAAACCAGCGTTACGTAATAATTCGAATACATCGCTTCAAGAATGATTTAAATTTTAAAGAGTTCCCACGATTTCTCCAGGATTCCATCATCAGATCCTGACTTGATGATCATGGGACCAATTGGAAGGTGTACTCTTTTAATCAAAAGAAGAATTTTCAAAAAGAGAGAAATCGGGGAAAATACATAATAAAAAGATAACGACGAATTGAGAACCTCTCCTTTTTTTGAAGTTAGTTAAAAATAGTTGACAATAAAAACCTACCTATCCCCAAAACATACACACCTTTTATAGCTGTAAAAATAAAATTGACAAAATTAAATTTTGTTATCCAAGTACGTTTTATAAGTTGGTCGACTATTACTCGTAAACTTGTAAAGCCTACTTAGTCATGATAATTTTCTTTTAAACTTCTTTATATACAGTGTGTCCGGACACGAGTTAGCGATACTTGAAGGGGATATTTTAGATTCATTTTCGATGACAAAACTGCTTTTAAAAAAATTCTTACTCCAACACCTCGCGAATGGCGGCCATTTAAGTTTTTTGATTTGTCAAACTGGGGTATGTACAATAAAATACAAATATCTTTAAATCCAAGAGACCTATGGTTACGCTTCGTAACTTATAGTTTTCCTTATATTTTTTTTTATCACCTAATGGCGATTGAGAGGCATTGGTTTACTGTTCCAATTTATTTGATCTGTGCCATATATCGTTGATTCGGTGATTTCCTTGTGCTGTGCAGCGCGCGCGCGATGCCGCGTCGCGCCGTCATAGGCAGTCTCGCTCTAACCTTGGGATCGTATGGATGCGCATGCTATGTGTGATACTAATTAGTCCCATCGCGCCCGAAAACCCCTGAACTGAACCTATATAAACTGTTATCAGCCTACCCCAGACCTATGATAGTGTGTTGTGTACTGCTGGCCAGCATAGTGTATCCAGAAAAGACCTGTGAGCTGTTCATCCCGAAAGCGGACACGTGGCCGTCGCCTGCGCGCGCTTGGGATCGCTGGTCAAGGTATGTGGTACAATTAATGAATTGGACGATCTCCTGTGCCTTTCTTCCCGATTGCGTAGTGTTTTTTGCCTTCAACTTCTTATGACAGAATCAGCAATTATAGCCTAGATTGCTCTAATAATCTAGGCTCAATCCGCGTGTGATTTTAGCTGAAATTTACAACTTCTGCAGGTTATACGCACCATTTTGGTCCTTCGAGCCGGATAGATTAAATTTGGGCCTTTTTACGGCCTATTGTTAAGTCCTAAAAGTCTGATTTTGAGCAAAAAACTTAGGAATTTTCAATGTTAATTGCATATCGTCACACAACTCTCATCTCTAATGCTTTAGTAATAAGGTCCAAACTGCCTTGCGTTTGCAATAGGTCAACCGTCAAATCATTTCATAATTTAAATCTTTAAGTTCACTATATAAAGCTCCGAAGAATACATTTTATTGAATATCAACGTTATTTCATATCGCTAAATACGTTTATGTTATAAATCTGTTAGTTTTCGGCGTAATTACATATTTTTTTGATCAGTTGTAAAAATTGTGGGTAGTGGGTATAAATCGTCGTACGTTGACTGTGGAATGTTCTAGTTCTGAATTTTGTTCGCGTACCTACGATTAAATTTAGTTACGCATTAGAAACTTCTGCATACTTATTATGTTGGTACTAATCGAAATTTCTAAATGAATAACATTGATTGTTATTGTATGATACACTTGTATAGGTTCGTTAGGTTTACGCCTGTTATATTCGTATTGCACGAGCAGGTATGCTTATATGTATAGCGAGACTCAACCGCATATGATTAATTATTGCAATTAACCATATTATCATCGCGTCGCTTGTTGTTTTGTTTTGTAAGGTAACTTGATTTCTTGACAGAAACCTTCAGGTAAAATAACAGATGTGTATAAACTTTACGCGTTAATTCTCCTCAATGGAAACAGCCGTATAATTATACATATCACACCCGCACCTCACATTTGTAAACGTAATATGTACTTAGGTATTATATAACTTATTTCAAATTTACGCGTCTACTCGTGAGGAAACTTACTGTTTCTTACGAAGTTATTTCGTTAAGAATACACTCGCATCGCTTACGAAAATAAGTTTTTTTTTTTCTAAGTTTAACACTTAACTTATTGTTAGTTAAGAAGCTGTAGGAACCTTCATATTATTACTTGTATTGAGTAAGTTAATCTCATTCAAGTAGAAGTTAGTGCAGACAAGTTTATCGCGTCGCATCCGACATAAATGCTATTATCGGGTTGTAGGTATATCTGAGTTAATCATAGATATACCTATGTAGTATAGATGGGTACGTTCATAAGATATTTGGCGTGCTTACTATTTTAATTTATATTAGGTTTTGTTACGTGCACTCGTTGATAGCGTTGCGCGTTGGTAGTTTATATTTGTTTACCTTTCAATCTAATATTTTAGGGTTTCGCGTGTACGGAAAGTTCGTTCCGTACTATCATCTTAAGTTATAATATCTTTAGTTGAGTTGTCGGTTTCATTTGCCCCTAACCTCACTCACTGGGGTTCCGTCGAAGATAAAAGTTGGTTTAATATTATTATTTTGTGTCATATTTAACTTCTGTTCACAATGAGCGACAAGGTTAAACTTAGATTATTGGAAAGTAAACGTGACGCATATTTTGCGCGGGTTCAAAGGATTTTGGATTCAACTAAATCTTTAACTACCGAAAGATTACGCAAGGCTTTCATCGCTCAGGCAAAACAAATTGATGGATTGCGTAATGAATTCAATGGACTAATGGACGAGATAAATATGCTCAATTTGACATTGGATCCAACCTGTGAAGTAAGCTATGGCGCATTGCATTCATTTGATGATTTGGTCGGCGAAATAAAGTTTAGTTTGTCTTCATTAACTGAGTCTAATGATTTCCAGAAACCTAGCCCGTCAGCGAGCCCTACTGCTCACCATATACAGGTTCCTAAAATCGAGCTGCCTACCTTTGACGGTGATATTCAGAGCTTTCCGTTCTTTTATGAGACGTTCAAACGTATTATACATACTAACGCAGATCTATCAGATTCGGATCGTATTCATTATCTGTTGGGTTGTTTGAAGGGAAAGGCTAGGAATGTGGCCGAAGGTATTGTACCTTCTGGAAATAATTACCTTGTTGTTTGGGAGGCGCTTATCGCCAAGTACTTAGATACTCGCACGCTCGCTACTAATTATCTAAATCAGCTGTTCTCATTGAAATCGTTCGGATCGACACCCGCTAATATTGAAAAGGGTTTCGATAAATTAACTTCTACGGTTGCGGGGCTGAAACAATTGAAAATAAGTAACTTAGATGATTTTATATTTATTCATTGGGGTCTTAAGTTAATAGACTCTGATATCGCAAAACATTTTGAAATGTCGCTTCGTAATCAACAGGAGTTAGATTATGATTATTTCGTAAAGTTTGTTCGTGAACAAGTAAAAATCTTGTATCGCACCTCTCCTGCGGCTAGTAAGTCCGCCCCCGCAGGTAGCCTCCGCGCCTCATCTAAAGAATCGCAGGTGTTTGTGGCTACTGAATCAAAATGTTCGCTTTGTCATTCCACGCATAAAAACTTGTTTGTGTGCAAAGCGTTTCAAAAGTTGAGCGTTGATAATAGATTTAAGTTTATAAAAGACAATAACAGATGTGGTAATTGCCTAAGTAGCCAACATACTGTCTCTAAGTGTTTATCTAAGTCAACATGTAGGAAATGCAAGGGGAAGCATCATTCCTTATTGCATTTCGAGCAATCGACGCAAGCCCCTGCGCCGACGCCCGCTAGCGCCCCCACCTCCACTTCTGCGGCCGATCCAGCTACTTCCGATCGTGTGGCGTTGTGTACGCATTCTTCTGCTCAAGTCCAGGCCACACGTAGTACGGAGGTGCTGGCTACTGCCAAGGTGTTGGTGGCGGGTAGGAAGGGTAAGGCCTTGGTGGTTAGATGTCTCTTGGACCCTGGGTCACAAAAGAATTATATGACATCGCGTTGCTGCCGTATGCTTGGTCTAACTATATATACTGACTCGATAACTACCGTTCGTGGTATTGGTGGCACGTCGCAGCCCGTTCGCGGCTCGGTGAATCTTACGTTCAGCTCACGGTTTTGCTCGCAGCCTAAGTATGAAATAGACGCTTTAGTTTTGGATCAAATAACCGGACAGCTTCCACTGGGTCCTATAGATACGTCCGTATTAAATCATATTGATCCTAAACTACTCGCGGATGACAGCTGGGGTGTGCCAGGTAATATTGATATGTTACTTGGGGTCAAGCTGTTCGCTAAGTTATTGCGACCGGGTCACGTGACCAGCGTACCCGGTTGTCCCGACGCATTGGAGACTGTGCTCGGCTACATACTTCTAGGAGAAGCACCTATCATCGAACCTCCAACTGACACTCTGTCTTTCTTTGCGAGTTCTGTCGACAACTTCGATCTTCGTAAGTTTTGGGAGATTGAAGATGTTACTGCTTCATCCATTGGGAGTATGGATGATAAACAATGTGAAGAGTTTTATTGTAACACAATTACCCGCGCTTCAAATGGCAAGTATGTTGCAGCCTTACCACTGAAAACAGACGCGTCAGCATTGGGAAATTCTTTTAATATGGCTCGCAAGAGATTCTATAGTCTTGAACGTAAACTTAAATCACTTCCTAACGTCAAGCTTCTTTATGATGACGTCATACGGGATTATCTGAAAAACAATTATATTTCTTTGGTGCAGAATATCGTACCTGAATGTATGTTGGCCAAACGAAATTGTAAGGAGCGAGAAATGGAATACTATATTCCTCACCATCCTGTCATTCGAGAGGATAAGGTGACCACCAAATTGCGTGTGGTCCTAGACGCCAGTGCATGTACAGATAACGGTACCTCGCTCAATGATATCCTGTACGCAGGTCCAGTCCTTCAGGCTGACCTTTTCAACATTTTATTAAATTTTAGGCTTTTTAGTGTCGCTATTTCCGCAGATGTCAAATCTATGTACCTACGTATAGGTATACGCTCACAAGATCGTTCACTACAACGTATCTTATATCGGTTTAACGAGGAAGAAGAACTTCAAATTTATCAGTTTTCAGTGCTTCCCTTTGGTTTAAAGTGTAGTCCTTTTATAGCTATTCGCACTATCCAACAGTTATGTCAGGATGAAGGAGCACGGTTGCCTCTCGCCAGGGACATTTTGCAGCGAGATATTTATATGGATGACATAGTTAGTTCTATACCTAGCAGTGCGCTAGCTATAGACTCGGCTCGTGAACTAATAAAAATATTCTCTCTCGGTGATTTTCAATTGACGAAGTGGTCTAGCAACAGTGTCGATGTTCTTCGGACTATTCCAGAGTCATTACGACTTTCACAGAGCGTAGACCTCAGTAAAGATCCGACCCAGAAAATACTGGGACTTCGTTGGTTCCCTGACGAGGATTGTTTCGTATTCCAGGTTAACCCTGATGTTCGCACTTGCACTAAACGGAATATTCTTTCTTCCATCGCACGTCTTTTCGACGTTTTGGGCCTCGTTGCACCGATAATTTTATACGCCAAGCTTCTCATCAAAGAGCTTTGGCTTGTCAAACTTGGATGGGATGACGTCCCACCACCTCGCATTGTTCGTCTGTGGGAACAGTTTCAATCTGAACTGCCAATCATCTCTGAGTTGAGATTTTTGCGACATGTTGGCGTCGAAGAACGCTGTAGACTCTCACTCGTCGGTTTTGCCGACGCTAGTGAGAAGGCTTACGGTGGTTCGGTTTATGCCCACGTTGTCAGACCTGACGGTAGTATCGTGGTTTCGCTGGTGTGTGCGAAATCTAAAGTCGCGCTACTGAAAGTCGTTTCGCTAGCTCGTCTCGAGTTATGCGCCGCACTCCTCTTATCAAATGTGATAAAGCGGGTATATAACCTTTTCGCAGCTCGACACGCCATTGAGGTAGTCGTAGCTTTTTCGGATTCAACTGTAACGTTGAGTTGGATTCATTCCGCACCGCATCGATGGCACACCTTCGTAGCCAATCGTATTGCTAAGATTCATGAGAATCTTTCGGCAGATCACTTTTTCCATGTGAAAGGGTCTGAAAATCCCAGTGACTGCCTCTCTCGCGGTTTAACGCCTGCCCAATTAGTGCATCATCCGTTGTGGCTAAACGGGCCGTCGTGGCTTAAACTTCCCCGCTCTGAATGGCCGATAAAACCATTCGTTTCAGGCGAGTCGCAAGAGCTTCCAGAAATGAAGCCCGTGGCTTTACCTGTTCTCTCGCACGAATGCTCTGACAGAAGTCCTCCTTCTGACAACATTTTGTACGTTTGCTCTACCAGGTTCTCGTCCTGGTTTAAATATTTAAAAACTATTTGCTTAGTTTATAAGTTTATCAAACGGCTCCCTAGCGGGCCCGTTACCGCGTCTGATTTAGAGTTCGCTGAAGCTATTGTGTGGCGATCTGTGCAGAGGATTCACTTTGAATCTGATCTCGATCGTTTAGCCCGCAATGAGTTGTGCTCTAAGCCAGTACAACGGCTTAGTCCCTTCCTTCACGAAGGACTTATCCACGTTGGAGGTCGCTTAGCCAATTCTGAGCTAGAGTTTGACTCTCGTCATCAGATCCTCCTTCCGCGTCAAGATCACATAGTGGAACTTTTAGTTTCCCACTATCATGTGACAAATTTCCACACAGGTCCAACCTTGCTTGTATCGCTCTTACGACAAAAGTATTGGATCCTGTCCGCGCGACGTATTGCACGTCACATCACGTTTAAATGTAACATTTGCTTTCGAGCAAAGCCACGACCTACCTTTCCTATAATGGCGGATTTACCACGTTGTCGCGTTGAGTCGGCTCCTAAGGCTTTCTCTCATACAGGTTGCGACTACGCGGGACCCTTCTTGGTCACGTCGGTGCGTGCTAGAGGCCAAAGGGCCAGGAAAGCGTACATCTGCCTTTTTACATGCTTGACAACTCGCGCTCTGCATCTTGAGATTGCCTCAGATCTTAGCACTGCGAGCTTTCTGTCTGCGTTGAAACGCTTCCTGGCGCGTAGAGGTCCGGTTCAGTGTCTGTACACGGATAATGCTACCAATTTTATTGGAGCCAAATCCTATCTCAGAGATCTCTACCATTTCTTGGCTGAAGAGTGTCACCCCTTGTGGGAAAGAGAACTTGCGAAGCATCGAATCACACTCAAACCCATCCCCTGTAGAGCTCCACATTTTGGTGGTTGTTGGGAAAGTGAAGTGAAGAGTGTTAAGACGCATCTCTACAAAGTCATCGGTCAGCAAATTCTTAGCTTTGACGAGTTTAACACTATGCTAACTCAAGTAGAAGCTTTACTAAACTCGAGGCCTCTGTATGCGATCAGCTCAGATCCGTCAGAGCCCACTCCATTATCACCGGCGCACTTCTTGCATACGAAACCTCTTTTATTTCTTCCCGCTCGCGAAGTCAATGAAAAACGGTTACATCTTATTTCGCGATATGAATTGACTGATCAGATGGTTCAATCTTTTTGGAAGCGGTGGCGCCAAGAGTACTTGCACACCCTACAATCCAAACAAAAATGGAACACTCCTGCCAATCCAATACGGGTCGGTATGGTTGTCGTCTCCATGCAGGACAATGTAATGCCTCTGCATTGGCCGTTAGGAGTAATTCATGAAATATTTCCCGATAAAAACGGAGTTTGTAGAGTCGCATCTGTTAAGACTCAAAGCGGGATCCTTCGGAGTCGCCCGGTAGTAAAGTTGTGCCCTTTGCCAACGCAATAAGTTTAGTTACCTTAATATTAAGTCTTACCGTGCACCAATGTGCAGTATTAGATTTAGTTACCGCGTAGCATAGTTAGTTAAGTGTTCTTATTTGTTGTCTAGAGTCGCAACCGTTCTTATAGTTTGTGGAGTTGTGATGATATGCAATTTTATTTATTTCTCCTTGGTGTTTCGAAAGTGGGAACTTTCAAGCCGGGGAAAATGGTTACGCTTCGTAACTTATAGTTTTCCTTATATTTTTTTTTATCACCTAATGGCGATTGAGAGGCATTGGTTTACTGTTCCAATTTATTTGATCTGTGCCATATATCGTTGATTCGGTGATTTCCTTGTGCTGTGCAGCGCGCGCGCGATGCCGCGTCGCGCCGTCATAGGCAGTCTCGCTCTAACCTTGGGATCGTATGGATGCGCATGCTATGTGTGATACTAATTAGTCCCATCGCGCCCGAAAACCCCTGAACTGAACCTATATAAACTGTTATCAGCCTACCCCAGACCTATGATAGTGTGTTGTGTACTGCTGGCCAGCATAGTGTATCCAGAAAAGACCTGTGAGCTGTTCATCCCGAAAGCGGACACGTGGCCGTCGCCTGCGCGCGCTTGGGATCGCTGGTCAAGGTATGTGGTACAATTAATGAATTGGACGATCTCCTGTGCCTTTCTTCCCGATTGCGTAGTGTTTTTTGCCTTCAACTTCTTATGACAGAATCAGCAATTATAGCCTAGATTGCTCTAATAATCTAGGCTCAATCCGCGTGTGATTTTAGCTGAAATTTACAACTTCTGCAGGTTATACGCACCAACCTACATACATGCAAATGACTTTGTTGCAAAGTTAAATGTTAAGGCTTTTCAAAAACTTGCGAAAGTTTTCTAAATAATATGTAAAAAGAACCAAAAAACGTGGGCAAACACGAAATTGTACACAAAAACTACTGAATATTTTCACATTTTATACTCTAGCACGAAAAGTACCCCTGTATTTTGCTTAGGTGTTTGCATTAAATTAAAAGTATTTGAGTTAGGCTATAAAATGGAATCAAAATTATTTCTCTACGTCAAGTACTTTAGGAGTTATTCTTACTTGAACATAACCCTTCCCTAGCGAATGTACCCCAATATTACAGGTGTCGCATTCTTTGGGCGAGCTAAATCGTTTCAGTGTAAATTTAGAAGCTGTCATTATTAACCACCATGTAAATGATCCCAACGAATCACCCATAAACTGAAATGGCCCATTTATTGAATTTATTCAAAGATTTTTTTTATAAAGTAAACAAAAAAAATATTATTTCAGTTTAATGGTGATTCGTTGGGATCATTTACATGGTGGTTAATAATGCCAGCTTATAAATTTACACTGAAACGATTTAGCTCGCCCAAAGAATGCGACACCTGTAATATTGGGGTACATGCGCTAAGGAAGGGTTATGTTCAAGTGAGAATAACTCCTAAAATACTTAACGAAGAGTGATAATTTTGATATAATTTTATAGCCCGACTCAAATACTTTTAACTTAATGCAAAAACCTATGCAAAATACAGGGTTACTTTTCGAGCTAGAGTATAAAATGTGAAAATATTCAGTAATTTTTGTGTACAATTTCATGTTTGCCCACGTTTTTTGGTTCTTTCTACATATTATTTAGAAAACTTTTGCAAGTTTTTGAAAAGCCTTAACATTTAACTTTGCAATAAAGTCATTTGCATGCATGTAGGTCTCTTGGATTTAAAGATATTTGCATTTTATTGTACATACCCCAGTACGACAAATCAAAAAACTAAAATGGCCGCCATTCGCGAGGTGTTGGAGTAAGAATTTTTTTAAAAGCAGTTTTGTCGATGAAAATGAGTCTATAATATTCTCTTCAAGTATCGCTAACTCGTGTCCGGACACACTGTATACTACTATAATGAATTTTTTGACACCCCTAAACATAACCGTTTAGCTGGTAGAGGGGGAGGGAAACTCGAGTCGAGCAAAAATTAGCACTTTAAAGCTTAATATTTCACAAACGAATCTTTTTATCAAAAAACTATCAATATTTTTAAAGGCCTATTTAATGTCACTCCACACTAAAGGGTACGCGAGAAAAAAAAAACATCCCCACTTTACGTGTACAGGAGGTACCCTAAAAAATATATTTTACGAGATTTTATTTTACCTCTTTTTCGGCGCAACAAATCCGTATATTTACACCAAATTACAGCTTTCTAGTACTGGGCGTCTCTGAGCTAAGCTGCGGACAGGGGGACGGACGGACATGGTGAAACCATAAGGGTTCCTTGTTGACTACGGAACCCTAAAAATAGCGGCTAAGTGCGAGTTGGACTCGCCCATGAAGGGTTCCGTAGTAGCAAGCATAAATTAGAGATATAATTATATTGAGATTAGTAATTGTAATATACACAAACAATAAAAATAACTTTGTTTTTCATAGTGCTTGTATGAATGGCAAAGTTATATTTGCGGTTTATGAAAATATACTATATCTCAAAAACTGCAAACTCAAATCAAATCAAATCAAATCAAATTATTTATTTTGCCAACATGGGTAGGGGTATAAATAGATCTTATATATTTTGATAATGTTCTCCATGCTCTGCCATCACATGGGCATGCAAAATTTACACATAATTAAATAATAATAGATTATCAATATACCATGCTTAATAACAATAAATATTTCATAGTTTTCAAATTATAAGATTATTTTATTTATTAGCCGTAGTGCGGGCCGTTTTGCGCGGCACGCGAACATAAACGACATTATTCGACGAGCTCTTGTTACCGTCGGCGTTCCAGCTGTTTTAGAACCCAACGGCTTGGCACGCGACGATGGCAAAAGACCGGACGGTATGTCTTTGTTTCCTTGGAAGATGGGTAGGCCTCTAGTGTGGGACGCAACCTGTGTCGATACTCTTGCGCCATCCCATCTTCCAAGTTCATCGTGCTCTGCTGGCGCTGCTGCTGCGGTTGCTGAAAACCTCAAGCGGCGTAAATATAGTAACCTGAGTAGTAACTATATTTTTGAGCCGTTTGGGGTTGAAACTATAGGGCCATGGGGTCCGAGTGCTCACAGACTCTTCAGAGACATTTCGAAAAGACTTGTTGACGCTTCCCGTGACCCAAGAGCTGGCTTTTACCTTGGTCAGAGGCTAAGTATAGCCATACAAAGAGGCAACGCCGCCAGTCTCTTGGGCACATTACCAGCTGACAGCGTTGAGGATGAGTTTTTCGATGCTCTATAATAGTGTAATTTATTTAATTGGTTTTATGTCATAGTTTTTTATTTTGTAATATTTAGGTTTAATTAATGTATTTTAGTTTTAATTTTAATTTTATTATTAGGCTTTTATCAATAAACTACATTTTATTTATTTAATTTTTCAATGTCAAGGAGTATCAAGTCATTAGTTAATTAAAAATAAGTCAGAATAAAAAATAATCATAGAATGACATGTCTTTCTGTCATGGTAAGTATTATTGTCCATAAGGATTCCCTTTTAGATATTCCTTCACACTGTAATACACTTTATCAGTTAGAAATTCTTTTAGCTTCCGTTTAAATATGTGCGTGTTGTCAATATCTGTAATACAACATGGCAGTTTATTATAAATCTGGGATGTCATGCAATATACGCTGGAGTCCATCAAATGAGTTCTGCAAGGTACAGTCTGAACTTTATTTCTATACCTAACACTTCGGAATTTTTCATACATGTTCATATTATTCTTGAAAAAGACGGAAATTTCATAGATGTAAAGGCTAGGTAATGTAAGAATTTTATGTTTTCTGAAATATGGTTTACAGCTATCTGTAGTTTTTAGTTTGTACATTGCTCGTAGGCACTTTTTTGAGCTTTAAAAACAGACTCCCATTCGGTTGAGTTCCCCCAGAAAATTAAACCACATCTCAGTGTGGATACCACGTATGCATGGTAGGCTGTCATGACAGTTGATATATTTACAATTTTTGTGAGCATGTGTAACATATAAGAATATTTATTTAGCTTTAAGCAAACAGATTCTACATGTGATTTCCAATTTAAATTACAGTCCACATTCAAACCCAAGAAATTTGTTACATCAACCTCCTTAATCTTGGTTCCAGCGTGATTTATGTTTAAGTCTGTTGGTGGTTTTGTCCTGTTTCTAAAAATCATGAAATTAGTTTTCTGTAAATTAATTAGAAGATTGTTTGCTCTTAACCAATTGATAATGCGTACTAATGTGGCGTTAATATCATTTTCCAACGATGCATAATCTTTGTTACAAAATATGACTGTACTATCATCTGCGAAAAGAATCATTGGAAAGTCTAAGGTTTTCGGAAAATCGTTAATGTAGATCAAGAACAGTAAGGGTCCGAGGACACTGCCCTGAGGTACACCATATTTCACCTCTGCGTAATCTGAAATATAATCCATTTCTTGTTTTTTATTAGAGCAAAATTTCGTGATTGTTGTGGCTTGTTTCCTATTACTCAAATATGACACAATTAGATCTAAGGCGTTGCCTCGAATGCCATATGCGTAAAGCTTGTTCTACTCACTGACGGACTAAACAGGTTTTTAATCATCATCATCATTATTGGTGGTCGTAGGTTCGCGACCGTTCGTTGTTTATGATTGAGTTCGGCCCATCTTAGGCCTCATTTGATGCTTGTATGCTAGATTGAGGTCAAGAGCAAACGAACAATAAAAAAGCTTCCACATCGTCTCATCAGCCTGAGGATTTCGTGGCTAAATAATGACAGTCCCACGGGCTGATCTACCACGCCTAGGTTGGTAGACCTTCATCTATCATAGCGAGTTTCGTCCTTAGCTCGGAAAGCACGTAAAGCTGTTGGACCTTCCATTTTTTCATACAAGAAACGCTGTAAATACTGGAAAGACGCTGTAAAGTAAAAGAGTGAAAACTCGTGCTAAGGGTACTGGTCGCGGGACTGTCTCATCAGGTAACCGTGAGCCTAGAACGTAAAGGGCTATTGAAGGATCCCCGGAGGAAGATAGTCCCGGAGTCCCGCCCTGGGTTGAAAGGACTTATTTGATGATTTCACCACGATAAAAAAAGGGGCGGCAAAATTGGTTTTTGCACGGAGCGGAAAAATTAGTGGTCCGGCCCTGTCAACGATGAAACACGTTGTCTAGTAGTAATTAATCAATGCACTCAAAATTGTCTGAAATCAATTTATTCTCGTAAAATTGAAAGCTGATTTTTAATTTCACGTTCTCAATGAATAAGGCTGCTTTTTCACCAGAGATGCGCTACGCTAAGTTGCTGCGGATGCGTTTGATATCAACCAATCGTATTCATTGGTTTACATAGCACAACACAACACACTGGTGGAAACGGATTCAACTAAGATGTGTTTTTTATATAGAAGGATACGTGCTACGACTGCGTGCTATGGATGCGTGCTATGGGTAGTCTTCCCTACTATCGATACATGGCATAGCTCGAGCTGCGCATCTTCGTAGCGCAGCTATGCCTCTTCATAGCACATCTTACTCGCACAGCAACATAGCGTAGCGTCAGTGGAAACGGTCACACAGTTTCGTAGCTCAGCTTTTACATCCTCGCAGCAGCTACATAGCACATCTCTGGTGGAAAGGTACCCTAAAAGACGACAAGTTTTAATTAGAGAACAGACATAGGTAAACATCTAAGCTATGAACTCATGAGTTTAAAAAAATCTGCGTAATAAAAGCTGACACTGATTATGTCGTTATGCAGGAATAGATTAATTTTAGTATTTGTGTTTTTTATTCCGACTTTTGTTTTAAAATACGACGTAGTTGCCAAAAAAGAAATTATTCAGGATTTACCAAAAAAAACGGATTTTGTCCTTTATTTAAGTGCATTGGAAAAGCTGGTCGATTTTTGTACGAGGCATAAAAGTTATATAAACTTGAATATGAAATTCGGATTATTTCTAATAAATGGTAAAGATTGAATAAATTAATGTTATTTTTAACCGACTTCAAAAAGGAGGAGGTCTCAATTCAATCGTTACTTTTTATTTTTGTTCGGTGCAAAATACTTGTCGTTCTGTCCAAAAAATCCATTCAATTTGGTTCAGTAGTTTTTATTTTCTGAGTATTGTTTCTTAGTATTTAGAAACTAGCTGTCGCGACTTTATTCGCGTGATATTCGTGGCTTCTCTAAAAAGTGTAACCGCAAAACGGAGCATAAATCAACGTCAAATGCTGTTTTGTATTTGACACTTTTTTTAGACAATTGTTCAACCGATGTTTAACTTTTCTGTAGTAAAATGGTTATTTCTCCATTGCAGTGAATCTGAGAGAACTTTTGGGGCAGAAACAAAATACTATTCCTGCTAGCATACGTTCCCGTCTGGAAAAACTATTTGAGAAGAACGATATTTTGTTTGATTATTATCGCTCAAAGGTATTAAAAAATGAAACTGAGGAAAACATTAAAAGTAAAATATTTTCTTATTCATAGGGAGCTTTTCCTCATGAAATGTGGTGCTATGTAGCTATGCTGTGACAATGTGAAAGCTAAGCTACGAAAGTAAGTGACGGTTTCTACTGATGCTAAGCTACATAGCGAGTGAGATGTGTTAAGGAGATGTGCCGCCCAAGAACGCTGTACGAGGAAGATGCGCTGCTGGGGCTATGCGATGTATAGACAAGCCTACACCATTCTCGACCATCCAGAGCACGCAGCCATAGCACGCATCTTTCTATTTTAAAACGTAGCTTAGTTGAACCCGTTTCCACCTGCACTATGCTATGGAAACCAGGGATTAGGAAAAATGATTGGTGGATAACAAACGCATCTTTAGCAACGTAACATAGCACATCTCAGGTAGAAAAGCACCCTCATGCTGTTAATGTAATGGTTTATGGTTACAACTTATATAATTTGAACATGTTGATCGTTTTCAGTAGGGGTACTGTTTTACAACGCATCTTCATGGCGAAGGCCTCTAGATACATTCAATCTAGATCTACTGAATCAAACGCAGTTGTATAATGAAAGACAGTTGGTTACTATTTATGGAAACTGGGAGCAATATTTTGATAGAATCAATAATCCTGGAACAAGAGCTGAGGAAGGAGGTGAAGTATATACTTTTCATAGGTTCGTAAAATCATCAAATGAGTCCTCCCGCCCTGAGTGGAGCACAGGGGACTTTCAGACTTTCACCGTGGTCATT
The DNA here is from genome assembly GCA_950005045.1 of Agrotis exclamationis. NCBI lineage: Eukaryota > Metazoa > Arthropoda > Insecta > Lepidoptera > Noctuidae > Agrotis > Agrotis exclamationis. Next base: position 2,268,965 of record OX465443.1, read on the forward strand.
CAACTGCCTTTTATGCACCAGGGTCACGGTAACCTGCTTAGATAGTCTCGCAACCCTGGCAGGCGTTTGGCCTTATGCTATGGGGGCCTCGTCACTTTGCTGTCAGCTCCTTGAAGGGCATGTGGAACGCTACGTGCCCCGGTGCCGTAAGGATACAGACGGATAGTAGACAGGTTTTCCAGGTTCAGGAAGGGTACACTCACTACCAGTCCCGCAGACTCACTGGACTGATTAGAGATGGCTAAAGGGGTCTTAGCCACGGTGAAACGTAATGATACCAGAAAATCAAATCTGATTTATTTAGGTACAATGTTTTCTAGTTAATATACTACTTTTTAACACAGACTATTATTCAAAATCTTTGTGTCTTAGGTGAGTAAGATGCAGCCAAATTAATATTTTAACTAGGCAGCGCGTGAACCGAGTACTGAGTCAATGTCTAAAGCTACCATTGAAAAAATATTGTTGTATTAAATCTAGCGTTATGACTTCAGTTAAGTGTATGGAATCATTGGCGCAGACTGAACATTTATATTTGAACGAAGAGTCGCAGCTGGACTGTATGACGACCCCTCACTGCAGACACCTGATACAAGAGGGTAAAGACTTTGGCTATGTGTTGGGATACAGGTATACAGTATGAATTAATCGTTATTTTTTTTACAATGATACAGATTTCCATATCTCAGAGGACGAGTTTTCACATTTTGTGACTTAAACGAGAACTTTGGCATTTATTTGATGGATAAAAGTTCATTGTTCGTACACTAGAGACACTTTTTAATTTTTATTAAATATATAATATGTATATGGTGGGACACGGTGGAGCATACGATGCGGTCTCCCCCGCTCGGGCAGAGCACCGCCGTGTCCTCACGGCGACAATAGGCGGCGATCTCTCGCGCCTGGCATTGGTCGAGGGGGGGCGAGACGGATGGAAAGCGGTCGCCTCCTTCTGCGACACAGTGATGCTAGCGAAGGAGGAGGCGGGACGCGTGAGGGAGAAGACAGCGTCGCCCACGGCAACGGATGTCGCAGGACGATCTCTGGCCACCGTAGGCGCGGGCATGCGGACGGCAAGTAATGGGCGATTCGTTGTCCGATGATGGACCATGCCCGGATCGATGGCACGTCGTGTTCAACGAGCGCCTCAAAGAGCTGTCAGCACAATGACGGGTCCCCCCTGCCGGGGTCGCGGGACTAACGAGCCACAGTGGCTCTAAAACGTAAAGGTAAAGGGCTATTGCAGGACTATTGCAGGAGGAGGAGGATTTTAGTCAGTTACAAGTCTGACAGTCCTTCCTGCCCTGCCCTGGGTAGGAGAACTCATTTGATGATTTTACTATGCTAAAAAAAGTACGCTGTATGGTAAAATATGGAATTTTTCGCTAAGGTTTCTGGTTTATTTTTCTGATAAACCTTACCATTTACAAGAAAAAATCACAAAATTGGACCTAGCTTTTTAGCACAAAATAAAAAAAAATAAAATAAACGGGGACTTTAGGTACTTTATTTCTACTGAGTAAAGTACTTACCCGAAGTCTCTGCCAAAAAAAGTGAAAAGAACTGCAATACCAGAAAACTACGTAAAACAGGCGGTTCTGCTTAGACAGTCCCACGACCGCGGCAGGCGTTGCAACTTCTCCTTGAACGCTCTAATTCATCGCTGTATGTTTGTTTTATCAAAAACCTGCTTCGCGCAACGTCCGCCTGATGCGGTAGTGTCCTTCAACGAATTCATACGCGTTAACCGTTATTGAAATAGAAGCCTTGTGTTGGAATTCAATTGGAATCTAATAGTATACCTATTTGTATCTTATTAGGCTTTTATACATGATGTTTGCACGTTTTTATCGAAGATGTAACGTGTTCTCGGAAAAAGAAGACAAAAACATGACCGATCAGTTTTGCGTGAAGAGTTTCTACGAAGCGGAATACATTACTTTAAATGAGTTCAAAGCTGCTGACCTCATGAACGAATTGAGTAAGTGTTCTATATCATAATGAGGGTAGGTATCCTCTTAGTATCATTGGAATAGGGAACACGTTTCAAAGTTCTATAACCTCCCTAAAGGCCTGCTCATGACATTGCCACTGTATCGCGGTGCGGCGATCTAAAAGACCAAAGCCGCTCATGATGAAAACGCCCACGATTTTCTCCGGGCGAATCGCTAAAGCGCCGTGTGGTCCTAGAAGCGGCAACAAAAGTATAAGTGAATGAGTGCGACGCCACGAAACACAGCGGTGCCCCCTGATCCCTGATCGTACGATCGTCCACGCAAAACAAAGGGCTTAAAAAAATTGCCTGATGTGATAGACCAAAATTTAGCGTATTGACTCAAAAAGCTAATATTAGATAGCAGTTTGGACAAAAACCACAGAAAAAAATGTTGAGTCGAAAAAAATTACTACCGATTCTCGTTGATTTACTATCTTTTCAGTAACAACCCTAATTTTCTGGTAAGACACTAATTAAAAGTAGGTACTGTGGCACCATTTTAGAAAGGTAATGAAGCAAGAAAGTTTTTTCTGTAATTTATAAACCGCGTGTAATACGTTTATTTTAAAAAATATGCTTTGAAAGACAGGGGAAGTTTTCAGAAAACCTCAAAACAGAAACTTTATGACACTTGATTTCCCAAGATACGAGTATGGTTAGTTTTATAACTAACTTGTATTCACTAGATTCAGTCGTTCATATTCTATTTCTGATAGAATATAAATTCTAACAATAAGCACTTAATGAGGGAGAGGTGGAAATTTTTCGAAAAATTTTAAAGTTCGATATCTCCAAAACCAGTCAATTTCAACCCCATGTTGTCAAGGTTAAAATTGTTGCAAATAAGGTCTAGTATCACCCATTTCAAGGAACGCATCGAATTACAAATCACCCTGTATATTTTTTATTTATTCTTTCAGTCGCCATCTGTGCCGTTTTCGGCCACGCTCAGTTTTTGCGCAACGACTGGATAAAACGTGTTCTTGTGTTCCAAAGTAAAGAAGGTTGTTTCTCAAAAGATGTGAAAATTGGTGACGGCACTCGAAAGAGAGAGGATAAAAGCCAAGAGAATAAGATTAAGAGACAGTTGACTATTCTGCATGGAGGGTGTGACGGACACTTCACGGCTACAGCGGCGGCAGCACTATCAAGTACCCTCAGATATATAATAGAATCTTATTTTTAAGTTTCTGTTAGTAAAATTGTTTTAAAAGTATTGAAAATATAGCTTACCTCAGCATTTAATTATGATAGCAAGTTTTAACTGTCACTATGAAGCTTGTTCAGAGTCTGATGACTGATACTTTTAAATAAAATACCTAGATTGAATCTGTACTTTATTTTATAGTATCCTGAACTACACAGTAGAGCATACGGTGCAAGACTGCCCCGCTTGGGCAGAGCACCGCCGTGTCCTCACGGCAGCGATAGGCGGAGACCTCTCGCGCCCGGCATTGGTCGAGGCCATGCTGCGGGGCGAGACGGAGTGGGAAGCGGTCGCCTCCTTCTGCGAAGCAGTAATGCTCGTTAAGGAGGAGGCGGGCCGTGAGAGAGAGAGGACAGCGTCCTCCCTCCGCCCCACCCGCAATGGTAGACGCCCACGGCGTCGGACGTCGCAAGACGATCTCCGGCCACCGTAGGCGCGGGCATGCGGGCGGCGAGTAAAGGGCAACTCGCCGCCCGGACATGGACCATGCCCGGGTCGACGGCGCGTTGTGTTCCACGCGCGCCTCAAAGAGCGTCAGCACGATGACGGGGCCCCGCCCAAGAGGGCCAAAGCCTGCCGGGGTCGCGGGACTTATCTCATTACCGTGACCCCGGAACATAAAAGGCTATTGAAGGACACCGTGGATTTTAGTCAGTACAAGTCTGACAGTCCCTCCCGCCCTGCCCGGGGTGGGAGGACTCATTTGATGATTTTACCACGCTAAAAAAAAAAAAAAGTATCCTGAACTAGCTTTTGCCGCGGCTTCGCTTGCGTTAATTTAGAATTTGAGAAACAATTTGGGATCGTTTAAGTGGCGCCACCTGGAATATGAACGTTATTGTTGTTTTCTCGGCAACAGCTCTCTTCTGTTTTTCGGGATGAAAGATACCCTATGTCCGTCTCTGTGCTCCTGACAGTGTATATGCATTTCAGGACGATCGGTTCAGTAGGTAGTTTGAGCGTGAAAAGGTAAAAAACAAACATACTCGCATCTATAGTATTAGTTTATTTTTACATCCTAATAATAATATACATAGATTAGATATATGGATTTAGTTATCATTGTGCCGATAGCCGTGTCAGCCCATGGCTTAATTGCCAAGAGCCTCGACCAACACCTCAGGTGGCTCTCGTTAGGCAGCTGGATCCTGATCCAGCTTGCTAGCTTGACTCAGAAAGCAGTTCTTCTGGATACTGCACGCATTGTTAGGAGGTTCCTTTCTTTGGAGCCCTGACCGCTCTGATAACTTGAACCCTGTTCCCGATCCCGGTGGGCCACTATTATTTATATTTTTAAATGTTTTTTTTTCTTATTTTGTAAAAATATTTAAAAATGTCAATAAGAATAAAGGATATATACAGGGTGTCCAGTAATGAATGGATAACCTTGGAATGGGTCATAGTAGAACTAAAGGCAATTCAGAAAAAAATACAATAAAAAATCAATACCGAGTATTTCCTAAGATATGTCACTTTTAAGAATATTGAAAATTATTGGTACCCTACTTTACATTCTTGCACACCACGACCACAAATTGATGAATTCCATCATTTTTTTATTGATAAAATAATCTACATTAACTGAGCTAATAGATGAGCACTAAATAGTAACACTGCTACTAAACAGCTTTTTAAAAAATGAACTCGAATTAGTACTTTAGTGAAAAAATTGAGAAAAATTTTCATTGAGACAAAGTTTAAGCAACCATAGCATGAAAAAAACGTATAGCAACACAGGTGACCAATAATTTTAAAATAATATGCACTTAATGCATATTTCAAAAAGGTATTACTTATCATTGTACCTAATGTAAATAATGAATTATTGCTAATTGAGTTTGAAAGGAGAGAAAATTGCTGCTGAGAAAAGTTTGAAATATTCAGGTAGTCCAGGTAAACCCCACACATTTTAAGGATTTCACCGAAGAAAAAAAAGTCTCGTCTTCTAGACGCTTCGAATGACACCTATTTCCTAAGGTATCCAACAGATTTGAAATAGGTGTCATTCGAAGCGTCTAGAAGATGAGACTTTATTTTACTTCGGTGAAATTCTTAAAATGTGTGGGTTTTACCTGGAATACCTGAATATTTCAAACTTTTATCAGCAGCAATTTTCTCTCCTTTCAAACACAATTAGCAATAATTCATTATTTACATTAGGTACAATGATAAGTAATACCATTTCAAAATCTGCATTAAGTGTACATTATTTTAAAATTATTGGTCACGTGTGTTGCCATATGTTTTTTTCATGCTATGGTTGCTTAAACTTTGTCATAACGAAATTTTTTCTCATTGTTTTCACTAAAGCACTAATTCGAGTTAATTTTTTGAAAAGCCGTGTATTAACAGTGTTACTATTTATTGCTCATCTTTCAGCTCAGTTAATGTAGATTATTTTAACAGTAAAAAAATGTCGGAATTCATCAATTTGTGGTCGTGGTGTGCAAGAATGTAAAGTAGGGTACCAAAAATTTTCAATATTCTTAAAAGTGACATATTTTAGGAAATACTCGGTATTGATTTTTTTTTGTATTTTTTTCTGAATCACCTTTAGTTCTACTATGACCCATTCCAAGGTTATCCATTCATTACTGGACACCCTGTATATGTGTCGCAAAATCAACACAGAAGCACAATTATTTAGAATAACGCCATCTGTTATCGTGCTGCGGAATCAAAACAGAAACACAATTTGGAGTCTCTACTGATTATTGTTAATTTAGAATAACGCCATCTATTATCGTTGGCGTGGAATCAAAACAGAAACGCAATTTAGAATCTTTATTGATTATTGTTAATTTAGAATAACGTCATCTATCTCTCATTTGAGGAACTATGAATTTAGATTTGACAGATAACTTTTAGAAACGTCAAGTTATTACACTTGGGGATGGTTATCGTGGAGTAATGGCAACACCGAGCGAATAGTCGACTCAAATGTCGATTCGGAAGTTTACTCAGCTATTCGACGTTGACAGGTAGTGACGTTGACAGATAGGTTGGCTAACCTGTGTGGGGTAGGCCACGTGGACGGTGACAGTTGAGTGAAGTGAACACTTTGAATCGGTCCGTCAAGCTGTGTAGACATCTTGGTCACGCCACGTCATCCACGATAAACTACCCGCGTTTCTAAGTTTTTAATCGAGCGATATCTCGGACGTCCTTGATTAACGTTAACGAACGTTTAAAGTGGTTATTTCCAATATCGCGACCCCCTCTGATAACGATTCTCCGATATATAGCTTTTGCCCGCGGCTTCGCTCGCGTAGAATTTGGTCTAGCACATTAGGTTACGTGACATTTTATTTTAAATACTTATATTTTTTAATGTAACTTCACATCGTACATCCCAGATTACTAACTTCAAAATTAGTTTCCAATCTTTGAACTCCTATACCTAATATTCAGAGGGAATCTCTTGAGGGTGGAATTATCTGAATTCCTTCCTAAGTGCTCATTATTTGAAGGAGGAGGCGGGCCGCGTGAGAGAGAGGACAGTGTCCTCCCTCCGCCCCAACCGCAGTGGTGGACGCCCACGGCGACGGACGTCGCAAGACAATCTCCGGCCACCGTAGGCGCGGGCATGCGGGCGGCGAGTAAAGGGCAACTCGCTGCCCGACCATGGACCATGCCCGGGTCGACGACGCGTTGTGTTCCACGCGCGCCTCAAAGAGCGTCAGCAAGATGACGGGGCCCCCCCTCTAGAGGGCCAAAGCCTGCCGGGGTCGCGGGACTTATCTCATTACCGTGACCCCGGAACATAAAGGGCTATCGAAGGACACCGTGGATTTTAGTCAGTACAAGTCTGACAGTCCCTCCCGCCCTGCCCGGGGTGGGAGGACTCATTTGATGATTTTACCACGATAAAAAAAAAAAAAAAGTGCTCATTATTTTAAGCTATAATAGAACTCTGCAAATTTCAAAATGCTAAGTCCAGTGGTTTCTTCATCAATCCTTGCCTGTATGGTGTGTTTATAAAAAGTAGCCCTGTGTCCTTCCCCGGGCTTGAGATTATCCTATCCAGCACAAACGGATTACTAAACACTACTAATAAACAGGTCGGACCAATGTTACTTGCATTTAATCACTACATAGTATAAAGCTGGGTTTATATTTGCCTGACGTGTTGTGTTGTGATGCATCAGAACGGTATCGATTTCATACATTTCTTATGGTGTGGTTTACATTTGTGTGTCGCGACGTGTTGTGATGCGCCATACTAAATGTATGAAATCGCTCCGTTCTGATGCGTCACAACACGACACGTCAGACAAGTGTAAATGCGGCTTAAAACAAAGTAGCTTTCTTTGTCCCTATGTCCCTATGTATGCTTAATTTTTTAAAACTACGCAACGGGCTTTGATGCGGTTTTTTAATAGATTTTGTAATTAGTAAAGAATTCTGTGGTATGTAATTGGAATAGGTGAACATCTGTGATAATTTATCTGTGTTTTTACTGCAGTATAGGTACTCCTATTTTTTTTTAATATTAAACGCATGCGTAGCGATTTTCAAAGAAAACAAATTTCAAAGAAGAAAATCTTCAATATACTCCTGTATACTATGTTATAAGTTTTTTTTTTGTTCAGCGTAAATATGTAGATTTTGGGATTTAGATACATGTGAGCAAGCTACGTATAGCTGCCCATGTTAAAAACAGGGTGTGCTCAATGTATCCCCGCTATCTTAAAAGTTGCCCTTGCGATTTTTTTTTTATATTCCACAACTATCACACAACGCTATCTAGTCCCAAGCTAAGCAGAGCTTGTGTTATTGGTACTAGACAACTGATAAACATATTTATATGTATATTTCATAATACAAACATATTATAGATAAATTACATACACCCAGACCACAGAATACTTAATAGTACAACAGAAGGACTACTCCAAAAAAAAAATCAAACAAATGTAAAATCTATAACCGAGAGAATAAAGTACATTTTAACTGGCAGCCGTACCGCCCACCTACTTTTATAATAGCCTAAACTTCCCGTGCGCAAGCAAAAATGTACTGAATGATTACGCGCGAGAGTTTATGTTGGTTTATCTGACGCCAACGACGTTAAAAGGTTACTATGGGTCAAGCTCAATAGGGTTGCGACTTGCGAGTTTAGGCACAAATAGGTAGGTACCTATGCGTATTTTATGCATTTGTTAAATTACATTATTACCATAAATACCTATGTTCCTCAAGGAATTTTGTTTTTATCATCAGCCTATATTATCTTTTTGGTTTCGTCATCGATTACTACATACATTATTGATTGTTAGCACAGAATGTTAATAGTAGGTACGAGTAGGTACTCGTACCTTACGTGAGGAATAATATTTATAATAATATTATCTTTTCTACCTATAACATTTATCTTTAAAAAAAAAAGAATAATATTTAAAAGATTTTTATCGTCTATGGCAAAATAGCCAGTCCTTATTATTTTGCACTCAACCTAGTAACCGACCAATTACTATCGCATACTGTCACAGGCCCCGCGTTGCGTGTCTTTGTAGGTAGGTAAAAAAGTGGCGCGCGAATTACGACCGCTGACCTTGAATGCGTAGTGTGGCCATTTTCTGAGTTAGAACTTTTAAACAACAACGCAAATATCTTTCTACTTTCTACCGATCTTAATTCTTAGTACTCAGCTTAAGGTGAGTGAGAGTGTCGTCTTTTTATCTTGGTCGTCCAGTAGGCTCACACCCCCCCCCCCCCCACTTAGTATCTCGCCTCATTTCTAAACTTGTAACCTACCTAATCATGATCAGTTAAGCCCATACTTCACAAGCAGGGAGATAATTTTGTTGATCATTACTAAATATGATTGTACTAGGTATATATTTTTTTCTTCATAATAATATCGTGTTAATAATTTCCCAAAAGCACCTAAAGCAAGAAACTTGTGCGTAACTACACGTAACGTAACAAAAATATTATGGAGACGGAGCGCGTGCGAAACGGGTGGCGCGTGGCAGCCGTAGTGAATGGGCCACGACATAATGGCCCCGCAACTACTTGCAGTTTTATGCCTACACCGCGGAGTGAGACAGGCCTGCCCAGACACAGAACAAATGATCGTGCTCATCACACAAACATTTCTCCTGGGTGGGAATCGAACCCACGACCTCCGGCGTAGCAGTCAGGGCCACTAACTACTAGACCAACAGACCTGTCATAATGTATGTATAATTTCAAATGTGCTCATCAAGCCCTTTAATTTGATACCCATGTCGATACTGTGCGATTTTTTTTTTTGGTTACGTTTTTACATCCCCTAGAGGGCGCCATATTGGATTTGGTGACACGTCACCAACCCTGTACCCTATAACCAGCGGACAACTGAGACGCTTCTAACGACACCTCATTTGTCATGTAATGATAAGCAGTTTAGAAGTTATGAGGGAACAGACAAACATACATACATACATACCGGTCAAAATCATAACCCTCCTTTTGGCTTTGCCGTAGTCGGGTAAAAATCATGAATGAACTTATCCGGAAAATAATCGCAGTGACCAATAAAGCCTACAGAGTCAGCAAATTGAATGGGCAGTGTGCTGGCCGTGTTTGTAGAAGGATCTATCGATCGAAAGACGAACCCTGGAGTGGAGACTGCGCCCCGACAAGCATAGTGTAGGACGCCTACCGATTACCGATATACCGATGGACCGACGACCTTAAGAAAGTGGCTGGGACAGACTGGATGCGGAAGACGCAGGACAGGGTGAAATGTTTGATCAAGATTTGGCAAAAACCGGAAAAATAGCACAATAGAAAAGAGTACCATACCCAGCAAGGAAACGAAATAGCTTGATGATGAAGAATGAAGATGTCTTCTCTAACATTTTTTTTTAACTTTCACTTCACTTGGAAGAATACATTTAGGTATGTCAAAGGAAAAACCGGAAAATTGGTCGCGGGACTGTCTCATCAAGTAGCCGCGACCCTGGAACGTAAAGGGCTATTGAAGGATCACCGTACATTTTATTCAGTATAGTAAGACAGTCTCATTTGATGATTTCACCTGCGAAATCAATTTACTCTCGTAAAATTAAAAGTTGATTGGTAATTTCACGTCCGTAATAGATAATAAAATTAATGGCGAAAAATGAACTCGATAAGTTTTATTACATAACAGACATAAACATCTTGGCTTCAAAAATCCGCTTTATAAAAGCTGACACTGATTATGTCGTTAAACAGAAGTAGATTAATTTCAGTCTTTGTGTTTTTAATTCCGACTTTTGTTTTAAAAAATAATGCGATTGCCAAAAAAGAAATTATTCAGGATTTACCAATAAAATCGGATTTTGTCCATTATTTAAATGCATTGGAAAAGGTGATCGATTTTTGCACGAGTCATAAAAATTATATAGACGTGAATATGAAATTCGGATTATTTCTAATAGACGGTAAGGATTGAATAAATGTTATTTTTATCGACTTCAAAAAGGAGGAGGTTCTCAATTCGAACGGTTTCAATTTGGTTCAGTAGTTTTTATTTTGTATATATTTTATTCCGCTTATTATTTATTGCTTGCTATTGATATTATGCCTTGTTAATTTATTTATTTATTTAACTTCATGCACAAACCAGTACAAAGGCGGACTTAATGCCTTGGGCATTCTCTCCCAGTCTACCTTAGGGTGATGCAGAGAAATTAACATAGAAGGTGCAACAATACACTAAATGAAAAATATTTAAAAATGATACATACATACAAACATACATACATAAAAGCAAGATATATACAAATATAAAGTGTAAAATAGAGAATATATATTATATACAGGGTGATTGGAAGATGGGTGCAAAGCTTTAAGGTGAAGATAGTACAGACAATTTAGAACCATTTAAGCCATGATTGTCTTAGATGAAGTCTTACCAATTTTTTTTAACATAATTTTTTAGTCATTTTTCAGAAATTCCCAAAATTTTATGTAAACTGCTTATTTATGGCCAAATTGAATGATTAATGAATTCATTTTTATTTTATTTTATTACAGTAATGTTTAAGCCATCCAGCAAAACATGTTTTAGGCTTGTGTGTCTTTAAACATTCTCTTTACAGACATTTAAAGTTGAAGAAAAAATTTTAAATTTTGGCAATACGTTTTTTAAACCATAATAATAAAAAAACGGAGGGTGCTTCTTTTGTTCAAACCTTTTTAAAGACATGCTTAATAATCTCACTTTGTTTTGAGGTATCGTTTACACGGATATCTTACAAACTATTGAAATTAGGACCTACAAACCAATTCTAAAGAGAAATTTTAATTTTAGGCAGCCTACCAAAAACAAAATTTTTGCTTAAAAGAATAATTCTCTGTCACCGTATGGGCTGGAATAATTAGCAGAACGAAGTTTTGAAGTATCATTTACGCGGTTATCATACCAATTATTGAAATTAGGACCTACGAACCAATTAGAGGGAGATTTTTTTAATTTTAAGAAGACTAATCAAAACAGACATTACAATCAAAATTATTTATTTTTCATGTTCAAAATGACGGCCGTGATTTCTAATACAAGCACGGCTCCGTCTTCTAACTTTTGTAGTTGTTATTTTCAACAACATTTCCTATTTCATTGTTTCAAACGCTGCTGAATTAATTTTATCTATCAATTCTCTTCTCTAGTATTTATTTCTTCATTCGTATACACCAGTTCTTTGGCCCGGCCCTACACGAAAAAGTACAACGGGGTCAGAAATGGTGAGTGAGCCGGCCAAGGGATGGGTCCATGCCTGCCGATCCAGCTGTCAGGAAAGCAATGAACACCGTTTAAGGTCCAATGTGCTGGGCAGCCGTCTTGTTGAAAAAATACTGTTCGGTCTCTTTTGAAGATCGAGGCACATGATTCCTCTATCAGCAGTGGTAAATCGATTTTCAGAAATTTCAAATAATTTTCACCATTCAAAGGATCCGGTAGGAAGTAGGGCCCAATCAACGTTCTGCTAATTATTCCAGCCCATACGGTGACAGAGAATTATTCTTTTAAGCAAATATTTAGTTTTTGGTAGGCTGCCTAAAATTTAAAATTTCTCTTTAGAATTGGTTTGTAGGTCCTAATTTCCATAGTTTTTAAGATATCCGCGTAAACGATACCTCAAAAGAAAGTGAGATTATCAAGCATGTCTTTAAAAAGGTTTGAACAAAAGTAGCACCCTCCGTTTTTTTTTAGTACGGTTTAAAAAAAGTTTTGATAAACTTTTACATTTTTCCTGAACATTAAATGTCTTTAAAACAAATGTCTAATGACACACAAACCTAAAACATGTTTTGCTGGATTGCTTACACATTACTTTAATTAAACAGAATAAAAATGAATTCATTTATTATTCAATTAGGCCATAAATAAGCAGTTTAGATAAAATTTTGGGAATTTCCGAAATAAAACTTAAAAATTAGATTTTAAAAAAATGGTAAGACTTTGTTTAAGACAATCATGGCTTAAATGGTTCTAAATCATCTGTACTATATTCGCTCCAAAGCTTTGCACTCATCTTCCAATCACCCTGTATATATATAAATATTACAAATATAATATAATATTTAAATATTTACAGCCTCACTACGAAAAGTTAAATATCTGTTAAATACTTGTCTAAAAATAGTGTAACTGCAAAACGGACCTTATATCACCGTCAAATGCCGTTTTGTAGTTGCCACTTTTTTAGACAAGTGTTGAACACTTGTGAAAACATCGTTTCCACTTTTCTGTAGTAAAATGGTTATTTTTCCATTGCAGTGAATCTGAGAGAACTTTCGCGGCAGAAACAAAAGAGTATTCCTGCTAGCATACATTCCCGCCTGGAAAAACTATTTGAGAAGAACGATATTTTGTCTGATTATTATCGCTCAAAGGTATTAAAAAATGACACTGAGGAAAACATTAAAAGTAAAATATTTTCTTATTCATAGGGAGCTTTTCCTCATGAAATGTGCTATGCAGCTGTGTTGTGACAATGTGAAAGCTAAGCTACGAAAGTAAGTGATGGTTTCTACTGATGCTGAGCTACATAGCGAGTGAGGTGGGTTATGGAGATGCGCCGCCCAAGAGCGCTGTGCGAGGAAGATGGGCTGCTGGGGCTATGCGATGTAGGGTAAGGTTGCCTATATTGTACCAGTTAACGAACTTTACAAGTTTTCACAAAAACTATATATCTTGTGAGGATTCTATTACTAGAAATAAAAAGGTTGTTCTATTGGTGTTAATTTTTTATTACTAGATAATGAGGAAGTATGGAAAAACTACATGAAAATTAAGTTTTAGAAAAAGTCTTAAAAAGTACAATTTAGGAAACCGATTTCCTTAATTGTACCATAGGTATCCTAAATTGTACTTTGACATTCAAGTGTTTCTTATTAACTAAAAGCAGCCTTTCCTTTATATATCTATATAAAAATTATTAACCATAAAGTTTTAATATTAATAATAAACTTATGTACTGAAAATAAAGTTTGAATCAACAACAAACTTTTGTATAATAATAATAGTTAAGGTTCCTCTTATTTCCTTTAATTTTAATTATGAACTAAAATCAGCCTTGTGATTTGAATAAAGGAACATACTTGTACATCTTTATAATTCTTTATAAAGTTTGAGAAAGAAAAGACAAGAGTTATTTGAAAAGAAAAGGTTAGTCAACTCTTTTCTTTTTCCAGCATTTTATACAAATATCAGGGTTGTCTCCGCATGTTTCGTGAAACCATTTGCTTGCATCTTGCGTCCATAATACTTTTTATTCTCTTCAGACATCTGAAAATATTTCAATCTAGTTAACAAACGTGTTGGAGAACCATCATACACCTAAATTGTACCGGTACATTTTAGGATTACCCTACTCAGTACAAATAAGGCATCCACTAAGTTTTATTTTTATACGAGCCGGTATCATAACCTCGAGATGCTAAATATAAAACTATATTCTCAAAAAATAGACTAATATGCATACTTTCCAAAAACATAGATAATAATTTCTTTGTACTTACCGTTGCGACAACAAATCCTTAGGTAAACAGCCATAAAATAAGATCACGACGCCGTAATAATTATTTTTGTTTACTACACTGCACTTTGTTATGTCATTGCATCCAAAATGTCTGCCATTGCGTAATGTTGGTAAGCACTACTTTTTAATGTTGCTAATTAAAAACTAAACATTATGGTTTGGTAGATTTTGACGTGGTACAAATTACGAACCGGTCCAACTTAGGCAACTCGACCCTATATGTTATAGGCAATGTGTATAATCCGGCATTGTATAGAATGCCTAGGCTTTATAATTATATATTGCCTAAAACGTTCAGGCAATGTATATGTTATAGGCAATGTGTACAATGCAGGCATTCTATACAATACCTAGGAAATGTATAGAATGCCGGGGTCGTTCAGGCAATGTATAAAATGATGTTCAATGTTTAAACTATTTTACACTTTACCTAGGAAATGTATAAAATACCTAGGCATTGTATAGAATGCCAGTTGAAGTACAGGCAATGTATGTAATCGATTTTTCTTCTCTATGATTTAGTTAGATAGGTACTGATCTTTTGACAGCTAATCCTAATTTCAACTTCCATTAGCGGACAGCGATAAGACATGTGTTCTATTGGTTTGTATGCCTATGTACATACGAGTTTTTGCGTAGAGAGCGTTTCTCACATAACAGTTGCCTTCGAATAAACATTTACATTTCATCTCTTCTCATCTGAGAAGCGGTGGCTCCGTCAAGCCACCTTGATAAGTAGTACTTTACCAGTTTTTCGACCTAGGATGCAATAGCGAGCGAAGCGAGTTCGGGACTTTGGGGCACCCCGACACGGACAGGTTAGGTTAGAAGGGGATGGCGGGGTCTGAAAGACCCCGCCATCCCCTTCGTGGTTATTTTTTTTTAAACCACCCAGAAGTAGGAGCCCCGCGAAGCGGGGTCAGTCGAGCCACCTTGGTAGGTAGTAAGCAGTGACTTAGTTGACCTAGGATGCAAGAGCGAGCTCGGGACTTGGAGCACCCCGACACGGACAGGTTAGATTCGAAGAGAAACATTCACATTTCATTTGATTACGTATTGCCCACTCGACTGTATCATGCGCAAGTTCGGACTCGCGACTATACTCAAGGCGGTCACAAAGTTTGGCGCGGGCTGTACGGGCTAGCCCCGCACACCGCACACACGTGTCTCCTTCTCGTGGTCGTTCATTATACACATTGCCTGATGCGCTTTGGGCATTTTATACAATACCTAGGCAATGTATGAAATGAATCGTATTATATACATTGCCTGAACGTTTTAGGTAATATATATAAAGCCTAGGCATTCTATACAATGCCGGATTATACACATTGCCTATAACATATATAATACGATTCATTTCATACATTGCCTAGGTATTGTATAAAATGCCCAAAGCGCATCAGGCAATGTGTGTAATGAACGACCACGAGAAGGAGAAACGTGTGTGCGGCGTGCGGGACTAGCCCGTACAGCCCGCGCCAAACTTTGTGACCGCCTTGAGTATAGTCGCGAGTCCGAACTTGCGCATGGTAGAGTCGAGTGGGCAATACGTAATCAAATGAAATGTGAATGTTTCTCTTCGAATCTAACCTGTCCGTGTCGGGGTGCTCCAAGTCCCGAGCTCGCTTGCATCCTAGGTCTACTAGGTCACTGATTACTAGCTACCAAGGTGGCTCGATGGAGCCCCGCTTCGCGGGGCTCCTACTTCTGGGTGGTTAAAAAAAAAATACCACGAAGGGGATGGCGGGGTCAAAATCAAAAATCAAAGCAAATATTTCAAGTAGGCCAGTTACAGGCACTTTTGAATTGTCATAGACAAATAAAAGAATATAATTAAACACTTAAAAAGTTATGGTGCTACAGTCCCAGTCACAAGACATAAAAACTGTGAAAGTACCGTAGATGCCCGTTCCAAGAAGTAGATCTCTATGGAGAAGAACGGGCAAGAAACTCCATGGACACTCTTTTTAGATCGCCAGATTTATTACAGAACCTTTGTTACATCATTCATTTTGAGGTGGTACATTATGTGAGAACGATGTAGCAACTTTTTTTAATTAAAAGTGTCCATAGTAACAATTAAAACAAAGACAATTCAAAAAGAAAATGATCAATAATTATTAAAATAAACCGTGGCAGCTAAGAGATGAAAAGTCCCTACTGACAGCGCCCGTTCACGAACATGACACATGCATCAGCACCATTCAGCTCAACCATTTTGAAGGGAACTAAATGATCCAACACACGCGCCACCATCAGCGAGACATTTGAGTGAGCATGACACACTCTCAACTGCCAGGGTCATTCAAGTCAACAAGAGAAGTAGGTACCCAGTGAATGACAGTTCTGAAGTACATAGTACTCACACAATGTCGACTATGAAACTATATAATACAAGGAAGATTGAATCTATACATATCTTATATATTGAATCTATATTGGTTCTTTCAGACCCCGCCATCCCCTTCTAACCTAATCTGTCCGTATCGGGGTGCCCCAAAGTCCCGAACTCGCTTCGCTCGCTCTTGCATCCTAGGTCGAAAAACTGATTACTACTTATCAAGGTGGCTCGACGGAGCCACCGCTTCTCAGATGAGAAGAGATAAAATGTAAATGTTTATCCGAAGGCAACTGTTATGTGAGAAACGCTCTCTACGCAAAAACTCGTATGTACTTAGGCATACAAACCCAAAGAACACATGTCTTATCGCTGTCTGCTAATGGAAGTTGAAATTAGGATTAGCTCTCAAAAGATCAGTACCTATCTAACTAAATCATAGAGAAGAAAAATCGATTACATACATTGCCTGTACTTCAACTGGCATTCTATACAATGCCTAGGTATTTTATACATTTCATATGTAAAGTGTAAAATAGTTTAAACATTGAACATCATTTCATACATTGCCTGAACGACCCCGGCATTCTATACATTTTCTAGGTATTGTATAGGATGCCTGCATTGTACACATTGCCTATAACATATAGATGTCAGCGTAAAGTTGTAAATACCGTATGATTATAATCTATCTCGCGAGATTGTTAACTGTCGAAATATTGTGAACTCAACGTACTGCTTACAATTTAACGTATTATTATTCGATAGATTATAATCTATTGAAGTGAAACCGTCAAATTACAATCTTAAAATTGATAAATTGTCAACTGTCCGAAAGGCTGTCCCTGATTTGTCGGCGTTATAGTAGACCGTTCTGTATCCATAGAGTTAGGAATGAAACACAGGTATCAGTCAAATAAAAATATGCGCTTCAAGAATTGTGACGTAGATAATTTCATATAACTGTTACCGGCCAAACCCGATTTGAGGACAAACTAGTTTTGCTTAGGCTAAACTAGTTCTTCGACAGGTCGACGGAGCCCCGCTTTGCGGGGCTCCTACTTCTGGGTGGTTTAAAAAAAATAACTTCCCTAAATTGTCCTAAGTAGTTGGGGTGCCAGCAAGTCCCGAGTTTGCAAGAACTAGTTGAGCCTAGGCGAAATTATTTTGTCCTAAAATCGGGTTTGGCCGGTAACAGTTGTATGAAATTACGTCACAATTCTTGAAAGGCATTAATTTCATTTGACTGGTACCTGTGTTTCATTCCTAACTCACCTAACAAACAAATATGGCGGCGCGGGAAATATGCCGTTCAACCAATCAGCGCGCGTGGTGCGTTCCGTTTCACAATTTGACAGTTTCACTTTGATAGATTACAATCTAACGAATAATAATACGTTAAGCAGTACGTTGAGTTCACAATCTCTCGACAGCTTACAATCTCGCGAGATAGATTATAATCTAACGATATTCACAATTTTACGGTGACATAGACAAGCCTACATAGCTAGGTAAACCATTCTCGACCATCCAGAGCACGCAGCCATAACACGCATCTTTCTATTTTAAAACATAGCTTAGTTGAACCCGTGTCCACCTGCGCTATGCTATGGAAACCAAGGATTAGGAATTATTATTGGTGGATAACAAACGCATCCTTAGAAAGAAAACATAGCACATCTCAGGTTGCAAAGCACCCTCATGCTGTTAATCTAATGTTTATAGTTAAAACTTCTGTAATTTGAACATGTTAATCGTTTTTAGTACAGCCAATGTTTTATAACGCATCTTCATGGCGAAGGCCTCTAGATACATTCAATCTAGATCTACTGAATCAAACGGAGTTGTATAATGAAAGACAGTTGGTTAATATTTATGGAAACTGGGAGCAGTATTTTGATAGAGTAAATAATACTATTATTAGAGCTGAGGAATCAGGTGAAGTATACCTTTTTTAGTGTTCCGTAGTCAACACGGAACCCTTATAGTTTCGCCATGTCCGTCCGTCCGTCCGTCCGTCTGTGCGGACAGACGGACGGACGGACGGACGGACATGGCTTAGCTCAGAGACGCCCAGTACTAGAAAGCTGTAATTTCGTGTAAATATACGAATTTATTGCGCCGAAAAAGTAAGTAAAATAAAATCGACTCGAGTGTCCCCCCCCTCTACCAGCTAAACGATTATGTTTGGGGGTGTGAAAAAATTCACAATAGTAGTATATATAACGCAGTTTAAAAGAAAATTATCATGACTAAGTAGGCTTTACAAGTTTACGAGTAATAGTCGACCAACTTATAAAACGTACTTGGATAACATATTTTCCTAAACAAAATGTATCGGAGAACAACTGCGTAAGTTTGCCAACTTTATTTTTACAGCTAAAATAGGTAGTGGAGTGGAGTGGAGTGAAGTGGAGTGGAGTGGAGTGGAGTGGAGTGGAGTGGAGTGGAGTGGAGTGGAGTGGAGTGCAGTGGAGTGGAGTGGAGTGCAGTGGAGTGGAGTGGAGGGCAGTGGAGTGGAGTGGAGTGGAGTGGAAGGGAGTGGAAGGGAGTGGAGCGGAGCGGAGTGGAGTGGAGTGGGGTGGTGTGGGGTGGAGTTAGGGTTGCCAGGTCGATTCTTCCTGTTATCGGGATCAATAACCGATTTTTCGGGATTTTAGGGCTTTGGTCGGGAGAAATAAAAAATAAGTTAAAAATATTAATTATACATAATAGTAAACAAACATATTTTTGCATTGCACTGTAGATATAAGAAAAAAAAACATTGTTGGTATTTGTGACACATAAGTTAAGAACCGAATGAGCATGTTTATTGTGTTTGTTCTTGCCATAAGTTTTTTCATTTTTTTTACCGCGTTTAACAACTTTTGAGCTTTAGCGCTATTCAAAAAGGTCTTTAAATTTAAACAATTTTCGTCAAAATTCAAACGAATTATTAATTCCGCCTTTATTAAATTCATGCTCATTCGGTTCCTTTCTTTTGAGTATAAGTTATTAAGTATACTGCGAACGCTAAAAACGCGTTCGCAGTAAGCGTTACTTACTGGAATTCAAAATATAAAACATACAATTTTGGTTTAATTTTTAACTTCAACGCAGTTTCTTATAAAATATGCCCATTTACATTTTTGTTTTTTCTTCTGGAAGGCGATTTAAACTAAAAACTTCTTTTAAAGAACAATAATCACTGTACAAATGGTCGGTGTCAATATCATTTAAAATTACAGAAATATTAAAGAGTAAAGTCTTTAAAAAAGGCCTCTAAACACTAGGCCATGGTGGCCGGCCGTCTCGTATATTCCCGTGAGCTAAAGCACCTTGTTAGTTTATTTCCAAATAATAAAATATGTCAGGTATGTTTAATTAAAAATCGCTATCTCAATAACATACATAAAAAAGTATAAGTATCACATAATTATGAAAACAGTTATTAATTTATGCACACACAGACATATCATAGGTATTAAAAATAAATTTAAAACATCACAAAACACAACAGGAGGTAAAATCATAGATTGTTATAACGTGTTTTAATTCATTGTTTATAGTCATAAACTGTCTTGTCATTAAATATACAAGTATTTTTACTTACTTACTGAAATCTCCTTTCTTCAACTAAATTCGCTCTGTGCCAAGCGCCCAAGTGGTTTGCAAGTTTCGTTTGATGAAAATGTGAACTTAAAATTATCGAACTTGTTTTTCGGGAGATTATTTGCTTTGTCGGGAGTCGGGAGGTCATATAAAAATTCGGGAGAATCCCGCCAATTCCCGACCGTCTGGCAACCCTAGGTGGAGTGTCGAAAATCGCTTGAACCTTTTTAACAGGTTCAAGCAATTTTCGACGTCACTTGACACCTTCCAAGTTTTTTTTTTAATACGTTATAAATCGTAAACCTTTCAAAGTTGGAACCAACTACAAGAACTTTTATATTATGTTACTTGCTGCTACGGAACCCTTTATGGGCGAGTCCGACTCGCTCTTGGCCGGTTTTTTAGGTTCGTAAAATCATCAAATGGGTCCTCCCGCCCTGAGTGGAGCACAGGGGACTTTCAGACTCGTATTGACTAAAATTCATCGTGGTCCTTCAATTGCCTTTTATGCACCAGGGTGACGGTAACCTACTTAGGTAGTCCCGCGACCCCGGCAGGCGTTTGGCCTTCTCCTTGAAGCGCGCGCGGAACACTACGTGCCGTCGACCCGGGCTTGGTTCTTGGTCGGGTGGCGAGCTACTCAGCCAGTTAATAATAATTATAATATTATAAAGATTGTCCGAGACTAAACAGTGATTCCCGTGGCGCGTCACAAATCTATATATATATAAAAGCAAAAGGTCACTCACTCATACATAGGACACGAAATCTCCGAAACTACCAGTGCTAGGGGTTTTAAATTTTGCATAGGGGTTCTTTTTACGACTCGCTAAGACGGGATTTTGCGAAATTCCAACCCTAAGGGGTTGTTTTTGGGGTTGATAGTTTGTGTGAATCTTTGTTACTACAAGTACTAAGAGTTTCAAATTTTGCATGCGGGTTCTTTTTAAGACGTACGCACTACCTAAGACGGGGTCTTGTGAAATTCAACCCCTAAGGGGTTGTTTTTACTGTTGATGATTTGTTTGAAACTTCTTTACTACAAGTACTAGGAGTCTCAAATTTTGCATGGGGGATATTTTTAGAACGCAGATGCTCACTAAGACGGGATGTTGTGAAATTCAATCCCTAAGGGGTTGTTTTGGTGTTGATAGATAGAGGTCTCAAATTTTGCATAGGGATTCTTTTAAGGACGAAGATGCTCACTAAGATAGGATGTTGCGAAATTCGACCTCTAAGGGTTTGTTTTCGGGGTGGATAGTTTGTATGAAACTTTGATAAATACAAGTAGGTACTAGGATTCTTAAATTTTGCATGGGGGATATTTTTAGAACGCAGATGCTCACTGAGACGGGATGTTGCGAAATTAAGGGGTTGTTTTTGGAGTTGATAGTTTGTATGAAACTTTGTTACTACAAGTACTAGGAGTATCAAAATGTTCATGGGGTTTTTTTTGGATGTAAGTGCTACCTAAGATGTTATTTTGTGAATTTCGACCCCTGAGGGGTTGTTTTTGGTGTTGATAGATAGAGGTCTCAAATATGCAAGTGGTTCTTTTTAGGACGTGCTCACTAAGATGGATTTTTTTTGAAATTCGGCTCCTAAGTGGTTGATAGTTTTTATGAAACTTAGGAGTAATGAGGGACAGGAATTTGCGAAATTCGACCCCTATGGGGTTGTGTTTGGGTTTGGTAGTTTGTATGAAACTTTGTTACTACAAGTAAAATAAATCTATACATATAATAAATCTGTAGAAGGGTCAATTCTGTACATTGAAAATATTGAAAAAATAAATAGCGGGGGGTGTTGCTGGATCGATACCAAACCGAAATATGTGATTTAAAAAAAATTTGTCTGTCTGTCTGTCTGTATATGCAGGCATCACGTGAAAACTAACGGTTCGATTTCGATGAAACTTGGTATAATTATACCTTATTATCCTGGGAATTAAATAGGATACTTTTTATCCTGGAAAAATACGTAGAAAAATAAAATCTGTAACAAACCTTATTATGGAACCACTGGCGACACCTATTATCAAGTAGAACATTACGCCACGCCTGCCTCCATTGATTTCTAAAAAGGTTCCACCACTCACCACTAGATGGCGTTGTGCCTATGACGCGCATTTCTGAATCGCGGTGTTAAGATTCTCCGAGAGTTAATGACTACCGCGACTTTATTATTTTTCTATTCCATATAAATTTTGAATTTTGATGCGAGCGGACGTGTCCAGTGTGGCGAGCGGTCGTCCGTGGAATTAATATTGTATGCGTGTAATTTCAAACCGTGCTTTTCAGCGCGACCTTTTTGATTACTGTTCCGTTCCGATCAGTTATTTGTAAATACAAGGTCGGAATTACTATGAAAAGAATACTTACTACAGAACGCGAGCTCAACAGCAGTAGCTCAATAGATCTCCTTAATTATTATAGGCTTAGCCGTATTTGGGTCCAATAGATATTTATAAGATGTCATTGTCAGAGTTACTAAAAATGGAGAAATAAACCATCCACGCGAAGACCGACATCCGCGCGGACGGAGTCGCGGGCGGAAGCTAGTAAGAAATAAAATAAACTTCATTTAATTCAGATAACTTGATCCATACAGTGAATTTAAAATAAATACAATTAAATTATAACATTGAAGTAAAATCAGTATTAAAAATTAAATAAATTAACATTAGGACCCAAACAAAATTAATATAAATAACCATCAAAGAAAAAAAATATTCAAAATGGAAAGTACTAGGAGTTTCAAATTTTGAATTGGGTTCTGTTTAGGACGAATGGAAGAAGAAAACGTGTTGCGCCGACCCCAAGTAGAATGGGATAAGGGCAGGAAGAAGAAGAAGAAGAAGAGTTCTGTTTAGGACCTAGATGCTTACTAAGATGGGATTTAACAAAATTCAACCCCTAAAGGGTTGTTTTGGGGTTGAGAGATATAAGTTTCAACGTTTTCACGGGGATTCTTTTAAAGATGAAGGTGCTCGCTAAGACAGGATGTTGCGAAAGTCGACCTCTAAGGGGTTGTTTTCGGGGTTGATTTGTATGAAATTCATACTACGAGTGCTAGGAGTTTCACATTTAGCATGGAGTTCTTTTTTGAGATGTAGGTGCTCATTTAGATGGGACTTTGCGAATGTCGATACCTAAGGGGTTGTTTTTGGGTTTGATATACAGGAATTTGCATAGGGATACGTTTTAGGACGTAGGTGCTGCCTATGACGGGTTTTTCTGAAATTCTATGCCTAAGGGGATGTTTTGGGGTTGATAGTTTGCATGAAACTTTGTAATTACAAGTGCTGGGAATCCCAAAATATGGTTAGAAGTTTTTAAGACAGATATGCTCACTCACACGGGACTTTGTTCTTGATAGTGAGGAGTCTCAAATTTTGCTTATAGGTTTTCTTTAAGACGTAGGTGCTACCTCGAAATTCGACCCCTGAGGGTTTTTGGGGTTGATAAAATTTTTGTTGGATATTCATTAAGATTTTCCTAAAGTGTCCCAGGAGGGTGGCCGGGAGTAGAAATTCACAGAGGAAAAGTTCGAAATACGCGCGGACGAAGTCGCGGGCGAACTGCTAGTTGTTAATAAAACAATACCGATTAGTATTATTTATAGGCTACTTTAAAATAGTAATAAAACTTGATTTTCTTCTACCTTGTTTTGATTCCTCTGACCAAAAAAAATTAAAATGCTGTATGTTGGGAACTATCCGGCCAAAAGTGACGCCAATCTATACGTATAATAAAACAGTAGAACCTGAGTGTCTGTACATTGGATATTTTCACCAAAAATTGAAAGGGGGCGATCAAAAAAGAGCAATAGAACACAAAAAAGTAAAAAAAAAAATTGTCTGTCTGTCTGTCTGTTCGCGATAAACTCCGAAACGGCTGAAAGAATTTGATTGCTGTTTTCACTAATGTATTCTGCTGAACTAGGCGCAGTTTTTAGTGTTTGTTTGGTGAGAATCGGTTCGCAAATAAAATAGTTATTTGTGCAACAAGAGAGCAAAGTCGTATTTTGCTGCGAGTGCTGATTTTGAATCCTGAGTGTGGCGAGGGATTCAAAGGCACGAGATGCAAAAAACTTTGCTCTCGTGTAACACACATAACTTTTCACTTCAGCAGCGAGAACACTTTAGGAGATAAAATAATAAACAGGAATAGATTGAAATAACTATTAACTTATTCTAATCTTTACGTCAACCACGAAATTTTATTCCTGCTCTTTTATTTATATTAAAGCGTGTTCGGAAATAGCACCTATGATATTTTATTATCCAAAATATTTACGTAACATTATTGAAACTAGAAATAAATATTTACAGGTTAAATATCAGTTTTATTTGCAGTAAAATTAAATACTTATTTTCGTTTAAATACAGCAATAAGTTAAAAATTCAATAAATTACATTAAAAGACATAATTATCTTTTTGCAAACTTTAGTTAGTACAAATTTCCGAACGTGTTTGTCTTTGAGGTCGAATTCAAAATCGGAACTTCGAAAGGGCTAGTCTTTGTCTCTCTCTCTCTTTCTAATAGCGGGAAAGAGATAGAGTGTAAATGTTTCGAATTGTATGATTAACCCAAGGCTGAATAAGATATTCGCGGCTTTCTGAAAACAAAAATTAAAAAGTTACTTTGTCTCACTCAGTGAGCAAAATCGCATTCAGCAAAACCTACATGTTTGAGCTACTGAAGTGAAAAATTATTTGTCAATTTAAAAAATCGCAGAATATGATTTGGGATGAAATACGCATAGCAAGTTCAATTCGATTGACGTGTGTATCTTCATTTGTTTATCATTTCATTCATGACATACATAGCAACTGCTATTTTGATGCTTCTGCCAACGGAATGCGTGGTCTAGCGGATGGTCGTATAACCTTTAAATTCGGGGTTCCAGGTTCGATTCTTATCCGGGTAAAAACGTTTTTCTTTTTTGTTTATTTTTTTCATTATTTCCAAATAATAGCCCCATTTTACTTTTTGTAACTTAAGAAAAACGATATTAATTTGAAATTAAGGCAAAACGTGTACCGTACTTGCGAAGCTACATACTGGTTTTTTTTTTTTATTTTTTAGCTTGGTAAAATCATCAAATGAGTCCTCCCACCCAGGGCAGGGCGGAAGGGACTGTCAGACTTGTACTGACTAAAATCCACGGTGTCCTTCAGTAGCCCTTTGTGTTCCAGGGTCACGGTAATGAGATAAGTCCCGCGACCCCGGCAGGCTTTGGCCCTCTAGAGGGGCCCCCCGTCATCATGCTGACACTCTTTGAGGCGCGCGTGGAACACAACGCGCCGTCGACCCGGGCATGGTCCATGGTCGGGTGGCGAGTTGCCCATTACTCGCCGCCCGCATGCTCGCGCCTACGGTGGCCGGAGATAGCCCCGCGACGTCCGACGCCGCGGGCGTCTACCACTGCGGCTGGGGCGGAGGGAAGACGCTGTCCTCTCTCTCTCGCGGCCCGCCTCCTCCTTCGCGAGCATAACTGCTTCGCAGAAGGAGGCGACCGCCTCCCACTCCGTCTCGCCCCGCAGCATGGCCTCGACCAGTGCCGGGCGCGAGAGGTCTCCGCCTATCGCTGCCGTGAGGACACGGCGGTGCTTCGCCCAAGCGGGGCAGTCCTGCACCGTATGCTCCACCGTGTCCCCCGGGCGATCTTCGCAGTGGTGACACCCAGGCGTTTCTTCCCTCCCTATCAGACACGGGAATCTCCCGAAACTTCCGTGTCCGGTGAGGACCTGCGTCATGCGGAAGGTCAGGACGCCGTGACGCCTATCCAGCCACTCCTCATAGAGGGGTCTTACCGCCGCGATTGCGGCGTGCCCGAAGCTACATACTCGTACAATCGTTATGAAGCCCGCGCGGCAGTATGTCACAAACAACGACACTATGTTTAAAATCCCAATCGACCTAGACAATACTGAAACACCAACGTGTTCGGTGTCACGAAACAAAGCAAAAGTGTTTCAGGATTGTATTGTAATCGTCTTGCCCTGGGATCTGGAAGCGACGGCACTCCAGCGAGTCTATGAGTGGCACGTGGAGGCGCATCGCTGGGGTGAATCTCTGATGCCTCGACAAGTCGAAGCGCAGCGGGAAGAGCTCTGGCGCGATCTCAGGGCAGTATGGTGGGAGGAATCGCGGCGGTAAGACCAGCTCTCTTTAAGGAATGGCTGGATAGGCGTCACGGCGTCCTGACCTACGCAGGTCGCAGGTCCTTACCGGACACACAAGTTTCGGAAGGTACCTGTGTCGGATAGGGAAGGAAGAAACGCTTGGGTGTCACCATTGCGAGGATCGCCCGGAGGACACGTTGGATCATACGGTCCAGGACTGCCCCGCTTGGGCAGAGCACCGCCGTGTCCTCACGACGGCGTAAGCGGAGACCTCTCGCGGCCGGCATTGGACAAAGCCATGCTGCGGGGTGAGACAGAGTGGGAAGCAGTCGCCTCTTTCTGTGAAGAAGTCATGCTAGCGATGGAGGAGGCGGGACGCATGAGGGTGAGGACAGCGTCCAGCTCACAACCCAGTCGCAGTGGTCTTCTTGAAGGAAAAACTACCAATGTCGTACATAAAGTGTTGTGTCTGGAAGTTTTCATTTCCATTTTTTATCTATTTTTTTAAGTATTTATTATTTTTTTACGAAATATACTTTTACGTCAGACAGTATCTGACGTAAACCTCATGCAAATATCTCTAATTTACACCCCTGATAACAAACTTTAAAGTGGGTCATCAGTTTTCAGGCCACAAAACCAAATACTATGTGGACGATGTCGCGGGCAACAGCCAGTTCGTAACAATGAAGTAAAATTTTATATTACATTGTTACTTATAAATAATCTGTTTAAATAAATCAACTGAATATCGGCAATCTCAGGATTCACCCACCCTAAGCTCTATAGCTCTACAGCTCAAACCTATCATAATTATGCCTAGTATGTGATATATGTATAATAAACAATGATAAATACGTTCAGGAAGTCTGCACCATGCGACCTAAGGTTACAGACGGATACTAGACAGGTTTTCCAGGTTCGGGAAGGATATACTCACTGCCAGTCCCGTAAACTCAGAAGACTGATTCATCATCATCGTCATCAACAGCCCGTTTTCACCTATTGTGGGTATAGGCCTCTCTTTGTTTATGCCAAGCTCCACGGTCTTGCGCCAGCCTCATCCAGGACACTCCCACAATGGCAACAATGTCGTCTGCTCATCTCGCCGCCAGACGACCAACACTTTTTTCCATTCCTTGGACGGCACTCGGTCACAGCTTTACTCCACCTGCCGTCACCGCACCTTGCCAGATGTCCTGCTTGACTCCATTTGAGTTCCATAACTCGATTACCAATATCGAATACCTTCGTTCGTCTCCGGATTTCGACGTTTGGAACTCATCATCATCATCATCTCAGCCATAGGACGTCCACTGCTGAACATAGGCCTCCCCTTTAGATCTCCACATATACCGGTTGGAAGCGACCTGCATCCAGCGTCTTCCGGCGACCTTTATAAGGTCGTCTGTCCATCTCGTTGGTGGACGTCCTACGCTGCGCTTGCTAGTCCGCGGTCTCCACTCTAGCACTTTTCGACCCCATCGGCCATCTGCTCTGTGAGCAATATGGCCTGCCCATTGCCACTTCAGCTTGCTAATCCGGTGGGCTATATCGGTGACTTTAGTTCGTCTACGGATCTCCTCATTTCGGATTCGATCACGTAGAGAAACACCGAGCATAGCCCCCTCCATAGCTCGTTGAGCGACTTTGAGCTTTGAGATGAGGCCGATAGTGAAAGACCACGTTTCGGTGCCGTAAGTCATCACTGGTAACACACATTGGTTGAAGACTTTCGTCTTGAGGCACTGAGGTATGTCGGACGAAAAGACATTGCGTAGTTTCCCGAACGCTGCCCAACCGAGTTGGATTCAGCGGTTGACCTCTTTCTCGAAGTTGGACCTACCTAATTGGACTACTTGTCCTAAGTAGATATATGAGTCAACAACTTCGAGTACCGAGTTTCCAACAGAGACTGGGATACGTTCCCTCTCGGATACGTCCGTGGGAAGACCAGTTTTTCGGGCCGGTGCACCCTGGGATGCGGGCAAAAAATCTTCCTTAGGCACTGTGTGCCTAAGGGGTCTCGTTGCTCGTATGCGAATAGCCTGTTGTGTGGACGCTCCAACGCGTGTCCCTCTGATCAGCAGAGGGCACAGCGGCGGAGCGGGCTTGCGGACGGTGAGTAATGGGTAGCTCGCCGTCCGACCAAGGACCAAGCCCGGGTCGGTGGCGCGTCGTGTCGTGTTTTGCGCGTGCCTTCGAGGAGTTGTCAGCAAAGTGACGGGGCCCCTTATGGGGCCAAATGCCTGCTGGGGTCGCGGGTTTTTCTTAACACAGGATACTGTGGCCCCGGAACGTAAAGGGCATCTGAAGGAACACGGGTGGATTTTAGTCAGTAAGAGTCTGACAGTCCCTTCCGCCCCACCCAGGGCGGGAGGACTCATTTGAATTTCAAAAAAAAAAAAAGTCCTACTTCGAAAGAGGCATTATAAAGATTTTAAATCATCTTCTGGAGATCCTCGAAGTTTTCAGAAAAAAACCACTAGGTCATCTGCAAATCTTAAGTGAGACAGGTAAGCACCATTGTTGTTAACACTGGAGTACCCCCAATCTAAGGTTTTAATGACGTCTTCAAGGACTGCTGTGAAGAGTTTCGGTGAAAATATGGTGTCGCCCTGTCTCACTCCCCGCTTGATTGGTATGGGTTTGGATAAGGTGAGACCAGAATACAAAATTCAAATCTTTTTTTTTTTAACCTTTATTTTTGGGTTTTATCACTCAATAGTGATAATGTCACCCCAACAAAATTCAAATCTGATTTATTTACAATGTTTTCCAGCTAATATACTACTTTTAAACACACACTTTAGTAAACAAAATCTTTGTGTATTAGGCGGGGAAGATGCAGTTAAATTAATATCAGGACTGGGCCGCGCATGAGCGGGCCGAGTGCTGAGTCAATGTCCAAAGCTACACTTGAAAAAATATTGTTGTATTTTTAAATATGGTCTTATTATTTCAGATTACTGTTTAGGATCATTGGCGCAGACTGAACATTTTTTGAACGATGAGTCGCTGGACTGTACGACGACGCCTCAATGCAAAAACTATGTACAAGAGGGTGAAGACTTTGGCTATGTGTTGACACACAGGTATACAATATCAATAAATCGTTAACTACTATTTTTACAATGAAACAGATTTATATTTCTCAGAGGACGAGTTTTCACGTTTTTGTGACTTAAATGGGAACTTTGGGATTGCTTTGATGAATAAAACGCCCACTGCAACGGACGACGCTGGACGATCTCCGGCCACAGTACAGTTACCGGCATGGATCTTGAGCGCTGACCTTCACCTGCGCAGTAGTAAGTTATTAGGTCCCTTTGGTAGATGAAGTGAGGAAGGGGGCGGGGATTGACCCGCGTATCGTGCCGTAGCGCATCGCGTCATAGCCGCCACTCAGGATTCGTTGTTTTGTGCGTTTTATTTGTTTTATTGTGCGTTTCATTTGTCGATAAGTGAACGATGCGCAAAGCGATCCCCACTCTTACGTCGAGCGCTCAAGAACCGTGCCGGTATTGAAGACGCGGGCATGCGGACGGCGAGTAATGGGCTACTCGTTGTCCGATGCTGGACCATGCCCGGGTCGACGGCGCGTCGTGTTCCACGCGCGCCTCATAGAGCTGTCAGCTAGGGGATGCAAAGTACCGGTTCCTTCTTAACCGGTACCGGATTTTCGGTACTGGAACTTGGAACCGGGATTTCCCGGAAAATTCGGTACTTTCGGTATTCACGTACAAATATCGCTATTAATTTATTGTATGAAAGGCACGTGACCGTTCAGTCGTTCACACTACATTTAATTATCTGAATCGGTTGAAAAATGAACTCATTACATATATGGGTTGGTGTAGTTAATAATACTATGTTTTATTCGTTTTATAATTGACAATAATCATCAGAACACAAGGAACCGAATTTAAATGCTTTTATTGATATCAAATAATGAAAACATATCAAATAGAAATTAAATTCCTAGTACCTATAATTTGAATTAGAAATAATCCTATCTTTGTCACGTAATCGCTTTGTTTCTTCCTCTATAGAATAAGTCTTTTACATCACATAATCACTTTATTCCTTCCACTATAAATATAATTAAACAAACAGTAGCAAAACAAAACTATAATGCTTTTTCGAGATGAAAATACCTAACAAAAAATATAAAATTCAACAAAATTTGAAGATTTATTACAAGGTTTACAAGGTACAAATACTACTTTCTTTAAAATAAAGGTAAAGTATCATTAAACAAATCGATTTAGAAAGTAAAAGCGTTTTAGAGATTAATAAAGAAAAAAATAAATATAAAATAAACAATATTTTAGCATGGCAAACGTTATTGTCTTTAAAATGAAGTAGGTAATGTAATAAATGAAACGGGTACACTACGATAATACGAAAAACTTTATTCCGAAATTCATAAATAGGAATTTCAAAATACCGATTTTCATAATTCCGAATGGTTCAAAATTCCTAATATAACAACTCCGATTGATCATTATTCCTATTTTCATAATTCCGAAATTTCAATATTCCTAACATTTATAATTACTATTTTCAAAATACCGAGTTTCAATAGACCGAATATCAAAAATTCCGAATTAATAATTTTCCGAAACATCAAAAACACGAATTCCGATGGTTAAAATTCCGATTATAAAAATTCCGAATAATTAGAATTCCGAAAATTTAATCGCTTATCAGAGAAAAGTATGCTTTTAAAACGCCTTGTCAAAATGCCTCTTAACTTTTCAATAAAAGAATCTTTTGAATAAGAATATTTTCTTTTCAATGATAATAATTTCTTTTATAATTTTTTTTTGAGTAATTAAAATAATTTATTTTTAGTTACGTATTTTCATTCATAATATTACAAAAAATCCCTGTGAGAAGAACGAAAGTTGTCAGAGTCGGGGTGTCCCAAGACACAATTTGCTCGCTATCGCATCCTGAATTCCTGAGTTATATTACCACTAAGGTGGTTCAACGGAGCCCCGCTTTGCGGGGCTCCTATTTCCGTTAGCTTAACCTAACTCGAACCTAACCTGTCCGAGTCGGGGTGTCCCCAATCCCGAGCTCGCTTCGCTCGCTCTTACATCCTTGATCAATTTGTTGATTACCACCAAGGTAGAACAACGGAGCCCCGCTTTGCGGGGCTCCTATTTCTGTGAGCAAGGTTTAAAGTAACCTAACACAACAACAGGGGATGGCGGGGTCTTTCAGACCCCGCCATCCCCTTCGAACCTAACCTGTCCGAATCGGGGTGCCTCCAGTCCCGAGCTCGCTTCGCTCGCTCTTGCATCCTTGGTCAATTTGTTGATTACCACCTACCAAGGTAGATAGACGGAGCCCCGCTTGTCGGGGCTCCTATTTTTGTGAGCAAAATTTAAAGTAACCTAACACGAAGGGTCTGAAAGACCCCGCCATCCCCTTCGAACCTAACCTGTCCGAGTCGGGGTGCCCCCAGTCCCGAGCTCGCTTCGCTCGCTCTTGCATCCTTGGTCAATTTGTTGATTACCACCTACCAAGGTAGATTTCTGTGAGCAAGGTTCAAAGTAACCTAACACGAAGGGGATGGCGGGGTCTTTCAGACCCCGCCATCCCCTTCTAACCTAACCTGTCCGAGTCGGGGTGTCCCCAGTCCCGAGCTTGCTTCGCTCGCTCTTGCATCCTTGGTCAATTTGTTGACTACCACCTACAAAGGTAGATCGACGGAGCCCCGCTTCGCGGGGCTCCTATTTCTGTGAGCAAGGTTTAAAGTAACCTAACACGAAGGGGATGGCGGGGTCTTTCAGACCCCGCCATCCCCTTCGAACCTAACCTGTCCTAGTCGGGGTGCCCCCAGTCCCGAGCAAGCTTCGCTCGCTCTTGCATCCTTGGTCAATTTGTTGACTACCACCTACAAAGGTAGATAGACGGAGCCCCGCTTCGCGGGGCTCCTATTTCTGTCAGCAAGGTTTAAAGTAACCTAACACGAAGGGGATGGCGGGGTCTTTCAGACCCCGCCATCCCCTTCGAACCTAACCTGTCCGAGTCGGGGTGCCCCAAGTCCCGAGCTCGCTTCGCTCGCTCATGGATCCTAAGTTCTCCTAATAACAATAACAATCCTGAAGGCAAACAGTCAAAGTCCAGAGGATACGCCTCACCACTTCGCGCCTACACAGGCTTAAATAACTCTCTAAGAGTACGGTAGACAAAACTACGTGGAGCCGGTTTTGCAGCAATTCGTTTCTGGCACTGACTTTGTAGAATGAGAAACGAAGTTCCGATTTTCAATATTCCGAAAAAATCAGTTTATTCGGAATATTGGATTAAAATCGGAATTTCGTTTTTCGGAATGAGAACTCATCGAGCATTACATTTTTCGAATATGTGAAAATCCGAAAACTAAGAAATCGGATATACGACTTTCGGTTAAATAAATTTCGTGATTCTTAATAATAGATATTGTAATTTTTAGGTATTATGATATTCGGAGTTTTGAAAATTGGAATACCGAAATTCGGAATAAAATATTTCGGAGTATTTGGGTGTTCCCAAATGAAACAAATCAAAAAACTATTAATTTCTCTTAAACACTGTTACTTTTTAATCGTCTTACAAAAGTGGTCCACTCAATGTATCCGACATAACGTGAAAATGAGTGAGAAAAGTGCCGTCACAACGAGAAGCAAGCTGAGGCGTTTAGAATAATACCTCCAAACTTGATTATTATGTTTTTATCATTCATAAAAAAATATCATTAATAAATAGGTACATTATGTATACGTATCAAACCGTAGAGTATACCTACCCAGCGGTGCACGACTCGAGCAGATCATTCCATCTCCATTTTCTATGAGACAAGGGTGTTTCTAACTACGCCTTGCGTCATAAAAATTAATAATATTATTATTTTTAATTTATTCAAATCTCATAAAACCCTTTTTTTAATTATGGATGTTTACTAGTTTTTGGATACATGAAGTGGGCTGGCATTGTAAGACGACGCGACTGAAAAGTCACGGTGTATAAGTAGATTTTTGATTTGCTTCATCATAACGGACTCCTTATTTACATTGCTGAATAGTTTTATTTATAAAATTTACATGATTTTCAATTTAAAATGTTGTGTATTAACAATATTCTAAAAAAAAAAATAGTTTATTGGATATGATTTGTTACTTTGTGTTGAAAAAAAGAAGGAAATAATAAAGTACCGAAAGTATCGAAAGTACCGGGACTACGGGATGAAAACCCGGTACCGGATTGATTAAAAAAAATCCCGGGATGTCCCGGTATTTTCGGTACCGGGATTTCCCGGTTGCATGCCCTACTGTCAGCACAATGACGGGGCCCATCTTAGAGGGCCTAAACCTTCCGGGATCGCTAGACTAACGGGCTACCGTGACCCCGGAACGTAAAAAGCTATTGAAGGACACCGTGGATTTTAGTCAGTGCAAGTCTGACAGTTCTTCCTGCCCTGCCCAAAATCAAACCCATCCTTTTGGTATGCCGGATTTTTTGATATTTGTGATGATTTTAACCGCAATAAATTACTGAAGTACTCCTTCCGAACTGGAAGGAGGACCCGCGGGCTTACGAGAAATGGGAAGAGTGCCTTTGACCAGGTCAGTGGGCCAACAAAGGTTAACAAAAAAGTACTGGTTTTCAAGGTGCCTGTTATGAGCAGAGGTCGGAATTAGGTAGAGATGTTTTAGTACTTGTTAACGGTGATTGATATTAATATGGATCTTCCCGGGATTTCATAATAGGTAGGCACTCCCGTGGGAAATGTATTACAAATAAATAATAATAAAAACTTCAGAGATAGATTAGACAAATAAAACAAAGTAATTAACAAAGTTTTATAAGTATTTAATTCACAATACAAATTTTATTCGGACATCCGATGTCGTTGATGTAAAGGGGTTTGAAGATTTTACTATGGAGCGTGGCATACCTACTGCCGCCATTTTGTTTTTTTTTTTTAAATCGTGGCCAGCCATGAAACCTTTATAAATCGATAGCTGACATCAATAACAACAAAAAATATTAAGACACCAACCCTCGTAAAGTGTCCGGTTTCTGAGATAATAACCGTGAAAGTTGATCACGTGACATTCACAATTCTAAGCTAGTGTATGTGTTCGAATGTATCAAGATGTTAAAAATAATAACTTTTTGAACGTAATATGTATGTTGCATTATATCTGGATGTTATTCAAACATTATACGTCTGACATAATCTACTTTTTGAACTTAATAACTTTTTTTAGTAAAGTAAAGTGTAATTCTCCCTCGTAAAGTGTCCGGTTTCTGAGATATAAAGTGTTAAAGTTGACCACATTAATTCGGAATAACAAAGGCTTAATATTTTTTTTATAAAATATTTTAGTAATTGATAATCCTGGTCTGGGAGAAAAAGAAAAACGTAGAATGTGCCAGCTGCTTCTCTTCCCGGGCAGACCGTAAAAGTCGGTCGAGGGATAGGGCAAAATGTAAGATCCATAGCCCCTCAGCTTAAAACTCTTTCAATGGGCAGCGGCGTTGGAAGACTAATAAGCTGAAATAAATGCGCTCGCCAACCCGCCTGCCAAGCGTGGCGAGTATGGCAATAAAATCCTTGGGTGAGGCCTTAGTCCAGTAGTGGACTTTCTACGGCTGTTATGATGATGATATGCCTCATGATGTTTCTGCTTACTGTGGCCATCACAGCAATATACCTGGATAGAAGCAATATGTTCTTCAATTTGTATCGAGACGAGTGTGTCATATTTTGCATAGATATTTTGATGATACAACTGTAATTTAGTATACAAACTTCGTCATAGTCGTCCCACTTCTTGTGTATTGTTTCTACAACTCAATACGGCACAATTAGGCATTTTTTACTTTTTGTATTACCTCTGACTGTGAGAATATTCGAGCGCGGACTCATTAAAAGAAATCAAAATATCTCCTTTTTTTACACGCGAAGTAAATACACTTCCGGTACAAGCCAATCCAAGTCTGTAGTGGTCATAATTGTTGATGATAGGGATACAATGTAACGGCTAAGTTATGGCTTCAGGTACAAACAAGAAAATTCGATATTTAAAAATGTGGCAAAATCTAACCATCCCTACCAAAATTGCAAAAAGTAAAGGTGACATGCCATGGTTATATTTATCAAATAAAAACATGACGCCTAAAATTGTTTGATAGGCAATAAAATGTTCTTAAAGCGGATTTTTAATTTTTCTATCCCTATTTGTGCCAGTATATTAGAAAGAGAGACAGGTTTATTCAACCAATAGAAGACAATTTTCGCGAGTTGACGTCAGTTTATTACGTTATAATGCTTAAAATTAGAAATTGTTGTAACCACAGAACCATCACACAATATAAATGTAACGAGTACTGTCAGTTGTATTTTAGAGTGAATGTTTAAACCTGTCTCATGTATTACATTTACATTGTTTAACATTTATCGTATAACTATCGTATTGATAGTTAAATCATATGAAGATATTACATTCAAACAAGTGTAGACGGTCTAAAAATAAGTTCAGAATGTAGATTATGTCAGACGTATAATGTTTAAATAACATTCAGATATAATGCAACATACATATTACGTTCAAAAAGTTATTATTTTTAACATCTTGATACATTCGAATACATACACTAGCTTAGAATTGTGAATGTCACGTGATCAACTTTCACGGTTATTATCTCAGAAACCGGACACTTTACGAGGGTTGGTGTCTTAATATTTTTTGTTGTTATTGATGTCAGCTATCGATTTATGAAGGTTTCATAGCTGGCCGCAATTTTGAGAAAAAATCAAAATGGCGGCGGTAGGTATGCCACAAATCTTCAAACCCCTTTCGCAAGGTCTCTGGTGCGGTGTTCCTTATAGATTTATAAGTTTCAGGGTCACGGTTACCTGTTCAGACGGTCCCGCGATCCCGGCAGGCGTTCCAACTTCTCATTAAACGCTCTAATTCATCGCTGTATGTTTGTTTTATCCACGGCCTAGGGTTGCCAACCGTCGGGCACGCCGCAATCGCGGCGGTAAGACCCGTCTTTGAGGAGTGGCTGAATAGGAGCCACGGCGTCCTGACCTACCGCATGACGCAGGTCCTCACCGGACACGGAAGTTTCGGGAGGTACCTGTGTCTGATGAGGAAGGAGGAAACGCCTGGGTGTCACCACTGCGAGGATCGCCCGGAGGACACGGTGGAGCATACGGTGCAGGACTGCCCCGCTTGGGCAGAATACCGCCGTGTCCTCACGCAGGCGATAGGTGATGACCTCTCGCGCCCGGCATTGGTTGCGGCCATGCTGCGGGGCGAGACGGAGTGGGAAGCGGTCGCCTCCTTCTGCGAAGCAGTTATGCTCGCGAAAGAAGAGGCGGGACTAGCGAGGGAGAGGACAGCGTCCACCCCTCACCCACGCCGCAGTGGCAGACGCCCACGGCGACGGACGTCGCAAGGCGATCTCCGGCCACCGTAGGCGCGGGCATGCGGGCGGCGAGTAATGGACAACTCGCTGTCCGACCATGGACCATGCCCGGGTCGACGGCGCGTTGTGTTCCACGCGCGCCTCAAAGAGCGTCAGCATAATGACGGGGCCCCCCTCTAGAGGGCCAAAGCCTGCCGGGGTCGCGGGACACACGTATACCGCGACCCCGGTATACAAAGGGCTACTGAAGGACACCGTGGATTTTAGTCAGTACAAGTCTGACAGTCCCTCCCGCCTTGCCCTGGGTGGGAGGACTCATTTGATGATTTTACCACGATAAAAAAAAAAGGGTTGCCAACCGTACCCTAAAATAGAGTATTGTACTCTACATATATCATGTAGGCGTACTCTATAATCTATAAGACTAATAGAGTACGCTAAAATACTCTTTTTTACACAATGTTTAGTATACTAGTTAGTGCCAGTCGTATAATATTAGAGTCTGACACACGAAACATGAGCCTGAAAAAATAGCGGCAAATTCAAAAAATCTACATCTAAAATCTCTATACAGTGTGTCCGGACACGAGTTAGCGATACTTGAAGGGAATATTATAGACTCATTTTCATCGACAAAACTGCTTTTAAAAAAATTCTTACTCCAACACCTCGCGAATGGCGGCCATTTTAGTTTTTTGATTTGTCGAACTGGGGTATGTACAATAAAATGCAAATATCTTTGAATCCAAGAGACCTACATACATGCAAATGACTTTATTGCAAAGTTAAATGTTAAGGCTTATCAAAAACTTGCAAAAGTTTTCTAAATAATATGTGGAAAGAACCAAAAAACGTGGGCAAACATGAAATTGTACACAAAAATTACTGAATATTTTCACATTTTATACTCTAGCTCGAAAAGTACCCCTGTATTTTGCTTAGGTTTTTGCATTAAGTTAGAAGTATTTGAGTCAGGCTATAAAATTATATCAAAATTATCACTCTACGTTAAGTATTTTAGGAGTTATTCTCACTTGAACATAACCCTTCCTTAGCGAATGTACCCCAATATTACAGGTGTCGCATTCTTTGGGCGAGCTAAACCGTTTCAACGTGAATTTATAAGCTGGCATTATTAACCACCATGTAAATGATCCCAACGAATCACCATTAAACTGAAATAATAAATTTTTTGTTTACTTTATTATTTTTTTTTTTTTTCAATTTGTTTATTATATTACAATCTAGCCTAAAAAGGCTAATAAGCAATTTACATCTAACTTAATTTGCTAACAGTAATATTATATCTAAGAGCACGTCCATTGCGTTTACTTAGCGTCTGTTAAGGGGAAGTCACTTTGTTGTTGTGTCCATATAAAATAGCTAGGCACTAATTTTCACTCACTGTAGTCACAAATAAATTACACTACACTAACTCAAAAGGCTTAGTCCTTTTCAGCCTTCTTACTAGGTTCGTATTATCAAGGAGCTGGATGGCCTCGACATTTACGTGATGATGAAGCCGATGTTCATGGGCTTCTGCATATTTTTGGATTATGCTGTTTACGAACTCTATATTAAGGTCCCGATGGATGTCGTCAATTCTTATGTACCAAGGCGCGTTCACGATGTTCTTGAGTACTTTGTTCTGGAATTTTTGTATAATTTCTACATTGCTTTCTTTGGCGCAACCCCATAGTTGTATGCCATAGGTCCATACTGGCATAAGGACTGATTTGTAGAGCAGGATTTTGTTGGAAACTGACAACGCGGAATGCCTTCCTAGTAACCAGTTCATGCTTCTGTAACGAATTTCTAATTCTTCTCTTTTCTTTTTGACATGGGCTTTCCAGCGAAGCTTTGCGTCTAAGGTCATACCAAGATATTTGGTTGTGTTTTCATACGGAACAGTTTTGTTGTTAATGTACACAGGGTTGTATTCTGATTTTTTATTAGTGAAGTCAATGTGAATGGATTTTGTTTCATTCAACTTAATCTTCCACTTTTTGGTCCAGTCATAGAATTGACTTATTGCTTTTTGTACTTTTACCACAGCTTCTTTGTGACTCGATCCTGTGGACATTATTGCGGTATCATCAGCAAAAGTAGCAACAGTTGCATTTTCTAGTTCTGGTATATTACACGTGTACAATAGGTACAGGACAGGGCCTAGAACACTTCCTTGTGGAACACCAGCTTTTATTTCCTTCAGTTCAGAACAGGCATTTTCCTGTCTTACTCTAAAGACTCTACCAGTTATATACGATTCTAGTATATCTGCATACTGTTTTGGTAACATAGTTCTAAGTTTGTAAATTAATCCTTCGTGCCAAACTTTGTCAAAAGCCTGGGCTACATCTAGAAATACGGTGGCACATACTTTCTTATCTTCAAGAGCTTTTTCAATTACTGTTGTAATCCTATGTACCTGATCTATCGTTGAATGCTTTTCTCTAAATCCAAATTGATAGTCCGGTATAATGTTACTATTTTCTATAATAGGTTTCAGTCGTTTTAGTAGTAATTTCTCGAAAAGCTTCGACATCACTGGCAGCAAGGAGATAGGCCTGTATGACGTTGCATCATGAGGTGGTTTCCCTGGTTTGGGGATCATGATTACTTCTGCAACCTTCCATAGGTCTGGAACATGCTTTAGTCTGAAAGAAGCATTGATAATTTTGGTAAGTTTTACCAATGCTTTCCTTGGTAGGTTCTTTAGGATTTCCCCTGTGATAAGGTCATAACCAGGGGATTTCTTTGGGCTGATGTGATTTCTGATTTCTTTACATACTTCTTTTGGTGTCACAAGTTTTATATCTTGGTCTGCTTGCTGTAGTTGTTCCCAGTGGAGATTTTGGTCTTCGTTCTCGGTTTGTGTAAAGGTTTCCTCTAAGTGTTGGGCAAATCTTGATGCTTTTTGCTCGTTACTTATTGCCCACTGTCCATTCAGTTCTTTTATTGGTGGTATGTGAGCAATAGGTTGCTTTTGGTTTCTTGTGGCTTTCCATAATGAATAATCAGTCGATCGATCATTAGTCAGTTGAAGGAGGTGCCTAGTCAAGTTTTCGTCACGAATTTTCTTAATTGCGTTTCTAATTTTTTTAGTGATGTTGTTTAACAGTGTTTTATCTTGCGGAAACCTGTTTCGCTGCCACTTTTTTCTCAAGGATCTTTTTTCTTTGATCAGATCTATTATTTCTTTTGGGTAACAATTAACTTTTAAAGTTCTCTTCATTTCGGGTGTATTGGCCCATGCAGTTTGTTGGACATCTACAATAAATTTGCTTAATTCGAGATTAAGTTGGTCCTTATCATTAATAAATATATTTAGGTCTATTTTACTGTCTAAGTCTATTTTAAAGGATTCCCAGTCAGTGAACTTGTTCACGAGAACCGGATTGCCTTCTCTATGTTGGACATATTCACTCATATGTAAAATTACTGGTGAGTGATCAGAATTCATATTGAAACCTTCTTCAGCACTTATAAACTCCGAGGGTATGTCTTTGTATATAAAAAAGTCAATTAAATCTGGAATTTTCCTTGAGTCTGTTGGCCAATATGTCGGTTTTCCAGTTGATAGAACCTCCGATTTGGTTTCTCGTATAGCATTTAGCAGCTCTCTGCCTTTTGTGGTAGTAAGCCTAGAGCCCCAATAGGTATTCTTGGCATTAAAGTCTCCACCTAATATGAATTTATTTCCAAGTCGCATTAAGAGTGTCTTGTATTGCTCTTTTTTTAGTGCGTGTTTTGGGGGAATGTATATAGCTGCTATAGTAACCGAGTCGTATCTCTTCGTTTTAATAGTTATACCGATCACTTGCATTTCCTGATCTTCACATTTGGTCTGTTCATAGTGATGTATGTTTTCTCTAATTATAACAGCGCTGCCTCCTCTCGCAGTGTTATCAGGATGCAGGGCGTGGTATATCTTGTAACCTTGAAATTTTACAAATGACTGTCGAGTAAAGTGTGATTCAGATATTAAGCATATATCTATCTTTTCTGTATCTAGGACGACTTGTAACTCTTGTTGGTTATGTAGCAGTCCATTAGCATTCCAAGTCATAATCTTGACGTTGTTACTCATTTCTGCAGATAAATAGGAGCTTTTTTGGAGCTCATTTCAAGTTTTTTTAGCCGTTGATCAAATGTTGAAATTAGGCTTAAAATTTTGTCGAGTTTTGTTTCTGAACTTGATTCCACGTTTTTTGTAACTACTTGAGAGTACAAGGGCTGCTTGGTTGGTTGGTGGTTCATTCCTTTCTTTTCGGTAGCTTCCTTGGTAGCTGATGGTTCGATATGCTTCAATGGTCGGGATGCAGTTTGCTTTTTAGTATGTTTATTTTTTAATACTTGCATCTCCTTTGCTACTATACACCCTCTATAGTTAGCTGGATGTGCCTCGCCACAATGGACACATTTTGGTTTATCTTGCGCTGATTTCACGCAGTCTCTTGTGAGATGTTTGCCCGTGCACTTGACGCACCTTGGTTCTTTCGAACAGTACTTCTGAGTGTGTCCATAGGCTTGGCATCTTTTACACTGAGGAACTAGCTTAGATGCTCTAAGTGGGTGAATTTCAACTTTACACCCTAGAATATTGGTGATTCCATAAACTTTGTTTATGTCTTCGTCTTTTTCGAATGACAACATAAACATGTTGAGTGGTTCTTTTTTCCTCCAACTTAATTTGCTAACAGCGTTTTCAATTTTGTAGCCCTTGTTTTTCAGATACTCTACGATTCTTTCTGGCTGGCATGTATGATGCAACTTTTTGGCCATCACTCGTATTGGTCTGGCTTGTTTGTTCTCATACGAGTGCCACAGTAAATTATTTGAAGTTATTAGCTTCGTAATCTCTCTGTAGGCATCTTCATTGGTTGCATTTATTTTGACGCTATCCCCGTTCATCATTTTTATAGTGAATGCGTCACCTTGAGTACTGGCTATTAAGTCGTAGAATGACTGGTAATTTTTGACACCCTCCACTATGATTGGGGGTGGCTTCGGCATTCTTTTGGCTTTTATGTTCCCTTGTTCATCATTACCGTTACTGGTTTGTTCGGAAGGAGGGGTGAGCGTACGGTTCAGTTTCCGTTTTTTTCTTTTATTTTCTATCCTTATCCACTCCGTTTCCCTGGCTAGTTCATCCTCATCCGTCTCGTATTCGACAGGTTTGGGTGAACTTTCTTTGTTGGCCTTTTCAGAAGCCTTATTTTTCTCTTGCTCAGTTTTGTTTTTTAAAATTTCCTGCAGTCTTTTCATTTCGGTTTTAAGCTCCATTACTGGACATTGTAATTCTTCTCGCTTTGCTTTTTCTTCGCTGTAATACTTAAACAGCTCATGTTCCAGCTTAGTCGTTAGCTTAATTGTTTGCGTTTGCGAAGCCATGTTAATGAAATATGTCTTCGCCTTAACAAATAATAATATGACGATCAAGCATTTTTCGTACAAACACTATCTGGGTCATCGCGACCACTCCGAACGAACTGTTGACGCACGGGTCGGCTGCAATGTTGTGATGCGTTTGCACTTTGCTAACTAGCGCACGCGATCGCGAGAGGCACACGTCCGTCCTCTAAGTAAAAACACGGCTCAATGCTCACACTTTATGAAAAAAAAATCTTTGAATAAATAAAAAAAATGGGCCATTTCAGTTTATGGGTGATTCGTTGGGATCATTTACATGGTGGTTAATAATGACAGCTCATAAATTTACACTGAAACGATTTAGCTCGCCCAAAGAATGCGACACCTGTAATATTGGGGTACATTCGCTAAGGAAGGGTTATGTTCAAGTAAGAATAACTCCTAAAGTACTTGACGTAGAGAAATAATTTTGATACCCTTTTATAGCCTAACTCAAATACTTTTAATTTAATGCAAACACCTAAGCAAAATACAGGGTACTTTTCGTGCCAGAGTATAAAATGTGAAAATATACAGTAATTTTTGTGTACAATTTCGTGTTTGCCCACGTTTTTTGGTTCTTTTTACATATTATTTAGAAAACTTTCGCAAGTTTTTGAAAAGCCTTAACATTTAACTTTGCAATAAAGTCATTTGCATGTATGTAGGTCTCTTGGATTTAAAGATATTTGCATTTTATTGTACATACCCCAGTTTGACAAATCAAAAAACTTAAATGGCCGCCATTTGCGAGGTGTTGGAGTAAGAATTTTTTTAAAAGCAGTTTTGTCGATGAAAATGAATCTATAATATCCCCTTCAAGTATCGCTAACTCGTGTCCGGACACACTGTATATCATCTAAAATACATTTTGATACTTGAATTTACATCATGGATTACTTAGTAATATAGAATTTGCCGCTATT
Source organism: Agrotis exclamationis (assembly GCA_950005045.1). Classification (NCBI taxonomy): domain Eukaryota; kingdom Metazoa; phylum Arthropoda; class Insecta; order Lepidoptera; family Noctuidae; genus Agrotis; species Agrotis exclamationis. The sequence continues at coordinate 2,312,027 of OX465443.1, forward strand.
TTCCAGGCTCATGTTTCGTGTGTCAGACTCTATGCAAAACCATGATCATTAACAAAAAAGTCGACCATTTACTATTAAAATGTTGGTAGGTATCCCCAATTATTATTCCCCAAGCCACATTCAGACGTTTCTGAATGCAGCTACTAATGTCATTATGCCAATGTCATGACGTCACAGTTTGATTTATTTACAAAAATGGTTTGATTTTAGTTCATAGTAATAACTCGCTGGATGCAGGTCGCTTCCAACCGGTATATGTGGAGATCTAAAGGGCCTATGTTCAGCAGTGGACGTCCTATGGCTGAGATGATGATGATGATGATGAATAACTCGCTTTCTTCACTAAATAAAATATCTATAAGAACTAATATTGAATTTAATAACTTAGAAAAAATTATAGAAGAAAAACTTAATTTACGAAGACTAATACGTGGCATTTTATATTCAGTACGTATAATTTTAAAAGAACTCCAAGGTGAATTTTTTAATAACACTGATTTTATACGTGGACTTTTCACTGCAGAAAAATGGCATTTTATTTTTAAAAACTATCCTGACGAATTTGTTTTAAAAAATTATAAGCTGTTATACTTCTCTGTTCCCGCCACTTCATGCAGCGTTTACTGAGAGAGCCTTTTCGATCATGAATGTGAAGTGGCGGGAAGAGAGAAACAGAGCTTCATTGAAATGGATTAAAAATGAAAAGAGTTAGAATGTTTGAAGTACAATTCTTTTAAAAACAATAAAAAATTGTTATGTGCTGTAAAAAGTACAAAAAATACCTTTTTAAAAATATTTATTAAATAAATAATACTCTTTTTTGGAGGTCCGTACTCTTTATTTACCTCCTTGAAATCGGATATACTCTATTTCTTCTAATAAAAGTTGGCAACCCTACCACGGCCTGCTTCGCGCAACGTCCGCCTGATACGGTAGTGTCCTTCAACGAATTCATACGCGTTAACCGTTATTGAAATAGAAGCCTTGTGTTGGAATTCAATTGAAATCTAATAATATACCTATTTGTACGTTTTCAGGACTTTATACATGATGTTTGCACGTTTTTATCGAAGATGTAACGTGTTCTCGGAAAAAGAAGACAAATACATGATCGATCAGTTTTGCGTGAAGAGTTTCTACGAAGCTGAATACATTGCTTTAAATGAGTTCAAAGCTGCTGACCTCATGAATGAAATGAGTAAGTGTACACACGGCTACACATCAAGCTATACAAAACCAGTATTAGCTGACCGTTCATTAAGGAAAAATCATACGAAGCGAGACTAAGACAAATTGGTTTTGTTTAACTTGATAATGTAGCCGTGTCTACTATAGATATTATAATGAGGGTAGGTATCGTTAAATGAAGCCCTCTTTTTCCGGGTGGTAAAATCATCAAAGAAGTTCTCCCGCCCTGGACGTAGCGGAAGGAAGGCCTCTGCCTCGAATCTTGCGGGCAGAGGGGCGGCGGCGGCGGAGCGGCATTGGCGGCGCGGCGTTGGCGTCACGGGAGCGGGGCGTTCATCACTCACGTCACTATAGCCGCGTAGTGTTGTGTTCGTGTGTCGTCGAGATATTTGTTTTTATTCGCGAAGGAAATGTCCGAACAATGGCGGCAACATGTTTTTAGTTCAAATTTATTCCTAACGCTCGATTTATTGTGGGCAAAAGAACGCGCGGACTGTCACCGCTTGACATAAGTACACCGCTCGCTGCCCGCTCCCGCCCCGCTGCCGCGCCACTGTTTTTGAGGGCCGGTCCATTTGATTTTACCCATAAGATCCTGCCGCTCCCGAGCAGCCGCCGCTGCCGCCCCGCTGCCCGCAAGATTCTTCGAGGCAGAGGCCGAACGGTCAGACTCTTACTGACATCCTGTTCATTCAAATGCCCTTTGTATACCAGGGCCGCGGTTATCTGTTTAGACAGTCCCGTAATCCTGGACGTCTCATGCGTTAAGTATATGATATAAAAATAGTAAAATTAAGTATTAGGAATCTCAACGCGAACGCTAAGCGTGCACTGAGGTCACTGCGATGGGCGAACGCTCTTTGACCGCTTGCATACTCCGCTGAACGACTTGTTGGACGCCCCGCTAGACGCTACGCCACCCTGATCGTACAGTCGTCCACGCAAAATAAAATAGAAGGGCTAAACAATTGGTCAAATTAATTCTTTTTCTGGTTACTAAATTTTGTGTCCAGACACGTGTGACTAATAATGATTGATTATGTAATCAATGTAATGTAATCAATGATTATGTAATCAATCAATATTAAATAAATGTTTTTTATTGTTATAGTCCTGATCTGCAGCGTTTTCGGCCACGCTCAGTTTTTGCGCAACGACTGGATAAAACGTGTTCTTGTCTTCCAAAGTAAAGAAGGTTGCTTCTCAGATGATGTGAAAATTGGTAACGGCACTCGAAAGAGAGAGGAAAAAAGCCAAGAGAATAAGATTAAGAGACAGTTGACTATTCTGCATGGAGAGTGTGAAGCACACTTCACGGCTACAGCGGTGACAGTACTATCAAGTGCCCTCAGATATATAATAGAATCTTATTTTTAAGTTTCTGACGTGTTATTATCATTGTTTTAAAAGTAGTCAAAACAAAGTTTACCTCAGCATTAAATTAAGATAACAGATTTCAACTGTCACAGCTTATTCAGACGTGGTAAATCTACGGATGATGCAGTTCTGGAACTCACAGATTCAATAATTGACCATATAAATAACAGAAAAAAAACCAATGGGAATTTTCCTGGATTTGTCGAAAGCTTTTGACACCGTTTCTGTCCCCTTATTACTTTCCAAGTTAGATGGCATTGGAATTATTGGTTTGCTTACGATATCTTTCGTAGTTACTTGACTGACTGAAAGCAGGTAGAAAAAAATCGGAACCCTCACTAGTAAAGAGGAGATAGTTTCTTATGGTGTGCCTTAGGGTAGTGTTCTCGCACCTATTCTCTTTCTCGTTTACGTGAATGAACTCTATCACCTCCAAACTGTAAAATCATCATATATGCCGATGACACAGCGCTTATAATTCACGGCAAGGACTGACTTAATACCTTCAATAAAACGGAGATGGCCGTCAGCGTGGTTATGTACTGGTTACACACAAACCTCCTCACGCTAAATATCAGTAAAACTAACCCTTTACCCTAGGCATCCTAGGCCAACCCCCCAGTCCTTAAAAATCAGAGCACATGTTTGTACACATACAAATTATTTCACTTGCAGTTGTATACCTATCAAATGAACCGATAACATTAAATATCTTGGAGTAATCATCGACAATCTCCTTAAGTGGAAAAAGCAGGTTGACTCCACAGTGGAACGTGTGCGAAGGTTATTTTTTATATTCAAAAAAATTAGGAGTTGCTGACTTCAAATGTCTGATAACTATGTACCTGGCTCTCGCCCAATCAGTCCTTGGGTATTGCGTAACAACGTAGGGTGGAGCGCACAAAACTACCATCCTACGCATAGAAAGGGCGCAGAGGGCCGTACTGAAGGTCCTATCAGGCTATCCTCCAGGCTTTACAACAACTTTAATAAGATTTTAAACATCTACCATTTACCCCGATGTCTGTTAAAAAGGAAGCTGACTGAGTGGTTGAAATCATTGACATATGACGAAACTGATAAAGTTGTGGAAACTTCCCAAATTCTCACTTATACACACATACACCCCCCACACTCCACACTAGCACACATGCACTCGTTTACACACCCTTCATCCACACCCACTTCAACCTACATGCTACACGTACACACACTCTCTCTTTTTTTTTAGTTTACTCCTATGCTAGTTTATAATGGTTTAGCTTTTAGTTTAAGTCTTGAACTACCTAGTATATTTTCTTGTCTGGATGGGCGCTGATGGCGACACAGTTGAAAACTTTTGCAGCTATCATTGTTAATTTAACATTGTATTGTGCCAAAGTGCCAACTGTGTTTTAGTTCCAAAATAAAAACATTTTAATTTAAATTTTTAACTTTTAAATATCTAGATTGAATTTGTACTTTATTTCATAGTATCGTAAATATTGTCTATACTTCTATACTCTAAACTTTATATTAGAGCTATACTTTACATTATTATTTGGTTGAACACGATAATCTCAGGAACTACAGGTCCGAACTGAAAAAATAAATTTGTGTTGGATAGTCCATTAATTGAAAGCTATAATGAATATGTCGCAGGGAAATGAGGAAATCAGGGATTTCACGAAATCTCAGAAGATATTGAATATTCTTGTTTAATTACATCTTCTTACTAAAAGTATCTAGTCTATAAAGTCAGAGATATGTCATTTCACTAAACTAAAAGTAGTGAAATAAAGAATAGGTATTGTTGATGATTTTTCTGCCAACAGGGTTTAAAGGAACCTAACCAAACCGGATCTCTGGGTGCCAATGATGTCCGTCTTCTTCATCTGTATTTAAGTAGGAGTGCACGAAACGGGGCACTGAGAAATAAAAATTGACGTAAAAACGACTTGGGGCACCCCGACTCGGACCGTGAAATTACTGATCAACTTTTAATTTTACGAGAGTAAATTGATTTCAAACAATTTTGAGTGAATTGATTAATTCTACTACTACGTTATAATCCTCGGTCTTCTGTACAACTAGCCGAACAGTATAAATGTGGTCCACGGTACAAAAGCCTTTTCAAAAACTAGCTTGATCTGCTGGCTGGAATCCTGGCGAGACGGTTCGTGACGGTGACGACCCGTGGAAGTATTAGTTAACAACTGCATTATTCTTATATTTACTACTCAAAACAAAATAAGGGCCACCTGGTTTTTATCGATTTATTAAATAATGTTTAAATATTACTAGTTACAATGACTGAATCTGATTAATATTAATGGTTTTAGATGGAAATACACAACAATTAAATATGTATACCAATAAATCGTTAAAATAAACCAAATTGAATGAAAAGTGAGAAATTGCAGGAATGAATCAAGTTACATAAAACATAAACAAATCGAAAAAATAACGTCTTTAATGTTCCAAAGTGTTCTAGTCTTTATGGAATCGATTTGGAATAGTGTAGTCAATTATAGGGGTGCCTGTAGCTTGACGCAATGGAGTTTGTACGATCCGCGCAGTAGATTTTCGCTCTATTTGCGCGGTTAAACTAACATAATGGTCTTCTTATGCTTCACTTATTTTATTCCTTGATCACGGCGTCTGGTAACATTACCCGTCTTTTAAGACCAGTTTCAAGCATTTTGAACCACTCGTTGGGAATATTCCACCATTAAACCTACCTCTTCTGGCTACAGGCCCCCTGGATTAAGGTGACACCCCAAGTGGCTGTTTTTGCGTCCATATGTCTCCGAATACATGACATTATGAGATTGAAAGATCATTATAGCCTGCTTGCTGTATTAGTCGAAGAAAACTCCGTTAGAAGTTTGAAAATTGAAAAACACCGTAAATTCTAAGTAATCTCAAGTATCTAATTTAAAAAAAAGTTATGAATTTCCAATTATGCAGTAGAAACAATATTAATGCAATTTAAAGTGCAATTTAAAAAGTGGGCATTATTTTGTTTTGACCAGTATATACCTATATCTCATTGCACGAATAGTGGCAATAACTTTTAAACCGGATATAATAGCCCCGGCATTCCGAGGTAAAAGTGTGGAGATGACCATCTTATCCATGCCTGTATTCGATTTGATCTAGGTATACTTTCAGGGACACCATGTATATGTCGTAGGTAAATGAGGAAATCAGGGATTTCACGAAATCCCGGAAGATGTCGAATATTCTTGTTTATTACGTCTTCTTACTATCAATTTCTAGTGATATGACAAAATACTAATATAAAGTCAGAGATATGTCAATCTAGTAAAATGTCAGAAAACATCTTCCCGCGGTGGCGGGGTCTGGACTAACCTAACCTGTCCGAGCCGGGGTGCCCCCAGTCGTTTTTACGACATTTTTTATTTCTCAGTGCCCCATTTCGTACACTCCTACTTAAATACCAGCTAAACAACTTTGTGCATTTGAACGAGAAGAAGACGGACTTCATTGGAACTCCGAGGTTCGGTTTGGTTAGGTTCATTTAAACCCTGTAGACAGCAAAATCATCAACAGTACTCTTTATTTCACTTAGTTAAGTGTTTTTTTTAGTTCACCTGCGACATATACAAACTAATAGAAGTCACTGCACGTATCTTAACTATTGTGGTGAATTAATCTCATAATACTGAAAGAGTTGGTTCCTCTTTACTAAGTATTTAGACATTTAATCTAATTTGCTTCTTGATTTACGTAGCAATTACGTTCTTACTATTTTTAGGAGGATCATGTAAGATTGCCGTATATCATTACTTCCCAGAATTTGATACGTATTAGCGGCACTATCAAATTGCATAATAATAGGTGCAGGCTGTGATTTTTTTTTTCAAAATAATTCAGTTTTAGTTTTCATCAAAATCAGCCTCTACACTTCTTTCAGTATTTTTCGATATTCCTCATAGTTTTGGATATAGCCCTCCACGTCCAGTTGGATAATTCAGCCTGCGCATGTATAGGTAACTTTTGAACCGGTGTTTAATATGACACTAGCTGTGCCCCGTGATTTCAACGCTCAGCGCCTTTTGGTTGTAGAGTAAAGGGTTTTTTTTCCTTTTCATCCAGACCCGGAACCCGGAAACATTTCTTCCGCGCGGGGATCGAACCCGCGTCACGCTGCGCAGCAGTCGATCGCTCAGCCACTGCGCCAACCGTGTCGTCAAGTTAACACAACATTATTTTCCCACGTTTTTATACACTCACTTTTCTTGTTTGTTTGTCGTTCCGGTTGGACTTTTGCAGCTCAATTTTGAGGCACTTTCCGATAAGCTAACAGACTGAAATTTTGCACACGCTCTGAATTCTGATGACAATACATGACTAGCTAAGAAACGTCATAACAAATCCAATATGGCGGCCTCCCCAAGATGGCGGACTGGCTGTTTGAAATCCACCCCCATGATATGGGTATCAAATGAAAGGATTTGCTGTCAGGAATACGAAAAAAATAGTCATGTGACTTAAATCTAATATGGCGGACGTCCAAGATGGCAGACTGGCTGTTTGAAATCCACCCCCCATGATATATGGGTATCAAATGAAAGGGTTTGCTGTCAGGAATACGAAAAAAATTGTCATGTGACTTAAATCCAATATGGCGGACGTCCAAGTTGGCGGACTGGCTTTGAGGCACTTCCCGATAAGCTAGCAGGCTGAAATTTTCAGGGTACCTTCAACCTCGATGAACAAAGATAAAAATAATAAAATAATTAATAGATTTAAAAAAATCTAAAAACCCACGTTTTTAAATGTCCTAAAAATAAGAAAATAACCCTATGGGGCTGAGAGAGGGGCCACTCAAAACGTGGGGGCATATCTTTGCAAGTTACATCCACGATCTATACACGTCATGTAAATATATCCCATAAAGAATCCCTTAAGTAATATACGCCCCCACGTTTTGAGTGGCCCCTCTCTCAGCCCCATAGGGTTATTTTCTTATTTTTAGGACATTTAAAAACGTGGGTTTTTAGATTTTTTTAAATCTATTAATTTTTCAGTTCGGAGCTGTTGTTCCGGAGATTATCGCCTTCAACCAAACAAACTTTATAATGTTAAGTATAGAGAGATTAAATATAGTAGTACAAATATTTTTGTTTATAATACTATAAAATAAAGTACAGATTAAATCTAGGTAGGTATTTTAAAAGTATCAATCATCAGACTCTGAATAAGCTTCATGGTGACAGATAAAACTTGCTATCATAATTAAATGCTGAGGTAAACTTTATTTTAGTACTTTGAAAACAATTATAATAACACGTAACTTAACGAAAGTAATTTAAGAAACTTAAAAATAAGATTCTATTATATATCTGAGGGCACTTGAAAGTGCTCCCACCGCTGCACCCGTGAAGAATCTGTTACACTTTCCATGCAGAATAGTCTGCCTCTCAATCTTCCACTCTTCGCTTTCATCCTCTCTCTTTAGAGGGACAAAACCAATTTTCACATTTGAGAAGCAACCATCTTTACGTTGGAACACAAGAACACGTTTTATCCAGTCGTAGCGCAAAAACTGCGCGTGGCCGAAAAAGCTGCATCTCGTGACTATAACAATAAAAAACATTTATTTAATATTGACTGATTGTGTAGTCACACGTATCTGGACACATAAATTATTATCCAGAAAAATAATAAAACTGACCATTTATTATTATAGCCCTCCGATTTTGTTTTGCGTGGACGACTGTACGACTAGTGTGGCGATGGCGTAGCTTCTAGCGGGGCGTCCAACAAGTCGTTCAGCGGAGTGTGCAAGCGGTCAAAGAGCGTTCGCCCAGTGATCACAGTGCACGCTTAGCGTTCGTGTATATATATTAGTAGTATTATTTTTTATTATTGTTTAAATTATACTTTACTGTACTTTAAGATAAAGATATTCTACGTCGGACCGAAAACGCCTGGAGGAGTTTTTGGGTCCATGAAAGACCTGATGAAGGGAGAACTTCCTTTCTCGTTAAAGCAGAAACTTATATGGACATTTGCATCCTACAGTGCACAAACTTGGTTTTTGACAAATCTTCAGAAGTCCACACTCGCGGTTTCCCAGCGAAGCGACGCGCGGGCCGCATGAGAAACACAGTACTGCGTTGTATTATAAATTTCGAATCCTCGACGCTGACGCTTTCGAGACCCACTTTCGCCCACTAGACACAACATCCGTCCGGACGAAGGATCCTCTTCGGCCCGTTCTCGACTTTGGTCATTGCGGTGCGCGGCGCGGCGGTTAGGGCGGAGGAGCCTTGTGCACGCCACGTACCCGCAGCCTCAATAGCGGTTGGTGGCAGCCGCCAAGTTCATCAATCCCGCACCGCTGTGTTTAGTGACGTTACTTTTGTTGCCGCTTTAGGACCACGCGCCGATGTTTCGATTCACCCGGAGAAAATCGTGGGCGTTTTCACCATGAGCGGTGTCTCGTCGCGTGCTTGAAACATTTCTAAACATTTGGTCTTATGGATCGCCGCGCCGTGATGCAGTGGCAAGGTCGTGAGCAGGTCTTTAGGGAGGTTATAGAACTTTGAACCCTGTGCCGAATTCCAGTTATACTAAAGTAACGATGCCTACCCCTATTAAAATCTAATACACTTACTGATGTAATACATGAGGCCAGCACGTTTGAACTCATTTAAAGTAATGTATTCTGCTTCGTAGAAACCCTTCAAGCAAAACTGATCGATCATGTTTTTGTCCTCTTTTTCCGAGAACACGTTACATCTTCGATAAAAACGTGCAATCATCATGTAGTCAATCCTAAAAACGTACAAATAGGTATATTATTAGATTCCAATTGAATTTCAACACAAGGCTTCTATTTCAATAACGGTTAACGCGTATGAATTCGGTGAAACACACTTGCCGCATCAGGCGGACGTTACGCGAAGCAGGCCGTTAGAAAAAACAAACATACAGCGATGAATTAGAGCACTGAAGAAGTTGCAACACCTGCCGGGGAATGGGACTGTCTAAATTGATAACCTTGACCCTAAAACGTAAAAGAAAAGCCAAGGAAGGAACACCGCGGATTTTAGTCAGTATGAATTTGACAGTCCCTTCGGCTCCACACAGGGAGGGAAAACTTATTTGATTATTTAACCCGTGAGAAGGCGCGCTATGAGCAATTTGCTCACACAAAAATTCAAAGCTAAATTTTTTGGTGATACCGACGCCCTAACGTCTCAGGCGCCTAGGTACCTTCCTAACTATTCACCCCTCCCCCGTGACGCAACTCGCGTGCCGGTCAGTCCTGTTGCAACTGCGCAGCTAAGTGTCTTTGTGGAGGCCGTATACCATCGTGCGGCAATTTGCTCATCACGCGCCCATCCGTGTAAGTACACACATCAAAAGTGTCTAGGGATCAACATATATTTTTGCAATAACTTTTCTCCTGATTGATATTAATTAAAATTTTCTTTAAGGATTCATCAAATAAAGTGTTTTCGTTTGTCACAGTAACGATAAACCAAGTCACCTTTGCATTAATAAAGAAATTTGCCATTTTCCTAATAACGGGATTTTTGACATTTGAACCACTAACACAAAAGTTCGAAAAAAAGACTGAAATAACAGTTTTCTTTAAAATTTTATTGGGTAACTTAAACAATTAATAATCCGTGTTTCTACCGCGAACACTAACAACACAAGAACATCGGTTTGGCATACTCAAAATGAGTTCATCCAAATCACGCTGTGGAATGGCCGCCCATGTTCGTTGCAACAACAAAAAAAGGTCTTCTTGCGACTGGATACCCTCCATATTCGGCAGAGCTCTTCTCTGTAGCATATCCCATGCATGCTCAATCGGATTCAAGTCTGGCGACTGAGCAGGCCAGGGCAGGACATTGATGTTAGCTGCGGCGAGAGTCTGTCTTACAACTCTTGCGGTGTGCGGTCGTGCATTATCATGCATTAACTGAAATAAGGGACCGATTTGCACTTGTAGAGGAACGATGACGTCTGATACAATCGTCTCAGCATAAATTTGAGCGTTGAGGTTGCCTCTGATCCAAATCAACTCAGTTCTTCCGCCGATCCAAATACCCGCCCATACCATGATGGTTCCACCACTATAAGGATGGACTTCCTGGCAGGATTTTAATCGCTGTTGGCGTCCAGGCGTTCTCCAGTGTCGTATACGTCATCTTTGCCCCGGCATTCGTACGGTTGACATAGGTGTTTATTTGCTCTGTGTTCAAATATCTTTAATTCAGCCTAATTCAAATATAATCTTTAAAAAAAGTACATATAAATGACCACAGAACAATAGTGAAGTGAATTAATAAAACAATTTAATGTAATAAAGTGCATAAACTAACTTAACAAGTGATAACAGTTAAAAATTTTAAACGACAGCTGATCATTTTGTGAGTGAATGACAAGACATTTTGCGCGAAGTGCACAGGATTCTCGCGGTTCGGTAGCGCGCTGAGGTCACATTACTGCGTGTACGGGCGCGCGGTGACGTAAGCGACTGCGCGCACCAAAGAGCAAGCAACACTGAACGCGGAACGTTTTGTACCATCACTGTATTGCCTCTGGGAGGACGAGAACAAAAAAAAAAATAATAAACGGGTTTGCTAATTCTGTTCTTACCTACCGCTGTGAGTAAGTCATCAGTCAGCTGTGAGTATGCCAAGGACCGTGCGCTCGCCCCCTGCTACTCCTGCCCGAGAGACAGATAATCCACCAATTTTCTCAACTCCAGAAATCTATAATAATAATCCCAACGAGACCGAAACCTCAAATATTACCTCGAGGTCCAAACGACTTCGACCAGACTTTTCTCCCGAGTGCGAATGGAAGAATTTCGAGGATAAAATAATGAAGTTATTTACCTCTTGGAAAACTGATCAAGAGGCCTTGCTTGGGAAATTAACATCAGAGTTGACCGAAATTAAGCTACAAAATGCAGAGATCCAAAAAACGAATGCTGGAACCTCAAAAACTTTAGAATTTCTAAGTCACGATTACGATTGCATTAAAAAATCACTGCAGAAATTAGAAAATGAAAATAGTGAACAGCGCAATTATATACTGGAACTTGAAAAAAAAGTTGAAGATCTGCAATTGAGCTCTCGTTCAGCATGTATAGAGATTAGGAATGTCCCAGCTAGTGAGAAAGAAACAGCCAGGGACCTAACATCGATTGTTTTAAAAACCTGTGAAACCATCATGCCTACGGATAACCCACCCCAACTACGTGACGTATATCGTTTGCCCGGGAAAAAAGGCTCAACTAGGCCGATAGTTGCAGAGTTCCTGACTGTCCCCTCAAAAAATCAAGTACTGGATGCCTGCCGTACGTTCAATAAGGGTCTGCCATCGACTGAAAAATTAAACACTGGACATATTGGTGTGCCCGGTGAAGTTAAACCAGTTTACATCGCCGACCACTTGCCTCGCACCCAGCGACAACTATTCTTCGAGGCTCGATCGTTTGCCAAAACGAACAAATATAAATTTTGTTGGTCACAAAACGGAAAAATATTTCTTCGGGAACGTGAAGGAGTGGACTCCGTCATTGTCAGCTCATTTTCTTGTCTTAAGAAACTGCTTACCCCTGCAAAATAACGGCAAGGTGTTTTGTTTTCATTCATATTGCATGCTTTTAGAATTAATTCGAACCTTACATTTTTATTTACTTAAAACTCGATTATTATTACCTTTCTTACAAATCAGCCTTTTACAGTTTTCACAATATATTTACTTATTTTGTAATAACGACATTCAGATTGCTAACTTCATTTATCCATCTTGTCTAAATCAGCCTCTGTATTGCACATTGTACCTTTTAGTATCATGTAAAAAAAGGAAATTTTTGATAAATTGTTATTACAAACATATCATTCATATCATACTTGCATCTATGTTCAGTTATTTGTCTATCATAATCTTAATTAATTTAGCCGCAACATCCAAAACAGAATTAATAAACATCCACAAAAACAACATACACAAAACCCACATATTTATGGTTGAAATCTTGATGCACATAACATCAAACATCAATATTCGATCCTGACACTTTAGACGACCTTGACGCTCTTGGTTTGAGTGATTCACACATTTGTTTACCTGAGTCATGCAAACTTTTCATTAATGACACTAATAACAAGTCGCTTAATATAATACACTTAAATATACGTAGTGTAAATTGTAACTTTGATAGTTTCCTTCTTCTCCTGGCTAGAATAGAAATATCATGTGATGTTTTGATACTATCAGAGTGTTGGCTGAGGACGGCAACAGTTCCACCTCTGGAAGGGTATGTTTCCTATCACACGAGCAAACTTATTAATCAGAATGATGGTGTTATAATTTATGTTAGATCAGAATTACCTCACATCGTCACCGAACCTACTATGTCTGGTGCTAGTAGCTTGCTCTGTAATGTAAACTCTCACAATATCTTACTTTTAGCGTTATACCGCTCTCCCTCCATACAAAATCTTGACAACTTTATTGATAGCCTAGACAATATTCTAACTCAGACAGCAGCCCTAAAGAATTTTGCAATTATGGGTGACATCAATATAGACATTAATCCGAATACTCTCTCCCAACAAGCAAATCAATACCTGAACCTCATTGCTTCACATGGTCTCCTTCCCACACATTTATACCCAACCCGTATTAACTCCTGTATTGACCACGTAATGTTAAGATCTGACTATAAAAATACGACTCTGGTTCTTGACACTGATGTAACTGATCATAGACCTACGATTATTAGCATCCAACGTGCTCTGTCACTGCCTTCCTCTAAACATAGTCGCATAGTTGTTGATTATGCAGCTGCAACAACTGACATCTTATCAATGGACTTCAGTGGAATAATGAACGATCAAGACCCAAACAGTGCCGCCGAGTCTCTAGTTTCCCTTATTAGTTCCGTCATCACCACTCGTTCGAAATCGGTGCACATTCCTTCAAAACGCCGAGTCCTTAAACCATGGATTACAAATGGACTGCTCCGGTGTATCCGAAATAGAGATAGCATGTTTAGAAAGTTAAAGGCTGATCCCGAAAACCTCATTCTCAGGATTACATATAAGCGGTACCGTAATTTCTGTAACAAGCTTCTCAGGAACTTAAAGCATGCATATGAAAAGAATGAATTTCAAATGGCGAAGAACAACCCTAAAGCTACTTGGAAGGTTATTAAAAATGTTACTGGAACTGGTCTCAATATCAATTCACCAAACGAGCTACTAAGAGTATCTTCGGATGAAAAGTCTTCAGTCAACAAAGTCAATGAGTTTTTTGCCAATGTTGGCAAAAACTTAGCAGACAAATTCCTGTCCAGCTCGAATACCTCGGAACGTCTTCTCGATGCACTGCCCCCTAACTCGCTAGTACTTCTACCCACAGATGAAGTGGAGGTCTCGAATCTCATTATTGGGTTACGAAATGATGCTGCAGCTGGATGGGATGGCATCCCATCGAGAATATTAAAGTCTTGTTTGCCCGCTATTGTCTCACCCATTACGCATATCTGCAATCGCTCCATTTGTACGGGTTGTTTCCCCAAGGTTTTCAAAAGAGCTGTTGTTCACCCAATCTTCAAAAATGGGGACAGATACAATGTAGATAATTATAGGCCGATCTCAGTCTTGCCTGCTATCTCTAAAATATTAGAAAGGATCCTTAATAATCGTCTGGTAGATTATCTTGAGTCATATAAATTACTTAGTAATAACCAATACGGTTTTAGAGGTGGCAGGTCAACTGAAAATGCTGTTGCTGCCCTGGTAGACCATGTAGTATCTAAATTAGATAGTAAAATGAAATGCTTGGCGATCTTCTTGGATCTTTCTAAGGCGTTCGACACCGTGTCTGTCCCCCACCTTTTATCCAAACTGGAGGCTTCAGGCATTCGAGGTCATACCTTAAATATTTTTCAGGATTACCTGTGTGATAGAACCCAATGTGTTAAAATAAATGATGTGATTAGTGACACCATTTCATTGAATTTTGGTGTTCCTCAGGGCTCAATCTTGGGCCCTACCCTGTTTCTTATGTATATTAACAACCTGTGCAAAATGTCCCTGACGAACTGCTCAATCTTCACTTATGCTGATGATACGGCTCTAATAATACATGGTAGAGACTGGCCTGAAACAGTAAAATATGCAGAACTTGCTCTAAACTCAGTGATGAAATGGCTGTCAGACAATATCCTAACCCTAAATTTAAATAAAACTGTTTACTTACCTTTCTCCTTATTGTCAACCAACCTCCCTTCCCCGGATTCAATGGTGCTCAGAGCACACACTTGCACACTCGGTCTATCTTCCTCTCAATGTGGCTGCCCTCAACTCAAAAGGTGTGAGTCTGCCAAATATCTTGGAGTCTATCTAGATAGTTCTCTAAACTGGAAACCGCACCTTAGCAACATTATATCCCGAGTCCGCAAGTGTATTTTTATTTTTAAAAAACTAAGGCATTCTGCGGATCGCTCTACGCTTAAAACTGTTTATTATGCCCTATGTCAAAGTATAATAAACTATTGCATTACAGTGTGGGGTGGAACTTCTAAAACAAATCTCCTGCCTCTGGAACGAGCACAGAGAGCTGTTCTCAAGACTATGACCTCAAAGCCTTTCAGATATCCCACCACGGCTCTTTACGCTGAATGTCAGGTCCTCACAGTGAGACAGCTCTTTGTTCTTGGTACTGTACTACGTAAACACCCTTTTGTCGTATATGACTCGAATGCCAAAAAACGACGACGTTTCGAAGTTTGCTCAACTCACGGATGTAGAACGGCCCTTGCTCAGCGTCATTTTAGTGTACTGTCTAACCACTTATATAATAAAATAAATAAACTTTGCTCCATTGCTCCAATGTGTCTAAATAAATGTAAAACAGAGGTCATGAAGTGGCTTATGACATTGGGTTACGACAAGACTGAAGATCTACTACAGATATCGAACCAAATATAGACAAATGTGGTAATATATGTACATATATTGTATATATGTATATATATATATATATCCTTTATACAGAATTATATAAACACAAGCTTTCACCATATTTATCCTCCTCTCACACACATACAGACACACACACTTACACAAATAAACACACACATTACACACACAAACACACATTCACACACACTCAAATACAGTTACTCAAAGAGGCTATAATCACAGTTGCATTGGCTAGTAAAATAGTTATAATAATGATTGTGTATTTATGTCTTACAACTACCTACTAATGTTCAAGTCATAGGCGAGGACGCTGGCACCCTAAACACAAGTTAAATCTTACACTGGGTGCCAGAGCTCATCGTAAACACTTTTGTCTTCGTAGTTGTAACGCTGCTAATTGTTTAGATTTAAGTGTTTTTGTTCAATTTGGAGGTAATAAATATTTTATTATTATTATTATTTACGTCTTGTATCCGGTCTCATACCGAAACGAGACTCATCAGAAAAGCACACGAAACGCCATTGTTCTTCTGCCCAATTTCTGTGTTCAAGAGCCCATTGATATCGAATCCTACGATTGTGCATTGCTATAGGTGGTACCCGTAGCGGTCTTCGGGAATGAAGGTTCACTTCATGCAAGCGGTTTCTGACTGTTTGGTCGCTAATTAAGTTCCCTGAAGAGTGATGAAGCCTCACGGCTAACATCATGGCGGTTATTGTTGGAGCTCTTCGAGTTAAGATTTGAATGTATCGGTCTTGTCTCCGTGTGGTGCAGCGATACCGTCCTCCATGGCGCTCAGCCACGGTACCAGTGCTTCGGTAACGTGTCCAAAGTCGACTGATAACACTCTGACTTGTATTCAGAGCTAAAGCCACAGTACGTTGCCGGGAACCAGCTTCTATCATTCCCACGGCTCTGAGCATTTCTTCCCTGCTTAAATGACGTCGCCGCTCCATAATAACGTTGGTTTTAATCAGTAGTAGGGAAACAGTAGCACTAATAATGTCTTCAATGCGTTGTATGTTTTTATAGGGAAAATATTGACAGCTGATTTTCATCTTTTACTCGAATTTGATTCACAGTTCCTGATTCAAATTATGAAATGCACCAAAAAGGATCCATATAAATTTATAAAATCATAAATTTATTACAAAGCCACATCTCAATCTCAAGAAATCCGCATAAAAATGCTTGATCCCTAGACACTTTTGATGTGTGTATTTATTTTTCCAATTAAAAAGTATAATTGTATTTTCTAGACTATATTATTTTATTTATTTATATTAAACTGGTTAATTATTACGTAAATACTCTATAGTAATATTTTAATAACAATCTTTTTTGTTTTTAGCTACCAACACACGTGTAAAATGGGCGACCGACGTCAAGAACAAATTTGTTCGTGGCTGGAAGAGGATTCCGGTGATGAAGCATTGGATGCGGACCTTGATGGAGAACAACATCGTGTTGACATCTCTCTCTCTTATGCTATCATCTCTTCACGATGACGACAAACTAGATCAAAGAACTGGAAATGAAGCTAAACCAGAGATTGTAACATTTTACAATTCCACAAAAGGTGGAGTGGATGTAGTAGACCAAAAGAAAGAGGATTATTCCGTTGCCAGAATCACTTCACGGTGGCCAATGCGCTTATTTTTTTCCATTTTGAACATAACTGGAATCAATGCCCAAATAATATACAAAGCTAAAACCAAAACTTTGATTGAAAGACGTACATTCCTAAAAGAAGTGGCGCTTGAGCTGGTAAAACCACATATTTCACGCCGAATTTGCATGGAGAACATATCTTCAGATCTCAAGTTTCTAATGAAGCGATTTGTGCCAGCTCCTAGTCCTATTTCAGAGCCTAGGCCAAGCGGATTCTGTTCTATATGCCCTAGACGTAAGAATAGACGGACAAAAAAAGCTTGCACTTTGTGCAAGCAATCACTCTGCATCGAACATGCTACATATATGTGTTCGATTTGTTTTGAGAGACACACTTGTCCAGATTACATGGAGAAGTAATTTTTTAAAGTTTTTGTTATGTAAGATTTTTTATAGTGATTTGAATGAAGACTGACAAAATTAGAAAATAAAAATTAGTTGATTCGTTATTTGTTTTAGAAGTTGCATTTATGTTACATATTTTTAATAAAAATACTTGTTTTCTTACTTATTAAACCTTGTTTTATTCATATAAATCCATTACAAGACAATAACTACCATAAAAGTAGAAATATGAGCATTTAAAGTACTGTGAGCAATTTGCTCACGCGCGCCTATCCATGTAACGAATAGAGGCGCGCCTTCTCACGGGTTAATAAAACTGTTGATAATATATCAATGTAAGTAATATAAGTTGGCAACACTGTGGTTGTGTCTTTGGTTCCGGTTTGTCTGTGATCTTCGCAATGGTGGATAGGCGTCGGTTATATTGTAACAGGTTATAAGGTTAATAAAACAGCTTATAAGTTAATTTACGTCTCATCATTCATTACACTTTACAACAGGTTATGGGCCCAGATGCGCCAACCTGTCTGTAACTTGTGAATTTGAATTGGAAAAATATCGACGAAAGTGAGGTTAGCGTCGCTTGGCTTGGCCGGCGTGAAAAACTGTGGTTACTGCAAGGTGGACGAGATGGAAGGAATCACGAATGTGATGAAGCTGGAAGGGACTAAAAACTGGAATATAAGGAAATTTCAGACCACAGTTTTACTGCGTGGTCAAGGATGGCTCGAGATAGTAGAAAGACGGTCAATAAAACCGGAAGAGGCAGCAGCGCGGACCATCAGGGAGTGTAAAGATGCTAAAGCTCAAACTATGATTGTGACAAGGATGTCGGAAGATGTAATGTTACACCTTGTAACATGCTCCACTTCAGGAGAAAGCTTTCAAGTGTTTTGAACAAAAATCCGAAACAAATATATGTCGAAGAATCGATATCAGAAGGGGCGCGATATCGGAAATAACACTCACAAAACCTTCGTTAACACTTTTAATTACTTGCTAACACACACTGACTACAAAATAATCAAGGATGTCCGAGATATGGCTCGATTAAAAACTTAGGAACGCGGGAAGTTTATCGTGGACGACATGGCGTGACCAAGATGTCTACACAGCTTGACGGACCGATTCCAAGTGTTCCCTTCACTCCACTGTCCGTCCAAGTGGCCTACCCCACACAGGTTTGCCAACATATCTGTCAACGTCAGTACCTGTCAACGTCGAATACCTGATTAAACTTCCGAATCGATATTCGACTAGACTTTTCGCTCGGTGTTGCCATTACTCCACGCTAAGCATCCCCAAGTGGACATCCCCACTTGGCATTCCTATTGTTATCTGTCAAATCTAACTTCATAGTTCCTCCAATGAGAGACAGATGGCGTTATTCTAAATTAACACTAATCAATAAAGATTCTAAATTGAGTTTCTGTTTTGATTCACACTAACGATAATAGATGGCGTTATTCCAAATTAACAATAATCCATAGAGATTCCAAATTGTGCTTCTGTTTTGATTCCTCGGCAATGCCAATAGATGGCGTTATTCTGAATTATTGTGCTTCTGTGTTGATTCTGCGACACGGCCATTCTGACAATTCACACGTCCTCGTGTGTGACATCTGGAATGAGAGAAAATTCTCGAACAGTAACCATTCTAACCGTTCGGCCATTCCTGACCCAAATGGAAAAAGGTATTCTAATCAAAATAATTACAGGGTCTAATGAAAGTCACAACAAACTCTTACTCTCAAAGCTGACATGTCGAACAACACCCATACTCATTCAAGTAATAGGAAACTCATCAAAATATTGCAGTGCTCATACTCTGACCTCCATCCGGTCTTCATCATCACACATTATAACCTCCATCGGGTCATAAGCATGAAATCAAACGACCTCCATCCGGTCTTCAACACAACACCATCAAGATAATCATTTAGAGCCTTTATCAAAATAATTCTTAAAGTAGGTTTGTTCAACATGTTACCTTATTTTTCCAATAACGTTACAGATTATAAATTCCATAAAGAAGATATCACATGAACTACTCAAAGTCAAACACAAAAGACAACACAATTTAGACTGACCGAAAATCCCAGAGGAATCAAGTACCTTTGCAATTGTATCATCACAATGCTGCAAGCTTATAATCAAAACAGTAGGAATCAAATTCGTGGCCTGTGGCTAACACTAGCCCCACCAACAAACCTCTGTTTGTTGCACACCGTTCAACATGAACGCACAATACACGACCTCCGACAGTGCCATTCGCACACCGCGCATCCATGGACACCAGGATGTCAAAAATTTTCGGAAATACGGACTGGCTACGAAATGGCTACTGGTACGGTCTGACCAGCCGACCTAAGATTCCACACTATCATTCAACTCAACACCTCTACTTAAAAATTGTACTTGTACCTCAGGCATTCTCCCTCAAATCCACAGCACTTAACCAGCACCATGCATCACTACTTACCCAGCAGTGTAAATCACTGTAAGTACTTAACCAGTACTTAACATTGTAGCGCTTAACCAGCGTTACAAATCTTATCACTTACCCAGTGATAATAATAACGCTTAACCAGCAATATTAACCCACTAACGCTTAACCAGCAATATTAACCCACTAACGCTTAACCAGCGAAAGCACACATCATAACACGCACTAGCGATTCAACAGTTAGCTGCTGAATTTGCGTTGGTTTTCGCTTAACCAGCTCAGCCAACGCAATCCGCCTAACCAGCGATTACACTACTAACGCTTAACCAGCGATAGTCGACATAACTCGCTTAACCAGCGATTCAACAGCCAACGCCCAACCAGCGAAAGCACACATTATGACACGCTTAACCAGCGATTCAACAGTTAGCTGTTGAATTTACGTTGGTTTTCGCTTAACCAGCTCAGCCAACGCAATCCGCTTAGCCAGCGATTACATTACTAACGCTTAACCAGCGATAGTCGACATAACTCGCTTTCCCAGCGATTCAACAGCTAACGCTTAACCAGCGATTTAACAGCTAACGCTTAACCAAAAATATTAACCCACTAACGCTTAACCAGCGAAAGCACACATCATAACACGCACCAGCGATTCAACAGTTAGATGCCGAATTTACGTTGGTTTTCGCTTAACCAGCTCAGCCAACGCAATCCGCTTAACTAGCGATTACACTACTAACGCTTAACCAGCGATAGTCGACATAACTCGCTTAACCAGCGATTCAACAGCCAACGCCCAACCAGCGAAAGCACACATTATGACACGCTTAACCAGCGATTCAACAGTTAGCTGTTGAATTTACGTTGGCTTTCGCTTAACCAGCTCAGCCAACGCAATCCGCTTAACCAGCGATTACACTACTAACGCTTAACCAGCGATAGTCGACATAACTCGCTTTACCAGCGATTCAACAGCTAACGCTTAACCAGCGAAAGCCTACACTAACACACTTAACCAGCGATTACACTACTAGCGCTTAACCAGCGATAGTCGACATAACTCGCTTAACCAGCGATAAAACAGCCAACGCTTAACCAGCGAAAGCCCACATCATAACACGCTTAACCAGCGAGTCAACAGCTAACGCTTAACCAGCGAAAGCCCAAGTAATCCGCTTAACCAGCGATTACACTACTAACGCTTAACCAGCGATAGTCAACATAGAGAACACAAGGCACCAGAGTCGTAAACAAAATGAAAACTGCTCACCGGATAGGGTCCCAGTTGACGCGCTCAGGAGGCACAGGTCAACCCTCTTTTCATTAATAGGCTTTGATGACCCGGAGTCGGCGTTGCTCCTCTCACTGCGCCGCGGCTGGTAAAACACTTCAGAGGCTTCACAGCACTTTTCAGGGGCATCGCAGTCATCGCTAGGTAGCTTTCTCTTCATAAAAGAAACCGCTTGCAGCTCTTGTTGTAGCTGGCCACGTGTCTGGATTTCCCACTGAAACACAAAACAGTCCACGACAGAATACTGTTTCACTCGGTCATTCCTGACCAAACTCTAGATTCAGTTCGTCGGCGAAAATAAGGAAATTCCAGAACTCTACTGTATCATTAAAACGTTCAATTAAATGAAACATCGGGAAAAGGTAATTGAAAATACAACAATCACTACCCTAGGCCACTAACAATTACCCTAGGCCACTAAAAACCCTAGGCCACTAACTACTAACCTAGGCCACTAACAATTACCCTAGGCCACTAAAAACCCTAGGCCACTAACTACTAACCTAGGCCACTAACAATTACCCTAGGCCACTAACAATAACCCTAGGCCACTAATAACTACCCTAGGCCACTAACAACTACCCTTGGCCACTAACAACCCTAGGCCACTAACAACTACCCTAGGCCACTAACAATTACTCTAGGCCACTAACAATTACCCTAGGCCACTAACATCTACCCTAGGCCACTAACATCTACCCTAGGCCACTAACAACTATCCTAGGCCATGTACCACAGTCGTTCGAATCAACCTTCACACGGTCGCACACAACTCTACGTTCGTCTACTGACATCCTATACAGTTGCCGCTGCACTGAGCTGGCCTGTAGTCACTCGCGCAGTAGACAAAACGGTAATGAAAAACTTAGAAAATTCTTAAGTGTTTGCAAAAGCCTAGACTTGTCATACCCGTTATAGCCGTCACGATAACAGTTAAATCCAATTGAAATGCGTTGTCACTATTATGCCTCACTGAATTTACACAAAGGACTTTCGTTAACCTAAAAAGCTCAGTTGGCATACAAACATGTTTACAGAAAAACCCTGATTTAAAATCTCGCTACCTAACATGACATCACATTGCAAATAATTGTCGGGCAAAAATTTTAAAACAAAATTTCAAGAGGATGATCACCCGTTAATCACTACACAACATAAAATCTGTTCTGGACTGAATACTCGTGTCTGACCTATACCAGTCATAACATTACATTACAAACTCGTTTACCACAAAATTTCGATGAAAAACTTTTTTTAACCAACGAGCATTCAGCATCAGAATCGTAAGTAAAAATGAAACATTTCACCTGTGTTGTATTCTGCCTGATGGTGGTTGCACAACTCGGACATTGACGCATCGCGCCGTGCCGTCGACTGGTCCGCTGCCACAGCCGCCACCACTGCTCGTACAGCGCACGGCTATGTGACCTGGCTTGCCACATTTGAAGCACACCAAGGTCTTCGATGCCGGCTGCTGCGTCACTTGGCTCGATGATGCTGTAGGTGTTGTAGGTCTTCCCTTCGTGTCCATCAGCTTACTTCTTAAATTCGGTCCATGTCATCCCAGGAAACGACACGGTAGATAGCCAGGTAGAAGCTCCTCCCTTCAAGGCGCGGCTTATAGCGACCATAAGCGGGGCGCACTGTTGGTCCTGGTCCATCAAGCACATCTCTGCAGTCGTCACCCAAGCACGCGCATCCACATCCCGTTTCTCAGGATTGAAATCCGGTAAACGAAAGCGTCGTCACATGGCTTTAATAGGTGTTTTCACGGCTTGAATCAGTGTCAGAAAATTGCGGTTCTGTTTTCCCAACAAACACATCCATTTTTCATCACTGTAGTCTTTATTTCGAACACGTGGGTCGTCTTGGTCCATATCCCGCTTCTGATGTCGAAGAATCGATATCAGAAGGGGCGCGATATCGGAAATAACACTCACAAAACCTTCGTTAACACTTTTAATTACTTGCTAACACACACTGACTACAAAATAATCAAGGATGTCCGAGATATGGCTCGATTAAAAACTTAGGAACGCGGGAAGTTTATCGTGGACGACATGGCGTGACCAAGATGTCTACACAGCTTGACGGACCGATTCCAAGTGTTCCCTTCACTCCACTGTCCGTCCAAGTGGCCTACCCCACACAGGTTTGCCAACATATCTGTCAACGTCAGTACCTGTCAACGTCGAATACCTGATTAAACTTCCGAATCGATATTCGACTAGACTTTTCGCTCGGTGTTGCCATTACTCCACGCTAAGCATCCCCAAGTGGACATCCCCACTTGGCATTCCTATTGTTATCTGTCAAATCTAACTTCATAGTTCCTCCAATGAGAGACAGATGGCGTTATTCTAAATTAACACTAATCAATAAAGATTCTAAATTGAGTTTCTGTTTTGATTCACACTAACGATAATAGATGGCGTTATTCCAAATTAACAATAATCCATAGAGATTCCAAATTGTGCTTCTGTTTTGATTCCTCGGCAATGCCAATAGATGGCGTTATTCTGAATTATTGTGCTTCTGTGTTGATTCTGCGACATATACATATTATTTAGCAGAGATTTTTCCAATATAAGTTTGAGAAAGGGCTTGAGATGTCAGTGTTCATAATTATCTAAGATTCAAGAAATGCAAAGCCGGTTAAAACAAATGGGTGAGCCAGTTTCGGACAAGTTTATTATAACCAAAGTTTAATGAGTTTGTCCGAGGACTATAAACACTTTGTATCTGCGTGGGAATCGGCACCTGACGACAAATAGACATTCGAAAACTTGGTGGCGCGATTACTTGTCGAGGAAGAGAGAATAAAGGAGAAAACTGAAGAAACATGTGGTACTTCATCTTCATCGGCGTTCGCAGTTAAAAGATTCATAAAATGCTATAAGTGTGATAATACCCGGACATGTTCAAAACGAGTGTAAGAACCATAAAAGTAGTGGCGAAAAAGTTTATAAGTTTTTTTTATTCCAAATAATAATATACCTATGTAAAAACAGTACAAATATAGGAAGTACATTTTAAGCAAAGAATTGCTTGTATTAGGTATTTCCGCTCTTCCGGTTTACAGAAACAATATATTATGAGAAAATTTAGGAAAAAAAATTCAAAACAAAAAACCAACATCAAAATAAAGATCAAAATAAATAAATAATTACAATTTAAATTAATATCAAAATTAGAATCAATAATCAGAATTAAAATCACAATAAAAATTTAATCTTAAATTAAATCAATGTTAAAATCAAATCAAATTCAAAATTAAAACCAAAATCAAAATTGAAATCAACATCAAAATTAAAATCACAATAAAAATTAAATTTAAATCAATATTAAAATCGAATCAAATTAAAATCAGAATAAAAAACCAAATTCAAATTAAACTCAAAATACAAATTAAAAATTGCGCAAAATTGTGAGTGTGTGGGGGTGTGTGTGTGTTGGTGTAGGTGTGGGTGTGGGTGGATGGGTGGATGGGTTCGCGTGTGTGTTTGTTTGTGTCAATGTATCTCTCGAATTATGTGATTGCATTCAGAATTGTTTCGATTTCTTCATAGGTTTTGTTTGTCAGCCATTGATAGAGCATTTTTTTGCAGTCATAGTTTGTCATGGCATAAATGTTTAGTTCCTTATTTAGAATATAGTATATATGTGATGATTGTTTTGTAAATTTTCTTTTGACAAAGGCAGTTCTGACTCGTATTTCTGGTGCGACAGTATTTTTTCTCCTAGATTGTGTCCTCGAAAGGACAAACGGAAGTGATTTATGTTTCTTCAAAGCAGTCTGAGGAATGTATAATTTCCTAACCGACAAAAGATTCGAAGTTAGGTACAGGGTTTCAGTGGGGAATCTCATCGGTTTGAAGAACATGACCTTCAGTAACGCCCTCTGCGCCCTCTCCAGTTCCAAAAATTTTGTTTTTGTCGCACCACCCCAGATTGGCAAACAGTATATTAATATTGATTGGCCCAAGGACACGTAGATTTGCCTGATTAGATTTTTAGTGGCCACATTTCGAAGCAGTTTGAAGGTCCATATTAGTTTTCTAACTCTACACATTATTAGTTCAAAATGCGAGTGCCATGATAATCTTTGGTCCAGCATAACATCAAGGTATTTAGTGTTATTGACTCTGTTTATTTTCAAACAAGTACAGGTGTTGTTAGAAGAGCCGGAACATGTGTGTATTTTAATCTGGAAGTCTTGTGATGGTTGAGAACGATTGTAGATGGAGAAGCAGATATAGTTAGTCTTTGAGACATTCAATGTCAGTAGGTTACGATCGAGGCAGATCCCATGATTTTTCTGAAAATACTATTGCGATATCGTCGGCGTAAGAGAATATGTGAGCGTTTTCTATAGACAAATTACATAAATTGTTAATATACACAAGGAACAATGTTGGGCCTAGCACACTTCCTTGTCCTACCCCGTATGTCACGACTTCTTGAGAACTAGTGACCGATCCTATCTTCACCACATAAGTATCTTCTCTCGCTCAGATATTCCTGAAACAACCTGAGTGGGGCACCTCTCACGCCAATGGCTTCTAACCTGTGTAGAAGAGTGGGAAAAAGTGAATGATAATAAATGCTTTTTATTGCGGTAAACCCGGACATTATAAGTGGCAGTGTCGTTTTAGAAAGCCAAGGGATGCCAAGAAAACGAATAATGGGTTTGTAGTTTCTAATTCCAGTTGGGTGCGAGCGAGCGTTTTATTAACATTACATTTGCATATACTTCTGACAACGATGAGAGATTCGCCGCATGTTGTACCCGACTCTCGGCTAAATTCGTGCTTTGAGTCTGGCTATTTGCACGCGATGAGTCCATACAAACTTCTCTACCAGGGCTTCTATGAAATCTGGTACCACCCTCCAATAGCAACATGTGATACGTCGTTGGATAAGTATTTTTAAGCTGAACAAAAAATACTATGGCACCAAGTCTGAAATATTAGTCCGTTCTGAGATATATTTGATTTAATATGGCAGTATAAGATTTAACCAAATAGTGTTTTTTTCGTAACTTATTACATTTTGGTGCAGAGGAGGAGGAGGAGAAGCTCGGTTCTAAATAATGACAGCCACACAGGTCGATCTTCCATGTCAAGCCGCGCTTGCCTAGGTCGGTTTATGGATGGGTGACAATCTATCCGAGTTTTCTCCGTGCCTGAGAAAGCACTTAAAAGCCGTTGGTTACGGCTGTCATTTGTAGATCTTCGACAGTCGTTACCTACTATAGAAGCTCGCTTTGCCGTTAACCACCTCCGTAGTGGAGGTGCAGGTTGAAGAGCGATTTTAAGCTTTTACGCCAAAGATATTTTAACAATGCGTCAATGTCTTGTCACATTTGTCACTACACATAAGAGCTAAGTTTTTTACCTGACTGCGCGACGCAAAGGAGGGTAATGTGTTTATCAGTCTATGTATGTATGTATGTGTCGCATCGAGGGTGGCCGAGGTGCGAAGTATTGGGTCTTCCTCACGATCCGACATAATTTTTGATTAACGTGGGCACTGTGTGGGTACTCGAACGAAATACGGTTATGACTTTCACTGACTTTATTTAAAGTAACGATTTATTATTTAAACAGAAACAGACACGTGCGTTGGTACTGAGCGTCTGCCAAGACTGTCCGAACTAGACTGAGCTAACGCTCGGTCTCTGTGCGTCTTCGCTGCATCCCCTCTACCGACGATCGTGTCCAAGCGGTGGGGCGCGCTTGCGTTTCTAATCACATGATGTTTAGTTCTGAATTGAATTGATAGATGGCGCTGTACGTTGTACGGTAGCGACATCTATCGGCGACACGGCCATCCCTGACTAGCACCCGTCCTCGAGTGTAGTACCTGTGGACAAAATGCACTCAGAGAGTAAAAATATGTGTCGTGGTTAAAAAACACAAAATTACAAAGTTATCGTCATAACCTTTTCTTTATGTTAGGACGATAACTTTGTAATTTTGTGTTTTCTCATACTTCTTTTTTATTAAATTATTATTATTATTCCATTTATTTCAGGCATCAGTGGCCCATATAAAATACAATACAAAAATAAAAATTAAAAATAAACAATATACTAATACATTGGCCCCAAAGCTTCAAAGTGACAGTGTCGTGTTACACTGCGCGGTGTCGCGTAGCCTGCCGCGAAAACGCCGTTAGACTACACCCTTTGGCCAAAACTCAATTCAATTCAATTCTTTATTGCATTCACATGTGTATTAAAAGTTCTTAAAATTAGAGTTAGTTCCCATGGACCTTGTCGGGCACAACAATTCAATAAAATGTCAACAGTAGCATTAAAATAATCAACAATAATAAATTAATTTAAATGTGGACCAAAATCCTAATACATTTTTTCTGCATTATGAACAACTCGTTGATATCAACACTATTTCCCCAAATAATTATTCCATACTTAAGCCATGCGTATGCGTAAGCGTAGTAAGTGGATAGGGCAGTTTTTAGATCTGTTGATTTTTTGAGCTCGCGTAATGCATATATGAAACTCGATAATTTTGTATTTTTTTTGATGAGTTGAAGCTGGTAATACATATTACGCGGCTCCAACTTCACGACCCTCAAGGTCCAGTTGGTCTTCACTTTCACATACTGCACTATCTCCTCAACCTTCGTGGAGTGATGTAGTCGGGACACATACAGCAACGTCGTAGGTATCGCTGGACGTAGCAGCATATTGGGTCCTGTCAGTCCAGTACCGCATTGATTGCGACAAGTAGGCTGCTTCTTCTTCTTCTGAACTTTGATGAAGCCATCCTCATCACACTCTTGCTTCGCTGAACAGGGCTGTGTCGGATTCCTCGGAAGGATTTCATGGCGACGGTTCTGTTTTTTCTTTTTAGCTGGCTTGTTTGAGGAAGCAATTGCGGCGTAAGCCAGTTTGGGGGTCGACGTAGCTACGCGGGTCGTGTTCTCTGCAGAGGGGCAGGGGGCGGCGGGGCTCGGTCCATCGCCCTCGACATTTGCAAGTGCTGACAAATCCAATTTCGCCAATCCAAAACTGCTGACGGATGCATTTTGTAACGTATTTGCACCGTGACGCGTGTGTACGTTGACTCCGTCATTTGACCTACTTTCCGAAACAGTACTGCGTAGCAACACCATCTCGGCACGTAGTTCTTGGATGGTATCTTCTGACTTCTCCAACTTACACTGCACTTCGGCCAGGCTTGACTTGATTGATGTAATATCCTTCAGCAGCTTGGTGACATCTACGTGGTCGAATGTGACGGGCGGTAACTTATGTAGCTCCTTTGCTACGAAAGTCGGCACGTCGTCAGGGTCAGTCACCTTTAAAAAAGGTGATGATCTCTTGGACGCTCTTCTCTGTATCATCTCTCCTCCGAGATGGCATTTCACTGAGCTTCCCAGTCCTCTAGAACAGTAACATCTCGCCTCTGCTAATCTCATCTTCTTTGAAGCTCGACTTGCATATCTGCGTGATGCTCACCTCGTCCATAGTATCGATGGCATTCTGTATGAATGCCAACAGCTCGTTTGCGATAACTTGTTGTGTACTCATTGCGAAATATCAGGCAGCAGCTAAAGCCGCGCACTGTGCGTTAAACTGTGACAACACGTCCGTATTCGAGAGCGCATCGAACTGAAAAATAATTCTCTTCTCCTTTCTTCCTCTTTTGTCTTTTTATTTCCATATAATTTTGCCAACATTGAGAAACACCATAATTAATAAAATTTCCATTTCTAAGAGCTCATTTCAATTTTTTGCATTATTTTATGGTCTGCAATTCTGCATACACTTATTTAATGCAAAAAAAAAACAATAACTAGCAGCAAAAACTTTTGAGCGAACAGTTTTTTACAAGATAAATATTTAATACAGGAAAGATAAAACAGTTCAGCACTACATAAACACAGTTCGGAGAAAAGTTGTTCACACACTGATGGTTAGAGGCTTCCAGCAGTGAGGGCCTCCACAGGTGGTACCGCAGCAGGCAGTGGCTTCACCAGGCAGTGGCCCCAGCAGGTAGGGAGAAGACAGAAGTAGACCGTCGACTGCACAAAGGGCTGAGTCAAAACCGCGCCGCCGACTCCACAAAGGCTGAGATAGACTCAAGCAACTTAGTACTTACAGTGTTCTGCCAAGAAGGCTAAGATAGACTGACGCCTGCACAAAGACTAAGATAGAGTCTTCACTGCACAAAAGGCTGAGATAGAGTATTCACTGCTCAACAGACTGCGATAGAATCCGACTCCACAAAGAGCTGAGGTGAGACTGTTCACTGGACAGAAGTCTGAGATAGAATCCATCTTCTGCCAACGGCCTCC
Source organism: Agrotis exclamationis (assembly GCA_950005045.1). NCBI lineage: Eukaryota > Metazoa > Arthropoda > Insecta > Lepidoptera > Noctuidae > Agrotis > Agrotis exclamationis. The sequence continues at coordinate 2,341,651 of OX465443.1, forward strand.
GATTTTATACCCATCAGCTCGTTTTCAAAATCAGTCTTCTTTTCTATTTTCAAATATTAGTTTCTTCAAATGTAGTGGGACCCAACCATATCAGATCTCCTTCGTGTGCGTAAAATTAAATTAGAATGAATATTTATATAATATTATTATTATTATATCTTTATTCTTTTTTTTTTTCTTTTTGATTACATTTTTAAATATTTTTACAAAAAGAAATAAAAAAAACATTTAAAAATATAAAAAATAGCAGTCCACCAGGACCGGGAACAGGGTCCGGGCCGCCGGTGGTCAGGGCTCCTGAGAGAGGAACCTCCTAACAATGAGCGCCGTGACCAGCAGTACTGCTTCTGAATCAGGCGCCTGATACAGCTGCCAAGCAAGAGCCTCCTCAGATGTTGTTCGAGGCTCTTGGCAATTAAGCCATTGGCAGACATGACTATCGGCAGAATGACTGCTGTATTCACGTCCCACATGTCAACAACCTCGCGGGCCAGATCAAGATACTTGAATTGTTTATCCTTTTCTGCCTTCACGAGGTTCTCATCATGCGGGACCGTTATATCAACAATCATTGCGCGACGCTCCGATCGATCTATCACCACAATGTCAGGCTTACAACAGTCCTGTCAGTGACGATAGGTCGATCCCAGTCGAACGAGATATTGCCATTTTCGAGAACTGGGCCGGGCGCATACTTATAGTACGGCACTCCCGATTCCACAAGATTGTACTTCAAAGCAAGTTGCTGATGGATAATCCTGGCGACGAGGTTGTGTCTATGCAAATATTCTCCGTTAGCCAGACGAGAACACCCAGAAATAATGTTTCGGATCGATTATTATTATTATTATCTCTTTATTCTTCTTTTTTCTTATTGATTACATTTTTAAATATTTGTACAAAAAGAAATAAAAAACATTTAAAAATATAAAAAATAGCAGTCCACCAGGATCGGGAATATGTTATTATTATAATAACATGCACGTAATGAAATTATTATATTGCAGCTATAACAAAAATCTGACATTAATAGCATCTGACATTCATAGAATCTGGCGTTTTAAACTCGTCTGACATTTCTATAATCTGGAATTTATCGACTAAACCCGAAAAATGCTCATTCATGACATAGTACGGTACTGAGCAAAAGTGAACGTTTAAAATTTTGTTGATGGTTCAAAAACCGCCTGTTCGATTTCGATGAAATTTCATGGGACTATTTGGGAAGTACTCGTATATACCTACCCTTTCCAACAAAAAAATAAATTTTCAAATCGGTTGGCAAGTAACGCTATGCGCGAACAAACATGAAAAAAATGTTAACAACCGAATTGATGTTCCTCTGACTTGACTCCTCTTTTTTTGAAGTTAGATAAAAATAAATGCCTGCTTAATTAAGGCTTATACATAATATTCTGTTTACTTTAAAGCCAAGATAATCGAAAGCTGCTTTGGTCCTGAGTGACATAGGCAATAAGGGGGGGGGGGGGGGGCGAAGCCGCTGGGAAAAGTAGTCGGAAGTTATTAGGAATTGAGTTAAAATAGTTTTTGAACAAGGTTAGTATAAAACATAAATATTTCAATTAGGTAGTTTGAATCAATATAGCAAAAAAAAACCGGCCAAGTGCGAGTTGGACTCGCCCATGAAGAATTCCGTAGTAGCAAGCATAGATAATTAAGATTATAAAAAAGAAGAATTACGTCGGCCTAATTCGTTAACCTGTTAAGTCCATTTTTGGCAAAATTGACTTTTTGATGCAGTTCGAAAATTCAGCCTAATATCTACCGTAGCATTTAAGAAATAACAGCGATATCAGCCTAAAAAGGTGACAAATGCTATGCCCGAAAAACTGCTTTCTTATCACTAGCCAATCTCCACAACGCAAACCTGCTAAATCCTCTTGAGGCCTCAGTTTTGCACTGACAACGTTCCCAAAATCACGTGCCGTTTGGGAAAATTGATTATTTTATTTTATTGTTGTAAATAATTAATTGATTGTGATACAGTAGCAGTAGATAAACAATATTTAATATCTGTCATTAATAATAATAAAATACTTAGGAGTACAACACGTACTACAAGACAGACAACACATTATAATAACGTATATTAAAACTATTACTGATCGTTTATGAAAAGTTTAGCATTTTTTTTATCGTGGTAAAATCATCAAATGAGTCCTCCCACCCAAGGCAGGGCAGTAGGGACTGTCAGACTTGTACTGACTAAAATCCACCGTGTCCTTTAATAGCCTTTACATTCCGGGGTCACGGTATTCGTAAGTCCCGCGACCCCGGCAGGCTTTGGCCCTCTAAGGGGGGGCCAAAGCCGTCATTGTGCTGACACTTTTTGAGGCGCGCGTGGAACACAACGCGCCGTCGTCCCGGACATGGTCCATGGTCGGACAGCGAGTCGTCCATTACTCGGCGCCCGGACGCCCGCACCTACGGTGGCCGGAAATCGTCTTGCGACGTCCGACGCCGTAGGCATCTACCACTGCGGCTGGGCTGTGAGGTAGACTCTGTCCTCTCTCCTACGCGTCCCGCCTCCTCCTTCGCTAGCATGACTGCTTCGCAAAAGGAGCCGACTGCTTCCCATTCCGTTTCGCTCCGCAGCATTGCCTCGACCAATGCCGGGCGCGAGAGGTCGCCGCTTTCGCCGTCGTGAGGACACGGCGCGGCGGTGTTCTGCCCAAGCGGGGCAGTCCTGCACCGTATGCTCCACCGTGTCCTCCGGGCGATCCTCGCAGTGGTGATACCCAGGCCTTTCTTCCTTCCCTATCCGACACAGGTACCTGCCGAAACTTCCGTGTCCGATGAGGACCTGCGTCAGGCAGTAGGTCAGGACGCCGTGACGCCTATCCAGCCACTCCTCAAGGAGGGGTCTTACCGCCGCGATTGCGGCGTACCCGGACCTCGGTTGCACCCTCCATACTGCCCTGAGATCGCGCCGGAGCTTTTCCCGCCGCGCTTCGAGAAGTCGAAGCAGCGGGGATTCGCCCCAGCGATGCGCCTCCAAGCGCCACTCATAGACGCGCTGGAGAGCTGTCTCTTCCAGATCCCAGGGGAGTAATCCGGCAAGGAGGTTGGCCGATTCGCCGGCGATCGTGCGGTATCCTCGGATCATCCGTATAGCCATGAACCTCTGGCAGGAGGCGTTTGGCCCGCTGAGACTGGGCAGGAGTCGGCCTGAGGGTGGCTGCTGCCAGGTTCAGCTTTGGGGCCAAATACAGGAAGTGCTCCCTGAAGTTCCACCGGCTGTCGAGGACGAGTCCCAAGTACTTCATCGTTCTCCCGATGCTGATGCGAACCCCTCCCACCGATGAAGAGTTCAGCTTAGATATTTTAACCCTGTTTCCTATTAAAGAAGACTGATTGTTAAATTTTTAATAATAAATATTTTGATTACCTACTGATTGAATTCGTTTAACTGCAAAATTAAAATAATTATCTATAGGTACACCATTATTACCATTAATTTACCATACTAAATTTAATTAAAAAAAACTGCTAAGTCCTCAACCAAATTGAAACTTCACTACGAATAACTGCTTAATTATTGTTTTCCTCAATTTTGTAAAATGTGTTTAGGTTTTCTTAGATATTATGTTTTTAAAATATCAAGAAAAAATATATACGCCAACGGGATTTTCAAAATTTTGATTGCTAAACTAATAAAGATATTATTCAGTTTTTTCTTCGTCCTGTAAACTTTGCAAAAACGTATTTAGCAGGTTAACGAATTAGGCCGACGATTATAAAAAAGAGATATAATTATATTGAGATTAGTAGTAAGTAATATACACAAACAATAAAAGTAACTTTGTTTTTCATAGTGATTGTATGAATGGCAAAGTTATATTTGCGGTTTCAGAAAATGTATTTTATCTCAAAAACTGCTAAGTAATTATATCTCATCGAAACCAATTTTCGTTGAGGTCTACATTATATTTTTTTTTAGTTTTATCATTCTCTTATTTTACAAGTAACGGGGGGGGGGGGGGGGACACACAAACTGTCCAGTTTAGAAAAAAATGATATTAGTAACCTCAATATCATTTTTAAAGACCTATACATAGATACCCCACACGTATGGGTTTGGTGAAAAAACAATGTTTGAGTGTCAATTCTAAGTATGGGGGGAACCCCCAAAAGTTTTGTTTTAATTTTTGTGTAAAAATCCTAATGCGGTTCACATAATACATCTACTTACCAAGTTTCAACAGGATAGCTCTTATACTTTCGAAAAAAAGTGGCTGTGACATACGGACGGACAGACAGACAGACATGACGAATCTATAAGGGTTCCGTTTTTGCCATTTGGCTACGGAACCCTAAAAAAACATATCAGCAGAGCAATCAAGAAAATGCAAAAATGATTCTAATAGCTTGAAAAACTCATGCATTATAAAAACCGGCCAAGAGCGAGTCGGACTCGCCCATAAAGGGTTCCGTAGCAGCAAGTAATAACATACTATAAAAGTTCTTGTAGTTGGTTCCAACTTTGAAAGGTTTACGATTTATGACGTATTAAAAAAAAAACTTGAGAGGTGTCAAGGCACGTCGAAAATCGCTATGAACCTGTTAAAAAGGTTCAAGCGATTTTCGACCCTCCACCCCACACTACCCCACTCCACTCCGCTCCACTCCGCTCCGCTCCGCTCCGCTCCGCTCCGCTCCACTCCCTTCCACTCCACTCCGCTCCGCTCCACTCCACTCCACTCCGCTCCACTCCACTCCACTCCACTCCACTCCGCTCCACTCCACTCCACTCCGCTCCACTCCACTCCACTCCGCTCCACTCCACTCCACTCCGCTCCACTCCACTCCACTCCACTCCACTCCACTCCACTCCACTCCACTGCACTGCACTCCACTCCACTGCACTCCACTCCACTCCACTACCTATTATAGCTGTAAAAATGAAGTTGACAAACTTACATTTGCAGTTGTTCTCCGATACATTTTGTTTAGGAAAATGTTATCCCAGTACAATCAATCAATCAATCAATCATTATTTATTTGTCAAACATAGGTATTACATTAGAAGATCTTATGATAAATAAAAGTGCTCTATGTTTTGTCAGCTAAGACATACAAATATTTGTGTTTTAAAAGTAATATACATTTTTGAGAAATTATTATAAATGAAAAAAAATAAAGAAAGAAATGTCATTACAATATTAATAAATTGTTACAAATTAAAATTAGAAAATGAATTAATTTTTTACAATATTGGGGATAATTAAAAATTGTCATTCAAGAACTCGTCCAATGTATAATAGCATTTCTGAAGTAGCAGCTTGTGTAGGGCAGTTTTAAATTTATTTACTGGCAAGCATTTAATTGCGTCGGGTATTTTGTTGTAGACTCGAGGAGCAATGCCAAAGAAACTTTTCTTCATCAATGCTGTTCTACATTTCACATGGCTCAGTGTGTTTAGATATTGAGTGCGTACTGGCATTTTCTTTGCTGTGGCCAGTTTTTGAAATAAATGGGAATTATTTTTGACAAACAATGAAGTTTCTAAGATGTACAAAGCCGGGAGGGGTAAAATATTAAGTTTTTTAAAATATGGAACGCAACTGTCTGTCTTTTTCAATCCACACATCGATCGGACACATCTCTTTTGCATCTTAAATACGAGTTCTCGGTTTGTTGACTGTCCCCAGAAAATCACACCATATCGCAATACCGATGATACCAATCCATGATACGCCATTAATAGTGTCTCCATATTCACTTTTTTTGACAGTTGAAATAGAAGGTATGCTGACTTGCTTAATCGCTTACAAACTTCTTCTAGGTGTGGTTTCCAAGTTAATTTGTTGTCTATGGTAATACCTAGAAATTTTGCATTGGTAGCTTCTTCTATTTTAGAATTACCATAGGTGATATCAATTGGAGCATTTTCAAGTCGCTGATGGAAATGCATAACTTTGGTTTTATTTAGATTAATAACTAGATTATTATCATTAAGCCAATTAATTATTTCATTAAGAGTATTATTAATGTCAAGTTGGTAATTATTTGGATTATTGCATTTTATAATAGCCGTGCTGTCATCAGCAAATAGTACCATTTCTTGTCTTGTCATTTTCGGCAGATCATTAATAAATATCAAAAATAACGGGGGTCCCAGAACGGTGCCTTGAGGTACGCCGTATTTTATTTGCTTTGCTTCAGAGGTATATGTTTTTTCTAATTTAGTGACTGGGCAAATTCTAGAGATTTCTGTGCATTGATATCTGTTACTTAGGTAGGATTCTATGAGTTTAAGGATATTGCCTCTAATACCATAACAATATAATTTTTCTAGTAAAATTTTATGATTTACAAAATCAAATGCTTTTGTCATGTCTGTGTAAACAGCACACACCGGATTTCTTTTATCGACTGACGTCAAGACACTTGATAGTAAATCAAATAGAGCCATATTAATATTGATATTCTTTCTGAATCCCTTTTGTTCATTGCAGAACAATTTGAATTTTTCAAAATAGTCATAGATGCAGTTATATATTACTTTCTCAATTATTTTTGAAAATACAGAAATTTTCGCAATCGGTCTGTAATTTTTTAAATCAGTCCTATCGTCTTTTTTGAAAAGTGGTTTAATTATTGCTTTTTTTAGACTAGTCGGGAATATACCATCAGAGATACACAAATTTATTATATGCGAAAGTAGTGGCGCTATTAAGTACTTTACTTCTTTAATCGCCTTGGTTGAAATGTTATCATATCCAACGGTATTTGTATTTTTAAGACTGGTAATTATTTTTATTATATCATCGCATGTGACTGGTAGCATGAATAGGGATTGTGATGTAAGATTATCTCTCAAATGATTCTTATTAGATGGTGTATTATTATTTGTTTGAATATTATTTTCAACGACTTCAATAAAATACTTATTAAATTCATTAGCAATGTCAAGGGGATGAGAAAATGTCATGTTATTATGTTTAATAGATAGAATAGGTTCTTGTGGTAAACTATGTTTTGATTTATTTATTACTTGCCAAGCCGCTTTCGACTTATTTTGTGAAGTATTTATGTGATGATTATTTTGGGATTTTTGGGTTAGTTTTATGATTTTCCTGTAAAGTGTGGAATATTTTTTTAAAGTAACTTTATTTTCTATATTAGGATTTAGCCTATATGCCCAAAGTAGTTGTCTCTGTTTTTTACTACACAGTTTTATTCCGCGAGTTAACCATTTCGTTTTCTTATTGGTATATATAGTGATAGTTTTAACTGGAAAGCATAAGTGATATAATAATGAAAACTCATCTATAAAACGGTCATACGATTCATTTGCGTCCGTAGCTTCATAGACATTTTAGATGTTCTTTGAACTTAGCCAAATTAATGTCCGATAAATCCTGTTTTTTAGTTTTCCAGAACTTTAGAGTACACGTTTTATTGATAGGTACTTTTAACAGTTGTGACGTATGGTCTGATAGTACTAAATCCATTACATCCGCTTTCCATCCACGTCGGTATGAATGTGCAAAATTATCAATGCAAGAGTTACTACTTAATCTTGTTGGTTTACTGAGTGAAAGATTGAGATTGTATTGTCGGAGAAAACATTCAAATTCTAATGTAATATTATTTCTTTTGAGTATGTCAATGTTGAAATCGCCGGTCAAAATAATGTTTTTATTAGTAGCAATACAGACTTTGCGCAATATTTTATCTAATATTTCATAGAATGTAGTATAATTATATTTTGGTATTCTGTACACACATATAATTATGATATTGTGGGACACTAATTCTATGCCACAACACTCAATAGAACCTACCACTGAATATTTTGCTATATCCGTTATTTCCCTATAGTGTAAGCCTGTTCGAACAAAAATACAGGCTCCTCCTCGTTTAGTTTCTCTTGAAAAGAAAGCAGCGAGACAATAATTAGGAACATGCAGTAATTTTTTACATTCTGTTTCGACAAAATGCTCAGTTATGCAGACAACATCTATGTTCATTCCGTTATCAGAAAGCTCTTCTAGTTTAACTGTCAATAAATCTGATTTATTTAAAAGTCCTGCTATATTTTGGTGAAGTATATACAGATAATGATTATAGAAAAAACTGAGAATTATCATGTAGTTGAGTATCAGCAGGTGCATCAGTTTTCTGGGAACAGTCAGCACCTGACGTCAAATTAGCTGTGTTTAAATCTAGGACAATATTCTGCAGATCGTATAAAACAATACTCAACCCTTTATTATTCAAGCTCCCATACAAATTATAAGTTTCGGAAGTATAAGGAAGGTTTAAGTTGGAATCCAAAATATACGCATATTTATAAGTCTCTACATCCATATAAATTAAATTATTGAAAGTATCTATTCTGCTATTGAACATAATATTTTTATTTTCCATATATTTGAAGGTTGGTAGACATATTATAAAATTAGTGTGGGTTAATATCTGTAAGTTTTCACGAATGAAAGTAACTAGTTCTATATAATTATGCGTTCTTCTAAAATCCTCTTCTCCAATATAAATTATACAATAGTCGGAATGTGTGAAATTTTGTACTTTTTTGTCAATGTTATTTAAAAGTTGCTTTAATCCACACTTAGGCATACGGTAATGACATAATTGAAAATTATTTAGATCAGTTCTTTGACATAATGTGTACAGTCTATTCGATGTTTCACTACTTAACATGCATATATTATGTTTTAAAATAGGTAACGATGGATTAGTTTGAGTAGTTCCATTTTCTGAGGTTCCAGCAGGTATTTCTGCAGTGGGTGTGCAGGTAATAAATGTTTCAATGGACTGCGTTCCTTCAGACGTTTTTTTCGTTCTAGAAATTTTATCATTCTTTGGTGTATTTTGTTTTTTCTTATTGAGGGTACTTCTGGTATTATCTTTTTGAGACAATTCGTTTTCCTTAATTAAATCTCTGTTACTTTGTTCTAAGGTGCTTATTTGAGAACTTAGTAATTTTATTTCCTTGTGTGCACTTTCTAATTGAGACTTCAGATTTTTGACCTCATTCCTAAGAATATTTATTTCCTTTTCGTCCTCATCTTCTGACATTTCTGGTAAAGTATTAGTGGTACAATTCAATGTTTGTGAAATTAATTCACTGCTTTCATTTGGTTCCGAGATAGTTCTAGGACGTCGGAATGTTATATTCTCTAGGAAGTTCATGATAACCAGATTTTATTTTTTAAATTGTCACAAAAAGAATTTCCTGTGCTCAGGTTCGAACTCGGTATACCAAGTTTCCTGGAGAGAAAGGTAAGCCCTGCCGCCGCCGAGCTATTCATACATGTTACAAGTGTGTCGAATTGCGTGATCTATTGGTTTTACGAACGATTACTTTTATTAGAATAATAATAGATGTCGCTGTCATCAAATTCCTTTGTAAGTATTTAGTTTATTTTGTCTGTTAACACTGTTTATGGCACGGCAACTCTGATTAACAGTTAGTTGGTGACATTTTAACTAGATGGCACTGTATTGTCTTTTCTTCAAGAACACTGTTTGAATAAAAAACGGATTTTTGGCGGTAAAGATTTGTTGGAGATAACTATTTTTCACTGTTTATTATTAAGTTATTGTTTCACTGCACTGAATTATTCGAGGTTTAAGCCGATGTTTATGTATTTACTCATCAAGCACACATATTTCTGCATTTTCTTAGCAAGCACGAAAAGTATCTAGTAGTGTACGTTTTATAAGTTGGTCAACTATTACTCGTAAACTTGTAAAGCCCACTTAGTCATGATAATTTTCTTTTAAACTTCGATATATATACTACTATTGTAAATTTTTTCACACCCCCAAACACAACCGTTTAGCTGGTAGAGGGGGGGGGACACTCGAGTAGGGCAAAAATTAGCACTTTAAAGCTTAATATTTCACAAACGAATCTTTTTATCAAAAAATTGTTGATGGAAACTACCAATATTTTTTAAAGGCCTATTTAATGATACCCCACACTAAGGGGTACGCGAGAAAAAAAAAAAACATCCCCGCTTTACGTGTACAGGAGGGTACCCTAAAAAAAATATTTTACGAGATTTTATTTTACCACTTTTTTGACGCAACAAATCCGTATATTTACACCAAATTACAGCTTTCTAGTGCTGGGCGTCTCTGAGCTAAGCTGCGGACAGACGGACGGACGGACGGACGGACATGGCGAAACTATAAGGGTTCCTTGTTGACTACGGAACCCTAAAAATGATATTTGCCATAACAGCTGCTGTTGGTTGGATCATACGGATTTTCATAGAGGTTAAACCAAAACAAAAAATGAAATCGCTTCATCCGTTCGGGAGCTATTAATGATACCACAGACAGACAGGCAGACACGTCAAACTCCTCTTTTGGCGTCAGGGGGTATAAAAATAGTAATTTGATACTGGTACCTGTCTATCGTGTAAGGGCTAAAGTCTTCGCCCTCTTGTATCAGGTGTCTGCAGTGAGGGGTCGTCATACAGTCCAGCTGCGACTCTTCGTTCAAATGTAAATGTTCAGTCTGCACCAATGAGTCTATACACTCACCTGAAGTCATAACGCCAGATTTAATGCAACAATATTAATAATGTTATTTATTACTTATTATACACACATCAAAAGTGTCTAGGGATCAACATATATTTTTGCAATAACTTTTCTCCTGATTGATATTAATTAAAATTTTCTTTAAGGATTCATCAAATAAAGTGTTTTCGTTTGTCACAGTAACGATAAACCAAGTCACCTTTGCATTAATAAAGAAATTTGCCATTTTCCTAATAAAGGGATTTTTGACATTTGAACCACTAACACAAAAGTTCGAAAAAAAGACTGAAATAACAATTTTCTTTAAAATTTTATTGGGTAACTTAAACAATTAATAATCCGTGTTTCTACCGCGAACACTAACAACACAAGAACATCGGTTTGGCATACTCAAAATGACTTCATCCAAATCACGCTGTGGAATGGCCGCCCATGTTCGTTGCAACAACAAAAAAAGGTCTTCTTGCGACTGGATACCCTCCATATTCGGCAGAGCTCTTCTCTGTAGCATATCCCATGCATGCTCAATCGGATTCAAGTCTGGCGACTGAGCAGGCCAGGGCAGGACATTGATGTTAGCTGCGGCGAGAGTCTGTCTTACAACTCTTGCGGTGTGCGGTCGTGCATTATCATGCATTAACTGAAATAAGGGACCGATTTGCACTTGTAGAGGAACGATGACGTCTGATACAATCGTCTCAGCATAAATTTGAGCGTTGAGGTTGCCTCTGATCCAAATCAACTCAGTTCTTCCGCCGATCCAAATACCCGCCCATACCATGATGGTTCTACCACTATAAGGATGGACTTCCTGGCAGGATTTTAATCGCTGTTGGCGTCCAGGGGTTCTCCAGTGTCGTATACGTCTTGTATCCGGTCTCATACCGAAACGAGACTCATCAGAAAAGCACACGAAACGCCATTGTTCTTCTGCCCAATTTCTGTGTTCAAGAGCCCATTGATATCGAATCCTACGATTGTGCATTGCTATAGGTGCTACCTGTAGCGGTCTTCGGGAATGAAGGTTCACTTCATGCAAGCGGTTTCTGACTGTTTGGTCGCTAATTAAGTTCCCTGAAGAGTGATGAAGCCTCACGGCTAACATCATGGCGGTTATTGTTGGAGCTCTTCGAGTTAAGATTTGAATGTATCGGTCTTGTCTCCGTGTGGTGCAGCGATACCGTCCTCCATGGCGCTCAGCCACGGTACCAGTGCTTCGGTAACGTGTCCAAAGTCGACTGATAACACTCTGACTTGTATTCAGAGCTAAAGCCACAGTACGTTGCCGGGAACCAGCTTCTATCATTCCCACGGCTCTGAGCATTTCTTCCCTGCTTAAATGACGTCGCCGCTCCATAATAACGTTGGTTTTAATCAGTAGTAGGGAAACAGTAGCACTAATAATGTCTTCAATGCGTTGTATGTTTTTATAGGGAAAATATTGACAGCTGATTTTCATCTTTTACTCGAATTTGATTCACAGTTCCTGATTCAAATTATGAAATGCACCAAAAAGGATCCATATAAATTTATAAAATCATAAATTTATTACAAAGCCACATCTCAATCTCAAGAAATCCGCATAAAAATGCTTGATCCCTAGACACTTTTGATGTGTGTATTATAATTTGTACACAAGGGAGTACATGGCATGGGAAAACATCTTATACTTGCAAATGTTAGTCTACCTATTTATGGCGGCGACCTCTCGCGCCCGGCACTGTGCGAGGCCATGCTGCGGGGCGAGACGGAATGAGAAGCGGTCGCCTCCTTCTGCGAAGCAGTAATGCTAGCAAAGTGAAGGCGGAACGCGTGTGGGAGAGGACAGCGTCCACCTCACGACCCAGCCGCCGCGGGAGACGCCCACGGCAGCGGACGTCGCAAGACGATCTCCGGCCACCGTAGTCGCGGGCATGCGGGCGGCGAGTAATGGGTGACTCGCCGTCCGATCATGGACCATGCCCGGGTCGTCGGCGCGTTGTGTTCCACGCGCGCCTCAAAGAGATTTCAGCAATCTGACGGGGCCCCCTAAGAGGGCCAGAGCCTGCCGGGGTCGCGGGATTGTCTCACTCGGTAACCGTGACCCTGGTACATAAAGGGCTATTGAAGGAACACCGTGGATTTCAGTCAGTACAAGTCTGACAGTCCCTCCTGTCCGGCCCTGGGTCGGAGGACTTAAATAAATAAAATGATTTTGCCACGGTAAAAAAAAAGGCTACCTATTTATTTATTACTCATTTCTATTGATTGTGTACTCTGTGATAAGACTCAGAAAATTATAGCTTCTTTTGGTTTTAAATAATTTAATTTATTTATTTTCTTCTTGTACCGACAAATTTTTTTTTTCTTTTTCCATTCCTTACTAAATCTCAATCGTTTGTTTTTGCTAAACTGGTTTCCAACTTCATATCAACTTCCCAAGATACTCATCTTTACATTCTCCTCAAACACTCAGCCATTTCTTATCACATTTCAGGTTCTACAATAATGAATCTTCCATAATGATGGTCCGTGGTACCACAGTTCGTGCCATGAGCGACAAACTGAAAGCAGCGCTGAAGAAACTGGAGTCATCAAGACATGAGTGCAGCCAACTGCTGCGGGAACGAGGTGACAGCGAGGTAGAAATTGAAAGAATAGTGAACAAAAACAATCAACTTAAGAGCCAGCTTGCTGAACTTCACACCCAGCACATGGATATAATGGACCAACATCACCATCTCCGTCAACTACTGGCAGACTTCCAGCAATGCCATGATAGTCATGACAAGGCACTGAAACGTATATCAGAGCTGGAAGAGGAATTGTGCAAGGCACATTAACACCATTAGGGGAACAATGTATAAGACGGGGACACGACGTATAATGGGGACATACACTCTTTAGGCATACATAACACAACACTAACGTAGTGCAAGCGCCATCGGGACGTCATTTGCAAGTGGCCATTAACAAATGGCGTCCTGTTGGCGTTAGTGCTACGTTAGTATTGTGTTAAGTTTGCCTTATGTGTGTGATTTCCTATCATGCCTCGCGACCCCGTCTTATACACTGTTCCCCTACCACTATGAACTCTGTCAAAGTCAATGAATAGGTAATCAACACCAATACCCTGTTCGACGAGCTGATTGGAAGTGCATCCGGACTGCAGTGTGAAGAGCAAACCGTTACCATCGATTTAAGTGGAGTTGACACCATGATTAACTGTCTCGTTCTAACTACCCACAATAAAATTATTAAGAAGTACATTAAAATCAAGAAAAGTATGAAAAGGTACAAGAAAATTCTGTAAACTCAAAATATCTAGAGAAAGGAGGAAACGCCTGGGTGTCACCACTGCGAAGATCGCCCGGAGGACACAGTAGAGCATACGGTGCAAGACTGCCCCGCTTGGGCAGAGCACCGACGTGTCCTCACGGCGGCGATAGGCGGAGACCTCTCGCGCCCGGCATTGGTCGCGGCCATGCTGCGGGGCGAGACGGAGTGGGAAGCGGTCGCCTCCTTCTGCGAAGCAGTCATGCTCGCGAAGGAGGAGGCGGGCCGCGTGAGAGAGAGGACAGTGTCCTCCCTCCGCCCCACCCGCAGTGGTGGACGCCCACGGCGACGGACGTCGCAAGACGATCTCCGGCCACCGTAGGCGCGGGCATGCGGGCGGCGAGTAAAGGGCAACTCGCTGCCCGACCATGGACCATGCCCGGGTCGACGGCGCGTTGTGTTCCACGCGCGCCTCAAAGAGCGTCAGCATAATGACGGGGCCCCCTCTGTAGAGGGCCAAAGCCTGCTGGGGTCGCGGGACTTATCTCATTACCGTGACCCCGGAACATAAAGGGCTATTGAAGGACACCGTGGATTTTAGTCAGTACAAGTCTGACAGTCCCTCCCGCCCTGCCCGGGGTGGGAGGACTCATTTGATGATTTTACCACGCAAAAAAAAAAAAAAAAACTCAAAATATCTACAAGTACGAGTATAGTGTTATTAACCTTAGAAGAGAAAGGGTTTTTTTTTACCAACTCAAAGGTCTCTTGCGCGTGCAACACTTAGACCGCGTGCAAGAGACCTTTGAGTTGGTGGATCTGGTGAAGTACAACGCATAGAGGTATGAGTCACTGACCAACAATCTCACCTGTAGCTGTGCTGCCACCCTGCCACCTCCAATGTTGCAGCAAGCAGTTACTCCTACCTATAAACCTACTTTTAATCCTGAACTAGAAACTGTAAATGTGCCCACTCAAAGTAATATTTTTGTAGGTATTATCATCAGATAATACCTTACAATGAGCCAAAGTTTGCTCCTAATCTATCAAGATTAGGAGCAAACTTTGGCTCATTGTTAAATAATTGTTCCAGTCATAAAAGGTAAATCATTGTTACCAAAATCTGGGCTCATTCACAGAATTCAACATACAAAATTGAATGAGCAAACCTTAGTAGTACCTCTTATTGGAAATATAGCATAAGTATGTTTTAGGTCTGTCGGAATCATTGGGCATCAATGTTGCTGGCATGAAGCAATCGTTGAAGGAGCGCTTCTTTGAACGCCTGAACAAAGTGTTAAGATTAACCTTCAAGTACCGACGTGAGGCTTTAGTTACATAAGTACCGACGTGACGTCTGGCAGACCACCATAGCTTAACTGACCAAAAATTTTATGTTTCTGGTTTATTTAGAAAAGTAAATGTTAATATATATTTTTGACATATCTAGTTATCATACGAGTAAAATAGAATATAAAAGTTTTCACGTTTATTACTAATTATAAGCATTTATCTGTCAGTCTCAACTTTTTTGTATGAAAAATCAACCTTTTACTTAGTAATTAATATCTATAAAGTAAACAATTATTTTTCTTCCCAACACTTTTTCCTTAAAGTTTAATAACTAAGCAAATAAGAAAAATTAAAAGGAAACAAAAAATTAAGTGATTTCTTGGAAATCGCAATGCACAAAGTATTCGAAACAATGAAATTTTACAAAAAGTCTTTGCTGCATTGTAAGCACACATGTTTCATGCAAGTGTCACATTTATAAGCAGTCTTGCGCTTGATGAATGATTATCACTCTCCATAAGAACAAAATTTGGATCGATGTCATCACAGTCGGACTCCGAGCTCTAATTTTAGCCATTCCTCTATAATGTCCTCATGGTCTTTATTTTGAGGCCTTGTAAGGTATTTTTATGTTACGTTTTACTCCTGAAGTACTTGTTTGATCCATTTCCGTATCTGACTGAAAATATAAGAAAAAAAGCTAAATGCTCAAACAAGTCTCATTCAAAAAAAAATACACAAGTACAGACGAGTGGTCTGGTAGACCACTCGCGATCTTATAAAAGCCAAAACTCACCGGAATCGCCCGCGCCAACACAACCACTCTCCACAAACGCTGCCGAGCGACTGCTCGAGGGGTAGAGAAAAGCGCGGGGGGGTACATCTTCGCTAACACAGGTAACTAGACAAATCGAATACCCAAAGTGTCTGTCAGACCACACGTCGGTACTTAAAGGTTAAATGGTTTTTATCAGGCGGAAATAAGGTGCGCGCCTTCAATAGTTGGGCCATGCCGGTTTTAATGATTGTATTTTTTAATGGTTACTGTGACCCTGGTGCATAAAAGGCAATTAAAGGACCAATTGAAGGAACACGGTGTATTTTTTTTTGTCAATACGAGTCTGAAAGTCCCCTGTGCTCCACTCAGAGCGGCAGGATTTATTTGATGATTTTACAGGCCAAAAAAAAAGGTATACTGCACCTATTTCTTGATATCTTGTGATGTTACGATTCCGTCTATCAATATACTGCTCCCAGTTTCCATAAATATTAACCAACTGTCTTTCATTATACAACTGCGTTTGATTCAGTAGATCTAGATTGAATGTATCTAGAGGCCTTCGCCATGAAGATGCGTTGTAAAACAGTACCCATACTGAAAACGATCAACATGTTCAAATTATAGAAGTTATAACCATAAACCATTACTTAACAGCATTAGGGTGCTTTTCTACCTGAGATGTGCTATGTTACGTTGCTAAAGGTGCGTTTTTATTCTACCAATCATTATTCCTTGGTTTTCGTAGCATAGCGCAGGTGGAAACGGGTTCAACTAAGCTACGTTTTAAAATAGCAAGATGCGTGCTATGGCTGCGTGCTCTGGATGGTCGAGAATGGTGTAGGCTTGTCTATACATCGCATAGCCCCAGCAGCGCATCTTCCTCGCACAGCGTTCTTGGACGGCGCATCTCCATAACACATCTCACTCGCTATGTAGCTTAGCATCAGTAGAAACCGTCACTTACTTTCGTAGCTTAGCTTTCACATTGTCAAGCAGGCGTGTTCCCACTAGTTCTACTGACTGAACAGTTCTACGGTAGAACTAATGGGATTTTTTTTTCTCACTAGTTCTACGATATCAGGTAGAACAAAATAGTAGAACTATTGGGATTCTCTATTCCCATTTGTTCTACTGAACAGTAGAACGAGTTCTAGTTCTACGGGACACTGAGAAAAAAAAAATGTCGTAAAAACGACTGGGGGGCACCCCGACTCGGACAGGTTAGGTTAGAAAGGGATGGCGGGGTCTTCCCCTTCGTGGTTATTTCGACCACCCAGAAGTAGGAACACCGCGAAGCGGTGCTCCGTCGACGTTTTCTGACATAGTTATAGTTAGTGGAACTGTTCAGTAGAAAAAAAACTTTTTCAAAAAAAATGTAACCGCCTTCAAAAACAACCACAAAAAAGGGTAAAATAACCTACAAAATAACTTTTCTTTCAGAAGTCGGTGCCTTTGTTTTTTTTCATTTCATTGTTTTTTTGCCACCGACTTCTGAAAGAAAAGTTATTTTGTAGGTTATTTTACCCTTTTTTGTGGTTGTTTTTGAAGGCGGTTACATTTTTTTTGAAAAAGTTTTTTATTTTACTCTTTTTAGTTTAAATATTCAACTCAAATTCTTGTCAAATAAATCATTCTCTCTCAAGTGCACAATAAGCTAATAAAATTCCCTATCTCAAAAACTACTGAACCGATTTTGATGAAACTTGCAGTATTCCGTAAGTTAAATAATACTTAGTACAACAAAAAAAGAATTACTTAAATCGGACTTGTAGTTCCAGAGATATGCGAACTCAAACTAAATCAGTCGATGCCTACTCCAAGCCGTTGAGTAGTTGGACCTTCCATCATCAGCTCATCCACCTGAGATGATGATTATCAGATGCAAATACTTGAACAGCTTTAGAAAATATATGAAAATGGTACTATGTGCCTATAAAATTTGAAGGTTGCCCTCGTTTTTCCTGGGATTCCATCTTCAGATCCTGACTTGATGATCATGGGACCAATTGGAAAGTATACCCTTTCAAACAAAAGAAAAAATTTCCAAATCGGTCCAGGCGTCTTCGAGAAATCGGGGAACATACATAAAAAAAAAAAGATTCCGACGAATTGAGAACCTCCTCCTTTTTTTGAAGTCGGTTAACAAGTGGGCATAGAAAATCCCAATAGTTCTACTATTTTGTTTCCACCCAATATCGTAGAACTAGTGAGAAAAAAAAATCCCATTAGTTCTACCGTAGAACTGGTCAGTAGAACTAGTGGGAACAAACGGTCAAGCACAGCTACATAGCACATTTCATGTGGAACAGCTCCCTATGAATAAGAAAATATTTTACCTTTATTTTCTTTTAGCCTTGAGTTATAATAATCATGCAAAATATCAATCTTCTTAAATAGTTTTTCCAGACGGGAATGTATTGTAGAAGGAATCCTTTTTTGTTTCTGCCGCGAAATTTCTCTCAGATTCACTGCAATGGAAAAAATATAACCGTTTTAGGTACTACAAAAAAGTTAAGGGCCTACGCTCTTTTTAAGCCGTAAACGTTACATTCTAAAGCCTACTCCGCATTAACGGCTGGGTGAAATGATTGAAAAAAATATGTTTACTGTAGATTCATGTACAACAATGTGAGTAAATTTTATTTTCTTATGACAAATAGTTGAGCTGTTAAAAATTTTTAACAACACGCTAATTTGTTCAAATGTATGCCTACTCCTAAACGGCTTGGTTTATTTAAAATATTTTTAAATACACTCGATAGCAATGAATCCGGGTCACTTAAAGAATCCTAATAATCTCGGAAACTAAAAATGCTAGGTTAATGCAATAAATTGTATTTAATAGACAATGTAATACTCCTCAAATGAAGGTATTAAAACTTCTTAGTTATTGTAAAGTTATATCATAAAAAAATCAAATTTGAAAAAGGGCCACTTTCGAAGATGGAACTACGAAATTACAGCATTTGGTTTTGCTTTTGTTTGTAATCTGTCATTTATGTGGGTACATAAACCATGTTGATAGTGCTCTATATTCATTATTCAAGCTGAAATTATGTCGCTTACGCCTGAAGAATGCACCAGAATACTTACAATGCTGGAAACCGGCCGGAGTCAGCGCGATACAGCCAGGACTGTCGGTGTGTCGCTGTCAACAGTACAAAGAGTTCTCCGACGTTACGAAGAAACTGGTTCTAACCTACGCAGACCAGGAACGGGCAGAACCAGGTGTACCACAGCACGAGAAGACCGATACTTGGTGAACACCATGCTTCGAAATCGCTTTCTCACAGGAACTGAACTCACCAATCAGTTTCGACGCCTCGGAGGAAGTAACCCAAGTGCATGGACAGTAAGACGTCGGCTTGCTGAATCTAACTTAAAACCCCTTAGACCTGCAAACGGCCCTAAACTGGAGCGTGGGCATCGTATTTCAAGTCTAAGATATGCCCAGAGCCACGTAAATTGGAGTATTGAAGATTGGTCAAAAGTTATGTTCTCCGACGAATCAAAATTTATGCTCTACAAGCACGATGGAAGACACAGAGTGTATCGAAAACCAGGGGAAAGATTCAAGCAAGCATGCATCGAAGAAAAAGTAGCCTACGGTGGTGGGTCTGTACTTGTGTGGGCCGGAATTTCTTCTGAAAGTCGCACAGAGCTGGTGATCATAGAAAACGGCTCTTTAACTAGCGTAAGATATGTGGAAGAAATCCTCAATGATCACGTTGGTCCATTTATGGTCAATTTAGGTGAGGATGCTATATTTATGCATGACAATGCCCGACCTCATACAGGTAGGATTGTGAATGACTACCTTCAAGAGATGAACATTACTCGTATGGAGTGGCCAGCGCGCAGCCCGGATATCAACCCGATCGAGCATGCTTGGGACGAGCTAGGCAGATGCATAAAACAACAAAACCCTCCCCCAATCACGCTTCGTGAGTTAAAAATTGCTCTCACAGAGGAATGGGAGAATATTCCCCAAAATCGTATAAGGAACTTGGTGTACAGCATGCCAAACCGCGTAAACGCAGTAATGGAAGCACGAGGAGGCAATACGAAGTATTAAAATTCAAGAAAATCTTAATAAAGTTCAAAAATTTCATGTTTCCTATTTTTGTTTTAAGGAGAGATCAGCAGTTTTTTTCTTTATGTAATTTTGTGTTAATAAAATGTATGGTGACTCATATTTTTTTACTTTCATTTAAGGAGTATTACATTGTCTATTAAATACAATTTATTGCATTAACCTATCATTTTTAGTTTCCGAGATTTTTAACATTCTTTAAGTGACCCGGATTCATTGCTCTCGAGTGTAGTTATCTACACTCAGTGGTAAAATTAACTACATAGTGAGCAGTGCTCATGTAAATCGGTCAATATTTTACAAAGAACATGTTAAATATCGAGACTTGAGACTTCCATATTTAAAAACCGTCTCTGTGCGGACGAAGGCGGCCCCCCGCGGCAGTCGTGCGCCAGCATCAGCGTTGCCAGACCGTACCAAAAAGTACGGTTTTCCGTACTATTCATCACACAATCGTACCACAACCGTACCTCAGTCTAGACCGTACTTGTTTCGTACCTACCTTTTCTATACTAGTGATTTATTTTCACAACGAAGGGTAAAAAACAACAAAAAAAAGTATTTTGGAATGAACCAAAGCACTTATCTACAGACAGAATGACACATATAATGTAGGTTATATAATGTACGTTAGGAAAAATCTGCATCTTTTCTCTAAAAGAGGTGACAGACATAATTATCATACTAGAAATAGGGACCAACTGGTTCAGCCGGGCTTCAGACTCGCCAAAGTAGACTCTTCTTTCATGGGGTACTGTTTAAAATGCTATAATAAGCTACCACAAAACGTTCTTGAACAGAATGAAACGAAATTCAAAGCATGCATTAAACGCACACTATGTAAGCGGGCATATTCTAGTGGATTCTAGGTCTAGTGGTTAGTGACCCTGACTGCTATGCCAGAGGTCGTGGGTTCGATGCCCACCCAGGACAAATGTTTGTGTGATGAGCACGATCATTTGTTCTGTGTCTGGGTGTAATTTATCTATGTATAATATGTATGTATTTAGAAATATAATAAGTATGTTTATCAGTTGTCTAGTACCCATAACACAAGCTCTGCTTAGCTTGGGACTAGATGGCGTTGTGTGATAGTTGTGGAATATTATTATTATATTATTTTTATTTTTAAATGTCTACACATCTCGGGATCATGGTGTCCCGGGCTTTTGGAGGGCTTGCCAGGAGCCGGAGCCAGCTTGCAGAGGCTAGACATTACAAATGAAATGGTGCTCCAACCGGCGGTTATCCCTGTATGCACTATGCAAGTGTACACAAGGACAACCCCCGGTTGGAGTTACACTATTGCAGATTATGGAAAGAAAACACTGGGTTATGGCGTTTGGTGGGTTTAGTGGACTGGTTATCTAAAATTATGGAAGGACTATGGCCCCTGCCTGATCAATGTTTTACATACATAGATAAGATGGCAGGGGGTGACTTGCACACTCAACAAATGGGCCCCCAAACATATCGCTAGCACTAAGTGACGTAGCGACAAGGGAGTAACATATCCTGAGGTGCTTGAGGAGTGGAGAGGTATTCCACGGTTCTCAGAACCGACCAGGAACCCGGAAGTATGGTCGATCCCTACAAACACTTACTGGAATACTTCCTTCCTCCGAGCAAGTTTGCTCTTGCGAATCTCCACTCTAGCCAGCCAGTTAAGGCAAGAAAGAGGTGGGAGGTGTGTTCCTCGTCAGCGTTCACTCTGACCGGCCAATAAAGGCAAGCCAGAGATGAGGAACAAGATATCTCCCGGGAGATCAGGTCCGTGGGGTCGCAACTGCCCAACAGCTCGCCACAAGCTGCCCTGCGGGCTTATTATTATTATTTCATTTATTCACTAAACTTACATATAATTACATTTTTAAATATTTTAAATAAAAAACAAAACGATATAAAACATTTAAAAATATAAAAATAGAGATCCGCCGGTATGGGAGCAGGGTCCAAGCTACCGGTGGTTAGGGCTCCAGAGACAGGAACCTCCTCACAATGCGAGCCGTATCAAGGAGTACTGCCTTCTGAATCAGGCCCTTGATCCAACCCCCTAAGGAGAGCCTCGAAAGGTGTTCGTCGAGGCTCTTTGCCATCAGGCCATTGGCAGTAACGACAATCGGCACAATGATAGCCGAGTTCACATTCCACATGTCGACAACCTCGCGCGCCAGGTCGAGATATTTGATTTGTTTATCTTTCTCAGCTTTTACGAGGTTCTCGTCATGTGGGATGGTAAAATCGATTATCAATGCGCGGCGCGCTGATCTGTCTATCACTACTATGTCAGGCTTATTGGCGACAATAGTCCTGTCAGTAATGATAGGCAGATCCCAGTACAACGTGACATGGTCTTTTTCGAGAACTGGGTCGGGCACATACTTGTAATACGGTACCTCAGATTCCACAAGTTTATATTTCAACGCAAGTTGCTGGTGGATGATTCTGGCTACTAGATTGTGCCTGTGCAAGTACTCGCCGTTAGCAAGACGAGAACAACCAGAGATAATATGTCTAATGGATTCACCTGGACGATGGCATGCCCGACACACGTCAATCGTCCCATCCCTTATATTATTATTATATTACAAACTGAGCGACTATATCGCTGATAATGATGCTTGGCTCCATGCTGGTCCTGCTCCACGAGACAGTGAATGTATAATCAATTGATAGTTAAAGTATACCTAATACCATTGTTGGAGCTGCTGAAGATTGTTCAACTGTATTTGCATTGTATAGATTCAATCATCCTAGTATTATATAGTTTCATAGCCAGCATTGTGTGAGTACTATGTAACTCGGAGCTATCATTCACTGAGTACCTACGTCTCTTATTGACTTGAATAACCCTGGCGGTTGAGAGTATGTCATGCTCACTCAAATGTCTCGCTAATGGTGGCGCGTGTGTCGGATCATTTGGCTCCCTTCAAAATGGTTGAGCTGAATGGTGCTGATGCATGTGATGTCATGTTCGTGAATGGGCGCTGTCAGTTGGGACTGGTCATCTCTTAGTTGCCACGGTTTATTTTAATTATCTATTGATTATTTTGTTTCTGAATTGTCTTTGTTTTAAGTTTCTACTATGGACACTTTTAACTTGCTACATCGTTCTCACATAATGTACCATCTCAAAATGAATGATGTAACAAAGGTTTTCTAATAATTTTGGCGATCTAAAAAGAGTGTCCATGGAGTTTCTTGCCCGTTCTTCTCCATAGAGATCTACTTCTTGGAATGGGCATCTACGGTACTTTCACAGTTTTTATGTCTTGTGACTGGGACTGTAGCACTATAATTTTGCATTTTGTGTTTAATAATATTTCATTTGTCTTTGACAATTCAAAAGTGCCTGTAACTGGCTTATTTGAAATAAATGCTTTGATTTTGACATATCCAAACTATCGGAGCTTCAAGCATATAATAGCAAGTTATTCATTTATAAACTCTTGATAAGTTAAATTATTATTTTTATCTACTCTCATGTCGTTAAATTCAAAATACAAAACTCAAAACGAGTTTATAATGATGTACTTTACGCACAGTATATCGAAATGAAATTAAAAAATTAAATTATGACACTATTTCTCTAACAAAATAATGTTATAATAATTTTTTTTTATTACGATACAGATTACATATCATAGATACATCCATTTGATTTTTTATCTGTGACTGCGCGCGCTGTGGCCCATGCGCGGTGATAACGGGAATATTGGCGCCATAATACTGTGTCAATCTTTATCTTTTATTTTATAAATTCGTGTTCAATGAAAGTAGATAAAGTAGTAGATAAACTGTACATAACTAGGTATTATACACTCGTGTATAATACCCCTCATTATGTACCAGTTTCATAAACTACTATACGATTACAGTCTGTCGAGAAACTAATTGAAAATAATGAGACTCATACTTTCTTCAACTTTCTACATTTGGCACTAAAATATGGACACAAATTACTTAAATGGAATTTTCTTAGTTCCTAAAACATTACTTTCATATTTTTTTTGACAAACAACTTGTTTTCGCTGTAGAATATGAGTAGACTATAGCATTTTTCAAAATTCTAGCAAAACCGTACGGGTCGGAATACTTGTGCAAGAACTAGATCAGTTTTTTTTCTTTGAGTTGCGATTGATTCGAACTTCGATTTACAAAGTCTTTTTGGACTTAAAAATATCAAATTACATATAAATTTTTTTGCCGGTATTATAATTCAACTAAACAAACTTACCTATTGTAATTTCGTTTCAAGTTTTTGACAGGTATGTAAACAACAGAATTTTGCACACTTGTTTAAAAACAATGAAATACAATAACAATACTTTTTAGGGTTCCGTAGCCAAATGGCAAAAACGGAATCCTTATAGATTCGTCATGTCTGTCTGTCTGTCTGTCCGTCCGTATGTCACAGCCATAAGACAAGCCACCACAAGTGATGTATTATGTGAACCGCATTAGGATTTTCACACAAAAATAAAAACAAAACAAATGTTGAGGGTGCCCCCCATACAAATTTTGAGGGTGCCCCCCATACTTAGAATTGAAAGTCAAATTTTTTTTTTCACCAAACCCATACGTGTGGGGTATCTATGGATAGGTCTTTAAAAATTATGTTGAGGTTACTAATATCATTTTTTTCTAAACCGAGAGACACTTCCAAAGTGTTAAAATGTGTCCCCCCCCCTGTAACTTCTAAAATAAGAGAATGATAAAACTAAAAAAAAATACATAATGTAGACCTCAACAAAAACTTCCAACGAAAATTGGTTTGGATGAGATACAGTTAGCAGTTTTTGAGATATAGTACATTTTCAAAAACCGCAAATATAACTTTGCCATTCATACAAAAACAAAGTTATTTTTATTGCTTGTGTATATTACTTACTAATCTCAATATAATTATATCCATAATCTATGCTTGCTACTACGGAACCCTTCATGGGCGAGTCCAACTCGCACTTGGCCGGTTTTGTTCCTTTAAATAGGTATAGAAAATAATATCGCTTCATATCTGAACTTCCTCATCACATTATTCCTATGATAAATTATTATCAAAAAAAAATATTATTCATTGCATTATTAACGAATTTAATGATTTTACTTCATTCTATAATTGATTTACAAATGAATTTGTTTGATATTGGCAATCGGTAATAATGTTCTACTTTACCATATTATTATCCCCTTGAACATTCGATTCCCTATCGCTTTTTTTTCCAACCTATTGTCGCAGACAGCCAACTTGAAGATAAAAAAAACTGATTTATTTATTTATTTAAACTTCATGTACATAAAGTGGTACATAGGCGGACTTAATGCCGCAAGGCATTCTCTACTAGTCAACCTTTGGGTTAATTATGAGAATATTGTGGTAGGGTACAAAAAAAAATCAAAGATGTATAAATTAATATAGATACTAATACATATAATACTGATAAAATAAACTAAACAATATAATAGAATCAATAAAATATATATATATATGTATATATATACATATAACTTAATAATACTTAACTATTATAACTAGACTTGAAAAGAAAAAGAAGAGAGCTATTTATTGTGACTTAAATAGAGGTTACGTAATTTTCTTTTAAAAGTGAAATCGCTTTCAGCTTTTTTAATGCTAAAGGATAATGATTTAGTTCCTGCAGTAGTATCTAACCCAACCGTACCTTGAAGTTAAAAACCGTACCTTTTCAGAAAGCCAACCGTCCTTTTTTGGGAAATCATACTCATCTACTGATCTAAGCCAGTCTCGAAACGGATGGGCCCGAACCTTGCGGAGAGCCAGTTTGGCTTCCGCAGGGGGCGCTCGACGGTGGACGCCATCATGCGCGTGAGAGCCCTCACGACGGGGGATGCAGTAGCCCGGGGCAGGGTCGTCTTGGCGGTGTCTTTGGACATCACCAACGCCTTTAACACCCTGCCCTGGAGTTGCATCAGGGAGGCACTCCGGTATCACCGGGTGCCAACCTACCTCCGTCGCATAGTCGAGGACTACCTGACGGACAGAGCCGTCATCTACCCCGGTCACCGGGGAGAGTGGAAACGGCGAGAGATATCGTGCGGTGTTCCACAGGGATCGGTCTTGGGGCCGCCCCTGTGGAACATCGGATACCATTGGGTGCTGCGCGGCGACCTCCCTGACGGCGTCAGCGTAATATGTTACGCTGACGACACGCTCGTCCTGGCGGAGGGAGAGTCGCACCAGGCAGCGGCCGACCTGGCGACGCAAGCGGTTGCGACAGTCGTCGAAAGGATCCGGCAGCTGGGACTCGAAGTGGCGCTGCACAAAACGGAGGCCATGTGTTTTCATGGCCGCGTTAACGCGCCACGGTCCGAGTCCCACATAACGGTGGAGGGGGTTCGCATCGGCGTCGGGAGGACGATGAAGTACCTGGGACTCGTCCTCGACAGCCGGTGGAACTTCAGGGAGCATTTCCTGAGTTTGGCCCCAAAGCTGAACCGGGCAGCAGCCGCCCTCAGGCGACTCCTGCCTAATCTCAGCGGGCCAAACGTCTCCTGCCGTAGGCTGTACGCCGGTGTCGTGCGGTCCATGGCCCTCTACGGGGCCCCCGTGTGGGCCCTAAGCATCCGGACGCGACCACTAAAGTTGGTCGCATGCCAGAGGGTCATGGCTATCCGAATGATCCGGGGATACCGCACGATCGCCGGCGAATCGGCCAACCTGCTTGCCGGATTACTGCCCTGGGATCTGGAGGCGACTGCCCTCCAGCGCGTCTATGAGTGGCGCGTGGAGGCGCAGCGCCGGGGAGAATTCCCGCTGCCCCGACAAGTCGAGGCGCGGCGGGAAGAGGTCCGGCGCGATCTCAGGGCAGTATGGAGGGGACGATTGTCGCAACCGACGGCCGGGCACGCCGCAATCGCGGCGGTAAGACCCCTCTTTGAGGAGTGGCTGGATAGGAGTCACGGCGTCCTGACCTACCGCATGACGCAGGTCCTCACCGGACACGAAAGTTTCGGGAGGTACCTGTGTCTAAGGTGAAAGGAGGAAACGCCTGGGTGTCACCACTGCGAAGATCGCCCGGAGGACACAGTAGAGCATACGGTGCAAGACTGCCCCGCTTGGGCAGAGCACCGACGTGTCCTCACGGCGGCGATAGGCGGAGACCTCTCGCGCCTGGCATTGGTTGCGGCCATGCTGCGGGGCGAGACGGAGTGGGAAGCGGTCGCCTCCTTCTGCGAAGCAGTAATGCTCGCGAAGGAGGAGGCGGGCCGCGTGAGGGAGAGGACAATGTCCTTCCTCCGCCCCACTCGCAGTGGTGGACACCCACGGCGACGGACGTCGCAAGACGATCTCCGGCCACCGTAGGCGCGGGCATGCGGGCGGCGAGTAAAGGGCAACTCGCTGCCCGACCATGGACCATGCCCGGGTCGACGGCGCGTTGTGTTCCACGCGCGCCTCAAAGAGCGTCAGCAAGATGACGGGGCCCCCCTCTAGAGGGCCGAAGCCTGCCGGATCCGCGGGTCTTATCTCATTACCGTGACCCTGGAATATAAAGGGCTATTGAAGGACACCGTGGATTTTAGTCAGTACAAGTCTGACAGTCCCTCCCGCCCTGCCCGGGGTGGGAGGACTGATTTGATGATTTTACCACGATAAAAAAAAAAAAAAGCCAGTCTCGAAAAGAAGAACTAAAATATTGACTAACATTTTTTTAATGATTTTTTAATGCAAATAAATATTATTTTTATCATTCAAAAACAGCTAATTGAGTCATCTCAGGATCGATATATTCATGCAAACATAATGGAACATTATGGTACAAGTGTGTAATGTAGGTGATTCCTGCTGAGGCGCCATTGAGTCCCGAGCCATTAGGTGAGGGTCTTAAGAGAGCCGAGGACGGTAATCATCAATACACACGTGTATCATACCTACGACGTTTTTCAACACACTTGTGAAGAAAATAAAATACTAAAAAGCCATTTTATTAAGTGAGTAAAAAGTTTATTTAGAGAAATTTAGTAAATGTGCAGTTGGTAAAATTATAATTAACTGTTTTTTCTTCATAGCTAGTACTTGTAGACATTTTAATTAATAAAAACCTATAATTAAATGTTATGAAAAATATCTAGTTTTAATTCCGCTACAAAAATCCAGGCTTCATGCAGGATGCAGTCCCACCCTCCCGCCCTCATGCATATGCACATGAAGCAAAGGTAACATACATAATTATGCATACATGCAAGAAAAATGGAAAAAACATGCCATGCAATCAGACCTAGACACGTGTTTCGCCCCTCCACGGGGCATCCTCAGGAGATGTTGACTCGACAAGCGCTCGGCCTTGAATGAGCCAGATTGACAGCTATCGCCTCTTTATATAGCGTCGTGATGACGCAATACTCAGTACTCAATACTTTATTGCATTCCATATGTTACATAGATGGTAGAAATAAAAATGGTACAAGATCAAAATATGGACCCTGTCGGGCACGCAAAATTTAGGAGAGAGGAAGAGGGCTGAGGTACAATATAATTAAATCAATATTCTTATTAAATGTCTGTCATTGTGTATATAAGTAATTATAAAATTATTTAAATAAATTATGGAAATTGTTTAAGTATTCATATTTTTATATTCTTACTTGAAAATCTGTTTTTAATATTTAATTTAATATTTTATTATATTTATTTTATTTTATAATGTTTGGTATCAGAAAGATTATTTTTATTTTTCAATAGATTTATCATCTAGAAACTCCTTTACGGTGTAGTATGCCTTGGATTCTAGAAATCTTTTCAATTTATGAATAAATATATTTGTTTTGTTTTCTTCTCTAATATTATTTGGTAATTTGTTGTAAATTTTGATGGACATAATTAAAGGGCTGGTTGAGTGCATTTTGATTCGGGATTGAGGTTTGCTTATTTTGTTTTTGTTGTGTCTAAAGGTGTATCTTTTTTGTGTCTCTTCGCAAGTAGTGTAGAAATCTTGATGTTTTTTGACAAATTTACATAATTCTAAAATATATAAACAGGGAAGTGTGAGTATTTTATGTTTTTGGAAGTGTGGTTTGCAGCTATCTGTTTGTTCTATGTTTGTAATTATTCGAATTAATTTCTTTTGTAAAATAAATATGGTTTGTGAGTCTGTACTGTTACCCTAGAGCATGACCCCATAGCTGAGCCATGCCTGGGCATATGCATAGTAGGTAACAAGTGCAGTTTGTAGGTCAGTGGTTTTTTTAATTTCGCGTAAGGCGTATGAGAATTTTGATAATTTTGCTCGTATTTTTTGTATGTGGGATTTCCAATTTATGTGGGTATCTATAGACAAACCGAGAAGAGTAAATTCATTTACCTGTTCTAGTTTTTTGTTATTGAACATAAAGTTTAGTTTTAAAGGGGATTTCTGATGTGGATGAAACGTAATTAGTTTTGTTTTAGTGAAGTTAATTTCTAGATTATGTTCATCCATCCAGTTTGCAGCTGTAGAAAGAAGAGAGTTTAATTTGGCGTTTATATTTTCGTCGGGTCGGCATGAGGTAAGCAGAGAGATGTCGTCAGCAAATAATACACAAGGTCCGTTAATAGATTTAGGGAGGTCGTTAATGTAAATTAGAAACAAAAGGCAACCTATTACGCTACCTTGAGGAATAGATGCGTTTACTGTTTTCCTGTCCGATCTTATTTTAATTATTTCATTACTGTTTTTATCGAAATATTCAATTTCTATTATTTGTTCCCTATCTTTTAGATATGAGGCAAACCATCTAAGAGCTTTTCCTCGTATTCCTATTCCTTGTAACTTATCTAATAATATGTTAAATTTCACCTTGTCATAGGCTTTGGTCATATCCAGCAGCATACCTATGGCGTAGTTTTTATTATTAATGATAGTTAGAGCCTCTTGTACTGTTACATAAAATATTTTCTCCCTATGGGTTAAGGATCAAGCTAGAAGGAAACAACACATTAAATTCAAACACTGTTTAATAATAGAGTGACTTCCATGCGACATTAATTATTGACACTTAGTTCCAGAATGAATATTATTACATTATTATTAAATGTAAATCCCTCTAGCTATTAATAATATTTAAACCTAGCTAGCCAGTTTAAACTTCAACAGAAAGAGCTGGGGCGTGGGGAGTTGGAGATACCCGAGTACTGTTCCGAGGAAACGTTAAGATCAAGTAAAAAAAATAAAATTAAGGATTAAACTAACCGAACCTTCCAAGTATATGTATCTATTACTATATATTATATGAGTTTAGTTAATGGGCGCCAGGGACTTCAATAATCCCGAATCCTGGTGCTGAAGATGTCCACAATGCTTCCGGATGAAAGTAGAACGAGCCCAAGACCCTCAAAGTAAAATTCGGTTAAGTACCGACATCAAAACCGGGTACAAAATAAACCGGTTTTATAAGGTCCGGTTTCCACCGAAACCGTACTAAGATAAAAAATAAAAGTTAAGAGGTAGGAAAAAAAAACCGTCTCGCACGGCGCCATAGCCGGGCGGGCTCCGCCAGCCGTGCAGCCGTCCCCGCAGGAAGCTTCAGGCGTGCTCCAGGAACGGGTTCCGCGTCTGGGCTCCAGACACCCTTCTGGTTCCCAGCGGCGGAACGAGCTTCTCTGGGGCCTGTCCTGCAATCGACAATACGGAGACCCAATAATATAGGTGAAACTAATTTGCTTTTCCCAATGGGACCGAGCGGAGAAATCAATCAGCCCGGATCTAACGGACAACCAGTTTTCCATTCAAATGCCGTTCCTGCGTGGCGTCCGCCACGTCACTACGGGGTCCATGAATAAACAATAATTTAACACTGGGGCAAACACTGAGAAAACTCCTACGGCCCATCTATAGTAATTAGCTAGGTTTAATACTCACAATTAGCTCAGGAGAAAGACACCTCGGCGGCTATGGATGAGGTTGAAAAGCCGGTCGCTGGTCGAAGCCACAACCCAGGAATGCGCAATTAAGAATCCTGAAATAATCGTTCGAATTATCACAATATTCTCTAAACAACCCACACCCTGGAGGAGGATGCACAACCCAACGCTAACTCCACAAAAATCCTCACCTTTACAACTGGGAACCAGAACTTGTGATTCACTTCGGCGTGTTCAGAGGCGAATGACGCGACGCTTCCTCTGCTGACCACGAATGTCCTGCACCGGATATCAAGCTGGAGTTCGGGTGCCCATCACAAGCCACTTTCCCCGATTTCCAAGGAGAT
Source organism: Agrotis exclamationis (assembly GCA_950005045.1). Lineage (NCBI taxonomy): Eukaryota > Metazoa > Arthropoda > Insecta > Lepidoptera > Noctuidae > Agrotis > Agrotis exclamationis. Next base: position 2,372,838 of record OX465443.1, read on the forward strand.
TATTGATTACCCGGTCAACAAGAAGAAACACCACAGCACCACAAATTCACCTTAAAACTCGCCTGTCCCTATTAACAATGTCAGATCTGCAAAACAGTAATTTTACAGGAGAGCGCGTCAAAGTTTAAATTGCTTATATTTTTTTAATGATTCAAATTAGGTTTACAAAAAAAAATACTAAAAATTGTAATATATTTAAGAGCTCATATACATAATAGTAAAATGTTATATTTCCTTTTGGAAATATGAGAAAAGTCAGACATGACTTTTTTATCGGTATTTCGTACACTGTATTTAGTCGGTTCTGTCACATACTACTAACTTATCTGGAAAAACTTATCTATGAATTGTCGCATATTCCACATACATCATTCTTCATAGGAAGTGCTAATCAAGATTTTGTCGCAACTGTTTAAAATGTAAGTGAAATATAATATATTATTATTTAAAATTAATTATTTAGAAAGTAAATATAAATGAAACTAGTCTTAAAAGAAGAAACATAACAGAATACCTCAATTTTACGAACAATTTAATTGCAATAATTGAAATAAATAATTGAATCTAGCTTCATCAATGGCACTTATTGTAATGAAACCTGTAAAGGTTAAATAGTCATAATAGTCACACATTATACATTTTTACATTTTTAATAAACTAAAATAACTCTTCACTCCTGTTCCACTCCCAAGAATGTGAAACAAGAGTGTTCTGATCCTGTTTTTCAAGAAGTAAGACTCTACTAAAAACCTATCGTCCCATTTAACTCTTGAGCCACTTGTATAAGTTTTTTTCAATTATCATCAGAATCATCTCGTAAGAAGACTTGACAAGATTCAACCTCCGAAACTGGCCGGGCTTCACGGAGTTTTTAGCACAATATACCACATCCACACAGTGAGGCAGGTTATACAGAACTCTGAAAACCATAAGCCCTTGTGCTTAGCATTTGTGGATAATGACAAGGCCTTTGACTCCATTGAAACCTGGGTGGTTCTACAATCACTGCAGCTATGCCAAATAAACTGGCGATTCATCTGAGAATTCAAATGTAATACATAGTACGTCGCTGCGACTGTGAATGTCCAAGTACAAAACCAGCATTTTAAACATAAATACAGGAACGCCGAGGGTGAGGCAGGGGCATGTCATATTCCCGAAACTGTTCACATTGGTGAACAGATGGCATTGGCCATGACGATAATTATTATGTTTAACATGCTCGCTTGGAAAGAAAATAAAACCAGCGTGACAAAAGCTTTACAAAGCATAGGGATCTAGGGACCAATCGCTATTAATGTCTAGAATGTTCATGAATAAGTCTATCTTGGACAAACAGTTTGGTTGATTAGGAATAACTTCAAGAGAGAAGTCGGCAGAAGTATTTAGTCGGGTTGGGCATCATTCATTCGGTCTCCGTTAAGTCTTATCGTGTGTCCAATTATGATTTACGATACCGAATCGTGGACACTCCTATTGAGGCTATCAATTTAGTCCCACAGCAACCTATGGAACAAACTATACTCGGAATAACTCTGATAGATAAAATCGTAGAGTGAGTGAGGTGATCCGTCAAAGCACCAAAGTTGCTGACATAGCTGGCAGTAGGCTGGTCACATCTGTCTCTGGACAAATAGTAATTTGGTTATACGTATATTTGAGTGGACATCGCGACTAGGCAAACGTAGTGTAGGACGCTTCCTAACCAGGTGGAACGACGACTTGCCATACTTTTGCGTACATTGGAGTTCAGCAGTGGACAAAAGTGCAGGCTTATGATGAACTTTCCAGTCCTTCTAAGTTTAATATTTGGAATTCTTGATCACAACTAATATTATCATCTATTTGCGTAACAAATACATAGTATAATATTAATGCTGCTGCTGCATTATAATGAATGAATGCTGCTGAATTAATTTATTATAGCATGGTATCAGGGATTCTCCAGGAACTGATATAGGCTAGAAGCAACATAATATTTAAATTATATAAGTATTATTGTTTCCTGTTGGTTCTTAGAGTAAACATATTAAAATGACTAGAATCATACCATTTAAGCAAAAAAAAACCCCAAAAAATATTTTGTAATATTAATATAGGCACACGGTACCTATTTTGAAACCTAAAATGTTTTTGTCCGTCGGTTGGTTTTGCAATATTACCATATCCTACGCAAAGTTCTAATACTTTTACCACTAACCTAGTAGGAAGTACCACATACGACAATTTCAAATTATATTGAAACCAACAAGAAAGTCTGATGTGGTACTACCAACATATTTTACATTACAACGGGCAGCTAAAAATGTAGATAGTACCACAAACAACAAAATGCATATGTTATCAAACTACTATCAAAGTTGGATGTGGTACATGTTACAACTTTAATTGTATGATCCAAAAGATTTACCAAACTAATTAATAAAAGCTGGTGAAACAAAAAAAAAACAATCTAGAATAAGAAGTACTAAAATAGCACACCTTATTCTCACGCCCCTACAACATGGTTATTAGTGACACAACCGACAGCGTTTTCTCCTCCTGCACCCCGTTAAAAACGTCGTAAGATAACATCGATCATTGTTAACGGGCAGTCATGCCACATACGACAATGTTAACTTGGCTATCTCAAAAACTATGAGGAAATTTAAAATTTTTGTTAATGCTACTGAAAGACAATACTTTTGTTAGGTCAAAAATGGAATAAAACGAAAAAGGCGGAAGTGGTACATCTGACCTTGTTAATAGGGACAGGCGAACTGTCCAACGACACTTCTAAAAGTCGGCAACACAATCATTATACACAACGATATCCAATACTATTCCATTCTCCATTATCGTTCTCTTCCAATTATTGATTCAGTAACAGCTTTTATTGGGGTAATGGTCCTATTTATAATTTGGGTAAAAACAAAATTATAACCTGTCAACACAATTATCAGAGACAAAATACGCCCACGTTCACAGATTAAAAATGTGACGCGGATAAGGAATGTTCGAGAAAAAAGTCCATATTGAAAAAACCAAATCATTTCCGTTTACGGATATTTTATTTTATTATTAATTTCTTTTACTAAAAACTGAGAATTATTAAAGAATGGGTCAAACGATATTATTTAAGAGGTTTTGAATAATATGCTTTAATATCGATTATTTTATAATAGTTAATCGGCGATCACCAGATGGCGCCTTAAACTGTCAAAACTGACGTGTGACCTATCTGTCATGTGGAAAGTAAACAAGTAACCTATGTTTAGGAACCAATGAATATTGTGAAACAGTTTAAAAGGTTTTAGAAAAGAGATTTAATGCTGAGAAGTGAAACTAACGATTCAAAGGAATGTTACGCCAATGAATGCAGGTATATGTTTTACTTTTATATAAACACAGCCGCGAAATATCAACCTGTGCCCGGTCCAACAAATAATTGTAACAGTACGTATTTATAGACCGCTAACGTAGTAGACCTATTTTTACGAAAACCGTTTTGACAGTCGTCAAGTATTTTGTACTTTTCGCAAAAAGAATAAACGCGGTCACACATAGCCTTCTCAAAGATTTTTGATGCAGTTGGTAACAGCGCGATAGGGCGATAATTATTTGGGTCGGTTTTAGAATTTTTCTTATGTATGGGTTTTATCAGAGCGTGTTTGAGTTGATTGGGAAAAGTTCCTTCTTCAAATGATTGGTTAATTAGTTTGTAAAATGGTAGGGTCAGTTCATCTGCACATTGCTTAAGTAGAAATGGGCGAAGTTCGTCTAATCCAAAGCTCTTTTTATTTCGTAGATTTTTTATTATTTTATTTATTTCATAAGGATCGACAGGGCTGAGAAACATAGTGTTTTCTGTAGGGCGCACCACGGGAGCTCCCTTTGCCAATGAAGTTTTTTCCCCAATTGAAGCAAAGAAGTCGTTGAAAATATTAGCTACCTGTTTAGGTTCAGTTATCAAATTATTGTTTTTATGTAATTTTATGTTAGTTTTTTCGCTTTTTATTGATTTATTTGTTCTTTCGTTTATTATACTCCACATCGTTTTAACTTTATTAGTTGAATTTTTTATTTTGTTTATAAATTGTAGTTTTTTTGCTGTTCTAACAGATTGCTTTAGGGTTTTTTCATATTTTTTGTAATATTTTGATAATATGGGGTTACTTGTTTTAGTGGTAAGTATTTTGAGTAGTCTTTTGTTTTTGCAGGATAATTTGATACCTTTTGTAAGCCAGTACTTTTTATATTTAGTTTTTATTTTTATTTGTTGCAAAGGAATACATTTGTTTAAAATTTTATTTAATGTATTATCAAACGCAGAGTAGTTTTCATCCATATTTTTATTTGATAATATAATTTCGTTCCAATTTTGTTTTTTTAATTCAGTTTTGAAGTGTTCTATATTTTAGAAAGTGTACAATCGTTTTTTCGTAATCCATTTAGCTTTTTTATTATTTTCGCTAAGTATTTTCATGTGAAAAATGGTAGCACAGTGGTCGGAAAATCCTAATTCTTCAACGGTAGCATTAGTGTTTCTATTATTAAAATTTGTAAAAATTAAGTCTAGACATGTTGAGGTAGTTTGTGAGATACGTGTGGGGACTTTGATGTGTTGTATGAATTTATGTTCCAACATGAGGTCTAAGAACAGATTAGTTTTTAAGCAACTGTCTAAGACGTTTATATTTAGATCTCCTCCTATTATCACGTTATATTTTAAATATTTATTATTAATATAAAATAGCATTTCTTTTAATTGGCGAATAAATACTTCCTCCTCTCTTCTATTCCAATAAATAGTAACTATAAGTACATTTTCCTTAGGTAATTCTATTGCACATAATTATTTCTATACAATACTCAACAGTCATATTACTAATATCACAAATTTCTTTGTATTCGAGATCGTTTTGTAACAAGATACAGACGCCGCCGCCTCCTCGAGTACGGCGAAAGTAGGATGCTGCTATTTTGTAGCCGCTGAACTGAAGATGACTCAATTTTTCTGGTGATAGCCATGTCTCACTTAGGCATATAGCGTTATACATTGGTTTTTCATGGATGAAGGCTTCAAGTAGATGCTGTTTGTTATAGATGCTTTGTATGTTTTGGTATAGGATGTTAAAATGTTGTTCTGTGGTTTCGAAAGTTATGATTTTTATTAAATTCGTTGTTGTTTGGTTTGTTATATTGTGTAGTGAGGGTTTTTTCTTCGTTATTTACTAGTTCGTTAGATATTGTGTTGCTTTTACTGTATCTCGTCTCTGTCTCTCTGGTCATCTTTTCACTTGATGAAATACGTTTTCCATCTATAAATAGTTTATTATTACGTATTACTGCATATTGTCCATTTCTTCGTGCTCTTAGCATTTCCTCACGCATTAATTTTCTTTCCTTTCGTGCATTTTCATTTAAAAATTCTGAGACATGTATGTTAGTTCTAATGTGTGCTCTTGCTCCAAGCTAGAACGAGTCGAAAAAATTAAATACCTTGGTATAACTATTGACCAACACTTGTCTTTCAAACCCCACATAGACATACTTGTCACGAGACTGCGAAAACTTTTACACATTTTTAAAACTCTCAGACACTCTGCAAACCGAAGGACTATTAAGATGGTTTATTACGCACTAGCCCAGTCCCTAATTGACTATTGCATCACTTCTTGGGGTGGTGCCTCTAAAACTCATCTTATTGAGTTAGAAAGGGCACAGCGTGCACTACTCAAGGTGGGAGCTGGTCTGCCCTATCGTTTCCCGACAGTCGACCTCTACAAAGACTGGGACCTCCTTACGGTCAGACAGACCTTTATAATGCATACAGTTATAAAAAAACACTCACAGTTGAAGTTTGATGAAAACCTTAACAAAGAAAATCGACGTAAAGGTAGGGTTTGTCCCACGGATCAGTACAAGTCATCACTCTCTGAAAGATTCTTTTGCTTCCTGGGACAGTATCTATATAATAAATTAAATAATATCCTAAATTTATATCCTAAAACGAAATCAGACTGCATTAAAGTCTTAAAAAAATATTTAAAAATCTTGACTACCATAATACCGAGCAACTACTGATTGTAAATAAATAAATTAAACAAGCATTATTTCACCTGTTCCATACCTTATCAATTCCTCGCAACTTCTCGCAACGCACTCACTCCACACGCACTCAATTTACTCTCACATACATAAATATTATTAACAAAAATACTTCCTTTCTTACACTCACTTATTACACCTATCACACAATATTCACATCACACACATCATGACATCGTCACATTTTTTTTTTTTTTTAATGTATAAATTAGTACAGTAGGTAGGTAATCCATTTTGTTATTCTTACTTTTGTTATTCGCTATTCAAATAATGTACACACATAGTCACTTAAATAAGTATTCTGTCCGTGATGGGAGATCCTGGTGACCTGTAGCACAGGTTTTGTTTACTCAAAAACCTATATCAGGCACCAGTCTCTCACAAATGGTAGTTTTTTTTGTGAATAATCACTGATCACACAACTGTCAAGTGTTAATTTATAAGACAACCTTTTGTGATGAGAGAATAAATGATATTTTATTATTATTATTATTTATTAGTTCCTTGAAAGTAGTGGCTGTTTTCCACAATATATCTGGTCATTTTCTTGCTTAGGAGCTCAACAATTAGGGGTCTGCTTTTCGTGGTAGGTCTTCCAATACGTTTTGTTTCTTCTATGTATCCGTTTAGGTCTACGTGCAGTATTTCATAAAACATTTCAATCAACCTGTTGTGTAGTTCGTTTTCAGACTCATTGTAGAATTCGGAAAAGCCATATATTACTATTTTCTTGTAGTCATTTTCAGTTTCCTTAACTTCTGTAGTTGGTGGTCGAAATTTCATACTTTTTATTTCATTTTTCAGGGTTTCATTTTCATCACTTAGTTTTTGAATTTTTTTGTTTATTTCTTCTATTTCCTGAGTTTTTTTATCGTTTTGTTTATATAAAAAATCAGTTTTTCCTTCGATATCCTGTTTGAGCTTTGTGATTGCTTTATTAATTTCAACTTCAATTGTATTTTGCAGTTCTGATATTATACATTTATTATTTTCCTTTAGACGCTGTATTATAATTTCGCTCAGATTTTGTAGTGAGATGGTCGATGATATACCGGCGTTCATATTGAAGTTATTTTCTGAATCTTCATGGTGAATAGTGTCACCGAGTAGGCAAGAGTCATCTGTTATTGAGCTGTCATTGTTAAAGATTGTAGTTTTCTTCCTAATTGTGACGTTATTGTTGCTGGTATTTTCTTGAGGGGAATTTGGGGAATTGGTTTTTTTGTAGTCTTGAAATCTTAAAGGGGTGTTTACATTGCCGGTTTTTGGAGCCTTGCAGCGGCATGCCTGGCATTGCCATCCTTTTTTATGTTCTGGCGTCATGCTCTTGAAGACATCAATGGTTATATTTGAACATTGTAGATCATATTTATCTTGACAATAATAACAGACAAGTGTTTCCATGTCTGGTGGGGTTTGTTTACATCCTGCACAAACAATCCTAGATGACATCTTGAGATATTTGTAATAGCGCCCTCTAGTGTGCAAATTGTCGAACTCAAATAGTAGCTGTGGGTGGATAGCAGACTGTCAATAAGTCGATCAAAAATGAGCGATAGTGCTTTCGTTATTTGTCGCTAGATGGAGCTGTTAAGAATTTGAATGATTTGCACTCTCTATTGTTTTTCAATATTTTATCCACTTAGGTATTTAATGTCTGTTTCTTACCTTTTCAGGATGCATAGCAATTTGTTTCCATTTTAATTTTCGATATAACGGGAATTGTTTTCACTTATTAACTTTTTCCAGCAAAATCGTAGTACAATTTTGAATTTTGGTCGTTAACGTTGACACAGTTTTTATTTTAGGTATTTCTTCACTTTACTTGTTAGATTTTATTAAACTATAACTTCTGTCACTGTTATGTTCTTATCTTTCCACTTTTATCAACTTTTTTAATGATATTAAACACTATTTCTATTTTTAAGAATAAAAATACACGGAGCTAATGTTTACTTGCGCACTGCAGCGCCCTCTCCTACGCAATAACAACGTTCGATACAAACGTCACAAAGACGTCTGTATCGATCTACCGTAATCATACTTAAAAGAGGTGATGTAATTAAGTTTGTTTGTTCATTCAACAGTGTATAGTTATTATTATTATTATGTTTGGAGATTTCTAACTGCTCCAACACACACAAACATGGAGAATATTATACGTGTTATTGTCGCTCAAGGAATGGCCGGTATCGATTAAATGTTTTGCGAAATGTGATTTATCTGGATGGCCATTCCTGTAAGCGGCAACATGCTCCTTATATCTAACCTCGAAATTACGGCCTGTCTGTCCTACATAGACCCCGTTGCAATCATTGCATACTAATTTATAAATACCGGATTTTTTTGAATTTTCTAATTTATCTTTACCGTTACAAAGATTACGTAAGTTGTGATCTGATCGAAAAGCAACGAAAACATTGTGTTTTTTAAGGATATTCGCGATTTTATCGGAAATGGGGCCTATACACCGTGACTTTTTAGTCGTCTTACAAAAGCAGCCCAGTTCATGTCCCCAATGACTAGAACACGTTTATAATAAAAAAATAGGGATTTATGAGATTTTAATAATTTAAAAATAAAAATATTATTCATTATTATGATGCAAGGTGTAGTTAAAAACACCCTTGTCTCATAGAAAATGGAGATGGAATGATCTGCTCGACTCGTGCGCTGGGTAGGTATACTCTACAGTTCGATACGTATACATTTTTACAGGGTGTTTCATTTTTCTAACGTACCTATTTATTTATGATAAAAATTATTATTAATGAAAAAAAATTAAATAATCACGCCTAGAGGTATTTTATGTCGGATACATTAAGTGGACCTCTTTTGTAAGACGACTAAAAAGTCACGGTGTATAAGACAGACTATCGACATACTTGTCAATTCGTTCGGGGGTACATGCATAAAGTAGTGAGCGAACCCTGTCATTTTGCTTTTTCTGAATAATATTATCAATAACTTGTTTTGAATACCCGTTCGAAATCGCGATTTGATATAATATTTTAAGTTCTTTGACGTAATTATCTGTGGACAGTGGGACCGACATTAAACGATGGACATAGCTGCGGAAGGCTGCTAGTTTGTGTTGTGATGGGTGACATGAAGAAGCGGGAATTGTTGTGTCGGTGTGAGTGGGTTTTCGGTAAATTTGGAAATCGAGTTTGTTCCCAACTCTAGTGATTGTTAGATCCAAAAAAATGAGGGATTGGTTGGATTCTAATTCTAATTTGAATTTAATTTTGGGGTGGAAAGTGTTAAGTTTATTAACGAATATATCAAGTTGACGCATAGTACCCGTCCAACAGATAATCACGTCATCTACGTATCTATAATAAAACAGAATGTTGGGTTCGCCCACCACATATTTACATTCAAAGTTGTCCATAAATATTTCCGCCATTAAAGGACTTAAAGGTGATCCCATTGCTAACCCCTCTTCTTGGCGAAAATATTCGTTATTGAAACGAAAATAATTTTGTTGCATGCAAATACGTGTGAGGTTAAGAAGGTCATGTATTTCTCCAGGATGTAAACGTTGTCTCTCCAAATGGTTCCCCAAAATACGTAGGCACTCTTCAAATGGAATATTTGTAAATAAACTGTCAACATCCAATGATAATAATTTTGAATTGTGAGGAATGTTAGTTGACATTTTTTATTTTTTCAATTAAATCTAAACTATTTTTTAAACTGTATTTTGGTGAAAAAGAAGATTTAGTTTTTAATAAGTGGTTGAGATGTTTAGCCAAATCGTATGTTGGGGCACCAATGTAAGAGACAACGGGGCGAATTGGGATATTATCTTTATGAGTTTTGGGTAAGCCATACAAAAAAGGGGATCGCGGGTTCATAGGGATTTTATATTTTAATTGATCTGGAGAAATACATGACATGTTACTAATAGCATTCTTCAACTCTACAGTAATTTTTTTTTTTTTTGGTGGGGTCGGAACTAAGACGTTCAAAATCCTCCCCCTGGATAACGTCGTTAACCTTCTGGTGGTAAGCAGTTTTATCCAAAATGACTACAGTATTGCCTTTGTCGGCTTTTGTAATTATTAAATTATCTTGATTAATTTTGGTTTGTAATGACCGATATATTTGTAATTCAGAATAATTTTGAGGAAAGGAGGTAGATGAAGCTTTTTTAATCTGAACTGCCACCTGATGTTTAACAGCGCTATCCATTTTACTTCTAACACAAGCCATTTCTGAATCCACCACCAAAGTTTCGAGTGATTTCTGGGATAACCGTGGTCTGATGTTATATTTTAAGCCTTTCTCTAATAAAGAAATCTCAGAAGAGGAAAATTGGGTATTTGTGTAATTTTTAACGCGTGGATAAAAAGAGTGAATTGTATCTAAATCATTATTTACTGGACGGTTGATATTACTGTTCCGGTTATCCCGAGATAATCGCTCCAACTTCCTACTCTGTGTTATATATTTATCATGCGCTACTTTGGAGGCGAAGTCCCGGGCTTTGTTATCTAAAATATGAAACTCCACATTGTGTAGTTTGTAACTCAATTCTGAGTACAAAACTTTCAAGTGGAGCTTGATATTGTCCCTAACTGAAAACCAATGCCTACATTCCTCATTCAACCACACCTGTTTTGCCTTCACCAAAGCTAAGCTACTTGACCGGCTGTGTGTGTTGGTATGTATATTAATATAATGGGGAAATACTTTTAATTGTTTACACTGTTGATTGAACCAAACGTTCTGAGAAGCTAAGCGATGGAGTTTTGTCAACTTGATGTAAAGTTTTGCCTGCTCAGCTATACCTGCTGACTTAAGATAGATTATAGAATCAGGCGTTACTTTGCGGAAATCCATGACATTAAATGTTATGAAAAATATCTAGTTTTAATTCCGCTACAAAAATCCAGGCTTCATGCAGGATGCAGTCCCACCCTCCCGCCCTCATGCATATGCACATGAAGCAAAGGTCCCACCCACCCGCCCACATACATATGCATACGTGCAAGAAAAATGGAAAAAACATGCCATGCAATCAAACCTAGACACGTGTTTCGCCCCTCCACGGGGCATCCTCAGGAGATGTTGACTCGACAAGCGCTCGGCCTCGAATGAGCCAGATTGACAGCTATCGCCTCTTTATATAGCGTCGTGATGACGCAATAACAACGTTCGATACAAACGTCACAAAGACGTCTGTATCGATCTACCTGTAATCATACTTAAAAGAGGTGATGTAATTAAGTTTGTTTGTTCATTCAACAGTGTATAGTTATTATTATTATTATGTTTGGAGATTTCTAACTGCTCCAACACACACAACCGGAAACTTTTATCACAAACATGGAGAATATTATACGTGTTATTGTCGCTCAAGGAATGGCCGGTATCGATTAAATGTTTTGCGAAATGTGATTTATCTGGATGGCCATTCCTGTAAGCGGCAACATGCTCCTTATATCGAACCTCGAAATTACGGCCTGTCTGTCCTACATAGACCCCGTTGCAATCATTGCATACTAATTTATAAATACCGGATTTTTTTGAATTTTCTAATTTATCTTTACCGTTACAAAGATTACGTAAGTTGTGATCTGATCGAAAAGCAACGAAAACATTGTGTTTTTTAAGGATATTCGCGATTTTATCGGAAATGGGGCCTATGTAAGACAGACTACCGACATACTTGTCAATTCGTTCGGGGGTACATGCATATAACGTCTTAGTTCCGACCCCACCAAAAAAAAAAAATACTGTAGAGTTGAAGAATGCTATTAGTAACATGTCATGTATTTCTCCAGATCAATTAAAATATAAAATCCCTATGAACCCGCGATCCCCTTTTTTGTATGGCTTACCCAAAACTCATAAAGATAATATCCCAATTCGCTCAACCACTTATTAAAAACTAAATCTTCTTTTTCACCAAAATACAGTTTAAAAAATAGTTTAGATTTAATTGAAAAAATAAAAAATGTCAACATTCCTCACAGTTCAAAATTATTATCATTGGATGTTGACAGTTTATTTACAAATATTCCATTTGAAGAGTGCCTACGTATTTTGGGGAACCATTTGGAGAGACAACGTTTACATCCTGGAGAAATACATGACCTTCTTAACCTCACACGTATTTGCATGCAACAAAATTATTTTCGTTTCAATAACAAATATTTTCGCCAAAAAGAGGGGTTAGCAATGGGATCACCTTTAAGTCCTTTAATGGCGGAAATATTTATGGACAACTTTGAATGTAAATATGTGGTGGGCGAACCCAACATTCTGTTTTATTATAGATACGTAGATGACGTGATTATCTGTTGGACGGGTACTATGCGTCAACTTGATATATTCGTTAATAAACTTAACACTTTCCACCCCAAAATAAATTCAAATTAGAATTAGAATCCAACCAATCCCTCATTTTTTTGGATCTAACAATCACTAGAGTTGGGAACAAACTCGATTTCCAAATTTACCGAAAACCCACTCACACCGACACAACAATTCCCGCTTCTTCCTGTCACCCATCACAACACAAACTAGCAGCCTTCCGCAGCTATGTCCATCGTTTAATGTCGGTCCCACTGTCCACAGATAATTACGTCAAAGAACTTAAAATATTATATCAAATCGCGATTTCGAACGGGTATTCAAAACAAGTTATTGATAATATTATTCAGAAAAAGCAAAATGACAGGGTTCGCTCACTACTTTATGCATGTACCCCCGAACGAATTGACAAGTATGTCGGTAGTCTGTCTTACATAGGCCCCATTTCCGATAAAATCGCGAATATCCTTAAAAAACACAATGTTTTCGTTGCTTTTCGATCAGATCACAACTTACGTAATCTTTGTAACGGTAAAGATAAATTAGAAAATTCAAAAAAATCCGGTATTTATAAATTAGTATGCAATGATTGCAACGGGGTCTATGTAGGACAGACAGGCCGTAATTTCGAGGTTCGATATAAGGAGCATGTTGCCGCTTACAGGAATGGCCATCCAGATAAATCACATTTCGCAAAACATTTAATCGATACCGGCCATTCCTTGAGCGACAATAACACGTATAATATTCTCCATGTTTGTGATAAAAATTTCCGGTTGTGTGTGTTGGAGCAGTTAGAAATCTCCAAACATAATAATAATAATAACTATACACTGTTGAATGAACAAACAAACTTAATTACATCACCTCTTTTAAGTATGATTACAGGTAGATCGATACAGACGTCTTTGTGACGTTTGTATCGAACGTTGTTATTGCGTCATCACGACGCTATATAAAGAGGCGATAGCTGTCAATCTGGCTCATTCGAGGCCGAGCGCTTGTCGAGTCAACATCTCCTGAGGATGCCCCGTGGAGGGGCGAAACACGTGTCTAGGTTTGATTGCATGGCATGTTTTTTCCATTTTTCTTGCACGTATGCATATGTATGTGGGCGGGTGGGTGGGACCTTTGCTTCATGTGCATATGCATGAGGGCGGGAGGGTGGGACTGCATCCTGCATGAAGCCTGGATTTTTGTAGCGGAATTAAAACTAGATATTTTTCATAACATTTAATGTCATGGATTTCCGCAAAGTAACGCCTGATTCTATAATCTAAATAACTATAATTTCAACAGTGAAAACGAGTTGTGAAAATTTATTCAATGGCGGGAAAAAATAATCGGTTTTCCTATGCGCGCGCATCTAACAGATCGGCCATAGACTAAAAGAATGAGGTTTCTTTTTTTTGGCTTTTCTCGGATAGCGTTTTAGCCACGTACAAAATGGGTAATTCAAAGTTTTCTTTATCACAGAAAAAACAAAAGTTATATTTGAGTGAAAGTTGTATTTATTAAAAACGTACAAGTTGAAATTTATCTATTTAAATACGAAGTTGCATGAAACTAGCAAGCAATAGGTAGGTACATTAATTTATTTGTACTATTGGACACGATCTTTTTTGTTTCGAAACTTTTTTAAAAACAAAGCAACTCAAACAATTTAAAAAAAACCTACTCACTTGTGAATAATAAATAGTAAAGAAAAAGTCACAGTTTGATTACAGTACCTCGAGCACGAATCACTTTCGAAAAAATATTCGTATCGTCTCCGAAAGCATTTTGTATAGGAACTTGAACAGCGCCTCTGGTGAGCGTAAATTGAACTAATTTTGAGAGCACGAACAAATACGTGTAAGTTTCGTATCGTCTTCATACTTCATTCGAAACGTAATTTGAGCCATTTGTATGAAGATAGCAAGCACGAACACAAAATATGACGGATAGTTTCGTAACTGTCGAAGGCTGGCTTACGAGTTTTACGAATATTTATTCACTTCAAATTTGACAGTGAGAAAACATTCGTCGGGGTTTATTGTATGGATAAAATTATAATTAAAGTGATTGTGTTGTAGTATTTTGTTAGAAAATGAATGTGTGCTCCAATATTTATTATAATATGAATGTGTGCTGAAACTTGGACGCTCACCAAGCATATTATAATCCACCGCATGCAAGTTACTCAGAGAGCTATGGAAAGAGCCATGTTGGGCATCTCTCTCTACGACCGGGTGAGAAACACAGAAATTCGTAGAAGAACGAGACTTTTAGACATAGCATGGGTGATAGCAAAAAGAAAGTGGAAGTGGGCGGGCCATATATGCCGTAGACCGGATGGAAGATGGGGAAGGAAAGTGTTGGAGTGGAGACCACGAACGGGAAAGAGGAATGTAGGGAGACAACCGACTAGGTTGACAGACGATCTTGTTAAAGTGGCCGGAAGAAACTGGATAGCCATAACACAAAACCGCCAGCAGTGGAAAGATTTGGAAGAGACCTACACTCAGCATTGGGTGACTAAAGGTTGAAGAAGAAGAAGAAGAAGAATGTGTGCTCCAATATTTATTATAATAATATGATATTTTTCTATTTATGCTGCCATAATTCACAAAAAATAAGCACTTGACATGACAGGATTACATAGATCTTTTAGCAACCGTACCTATCATGTTGCTTCTCAATCATTGCTCGATTCATTGATTGATATTATTGTCATTATTAATAAAATAAATAAAATCATCAAACACAGAACATTCATAAAGTTTTTCTTTATTTTTACAATACATTTTTCATTAAATACCATGACAAAATATGCTCCTTAGCCTATTATCGTCTCATGGCCGCACTAAGGTAGTCTGTGTTATTCAATATCGGTCTAGCAATATAACGTGAAAGAACAAACAAACTCATATTTGAATTGACTACTATGGATTTAAAACATTCACACTTAAAAATACAAAATAAACATTTTATTATGGACCACAGTTCAATGTATTAGTTAGTTATTTAGGACCTCAAAGATAGGAATTTCTTCATAATGCAAGCCTTATGGAGAAGTACTGTCTTCTCATTCAAGCTCTTCGCCGAATTTCCAAACGAGAGCCTCGTCTCATCATTGAATATCGTGGGGGATCCTTCTGTTCAACCGGTTAACAGACCTTCTTGATCAGGGTGTCAATTACTTATTTACTCCAGTAAGAATACTTCCGTTTAGTTATCTCAGTTTACTGGAATAGCTTACAGAAAAATAACGAACTATAACAACAAAATCATTGAATATTGATTTGAAACCTCTTGACAGCGGACAGATTTGACAATATAGACATTAGGTATGACACAAGCTTTTTTTCTAAATCAAATTTTTTTCATGGCTTTTTATTTGTGCCAGTATGACAGACGTTCGTTTAGGAACGCAGTCAAATCAAACACAACGTTTTAGTAATTATTTTAATTATTATCTAACGGAATATTAACTGTTTCTGCAGTTCCTTTGTATTGCGTCATAAATTGAACAGTATTACAATTTTAAATGCCCTAAAATCACTAATTTTCTAACAAAAATCCAGTTTCTGAACGAAACATTCATCCTTATTTACGTTAGTATGACGTCACCAACGTTTTCGTATCGCGCCCTCGGTACTAATTCGAAAGTGCTTCGTGCTTCCGACTTTCGTTGTATGCCGTTATTGTATCGACGGTACGATACGGTGGCGAGACGAAACCTTCAAATATTCGTGCTAGGGGTACAGGTGTCATTATGTGCCTAATTGCGGTAAAATTAGAGCCATTTTATGAGCAAGGTGTGTTGAAAAAAATATTATTAATTAAAATAAATCTGTACTTTTTACACTGTATAAAGTTTTAACAATATCTTATTTATGATATAAACCCTTTTGTTGGCCAAAACTACTTACACATGTTGTTTATCTTAGATTTCTAGGAAACATTGCGTATACGCAACGTTGGGAGTAACAATAGTCAGTTGTTATTGTTACTCAGCTTGCCATTCATGTTAGAAATGTATTCTAAATAATGGGTTCTCGCTATTCAAAGAGTAGAAGCTCTATTGTTTTATTAGTCAGTCGGTTATAGAACGTCGAACTAACAGTGCACCGTATGCTCCACCATGTCCTCCGGGCGATCCTCGCAGTGGTGACACCCAGACGTTTCCACCTTCCTCATCAGACACAGGTACTTCTCGAAACATCCGTGTCCGGTGAGGACCTGCGTCAAGCGGTAGGTGAGGACGCCGTGGGGCCTATCCAGCCACTCCTCAAAGAGGAGTCTTACCGCCGCGATTGCGGCGTGCCCGAACCTCGGTTGTGACAGTCGCTCCCTCCGTACTGCCCTGAGATCGCGCCGGAGCTCTTTCCGCCGTGCCTCGACTTGTCAAGGCAGCGAGGATCCGCCCTGACGCTGCGCCTCCATGCGCCACTCATAGACGCGCTGGAGGGCAGTCGCCTCCAGATCCCAGGTCAGCAATCCGGCAAGGAGGTTGGCCGATTCGCCGGCGATCGTACGGTATCCTCGGATCATCCGGATAGTCATGACCCTCTGGCATGCGACCAGCTTTAGTGGTTGCGTCCGAATGCTCAGGGCCCACACTGGGGCCTCGTAGAGGGCCATGGACCGCACGACACCGGCGTACAGCCTCCGGCATGCAAAAGGCGTTCGGCCCCCTGAGATTGGGCAGGAGTCGCCTGAGGGCGGCTGCTGCCCTCCACGTTCCACCGGCTGTCAAGGACGAGTCCCAGGTACTTCATCGTTGTCCCGACGCCGATGCGAACCCCTCCCACCGTTATGTGGGACTCTGACCGTGGCGCGTTCAGACGACCATGAAAACACATGGCCTCTGTCTTGTGCAGCGCCACTTCGAGTCCCAATTCTGCCGGATTCTATCAGCGACCGTCGCAACAGTTTGCGTCGCCAGGTCGGCCGCCGCCTGGTGCGACTCTCCCTCCGCCAGGACGAGCGTGTCGTCGGCGTAACATAATACGCCGACGCCGTCAGTCCAATATTCGCTTCGATAACATTGGTCATGTCATAGAGGAGCACGAAAATAAACCCCGTAGAAGATGTAGACAGTGTAGAAGTACAACAATTTATATTAAAAAAACTTTTTCAAAAAAAAATGTAACCCCCTTCAAAAACAATCACAAAAAAAAGAGTAATGTAACCTACAAAATAACTTTTCTTTCGGAAGACGGTGCCTTTGTTTTTTTTTTTTATTTCATTTTTTTTTTATTTTACTTTTTTTTTATTTTACTCTTTTTAGTTTAAGTATTCAACCCGAATTCTCGTCAAATACATCATTATGTGCATTAGAATTTTGTAATCCGTAACACCGGTATTAACATCGCTCATGTACACAATAAGCTAATAAAATTCCCTATCTCAAAAACTAATGAACCGATTTTGATGAAACTTGCAGTAATCCCTAAAAAAAGAATTACTTAAATCGGACTTGTAGTTCCGGAGATATGCGAACTCAAACTAAATCTGTCGATGCCTACTCCTTACTGTTAAGGAGTTGTACCTTCCATCATCAGCTCAGCTACATGAGATGATGATTTCCATACGCAAGTACTTAAATTACTTCATAAGATTTGCGAAAAACGATGTGTGGGCCTATAAAATTCGAGGGTTGCCCTCGATTTCTTCAGGATCCAATCATCAGATCCTGACTTGGTGACTATGGGACCACCTCAGAAGTACCTCCTTTCGAACAAAAAAAAGAATTTTGAAAATCGGTCCACAATTGGCGGAGTAATCGCGTAACAAATATACAAAAAAAAAAAACATACCGTCGAATTGATAACCTCCTCCTTTTTGAAGTCGGTTAAAAATGTCAAGTACTTACCTACGTCTTCATGATTGTTTTAAAATATTTCACTCACGGTAATACCTAGAGTATTAGCGTAAGTGAAATATCTTAAATTTATTTTTATGACTTGCTTGTTCAATTTAAGTCCTGTAATCCCAACGTTGCGTAGACGCAACATTTCACGGAATGACAAATAATTAATATTTTTTTTTTAATAAAACCATAAAATTTGCATTTATTTTACCCTTGGGAGTAAATGGGTTAAAAACGGCATTTGAAGTTGATATAAGGTCCGTTTTGCAGTTACACTTTTTTTAGACAAGTGTTTAACAGATGTTTAACTTTTAGTAGTGAGGCTGTAAATGTTTTATTACTTATGTTTATACAATAACGAGGGAAATCAATAGCAAGCAATAAATAATAAGCAGAATAAAAATAGAAAATAAAAACTACTGAACCAAATTGAATGGATTTTTATGGGACTTGGGACAAATATTCTGCACCGAACAAAAACAAATCAAAAATACCGATTGCATTGAGAAATTTGAAGTCGGTTAAAAATAACATTGATTCAATCCTTACCGTCTATAAGAAATAATACGGTTTTGATATTCATAGATGTGTCATTATAATTTTCTTGCCTCGTACAAAAATTTACCACCTTTTCCAATGCACTTAAATAATGGACAAAATCCGATTTTATGGGTAAATCCTGAATAATTTCTTTTTTGGCAACTACACTATGTTTTAAAACATAATTCGGAATTAAAATCACAAAGACTGAAATTAATCTATTTCTGCACAACGACATAATTATTGTCAACTCTATTACGCGGTTTTTTGTAGTCAAGATGTTTGTGTCTGTTCTCTAATGAAAACTTGTCGAGTTCATTTTTCTCGCTATTAATTTTATCTATTACGGACGTGAAATTACCGATTAACTTTCAATTTTACGAGAGTAAATTGATTTCAAAAAATTTTGAGTGAATTGATTAATTACTACTAGACAAACGTGCGTCATCGTCGACAGGGCCCGATCCGATCCAGTAATTTTGCCGCTCTGGGCAAAATCATTTTTTTCCGCCTCTTTTTATCGTGGTGAAATCATCAAATGGGTCTTCCCAACCCAGGGTGGGACGGGAGGGACTGTCTTACTGTACTTACTAAAATGCACGGTGATCATAGATGATACACTATAAGATAGCTATCTTTCAATAGCCCTTTACGTTTCAGAGTCGCGGTTACTTGATGAGACAGTCCTTGGTCCTTGCGACCAATTTGTCGTCTCTGGTATTTTCTATTGACATAAATGTATTCTACCAAGTGAAGGGAAAGTTAAAAAAAAAATGTTAGAAAAGATACATATTCATACATATTCATCATCAAGCTGTTTAGTTTCCTTGCTGGGTATCGAACTCTTTTCTATTGTGATATTTTTCCGGCTTTTGCCAAATCTTGATCAAACATTTTACCCTGTCCTCCGTCTTCCGCATCCAGTCTGTCCCAGCAACTTTCTTAAGGTCGTCTGTCTTTCTAGCTGGTAGGCGTTCTACACTTGTTGGTGCGCGGTCTCCGCTCCCGGATTCGTCTTGGAGTGACGTATTATCATTTTTAAATAGTCGTATCTTCGTCAATTTTGGCTTAAGGGCGCGTAATCAGAAAGTTGGCAACGTCGCAAATGGCTATCAAATATTAATTTGACAATGTTACTGTATGGAAATAAGAAATGTGGCTCTGTATTGCACTAGAAAATTGATACAGGAATGCAATTAAAAGACTAAATTTGATGTTGCAACCGTTTCTGGTGTATAAAAGGCATTTGGGAACTCCCAAATGCTTTTTTTACGTCTAAAACTATATGTTCGGTGTTACGATACTAATTATTGCATTCCCTAACCAATTTTTTAATGTACTTCGTACGCGGATCCTGTTGCTTATGCCAGCGACAACGGGGTCGTCAAAATCGAAGATCTAAAAAGACTAATACCCAATTCCAAGAGCTCGGGTAAAAAATAAATGGGAGTTTGGCCAGTAGAGTAATTTTTTTATTAATATATTCATCGTCATCGAAAATCAGTCCTAAACTGTTACCGCCTTCACTGCGTGGAGGTACTCCCAGGTCCCGGCTTTTGTTATTTTATAATTACTCAGTGAAATTAGTGAAAACTTTGATTTCCACATCAGATTTTCCAGATCTTCAATTTTATACATGCCTAAACAAAGAATGCTCATCAGGCTGAACAGCTTTTGCTAAGACGTCATTCCTATATGTTATAGTGTAGCTGGGCTCTTGGAGTTCCACATCAGGTGTTCCAGATCTTCAATTTTTATACGTCAACAGAGAGTGCTCATCAGGCTGAACATCTCTTGCTAAGACGTCATTCCTATATATTTTATAGTTTAGCTGGACTTTTGGTGTTCCACATCAGGTGATCCAGATCTTCAATTTTTATATGTCAACAGAGAGTGGTCTTCAGGCTGAACAACTTTGCTAAGACGTCATTCCTGTATATGTTATAGTGTAGCTGGGCTCTTGGAGTTCCACATCAGGTGTTCCAGATCTTCAAATTTATTCTCTCAGCAGAAAACGCGTGGAAAAATTTTTGCTATCGCACCATTTTTGTATCTTTTATAGTTGAGCTGGTCTGTTGCGGTTCTGCACCAGGTGTTCAAGTTTCCAAAATAAATAATAGCCATGTGTTGGCCAGACTTAATACCAATACAAAAAAAAAAAACATTCAAATCCGTCCAGTACTTTTTGAGTTTATCCCGGACATACATACAGACAAACAGATAAACAGACAAAATTTCTAAAAACTATATTTTTGGCTTCGGTATCGATTGTAGATCACACCCCAAGTTTTCTTTTTAAAAAATATTCAATGTACAGTTTTGACTTTCCTACTATTTTATTATATGTATAATAATAGATAGTAAAGCAAAATTAAATAAAACTTGTAAATATTTGTTTTAGCCATTTTGTTCATTTGATTAATAATTTGTAGGTACAGTGCTACACTGGTACACCGGTATTTTAATCTAGAGATAAGAGAGAATGTGAACATAAAAACTGATGAATACATTAGACATGGCTATTAGACATGCTGACTTATTATATTTTTTCAAATAAAAAATTAAATTAAAAATTTAAAAAACCCCTGACACAAAAACCAAGTTCCCTTTAAAAAGGATGAAATAATAAAAAAAATCTTAAAGAAAGAAGAAAGAAAGAAAGAAAAAACGTTTATTGGGAAGACTGGTACACACAACATTAACAAACAAATTAAAAAAAAAACACATGATAATAAAGAAAAAAATTACAAGTTAAAAACAACGAAACAAAACCAAGAACGAATGAACCTTACTGATTGAATTTTTATGGGACCAAATGCACTGAAAGAATCATCAAAATCGGTTCAATGACCCAGTCGAACTTTACGGGTTTCACCGGGTTTGTCTCTACGGATCTCGGTATCGGTAAGAAGAAAAATTGGTTCAGTCGAATTGTGAATTTCGTATTTTTTTTAAGTTGGTTTAAAAAAATCTTTATTCTTGGGTTTCATCAACCGCTTTCAAAGTAAAAAAAAAAAACAAACGACATTTAAAACGGATCATACTTTATTTTCGTATTCACATAAAACTTATATTGGGTTGTTGAAATTAATTCGCCATAGCTAGATTTCGATATTGTTGTCACATATCCTCATTTGACATCATTTTTTAGGGTTCTGTAGCCAAATGGCAAAAACGGAACCCTTATAGATTCGTCATGTCTGTCTGTCTGTCTGTCCGTCCGTATGTCACAGCCACTTTTTGTCGAAAGTATAAGAGCTATCCTTTTGAAACTTGGTAAGTAGATGTATTATGTGAACCGCATTAGGATTTTCACACAAAAATAAAAACAAAACAAATTTTGAGGAACTAACTTAGAATTGAAACTCAAAAATTTTTTTTTTCACCAAACCCATACTTGTGGGGTATCTATGGATAGGTCTTTCAAAATGATGTTGAGGTTACTAGTATCATTTTTTTCTAAACTGAACAGTTTGCGCGAGAGACACTTCCAAAGTGGTAAAATGTGTGTCCCCCCCCCTGTAACTTCTAAAATAAGAGAATGATAAAAGTAAAAAAAATATATAATGTAGACCTCAACAAAAGCTTCCAACAAAAATTGGTTTGGAACAGATATAGTTAGCAGTTTTTGAAATATAGTACATTTTCAAAAACCGCAAATATAACTTTGCCATTCATACAAATACTATGAAAAACAAAGTTATTTTTATTGTTGTGTATATTACTTACTAATCTCAATATAATTATATCCCTAATCTATGCTTGCTACTACGGAACCCTTCATGGGCGAGTCCAACTCGCACTTGGCCGGTTTTTATCTTAAAGTAGTAATAGCAAGCAAGGATTTTGGTTTGAAAAACTGAAAATCTTGTAAAAAAATCTGAAAAAATTAAATAAAATAATATAATCTAAACTCTAAGCTACTTAAAATAAAAGTAAAAAAAGGACCCGACTTCAAAAACAAACACAAAAAAAGCGTCGGTGGCTTTGTTTTTTATTTTATCGACTTTTTCAATTTAATTCAATTTATTTATTTCGGATTAAAATCCATAAAAATTACATAAAAACCAACAATAAATTAAAATTTATCAAACAAAAATAAAAAGATAATAAATAAATGAAAAATAAAATCAATTTTAAACTATACAATCAAACATAAATTTAAATTAAATTATACAATCAAAATTAAATCAAAATTTAATTATAAAATCAAAATTAAAAATAAATTCAAAATTAAACATATGACGAACCGCTGGCGTGCAGTTGCATCCACCTCATAAACATTGGTGAGTCCCACCGCTGGGACAATGCGCTCAGAATACCATTCGGGCTGCCACGCACACGCATTAACAGCGAGGCGCACCATTTTCTGATTATTGCGAAAAAATCATCAGTTTGCGCCTCAGCAAACATAGCGGAAGCACTACAAAAGCGTGGCAGCCCCAATAATATCCTAAACGCATTGTTATACTGGACTCGCAGTGCACTGTACCCCAGCAGCATAAAATTAGTCCACAGGCTGCACGTGTAGAAAGTCTGACAGTATGCCTTGAATAATGTTAGTTTTACTTGAGTGGTACAACGTGCAAACCTACGAGCCAACATATTACACCGGATGGACAGTGCTCTGCGCTCCCTCTCGATGTCTTCGTTGTCACACAAGTCTTCGGTCACCCAGTGGCCTAGATACTTAAGGCACTGACCTTTTTCAGACGCATGCCGCACAGAGTTACATGAGGAAAATGAGAGTAGCATTTGCTACCTGACTTGAACACCATGAACTCACTCTTATTCGCGTTCTGAGCCCCATGGGCTCCGCGTACGATTGGCAGATGCACACTATTGCACACCAGTTTCCGTAACGCTGCAATCGATGGGCTCTGTAACACCATATCATCGGCGTAGCTTATGTTGTTTAATACTGACTCCGTCTATGGAACAACCAATACCAGTGTCACTGAGCTCGCCGATGAGCCGGTTCATGTATAAATTAAAGAGGTGGGGGGAGCTAATTCCCCCTGCCTAACACCGCATTCCAAACCGTATTCATCTGAATGTGCACCAGCCCACCTCACTCTATTGCGCTGATTGCCGTACCAGAACCTCAGTAACGAAATTACCTCCCGAGGTATGTACACACCCCCTCTCTTTTTTTTTAATTTACTCCTATGCTAGTTTATAATAGTTTAGCTTTTAGTTTAAGTCTTGAACTACCTAGTATATTTTCTTGTCTGGATGGGCGCTGATAGCGACACAGTTGAAAACTTTTGCAGCTATCATTGTTAATTTAACATTGTATTGTGCCAAAGTGCCAACTGTGTTTTAGTTCCAAAATAAAAACATTTTAATTTAAATTTTAAACTTTTAAATATCTAGATTGAATCTGTACTTTATTTTATAGTATCCTAAATATTGTCTATACTTCTATACTCTATACTTAACATTATACAGTTTATTTGGTTGAACACGATAATCTCAGGAACACAACACAAACATATTTTTTCAGTTCGGACCTGTACCGAACTGAAAAAATATGTTTGTGTTGGATAGTCCATTAATTGAAGGCTATTATGAATATGTCGCAGGGAAATGAGGAAATCAGGGATTTCACGAAATCTCGGAAGATATTGAATATTCTTGTATAATACATCTTGTTACTAAAAGTATGTAGTCTATAAAGTCAGAGATATGTCATTTGACAGGCCTGTTGGTCTAGTGGTTAGTGACCCTGACTGCTATGCCGAAGGTCGTGGGTTCGATTCCCACCCAGGACAAATGTTTGTGTGATGAGCACGATCATTTGTTCTGTGTCTGGGTGTAATTTATCTAGTCACCTGTCCTCAACATTGAAACAATCGTACACAGTGAAACTTTGCGATATTTCTAAAATGCGACGTTGCCAGATAGAGCAATAGCAAGAAAGGACCTTCTCAACCCCCCCCCCCCCTGCACACGCCCAGTTTGCGAGCGAGCTCACCGCGTGGAAGAGTTCGTCTCTAGTGACGCATAACGAATATTGCTGCGAAAAAGTAAGAATTTTTAGTCATATTTGGTGATTTTTTAGCAAATTATAGAAGATAATTCCGTATTGTTCAATATTACGTTGCATTCTGTACGTTTCAAAATGTCTTTTGACGAAAATAGTTCACTCTTTGTTGCAATTTTTATTTATGTCCTTTGATTAATAATGTCTAGATGGAGCGTCAAGTGCGCGCAAACGTGTCAACCAACTATTGGCTCACAAGTGCTTACCCGCCGATCAGTGCAGATCGTGTGCTTTACTGTCACTACGTATTACGCGCGCCAAGTAAAAGACAAATATCAGTGATAAAATGACGGTATGAGCTATTAAATTGTGCCGGAATTATAAAGGAAGGATAAAAAATACTAAACACATCACCTACCATCGTCGGTAAGTAACCTTCATATTTATTTTTTGTTTATATGATTATCAAAACACGCCATATTTTATAAGTGTTGCCAGTTTATTTTTTTTGACTCTCCCAACTTAACGTCATTTTTGTGGGTACATATTAGTTGGTTTAAAGTTACGTTTATATACAATTTCGTTCGTGTACTTTAAAAAAGTTTTAAAAAAAAAATGTAACCGACTTCTAAAAAAAAAACCACTAAAAAGGGTAAAATAACCTACCAAAAAACTTTTTTTTCGGATGTCGGTGGCTTTGCTTTTTTATTTCATTAATTTTTTTTGCCACCGACTTCCGAAAAAAAAGTTTTTTGGTAGGTTATTTTACCCTTTTTAGTGGTTGTTTTTTTTAGAAGTCGGTTACATTTTTTTAAAAAAACTTTTTTATTTTACCCTTTTTAGTTTAAATATTCAACCGAAATTCTTGTCAAAAACATTATTTTCTTACTTATGCACTAGAATTTTATTATCCTTAGCACCGGTTATAACATCGCCCATGTACACAATAAGCAAGAACACCAAAATAAATTATTTTTTATGGGACCAAATGTCAGGTATACTGCATCGAACAATAACCCATATGGGTCATTAGTTTAAATGAATTAAGTCCAAATACAAGATAGCTGCTATAAACCGTTGAGGAGTTCCCTGAACTGTTCTTCGTCTTCATCATCAGAGCCCTAATGACAGTTACAACCCATCTAGGTGTAAAGTTCTCATCAATATAAATGAATTAAGTCCAAACACAAGGTAGCTACTATAAACCGTTGAGGAATTCCCTGAACTGTCTTTCGTCTTCGTCATCATACCCCTAATAACAGTTACAACTCATCTAGGTGTAAAGTTCTTATCAATACAAATTAATCAAGCTCAAACACAAGGTAGCTGCTGTGAATCGTTGAGGAGTTCCCTCAACTGTCTCTCGGCTCTATCATCAGATATACTCCAGACCTTTATTAAATTGTAGTGCTTTGAAATACTTAATGAAAAAAAATAATTTACTAAATCAGTCGACGCCTACTCCTTACTGTTAAGGAGTTGTACCTTCCATCATCAGCTCAGCTATATGAGATGATGATTACTATACGCAAGTACTTAAATTACTTCATAATATTTGCGAAAAACGATGTGTGGGCCTATGAAATTCGAGGGTTGCCCTCGATTTCTCCAGGATCCAATCATCAGATATTAAAACGGTGACAATGGGACCACACGGGAAGCACCAGCTTTCAAATAAAGAAAGAATCATGAAAATCGGTTCAGCCAGTCGCAAGTTATGAGGTAACAAACATAAAAAAAAAAATACAGTCGAATTGATAACAGGAGGTTATCAATTCGACTGTATTTTTTTTTTTTTGAAGTCGGTTAAAAAGGAGATCATTCGGCAGCTAACATGCTTAAAGCTATTCAGCTTAAAGCTATCCACTGCGAAGATCGCCCGGAGGACACAGTAGAGCATACGGTGCAAGACTGCCCCGCTTGGGCAGAGCACCGACGTGTCCTCACGGCTGCGATAGGCGGAGACCTCTCGCGCCCGGCATTGGTCGCGGCCATGCTGCGGGGCGAGACGGAGTGGGAAGCGGTCGCCTCCTTCTGCGAATAATGTCGAAGTCTATGGATGTTTCCAGAACATTCGACCACTTTCTAGAAACATGTAGTGGGTCCGGAGGTAGTATAAAAAGGGGCGCCGATCGGCGACCTGAGTCAGTCTGGTTTTGACTACGATCGAGGCAACTCGAAGTGAACTGGAAGCGATCTCTAAGTGATTTTTACGTATGATTAAGAGAGTTTATAAGTGTTTAATTATTGAGTAGTGTTAAGGCGATGACAAGAGCTAATGTACCTCTCGCTCGCACGTTTCGACATTTTGAAAGATATAAAATCACTGAGCCCATTTTTGAAAAATTGCAATCAACCATTTTGTG